>CAWUFW010004717.1:130000-1480122 GCA_963921515.1 Calotriton arnoldi
CTGACTCTCTCACTGTCTGACTCTCTCACTGTCTGACTCTCTCACTGTCTGACTCTCTCACTGACTGACTCTCTCACTGACTGACTCTCTCACTGACTGACCCTCTCACTGACTGACCCTCTCACTGACTGACCCTCTCACTGACTGACTCTCACTGACTCTCACTGACTGACTCTCACTGACTGACTGACTCTCACTGACTGACTCTCACTGACTGACTCTCACTGACTGACTCTCACTGACTGACTCTCACTGACTGACTCTCACTGACTGACTCTCACTGACTGACTCTCACTGACTGACTGACTCTCACTGACTGACTGACTCTCACTGACTGACTCTCACTGACTGACTCTCTCACTGACTGACTCTCTCACTGACTGACTCTCACTGACTGACTCTCACTGACTGACTCTCACTGACTGACTCTCACTGACTGACTCTCACTGACTGACTCTCACTGACTGACACTCTCACTGACTGACTCTCACTGACTGACTCTCACTGACTGACACTCTCACTGACTGACTCTCACTGACTGACTCTCACTGACTGACTGACTGACTCTCTCACTCTCTCTGACTGACTCTCTCACTCTCTCTGACTGACTCTCTCACTCTCTCTGACTGACTCTCTCACTCTCTCTGACTGACTCTCTCACTCTCTCTGACTGACTCTCTCACTCTCTCTGACTGACTCTCTCACTCTCTCTGACTGACTCTCTCACTCTCTCTGACTGACTCTCTCACTCTCTCTGACTGACTCTCTCTGACTGACTGACTCTCTGACTGACTGACTCTCTGACTGACTGACTCTCTGACTGACTGACTCTCTGACTGACTGACTCTCTGACTGACTGACTCTCTGACTGACTGACTCTCTGACTGACTGACTCTCTGACTGACTGACTCTCTCACTGACTGACTCTCACTGACTGCTGACTCTCTCACTGACTGCTGACTCTCTCACTGACTGCTGACTCTCTCACTGACTGCTGACTCTCTCACTGACTGCTGACTCTCTCACTGACTGCTGACTCTCTCACTGACTGCTGACTCTCTCACTGACTGCTGACTCTCTCACTGACTGCTGACTCTCTCACTGACTGCTGACTCTCTCACTGACTGCTGACTCTCTCACTGACTGCTGACTCTCTCACTGACTGCTGACTCTCTCACTGACTGCTGACTCTCTCACTGACTGCTGACTCTCTCACTGACTGCTGACTCTCTCACTGACTGACTCTCTCACTGACTGACCCTCTCACTGACTGACTCTCTCACTGACTGACTCTCTCACTGACTGACTCTTCACTGACTGACTCTCTCACTGACTGACTCTCTCACTGACTGACTCTCTCACTGACTGACTCTCTCACTGACTGACTCTCTCACCTGACTGACTCTCTCACTGACTGACTCTCTCACTGACTGCTGACTCTCTCACTGACTGCTGACTCTCTCACTGACTGCTGACTCTCTCACTGACTGCTGACTCTCTCACTGACTGCTGACTCTCTCACTGACTGCTGACTCTCTCACTGACTGCTGACTCTCTCACTGACTGCTGACTCTCTCACTGACTGCTGACTCTCTCACTGACTGCTGACTCTCTCACTGACTGACTCTCTCACTGACTGACTCTCTCACTGACTGACTCTCTCACTGACTGACTCTCTCACTGACTGACTGACTCTCTGACTGACTGACTCTCTGACTGACTGACTCACTCTGACTGACTCTCTGACTGACTCTCTGACTGACTCTCTGACTCTCTCTCACTGACTGACTCTCACTCTCTCTCACTGACTGACTCTCACTCTCTCTCACTGACTGACTGACTCTGACTGACTGACTGACTCTGACTGACTGACTCTGACTGACTGACTGACTCTCACTCACTGACTGACTGACTCTCACTGACTGACTGACTCTCACTGACTGACTGACTCTCTCACTGACTGCTGACTCTCACTGACTGCTGACTCTCACTGACTGCTGACTCTCACTGACTGCTGACTCTCACTGACTGCTGACTCTCACTCTCTCTCACTCTCTCTCACTCTCTCTCACTCTCTCTCTGACTGACTCTCACTCTTTCTCACTGACTGACTCTCATGCTCTCTCACTGACTGACTCTCTCACTGACTGACTCTCTCACTGACTGACTCTCTCACTGACTGACTCTCTCACTGACTGACTCTCTCACTGACTGACTCTCTCACTGACTGACTCTCTCACTGACTGACCCTCTCACTGACTGACCCTCTCACTGACTGACCCTCTCACTGACTGACCCTCTCACTGACTGACCCTCTCACTGACTGACCCTCTCACTGACTGACCCTCTCACTGACTGACCCTCTCACTGACTGACCCTCTCACTGACTGACCCTCTCACTGACTGACTCTCTCACTGACACTGACTGACTCACTGACACTGACTGACTCACTGACTGACTCTCACTGACTGACTCTCTCACTGACTGACTCTCTCTCACTGACTAACCCTCTCTCTCTCACTGACTAACCCTCTCTCTCTCACTGACTGACTCTCTCACTGACTGACTCTCTCACTGACTGACTCTCTCATTCTCTCTCTCACTGACTGACTCTCTCTCACTGGCTGACTCTCACTCACTGGCTGACTCTCACTCACTGGCTGAGACTCACTCACTGGCTGACTCTCACTCACTGGCTGAGACTCACTCACTGGCTGACTCTCACTCACTGGCTGACTCTCACTCACTGGCTGACTCTCTCACTGGCTGACTCTCTCACTGGCTGACTCTCTCACTGGCTGACTCTCTCACTGGCTGACTCTCTCACTGGCTGACTCTCTCACTGGCTGACTCTCTCACTGACTGACTCTCTCACTGACTGACTCTCTCACTGACTGACTCTCTCACTGACTGACTCTCTCACTGACTGACTCTCTCACTGACTGACTCTCTCACTGACTGACTCTCTCACTGACTGACTCTCTCACTGACTGACTCTCTCACTGACTGACTCTCTCACTGACTCTCTCACTGACTCTCTCACTGACTCTCTCACTGACTCTCTCACTGACTCTCTCACTGACTGACTGACTCTCTCACTGACTGACTCTCTCACTGACTAACCCTCTCTCTCACTGACTGACTCTCTCACTGACTGACTCTCTCACTGACTGACTCTCACTGACTGACTGACTCACTGACTGACTGACTCTCTGACTGACTGACTCTCTGACTGACTGACTCTCTGACTGACTGACTCTCTGACTGACTGACTCTGACTGACTCTCTGACTGACTCTCTGACTGACTCTCTGACTCTCTCTCACTGACTGACTCTCACTCTCTCTCTCACTGACTGACTGACTCACTCTCTCAATCTCTCTCTCACTGACTGACTGACTCTGACTGACTGACTGACTCTGACTGACTGACTGACTCTCACTCACTGACTGACTGACTCTCACTGACTGACTCTCACTGACTGACTGACTCTCTCACTGACTGCTGACTCTCACTGACTGCTGACTCTCACTGACTGCTGACTCTCACTGACTGCTGACTCTCACTGACTGCTGACTCTCACTGACTGCTGACGCTCACTGACTGCTGACTCTCACTGACTGCTGACTCTCACTGACTGCTGACTCTCACTCTCTCTCACTCTCTCTCACTCTCTCTCTGACTGACTCTCACTGACTGCTGACTCTCACTGACTGCTGACTCTCACTCTCTCTCACTCTCTCTCACTCTCTCTCTG
The DNA here is from genome assembly GCA_963921515.1 of Calotriton arnoldi. Taxonomy (NCBI): domain Eukaryota; kingdom Metazoa; phylum Chordata; class Amphibia; order Caudata; family Salamandridae; genus Calotriton; species Calotriton arnoldi. The sequence goes on from CAWUFW010004717.1 coordinate 133,758, forward strand.
ACTGACTCTCACTCTTTCTCACTGACTGACTCTCTCACTCTTTCTCACTGACTGATTCTCATGCTCTCTCACTGACTGACTCTCTCACTGACTGACTCTCTCACTGACTGACTCTCTCACTGACTGACTCTCTCACTGACTGACTCTCTCACTGACTGACTCTCTCACTGACTGACTCTCTCACTGACTGACTCTCTCACTGACTGACTCTCTCACTGACTGACTCTCTCACTGACTGACTCTCTCACTGACTGACTCTCTCACTGACTGACTCTCTCACTGACTGACTCTCTCACTGACTGACCTCTCACTGACTGACCCTCTCACTGACTGACCCTCTCTACTGACTGACCCTCTCACTGACTGACCCTCTCACTGACTGACCCTCTCACTGACTGACCCTCTCACTGACTGACCCTCTCACTGACTGACTCTCTCACTGACTCTCACTGACTGACTCTCTCACTGACTGACTCTCACTGACACTGACTGACTCTCACTGACTGACTCTCACTGACTGACTCTCACTGACTGACTCTCTCTCACTGACTGACTCTCTCTCACTGACTGACTAACCCTCTCTCTCTCACTGACTGACTCTCTCACTGTCTGACTCTCTCACTGTCTGACTCTCTCACTGTCTGACTCTCTCACTGACTGACTCTCTCACTGACTGACTCTCTCACTGACTGACTCTCTCACTGACTGACTCTCTCACTGACTGACCCTCTCACTGACTGACCCTCTCACTGACTGACCCTCTCACTGACTGACCCTCTCACTGACTGACCCTCTCACTGACTGACCCTCTCACTGACTGACCCTCTCACTGACTGACCCTCTCACTGACTGACCCTCTCACTGACTGACTCTCTCACTGACTCTCACTGACTGACTCTCTCACTGTCTGACTCTCTCACTGTCTGACTCGCGCTCTCTCACTGACTGACTCGCTGACTCACTGACTGACTCGCTGACTCTCTCTCTCTCTCACTGACTAACCCTCTCTCTCTCACTGACTCACTGACTCACTCACTGACTCACTGACTCACTCACTGACTCTCTCACTGACTGACTCTCACTGACTGACTGACTCTCACTGACTGACTCTCTCTCACTGACTGACTAACCCTCTCTCTCTCTCACTGACTGACTCTCTCACTGACTGACTCTCTCACTGTCTGACTCTCTCACTGTCTGACTCTCTCACTGACTGACTCTCTCACTGACTGACTCTCTCACTGACTGACTCTCTCACTGACTGACCCTCTCACTGACTGACCCTCTCACTGACTGACCCTCTCACTGACTGACCCTCTCACTGACTGACCCTCTCACTGACTGACCCTCTCACTGACTGACCCTCTCACTGACTGACTCTCACTGACTCTCACTGACTGACTCTCACTGACTGACTGACTCTCACTGACTGACTCTCACTGACTGACTGACTCTCACTGACTGACTCTCACTGACTGACTCTCACTGACTGACTCTCACTGACTGACTCTCACTGACTGACTCTCACTGACTGACTGACTCTCACTGACTGACTCTCTCACTGACTGACTCTCTCACTGACTGACTCTCACTGACTGACTCTCACTGACTGACTCTCACTGACTGACTCTCACTGACTGACTCTCACTGACTGACACTCTCACTGACTGACTCTCACTGACTGACTCTCACTGACTGACACTCTCACTGACTGACTGACTGACTCTCTCACTCTCTCTGACTGACTCTCTCACTCTCTCTGACTGACTCTCTCACTCTCTCTGACTGACTCTCTCACTCTCTCTGACTGACTCTCTCACTCTCTCTGACTGACTCTCTCACTCTCTCTGACTGACTCTCTCACTCTCTCTGACTGACTCTCTCACTCTCTCTGACTGACTCTCACTCTCTCTGACTGACTCTCTCTGACTGACTGACTCTCTCTGACTGACTGACTCTCTGACTGACTGACTCTCTGACTGACTGACTCTCTCACTGACTGACTCTCTCACTGACTGACTCTCACTGACTGCTGACTCTCTCACTGACTGCTGACTCTCTCACTGACTGCTGACTCTCTCACTGACTGACTCTCTCACTGACTGCTGACTCTCTCACTGACTGCTGACTCTCTCACTGACTGCTGACTCTCTCACTGACTGCTGACTCTCTCACTGACTGCTGACTCTCTCACTGACTGACTCTCTCACTGACTGACCCTCTCACTGACTGACCCTCTCACTGACTGACCCTCTCACTGACTGACCCTCTCACTGACTGACTCTCTCACTGACTGACTCTCTCACTGACTGACTCTCTCACTGACTGACTCTCTCACTGACTGACTCTCTCACTGACTGACTCTCTCACTGACTGACTCTCTCACTGACTGACTCTCTCACTGACTGCTGACTCTCTCACTGACTGCTGACTCTCTCACTGACTGCTGACTCTCTCACTGACTGCTGACTCTCTCACTGACTGCTGACTCTCTCACTGACTGCTGACTCTCTCTACTGACTGCTGACTCTCTCACTGACTGCTGACTCTCTCACTGACTGCTGACTCTCTCACTGACTGCTGACTCTCTCACTGACTGCTGACTCTCTCACTGACTGACTCTCTCACTGACTGACTCTCTCACTGACTGACTCTCTCACTGACTGACTGACTCTCTGACTGACTGACTCTCTGACTGACTGACTCACTCTGACTGACTCTCTGACTGACTCTCTGACTGACTCTCACTCTCTCTCACTGACTGACTCTCACTCTCTCTCACTGACTGACTCTCACTCTCTCTCACTGACTGACTCTCACTCTCTCTCACTGACTGACTGACTCTGACTGACTGACTGACTCTGACTGACTGACTGACTCTCACTGACTGACTGACTCTCACTGACTGACTGACTCTCTCACTGACTGCTGACTCTCACTGACTGCTGACTCTCACTGACTGCTGACTCTCACTGACTGCTGACTCTCACTGACTGCTGACTCTCACTCTCTCTCACTCTCTCTCACTCTCTCTCACTCTCTCTGACTGACTCTCACTCTCTCACTGACTGACTCTCATGCTCTCTCACTGACTGACTCTCTCACTGACTGACTCTCTCACTGACTGACTCTCTCACTGACTGACTCTCTCACTGACTGACTCTCTCACTGACTGACTCTCTCACTGACTGACTCTCTCACTGACTGACCCTCTCACTGACTGACCCTCTCACTGACTGACCCTCTCACTGACTGACCCTCTCACTGACTGACCCTCTCACTGACTGACCCTCTCACTGACTGACCCTCTCACTGACTGACCCTCTCACTGACTGACCCTCTCACTGACTGACCCTCTCACTGACTGACCCTCTCACTGACTGACCCTCTCACTGACTGACCCTCTCACTGACTGACCCTCTCACTGACACTGACTGACTCACTGACACTGACTGACTCACTGACACTGACTGACTCACTGACTGACTCTCACTGACTGACTCTCTCACTGACTGACTCTCTCTCACTGACTAACCCTCTCTCTCTCACTGACTGACTCTCTCACTGACTGACTCTCTCACTGACTGACTCTCTCATTCTCTCTCTCACTGACTGACTCTCTCTCTCACTGACTGACTCTCACTCACTGGCTGACTCTCACTCACTGGCTGAGACTCACTCACTGGCTGACTCTCACTCACTGGCTGAGACTCACTCACTGGCTGACTCTCACTCACTGGCTGACTCTCTCACTGGCTGACTCTCTCACTGGCTGACTCTCTCACTGGCTGACTCTCTCACTGGCTGACTCTCTCACTGGCTGACTCTCTCACTGGCTGACTCTCTCACTGGCTGACTCTCTCACTGGCTGACTCTCTCACTGGCTGACTCTCTCACTGGCTGACTCTCTCACTGACTGACTCTCTCACTGACTGACTCTCTCACTGACTGACTCTCTCACTGACTGACTCTCTCACTGACTGACTCTCTCACTGACTGACTCTCTCACTGACTGACTCTCTCACTGACTGACTCTCTCACTGACTGACTCTCTCACTGACTGACTCTCTCACTGACTGACTCTCTCACTGACTGACTCTCTCACTGACTGACTCTCTCACTCACTGACTCTCTCACTGACTGACTCTCTCACTGACTCTCTCACTGACTCTCTCACTGACTCTCTCACTGACTCTCTCACTGACTCTCTCACTGACTCTCTCACTGACTCTCTCACTGACTCTCTCACTGACTCTCTCACTGACTCTCTCACTGACTCTCTCACTGACTCTCTCACTGACTCACTCTCTCTCTCACTGACTGACTCTCTCACGCTCTCTCACTGACTGACTCTCTCACGCTCTCTCACTGATTGACTCTCTCACGCTCTCTCACTGATTGACTCTCACTGGCTCTCTGACTGACTCTCTCACTCTTTCTCACTGACTGACTCTCTCACTGACTGACTCTCACTGACTGACTGACTCTCTCACTGACTCACTGACTCTCTCACTGACTAACCCTCTCTCTCACTGACTGACTCTCTCACTGACTGACTCTCTCACTGACTGACTCTCTCACTGACTGACTCTCTCACTGACTGACTCTCTCACTGACTGACTCTCTCACTGACTGACTCTCTGACTGACTGACTCTCTGACTGACTGACTCTCTGACTGACTGACTCTCTGACTGACTGACTCTCTGACTGACTGACTCTCTGACTGACTGACTCACTCTGACTGACTCTCTGACTCTCTCTCACTGACTGACTCTCTGACTGACTCTCTGACTCTCTCTCACTGACTGACTCTCACTCTCTCTCTCACTGACTGACTGACTCACTCTCTCAATCTCTCTCTCACTGACTGACTGTCCCACTGACTGACTCTCTCACTGACTAACTCTCTCACTGACTGACTCTGACTGACTGACTGACTCTCACTCACTGACTGACTCTCACTCACTGACTGACTGACTCTCACTGACTGACTCTCACTGACTGACTGACTCTCTCACTGACTGCTGACTCTCACTGACTGCTGACTCTCACTGACTGCTGACTCTCACTGACTGCTGACTCTCACTGACTGCTGACTCTCACTCTCTCTCACTCTCTCTCACTCTCTCTCTGACTGACTCTCACTCTTTCTCACTGACTGACTCTCTCACTCTTTCTCACTGACTGACTCTCATGCTCTCTCACTGACTGACTCTCTCACTGACTGACTCTCTCACTGACTGACTCTCTCACTGACTGACTCTCTCACTGACTGACTCTCTCACTGACTGACTCTCTCACTGACTGACTCTCTCACTGACTGACTCTCTCACTGACTGACTCTCTCACTGACTGACCCTCTCACTGACTGACCCTCTCACTGACTGACCCTCTCACTGACTGACCCTCTCACTGACTGACCCTCTCACTGACTGACCCTCTCACTGACTGACCCTCTCACTGACTGACCCTCTCACTGACTGACCCTCTCACTGACTGACCCTCTCACTGACTGACCCTCTCACTGACTGACCCTCTCACTGACTGACTCTCACTGACACTGACTGACTCTCACTGACACTGACTGACTGACTCACTGACTGACTCACTGACTGACTCACTGACTGACTCTCTCACTGACTGACTCTCACTGACTGACTCTCTCACTGACTGACCCTCTCACTGACTGACCCTCTCACTGACTGACTCTCTCACTGACTGACTCTCACTGACACTGACTGACTCTCACTGACACTGACTGACTGACTCACTGACTGACTCACTGACTGACTCTCACTGACTGACTCTCACTGACTGACTCTCTCACTGACTGACTCTCTCTCACTGACTGACTAACCCTCTCTCTCTCACTGACTGACTCTCTCACTGACTGACTCTCTCACTGTCTGACTCTCTCACTGTCTGACTCGCGCTCTCTCACTGACTGACTCGCTGACTCTCACTGACTGACTCGCTGACTCTCTCTCTCTCTCACTGACTAACCCTCTCTCTCTCACTGACTCACTGACTCACTCACTGACTCACTCACTGACTGACTCTCACTGACTGACTGACTCTCACTGACTGACTCTCACTGACTCTCACTGACTGACTCTCACTGACTGACTGACTCTCACTGACTGACTCTCACTGACTGACTGACTCTCACTGACTGACTGACTCTCACTGACTGACTGACTCTCACTGACTGACTCTCACTGACTGACTCTCACTGACTGACTCTCACTGACTGACTCTCACTGACTGACTCTCACTGACTGACTGACTCTCACTGACTGACTGACTCTCACTCTCACTGACTGACTGACTCTCACTCTCACTGACTGACTGACTCTCACTCTCACTGACTGACTGACTCTCACTCTCACTGACTGACTGACTCTCACTCTCTCTGACTGACTCTCTCACTCTCTCTGACTGACTCTCTCACTCTCTCTGACTGACTCTCTCACTCTCTCTGACTGACTCTCTCACTCTCTCTGACTGACTCTCTCACTCTCTCTGACTGACTCTCTCACTCTCTCTGACTGACTCTCTCACTCTCTCTGACTGACTCTCTCACTCTCTCTGACTGACTCTCTCACTCTCTCTGACTGACTCTCTCACTCTCTCTGACTGACTCTCTCACTCTCTCTGACTGACTCTCTCACTCTCTCTGACTGACTCTCTCACTCTCTCTGACTGACTCTCTCACTCTCTCTGACTGACTCTCTCACTCTCTCTGACTGACTCTCTCACTCTCTCTGACTGACTCTCACTCTCTCTGACTGACTCTCTCACTCTCTCTGACTGACTCTCACTCTCTCTGACTGACTCTCTCACTCTCTCTGACTGACTCTCTCACTCTCTCTGACTGACTCTCTCACTCTCTCTGACTGACTCTCTCACTCTCTCTGACTGACTCTCTCACTCTCTCTGACTGACTCTCTCACTCTCTCTGACTCTCTGACTCTCTCTGACTGACTCTCTCACTCTCTCACTGACTGACTCTCACTGACTGACTGACTCTCACTGACTGACTCTCACTGACTGACTGACTCTCACTGACTGACTCTCACTGACTGACTCTCACTGACTGACTCTCACTGACTGACACTCTCACTGACTGACACTCTCACTGACTGACTCTCACTGACTGACACTCTCACTGACTGACTGACTCTCTCACTCTCTCTGACTGACTCTCTCACTCTCTCTGACTGACTCTCTCACTCTCTCTGACTGACTCTCTCACTCTCTCTGACTGACTCTCTCACTCTCTCTGACTGACTCTCTCTCTCTCTGACTGACTCTCTCACTCTCTCTGACTGACTCTCTCACTCTCTCTGACTGACTCTCTCACTCTCTCTGACTGACTGACTCTCTCAGACTGACTCTCTCACTGACTGACTCTCTCACTGACTGACTCTCTCACTGACTGACTCTCTCACTGACTGACTCTCTCACTGACTGACTCTCTCACTGACTGCTGACTCTCTCACTGACTGACTCTCTCACTGACTGACTCTCTCACTGACTGACTCTCTCACTGACTGCTGACTCTCTCACTGACTGCTGACTCTCTCACTGACTGCTGACTCTCTCACTGACTGCTGACTCTCTCACTGACTGCTGACTCTCTCACTGACTGCTGACTCTCTCACTGACTGCTGACTCTCTCACTGACTGCTGACTCTCTCACTGACTGCTGACTCTCTCACTGACTGCTGACTCTCTCACTGACTGCTGACTCTCTCACTGACTGCTGACTCTCTCACTGACTGCTGACTCTCTCACTGACTGCTGACTCTCTCACTGACTGCTGACTCTCTCACTGACTGCTGACTCTCTCACTGACTGCTGACTCTCTCACTGACTGCTGACTCTCTCACTGACTGCTGACTCTCTCACTGACTGCTGACTCTCTCACTGACTGACTCTCTCACTGACTGACTCTCTCACTGACTGACTCTCTCACTGACTGACTCTCTCACTGACTGACTCTCTCACTGACTGACTCTCTCACTGACTGACTCTCTCACTGACTGACTCTCTCACTGACTGACTCTCTCACTGACTGACTCTCTCACTGACTGACTCTCTCACTGACTGACTGACTCTCTGACTGACTGACTCACTCTGACTGACTGACTCACTCTGACTGACTGACTCACTCTGACTGACTCTCTGACTCTCTCTCTCTGACTGACTCTCTGACTGACTCTCTGACTCTCTCTCACTGACTGACTCTCACTCTCTCTCTCACTGACTGACTCTCACTCTCTCTCTCACTGACTGACTGACTCTGACTGACTGACTGACTGACTCTCACTCACTGACTGACTGACTGACTCTCACTCACTGACTGACTGACTCTCACTGACTGACTGACTCTCACTGACTGACTCTCACTGACTGACTGACTCTCTCACTGACTGCTGACTCTCACTGACTGCTGACTCTCACTGACTGCTGACTCTCACTGACTGCTGACTCTCACTGACTGCTGACTCTCACTCTCTCTCACTCTCTCTCACTCTCTCTCACTCTCTCTCACTCTCTCTCTGACTGACTCTCACTCTTTCTCACTGACTGACTCTCATGCTCTCTCACTGACTGACTCTCTCACTGACTGACTCTCTCACTGACTGACTCTCTCACTGACTGACTCTCTCACTGACTGACTCTCTCACTGACTGACTCTCTCACTGACTGACTCTCTCACTGACTGACTCTCTCACTGACTGACTCTCTCACTGACTGACCCTCTCTGACTGACCCTGACCAGCCTCTCACTGACTGACCCTCTCACTGACTGACCCTCTCACTGACTGACCCTCTCACTGACTGACCCTCTCACTGACTGACCCTCTCACTGACTGACCCTCTCACTGACTGACTCTCACTGACACTGACTGACTCTCACTGACTGACTCTCACTGACTGACTCTCACTGACTGACTCTCACTGACTGACTCTCACTGACTCTCTCTCTCTCACTGACTGACTCTCTCTCTCTCACTGACTGACTCTCTCTCTCTCACTGACTGACTCTCTCTCTCTCACTGACTGACTCTCTCTCTCTCACTGACTGACTCTCTCTCACTGACTGACTCTCTCACTGACTGACTCTCTCTCTCTCACTGACTGACTCTCTCTCACTGACTGACTCTCTCACTGACTGACTCTCTCACTGACTGACTCTCTCACTGTCTGACTCTCTCACTGTCTGACTCTCTCACTGTCTGACTCGCGCTCTCTCACTGACTGACTCGCTGACTCTCTCTCTCTCTCACTGACTAACCCTCTCTCTCTCACTGACTCACTGACTCACTCACTGACTCTCACTGACTGACTCTCACTGACTGACTGACTCTCACTGACTGACTCTCACTGACTGACTCTCACTGACTGACTGACTCTCACTGACTGACTCTCACTGACTGACTGACTCTCACTGACTGACTGACTCTCACTGACTGACTGACTCTCACTGACTGACTGACTCTCACTGACTGACTCTCACTGACTGACTCTCACTGACTGACTCTCACTGACTGACTGACTCTCACTGACTGACTGACTCTCACTCTCACTGACTGACTGACTCTCACTCTCACTGACTGACTGACTCTCACTCTCTGACTGACTCTCTCACTCTCTCTGACTGACTCTCTCACTCTCTCTGACTGACTCTCTCACTCTCTCTGACTGACTCTCACTCTCTCTGACTGACTCTCACTCTCTCTGACTGACTCTCACTCTCTCTGACTGACTCTCTCACTCTCTGACTGACTCTCTCACTCTCTGACTGACTCTCTCACTCTCTCTGACTGACTCTCTCACTCTCTCTGACTGACTCTCTCACTCTCTCTGACTGACTCTCTCACTCTCTCTGACTGACTCTCTCACTCTCTCTGACTCTCTGACTCTCTCTGACTGACTCTCTCACTCTCTCTGACTGACTCTCTCACTCTCTCACTGACTGACTCTCTCACTGACTGACTCTCTCACTCTCTCACTGACTGACTCTCACTGACTGACTCTCACTGACTGACTCTCACTGACTGACTCTCACTGACTGACTCTCACTGACTGACACTCTCACTGACTGACTGACTCTCTCACTCTCTCTGACTGACTCTCTCACTCTCTCTGACTGACTCTCTCACTCTCTCTGACTGACTCTCTCACTCTCTGACTGACTCTCTCACTCTCTCTGACTGACTCTCTCACTCTCTCTGACTGACTCTCTCACTCTCTCTGACTGACTCTCTCACTCTCTCTGACTGACTCTCTCACTCTCTCTGACTGACTCTCTCACTCTCTCTGACTGACTCTCTCACTCTCTCTGACTGACTCTCTCACTCTCTCTGACTGACTCTCTCACTCTCTCTGACTGACTCCCTCTCTGACTGACTCCCTCTCTGACTGACTGACTCTCTCACTGACTGACCCTCTCACTGACTGACCCTCTCACTGACTGACCCTCTCACTGACTGACCCTCTCACTGACTGACCCTCTCACTGACTGACCCTCTCACTGACTGACCCTCTCACTGACTGACTCTCTCTGACTGACTCTCTCACTGACTGACTCTCTCACTGACTGACTCTCTCACTGACTGACTCTCTCACTGACTGACTCTCTCACTGACTGACTCTCTCACTGACTGACTCTCTCACTGACTGACTCTCTCACTGACTGACTCTCTCACTGACTGACTCTCTCACTGACTGACTCTCTCACTGACTGACTCTCTCACTGACTGACTCTCTCACTGACTGCTGACTCTCTCACTGACTGACTCTCTCACTGACTGACTCTCTCACTGACTGACTCTCTCACTGACTGACTCTCTCACTGACTGACTCTCTCACTGACTGCTGACTCTCTCACTGACTGCTGACTCTCTCACTGACTGCTGACTCTCACTGACTGCTGACTCTCTCACTGACTGCTGACTCTCTCACTGACTGCTGACTCTCTCACTGACTGCTGACTCTCTCACTGACTGCTGACTCTCTCACTGACTGCTGACTCTCTCACTGACTGCTGACTCTCTCACTGACTGCTGACTCTCTCACTGACTGCTGACTCTCTCACTGACTGCTGACTCTCTCACTGACTGCTGACTCTCTCACTGACTGCTGACTCTCTCACTGACTGCTGACTCTCTCACTGACTGCTGACTCTCTCACTGACTGCTGACTCTCTCACTGACTGCTGACTCTCTCACTGACTGCTGACTCTCTCACTGACTGCTGACTCTCTCACTCTCTCTCACTCTCTCTCACTCTCTCTCACTCTCTCTCACTCTCTCTCACTCTCTCTCACTCTCTCTCACTCTCTCTCACTCTCTCTCACTCTCTCTCACTCTCTCTCACTCTCTCTCTGACTGACTGACTCTCTCACTCTCTCTCTGACTGACTGACTCTCTCACTCTCTCTCTGACTGACTGACTCTCTCACTCTTTCTCACTGACTGACTCTCTCACTCTTTCTCACTGACTGACTCTCTCACTGACTGACTCTCTCACTGACTGACTCTCTCACTGACTGACTCTCTCACTGACTGACTCTCTCACTGACTGACTCTCTCACTGACTGACTGACTCTCTCTCACTGACTGACTCTCTCACTGACTGACTCTCTCACTGACTGACTCTCTCTCACTGACTGACTCTCTCTCACTGACTGACTCTCTCTCACTGACTGACTCTCTCACTGACTGACTCTCACTCTCTCTGACTGACTCTCTCACTCTCTCTGACTGACTCTCTCACTCTCTGACTGACTCTCTCACTGACACTGACTCACTGACACTGACTCACTGACACTGACTGACTGACTGACTGACTCACTGACTGACTCTCTCACTGACTGACTCTCTCACTGACTGACTCTCTCACTGACTGACTCTCTCTCACTGACTGACTCACTGACTGACTCACTGACTGACTCACTGACTGACTCACTGACTGACTCACTGACTGACTCACTCTCTCACTGACTGACTCTCACTCTCTCTCACTGACTGACTCTCTCAATCTCTCTCTCACTGACTGACTCTCAATGACTGACTCTCTCTCACTGACTGACTCTCTCTCACTGACTGACTCTCACTGACTGACTCTCTCTCACTGACTGACTCTCACTCACTGGCTGACTCTCACTCACTGGCTGACTCTCACTCACTGGCTGACTCTCACTCACTGGCTGACTCTCTCACTGGCTGACTCTCTCTCACTGACTGACTCTCTCACTGACTGACTCTCTCACTGACTCTCTCACTGACTCTCTCACTGACTCTCTCACTGACTCTCTCACTGACTCTCTCACTGACTCACTCTCTCTCTCTCTCACTGACTGACTCTCTCACGCTCTCTCACTGACTGACTCTCTCACGCTCTCTCACTGATTGACTCTCTCACGCTCTCTCACTGATTGACTCTCTCACGCTCTCTCACTGATTGACTCTCACTGGCTCTCTGACTGACTCTCTCACTCTTTCTCACTGACTGACTCTCTCACTGACTGACTCTCTCACTGACTGACTCTCTCACTGACTCTCTCACTGACTCTCTCACTGACTCTCTCACTGACTCTCTCACTGACTCTCTCACTGACTCTCACTGACTCTCACTCTCTCACTCTCTCACTCTCTCACTCTCTCACTCTCTCACTCTCTCACTCACTCTCTCACTGACTCTCTCACTGACTCTCACTGACTCTCTCACTCACTGACTGACTCTCTCACTGACTGACTCTCTCACTCACTGACTCTCTCACTGACTGACTCTCTCACTGACTGACTGACTCTCTCACTGACTAACCCTCTCTCTCTCTCACTGACTGACTCTCTCTCTCTCACTGACTGACTCTCTCACTGACTGACTGACTCTCTCACTGACTGACTGACTCTCTCACTGACTGACTGACTCTCTCACTGACTGACTCTCTCACTGACTGACTCTCTCACTGACTGACTCTCTCACTGACTGACTCTCTCACTGACTGACTGACTCTCTGACTGACTCTCTGACTGACTCTCTGACTGACTCTCTGACTGACTCTCTGACTGACTCTCTGACTGACTCTCTGACTCTCTCTCACTGACTGACTCTCACTCTCTCTCTCACTGACTGACTGACTCACTCTCTCAATCTCTCTCACTGACTGACTGTCCCACTGACTGACTCTCTCACTGACTAACTCTCTCACTGACTGACTGACTGACTGACTGACTGACTGACTCTCACTCACTGACTGACTGACTCTCACTGACTGACTGACTCTCTCACTGACTGACTGACTCTCTCACTGACTGCTGACTCTCACTGACTGCTGACTCTCACTGACTGCTGACTCTCACTGACTGCTGACTCTCACTGACTGCTGACTCTCACTGACTGCTGACTCTCACTGACTGCTGACTCTCACTGACTGCTGACTCTCACTGACTGCTGACTCTCACTGACTGCTGACTCTCACTGACTGCTGACTCTCACTGACTGCTGACTCTCACTGACTGCTGACTCTCACTGACTGCTGACTCTCACTGACTGCTGACTCTCACTGACTGCTGACTCTCACTGACTGCTGACTCTCACTGACTGCTGACTCTCACTGACTGCTGACTCTCACTGACTGCTGACTCTCACTGACTGCTGACTCTCACTGACTGCTGACTCTCACTCTCACTCTCTCTCACTCTCACTCTCTCTCACTCTCACTCTCTCTCACTCTCACTCTCTCTCACTCTCTCTCACTCTCTCTCACTCTCTCTCACTCTCTCTCACTCTCTCTCACTCTCTCTCACTCTCTCTCACTCTCTCTCACTCTCTCTCACTCTCACTCTCTCTCTCTCACTCTCTCTCTTACTGACTCTCACTCTTTCTCACTGACTGACTCTCTCACCCTTTCTCACTGACTGACTCTCATGCTCTCTCACTGACTGACTCTCTCACTGACTGACTCTCTCACTGACTGACTCTCTCACTGACTGACTCTCTCACTGACTGACTCTCTCACTGACTGACTCTCTCACTGACTGACTCTCTCACTGACTGACTCTCTCACTGACTCTCTCACTGACTCACTGACTGACTCTCTCACTGACTGACTCTCTCACTGACTGACTCTCTCACTGACTGACTCTCTCACTGACTGACTCTCTCACTGACTGACTCTCTCACCGACTCTCTCACCGACTCTCTCACCGACTCTCTCACCGACTCTCTCACCGACTCTCTCACCGACTCTCTCACCGACTCTCTCACCGACCCGCTCACCGACCCGCTCACCGACTCGCTCAATTTCTCTCTCACTGACTGACTCTCTCACTCACTCTCACTGACTGACTCTCTCACTCACTCTCACTGACTGACTCTCTCACTCACTCTCACTGACTGACTCTCTCACTCACTCTCACTGACTGACTCTCTCACTCACTCTCACTGACTGACTCTCTCACTCACTCACTCTCACTGACTGACTCTCTCACTCACTCTCACTGACTGACTCTCTCACTCACTCTCACTGACTGACTCTCTCACTCACTCTCACTGACTGACTCTCTCACTCACTCTCACTGACTGACTCTCTCACTCACTCTCACTGACTGACTCTCTCACTGACTGACTCTGACTGACTCTCTCACTCTCTCTCACTGACTGCTGACTGCTGACTCTCTCACTGACTGCTGACTCTCTCACTGACTGCTGACTCTCTCACTGACTGCTGACTCTCTCACTGACTGCTGACTCTCTCACTGACTGCTGACTCTCTCACTGACTGCTGACTCTCTCACTGACTGCTGACTCTCTCACTGACTGCTGACTCTCTCACTGACTGCTGACTCTCTCACTGACTGCTGACTCTCTCACTGACTGCTGACTCTCTCACTCTCTCTCACTCTCTCTCACTCTCTCTCACTCTCTCTCTCTCTCACTCTCTCTCTCTCTCACTCTCTCTCTCTCTCACTCTCTCTCTCTCTCACTCTCTCACTCTCTCTCACTCTCTCTCACTCTCTCTCTCTCACTCTCTCACTCTCTCTCACTCTCTCTCACTCTCTCTCACTCTCTCTCACTCTCTCTCACTCTCTCTCTGACTGACTGACTCTCTCACTCTTTCTCACTGACTGACTCTCTCACTCTTTCTCACTGACTGACTCTCTCACTCTTTCTCACTGACTGACTCTCTCACTCTTTCTCACTGACTGACTCTCATGCTCTCTCACTGACTGACTCTCTCACTGACTGACTCTCTCACTGACTGACTCTCTCACTGACTGACTCTCTCACTCTCTCTGACTGACTCTCTCACTCTCTCTGACTGACTCTCTCACTCTCTCTGACTGACTCTCTCACTCTCTCTGACTGACTCTCTCACTCTCACTGACTGACTCTCTCACTCTCACTGACTGACTCTCACTGACTGACTGACTCACTGACTGACTCTCTCACTGACTGACTCACTGACTGACTCTCTCACTGACTGACTCTCTCTCACTGACTCTCTCTCTCTCTCTCTCTCTCTCTCACTGACTGACTCTCTCTCTCACTGACTGACTCTCTCTCACTGACTGACTCTCTCTCTCTCACTGACTGACTCTCTCTCACTGGCTGACTCTCTCACTGGCTGACTCTTTCACTGGCTGACTCTTTCACTGGCTGACTCTTTCACTGGCTGACTCTCTCACTGGCTGACTCTCTCACTGGCTGACTCTCTCACTGGCTGACTCTCTCACTGGCTGACTCTCTCACTGGCTGACTCTCTCACTGGCTGACTCTCTCACTGGCTGACTCTCTCACTGGCTGACTCTCTCACTGGCTGACTCTCTCACTGGCTGACTCTCTCACTGGCTGACTCTCTCACTGGCTGACTCTCTCACTGGCTGACTCTCTCACTGGCTGACTCTCTCACTGACTGACTCTCTCACTGACTGACTCTCTCACTGACTGACTCTCTCACTGACTGACTCTCTCACTGACTCTCTCACTGACTCTCTCACTGACTCTCTCACTGACTCTCTCACTGACTCTCTCACTGACTCTCTCACTGACTCTCTGACTGACTCTCCCACTCTCTCTCTCACTGACTGACTCTCTCACTGACTGACTCTCTCACTGACTGACTCTCTCACTGACTGACTCTCTCACTGACTGACTCTCTCACTGACTCTCTCACTGACTCTCTCACTGACTCTCTCACTGACTCTCTCTCACTGACTCTCTCACTGACTCTCTCACTGACTCTCTCACTGACTGACTCTCTGACTCTCTCTGACTCTCTCTCTCACTGACTGACTCTCTCTCTCACTGACTGACTCTCTCTCTCACTGACTGACTCTCTCTCTCACTGACTGACTCTCTCTCACTGACTGACTCTCTCTCACTGACTGAATGATTCTCTCAATCTCTCTCTCTCACTGACTGACTGACTCACTCTCACTGACTCTCACTGACTCTCTCACTGACTCTCACTGACTCTCTCACTGACTCTCACTGACTGACTCTCACTGACTGACTCTCTCTCTCTCTCTCTCTCTCTCTCTCTCACTGACTCTCTCTCTCTCTCTCTCTCACTGACTGACTCTCTCTCTCACTGACTGACTCTCTCTCTCACTGACTGACTCTCTCTCTCACTGACTGACTCTCTCTCTCTTACTGACTGACTCTCTCTCTCTCACTGACTGACTCTCTCTCTCACTGACTCACTGACTGACTCTCTCACTGACTGACTCTCTCACTGACTGACTCTCTCACTGACTGACTCTCTCACTGACTGACTCTCTCACTGGCTGACTCTCTCACTGGCTGACACTCTCACTGGCTGACACTCTCACTGGCTGACACTCTCACTGGCTGACACTCTCACTGGCTGACACTCTCACTGGCTGACACTCTCACTGACTGACTCTCACTGACTGACTCTCTCACTGACTGACTCTCTCACTGACTGACTCTCTCACTGACTGACTCTCTCACTGACTGACTCTCTCACTGACTGACTCTCTCACTGACTGACTCTCTCACTGACTGACTCTCTCACTGACTGACTCTCTCACTGACTGACTCTCTCACTGACTGACTCTCTCACTCTCTCTGTGACTGACTCTCTCACTCTCTCTGTGACTGACTCACTGACTGCTGACTCTCTCACTGACTGCTGACTCTCTCACTGACTGCTGACTCTCTCACTGACTGCTGACTCTCTCACTGACTGCTGACTCTCTCACTGACTGCTGACTCTCTCACTGACTGCTGACTCTCTCACTGACTGCTGACTCTCTCACTGACTGCTGACTCTCTCACTGACTGCTGACTCTCTCACTGACTGCTGACTCTCTCACTGACTGCTGACTCTCACTCTCTCTCACTCTCTCACTCTCTCTCACTCTCTCACTCTCTCACTCTCTCTCACTCTCTCTCACTCTCTCTCACTCTCTCTCACTCTCTCTCACTCTCTCTCACTCTCTCACTCTCTCTCTGACTGACTGACTCTCTCACTCTTTCTCACTGACTCTCTCACTGACTGACTCTCTCACTGACTGACTCTCTCACTGACTGACTCTCTCACTGACTGACTCTCTCACTGACTGACTCTCTCACTCTCTCTGTGACTGACTCACTGACTGCTGACTCTCTCACTGACTGCTGACTCTCTCACTGACTGCTGACTCTCTCACTGACTGCTGACTCTCTCACTGACTGCTGACTCTCTCACTGACTGCTGACTCTCTCACTGACTGCTGACTCTCTCACTGACTGCTGACTCTCTCACTGACTGACTCTCTCACTGACTGACTCTCTCACTGACTGACTCTCTCACTGACTGACTCTCTCACTGACTCTCTCACTGACTCTCTCACTGACTCTCTCACTGACTCTCTCACTGACTCTCACTGACTCTCTCACTGACTCTCTCACTGACTCTCTCACTGACTCTCTCACTGACTCTCTCACTGACTCTCTCACTGACTCTCTCACTGACTCTCTCACTGACTCTCTCACTGACTCTCTCACCGACCCGCTCACCGACTCGCTCAATTTCTCTCTCACTGACTGACTCTCTCACTCACTCTCACTGACTGACTCTCTCACTCACTCTCACTGACTGACTCTCTCACTCACTCTCACTGACTGACTCTCACTCACTCTCACTGACTGACTCTCTCACTCACTCTCACTGACTGACTCTCTCACTCACTCTCACTGACTGACTCTCTCACTCACTCTCACTGACTGACTCTCTCACTCACTCTCACACTCACTGACTGACTCTCTCACTCACTCTCACTCTCACTGACTGACTCTCTCACTCACTCTCACTGACTGACTCACTCACTCACTCTCACTGACTGACTGACTCACTCACTCTCACTGACTGACTCACTCACTCTCACTGACTGACTCACTCACTCTCACTGACTGACTCACTCACTCTCACTGACTGACTCACTCACTCACTCTCACTGACTGACTCACTCACTCACTCTCACTGACTGACTCTCTCACTGACTGCTGACTCTCTCACTGACTGCTGACTCTCTCACTGACTGCTGACTCTCTCACTGACTGCTGACTCTCTCACTGACTGCTGACTCTCTCACTGACTGCTGACTCTCTCACTGACTGCTGACTCTCTCACTGACTGCTGACTCTCTCACTGACTGCTGACTCTCTCACTGACTGCTGACTCTCTCACTGACTGCTGACTCTCTCACTGACTGCTGACTCTCTCACTGACTGCTGACTCTCTCACTGACTGCTGACTCTCACTGACTGCTGACTCTCACTGACTGCTGACTCTCTCACACTCTCTCTCTCTCTCTCTCTCTCTCTCTCTCTCTCTCTCTCTCTCACGCTCTCTCACTCTCTCTCTCACTCTCTCTCTCACTCTCTCTCTCACTCTCTCTCACTCTCTCACTCTCTCTCACTCTCTGACTGACTCTCTCACTCTTTCTCACTGACTGACTCTCTCACTCTTTCTCACTGACTGACTCTTATGCTCTCTCACTGACTGACTCTCTCACTGACTGACTCTCTCACTGACTCTCTCACTGACTCTCTCACTGACTCTCTCACTGACTCTCTCACTGACTCTCTCACTGACTCTCTCACTGACTCTCTCACTGACTCTCTCACTGACTCTCTCACTGACTCTCTCACTGACTGACTCTCACTGACTGACTCTCACTGACTGACTCTCTCACTGACTGACTCTCTCACTGACTGACTAAATGACTGACTGATTCTCTCACTGACTGACTAAATGACTGACTCTCACTCTCTCACTGACTGACTCTCTGACTCTCTCTCTCACTGACTGACTCTCTGACTATCTCTCTCACTGACTGACTCTCTCTCTCACTGACTGACTCTCTCTCTCACTGACTGACTCTCTCTCTCACTGACTGAATGATTCTCTCAATCTCTCTCTCTCTCACTGACTGACTGACTCACTCACTCTCACTGACTCTCTCACTGACTCTCACTGACTGACTCTCACTGACTGACTCTCTCACTGACTGACTGACTGACTCTCTCACTGACTGACTCTCTCTCTCACTGACTGACTCTCTCACTGACTGACTGACTCTCTCTCTCACTGACTGACTCTCTCTCTCACTGACTGACTCTCTCACTGACTGACTCTCTCTCTCTCACTGACTGACTCTCTCACTGACTGACTCTCTCACTGACTGACTCTCACTGACTGACTCTCTCACTGACTGACTCTCACTGACTGACTCTCACTGACTGACTCTCTCACTGACTGACTCTCTCACTGACTGACTCTCACTCTCTCTCACTCTCTCTCACTCTCTCTCACTCTCTCTCTCACTCTCTCACTCTCTCACTCTCTCACTCTCTCACTCTCTCACTCTCTCTCACTCTCTCTCACTCTCTCTCACTCTCTCTCACTCTCTCTCACTCTCTCTCTCTCTCTCTCTCTCTCTCTCTCTCTCTCACTGACTGACTCTCTCACTGACTGACTCTCTCACTGACTGACTCTCTCACTGACTGACTCTCTCACTGACTGACTCTCTCACTGACTGACTCTCTCACTGACTGACTCTCTCACTGACTGACTCTCTCACTGACTGACTCTCTCACTGACTGACTCTCTCACTGACTGACTCTCTCACTGACTCTCTGACTGACTGACTCTCTGACTGACTGACTCTCTGACTGACTGACTCTCTGACTGACTGACTCTCTGACTGACTGACTCTGACTGACTGACTCTGACTGACTGACTCTCTCACTGACTGACTCTCTCACTGACTGACTCTCTCACTGACTGACTCTCTCACTGACTGACTCTCTCACTGACTGACTCTCTCACTGACTGACTCTCTCACTGACTGACTCTCTCACTGACTGACTCTCTCACTGACTCTCTCACTGACTGACTCTCTCACTCTCTCTGTGACTGACTCACTGACTGCTGACTCTCTCACTGACTGCTGACTCTCTCACTGACTGCTGACTCTCTCACTGACTGCTGACTCTCTCACTGACTGCTGACTCTCTCACTGACTGACTCTCTCACTGACTGACTCTCTCACTGACTGCTGACTCTCTCACTGACTGCTGACTCTCTCACTGACTGCTGACTCTCTCACTGACTGCTGACTCTCTCACTGACTGCTGACTCTCTCACTGACTGCTGACTCTCTCACTGACTGCTGACTCTCTCACTGACTGCTGACTCTCTCACTGACTGCTGACTCTCTCACTGACTGCTGACTCTCTCACTGACTGCTGACTCTCTCACTGACTGCTGACTCTCTCACTGACTGCTGACTCTCTCACTGACTGCTGACTCTCTCACTGACTGCTGACTCTCTCACTGACTGCTGACTCTCTCACTGACTGCTGACTCTCTCACTGACTGCTGACTCTCTCACTGACTGCTGACTCTCTCACTGACTGCTGACTCTCTCACTGACTGCTGACTCTCTCACTGACTGCTGACTCTCTCACTGACTGCTGACTCTCTCACTGACTGCTGACTCTCTCACTGACTGCTGACTCTCTCACTGACTGCTGACTCTCTCACTGACTGCTGACTCTCTCACTGACTGCTGACTCTCTCACTGACTGCTGACTCTCTCACTGACTGCTGACTCTCTCACTGACTGCTGACTCTCTCACTGACTGCTGACTCTCTCACTGACTGCTGACTCTCTCACTGACTGCTGACTCTCTCACTGACTGCTGACTCTCTCACTGACTGCTGACTCTCTCACTGACTGCTGACTCTCTCACTGACTGCTGACTCTCTCTCACTCTCTCTCACACTCTCTCACTCTCTCACTCTCTCACTCTCTCACTCTCTCACTCTCTCACTCTCTCTCTCTCTCTCTCTCTCTCTCTCTCTCTCACTCTCTCACTCTCTCACTCTCTCACTCACTCACTCTCACTCTCACTCACTCTCACTCACTCTCTCACTCTCACTCACTCTCTCACTCTCACTCACTCTCACTCACTCTCTCTCACTCTCTCTCACTCTCTGACTCTCTCACTGACTGACTCTCTCACTGACTGACTCTCTCACTGACTGACTCTCTCACTGACTGACTCTCTCACTGACTGACTCTCTCACTGACTGACTCTCTCACTGACTGACTCTCTCACTGACTGACTCTCTCACTGACTGACTCTCTCACTGACTGACTCTCTCACTGACTGACTCTCTGACTGACTGACTCTCTGACTGACTGACTCTCTGACTGACTGACTCTCTGACTGACTGACTCTCTGACTGACTGACTCTCTGACTGACTGACTCTCTGACTGACTGACTCTCTGACTGACTGACTCTCTCACTGACTGACTCTCTCACTGACTGACTCTCTCACTGACTGACTCTCTCACTGACTGACTCTCTCACTGACTGACTCTCTCACTGACTGACTCTCTCACTGACTGACTCTCTCACTGACTGACTCACTCTCTTACTGACTGACTAAATGACTGACTCTCACTCTCTCTCACTGACTGACTCTCACTATCTCTCACTGACTGACTCTCACTATCTCTCACTGACTGACTCTCACTATCTCTCACTGACCGACTCTCACTATCTCTCACTGACTGATTCTGACTGACTCACTGACCTCTCACTGACTCACTCTCGCTCACTGACTGAATGATTCTCTCAATCTCTGTCTCTCACTGACTGACTCTCTGTCTCACTGACTGACTCTCTGTCTCACTGACTGACTCTCTGTCTCACTGACTGACTCTCTGTCTCACTGACTGACTCTCTGTCTCACTGACTGACTCTCTGTCTCACTGACTGACTCTCTGTCTCACTGACTGACTCTCTGTCTCACTGACTGACTCTCTGTCTCACTGACTGACTCTCTGTCTCACTGACTGACTCTCTGTCTCACTGACTGACTCTCTGTCTCACTGACTGACTCTCTGTCTCACTGACTGACTCTCTGTCTCACTGACTGACTCTCTCTCACTGACTGACTCTCTCACTCTCTCTCACTCTCTTACTGACTGACTCTCTCACTGACTCTCTGACTGACTCTCTCTCACTGACTAACTAACTGAGACTCTGACTCTCACTTTCTCTCTCTCACTGACTAACTGACTCTCTCACTGACTGACTGACTCTCTCACTGACTGTTATACAGGTACTATTTCCCAACCTTCACCCTCCAGTTATTTACGCCACCCCATAACAAAAAAACCCATAACAAGCAACCATTGGGACAGGCAGATAGAAGTTGCCAGCATTGAAAGGACAAAAAAAACTCAATACATTATTTATTGTTAATACTTTTTTAATATGGTCGTTCAGTTGTACATAATGCTTTCTTGGTCATATATAAGGTAACAAAAATGCTTCTGCACTTCTTTATTATAACTTTTCAGCATGCTGCAGACTTCTGTACAGCACAGCTTAAAGACATAGGCAAAGTCAATATCTCTGGCTAAACACTTATAAGGTCCCAAAGGCGAGACCTATTGGCTATGCCAATGCTTGTTAAAATTATTGCTAAGGTGAAATATGCTTTTCATTGTTAATGCATTGAGCCTGCATAGGCAAATATTTACATGTTGGCTTTTTTCAGTTTTAAGGTGAGAATGGATTTAAATAAGAAGAAACGACTAGGGAGTGCTGTTACTGCCACTCCCCCAGGGTCTCAGGGGAAGAGGTCTCGAGGTGACTGGGATGATGATGGCCCCTCGCAATTTGAGGAGGAGCTTGCATTTCTGGATGAAGTGGAAGCTGAAATGATGGAGATGGACGCACAAGCCTCCAGTGATGTTCTGCCGATTGGTAAGTTTGTCTCCCCTGTGGATTGATGATTTTTGTTGTTACTGGTGCCTGTGTTGCTTAGAGCATATTGGCTCTGGCGATTTCTCGTTGAGGGTGGTGAGATGGCGTAGTACCTTTCCGAGAGTGATGAAAAGGTGTATTGACTTCTTAAGGGTTATGACACAGTGCAGTGGTTCTTGAACTTGATAATATAGCTCAAAGGCTTCATGACGGTAAATGGCTCTGCATGTTTCTGAAGGTGATGAGGGCGAGTAATGTGGAGTTCAAGACTTCTGGCATTGAATGTTGCAGTTCAGGCTTCTTGAATGTTTTGATAGGGCTCGGAACATTTATTGTTGATAAGGCCCAGTGGATTCTTGTGATTATGTGGTTCGGCATTTGTTGTTGAGATGCCACAGGAACTTCTTGAGATTGAGATATGACTAAGTGCTTCTTTTTGGGTTTTAGGATCAGGGTTTTATGGGTTTTGGACTTCTTGAATGTATTGATATTACCCAAGGCTTTATAATCTTGTTGGTATGGAAGAAATTCACGTTTGCAAATCAGAACACACCAAAGACAATATATATTTGATATGTACACTCTATATGAGAAAAGAGCAATATATAGAATACTATATGTAATAGCAGGTTGAACTCTCCACCAGTTTTTTTAAAGGTCAATTACTATCCATTTGTGGCAAACACATGACAGTTATCTCATATTTTCTGCGTAGACATTTCTATTAAAAACACTTGAGTTACAATTCATACTGATAATTTTGATTCAGGCCTATGAGTGATATGCACCCTTTACCTTCCTCGTGCCAGATTATTTTAAATGTTGCAGAAGAACTCGGCAATGATATCCATATTTTTATTTTATTTTATAAAATATACGAACATAAGCCACTCAGTGGTCTTATTTTTTTATTCATGTAAAAGATCAAAAGTATACTCTATCAAAAAGCATTAGTAGTTAACAAGACAAACTGGTATAGGTTTACAGTTATTATAGAGCTTTTGCTCCAGGACGAGCCATACAGATTGGTCCTTGATTCTTCCATTCAGTTAATGGCTTGCAGTGGGCATTACAGAACATATGTAACATTGACTTTTGTGGAATCTGGTAATGAATAAGTACAGTCTAGAACAGTGTTAACCAAACAGTGGATCGCGTTCCACCGGTGGGTTGCGAGCCAGTCTTTGGTGGATCGGGAAAGTGAAAGCAATAAATAAAGATGCCTTTAAATCCTGTATTAATCTTGTCACATTTGCTGCACTACAGAGACAGAAGTCCAATGTCAAGCTACGTCTTCTGATAAATTGCTGCCTATTTTTTTTTTTTTTTTAACAGGAGTATTGGTGTTTACAAACTCCTCTCCATTTGCAGTCCGAGAAAGATAACTAAAGTGAATTATGTGACAATTGTGCTGCAGGATGTCATTTTTCGTAACACACAACAAAATGAAAATGCCTATAAATGAACTGCGCACATTCAGCAGTTTTTTTTGTAATTCTGAAGTGTGATGGAAACGAAGATTTTAATATGCTCAAAATCAAGACTTACTTGGTGATGTTTAAATGATAAATATTCACTGGAACCTGATTTCCAAAGATCATTTGTGTACAATATAGTTTTATCAGTAAAACGGTATGTCTGTGCAAATTTAGTGGCTATTTCAATGAAAAATGTGCTGCCTGCAAATGACAGTGCGCTACCACACTATGCTTTAGTTATATAAAAAAAAATCACCCACCTCATGTCTAATTAAAGCTTAGTGGGTCGCAAAATCTTGCCGTTTTATTAAGAGGGTTGTGCTTCTAAAAAGTTTGGGAAGCGCTGGAGGAGTTTTGAGTACACTAATTAATGCCTTGTTTATAATATGGATTGTGGTGTAGTCTCCTATCATTCTACAAGAAGGACAAAAGAAGTAAATGAGGTACTAGTTTTAATTCACATGATACTAGGTCGGTATAGATATGGAGGTCTGCCATCATCTCTCACAGTCAAGTTAAGCAGGAGCATGTCCCAATCAGTAACTGTAGGAAGCTGGCTCTTTATATAGTGGACTAAAAAGAGGTACACTCTGCAAAGAGTCCAGGCAAACCCCAATTGGTTTACAGAAGCACAAATTATATCCCAAATGTTCTCTTTTGTGGTAGTGTGAGCGAGTAGTTAGGCGTATTAGAGGGTAGTGCTAAGCATTTGTTGACACACAGAGACAATAAATGAGAGACACACTCAAGAATGAGTCTGAGACCAATTTAGAAAAATACGTCGTATTTTTATAAAAACTTTAATACCGAGAACTTTCTTATCAAGTAAGTCATTTTTAAAAAATATTGATTTAAGCTGGTAAATAAAATGTTCACCTAAATGCGCTTTTATGCACAATGCTTTTCTACGTGAGAGAAGGCATGAATATCATACAGTTATTTGCGTTAGTTCTCTGGGGGTCTCCTTCTTAACTTGGGGCCATAGGGGCGCAAGATCGAAAGTACCATCAGCAGTTGCTCGTTACCTGCCCTGGGGCGTCTGGTTGCAGATATGCCGGTTGGTTGGTAGGTGTGTGTGCTACGCTGGTTGAAAGAGGGGGGGCAGAGGGCACCTAGAAATTAGCTGCAGAGGGGGACTTTTGACAAGTCTGGGAGCTCCTAATGGGGGACTCTGGTCACAAGGGTACGGGGGACAAGGGGGCACAGCTGGTTCGTTGGGACCCAGGCTGGGCACTCCGGTGCAGAGTGAAAAGGTCAGCTGGGCTGTGTTGGCCTTGGAACCTTGTGGTCATCGGTCTCGCAGGTTGAGGGTGCAAAATCAAGACAGCTGGGCCACTCTGGAAGTGGGTCTGTGCAGTGTTGACGTCCCTCGACGGCTGCTTTGTCTTGGAGTCCCCGACTGGGCTCTCATGGTCTCTGCTTGCTGCAAGGGGTCTGGTACTCCGGGTATTGGACCCTCGCGGCTCTGGTCCGCCCTGGTGTCCTCTCACTTGGCGGGGTGACAGATCTGGCCTTCAGGAGCACAGGGTCTTCTTCCTGTGGAGCTGCTGCGTCGGGATGGCCGGGGAACGCCAACACTGTAGACCGGACTTTGCATTTCGGTGCCTGCGGGCTGCAGGGGAATAGCTCCTCGACTCCAAGGGAAATTGCTTGGTGATTTGCGAAGGTTGGCAGCCTCCCGGGGTTCTTGGAAGCTGGTCATCTGCAGGACGAGTCGCTGGGTCGCGATTGTCGAGAGTTAGTGCGGCAGGCAGGGTTTGGTGGCAGAAGTCCACAGCAATCTTCAGTTGTCGCTTTTTCTTGCAGCTCTCGGCATCCTTCTCTTCTTGATCCGTCGAATCTGAGTTCTGGTGTAGGGTGTGCCACTTAAATCCTCAATTTATGGGCGTTGCGGGGAGTGACGGGTATTAGCCTATAGGCTACTTACCTTTAGGGTGTCTACACCCTCTATATGACCACTTCATGTGGAAAGTGGGCATAACCCTGACCCAGAGAGCCTAATTCAGCCAAAACGAAGATGGTAGAGTTTCTAAAGTCGTGTCCACATCAGTTAGCCCACCTTAGGTGTGGTACTAGCCCGAGAGGAGGCACGCTTCCTGACTAATTTGTTTTCGCCTGTCCCGGTGCCAAATAGACCTAGGTCAGGGGGTGTCATTTCCCCTGTCTGGGGAAGCTTTGGGTCGCATATCAAAGACTACAGAGGCCTTTGAAGCCTCCTGTCTTGATATGTTGATCACTGATCTACCCTACTTGGAGGAGGTGACAACACCTGCGGCTGGAGCAGGCATTGTTTCTGCCCTCAGAACACGGGCTTTCACCTGCATGGGGTCAGAAACCCTGCGGTGTGGTGACAGGCTGGTCTACACCAGTCAGCCAGAGCACTAGTAGCCGGAAGGTTTTTAGGGGCACCTCTGAAGTGCCCTCTGGATGCCTGTATTAATAAATCCATCTCTGGCATCAGTGTGGGTTTATTAATACGAGATGTTTGATTCCAAACATCTCTAGTTTCAGTGAAGCCATCATGTAGCTGGGGGACTCGTAAATACCAGTGTCCAGCACATGTACTGAAAATGGCTTCCCTATCCACTAGTAATATCTAAGAATTGACTTAGAGATCACAGGGGCATATCTGCTCATGCAGATCTGTCCACACATGTAGTATAGTGCACCCTCCCTTATAGCTGTAAGGCCTACTGTAGGGGTGACTTACCTATACTGCATGCAGTGTCTCCAGACATGGCACACAGGAGGTGTGCCATGTTGTGTCTTCACTTTTCTCTGCACCATGACACGCAGCCGGCAATGACACTTTGCATGTTGATGCTGAGGTGTCCCTTGGAGTGGCACAATTCATGCTGCAGCTCTTAGGGACCCTGTTTAGCCTCCTTGTCCTAGATACCAGGGGTACCATTTACTAGGGACTTACAGGGGGTGATAAAGGTATTGCCAATCGGGGGAACAATTGTACAGTTTTAGGGAAAGAGATCTGACACTGGGGATCTGGATAGGAGGAACCCAGTGCACTTCTGTCGAAATTGCATCAGATAACAGGCTAAAAGTGGGAGGGACTATGTCAAAAAGGGGCACTTTCCTACACAATAGGCTCCCCCCACCCAACGAAAGAGAATGAGACTAGCCTTTTCTAAGAGAGTCTTCATCATCTAAGTGGAAAAACCTGGAAAGGCCACCTGCTTTGGCACGGTCAGTACCAGGTGTGTGCTCCACTGTAAAGTCCATACCCTGTAGGGAGATGGACCACCCCAACAGTTTGGGGTTTTCACCTTTCATCTGCATCAGCCATCTGAGAGGCCTGTGGTCGGTTTGGACAAGGAAGGGCGTACCAAACGGGTATGGTCTTGGCTTCTTCAGGGACCAAACCACAGCAAGGGCTTCCCTCTTAATGACGCTCCAACACTGTTCTCTGAGGAGTAATCCTCCTAATGAAAGCAACAGGCTGGTCCTGGCCATCATCATTGGTCTGGGAGAGGACTGCTCCAATCCCATGTTTAGAGGCATCAGTCTGCACTATGAACTGCTTTGAATAATCTGGAGCTTTAAGAATAGGCGCGGAGCACATTACTTCTTTCTGGGGGTCAAAAGGATTTTGACCGCACACTGTCCAGTTTATCTTCTTTGGCATCTTTTTGGAGGTAAGTTCTGTGAGGGGTGCCACTATGGTACCACACCCCTTCACTAACCTCCTGTAGTGTCTAGGCAAGCCAAAGAATGCCCTGACTTGAGTCTGGGTTGTTGGAGCTTCCCAATCCAGAATTGTCTGTGTCGTGGTCTGTAAAGGTTGAACTTGGCCTCCATCTACAAGGTGGCCCAAATGTACCACTGTGCCCTGCCCTATCTGGCACTTGCTTGCCTTGATAGTGAGGCCTGCAGCTTGCAGAGCCTTAAGGACCTTCCCAAGGTGGATCAGGTGATCCTGCCAAGTGGAACTATAGACAGCCATATCGTCCAGATATGCTGCACTAAAGGTTTCCAACCCAGCAAGGACTTTATTTACCAACCTGTGGAAGGTGGCAGGGACATTCTTTAATTCAAAGGGCATAACAGTGAACTGATAATGCCCAACTGGGGACGAGAATGCTGACTTTTATTTAGATAATGGGGTCAGACCAATCTGCCAGTACCCTGATGTCAAAACAGAGGTACTGAGAAATTTGGCTGCCCACAACCTGTCAATTTGCTCCTCAGCTCTAAGAATTGGGTGTACATCTGTCTTGGTTACTGCATTGAGCCCCCTATTGTTTACACAAAACCTCATATATTGTTTTCCACCTTTAGGATGAGGTTTGGGGACAAATACACTGTGCTGGCCCGGGGGCTCTCAGAGGGTTCAATGACTCTCAATTCCAGCATCTTGCTTACTTCAGCTCTAATGCTCTCCTTAACTTGATCAGACTGTCTATATTTTTTGTTTTTGACAGCTGTATTGTCTCCAGTGTCCACATCATGGGTACACCAGGTAGTCTGACCAGGGGTTAGGGAGCATAATGCTCCAGGACTTGCCTGCAGTCGGCTTGCTGTTGGGAAGAGAGGGTGTCTGAGAAGAAAACTCCATCTACTGACCCAGCTTTGGGGCTGTAGTAGAATAGGTCAGGGAGAGGTTCACTCTCTGCTTCCTGATCCTCATCAGTGACCATGAGCATAGTCTCATCAGCTTTGTCATAGAAAGGCTTCAGGTGGTTAACATGGATGACCCTGTGAGGGCTCCTGCTAGCGCCTAGGTCTATCAGCTAGGTGACCGCACCTTTCCTCTCAAGGATAGGGTAAGGACCACTCCACTTGCCCTGATGAGCCCTAGGTATCACAGGCTCCAAAACCCATACCTTCTTCCCTAGCTGAAACTCCACCAGTGCAGCCTTTTGGTCATACCAGGGCTTCTGGAGCTTTTGGCTGGCTTCAAAGTTTTTGCATGCTTTCCCCATGTACTCTGCCATCCTTGAACGTAGGCCTAGCACATAGTCCACAATGTATTTTTTTTTTAGGTTCTTTAAGAGGTCTCTTCTAGCCTTCCTTAACTAGAACTAGACCTAGTGGTCCCCTTACAGGATGCCCAAACAGAAGTTCAAAGGGATTGAACCCTACTCCCTTCTGAGGTACTTCTATGTAAGCGAAATGTAGGCATGGCAAAAGGACATCCCATCTCCTTCGGAGTTTTCAGGGAGTCCCATGATCATACCTTTCATGGTTTTGTTGAATCCAGTCAACTAAACCATTGGTTTGTGGGTGATATGGGATAGTGTACTTGTAAGTCACACCACATTCATTCCACATTGCCTTGAGGTAGCCTGACATGTAGTTACTACCTCTGTCTCACACCACCTCCTTAAGTAAACCCACTCTTGTAGAAATACTTCAGAGGGCTCTGGCAACTGCAGGAGCAGTGACAGTCCTAAAGGGTATAGCGTCAGGATACCTGATGGCTTGATCCATTACCACCAGTATGAATCTGTTCCCTAATGCTGTTTGATGTTCCAGGGGGCCAGCAACGTCAACCCCTACCCTTTCAAAGGGAACCCCAACCACTGGAAGTGGAATTAAAGGGGCCTTTGGGTGGTTAACTGCTTTGCCATTGGCTTGGCAAATAGCACAGGAGTTACAAAACTCCTTCACCTTCTGGGACATGTTTGGCCAGTAGAAGTGGCTGACCAGCCTGCTCCCGAGTTTTGCTCTGGCCAAGATGCCTAGCTAGGAGATGTCATGGGCCAATGAGAGTAAAAACTCTCTGTACTGCTGAGTCACCACCACTCTCCTAGTGGCACCAGGGTTGGGGTTTCTGGCCTCTGTGTACAGGAGTCCCTCCTCCCAATAGGTCCTGTGGGAGCCACTGACATCTCCCATTTCCTGTGCAGCAGATTGCAGTCTCTTTCAAGAGTAGGACAGGTCCTATGTACTTGGCACAGTTCTTCCTAGAGGGTTCCCTGAACCTAGGAGCTCTGCAAGGTAAGGCCCGAGTTCCTGGGGTTCTTTTCCTCTGGGGCTGACAGGTCTTCTCCCTGAGGAGAGGGGACCTCAGCTTCTGGCTGATCAGAAGCTGGCTACCCAGACTTCTTACCTATTGTCTTGGAGGGTTGGGACACCTTTTCAGACTCCCAACACCTCTTTTACACCCTGGGCTTTGCTCAGGTTTTTGCACACACCCACTCAGGGATTCCCAACATGGCTGCATGGGATCTTAACTCTACCTCAGCCCATGCTTAGGGGCTACAGATCATTCCCTAGCAGACATTCAACAGAAATTGCAGAGGACGCAACCACCTTTTTCTGGCCAGAAACCCCTCCCCACTCCGAGACTATAGCCATGGAATAAACACTGGTCACAGTATCCGCATTAGTGACTGGGTAAGTTTGTCCAGTCAGAATCTGTTCTGGAGATACCAGTTTTTCAGTCACTATGGGGACACTTGCACCTGTATCTCTCAGTGCTTCCATTACTGGGTCAGACAGCCAGGGAAGCTACATCCACGCCACCCGCTGAAACTAAAGTGGCTTCAGTGTGCTTACTGACAGGTTCACGGCACACCAAGGATCCCATCTGGGGACTCACCATTGCAGTTGGAACTGCAGGTGCACTAGTGGGATACTTTTTGGGACAGATAGTCTCCAGTTCGGTTCCCACTGGCTTTTCAATTAAAGCACCAAGCGTTCTTGGGATCCCAGTTCTTACCCTGGTACCCACCCTTGGTCTGTGTCTTGTTTCAGGGCCCACCCTTTTTGGGGGCCTTTAGAAGACTTTGTTTTTGTCTTTAGACTTCTCACCATCTTTCCCTTGGGGGGGGGATTAGCACCCCCTTTCTTTTGGTCACCCCCATCATGAGTTGTCATGGTTACCCTAGTCTAGACCCAGTGGTCTACCTTCTTTCCCAATTCTTGGGGAGAGGCTGGACCTAGGTCCGCCAAGTACTGATGCAACGTTTCATCAGTTACTTAACAGATGGTCTTTCATAATAAGATTATAAAGCCCATCATAGTCTTGCACCTTGTTACTTTTTAACCAGCCACATAGTGTTTTGGCTGCGAAGTCAACAAAATCTACCCAGATGTTACTCAAGGTTTTGCAAGTTTTCCTCAACCTGATCCTGTATTCTTAAGTGGTGAGTCCAAAGCCCTCAATCAAGATACCTTTCATGAGGTCATAGGACTCAGTATCTGCCTCATTCAGTGTAAGGAGTCTATCCCTAGAATTCCTGAAAACAGCTCCCAGAGTCTAGAGCCCCAATACTTCTGGCTGAGTCTCCTCCTCTTGCAAGCCCTCTCAAAGGCTGTAAACCACTTAGTGATATCATCACACTCTACATATTTGGGGACAACCCCTTTGGGGATTTTAGGGTCAAAAGTGTCTTCTTTCTCCCTATTTAATGTTTTGCTGCCACTAAGATGGGTGCTAGGCCCATCTCAGCTCTCTCTTTCTCTATGGCTAAGATTTTAGCCTCTAGGGCTATTCTCCTAACTAGTTTCTGAAGTTCAGGATTGTTCTCCTCAACTTCATTTGGGGGCACTACCAGAAGTACTCCCAGTGGAGGAACTGCCAGGGGGGAAATTCAGGGACTCATCCTCACTTACATCTCCACCTCCTGCATCCTCAGGGCTTTCTTCCATTTCTATGGCTCTATCATGCTCAGCGAGCAGGGTTTGTAAATGAGCCTGGTTAGGTTTAGACCCCCATGGCAATGTTCCATCCTTTGAAAAGGTCCTTAAGTTGGGCCAACTTAAGTTTCTTGTAAGGACGCACGTTGAGCTTCTGGGTATTATCCTCTTCTTCAGACATGGTATTGGATCATTTGGGACCTTTTTAGTAAGATGGAAAATAAAATCTAGCAGACTATACTTTTTAGAGGCCTAACTGTCTAGGATACTTTTAAGATCTAAAACAAGTGAACTGGGGGACTTAACCAAGGCTTTAACAGTACGGTTTTAAAAATGTGGAAAATTGAAAAAAATAAAATAAAACACTTGTTAACTAATGTCAATTATGGATTTACTTTGTGGAATCACCTATTGAGCAATTGGTCTCAGCAAATGCAAAATCCTATATCCCACTGCTGAACCACCAATATAGGAAGCTGGCTCTTTATATAGTGGACCAAAAATATGTACACTGTGTAAAGAGTCCAGGCAAACCCCAGTTGGTTTACAGAGGCACAAATGATGTCCCAAATGCTCTGTTTTGTGGTAGTGTGGGTGAGCAGTTAGGCGTATCCTGGGGTAGTGATAATCATTTGTTGATACACACAGAAGCAATAAAACACTCAAGAATAAATCTGAGACCAATTAAGAAAAATAAGTCTTATTTTGATACCAATATCTTTATTATCAAGTAAGTACTTTTTGAAAATATTAATTTCAGTAGCTAAGTAAAATGTTCACTTAAATGCGCTTTTTCGCACAAGGTTTCCTATGGGAGAAAAGGCATGTAGACCATGCATTTATTTGTGGTCGGTCTCTGGGGGTGTCCTTCGGGGCTTAGGGTTGTAGGGGGCCAAGGTCCAAAGTACCACCAGCAGTTAATTGTTACCTGCCCTAGGGCATCCAGTTGCACAGGCGCTGGTCGGGTTCGTAGCTGTGCGTATTAAGCCTGTTGAAAGAAGGGGGGCCACCTAGAAACAGACAAGTCCAGGGGCTATGTGCACAAGGGGACAAGGAGGCAAAGCTGGTTCGTCGGAACTCAGACTGGGGCGCTCTGGTGAAGAGTGTAAAGGTCAGCTGGGCTCTGCTCGCCATGGAACATTGCGGACGTTGGTCTCGCCAGTTGAGGGTGCAAAATTAGTACAGCTGGGCCCTTCTGAAAGTTGATCTCTGCGGTGCTGACGTCCCTCGACGGCTACATTGTCTTGGAGTCCCGACTGGACTCTCATGGTCTTTGCTTGCTACAAGTGGTCCGGTACCCCGGGAAATGGTCTTGTGCGGCTCCGGTCGGTCCTGGTGTCCTCTCACTTGGTGGGGGACAGATCTGACCTTCAGGAGCACATGGTCTTCTTCCTGGGGAGCTGCTGTGTCGGGCTTGCTGGGGAACGGTAACTTGGTTAGACAGGACTTTGCGTTTCGGTGCCTGTGGGCTGCAGGGGAGTAGGTCCTCCACTCCAAGGGAGATTGCTTGGCGATTTGCGAAGGTTAACAGCCTTCGGGGGTTCTTGCAAGCTGGTCAGCTGCAGGATGAATTGCTGGGTCGTGATTGTCGAGACTTAGTGCTTCAAGCAGGGTTTGGTGCCAAAAGTTGACAGCAGTCTTTAGATCTCGCTTTTTTTTGGGAGCTCTCGGTGTCCTCCTCTTCTTGATCTGTCGAATCTGAGTTCCTGGTGTCAGGGGTGCCACCTAAATGCTCCATTTAGGGACGTTACGGGGAGTGATAGGTAGTAGCCAATGGGCTACTTGCCTTTAGGGTGTCTACATCCTCTGTATGACCACATCCTGTGGGAAGTGGGTATAACCCTGACCCAGAGAGCCTAATTCCGCCACAACTAAGATGGTGGGATTTCTAAAGTCATGTCTACATCAGATAGCCCGCCTTAGGGGTGGTGCGAGCCTAAGAGGTAGGGGGGGCAGCCTCCCAACTAGCAAATGTTCCCACCTTTCCCGGTGCCAAATGGGCCGGGGCAGGGGGTGGCATTTCCCCTGTGTGGGTAAGCCTTGGGTTGCACATTAAAGGTAGCAGAGGCCTTTGAAGCCTACTGCCTTGATATGCTGATCACTTAGGCATCCTGATTGGAGGAGGTGACAACACCTCCGGCTGGAGCAGGCATCGTTTCTGCCCTGGGAGAGCACGGGCTCTCACCTTCAGGGGTCAGAAACCTGTCTGTAGTGGCAGGCTGATCTAAACTAGTCAGCCAGAGCACTAGTAGTTGGCAGGTTTTCAGGGGGCACCTCTAAGGTGCCCTCTGGGTGCCTATATTAATAAATAAATCACTGGTATCAGTGTGGGTTAATTAATGAGATGCTTGATGCCAAACATCTCCAGTTTCAGTGAAGCCATCATGTAGCTGGGGGTCTTTTAAAATACCAGTGTCCAGCACATGTACTGAAAATGGCTTCCCTGTCCACTTGTAATATCTGGGAATCGACTTGGACATTACAAGGGCATTTCTGCTCATGCAGATATGTCCACACATGTAATATAGTGCATCCTGCCTTATGGTTGTAAGGCTTGCTGCAGGAGTGACCTACCTATACTGCATGCAGTGTGTGCACTCATGGTACACAGGAGGTGTGCCATGTTGTGTCTTCACTTTTTTTCTGCACCATGGCACGCAGCCTGCAATGGCAGTTTGCGTGTTGGTGTTGAGGGGTCACTTAGAGTGGCACAATTCATGCTGCAGCCCTTGGGGACCCTCTCTAGCCTCCTTGCGCTAGGTACCAGGGGTACCATTTAAGAGGGACTTACACGGGGTGCTAAAGGTATTGCCAACTGGGAACAATTGTACAGTTTTAGTGATGGAGATCTGGCACTGGGGACCCGGATAGCCGGAACCCAGTGCACTTCTGTCAAAATTGCATGAGATTCCAGGCTAAAAGTATGGGTGAACATGCCAAAAAGGGGCACTTTCCTAGAGTAACCATTGCATTGTCACTACTACATATACAATGGAGAGCTGCACTCTGCTTCAGTCCATTACATTAATTCAGTTTGCCATATAGAGATCTGTGGAGCATTTGGAGACTTCCATTACATTACCATATATTTCTTGTCCTGCCTTACATATCTTGCCTAGCCGTAATGCAAGTTTAGCAAATCTATAGGCTGCTTTGTTGTTTAAAGCTGGGCATTAAGCCGAATAGACTAATTTCAGTTTTGCATAAACAGTCCGACTTAAATTTAAAAGAAATTTCATTCTGGATGAACTCCTTTTCTGTTTTTGTCCCTTAGTATGTTTTATTTTTCTAATGGATATCATTGCCATTAGTAGCTTGTTTCTTTTCTATGATTACTATGAAAGTACATAATCTGAGACTGTGCCTACGGTAAGTTTTATTAAATTATCTGCTCGCAAATATCCTTAGATGTTTGACAGAGGTTACAAATGCAGCATTTACTGGTGTACTTTTATTATATATTTTTTAATCAATAATCGAATAACAAATTATTTTAAAATACCAGGCAGACTTAGAAATTGCATAGATTTTTTAAAAGTAAAAGTTCACCAGTATCATTGCATGGAGAGGCAAGACCATACCTTTTATGAACTCCGCCATGCTAGCATTTTATCTTGGACATGGTTTACGTTGCTCGGATAGATTTTATCCATTTTAAATGGTGTCAGGTATGTTTGATTGAATATATTCTAATTTAACTGTTTAACCTCTGTTTTCTACAGACCCTGGCAGAATATTCTCGAGTCTTTGTCCATTTCTATTTGGTCCAATCCCTGCGTAGATCTCTTGTCCATATCCTAAATGGCTCCAACTTTACCCCGGACATTGCTTGTGCTGCTCTATAGAATGGTGTAATCGCATTCCTAGTCCCTTCCATTGTGAGCAGAGTGTTAAATGCTAAGTGTGTGTGAGGTTCATCAAGTTCACGTCCAGGTGCATCAGACTGCTCCCACTATAGCCCAATATGCTAGAGACAGCCCTTTAGGGACAGGATGAAACTGAGATTTTTAAAGAGGAGTATTGCATTTTCGAATAAATCACATTTATAGAATAATCTTCAGTTCATCTGACTGTGTCAACCGGCGCTGCTATGTCCTAGAACCTAGGATAACATTGCATTGGTAAGCCTGGTGCACAGGACACTTTGATTCCCTGTTCGTGAAAAGGCATTGTCATGGTCAGAGTCTTATGGTATTTATTAATCTGATGTGACAAGGTTTTAACCTTGTCACCTCTTGCAAGGATGTGCCGGTAGGGCATGTCGCAGGTATCTGGTCTGTTGGGTGGCCAGGTGTTCCTGGGCAGTAGAATTCTTAGTCCCTTTGTGATTGAGAGTTGGAGTGTTTTTAGTGCCTCCCTACTTCTCGCCTCACCAAGATCAGGTTTACTAATTTTGAATTGTGGGGCTTGTATACATAACTTGATAGTTTCACAAGGATGTTTGCTAAATAATATAATAAACAAGGTAATACCTCCATTTTTGAGAGCACTGACCCACCTGTCACCAATAATGGACGTTTTTTCAATAAGTTACCAGATTTCATAGCTGCCGGTCATGCTCTGAGGATATTCTCATCTATAAATGCAGAGCCGTTGTGTTCTATTTGAATGCACAACTATTTAAAGGTTGGACTTCTTCCATCTTAATGGCTGTGTTGGTAGCTCCTGTTTATATGATGTGGCAGATGATCTTATTGGAAACAAATAGGACTTGTCTATTTTCATCTGAAGGCCCGACAGATTGATCTTATTCTTTCACAATTTGTCTAAGCTTGCAATGTCTCGTTTGGCCAGAAGGAAGCACATATGTATTAGAGTATTAACCTTAACCACCCGATGATTTCCAAGTTGTTTGCAAAACACAGTAGAGCCATTTTTGGATTTTGGTTAAATCTAAATCTCACCATTGCAGACTACATTTGAGTGATCTCATTCCAACTAGACCTTATAAAAGAACTCGCCCACCTCAACTGAACCTAGTCAACAGTTAGGAGAACTCCTACTGCAGTTGCCAGACTCTTATTTGCACATTTAATTTCTTCACTGTAAATTGAACTTCCAGCTCTTTTGCTTGTGGTGGTGTGCATATTTTCTGTCTTGTTTCTTGGATGTTGCAGGGTAACTTAAAAATAAAGAAAAAGACAGACTCTTCTTGGCAAGGTAAAAACAGCTCTTTACTGTCGTCAGGGAGAGCGTCCGTCTTCACACAGGTAAACCAACCATCTCAGTTTGCTGCTTCATGGGCACTACTTTTATACACAGTCAGACAATACTTGTTACAAAAGATTAAACAATGACTTACTTAGCTAAACTACAACAAAACCAAGGTCATCTGTTTCTCAGCAAATACCGGGCCCAACAGAAAAAACACACAAGTGGTATGCAGCAGGAAACAGCATAGAACAGTGTGCCTCCTACAAATATCTGGGAGTGGTGGTAGATTCAAGATTCACACTCAAGGATCACCTAATTAATAGAAAAGCACAAGCAAATAAACTACGATTTGCACTAAACACACTAAAATTGAAATTAAAGTGTCCATCGAATTCCCATCTACTAAAAGTTGTTGCTGCCAAATTCCTTCCAACCCTTACCTATGGTTCCGAATTATTTAAAGGCCAAGACGCTAACTTTTTGAATCTCCAACAATCGGGCCTATTCAAACAAATCTTTCGGATTCTGCAGTTTACATCTCAAGCACAAGTTCGCTTGGAATTTGGGCAATTAAAGCAATATCCGGTAAGGCAAGCTGCAATAATAAAAATGTGTTGAAAATTAAAAGCAGCTCAAGAGGAAACCTTGCTTGGGCACTGCTGGACAGAACTGAAAAGCCAGCCGAAAGGAAAAAAAGACTGGCAAACAGTACTCGAACAAGCTCTAACAATGCTCACCTGGGTCACCAATTATAGCTTCACTGCATTTAAAAAAATAGTTAATGCTGCAAAACAAAAAGCTTGGCTAATGGACAAAGCTGCTCTAGCAAAGAAAAAACACGGCTGGATGGTTTTATCTACATATGAGATCCGAGCACCACAGCCGTACCTTGTTCAACACATAACTCCATCAGTCCAGCACTTGCTACTTTTGATTCAACTGGGTGCTTTCAGTTCAAAAGACCAGGTCCCAACTTGGAAACAACCATGGTCAACAATGCAGTGCAGACTTTGCAATCAGGCGGAAGAAACACATACACTTTTTTTGCATTTGCCCAGCTGTGAATAATTTGAGACGGCATTATTTACTTCATGCATTCCGCTCTCTCCAAATTAGATCCTGCCGACCGGCCGTAATGGCATTACTAAATAGCCAGTCGCTCCAGATCTCATGCAGGGCTGCCAGATTTCTGCAAAAAGTTAGCACATTGTTACAAAACTCAAACAAATAGTGCCCACAGCATATGACCGCTATATCGCTTCCGCATACTTTGCATATTTGGCATTCTGGAGGTGGATATAAAAGGCTTAGTACGGAACCATAGTGCATGAGTACAGCTAGGATTTTAAGGATGTTTAATTATCTAGATATCAACAACCATGCCATATAATATACTACACGTCTTAATGCCATTAGCGCTATGTCGACTTTGAATATTATCAGTGTCTTAGTGACAAACACATTTGTATTTTTGCACATGATGCTAGCCATGAAATTGAGGATCACTAATATAGGGTATTAATTTGTATATAGTCCATACTTGCAATTTTGCACATGTCTTTAGTCATGAAATTGAGGATCTGTAATATCTAGTTTACATTTGTATTTTTGCACATGAATTCAATTATGAAATTGTTAGGCCGATTTTAGACATCATCACTTTGTCATGATATGTGTCTTTGCATTTTTTGCACTAGTCGCTTAACTATGACATCGAGGACGACTAATACCCAGTAGCAACCTGTATATAGTTTACATTTTTCTTGGGCTTTATTGGTATATCGCCAATTTTCAAGTTTGGTGCAAAGAATCGAACAATTACAAGAACGCATAAAGAGTTTTCCACACAAACAATGAGAAACGGCTAGCTGACTTATACATATTTGGTAGTTAAATCGTGCCGAATTGGGAGCCAATACACTAGGTTAAAGTGTTTGTGTATTAAGAACAAATGACTTCTGCTTGTAAATAGGAAAGTTATGACAAAACTGATGATTTTAATACAAAATTGTAATGGTTTTAATTAACTATACACAATAAAATCTTTTTTTTTTTTGACTTACTTAGTAGTTACATATTGCTTGTGAAAAAACATCAAGTCACCTGTGACCCTAAACCTTAACCTAATTCTCTACACATCTTTTATTGCAGTTCTAACAATGCTTAACAAACTAACTGTTCTCTACTCTTGCATGCATGTATATTTGCCTTTGTGCTTTATCATTCTGCTCCCAAGACCGCTTACCAGATTCTGTGTACCCTTGGCTAATTCAATCTAAATCACGTTCTTAATTTATTGGGACAACAGAATATTTGCCTGTGTGCTACGGCCATAAATTCCTTCAAGCTTACCAAATACAGGTTTTACTTTAACCACCATACCTTGCAGGTCATGCACTCTGTTTTCAAGTGAACTCTTCACCTCTCTCTCATCAGCACAAGATTTTAGACCTGCACTGCTTTCACCATGTATAGCTGTGTGACTCTCTCTACTGTTAGCTGTTGCGCCACTTCTTCATATTTCATTTCTTCTTTAACATTCCCCCCTCTAGTTGATGTTTCAACTACTGGGTCTAAACCTTGGTCTACACTTGGCACGAGGTGATATGTATTGTCCTGAGCATCTGCTACTCATGTTGGTGTCCTAACTGGAAACATCCCGCCTTTGCACCAATCCTTGTAAAACATGGCTAGAATTAATTACATACTACAATATATTACTAATAGGGCCACAATAGCCGGCAACAAGGCTCCCAACTGTCCCGACATCCAGGATGGTAAAAAAAAAAAACACCTGTTTAATTATCTGGGGTACCTCCTTCATCTACCACTTTCTTCTGTAGATTACATAAAGTTTGCACAGCCTCTGACAAAGTTCCTTTGTCCGCATCATTTGCTGGGAAATAAGTACATCAAGCAGTTCCTATCTTGGCACATACCCCTCCTTCCATGGCCGTTGTAAGGCCAAGTACATAACGGTGCTTCATTATCATCATTCTCTTAGCACACAGCTATTCCTTTATGGCATTAAATTCATTCTTTGTAGTGTTGATGGTCTTGAGGAGTTCCAATTGAGTTATCTGTAACCATCAAGCAGTTGCCTTAGCCTGAACAAACGGCAGAATGCTTCCAAAGAACAACTGTGCATCATTAAACAACTGATACTCTTGGGGAATATAATTTTAAGTGGTCAATCAATCAGGATTTGCAAAGCCTTTAGGTTATCCAGGCGCTTGCAGGTCCTGGTGGCTTATTCGAACAGCCGTTCGGAATTTCGGAAGTGAGGTGATGGTCTGAGGTGCGTGGGGAGGCGGTTCCAGGTCTTTGCTGCGATGTGGGGGGACGGAGCGTCGTCCACTTCTGTTTTGGTATTTTGGTAGATGAAGGGATTATGGGCAAGTAAAAGGGATGCAGAGCATAGTCTTCTCGACGGTTGGTGGAAGTTCAGGCAGTGGTTAATGTATGCGGGTCCATGGTTGTGTAGACCCTTGTGTGTTTCGGTCAGCTGCTTATAATGGCATCTCTTCTGTATGGGGAGCAAGTGGAGTTGCCTGAGGTGAGGGCGTGATGTGGGTACGTTGGAGAATGCCGAGAATGAGTCTGACTACGGCGTTCTGTATGGTCTGAAGTCTTTGTAGGAGGTGTGCAGCGATTCCTACGTAGAGGGCGTTGCCGTAGTCTGGTTGGCTGGTGATGAGGGCCTGTGTCACGGTGAGTCTCGTGTGTAGCGGTAGCCACTTGAAGATCTTACGTAGCATGCGCAGAGTGAGGAACCAGGTGGAGGAGACAGCGTTGATCAGTGATTTCATGGTGAGCTTATTGTCCATGATGAATCTGAGGTTTCTAGCGTACATGGAGGGAGTGGGTGCGGGTCCAAGGTCTGATGGCAACCAGGAGTTGTTCCATGTGTTGCTACTGTTGCCAAAGGTCAGTACTTTCGTCTTGTCTGTATTCAGCTGCAGGCAGTTGTTCTTTATCCAGTCGGCGACGTTTGTCATGCATCTGTGGAAGTTGGTTCTGGTGGTGGTGAGGTCGTTGGTGAGTGAGAAGATGAGTTGTTTGTCGTCTGTGTAGGAAATTACGTTGAGACCTTGGGATCTGGTGATGTTGGTCACCGGGGTCATATATGCGTTGAAGAGCATGGGGCTGAGGGATGAGCCCTGGTAGTGCCATAATACTCTGCAGTTCTCTTTCTTCGATGATGATGTAACAGTCTTTGGATGGCTCATGGGGTGTTCATGTAGAATTGATAGATTGACTCCAGGAACTACCAAAACAGGGGCGTGCAAGTTGACTAATGTACAGAGGCCGCCCCAGTTCGGTGGTAACTGAGCGTACAGTAGTTCTCCACACTGCCAGTAATACTCAATGAGGCTGGAGGTGCCCCCCTGCATGTCAGTGTTATCTATTGTGGCGCTACAGTTGCTATTGTATCCTACATTAAAATGCTGTTTCCTCTGAAACATAAAGAAACAGAAGTTCACCTCATGACTGTCTGAGGACTTAGTATACTATCTATTGTATTCTAATCGCACTTATAGAGTGCTTACTACCCCATACGAGGTGTCAAAGTGCTTATTTGCGAGTAGCACGCTACTCCGGATCCCATAGAGGATTAGTGGTGAATTAGTATAGTGGAATATGAAAATAATTTGAATGGTGGATATGTTAGTCATTTATTTGGATTGAGAAGGCTAGTGGAGGGATACGGTTTTCATTTATATAGCGCTTGCTACCCCTGGTGTTTAAGTGCTTTTCGGTGAGTAGCACTACTCCGGAACCCATGAAGGATTAGTGGTGAATTATTCTAGTGATATTTATCCAAGTGTAACTCGCAACATTATCATCCCATATATGTGCACACTTTTTTACTGCATCCTGATTAACTTCAGTACCGTTCCATAAAGACCTAACCCTACAGAAAGATTCGATATCAGAATGCCATTGATCATGGGCAAAAACGGATCCAGTAACTCTAAATCCTGGCCTACGTACACAATCTGGGGGTAAAGGATTTACTAAAAAAACTATTACACTCAGTGGTATGGCGTATTACTCCTAAAAACCCTAAATCTAAGACCATTTGTATCCATTCTGCAATAGTAAGACTACCTGTTTTCTTCATTCATGTTAGCTCATCCTTAATGTCCTGTTTATCTGTAAGGCTATATAAAACTTCTGCTAAAGAGTCGTATATTGTGGCATTGACTCTAAAATGTCCTACTTTAACGTGTTAGTTGCATTTGGGTCTTAATCCTACACAAGTAGAGATGCAAAAGACATAGAGCTGTACTTGGGGGTAATTCTTTAGTTGAATGTAGCCTGTCTGATTCTGTGGTATGAGGAATTTGAGAGCAGATGAAACATGATTCCTTGGTACTTTCTGAACCTATGTCTGACGTATGCTGATACGACATATTGTTGTATATTTCCTAGGGTGTCCATAAACGGGCTTTCCAGATTCATGTCCTTATATAGGCACAATTCGCCTTGCCCTTATATAGGCATAAAATCCCAGACCTTATTTAGGCATAAACCACGCACTCCAAATACAGGCATGGATTCCGACATCCGTCCACCCTAGCCTCACAACGAGTTCATGAAAAAACAGACTCTTGGGCTGCGGGAGTTTCCCTTGCCCAGGACTATTGATTTCTTCAAGGACTCATATATTATGCATGAACCATTATTCCTTAGGGGTTCATTCATGACGTCTTTCGCTGCCCAACTCACGTCAATGCTAACATTTTCAGGTATAAATATACCTTCCCAAACCCCTGTAAATCAGAGGAGACCTCGACTTCAGAGGAGCCCGATTCCCGGCCGGACGCACTGAGAAGACACTGTCATTCCTGCACGCAGAGAGTCCAGCTTCCAGTGATCTAACTTCCCTTGCGGGGTGTTGGAGTTCGAGTCTGGGAAAGAGATTCCTACCTCTCTCATTCTTCAGGTATGGAGCAGACTAGAACCTAGAGGGACTCTTGGCATACTAGACTCTTGGCATGCTAGGCGCAACATACTCTTAGTATACTCTAGTCAGGATTACATCACCTACTTCTACTTCTCCCTACACCTAGGATAGGTTAGGTACACTGGGGTAGAACTAGGCTAGAAACGCATCGTATGAGTACTCGCATTTTTAGGCTGTGTCATTTTATGTAAATGCATATATGCTGAAAAGATAATGCTAACGCAGTATTATTTATTTCTACTGCTCACTCTGTACATTATTTATCTCGCATACTGTCTTGTGATCGTAACAGCACATTTAACTTACAACAGAAACAAGACTGTTCAATAAATCTTTTATTGAAACGCCCGTCTGTTATTTGTGTAACTTTGAGAGTAACCAAGATATGCACGACTGAGCTGAGTGAAATAGTTATCTATTGTTTCTACGACTCTGGGACACGTCCTGATTCTGTAAGGGAAACACAGTGGTCATGTTAACACAGTGGTCATGTTTTGTGGCTGCCAGAAACTACTCCCTTCTTGTCGTCAAGAAGTTTCTAGTGGCCTCTGAGCTAGCTGGCACAAGTAATTAAGTTTAATATACTCGATAGGGACATACCGACCTTAGTCCTATGTCAAACCTATAGGATATATTATTCCAATGCGCAGAGCCTATAAGGGAAATAGGAGCTATCCCATATATGTGCACACTTTTTTACTGCATCCTGATTAACTTCAGTACCGTTCCATAAAGACCTAACCCTACAGAAAGATTCGATATCAGAATGCCATTGATCATGGGCAAAAACGGATCCAGTAACTCTAAATCCTGGCCTACGTACACAATCTGGGGGTAAAGGATTTACTAAAAAAAACTATTACACTCAGTGGTATGGCGTATTACTCCTAAAAACCTTAAATCTAAGACCATTTGTATCCATTCTGCAATAGTAAGACGACCTGTTTTCTTCATTCATGTTAGCTCATCCTTAATGTCCTGTTTATCTGTAAGGCTATATAAAACTTCTGCTAAAGAGTCGTATATTGTGGCATTGACTCTAAAATGTCCTACTTTAACGTGTTAGTTGCATTTGGGTCTTAATCCTACACAAGTAGAGATGCAAAAGACATAGAGCTGTACTTGGGGGGTAATTCTTTAGTTGAATGTAGCCTGTCTGATTCTGTGGTATGAGGAATTTGAGAGCAGATGAAACATGATTCCTTGGTACTTTCTGAACCTATGTCTGACGTATGCTGATACGACATATTGTCTGATGATCTGGTATGAACACTATTGGACACGGCATGAATAGAGATTTCTCTTCGCAGGTATGTGATGTTAGAGCTAGACAATATGTTTCAATG
Organism: Calotriton arnoldi; assembly: GCA_963921515.1. Lineage (NCBI taxonomy): Eukaryota > Metazoa > Chordata > Amphibia > Caudata > Salamandridae > Calotriton > Calotriton arnoldi. The sequence goes on from CAWUFW010004717.1 coordinate 178,620, forward strand.
GAAGAACAACAATGGAAAAGATAGTATTAAGAGACAAGGAAAAAGAAAACAAAATACATAACCTTCGTTCTGTTAATCCAAACAATTGTACAAAGGTAGACTTGGTATTTTTACGATGGCAATCGCCCCCCCCCCTCTTGTTCCATTTTCATTGTTGACGATGCTTGGCGTGATGCTGGATTCGGACTGATATCGGAGAGGTGTATTCAGGGTTTCCTGCCATCTACCTTGAGGGCAGTGGTGGTTACTGTTGTCACTGTAAACAGCCCATCAAACCTGGGCTGTCCATTTCCAGACAAAATTGTGGACAAAAACGGTGCCGCCTATGTGCAAAACTGGGAGGTCGACCTCCGCGATGAAGCGCTTGTCCTTCCCTTTGGTTACCTGTTTAGAAATGAAATTTGACACCTTGATTAATTCCAAGAGGTAAACATGCATTTCATCATTTAAGATGTCTGCTGTGCTTTCTCCTTGTATGTTACTTCTACTGGCAGGTATTTGCACATTCATGGGCCTCCGTGTCACTCTCTGATGGGGTGTCCGGTTATGATCAGATCTAGGCGTGTTCCTAAGGGAGAAGAGTTTCAATGTTAGGCAATACAACCACTTCTTATGCAATGTGGTGCATAGTTTGCTGATCTTATTCTTCAGCAGACCGTTTAGGCGCTCAATGATGCCATTGCTTTGGGAATGATAAACAGAGGATAGTTTGTTTTATCCCTAACATTGTCGTAAGATATGTGAAGACTGCATTAAGAAAGTGTCATTGTCAGATCTTATCCGTTCTGGAATTCCAAAGCGGGGAATCCCCTCACTAATGGGAAATGAAGCAGCTGACTTAGCATCACAATGGACGCATGGTCCTGATTCAATCCATCGAGGAAAAAGGACAAACTGTAACTATCACATACCGATAGTTGCTGCACCTATCTAGCATGTCCACAACGTTAATATGGAGAACTTTAAAATGACCTTGTGGTCGTGGAATGGTAGAATTTATCACTTTTAATGTGGGATTGGGAGAGAATTGTTGGCAGACAGTACAGTTATAATGATGCATAATAAGCATATCATGCAAATTGGGAATGAACCAGGCTTGTTGTATTTGCATAGCCCAGTGATCTCTTGAAATGTGTGCTGGTAAATGCAACTGATCAAGAGCTATCATAAGTAAAGCCTGAGGCATTACTGGTTTACCTATAGATTGTTGTCTATAAGTTAGGTCATCCCTTGACTGGGAGCATCCTCTAGCTTCCCATAACTGTTTCTCATGCAATAGAGCAGCTTTTTGCAATTCTCAGAGATGGGCTGTCTCAGAATAATGAGGCATGACATTGTCTGTAGTAGATTTAGATTCAGATGGCGAGGCAGTCTGAGCCACGAAAATAGAACATGTTTGTTGTGAACCTGATGGCACAGGTGGGGGTGTGCGCCTAGCTGTATCTTTAGCTGCCCAATCTGCTAGTGCATTACGCCGAGATACAAAATCCTGTGCATTTGTATGTGCTGCACATTTCACTGCTGCCACTGCCTGTGGTAACGCAAGTGCCTCTATTAAAGCCTCTTGGAGATTCCTATGCAAAGCAGGACTTCCATCTGACTTAAGGAAACTTCTCCTGCTCCATCTCATAATGTTGAAATGCACAGTGGCAGTCACGCTGAATCTGAATAGATCGTGAGGACCTTTCCTGCTCTCTGCTTAGGAGCAGCTAACAAGGCCATCAATTCTGCTGCTTGTCCATAATAATGTGCTGGTAGTGGTAACTGCTCTACTGTGTGGAGTGTATCAGAAGAATCATGCTTTTCTTTGACTACTGCTGCACCTGTGTCTCTCACTCCTGTTACCTGGCCAGTAATAAAAGAACTATCTGGTAAAGAATCCTCTGTTGCTTGACTAGATTCATTAGGAATGTAAGTTGCACATTTATGCTAATCATCCTCGGAGTCTAATATAAGATGAGCAAAGAATGTCGCAGGATTTACTGTATGACACTTCACACTGACTATGTAGTTAGAGTAGTCTTAGCCTTCCGAATGATAGCAAACACTGCATGCTCGGGATATAGTGTCGAGGGTGCCCCCATGACATAGGATGTGCTTTTCTGCACTGCAAAGGCTGCAGTGGCGAGAGCTTGCTCGCAAGGATTATGTCCTCTCATCACTGAATCCAACTTTCCACTAAAATATGCGATGGGTTTGTATCCTAAAGGATATTTCTGCGTAAGAACAGCTGTCCTCACTTGACCATTGCAATGACAAAAGAGATAAAAATTGGTATAATCAGGAGTTCCTGAAACTGGGGCATCTGTTATCTCATTCTTCAGTTTCTGAAAAGTCTCCTCATCTCTGATGTCCACGTTATCTTGTCATTTCTGTCTTTTGCTTGTTTAATAGAAGTCAGCCTAGGTGCTGTAATCAAAAACCAATTGTCTCACATAATTACAAAGACCAAGAAACGTCTGCATTTCTTTAACAGTTTCTGGTTCAGTTATTTGACGTATAGATGCTGCTCTTTCATTGTTACTCGTCGACCAGAAGCTGACAGTAATTATCCTAAATAATGGACCGCCTCCTGACAATACTGGACTTTGTCTCTTTCTACTTTGTATTCTCTCTGTGCAAGAGTAACCAGAAGAGAGATGGTAGCTTTCCAATACTGGTGTTCTGTAGGACTGCAAACTAGTATGTCTTCGACATACTGTAAAAATGTACTGTCACACTGAAAATTTGACAGATCATTTTTCACCACTCTGTTGAAAATGCTAAGGGACTCACAATAGCCTTGAGGTAAACAAGAATACAAATATTGAGTCCCGTTATAGGAGAACACTGTCAAATAATGGCTGTCTGGATGAAGAGGGATGCTAAAAAAAGGCATTCTTAAGATCTATAACAGAGAAATATTTAGCATTCTGAGGAATATTTGTCAAAATGATAGAGGGGTCGGGAACTATTGGACATTCTGCTACTACTACATCGTTCAGGGGCGCAGGTCTTGAACCATATGCCAAGTATTACCCTTAGACTTCTTAACCAGGTAAATCGAGGTGTTACAAGGAGATACTCCAGGGTAAATTACTCCTTGCGCTTGCAATGCCTGTATAGCAGGGGCGATGCCCTGATCTGCTTCTTTAGAAAGAGGATACTGCCACACTCTAGGTAAGATAGCACCTTCCTTTAATGTAATTCTGAAGGGTGTAGCAGTACGAGTAAGGCCAACTTCATGGGGACCCTTAGTCCACTAGGTGCCTGGTACTTGGGAGAGATCTGCTACCGGTACAGAATCAACAGCTCTACATGGTGTGAGCGTTCTTACTTTCAATACTGTCCCCAACGGCATGTCATCCCGAAAGACTACAACTGTTGTCTTAAAATCAACATCAAACAGTTGTTAATCCAATATCTCCTAACAATTTTTCCTGGCTCACTGGATTTAATACATGCCCATAAAACATAGTTATTGTCACTGGCTATCAGAGCGCCATAAGGTGGTGTTACCTCTAAGGCCTCTATTTGCAATATTAACTCAGTGTCCGGGTATCCAAGATTCTTGCCCTTGTTGCCGGAAAAGGAATTCTTGGGGTAACTGGACCTCCCTTCCCAGTAACTCTGGCTTCTCTGCAATGATTATATACACTGCTGTGGTAAATGCTTCCATATCAGCAGGTCGAGCTCTGATTTGATCTCCGTGATCCTGGAAGATGACACTCCAGGGGTAGAACAAATCCTGGTATCATTAGACTCAAAATGAATGGTCAAATTTAACTTGTCCATAAGATCTTTCCCTAACAGATTAGCTGGGGCAGCTGGAGAAAACACTAAACAGCCATCAATGTACCTCCCTCATACTTCCATCTCCACTGGTTTAGTAAATGGAACCCTCATTACTTCCGCAGAGAATCCTTGTGCCTCCATTGATCTATTAGAGATTGGAACGCCTCCCTCTCTCATACCTGATTGGGTTGCTCCTGTATCTATGAGGAATGCATACTTCTTGTTTTTGATAGCTACCGTCACAGTAGGTTCCTCAACTGGCCTGTGCGCAGTGCTTAATTTGTATAAAAAAAAAAAGTGCCAGGGCCCTCGTCAAGAGGTAACTGCAGCTTGCGACACCTATTGCCCCTGCCAGCGCTGCCAATTATAGTACCAACACAACTTCTAGCCATCACACTCCTACAAGTGTGACAATTCAGACTTTTCCATGCGCTCAATGCTATTAGAATGGCTTGGGCGGCAGGTATTAGTAATGTTTACAGTATACTGAACAAATAAACACCTGTTGTCCTCGTATCTAAATTAGATGTACAGCGACACCATGTAGCAGACTGTCATAAGTCCAGGTGTTGCCAGTTACGTGCCAGTGCCAAGCACCGGAAACCACTGGCTCAAATTAAGATCCGCCTGTGCGCCATTGAAAATACTGGGCACATAGAAATACTCCGTGGGCACCTTCATTGCGTGTATCCTCCCACCTAATTTGTCTAGAAAGTATTTCCTCCTCTCACAATTACACCTCCCTGTCCACTTTGAGGCGGAGTCACCATTGGGGGTGCTTGGTAACTTTGTTGTGGCTGTACTTGTGCTTAAGGCATTACTGGTTGCTGCACATATTGTGGTGGCGTCTGAGGCACATATATTATTTATAGGTTTGACTGTGGCTGTACTACTGAGTTTCCTGGCTAATTGTAGACTCCTGTCCTTCCATTTTGTTCTTTCTATCTCTTAGTTCTGCAGACTCTAATAAAATGTCCATATCTGTGACAGTAATGACATACTTGGTCCATCCTTTGTGGACCTATCCTGCCTCTTCCTATTCCTCCTCGTCCTCCTGTGCTACTTCCTTGTGCCCTTGCACTATCCTGCTGCTGTTGGTACTGTTGTTGGGTGGTCGCTGGGATTGATCCTTCAGACATTGAAGTCATCTGAGTGGTGGCTGCTACTACAGCTCCTTCCACTGCTCTTTTCTTTGCCAAATTGTGCTGCACTAACTTAGCTGCGATTTTCTGTCACCTCCTGCTAGTTTCTCTCTTTCTCCTTACAAAAATGGATTATATGTCCCTTTATCTCTGTCCAGGCTTCCAATGCCACTACATCATCAAGATTATCCTGTACATCAGAGGATAACCCTTTCTTCACTACGTTGTAAAATAACACTGCATTTTCTCATGTTACTTTTCTCATGTTTCATCCTATTAAGAAACCTAGGAGAGTCCTCATTCGTGTGCATTGATTGAGTCACGAGGGACCCAATGTCTGGCCTGTCGGGCTACATTTTCCTCAGCTGATCCCAAACTACTGTCCTAACAAAGTTAAATGGGGATCCATCATATCTAGTCTCAGGGTAACTTTTTTCACTGCAGCTTTCTGAAAAACAGTGTCTGTTTCATCGTGTATAAGAGAGCAAAGAAAACTCTTTGTCTCCTACTGCGAGGGTGATGCCTGCAGTTTGCTTTTCAAAAGCTTTAATCCATTTCTCTGCTCCCTCTGTAAGCAGCAGTAAATATTTCTCCTACCCTCGCTTTGTGATAACCATTCCTGGACACACTCTCGTGAAACTATTACGTTCCCCTTCGGCCTAGGTGGTAGAAAATCTTCAGTCCTTCTAAAATCCTCATCTCTTCTTTGGGATACTGGCCATTGCGCCATACTAACAGCCCCGTCTACATAGTCATTCCATCTAGCATCATCTGCATCTCTCCGCTGTGGGGTAGACATTTGCTCCATTACTACCCTTCTGTTGTCTCTTTTCTATAACATGTGATGTGGCTGATGAAACATGTGACTGATCATCACGGTCTCCTCGACCCTGCTCTTCACCTCTATGCTCCTGGGGAGAGGCTGGATCTAGATGCAGTGTAAACTGAGCTTCTAGTTGTCCTGAAAACTGAGCTTACTTGCCGTCTGGGAGTGCTCGTGTGTCTTGGCTTTGACATCCATGGGGTGACATTAGGGAGTCCTCTTGGGTATTGTGAAGGGTTTTCAATTTCAGGGTTCTCCAATCCCACTGTGGCTTCCTGTAGCTGCGTCAGTGGATATTTGCCATGTACCTTGGTAGAAGTACTCATAGGGTCATATGGAGGTGGTGAGCGGACGGGGTACTGGGGGGTATCAACTTTTGAGGAGTCCTTAGACTGCTCACAAAAGACTCACCATAAAGCTAAGTTGGCTTCTGCATATTTACTTTTCAGATGCGTAATATGCTATAATATTTTATCGTCAAATATCAGGGATACGTGTGTTTGAGTGGCTTTAAACCACTCTTGACAGTATTTTTGTAATTTTCTCCTGGAAAGGTCTTTTGCATGTGCTCTAAGGAAGTCTCCATAATTTCTCACATTTTTAAAAACTCTTATTTAACTTTTGTGTGTCTGGTCAATATTACTTAGTCTTTAAAAAATGTACACTAGTCTGCATAACAAGAAAATCTGTCAATTATCATATCAATCATATATTAAACATTATACATCACAATAAAACATTATACAACATCACTCTGTGGCCACATTTCCATTCACATGCACACACGCATTCACTATTAAAAATGAACACTTCAACTACTTTAAAATTTTAATCACCATTAGTCAAACTATAAACGGTAAATGCAGTCGGCAACCATTGGCCACTTCCCACCGCGCTTAGAGAGGATAACCCTCAATCTCATAGACCATAGAGTGACTTCTGGACATTAGGTCCAGGACGGTGATTCAAGTGTTCAGAACGTGCTTGGAGGTAAAGTTTAGCGACATCAGCCTTCCCTCTGTCAAATATTGGAACACATATTGGGAACCCAACTTCGAATCACCCACATTGACTGCTTCCAACTTTATTTTGGTAAAAACACGTTAAAAGACTATGCAACTCATTAACTTAATATTGTGCAACACATGTACACAATCTTGCATGCGATAACCTTAGATCTCTTAAATCCTTAAGTCTACATCTATGTTTACCATTGCCAAAGAGACAAGTCCTACAATCTATACAAAACCATGGAAAGAAGTCTGTATTGTCCTCACCTTAAAGACTGCAGTCTCTGGGTTCAGAGAACACGGTGTCTGCTTGCCTCATTAAAGATGCTCAGTAATCTAAGCAGCTGGGGAAGGCGGTGCTCCGGTGGCAGCAGTCGGTGAGGGCAAAAGGAACTCCTATGCTGGCTCAGCAACTGTGGCAGGGTAACTTTAAAAATAAAGAAAAAGACAGACTCCTCTTGCCAAGGTATGAACAGCTCTTTACTGTCGCGGCAGGTAGAGTGACCGTCTTCACACAGGTAAACAGGCGGTTTCAATTTGGTGCTTCGCAGGCAGCTACTTTTATTCACAGTCAGACAATACTAGTTACAAAAGATTAAACGGTGACTTACTTAGTAGTTGCATATTGGTTGTGGAAAAACATCAAGTCACCTGTGACCGTAAACTTTAACCTAATTCTGTACACAGCCTTTATTGCCGTTATAATGCTTAAAAAGTAAACAATTCTATACTCTTGAATGCATGTGTATCTACGTGTGTGCTTTATCATTCTGCTCCCAAGACCTTTTATTAGATTCTGTGTACCTTTGGCTAATTCTTTCTCCTGCTCCTATTCTTCAATCACGTTCTTAATTTACTTGGACAACAGAATACGTGCCTGTGTGCTAAGGCCATAAATTCCTTCAAGGTTGCCAAACACAGGTTTTCCTTTAACTACGACCTTGCAGGCCATGCAGTCTGTTTTCAAGTGAACTCTTCACCTCTCTCTCATCAGCCTGAGATTTTAGGCCTGCACTGCTCTTTCACCACACATAGCAGTCTGTTGCTCTCTACTGTTGTCTGCTGTTGCGCCACTTTTTCATATTTCTTCTATAACATGGACATACCTATCCAGTTTGGTACTGGATCCACCAAGAGTGTGCAGGCATATATCTTTATGTAATATTACAAGAACGTATCCTTTATCACAGTTTGTAATTATACCACATTGCTCCAATATCTTGTAATGCAGCTATGGGCAAGTCTTGCGTTTCATCCCTTGTTAACCATGACAGCAGGCTGCTGACCACATCAGCTTGACAGTGTTGTCTTTCTGTATATTCTCAGTAATAAAACAAACCGAGCCAGTCTACCTTTTGCATATCTGTTGTGCAGATCAACATAATTTCTTCCTTGCTTTTGTTTAGGCCACTACTTTCTAGTTTTTTGTGGTGTTTTCTAAAATATATCTGCTTAGTATCTCTTTTACACCATATATTGATTTGAGGCACATTCTTCGCACTACCACTTTAAATACCATTTTAGTAGTGTGTTTTGTCTAGATCTTGCATTTTCGATAAAATAGTTAATAACGTAATCTTTTAGATCACCTCTGAACGCTCCATGTTGAAGTAACTATGCCTGCATCAAGTGGTAGGGATTTCTGTCACTAATTTGTCCCATAAATTGTGCAGTAGTAATAGATTATGATCTGAAAGTGAGCTGCTCAGATACTCAGTCTTTTGACGTGCTCCCGTCAGGTGTGCAATACAAGGGAACAGGTCCCGTCAAGGATTGAGATCATGAACTAGGGAGTAAGAATCCAAATATCCTTTGTCTATGGGGATGTAAGTCCTTCCAGGTGTCTGGAAGGTTCTGATTGCGCAATAATTGTACATAATCTGGCTAATGGTACCTTTATGGTTGTTTGGGCTGAGGGTGGAAATGATTGGTCTACTTCTGGAACAGAATTAAGGTCTCTTTCACAAATTATCGGGGTGCCTACCAGATTTGTGTACTGGTTGTTAAATAGTTCCAAGACTTCAACCTGTAAAATATTTTGACCATACATGTGTATTACTACCAATGGGTCTCAATCAAAGGGGGCCCCTACCATCACATATGAGCCCTCCAGGTCCATGTGTTCCTTCTTTATCACATATGGCACCCCTGGCATAATCTATATCATTAGCTCCTTAACATATGAGCAGTCTGAAGTGTGTACTAGTTGACCCCAGCATGTTTCCAGAGTCTAGCTCCCTCTTCCTTAGTAATATGTGTCTCCTGAAGTAAAGCTATATCGACCTTGTGGCAACTTACTATATATCTAGTGCCTTTTGTTTGGGATACCCATCACACTAACATTCCATGGGAGAACTGCATATTGTATTAAATGAGTCATCTCATTTATAAGGTTGTTCGTTCATATGCTATATCCCTATATGGGAGACACATGAATGTGAGAAATATCCCACACTTGTAGGATGTACTAAACAATGGTAATTTTACAGTAATTTAAGAACCACGGTCAGCTAGTATGTATTAAGTTTGCTCCAATCTACCTGCATCTTACTTTCATAACTTCCCCAAAAACACCCCCCACCATGACCTGACCAAAAACTAGTCTCACGTAGAATTACAAATTGTCCAAACGTATTAGATTGTATTGCCAATGTATTTAACGGGTGAGAAGTGCATGGCGATTCATATGTCTGTTGCCCAATTGCCTCTCCTCTAATGTGTTGTGATTTAATGCAAACTCCATTCCTTCCATTACGCAGTTAGATCCTGTAACTTAGGCCTTTATTCAGGGGATTGGTATCCCTTGGATGTATTGCATAGCTCAGTAGATAGCCTCAAACCATGTCTCCAGGACTCTGTCATTGGGTTGGGTCTGGTGCACAGTCATAAATGTTCCCCCCAGTGGCGCCTCAGAGGGACCAGTTCAAATGATGTTATCTGCTGTCTTTGGAATTTCCTTTTGTAGTGCCTGTCTCCCAGTCTCTGGTTCTTCTTCATCTGATGCCGCCCTTGGTGTGATAATGTTTGAATTTGCCCCCAATTTAGATGAATCCTGGGATCTCCACTCTTTGACCTTTGCCACTGCAGCAGTTAAACTTGCTAGCAACAGTTCACCTAGCCAGTATCTGTGTCTTAAATAGATGTTGTCCTTTATTTGTGTCCTCTTCTGTTTTGTCTCTTGCATTGGATTTCCCACGGTGACTTCTGTTCTGTCTTGTCATTTGTGAATGCCCATTTGCTCTGTCAGTCCCAATTTACATTCAGCTCATTGAAGAAGTGTGTGCTTCTTCCAGCTATCACCTTGAGTTTAGCAGGGAAGATTCTCATTTATTTGATATCTATTGTTCTGAGTCTTCTATTGAGTTCAAGAAAAGAATTGTGCTGGGACTGCACTTCTGCTGTGAAGTCAGAAAAAAAATAAAAACTTTATGGCTCCTACACGAAAATGACTGTTTGGTCTGGCCCGCTAATATGCAGTCCAGAATCTATAGTTTTGCAGTCTGGTGACCATCGGCCTTGTTCATTTTCTTAGATGAGGCCATGGACCTTCTCCACTGTGAAAATTGTGGATACACCTTGTGGTGCAATGCGTTTTCAGAACCAGGCCTCGGAGTATAGTTCTATGCTTGCCCTTCAACCTTTTCAGACAAGCTAATAATACATACTTGGTTTCCTATGGAGTGGCCTCCTCCTTATATTGCAAACAGCAGACCCACTCCTGAAAGTCTGACTTTTATGTAATTCTTGCACCTTAGGTCCCATTGAGGTAAGCCTGGAGTTAGTTTCTGCCTCTCATCGCCTTTAACTTTATTGGCTCAGCTTGGAAATACAAGCCATACAATAACATAATGAAATGCAAATTTTAAACTTCATACAAATAACATAAACCACATACTACATCATCATTTATAAAAAGGAAAGCTGATGAGCACAGCGGTTGGTTCCTAAAACCTCCGCAATTACAAAAAATATAAAAATAAAAGGTGTTATTCACAATACGGGTTAGTTAGTGGGACCCCCCAATAATAGTGCTTTATGCCAGGTAATGAACGGCCTTCCACTTTCAACATGGTGAACCATACTAAAACAGATTACTCCTGTAAAAACATCCTTGGTGTATGCAGTACTGGATATACATAGAGCACGGATTCCAATTACAAATAAATAAGGTCCATGCCCTTATAGCTGTTAAATGAAATAAATCAGGCAAGCCCTCCTTGCTACCATTCAGCAATGGACGAGAACGTTTGCCTAAAGTGCCAGTGTTAGGAATTCATAAAGGGCAAGGTGCCAAGCGGAAGGGCATATTAACTGTTGATCAAATGCCCTTGGTGGTACTTCTATCTAGAGGTAACAATCTGACTAACTGGTGTTAAAACAACGACTTCTAGGAAAGCAATTCAGATCTGTACCATACCTGAGAAATCCATAACGTGTAAGTGCCATTAATAAGCAAATAAAGGCCTGCACCCTTATGACCAAACAAAGTCCTACTGCGCCTTTGTAGCCATAAAGTGCAGATCAAAGATTAAATGCTATGTGCCAGTGCAAGAAATTCCCAAAGTGCAGATGTACCAATAGGAAGTTGTTATAGCTATGGTATCTGCTAGTCGAGTTCCCTTGTTGATGTCACTGGTCGAATGTAGCGGTCTAGTAACCTTTCACTCTTCAATTTCATCAGAGTCCGTGCACAAATTTAGGGCTTCCTTACAAAGTCTAGTGTTATGCTTAATAAAAAGAGGGCGAAGATATTGTCTTTTGGCAGGCAGTGTAAAATGGCATAAAAGTATAAAGTGCATGACAGATTAATTGCTCCCCAGCTCACAGCTGCATGCCACTGATGTGGGCCCTCCATTGGACCCCTTGCTGGTGTACAGTTACTGGCAAAGTTCCTATGCAAAATCTGAAGCAAATAGCTCTTTTTAATACTGGGTGAAGACTATTTAGATATGGTTCAAATGCTGGGTAGGGTTTAAGGACTATGAAACAAGCGTCAAGTTGCCCTTTGTAAGGAGCAGTTTTTTAGTCCTGCAACTTCTTCACCAGTTGCCCACTACCTGTGGGCAGGCTCTCTTGGGTGGACCAAATCTCAGAGCATCCTATGGAGCTTGACATGTCCGCTATATGCTTGTACCAAGGTAACTTTGATGATTCTGTGCTTGACCAAAGCTTGCGCACAATTTTCAAACAGTTGCTCAGCTCTGGCTTGGACCAGATTCAGACCTAATATAGAAACGGTCGTAGTGCTACACTCTGGTCAACAGAGGCAGGTCCTACTTCCTTTCTGATGTCATTCATAGGGGTCTCTGGGCCTTGGTGAAGAAGCAGTCGCAAGAATGGATTCTCTGATTTTGCTAGGATCGTGGCTTTCATGGTGCCCCAAAATTCGGCCTGTGTGCTCCAGTGGCTATTGCTTTCCATCGCTAAGCCTCAGTGCAAGGGGCAATAAGCCTACTACAACAGTTGTTGAAAAAGCTTAATATTGCATTTGTATACTGGGTTAATTTGGCTTTGCTTTTTCGCAGATGGGGAGACAATGATGATTTCACATCCAGTCTTATTCCCAAGTAGTCAGAATATTCCACACGCTCCAGGGGATTTCTGTCAATTCTAAATGCGTTCCTAATCTTGGCTCTGATGTTCAGGATCATGTGTTTTTGTTTTGACAGTGCTTGCCCACTGCACACTGGTACATCAAGATTTAATGCCCGCAGAAAGTTGTCAACATCATTAATAAAGATATTCAATAGAGTCGGTGGCAGGATGTAGCCCTGCCTAACTCCAACATTAATATCAAAAGTATCAGTTGCTTCACCTTTCCTCCAGTATCGAACTAATTACATATTTCTGGCATAAAGTAATTTAATTGCGGATACCAGTTTTTCCGTACAGCCCAGTGAGGATAAGTTCTGCCATACATAGCAAGTGTTAATCAACAGTGTCGAGGGCTATTTTTAGACCTATAAACTTCATACACAACCTTAATTTCTTTACAGGATTATATTTTAGAGCCATGTTGTATATGTATATTGCTTGGTCAGTTGTTCCTTGACCTTTTTTAAAGCCAACTTGGGCAGTGGTAAAAATCTCGATGGCTGATGCCCAATCTTCTAAGCAGCAGCTTGGCGTAGGTCTTACCAATCACATCAAGCAGGGAGATTAGGCGATAATTTGCAGAATTGTTCCGTGGCCTTTTCTTATGTAACGTGACACTAATTGTTGATTTCCATGAGGACGGGACCATCTCCCATACCCAGATTGCATTATAGGTTGCTGTTAACATAGGTGCCCAGTCCTGAAGGTTGAATCTAAGCGTGTGAACCAAAAACAGAACAAGGCACCGGGCCGCAACGGACTAATGGCTTAGTATGGCTTTACAGACTGCATCCTCAGAACTCCTCGTGACACCTGCCATTCATTACCACCCTAGTTATAGAGAATGTCTGGGAATTTGACAGATCTTGAGCCAGCAAGTCTTGGCACAATGGCGGTTCACTTTAAGCTGAATTGTACATTGTTGCAAAGTATTTGTACCACACATTCGGCGAAATGGTCAACTTACGATTTTGCTTTTTCCCTTTCTGACCAGCTCCATCCATAAGCCTTCCGCGCTCAGAGGAACAAAGTCGTAAGCCACCATATCAACTTTGTTTTTTCACGGCAATCCAAATGTCTTTAATGGCAAGAAGGATATGATCATCTTCAACAGTGTGTGCCCCCGAAGAAGCTTCCATTGTTTTATTACCTGGAGCAGATTGTTGTGTTTCCGAGCTCTCTCTTAAGTAGTGCAGTTTGTTTTATGGATTTGGTGAGACTCATCTTGCTTGTTTGAGGAACCCATTCCCAAGTAATTTAGTGCACAGATGAGGCTTTTCGGTCCAGTGGAGGTACACATTCAGGGTGTCTACCTGTGTTTCTCAGATGCCTGGTTCTTGCATCTTATCTCAGGAGCCATCGGGGGACAGTATTTGTGCTTTGTGGTTGGTAGGTGTTCCACGTTTCATTGGAGAAATAGAACTTCTAGTGATCTGTTCTAACAAATGACTTAATCAATTTGGCTTTAATATCCACACAGATAATTTGTGGAGGCTTACCTTTACATAGGGAGTGCTGACCATGTAAAACAAAACCAAAAAAGTCAGGCTTAATAGGCTCACTTAACATTGCATATCGCCTAGGTTTGTTGAGATTAATTAGGTTGTATGACAGAGGCACGCATGGCTAAACCACGCATGCCTCTACAACGCATCCCGAACCACGAATGCTTCTTAACCATGCATGCCTTTACCACGCAATTTTGTGGTAAAGGCATGATTGGTTAGTGGATATGCGTGGTTGGGTTTGCCACTACCCCAATCCCCCCTCCCGCCCTTCAATTCTATCTCCCCCACCCCCTGCCCAGAAGCCTAAAACGTAACTACCCCCTACCTCTTCCCCACCCTGAGGCCTAAAACCCATTCCCTCTTAAAAACAAGCATTGGAAATGCAATAGGTCTCGCATTTGCTTAAGTTAGAGCTATTGGCGTTGTAAATGGCGTTGTAAATGACAATGTCTTTTAACCATGTGTTATGGAGTGTGCAGTGTTTGAAATAATAGTTATTTTTCGCAGAGTTCTGGGAATCTACCCTCGCAAATACATTTTTGACGCTCCCTTGCATAACTTAGGTTTGCAAAACGATTAAGAATGTATCCTGAATGTATATGTAGATCTTTGCATTACCGCTCCGAAGAGAAAATGTTTCTACTCTTCCGGGTCCAGGTTCACATATGTTGTTAAGAAGTGATGCATGAATTATGATCTGCCCAGCTTTAGGAAATGGAAGGTTGACAAGGACAATTCAAACTTCACTGCCGGCATATGCAAAATAGAAGTGCTTCAAAAGTCAGGGTGAAAGAGGAGAATGCCCATGAAAGAGGTCACCCCTCAATATTGTTTCCGGATTTACAAACATACATCTTCAGATTTTTCTTTGTGAAATTCTCCGAACATGACTGGCAGTTTTCTGGGAAAATTGCAACAGTATGCAAAGCAAAAATGAACTGGTGTTAATCCCGGGGACCATGCTGAAGGGACACAGTCAGAAAAGTACCGCATCTATAGAAAACAACACGCTAAGCTGTTTGCGTAAAGGTCACTTGACTGTGAACCCGCCATCAGCGCTGTACGCAACACAGTCAACCACGAAGTTTGGTTTAGTGTGCAGATCGATGGACAAGAGCATGCATCCACCCCCCCATTCCCCCCCAAAACCAAGAAATATTACGTTATTACACATTATTACACATCTCTTGGCACAGAAACAGCCATATGCCAATCCGCGCCCCTAAAAAGCATATGGAGAACATGTTATGTTAACAGAGATGTGTATAGCGCCGTAATAGCCGATAGCGCTGAATAGATGCAAAACAGTCCATTATTAGGGCTCGACATTGAGCTCTGTTCGATAATAACCATAATTCAGATTTAAAAACAAAATAAAGCTGCTGCATGAAATAATTAACTATGATAAAGAACTGTTAAACACGTTTACTGGCGATAAAGGCTGCAATCACTAAAATACACTACAATTGTGATGAGAATTTAGATGACATTAGTAATGCAAATCGCGCTAATGTTGTTCTGTTCATTTTTATGATCTTTCTATCACCGTTACGTAGTTTCGTTATGAAAGCGAGTCACTGGTATTTAATGAAAATATGTTTTAGAAACGTCTGTCCAGCAAACGTGACTTCCAGTCGATTCATGTTCCGCCACATGGATTTTCGGAATAACATCCTAGGAAGAAAACTCGACTCGATGACAGTTGCATGTTGTTTAATGGTTTCACTCATTTTTTTATTTGTTTTTTCCGAGTGGCACGTGCAGTTCTACGTCGAAAAGCATATAAACTGCAAGGGAATTTGCATTGAAAATATTCGTAACTGGCACTTTCGCAAGGGAAGCTGATATGGGATTATAACAACTTGCTTTCTTATATCGCGTATCATTCCATACTTTTCTAAGCGCTATAAATATCAGGTGCTACTATCACCCGACTTAATAATACTCGAGGTATCGGCAGGACGCGATGAAAGGCTGTAAATTAGGCTTGTGGGGGTTGAAACTTTGTGATCTGTCCATCGCTAAGGGGGGCCCGCTTCGCTACTTGTGTTCGCATGTACCATGTGTACACATGTCCATGTTGCACTCATGTCCATCAGCCTATGCTTGGACAATACGCATATTTCAGTGCAAACTATTATTATTTGTGACCTTTACATCGCGTTTGCACACCTAGGGAAACACAATTCTGTGATTGCACATGTGACCTCATTTCCGTGGATAAACGGCGCCCTGGTTTAACAAGAGTAGACAAAGAGATAATCTTTTATTTTACAAGATCATTCTAGTAACAATCATGAAACCCTAAACACTTCCATTTAAAAAGAAGCTGCCGCCCTGCCTACCCAAAACAAGCATTACACGGACGGACGCGAAAAAACAGATGGCCCCTGCGCGCGCAGACTCGGAACGAAAACAAGTAACCTGAGACTGCTAATTATAAACAGATGGCCCCGACAAAGATAAGAAATTGCTTTGCGACAGCTGCAAAGCAGACGAGCCAGTCTGGATGGGCCGGACAAAAAGGCGAAAGGGCGGCAACAAAAAAACCTCATTTCCAATGGCAGCCCACCGTTTAGCATAAACGGTGACGCCAGCCAATGGAAATGAGTGGCGGGGCTTCAAGTCCCCTTCTGAAATGTCCTCTCTCACTATAAGTCTCGCCGAGCGAGCAGCGCATGCGCTGCAACGCTAGGCGAGACCTAAAAACGACCCTGACCCCCCCCCTCACCCTGAGCCCTAAAACCTACCCTCACCCCTAAACCCAGCCCCAGTGCTTAAAATTGCCCTGACCCCCCGCCCTGAGCCCTAAAACACTTACAAAAATTACCCACGCCCCCTGCCCTGATTCCTAAAACCCGGCCCCAGCCCCACTTACCTGTCTGCGTCCGGAGCTTCCTGTTCCGACGTTTCCTCTCCCGACGCGTCCTCTCAGTCTCCCTACCCATCCGGACAGCTAGACCGCGCACTGCCTTAACCATGCATGTAGTAAAGGCCGTTTCCCGATTAATGACTTGTTTGATATATGCACCTCGTAGCAAGTAAAGTATACAATATATAAAAGCTGAACGAGAGGTAGCAGTAAAGGGCTGTGAATGTTGGCAATCTGTATATCGAGTGAGGTTAAGACAACCACTTTCTCACGCAAAAAGCACACCAGGCAATCTGTATATCGATTGAGGTTAAGACTTAACCACTTATTCACGCAAAAAGCACACAAACCCAAAGAGAGTGTTGGTTGCTGGCATATCCGAGACTCAGGTTTTACTAGGTGGGGACTAAGCAGGGTCTTGTAGTGCTGCCAGTGGTACTTCAAAAGCCATACTGGTGATCATGGAATTGAGACTGAGAAGCAGTGAGTCACATGAATAACCACTGAAGGGGGAATGTGAGTAAGGCTGTTAAGAAAGAACTGCAGTGGACAGCATCGAATTGGTAGTTTAATTTTATAGAATACTGTACCATACACTTCGGTTACTTAAGCTTTCCTGGGTTGTGTTCAAAGCATACACCTGCATTTGTTCATAAGTTAATCGTGTTTATGATTCCTGTCATGTTGGGATGGATTTGTTTCACCAAAGGAGATCCAAGAAGTATAGAGTTCTGCGCAGAGAAACGTTGCACTGGAGGTTTAGATGTATATTTTCACCTGATGTTAGTATAGCATTCGCCTACTCAAGTGCGCATCTTTGGGATGACTTGTCTACCAATAGGCATTTGATAGCCACACTACATTAGTAGTGTTAGAAGTATAGAATGATTTACATCTCTTTCCTTTCTGTTGAATGACCCTCTCCTTATCCTCCGTATGAGTATAGGCTACCCTAAGCCTCTTGCCTGTCGGCCTACTCTCGATTGTATTTTTGCTGTTTGCCTACACCTTGCCTTACCTTATAGACCACCACCTCCCTTTTTGCAACTATATCTCTACATCCTAATAATACCTAATTGCCTGTCGCCTAGCCATTCATCCCACTAGCCTTTGCATGAACTCACATATTCCCCCCACTAATGATCACCTCTTACTCCTATTTAATATACCCTCAAAGAAGCTGGAGTAAGTGCATGAAATGGTTCCTTGATAGCACAAGACTAATCATGGTAAACAAGAACAACCACTGGATTATCCACGAACCCTGGGTCCCAGAGTAGTGCACTAACCACGCAAAGCATTTCAGTGCCTCATCAGGGATAGTAAGCTATATATAAATTAAATTATGATGATAATATTAACTTACAGTTCTGCAAATAATGTCTGGAAATGATGACAATCTCACAATCACTGTTAACATGATAATTCGTAGTATTAGTTTTCTCAACTGTAAGACCGACACGCATGCACACACTTTCTCTCTCGCCTCTCTCTTTGTCTGACGAGTTAGTGCTCTCATGTTGGCATGTAATCAGGCATTGTTTGTATGCAACACGTTTGTATTATCAGGAAGGCCCACACAACAACAGTGTGAAAGTTGTAACAATGTATTTTTGTATCCGAATCACCGGATACATTTGATCTATTTTGAATTGAGAGTTTTGCCTCACTTAATGGCAAATGGTGGTTTCATTGGTGGCTGATCACTAAAATAGATGAGGTGGCAAATTATATTTAAAAAGCCTTTTGAGTTCGACTTAGTGATGTAAAATATGTTGTGACAGAGCAGATGGCCGTGATCTGAACTTTTCATTTTTTATGTTATCCCACTGTGTAAATCTTGCCCTCTTCATCACATCTCTTGTGAATATTTCAAACGTATTTAAACCTGATTATGAAAAACTCGATAAACGTTTATCTTAATAGAATAGCACGTCAGTAAATGTGGCAGGTTTTGGGTGTTAATACTGTCTTAGTCTGAGGCCCAAATTAGGACAGATCACAGAAATCCAATATTCATTTATTTAAAACTATACTGGTATCACCTAGAAGGGAGTTTAAAGCGAGAAATCTTGTAAGGTTTATTATATAGGCAATATTTATTTGTAGAAGCCTAATTTTGTGACAAATAACCATGCATACAAACAAGCATCTTGTTTAACAAAAGTAACTACTGCTGACAGAAGACTGAGGAGACGAGTGCTGCCTTTAGCTCCTAGACTCCCAGTCTTTATTTTGCGACCTGAAGGTTTATTTTATTGCTAGCCATTTGTCATGTGGTCACCTTTGTAAAGCATTTGAGATACCAGCCATCCTGGTATATGTAGAAGATAGTTACCAAGAGAGGTTTTCTTGGTAGCCTCTTACCAAGGCTGAATTTTCTTGTAGCACCATGGGCAGGTTAGTTGTTAGTTGTGTAACATAGCATGGTTGCTTTTGTTGGTTTTTAGTCACATTCTTTTTTTTTTATTGTTTCTTGTTGATAATGTTTTGGTTGCTGACTTCTTCCCAGTGTTGATTTAATTGTTCGCTTCTTGTGAAAGTAGGTTTAGAAGTTTCTTTCACGTTTGACTTAGCTGACAGCTCTTCCAGAGATTCGTTTTGATGGTAATGTTTTACTGCAAATAGTACTGATTTCTGCTTCAGATGTGCTAAAGTCATGCTCTCTTTTGGGAAGAAACTAAATCGGATTATTATACTCTGTGATGATAGTGAGGGATGTGTGTAAAGGAGGAATTCTGGTAGTAAGATCAGACACATGCACTTAACAGAGGCTCTTCTAGACTGGTGTGAGTTGACAGCCTTTCAGGACATGCATGGAAGATGTGCTCACAGAAGTGTGTGTCAATGATTTTCAAGGAGTGCTTTGTAGAAATTTCCTTTTGGGTGTGTAGATTTATGATTTGTGCTTTAGGGAATTGTGCTGGAGAGATTAAGGGAGTGAATTGGGCTTGTAGATCAGTGAAGTGTTCATTGTAGATGCTTTCAGAGTGTGTGTTGGAGCGTCTTTTAGAGTTATGGCGATTTTGAAAGACATCTGGGCTGTACGATTAAAACGGGTAGGTGGGAAATAGTTGAGAGAGGGAGGAAGATGTCTTACATAGGTACTAATATATGTAGAATAGTGTGAGTGATCTGTTTATTTGCACTGTATTTATTCTTTTTTCCCCTCTTACTGCAGGTAAGCTTGTTTCCATGCCAATGAACCCAAAGTGGCTGAGGCCAGCACCTCCTAAACTTGACCCTCGAGTAGATACCCTCTGCTTCCAGCAAGTGGAGCTGGATTACTACGTTGGTGAGTGAATTCTACCTTCTCCAGAGGGTGAAAGAGAAAAAAAACGAGATTTCTAGGATACTTTGATGTTCTCCTTTCTTCCTACTCCAGTGCGTCTGGCTAACTGAAGGAAAACAACCAATGTTCCTGGGCCACAAAGATGAATTCCAAGAGTCAAATAAGGGCTAGAAATGCTGTGCCCTTAGAAATACTAAAATCGCTAGTAGGTTTTTTCCGTATGCTCCTCCTCACTTCTACAGCTGTTGTGGAGAGGAAAAGTGCGGCATGTAAAGGTTCACGGGCAACATGTCTTCTCTATCGAACAACAATAAAAAAGGTTTTCAGACTTTATATGCACAGAAACCTTGAATTTGCTGTGAACTCCACTAACAATTCAATTCATGTTTTATTTAAGTGACACTTTTACTCCTCCTTAGCTGTGATGGTCAGTATAGTGCACAACTAACAGGCTTTTTCTGTCTACAGGATTGTAGGATTATGTTTGCAAGATATGCACGCTCGTTCAACTGGGAGACTTGAAATATGTTCAAGTGCTGCTTGTGAGTGAGCCACATGCCTTCGGTTGAGCCATGTGGCTTTCAGTTGAGCTTGAACGAACTTCCTGCATTGTTAATTTCTTCTTTTTCTCCTCATTCATACGGTTCTTAGTCCGCCAGTTAAGTCCTCTGCTCACTGTGTTCCTTTTTAGCTCCAAGATGCCTCATGGGA
The DNA here is from genome assembly GCA_963921515.1 of Calotriton arnoldi. Taxonomy (NCBI): domain Eukaryota; kingdom Metazoa; phylum Chordata; class Amphibia; order Caudata; family Salamandridae; genus Calotriton; species Calotriton arnoldi. The sequence goes on from CAWUFW010004717.1 coordinate 199,347, forward strand.
TGAAAACTGGGTTTATAAATATGCAGTAATTTTTATTAATGGTTTCAACATAGACCACACCAAATGTCATGAGCTACATTTTGGTAGAGTTCATTGTGCAATTGATACACCATCTATGTTCAGCAGTCCAGTGAATTAACCCTACATCGCTGTGGAATCATCAATCGCATCAAGCAACATCACGTACTTCATTAAGATATTGAAAGGTAGGATATAAGGGAAGGGAGAAGAAAAAGGAGAAGTCAGGAAAAAGTTATATGCTAAGGAGTGGGGGTACGCAGAGGAGAGGTAAAGTATATAGACTGCCATGTCCTAAAATCAGTTTTCTACATAATCTTTCCATGCCACATTAAAGAGTGACTATTAGAGAGAGATTAAACAGGTAGCATTTTAACTTCAGGTGTCTGCAGAACCACAAACCAACAATCCGCTGAAGCGTCAGTCGTTCGATTTCAGTTCGTCCAAGTAATATTTTGCAGCTTCAGGTCGTGAAAAAAAAAACGCTTTGTGAATAAACACGAGGAGGCCAGGGTAGGAGAGGCAACAGTGACAGTCTTTTATTTCTCTATGTACATCAGTTCATAGCGATCTCCTTTGCTCCTTAACGTCAGGGCCTGGCAGGAGTCGTAGGTAGGTAGATGAAGGCGTCGGTCTCCGAATGGTCAAAAGGAAGAGAAAAAGAAGTATGGGGTCAGGGCAGGCTACCTCGATATAGCACCAGCAGGGGAAAGGGAGTGTAGGATGTCACCTGGACCGTCACCAAGGGGTTTGCAGTGATTGGGTAAGACCCGTGAGGAGTATTAGAGCCCCCCTTATACCCTGGGTGGTATCTCCGAGTTAGGACCCACAGCCCCTTTTGTAAACCACCCTCTGACACGGGCACGTACCTCAGGGAGCCACGCACCTCCGGGAGCGTGGCTGGCGTTGTCGCGGTACCGGATTGGGTCCGGCTCCCTCTCTCGGCGATTTTCTTGGCTTCTTCCTTCGGCCTCCGTCTCCCTCTCGCGGCGTCTTCTCCAGTTCCTCGAGTCCCCTTCAACACCCGGCGGTCCGGTCCCGAATGGTCCGGGCGACGACAGGGATGTAATCTCCGTTCTCTCCTTGACTCCTTCTCTGGTTCCGCCTTCAGTTCGGTCCTCCGGAGTAGTTCTCTCTTCCCCGTCCTCAGCATGAGATTCAAATACCGGCACAGCCTCATACGTCATCCTAGGTGGATCATGTGATCCTGTCACATGGGTGGGCGCGTCCTCGCGTTAGTGAGCTGAATTAAAGGGGCCGCAGTGGTCCGAGACTAGCGGTTCCCACGGTGACTGTGAAAACCGAACAGGAAAGAGGTAAGGGGGTAACTGGATGTCATCTTCTTCCTCTAGCCGACCACGGAGAGGCACCCCGTGACACACCCTTCCCAAGACAGTTCACGGTCTGGGAACTGCGATACACGGGATAAAAAGTCAGCATTCGCATTACAACTGCCCTTCCTGTGTCGGACCTCGAAAGAGAAGGGCTGGAGGGAGAGGAACCACCGTAGGACCCGGGGATTGTTGCCCTTGTTGCGAGACAACCATTGGAGAGGAGCATGATCAATGTAAAGTAAAAAAGGGGCACCCTCCAGGTAGTATTGCATCTTCTCCACCGCCCATTTAACCGCTAGGCACTCCTTCTCTATGATCGCATAATTCTTTTCGCGAGGGAAGAGTTTCCGACTAATAAAGGCCACTGGCTGCTCCACCCCAACCCCAGTCACCTGGGACAGCACCGCCCCCAACCCAGTGTCAGACGCGTCTGTCTGAAGGATGAAAGGACGGGAAAAGTCGGGGGAGACCAACACAGGACTGGAAGTTATGGCGTTTTTCAGGTCCTGAAAAGCTTTGAGAGCTTTGGTGGAGGGTGAGAGGAGGTCTTTCTCTTTTATCCCCTTCTGAAGGAGATCGGTTAGGGGGGAGGCGATCTGGGAGTAATGGGGGATAAACCTGCGATAGTACCCCAATAACCCTAAAAAGGCCCGGACACCTTTTTTTGTCCTGGGGAAAGGAGTGTTGGTGATTGCCTTTATTTTCTCTTGTTGTGGTTCTATCACCCCCTCTCCTAGAAGGTAACCCAGGTAGCGGACTTTGTGATAGGCAATCCTCGATTTTTTTGAGTTAATGTGCAGACCTGCTTCCTGAAGGGCATGGAATATCTCTTGACAGTGTAATAAGTGTTGGTCCCAATCTGAACTGTAGATGATGATATTGTCCAGATAAGCTGCTGAGTAACCCTGATGTGGTCTCAACACTACATCCATTAAACGCTGGAAAGTAGCGGGGGTACCGTGTAACCCAAAAGGAAGGACTGTGAACTCGTATAGACCGGACGGAGTGGAGAACGCGGTCTTGTGTAGGTCTTTGGGGGAGAGAGGTACTTGCCAATAACCCTTGGTCAAATCTAATGTGGTTATGTATTTGGCCTCCCCCAATTGCTCTATTAGTTCATCCACTCGTGGGAGAGGGTAAGAATCAAATTGGGTGATGGAATTAACCGCTCTAAAATCTATACAAAATCTCACAGACCCATCAGGTTTGGGTACGAGGACTATTGGCGAGGACCAATCACTCTTGGAGGGTCTGATGATGCCTGAGTTTAGCATGTTCTGTATTTCGCTTTCTATGGCAGCTCTGCGAGCAGCAGGGATTCGGTAAGGGCGTTTCCTTATGATCTTTCCCGGTACAGAGGGGATAGTATGTTCAATCAAATGGGTCCGTCCGGGTATATCAGAAAAGACAGAAGAAAAAGTAGCCAACACAGCTTGTAATGACTTCCTTTGATGTTCCTGTAGGGTCACATTTATGTCCAAGGAAGACAAGGTAGTCATGGGTGTTTCTGGTTTGATGGTTAAGAGCACATTGGATTTAGGTGGAGCCCCTAACCATTTTTTCAGTAAGTTAATGTGGAATATCTGGGTCTTCTGTTTGGAGAGACGGAGACGATAGGTGGTTATCCCTATCTTCTCTATGACCTCATAAGGTCCTTTCCATTCTGCACAATGTTTGGGGAGAGAAGCTGGTAGAAGGACCAAGACCCAGTCATGCACTTGCAGATGTCGCCACTTTTTGCCTTTATCATAAAACACCTGCTGCCTTTGTTGAGCCCTTTCGAGATTGTTATGGGCAAACTCCCTTAGTTTGGACAACCGTGACCTCAATCCCTTTGAATAATCGAGAAGAGCCTGGGTCTCTTCGGGGGTTTCCCTTTCCCAGGCTTCCCGCGTCATCTCCAAGAGAGTACGCGGTTGTCTACCATACAGGAGCTCAAAAGGAGAACAAGCAAGGCTGCTTTGTTTTTGGCACCGTATAACAAATAAAGCCAGAGGTAGCAGGGCATCCCAGTTAGCGCCTTCAGCGGTCATCATTTTTTTTAAGGTGAGTTTGATAGTGCCGTTGTAGCGCTCACATAAACCGTCCGTTTGAGGATGGTATACGGATGTTTTGATTTGGGTGATGTCCAACGACTTACACACTTGGGCCATCAGTTTTGAAAGGAACGGTGTGCCTTGATCTGTAAGGATTTCGTGTGGAAAACCAACTCGTGAGAATAGTTCCATCAACTTCTCACAGATAGAGACAGTATTGGGTGTTCTCAAAGGGAATGCTTCTGGGTAACGGGTGGCGTAGTCGATGATGACTAACGCGTATTGGTTCCCTTTTTTCGATTTAGGTAAAGGACCGATAAGGTCCATACCAATGCGATCAAATGGTCTACCAATGATTGGTAGGGGTTGTAATGGAACCGCTGGAGGCCGATAAGGGTTTTTCCTTTGGCACACCTCGCATTCTTGGCAATATTTGGTAATCTGTGCGTATATGCCTGGCCAATAGAAGTGTTCAAGGATTGTCTGTCTGGTTTTTTGGGACCCTGTGTGGCCTGCTATCAGGTGACTATGCGCGAAAAACATGACCTGTTCTCTAAAACTGCTGGGTACAAGCAACTGTTTGGTGGTATTTAGACTACCCACCCTATGTAAAAGGTCGTTCTCAATGGTAAAGGCAGGAAAGGTGGTAATAGGCAGGGACGCCTGTTGCCACGCAGTTTGGAGGGTAGGGTCGTTTTTCTGCGCATATCGGAAATTCCTGTCGCTCTGCCAGGGAGCTTGACTGATAAGTACGGTGGACTTAGTCTGTATCCCTTTAATCTTATTCCGGAGGAGCTCCATAAACTCGGGATGGTCTGTTCCCAGGATAAGTTTCTCGGGTAGACAAGGTAACACCCCTACGATAGCCTGCAGGTCCTTCCCATCAGGTAGCCTCACTTTTATCTGGGTGGCTGGATAGGATTTAACATCCCCGTGGACACATTTAATGGGGATCAACCAGTGGGGGACTATGTCTTTTGAGGCGATGAGGGAGCTCTGTATGACGGATTGTCTACAACCCGAGTCAAGGAGTGCCTTCACGTGGACCCCGTCTAAGACTAGACTTACATAAAACCCGGTACCGAACTCCTCCGTATACATGACGTGTCGGGGTAAATAGTTTATGTCCATGGGTTCCTCGCTGGTCTTTTTCGACGGACAATACCGGGCAATATGGCCCCAAGTATCACATTCAAAACACTGTGGTCCCTTTCCGGTTACAGGCTCTGGTCTAGATGGTCGGGGTTTGGTGACCTCAAACGGGAACCTGGGTGTCTTCTTTTCTGGTTTCCCTACACCTGGTCGTTGTTTGTTCTCCCCCTCCCAGATTGGTGCTTTCGGTTGTGCCCTGGAATAGGTGGTTGCCATTTCTATCGTTTGGTCAAGAGTAAGGCCAGTATGTTGCCTTAACCATCTTTGCGTTGGGTAGGGTAAGGCCTCTAGGAATTGCTCAAGATAAATCATGGCCATGATCTCTTCTTTGGTGTGATCTCGGGGCCTCAACCACTTATCTGCAGCTGTCTTCAGATTGTGGAACAGGGTTTTTGGTGTGTCTCCTGGCTTCCCCTTTTCCTTCCTAAAGCGTGATCTGTAGGCTTCAGCATCTAACCCTAGATGGTCCAATATTATGCCCTTTATATCTGCATATGAGGAAGTGCCTAGGGGATTAGCTGCCTGATAGGCTGCTTGGGCCTCTCCAGTCAGTAACTGGGCTAGAAAGAAAGGCCATTTGGCTTCTGGCCAGCCGGACGCACGGGCTGCGCGTTCAAAATTAAGGAGAAATGAGTCGGGGTCCTCTCCTTCATTATATTTCTGTAGGGGTACAGTAGGGAATGCAGTTTGAACCCCCTGCCTCCCGGGCAACTGTTTCACGAATTCGTCCTGTCTGTCCGACACTTTGTAGAGGCTTTCTAATTGTTGATTCATAGAGGTACTGAACAGTTCTCTATCGGCCTGGGCCGATGTCATGTGCTTCTCCAAGGCCCACTCGAGTTTTTCCTGCCCTATGATGAGCTGTTGGATGAGGGTCTCCATTATTGGCAGTCTAATGGACTTAATCCCACTTCTGACACCACGTGTGAATAAACACGAGGAGGCCAGGGTAGGAGAGGCAACAGTGACAGTCTTTTATTTCTCTTTGTACATCAGTTCATAGCGATCTCCTTTGCTCCTTAACGTCAGGGCCTGGCAGGAGTCGTAGGTAGGTATTCCTCTCGTCTGGCAGATGAAGGCGTCGGTCTCCGAATGGTCAAAAGGAAGAGAAAAAGAAGTATGGGGTCAGGGCAGGCTACCTCGATATAGCACCAGCGGGGGAAAGGGAGTGTAGGATGTCACCCGGACCGTCACCAAGGGGTTTGCAGTGATTGGGTAAGACCCGTGAGGAGTATTAGAGCCCCCCTTATACCCCGGGTGGTATCTCCGAGTTAGGACCCACAGCCCCTTTTGTAAACCACCCTCTGACACGGGCACGTACCTCAGGGAGCCACGCACCTCCGGGAGCGTGGCTGGCGTTGTCGCGGTACCAGATTGGGTCCGGCTCCCTCTCTCGGCGATTTTCTTGGCTTCTTCCTTCGGCCTCCGTCTCCCTCTCGCGGCGTCTTCTCCAGTTCCTCGAGTCCCCTTCAACACCCGGCGGTCCGGTCCCGAATGGTCCGGGCGACGACCGGGATGTAATCTCCGTTCTCTCCTTGACTCCTTCTCTGGTTCCGCCTTCAGTTCGGTCCTCCGGAGTAGTTCTCTCTTCCTCGTCCTCAGCATGAGATTCAAATACCGGCACAGCCTCATACGTCATCCTAGGTGGATCATGTGATCCTGTCACATGGGTGGGCGTGTCCTCGCGGTAGTGAGCTGAATTAAAGGGGCCGCAGTGGTCCGAGACTAGCGGTTTCCACGGTGACTGTGAAAACAGAACAGGAGAGAGGTAAGGGGGTAACTGGATGTCATCTTCTTCCTCTAGCCGACCACGGAGAGGCACCCCGTGACACGCTTGTTCTGTCAGACTTTCAGTTTTAGCAGGGGACCACGCTGCTGCTGCGATCCTGCAACTCACAAATCTTTACTTCTCCCCGCCTTTTGATGCCACTTCCGTTGTCTTGATTGCCAAAGTATGGGAAAAAGAAGGTCTTTGTACCCTCCCTCTAGGAATCTTTCATTGCAACTGCTTTTCACAATATGGAATCTCTGACGTTAGTCAATAAGAATGACGATGATGGCCCCACCTTCCAAATTCGGAGCTCCCTTGTCTGACCTAGATGAAGTTAGTATAGTTTGCATATAGTCTCTCCTTCATCACTGCCTGAGAGGTACAAATGGTCCCTGAAAAAGGAACACATGATTTCAAGTAACACCACCTTTGGAAAGCCCTGGACACAGCTTGCAACTACATGCCATTCATTTTCACAAACCTTTATTTTCTTGTCCAATATAGACACACCGATGTCACTGTGTCTCTGAATCTCCTCACTCTCCATATGTTTCTCCACTCCCCTTCATCTGTTCTTTCACTTCCCTTGCTTTAAACCCCATTTGGTAAGGCTTGTTTCCAACAGTTCTAGTGCTAGTCAACACATTTTACCAAAGCCCACTAGCTTATTCTCCATAGCAGTGATTGTATTTTCCATCTTCTCCAACTTTTCAATATGGACTCCCATCATCATCATCATCATCTTCTGACTCCTGGCTACATCACTTGCTCTTAAAGCCTCCTTAGTTGGAGCGTATCATTGATCTTTGCTGTGTGGCCTGAAAAGTTCTACTGCATAACTGCAGATACTCATCCACGTCACTGTTATGATGCGACTACACCCATCAGCAGTCCTGTTGTAAAATGCTTCCTCTCCAGGGGTTTCCACCCAGCCGTGCCCATTCACAAGTCGCACGGGGCTACAATTTAAGCTGGCTCTGGTGTAGCTGGCACACTCTTCAATCCAGGAGGCACGCTCTTCAATCCAGGAGGCACGCTCTTCAATCCAGGAGGCACTCACACCAGATTATATGTGCGTCGTGGCCTGATGACTTCCCTTCACCTCTCGCTGAGCAATCTGACTGCTCACCATTATTTGTCACTTTATTGCTCTCCTAACTCCTCGTTCTCTGCCTTAAAAGCATCTCTACAGTGTTTGATGTGTTTACACCCTACTTCAGTATTTCCCAGGTCCACAACCACTCCTTAATTCCTCCTTTGCATCCATGATAGCATCCAAAGGCCAATACTCTGGCCCAGCCAACAGTGTTGGAAGAGCATGTCCACCATGCTCCTTTATACTCCTCCTGCCCCACTTTATGAATGCAAAATCAGGTTCTCCATGATCTTTTTTGTTCAACTAAAGTTATTAAAACAGTTAAATCCCTAAATTTACATGAAAGAAATGAGGGTGATGAAAGGTTAGAAATACAAATGTTTTAAATTATCACAAAGAACATCTTTGGGTCTTCCAGGCTATAAGTCACAGCTTCGCTTGCTGGATGTTCCGCTGCAGCATTTCATTTGCATGCTAGATGGTGATCTGTCTACCGTATTCACGTCACCTAACCTAAACTGAGCTGTGAATTCTGTGGTTCTCGTGGGCTTTCTCAGGCACTCTACGAGTTTCAGTTTGGCAGATGTCTTCAACACCTTGCTGGACTGATTCTGTAATTGTTTGAACCAGATCAGGGTACTTTGTTAGAGCTAATATTGCTAGCAGACCTATAGGAAATCTACTTCCTAAAGACTGAGAGCACAACCAGTTGTGTGTGCGTTCACTGTCAACTCTGTTAATAATAAGTTTCTTCAATGCGCTACCCTGATTTCCATGCTTGCAAGGGCATATGTAATAAAAGGCATATGAAAGACTCTTGCTCAGTGTTCTAGTTTATTGCTGTATTCACATGCATGCTTTAATGAAGCATAATTGCAGCCTACGTGGTTAAAACACTTGAAAATACAGAACTGTTAGTCACTGGATGTAGTTTGACATTGGAGTCCATTGTCACATTGTATGGTTGAAAATGGCCGATGAGCTAAGGTTTTTTTTTTTTTAAACAAAGTTTATTAGGGTTTTACAGATCGCACAGCAAAGCTCAGATGTGCAATTTACATAAGTAATTGACAACAAATAATCAATAATGCACTCACGAGTCTGGATCCTAAATCAATAAGCATTGCCCTTCCCCCCCCATACAAGTCAATACATCATCATAGGTTTAGTAGCAGAGGGCAATATGTCTGTGTACTCTAGAGAAAAATGTTGGGTAATGTGTGTTATTCACTGGGCCGTGCATGGCAGTTCGTGAAGCAGCAGGGGGCCCTCAGAGTGTCAATGAGGGCTCGGTGTGTCCCGTTGTGGGTGCAGGTTTGTGACCCCTCTGGAGAGGCCAGTGAGGGGTCTGCGTCCGGTGTGACAAAGCGGTCTACCAACACTTTCCAGGCCCCTGCTGTGTCTAATGTGCCTTTTCAGTGTTTAGCTTTTCTTAGTAGCAGTCTCCCTTCACAGTTCGCCCATTTTTCCATTTGCCTTCTCCACGTGGTTATTCGGGGCCCTCCAGGTGATTTCCAATGCCACTTGATTTTGCGCACACCCAAGATATATGCCAAGTCTTGAAATTTGCTTGTAACTTTAGCTTTAGGTGTAGGCCGATGAGCTACAGTTGTTGTGGATTGTTACAGAATGAAGCTCTCCTTTTATTGTAGACGTTGTCCCTTTACCGGAGTCAACATTCCTCTGCTCCCCTAAAGTCTAGTAGAGGGCTCTGCTGCCAACGATAATGCCCACCGCATATCTCAGCTGAGTATAAATTGTATCCTTGTTTGAAGCCCGAATATCAGTGACAATGGACTCACTATTAATAATGGAGCTTCACCAGTCAGGATGTGTAATTTAATACAATATTTACTTGTTCATGAGACAGGTTGCTTCATAAATCTACTTGTCCTGTTAAAAAAAAAAAGAAAAAGAAAATCCACTTGTCCCTTTGTTGCCACACAGTGCAGTGACAAATTATAGCAGCAATCTCATATAAAACCCTGATATGAGCCTTTCTGATTATGCCAGGGCTCCTACTACAGTAGGCTTTGAATTCTAGCAATTTCCTTATTTTGCCACCTTTCCGCAGAGCTACATGCTGGGGCTGAAGGTAGCGTTAAGCAATAGTTCTTGGTTTGGAATGCCCTTTTTTGAGTCTGTGCAAACCTACTTGATTGCATGTTTTAGGGGTTTTCGTCACCTCTTCTCTAATCTTTTCCCATACTGAGATAGGTTAGAAATTTACTCCTGACCATGGCAGAAGTAAAACTTCTTATGGGGTTTGGAAAAAAGTAGTTGGAGGGAAAGTGAACTCTTAACCGCTCAACAGATTTTAGCCTGAGCAAATCTACAGCTGCATTTTTGCCCGTGCTAAAAAGTGGTTCACAAATATTATCTAGGGGTACAGATCCCTTTATACTACTGTAAATTCTTGTGAATTCATGAAAGCCGTCAATCTGCACTAATGCAAGAACATATACTATGGATGGCGCTTTGTGACTTTCTTTTAAGAATAGGGCACCTAATTAGGTCTGGAGTTAACCAAGACTTTTGTTTTTATTAAAATTCGACCTCTCTCTCTGTCTATCCATAGACTGGTTTCCACTCTTTCACAAGGAGCATATCAGCACACAAAGTAGTTTTGTTCAGTGCCAGGGACAAATGTAACAATGTGGGCTTTTAAAGGCCAAAAAATATTAATGCTTTTTACCAATGTTCGTTATAATGGTGAAGGCTTAGCAGTTCCCACTAAGTTCTACATAAACCATATCAAAACAAGACACATTGACAAAACCAAAAGGCTGACCACCAATATCAGACCTATTGGCTTTGCCAATGCTTGTTTATTTTCATGTTTCCCATTATCTTGTTGAAACTGGTTGCACTGATTTTCCATTATGAATATTTTGGGGAAATACTAGCATGCATCAACACATTTTGCTAAATGATGCAAAGAAATGTTACCTACAATTGGTTGCTTTTTTTGGTGAACATTTTATTTTGAAAGCAAAGGATCATCAATCTTGCTTCCAAGCTTCTGGAGATATTTGCATCAAATTAGAGAGCATTGTATGTAGCCTCATTTTGTTAAACTTAGCAAATGTGTGTACATATTTTTACACTTGAACTACTGTCAGTAGTGCAGTCTGAGCTTACATTTCCTTAGAGCGCTCACCCTAATAAGAAAGGCTCTGTATTAATGAACCATAAATACAAGTTCAAAGAGCATTACCATATGGTCACAAGTATTACTTTAGCTGCAGACAATGCCCTTCCCTGATCCACAATGTGGTACTGTAAACTGGCAGCCAAAGGCTTTGTGTTGCAGGGGATTGTGCTTGCTTGTCCCAAGGACAAAATAAACATGAATCCTTGTTGTCCTTGACCCCAAACAATATGTCCTGGGAGTTGGGCTATAGGAATTCCACACCCCTGCTATTAAGAATGGTGAGCATTCTAGGTGTCAAAGACAAAATCATGTCAACTCATAGGTTATGGGACACTAAAACTTACCTAAAGATTTTTAGTTCTGTGTAGTGATGCTTGATCCTGAAGATATGTTTTTTAATTTGAAGAGGACAAGGATCATATTAGCTGTGCCACATTTTCTGTCTTGACCTTGCAGCTGATTCTTTCAGTGCCGCCTTCACTTTGATGCTGTTTCGAACTAAAAAGGATATGCCCTGACTGCTGAAGCACTGATGGCTCTATCACAGAAGCTGTTTGGGAGACTCTATGCCCCACCCAAAAGATCTCCCACTGTAGTAGCAGTTGTCGCCTGCCTCTTAAAAGAAAAAAAGGTCTCAGCTTAACATAGACACTGGGTTTTCACACACAGCCGCACCAAATTTATTCACGAGTAAACACAGACATGAACCTGAAGCAAAGGCAGGCATGTCTTTCTCTGACTCCTCTTTTTAATTTTTAAGACCTTTCCAGCCTAGTTAGCCTCCAGGCAGCAGAATCAATCTTGGAGGTATGAACAAATTAAATGATGACCTTTTAACCTAAAACATGCTGACCATATAACATCTTGAGTTCGGCAAAGAACAATATTCTATATCCTGCACTTGGCCTTCAGCTTTGCTGAAGTCAGATGGGTAATGCTGGACGAACCTTAAACAGCCCTGGCAAAGGCTGGTACGTCCAGCCCTTGACCCAATGCCTGAAAATGTAAGACTTTGTCCCAGTTGTGGTGCCAGCTTTGCTTGATATTTTGACCAATTTCTTAGAGAAGGTGTATTTCTACATTATTTAAGTATACCGTAGTCCCGCCTTTGTTTAAGAAGTCTTCTCCTAAAAGGCTCAGCCAGCTTCCGTTGTGATTGACCTTCATTATTTTTTGTGAGATCATGGGTATCTTAATTAGAGGACCATTTAAGCAGCATGTTAAGGAGGCATCTCTCATTGACATCTGGCATCTACGCCTCTTATTGCGCCAAGATTACATTGATTGGTGTTAGATTCATGTGAGTTCGGGACGGTGACATGCGATCCCAGGTTTAAGGCATCTATGTTATGTGTGGCATTACAAGAAAGGCAAAAAGAATTTGATTAGGCCTTCACGGAAAAACTGGACTTGGTAATTGAAGGGCTGCCCAAAACGTTTGATTAGTTAATTTGCCATAAATTATCTCCAAGGCACTGCCCTGTCCCGCTTTTTATTCAATGTTTATATGCAGGAGGTGACTGGGATCATTCAGAGGCGCTGACTGGAGTTTCAGAGGTACACCAGCAACACCCCGCTGGTAGTGCAGATGGAGAGGAAACTCACATTTACAACAGATTAGTGGACATTTCTGCTCATATATGTTTTTTGCCTCAAAGACGCCACAACTAAGTTATGGGTGATAGGTTCTGATTTTCAATAATTTCCACGAATCCGGTGGCCTTAATTGTTGGTAACTTACCTGCAGCCAAACCATCAGGAACATAATTAAGGATTTTATTTGATAGCAATCTCACCTATGAGAAACCAAATGATTGAATGGTGAATTATGATAACTCAAGTTTATGCCAGCAAACAACGTGATATCACATAAAAGGTTCAGAATAGTAAGGGAGATTGTCTTGTCCAGGTTATATTAGGTAAACTGTTGTGTTGCAGATCTAACGTTGTGGATTTTTGCTCCACAGAAGAAGGTTTAAAACGAGGCTATAAGGCCCTCAGGATAAGCCCAAACTTCATGTAGCCAAGTGCACTGGTTCCCAGTTAGTGAAAGGTTTCAGTTTAGGGTTTTGTCTCTTGCCTTTAAGCTGTAATAGTGCAGGGACCTCTGTGAATTCTATGAAATACCAGCCATCCTAATTTCTGAGATTAACTACCCTACACTAGATGTTGACGTCCAAACAAAGTAAAGTTAGTTATTTCCAAGGCAAATGCTTGTAATTCTGGTAGTTGGAGGTTAGAGTAATGTTCCGGTGACTTTTTGTGAAAATATGTTCGCTCCGATTCAGAATAATACTGGAAGAGAGTACTTCCTACAAACTTTCAATCAGTTAGATATTGAAGTTGTTCTGTATCATAGAAGTTGTATATTCTGTCTGCTTGCCATCTTTTATCCTCCTACCTTTGTGCTCTGAAATGGTCCATGTGGGAATATTTAGCTCTGTTAACAAAACTGACCTAACAGAACACACAAAGATGGAGGTAGTAGACCGTTTCAACTAATCCCCGTAGTATGGAAAATCAATAGGAAAAGGCAAGTTAGAGCAATTATTTAGTCACAGACTGAACCTTCTGTACGGCAACCTTGCCTGTGCTAATCCCTGACCCATGGCACAGTAAGTTTTTGGTCACAGGCATAGGCCAACCAAGTGAAAGATCAAGATGCGACCTCTGACTATGATCCTCTATTCTTGAGACGCAGGGCACACTCACTCTGGCCGTCTGAAGCCTTTTATCAGTTGGCAAACAGAATATTCCATTTGAGGGCAAACCACAGTCTGTATATTTTGAACACATGTGATACTGAGTAATTTGATGTTTTGTTTGGTATGTACATGTGCTGTAGTGATACCAGGGCCTAGAATTATGCATTTCGTATAGGAGGATATTTTATGGACCAAATTCATATTCACATGGGTTTTCTCATGCTTCTGTCTCAAATGTATCTTGGCCAGTATCACAGTTATGAAAGTAAGCCATTTATAATGCATGTCCTGGTTTCTTTTCTTTTTTCTTTCTTCTTAATAGGCACCCATGTCTCAGGGATGCCTGGAGCCACCCAGGGACCCGTTCCCATTGTCCGGATGTTTGGAATCACTGCAGAAGGAAACAGTGTCTGCTGCCATGTTCACGGCTTTGCACCATACTTTTATGTGCCTGCGCAGACTGGTGAGCAAAGATGAGAGGTTATGGGATAAAGTGCACCAATGGGGAGAGGGTATAGGACAAAGTGCACCAATCACGTGCCTGTGCAAACCCATGAGCCAATGAGTGTGATGGAAAATAAGTGCTTTGGGGGCGTGGTCTGCTACGCTGCAAGATGGCCGCTTGCTAAGCGCGCTCTGCCGGCCGAGATGTAATCCTGTAAAAATCCGCACAAATGGAGGGCCATTGCGGCGTGTGAAGAGTCTCTGAGCACTGCCTGAGTGGCTACGCTTCGTGTGAGCTGGCCGTTGTGGCAGCAATCCGCCCCTGCGGTGTTCGATGAGCCCCGAAAGTTGGCGGCCTACTTGGGATCACCGGGTCCCCCTGCATGGAGAGCGACAGCGGCGCTGCTTATGACCTGTGGAGCTCTGCAGCCTGGCCCTTTGTGAGGTATCATGGGGCTGTCTCGGTCCCTCCGTGCAACTTGAGCTGGTGCCCCGGAGTGGAGGGATAGTCGGGCCGACATCGCTGCGATGTGTGCGTTTGGACCGGAGCCCCGTGGCAGCGGGAGAATCGATCCGCCCTTGCCGCACTGAGCGCTTACCTGCGTGCAGGCCGCGGGACTCCTCCGGGGGTCCTGCGGCGCTGCGGAGCATCGCTCTCAGTGCTTGGTGTGCGCCGGACTCCTCCTGTTCCTCGCCAGCCGCTGGGAATCCCCGTACAGAGCGGCGGGAGTACCGCCGAACAGAGGGCGAGCCGCCATCTTTAAACCAGGCACCCTGGGGCTCGTGGATCGGAGAGCCCGGACGTTGGATCGGCGGCGCTGCGGGGTCCCTCTGGGCCTGGAGGTATGTGCTGACCCCCTGGTTGCTGCTGCGCTCTGCTGGCTCCTTTTGAGGCGCAGTGAGGGCCGCCTCAGCGGGACGCGCAGTGGTGGACCGGACCAGGCGGTTAAGAGGCCTGGTGCATTTACCCCTGGGGGGGGCTGTTTATGCCAGTTGCTGTCAGCCTTGAGGTGCGTGTGCCAAAGGGAAAGCCGTCTTGAGACAAAAGCAAGCATTGACATCTAGCAGTCAATGTGCACGCTCCGTAGAGGGCCCTGACCGGTTCACGATTAACCAGCGTCTATCACCCCCCCATCCCACAAAGTATGAGGGACGGCGGCACCATCTTAGTCCAGCTGTGTGTGTGTCGGAGCAGTGTGTGCGGACCAGCCGTTCAGGAGTGATCCATTAGAGGTACCATAAATCACCAGCACAGCGCCTCAGTACTTTACACAGGCCTGCCGCCATGGGCAAGCAGGACGCTAAACAGCCGAAGTTGACCTTCGACAACAGGAGAACTACCAGACTAGCGGAGTCCGACCCGGAGGGTAGCTCTGAACACCCGCCCGAGTCACAGGCAGAGGATCGTGGAGAGGACCTACGCACCTTAATGCTAGAGATGCGGTCAAGCCTCCGCACCATAGACACTAAGTTGGATGTGCTAACTACTCAGCTTGACGCAGTTAAAAAACAGGTGGGAACCCACGAAACAAGGCTGGATGTGCTCGAGAATCGCAACTCCGACTTGCACGAGTTCCAGGTTGAAACTAAAGAGCAGCTCCTGCACATGGACAAAGTTCTAGGGCTGATCAGGGCAAAGAATGAGGACTTGGAAGCCAGATCTCGCCGCAACAACCTGAGGATCACGGGGATTCCGGAAACGACCGCCATATCTAAAATGGAGGTTTACATCACCGATCTGCTGCGCGAACTCTTTGACCCTGACCTATCCGCTGTGTTCGCGGTCGAGCGTGCACACCGAGCCCTAGGCTCCAAACCTCCTGTTGGAGCCGCACCCAGGCTCATCCTGGCTCGAATCTTGAATTACCAGGATCGCGACCTCATCCTACGACTTGCAAGAGAGCGAGGGACTATAACTCATAAAGGGAACAATATCTCATTTTACCCAGATTTCACACCGCGGTGCAGGCGGCACGCCGGGAGTTTCTGCCCGCAAAACGCATTCTGCTTCAAGCCAAGATTCCCTACTCTGTTGTATGCTGCTAAGCTTAAGGTGATACACGAGGGCACGGCACAGTTTGTCACGGACGCCAAATCCGCATTGAAATTTGCTAAACATGTTGGGGGGGGGGGAAGAAGCATACACATGGCTCGCACTCAGGGGACACACCTGCCGATAGACTGAGTGACAATGATTAATTGATATTTGACAATTATGTGCTTGCAATTATGTTTGTCTGTTCTGGATCTGGCTGGGTCACGCCAGCGTTCCAATGTTTGGGTTCGTTCAGTCTCCTTGTGCAGCGGTCGCAGCGGGCTGGTATTTCACACAACCCATATTGTATAGCTTTGGCCCTCTGCCGTGTTCTTGGCCACCCTGCTCTCGGCGGGGGTGTATGCCGGCGTCATCGCGCCCCCCAGGGAGAGCTCCCGACTGTTGTTTTTGCTCTAACGAGAGAAACTCGTTGTTGTAGATGTTGTAGGGGGAGTGTTCACCACAACCTGTTTGGGGGGTTGAAGTGAATGGAGGAGGGGGTGGGGGGGTGTTTAATGTTTTGTTCTTAGCCAGCTTACTGACACACAACACAGGAAATCATACATGGAATTCACGGTCTACATCCACACTGTCCTCAAAATACAGCAGGGGTAGGTCACCTGTCAAATATGCCAAACCCTTGCACCAAATGGTCACAAGGAAGATTGAGGTTGGGCGGGTCTACAACACGGTAATACATCTAGCGGCAACAGCCACGGCATGTCAAGTTTAAGTTTCTTAACCTGGAACATCCGTGGTCTGAACAACCATCGAAAGACCAGATTAGTTCACTCCTACCTTGAATAGCACACCCTCCACTAAGCTACAGCACAGGCGCTGGGGACACGTCTACTCTTCCATATACTCAAATTACTCACGAGGTGTGGCGTTGCTCGTACGGCGGGGACTAGACTGGAGGGAGTGTGAATCTCACCTTGATCCCGAGGGCAGATATATTATAGTCTTTGGAGACCTGGGTGGGGTCCGAGTGGTGCTAGTGGCAGTTTATGGGCCCAATACAGACACCCCCACCTTCTTTCAAAATATATGGGCTAAAATAAGAGCAACAGGATGCGATACTATCATCTGGGGAGGGGATTTTAATGCGATTTTAGATGATGCGATGGACAGGAGCTGGCAGTCCCGCTCCCTTCATCCTAACGCAAGTGCCGCATTAAATGCTGTTATATCGGACGGCAATCTGATTGACATATGGCGACACCGCCATCAACACGTGTAGGAGGGCACATGCATTTCCGACCACCACAGGGCCTGGTCCAGGCTAGATTATTGGTTGGTTTCGCGGGATGTGGCGACTTAGACATGTGATATTACTCACCTCCCAGATCTTTGTCTGACCATGCTCCCAGTCTATTGCGCCTTACTTTGCCCAATTCGCCTAGTAAAATGTTCAGCTGGCGACTTCCCCCTAACACCCTATTGGATGAGGCCTTTAAAGAGGAAATAAGGGGGGATATAGTTGATTACTCTAAATGTTGGTTCGGTCTCAACCCAGGCCTCATTATGGGAGGCCTTCAAGGTGGTAATAAGGGGAAAATGTATAGCATGCCAGGCCGGGGTATTGAAGGCAATAAGGGGCACATTGGCATCCCTAGATGCAAACATCAAGGAGCTCGAAACACAATTTTACACCACTGATGACCCCACTCTCATAGCTCAGTTAAAAGAACGACTGCTGGAGTTTGAGGAGGAGGCCCAGCGTGAGGTGAAATTTCTGGGCAAGCACACACAAGCCAGGAGGTACAGGGAGGGGGACAGGCCGGGGAAGACCCTTGCAACAATGCTTCGTGCCCCTCGCTCCATTGCATACGTCACTGAGATTCAGGGCGATAGTTCACAAGTGATTAGAGGCCCACAAGAAATTCTGGACCAATTTAAACAGTTTTACGCCAAATTGTATACGGCCACACATCGCTCAATACAGGAGGGCCTTCTGCCATTCTTGGATTCCCTGGAACTGCTTGGTTAGGGCGGGGGCACAGGGAATATTTGGACGTCCCATTCTCGGTGGAGGATGTCACCCAAGTTATTAAGGGTCTCACACTGGAGAAGGCACCGGGATCCGACGGTTTAACAACTGCATTCTACAAAACATATGCAGAGGAACTAGCTCCACATTTGTTAGCGCTATATGAAGAAGCTCAAACCACGGGTATTTTACCACCCTCCATGCGTGAGGCCATTATTATTACCCTGCTGAAGCCTGGGAAACCCAATGACGAAATCGACTCTTACAGGCCACTCTTACTCATAAACGTGGATGTTAAAATATTGGCTAAGCTGGTTGCTACCCGACTGCAGCCGTTGCTCCCACTGATAGCCCGCCCAGACCAATCGGGGTTCATCCCGGTAGATCCACGTCATACAATCTTCGGACCTTTTTTACTGTAGTACACTGCCTGCACCCCTATACACAAGCTATTGCGGTGTTCCTAGACGCCACAAAAGCATTTGATACGCTATTGTGGATATATCTTTTCGCAGTCTTGGAAAGGATGGGTTTTAGCCCCCTTTTTCTGAGCCTCATACGTCTACTTTACACACAGCCATCTGCAAGGATCCGAGTGAATGGCATGCTGTCGGAACCGTTTGACATTTCAAGGGGCACGAGACAGGGGTACCCTCTTTCCCCCAGCTCTTCGCGATAGCGATGGAGCCACTGGCAGCACGTATTAGGCAACATCACGCAGCCAGGGGACTGGGGTTCAGTACAAGGGGTCTCCTGATTTCGCTATACGCAGACGATATTACCCTGTATATCAATGACCCGGTGACGAATACCACCCCTATCCTCCGCGAACTGATAACATTTGGTGGCCTATCCGGCATTTCAATAAACTGGGCTAAGTCAACTATATTTCCCCTAACGGATGCTACCATACCATTCCCCATAGATTATCCACTCAAATGGGCCGATGGCCCGATGAAATACCTGGGCATTTGGCTCAGTAGGAACATGCAGGACCTCTGGAACATGAACTACGGGCGTGCTGTTTTGTGGCTAGAGGAGAAAGTAAAGGCGTGGGCGGGCCTCCCACTATCCCTGGCTGGGAGAATTGCAGTGGCGAAAATGGTGGTGCTGCCAAAACTATTGTATCTATTCGTTAACATCCCGATTCCTCTCACACAAGCTTTCTTTAATTCAATTTGCTCCTTACTAATAACTATGATATGGGCGGGTCGACAGGCTCGGATCTCGTGGGAACTCTTAACCCTACCGTTGTCTCAGGGTGGCTTGGGTGCCCCAGACGTCCAACTGAATGCTTTTTGGCACAGGCCCAGTTCTTGCATTTTTGGGTGCATCCCACCCCTTTCCAGCCACACACTGCTGTGGAGCTGGATGTCGCGGCGCCAGTCCCTCTCCAGGTGGCCTTATATCAGGCATACAGACGGCCAAGAGACGGCATTGACATGGTTGAAACTCTGAGGTGGGCGTGGGATAGACTCCGGGACAGAGCCCGTCTAAAAATTCTATATGCCCGTCCATTCCCCTGGCACACAAACCTATGTTGCCTACCATGGGGGAGGGTGCGAGCAGAGTGTTGGCGAAAAAGGTAGGGTTGCACACATTTGCTGACCTATACCCCGGGGAGGTGTTTAGGTCCCCCCCCCCAGAGCCTGTAGAGGACCGCGCAGTGGCATTCTCAGAACTGTTCCTATACTATAAACTCAGGGCTACATGCAGGGCTCTGCACGATACGTTCCCAAGCCCCCCTCCTGTATTACTTGCCCTTGAAAACGTGCTAAAAACTGACTCCCCTCGCAGACTCATAACACGCATTTATAATAATATGCAAAACACGGTCCCTTTGTTAATGCCCAAGGCCCTTCAGTCCTGGAACACCGAATTGCAAAGCCAGATAACGGAAGAGCAGTGGGCCTTTTGTTGCAGCCAACTCACGGCTCTGTCCCCTAATTACAAGCTGCGCTTGATTCATTTTAAGTATCTCCACAGATTTTACAGGACCCCAACCCAGTTACACCACATGGGGGTCAGGGCGGATGACCGCTGCTGGAGATGTGGCTATGCCTCAGCCACGTTTCTGCACATGGCATGGAGCTGTCCCCGGTTGGCGCAATTCTGGTCTAAGATTTTCACCACAGTACATGATATAATTGGCACGGCGGACGATCCAGACCCGGTACTTGGATTATTGGGGTACGTCAAAGACACACCGCCTGGGAACCGCAAATTACATGCTATGCTATTACTTTTCGCTAAACGCAGAGTTGCCATGCACTGGGTGAGGTAGGGTGCACCCTCTGTGGAGGCTTGGATCCAGGACGTTACCTTTAGCCACACACAACTAACATCTTTTTGGGAGCTGATGCCGTCGGCATCCGGGGCCCAAGGACATATGGGGTCCATTTCTGGAGTGGGCACGCACACGACAACATGTGGGGGAGGGGTCTTAAGTGACACCAGGTGTATCGTAGGTAGGCGCTCTCAAGCTTCACTACAGGCAACATCCTGGATCAGGAGTTGAACTGATTATAGGATAAATTTCAGTACCAGATTATCGGTATAAGCCCCATTAGGATTGTTCACTTATGACATGTTGTGGCCTGGTGTGCAATTTGACATTTCCCGCCGCACTGTTGTGTTGTGCTTGTTAACTATTACCGGATATTGTAAGTACCAGATTGTGCCATCCTACAGCATCGTATCTCGCAATGTATGAAATGTGATATTACTTTTTGCAACTGGCTAAGCTGTTTGTACTGTTGGTTGTGTTTTTTTTTTTCTTCTGAAATACCAATAAAGAAATTAAAAAAAATAAAAAAAAAAAAAAAATATGTGCTTTCAAAGACTGTTATGACCCTCAATGTGTGCTATTGCAGTCTGTGACAGAGCATAAAGACTTGACTGTATGTTTTCACAAACTGCTAGCTACCATTTTAAACAGGTCGTCATTGTGCCCTCCTGGACAGTTTAGAGTCTAGCTGGCCTATCTGATCTCAAAGGCTAGTGAGACATGGGCGAGTAATGATAGGACTGACGATTGTTGAACAAATGGTTCCCATGCTTACTTTGGAGGAAGGGGAAGATTGGATATGTACTTCAGCAAACCCACAAGAGACCTGGGCATACAGAATACACATAAGCATTTGCTAGTGGGCAAAGAGGAGGGGAGGCGGCAAATTATGTGCCGTAGCACTGCCAGTGCAGACAAATAAAAAAGGGGGTGAGGCAGATTAGGCCTGCCATGCTAGGCCCTCGGTTTTGAGACCTGCTGTCGCATGCTAATCCTAACCATATCGGCTCCACTGTGGCGGTACCAACATCAAGGAAAGCCAATCTGCTCTGGTTCTATGTGTAACAGATATCTCTTTCCATTTAAGTAGTTGTATAGTTGTGAGATAGTGCTAGTAGAAAAGCCTAACCTTCGCTTGCACTTGTCAAAGACAGAATTACCTTCAGCATACTCTGCCTTACATTAAGATGGTTGGAAGGTTCTGTTCTACACACCTGCAAGCCAAAATCAACAGATACTCGATTCACCTCCAATGTAACAATCCCAACCTCCTAATGGCTAAAACATTCTGCAGGTCCGGAGGTAGGTGTTTTTCTGTGAATGGTCCACACAATGTATGCAACTCGCACAGGCTCCTCTCAAACAGGACAAAATGCCCCAAATTACACTGTCCTGATTCTCGATAACGCCCATTTCTGCTCTAATGCTTACTTTTGCAAGCACCTAGAAGTAATTCAGGTATGCAGTGTGGATGATACAAATTATATCAATAAATAAACGTTCCCCCCCATTGAGGAACTTAACAGCATATGATCACTGATTAATATTTAGCTACCATATCATCTTTATCACGTAGTGGTTAAATTCTGATAAACTGATCAATATTGTGTACATTGAAGCTAACAACACTGGAGAAGGACAACTGCCCATAAATGTATTCACTGACATTAGTAATCTTTAACCCACATTCTGATCTTCTCATAGGAAGAGATTCTCACTTGTTCATGGAGTGAGAGGATGTCCCATTCATGAGACTGCTGCGTCCACTGCAAGATCCACTCCCTATAAACCTGACCCATCATGCCTCACAGTGCACCGTGGTTTAGTCTATTGATGATTTAAATGTGCAGTGGTATACGTGGATGTACTTAAGAACGACCTAACACAAATGTTTTGCTTTCCCAGGCTTTAAGGAGGAGCACCTGAGTGACTTCAAGAAAGAGCTGAACAACGCAGTCATCAAGGACATGAGATCCAACAAGGAGAGCATCTCCCAGGCAGTTCTGGCTGTCGATATCTGCATGAAAGAGAGTGAGTATCTCTCAGCCATGGCTGTCTAGAGTCACAGAAGTGGGGAGTAAATCTTGAGCTTGACACTATTATCCCAGAAGGTGGTAGTGAGCTATCCCAATGTCCTGGCCCTTCATAATTAGAGACGTACTGCGTAACTTCCATTCCTGGCCCTCTGTAGTCATAAGAGGAAAGAATGGTGGGGAAGAGGGAGTGAAATGGTATGAGTTAATGAGAATATATAGAGAGAAACAAAATCCTTCAGCAACTCCATTGCCATGACCATAGTCATAGAGTCCCTCTGTAGCCACAGTTACAAATGAGGGAGAGAGGACTGAGAGGAGAGGATGTGAGAAAAGTAAGAGTTAAGTCCTGACCCATATAGGCACATGGGGCATTAAGGAAATAAGTTTCCTTCAGCCAGTTTCCCACGTAGCTATTGGATGGAGGGAGTGAACACATTTGCTCGTATTGAATATACTCTGCCTCTTTGAAATCACACAGGTAATTAGTGTCTTTTTCCCCCCTTACCCTCAACTCCCAACATACTATTTGTTAGACTTGGCTTTTTCGGCGGGTTTACCCCCAGACGTTTTGGCCTCCTGTTTTTGACCTTGTTTTTGTTGGTTTTAAGACTCTGGGCACTTTACCACTGCTATTCAGTGCTAAAGTGCATATGCTCTCCATGTAAATTGTGTTAATGGATTGGTGTTTCCATGATTGGCATATTTGATTTACCTATAAGTCCCTAGTAAGGTGCACAGGTGTGCCTAGGGCCTGTAAATCAAATGCTATTAGTGGGCCTGCAGCACTGATTGTTCCACTCACAGAAGTAGCCTTTCAAAGGTGTCTCAGAACTGCCACTGCAGTGTCTGCGCTTAGTTTTTACTGCCATGTCACCTTGGCAAGTGCACCCACTTGCCTGTCCCAAACCTTCCCTTTTCTTACATGTAATGCACCCCTAAGGTAGGCCCAAGGTACCCCCATGGACAGGGTGTAGTGTATGTGAAAGGTAGGACATGTACTGGTGTGTGTGACATGTCCTGATAGTGAAATACTGCCAATTAGTTTTTCGCTGTTGCCAGGCTATCTGTCCCATAGCCTAACATGGGAGTTGCTTTGTAACATTTTACAATCATGATTTTCCATTGGGATAAGATGGAGAAATGGAATTTAGTATGCCTGAAGTCAGGGTTTAAAAACACATCTTTTAGTGAAGATGATTTTTATGTTGTGTGTTTGAAAATGCCACTTTTAGAAAGTGGGCGTTTTCTTGCTTAACCATCCTGTTTGCGTCTTCCTTTGTTGTATTCCCTGTCTGGGTTTAGAGTGACTGGAAGAGGGGATGTGCATTTACAGTAGACAGACTCAAAGAGCGGGTGGGGGTTGAGGTGTGTCCTGCCTTTCCTGGGTGACTCATAGCCAGGCTGAATAGACCTAGCTGCATTTAGAGTAGTGGGAGGAGCTGTTAGTTGCACCTGAATGGACTGTGGCTGCCTCTCACAAATCTGTCTCCACTTCCTATGGTGAACCTGACCTGAGCTTAGGCTGAACTGGTTCATGTGTGCCAGAGGAACTTTGTACCAACTTCAAAGGGAAATGTGGTATAAATATTGGGGCCTTGACCCCAGAACTTTAGATTACTGCTGGACTAAGGAACCTGCCAGGAAGAAGAGCTGGAAGAACTGTGAGGAGATACTACCACTTTGCTGGGTTGGCCTGCAGTTGCTGCTCAGGTCTTGGGTAGGGAAAGGACTGGATTGTTCTTTCTGCATTCTAAGTATCTCCATGGGCTTGATGTAGAGCTTGCCTCCTGTTGGAAGTCTCAGGGAAATCAAAGACTTCAACTTATTCTGGGTACCGGCTTCTGCAACTGGATGTTTCAGCTGCCACAGAGGAAAAAGATAACCGGTGCCGCTGCTGGCTCCGTGACCTGAAGGCACTGCCGCACCGCAACCCTGGTCTCACCGACGCCACGGAGCCGCTGCTTGCACCGGGACCTGTGGGCACCGCACTCCGCACCGCCTCGAGTCACACCGCCGCCTTGGTATCCCCGATGACGCTGTCACCGACATCTGCACCGTGACCTGTGGACACCGCTCGTGGAGAACACGGAGGACCGTACTACTTCGCACCGCAGCCCTGGTCTCACTGATGACGCCGCTCCTAGCTGACATCGATGGTTCTGCTTGCACCGTGGTTTGGGGGCACCGCTCATAAGTTACACGATGCAGCGCGGCCTTGGCCCACCGACACCATTGCCATCGACTCCAGTTTGTCAACCGACGCCACTGCCTGTGCCACGAACTTTGTGCCCTGCACGCCGCATTGCCCCGTCTCGCACCGCAGCCTTGGGTCTACCGACGACAGCGCGTTTCAGCGACGAAGCCCCTGCCTGCACGTGACCTGTCAGCACCGCAAAGAGCACCGCCTGCTTCGCACCGCAGCCCTGGTCTCACCAGCGACACTGGACGACCATCACCGAGCCGCCGCCTGAGCCACGACCTGAGGGCACCGCTCTGCTTCACACTGCAGCCGCCAACGCCAGGGCTCCTGACTTCAATCTCAAGGAGTTCGACTTTGACGATTCCTGCACTGACTTCCGAAACAAACGCCGTACGGTGACGCTCCTCTGAAGCTCACCGCAAGGTTCGACGCCCTTTATCGCCAAAGGTACTGTTTTACGGGTCTCCCCGACACCGAAACTGGCACACGTACGGCTGGAACTGTTGGATTCATTTATTCACAGCGTCATGATAGCTCCAGACGGAGCTATCGACTTCAAGGAACTGTATATAAAGTCCATTTTTGCTTTATTGATATTGTGGATTACTGTATGTTGGATTTTTATCGTTTTGGTTTCGTTTTACACAGATAAATATTGGATATTTTTCTAAAACTGGTGTGGTGTCCTTTTGTAGTGTTTTCACTGTATTACTGTTTGTTATGGGCAAATGCTTTACACATTACCTCTGAGATAAGCCTGACTGCTCGTGCCAAGCTACTAAGGGAGTGAACAGGGGTTATTTTAGACATGTAATCCCCTTATCCTGACTAGAGTGGTGGATTCTGCCTGGCTGAGGTACATACCCTGACCCCTGTTTACCTAGGAGGTGGCGCTAGACTCATCCAGTTGAGGCCATCTGTAGTCAGAAGAGATGGCATGATTGTTCCAAGCCTGACCTTGTGCACTCGCTGGAAGGAGGTCTGGACCCTTACAGTCACTGGAAAGGATGACTGAGTATCCTTCAGTACTGACCATCTGCATTCACAGGAGTGGGTGAAATTATTATTTGGCAGATGTACAGTGCATGATCTGCTGTTAGTACTACATTGCAGCATCATTCCGATGTTAAATCGTATCCTGCTCTGGCTCTCTTTAGATATATGGGAAAGAGTATCCTTCATTTGTAACCCTCAGCACCCTGTTCTCTTTGTGCACTGAAGAAAAAGTATCCTCCTGTCATGTAAATCTGTGGTCATAAGCGCATGTTTGAGTTAACGCCAGTCATAGCCCTTTGTTGTCACAATAGAGTGGGAGTGAGCATGCTTTGTCTGGCCACATGTAGTCATGTCACAGAGGAGAGGGTCTGATTATCTTCCATCCTTTGCCTTTTCGGTGGTTGCAGGATAAGGAGGCAGTGTATCCTGCACCATTGGGTCTCTAGTAACAGGACCGAGTAAGTGCATCTTGCAACCTGACTCTGTGTGAGAGCTGTAAGAATTCTTCAGTCTTGTCCACTTTGTAGTCTCAGGAGCGGTTGAGTAGCCCCACATCCCCTGGCTTTATATAATCAGAAGAATGGAGGTGTCCTGCATCCTTGCCCCTGTAAAATAACAGGAAGAGACTGCAGCCCTGACCCTCTGATCACTCTGGAGAGAAGCAGGGAGGGAGGAAGTGAAAGGCCTGGCCTGGCCCTCTCACCTGAACCTGTATGATCACCATGGTCGGTGGATAGGGTGCCATCTGGGTATTCATGGTTGCCAAACTATTGAACAGTCTTCTAAGGTTAATCCTTGTAGAACACCTTTGCATAAAGCCCAACTGATCCGTGGGAATAAGGGAATTGATAACTTATTGCAACTTTGTGACTAAAATCGTTGCCAAAATCTTGGTTTCAATGTTCAGCAACAAAATTGGTCGACAAGATGAACATTTATCTCTCAGCCTCCCTGTCTTATTTTTCATTGTAGTCCCCTTCTCTCTGTCCTCCTTATACGTATTTAATGTGTGTGCGCCCAGCAGAGAGGAAAGTTGTACAATTCTGCCGGTATTCCATTGAGACTCAGTTTTTCCACTATTTATGTGACCGATTGTAATCTAGAACTTCAACTGTAATATCTTTTCCTAGGCCTTCCCTCCATTTTTCATTTGTTGATGGGATAGCTATCCCATGTAAAAAAAGGTTTTATCTTGTCCACTCCAGCCTGGGTGTGGGGTTCATAGAATTTGCTATAGTAGTGTGCAAATGCGGCAGCTATGCTTTCATCTGTCATACCTTATTCACCAGTATTGGATCTTTCATAGATTCACATGCTTGAATCATATCCCGTTGTCGAAGTGGGAGTCCCACGGTACCATAATAAAGCACTATGTATCACTATCATAGCCTATAATGGCATGAAAAAGTCAGTTTAATAGCCTATCTATATCCTTTTTTGAAAAAAGACCAAACTTGAACTATAACCAATCGGCGACAGCACCCTCTAGAACATTCCCAACAGAGGCTGAGTCCCTCAGATTTTCTACCGCACGTCGTGTAAAGCGTCTCCCTGAGCTCTGCTCAGTTTCTTCAGCTATTACTTCTTTTCGGATCATCCAAGATTATATTTCATGTACCTGACCCTGGCACTAATATGTCAGAGTAGCAGAAAACAAGATAATGGACTACAAAATATGTCTAACCTTTTCCTCAAAAACTCTCATGTTCAGAGATGAGGCTATTATTGGGACTGCAGAAACTTAAATTTGTCACTTTTGATGAGGACAGTGAGAATTCCTTCACCTCATAGGGGAGGTCAAAGGGAGAAGTCGCGCCAAGGGTCTCCAGAGGGTGCGCAGAAAAGCCATAAAAAAGACTTACCATGAGTCTTGATAAGGCACTTCTCACAGAGAGAGAGACAATTGGAAAAACTTCCTCAGAGGCAGACCCTACAACTCCCTCTTCAGCCCTGACACTACATCAGGGGAATCCTCATAACCTGACAATGAGGCGTCTATGGCAAAACTGCCTTCAAGATCATTGTTAACAACCATGTCGACTATTACTGCCTCACCAATAATGGCCTCGTCTACGATGGCATTGTCTGACAGTTATCTATGATGGCCTCATCTATGACGGTCGTCAACGATGGCCTCATCTATAATGGTCATCTACGACAGCCTCATCTATAATGGTCGTCTACGACAGCCTCATCTATAATGGTCGTCTACGACAGCCTAGTCTATGAGGTTCATCTGCGACGGCCTAGTCTATGAGGTTCATCTGCGACGGCCTCATCTACGACGGTCGTCTACAACAGCCTTGTCTACGACTGTTGTCTACGACAGACTCGTCGACGACAACCTCGTCTACGATGGTCATCTGTGACTGTCTACAGTGGCCTCGTCTATGATGGTCGTCGTCGACAGCCCCATCTACAATGGACATCGACGACCGTCTCATCTACAGTGGTCGTCTACGACAGGCTCATCTGCGATGGTTGTCTACGACAGCCTCACCTACGGATGGCCTCACCTACGGATGGCCTCACCTACGGATGGCCTCACCTACGAATGGCCTCATCTATGACAGTCGTCTACGACAGCCTCATCTACAATGGTCAGCTACGACGGTAAGCTACGACAGCCTCATCTACGAATGGCCACATCTATGAATGGCCTCCTCTACGAATGGCTGTCGACAGCGGTCGTCTACGACAGCCTTATCGATGGCCTCATCTACGAATGGCCTCATCTACATAACGTGTATTTGTAAAGTGCACGTTCCCCCGTAGGTATCTTAGCGCTGAAAAACAGATGTTTGTTGTTACCCAACTCAATGGTACTCATTTTATCGACCTCAGATGGATGAAAGGCTGAGTGGACCTGCTGGGATTTGAACCTGTGACCATGAGGTCGAACACGGGCCCCTGCAGTGGACGCATTAGTCCACTGAGCCACCAGACTCTATGAATGGCCTCATCTACCGTGGCCTCGTCGACGACAGCCTCATCAACAATGGTCATCTACGACGGTCGTCTACTACAGCCTTATCACTGATGACCTCATCTACGATGGCATTGTCCATGACTGTCGTCAACGTCGGCCTCGTCTACGACAGCCTCATCTATGACGGTCGTCTGACGGTCATCTATGACGACTGCCTCGTCTATGATAACCTCATAGTGGTCCTGAGACGCCAAGATTGGTTCAAGGCCACTGCATTTAAAACCTGAGGTGTAAATATATATAATATTTTTACCTTACCATGGCAATGCTTTGTTTGGCAAGCATGTCGACGATGCCTTGCAAGCAGTTAAGGCTGACTTTGACAACACAAGATCTGTTGGCACTTTCTATTTTGAAAGAAGCACCCTTTAGAGGGACCTGTGAAAGAGATACTTATCTGTATCAAGGATGATACCAGAGGTATCTGACTTGGCAATGCTATTAGTACCCCTTAGGCTAGCTTACCTACAGGTACACCGTTCTATTGCTGCTTACGCCATCCTGTGGGAGAAACTGTTCCAAAATGTTGTCATCTATGGCGGAAAATAGTTTCGGACAAATAAGTCCTGGCTCTCAAAACATATGGTCAGATGTTAGAGTTCACTCAGATTCCGCCCACCACTCCACCAAAACGAGGGCACCCCTCTTATCTGCATCTGCTTCGGAAGGGAGTGCTAGCTACGCTAACCAAAGGTTCCATAGAAAAAGGCTTATGTTCTCAGCAAAGAACAGACTTCTATTCTCTGTTTTTTCTTCATAGACACAAAGTATTGGCGATCCATCATAGACCTCTGCAAATTGAACAAGTATTTCCGAAACCAATACTGTTACGTGGTCACCCTCTCCGACACCACATGACAGCTCTGAATTTACAGGATTCATACTTCCACATTTCCTCCCACGCATCAAAGTTCTCCCATTTGGCTTTAGATCAACTTCCTGCAACTGGTTGATAAAAGCACCAATGGCATTTCAAGCGTCCAAGGCCACAGAGGCTTGCCTGAAGTTGTTTCACAAACTAGGTCTCCTTGTGAATTATCAAAGATCATCAACTCATCCAGCCAAAAAGATTCTGTTCCTAGGCCGCAACACTAGATACTGTCCAAGACAAAGACTTTCTATCCCAAGCCAAACAACAAACGCTCTAGGAACTGGCTCTCAAACAACAAAAAATTCACTGTGTCTGTTCAGTTAGCTTCTGGACATCATGTCCTCAGCGATCAATATGATCCCTCTTGCGCACCTGAAAATTAGACTCTCACAGGAACAGCTACAAAAACAATAGATTCAAACAAAAGAATCGTTCAAGGGCTTGGTTATCTTCCCACAGGTATGATGAAAGCTCTAGCTTGGTGGTCCCAGACCTCCCACCTATCAGAGGACCTCACACTCTTACCTCAAATACCTCACTTCATAATGACTATGATGCCTCCCTGGAGAGCTGGGGTGGTCATCTACAGAACCTGCAAATTCAAGGAAAGTGGTCTCCGCTCCAAAAGAGCATGCGTATCAATCACCTGGAGCTCAAATCCCTCTAACTTAGTCTCCCAGCTTTCGTGCCAATGGTAGCAGAGTCTTCGGTGTTAGTTCGCACGGGCAATACCACCAGCATGCAATGAAACAGTCTCCACGAATAGAAGTTTGATTGGTCGGTGCTAAATATAATCTTCTCGTTCTGGGGCAAACTGGCTCTAAATTTCTTTGCAACAAACGTAATTCGCAAATGCCAATTCTATGCAAGTTGTCATCCACATCCAGGATCGTGAGGGGGTACCTTTCGACACATGGTCTGGGATCTATGCTTAGCTTCCCCCCGATACCTTTAATACCAAAGTTTCTCAGCAACTGGAAAGTGGATTGGTGTGGTCTCATCCTGATAGCCCACCCTGGTGGCCTATGCAGCATTGGTTCACGGAGTTTCTCCTGCTATCGGAATGCAACCACATTCACCTTCCAACATTCCATAAACTTTTGACGATGAACTAAGGCCAGGTCCTTCATCCTGATCCGGCTTCTCTCCTCTTATGTGCATAGCTCCTAAATTCCATGAATTCAAAAATCTCAATGTTCCTCAGGACTGCAGGTGTATGCTCTCCAAATACAGGTGGAAGCCACGTTAAGAACATGCAAACTGTAATGGAAACGTTTCTGCCTATGGCGCCAGAAATGAAACTTGCATCCTCTACTAGCATAACCTGGCAGATAACTACCCTATCTCCCCTTGTTAGCTCAGTTGCGGTTGGTACATGTGTCTGTTAAGGTACGGCTTAAAGCCATATCAAGATTTAGATGCTCATCACATTTTCTCGTTCTTGCAGACTCATCAAACAGTTCATGAAAGAATTATTCAGAGTTTTTTCCTCCAGTATGGGCTCCTCAAATGCAAGGTCGCCTTGTTACTAGTGCTCACTTCGACCAGGAGGGTAGAGGAGATACAGGCTTTCTCAACTCAAGAACCTTCTTGAGCCTCCGCAATTTATTACTTCTCAAAACTAATCCAAAGATTTATTCCCAAGGTTCCTTCAGATTTTGCCTCAATTAACCTATATTTCGGACTTTCTTCCAGAATCCAACATCACCAGCTGAGAGGTCTGTTCATACGCTATATGATATTTAAAATTCTACTTACATCGCGCTAAACAATTCATGAGAACTGACCAACTGCTGGACTCCGAGGGACACTCTTAAGCGTGCTCCTGTTACGATGGCAACCATCGCTCGATGAATTTCAGCTGCAATCCAGTTCTGCCACTCAAAGGCTGGCAAGCCCCTCAAAGCGAAAACCAGGGTGCACTCAACTAGGGCAGTTCCCACCTCAACTACTTTGTTTGTTGAAGTACCTCTGGAGAAGATATGTTGTACTGTGACTTGGAAGAGTGTGCATATAATTCATGCAGCATCATTACCTGGAATCGACACAGAGCTGTGATGCAGAGGTTGGACAGGTTTTACTACACCACCTATTTCAATAAGGGGAGCCTCTTTTGGTTTCATGTGTTTGCTTATGTATTTATTTATCAAATTTTAATGTATGATATAAATATATATTTATATATTAATTTATTAAATTGCATATGAATGTTATGTATATATTTTCTACCCACTATTTGCAAGTTGAGCTAATACTATAAGATATACAAATACAGTAACTGCTTGCTATTCTGATTGAAGCATGTGATACAATGAAAGATCCAATACTGGAGAAGAAAATAAGTTACTTACCTGTAACTGCAGTTCTCCAGTATTGGTATCTTTCATAGATTCACATGCGATCCACCCTCCTCCCCGGAAAGGGTCCCCTTATAGCTCGGGATTATTTATTCCCACTTGTGCTTGAAAATCTGAGGGACTCAGCCTCTGTTGGGAGTGCTGTCGCCTGATTGGTTATAGTTCAAGTTTGGTCCTTTTTTTTTAGAAAAAAAGGACATAGCTAGGCTATCAAACTGACTTGTTCATTGCTTTCATAGACTATGATAGTGATGCATACTGCTTTATTATGGTACCATGGGACTCCCACTTCGACGACGGGGAATGATTCAAGCATGTAAATTTATGAAAGATACCAATACTGGAGAACTGCAGTTACAGGTAAGTAACTTATTATCTTCCCTCTTCATCTACTATTTCTCCCACCCGTCTTTCCCCATCTTCCCTCCTGCTGAGCTAAACCAACAATCAGCTGGCCTCATCTACTGCTTCCTACAGTTTGTGCTGTATAGCCAGCTGCTGTTGGCGTGCCGCATTCTGTGCCATATCCGATTATTCTTTTCAGCTTTCTGGACAATATCGTTGATGGTTGAGGTATTAGCAAATGCAAGAGTTTATGTTCTAGTTACCCTAAGTTATTTAACCAGCATTTCTTTTTGCGGGCTATAATATTCTGTGCTCTATCTCTGAGGACTGCGTTATACGCCTTCCAGAGTATCTCCGGAGATTCAGCTGATTCATAATTTTCTGTAAAGGATAGTTCCATATTAGCTGTAATCTCTGAAATGATTTTGGGATCTTTCAGTTCACACACATTAAGTTTCCATTCTAGTTTCCTTTTTCCTGTTCTTGTCCCATAATTACTATTAGCGGGGAGTGATGTGAAATTCGTCTTGACTGAAATTCTACCTTTCTTATTGGTGATACCAAAGGGGATGATGGACGGAGCGTTAGAGCAAATCAAACACTCACCCCCAGTCAACTGATCTGGGTTTAATCCATCATCATTCTTTAGCTCACTCCACCACCCCAGTTCAGACATGGCCATATGCAAATCAGTCTGACCCTGTGCCTCATGGGAACAGTCCAGCCCGAACTGCCAAGCCATGTCTTCCCTGGACCGGAAACAAGCATCCTGGGACCGGTTTCCGGTTCAAAACCCTCATCAGCCAGGCTATCTTGAATCCAGTGGTAAAGTGAGCAAGGGACCCACGTCTGGGCATACCCTGCCAACTTAGGGCGAACAAAGCGATACCAAAGGGGATGATGGACGGAGCGTTAGAGCAAATCA
This sequence comes from Calotriton arnoldi, assembly GCA_963921515.1. NCBI lineage: Eukaryota > Metazoa > Chordata > Amphibia > Caudata > Salamandridae > Calotriton > Calotriton arnoldi. The sequence continues at coordinate 232,088 of CAWUFW010004717.1, forward strand.
AACACTCACCCCCAGTCAACTGATCTGGGTTTAATCCATCATCATTCTTTAGCTCACTCCACCACCCCCAGTTCAGACATGGCCATATGCAAATCAGTCTGACCCTGTGCCTCATGGGAACAGTCCAGCCCGAACTGCCAAGCCATGTCTTCCCTGGACCGGAAACAAGCATCCTGGGACCGGTTTCGGGTTCAAAACCCTCATCAGCCAGGCTATCTTGAATCCAGTGGCAAAGTGAGCAAGGGACCCAAGTCTGGGCATACCCTGCCAACTTAGGGCGAACAAAGCGATACCAAAGGGAATGATGGACGGAGCGTTAGAGCAAATCAAACACTCACCCCCAGTCAACTGATCTGGGTTTAATCCATCATCATTCTTTAGCTCACTCCACCAGGGTCAAGACTGATTTGCATATGGCCAGGTCTAGACTGGGGTGGCATGGTGAGCAAAAGAATGATGGATTTAACCAAGATCTCTTGACTGGGGGTGAATGTTTTGATTTGTTCTACATTCCGTCCATCAATTGTGTGTCTTTTGCTTTCTCGCCCTAAGTGCGCCAGGTATGCCCAGACGTGGGTCCTGGGCTCACTGTGCCACTGGAATCAAGCTATCCTGGCTGAAGAGGGGTGAAATCCCGAAACAGGTCCTAGGATGCTTGTTTTCGGTCCAGGGAGGACCTGGTTTGGCAGTTCGGGCTGGACTGTTCCCATGAGGCACAGGGTCAAGACTGATTTGCATATGGCCAGGTCTAGACTTGGGTGGCATGGTGAGCAAAAGAATGATGGATTTAACCCAGATCTCTTGACTGGGGGTGAATGTTTTGATTTGTTCTGCTTTCCGTCCATCAATTGTGTGTCTTTTGCTTTCTCGCCCTAAGTGCGCCAGGTATGCCCAGACGTGGGTCCTGGGCTCACTGTGCCACTGGAATCAAGCTATCCTGGCTGAAGAGGGGTGCAACCCCGAAACCGGTCCTAGTATGCTTGTTTTCGGTCCAGGGAGGACCTGGTTTGGCAGTTCGGGCTGGACTGTTCCCATGAGGCACAGGGTCAAGACTGATTTGCATATGGCCAGGTCTAGACTGGGGTGGCATGGTGAGCAAAAGAATGATGGATTTAACCCAGATCTCTTGACTGGGGGTGAATGTTTTGATTTGTTCTGCATTCCGTCCATCAATTGTGTGTCTTTTGCTTTCTCGCCCTAAGTGCGCCAGGTATGCCCAGATGTGGGTCCTGGGCTCACTGTGCCACTGGAATCAAGCTATCCTGGCTGAAGAGGGGTGAAACCCCGAAACCGGTCCTAGGATGCTTGTTTTCGGTCCAGGGAGGACCCGGTTTGGCAGTTCGGGCTGGACTGTTCCCATGAGGCACAGGGTCAAGACTGATTTGCATATGGCCAGGTCTAGACTGGGGTGGCATGGTGAGCAAAAGAATGATGGATTTAACCCAGATCTCTTGACTGGGGGTGAATGTTTTGATTTGTTCTGCATTCCGTCCATCAATTGTGTGTCTTTTGCTTTCTTATTGGTGGAGCTTCCAAATTGGATATAAACACATATTCCAATCCGGAGGATACTTTAGGTGCCCCAGAAAAGTAAGAAAATTGTCAGTCATTGGGGTGTTTGAGTTTCTAAATATTTATGAGGCCCAATGCACGGGTAAATTGGACAAGATGTGTTATGTGATGAGTATGTTGGCTGAGCTGTCGTCTTATCTGGTTTGGGTAATATTACTTCATTGAATTCCCTCCTAATTATATGCAGGTGAGATTCCGCTTCCAATAGTACCCTCCCTTTTATTTTCTGTACCATGTTTTGTAACCTAGGATGGGCATACCCGCTCAATAACTTAATGTCCTGCCTTCTCCATTGCCCCTGGACTTCTACTAAGCAACCATTGGGATCTGTCCAGAATTTTAGTTTGGAATAGAGGATTCTTTTTTTGTGAAGGTGGCAACTCCCCTGGACCCTGTTGTGACCCCAGAGTGTGCCAAGAACCTGTAGTGACCCCCTACCCAGCATCCTACAGTTAGTGCCCGTAATATGTATTTCCTTGAGGAGCATAAAAACCTGGGTCCTGCCTGCTAAGATACTGGACCACCAGCCCTCTTTTAATTTTACTTCCTAATCTGTTCATATTCCATGACCGCACCTTACAGTTCGTGTTCCCTATGTGGTATCAGAGTTACCCGATGTGATCCTTGTGTGCCAATCCCTGCATTCTGTTTCCTTGAGATGCCTCATCGTTCTAGCTAACAGAATAATTATTGCAAAGATGTCGCAATTCAACCCTCCCATCTCCTTGTAGACATCATTCCCCGCCCCACTTTTCCTGGTTTCTAACTCCAGCAGTAACAACAGACTAAAAGTTTAACTGCTCACACCTTAGCCTAGGAAAGGCCTGTCACCCTCCTCCCCTCTTTAGTACTACATTTTAAAACAAAACTTTTTGTCAACCGTATCCTACTTTAGCTCTCTTCTTTTCATGAATTTATTACTTCCAGCATTTGACCAGTGGTAGGAGAAGGTGGGGTGGGGTAGCAGAAGCTGACTTCTGTGTAGACCTCTTCTCCCTACCCATTTTGTGAAGTCTCATTCCATTACTCGTGTCCTTGAAGTAAAGTATTACATTCCATAATCACTCCTGAATGCACCGCTATTCAAATAAAATGTTGTCTTATGGTCCATCCTCTACCCAGGGTTCTCCTATTGGATGAAGGATTTTATTAAGTTAATTGTTCATCTGTATCTTGCTTGTACCCTGCATCTGTAGAGTGATGTTGCATGTTAGTGTACCCCAGGACTGTCTTCTGCCCTGTTGTCCTCTTTGTGGAGGTTTCCCCTTCATTCATAATCTGTTGTGTCTCCCATGCCCATTTCTGTTGAGTGTGTTAACCAACTGGGCCCTTCTTGTCTGCCTTTTTCGCGATGTCTTTCTACGTCTATTGGATTTATTCCTCTCCCTGGCTTCCGCTGGATGAGCTCTGCTGTATTCCCAGGCTCTTCATGCCCCGGCCTTTGACAAAGCTGAGGCATTTTTTCCACTCAAGTCCAAGCCTCCTCTGGTGTGTCAAAGAAATGGGTTTTCCCCTTGAAAAGAATTTTAAGCCTAGCCGAGAAGAGAAACATGTACTTAATCCATGGTGCAAGAGCTTTATTTTCACTTGGTCAAACGTTTTCCTCTGTATTTGGACCATTCGTGTGTAGTCTGGGAATATTAGTATTTTGTTTGAGTCATAAAGGATTTCTTCTCTGAACATAGCCTCTCTAAGGATCAGGTCCCTAGCTTTGTGATTCTGAAAACAAGCTGTTATGGGCCTTGCTGGGGAACTAGGTGGGGGCTACGCTTTTAGTGCCCTATGGGCTTTCTCTATCACAAAACATGAGGAGAGGCTGTCCATGGGTATTATAGTCATCAGTCATTTTGTTAGAACGTTTTTAACTTCTGTTCCTTCTGGGAATCCAATAAATAGCAGATTATTGATCGTGATCGGTTTTGGGCATCTTCCACTCTCATAACCATCTCCTTAGAAGAAGCAGTAAGGCAGGTGACAGTCCCCTTTAGGTCTGTGACTGTATTTTCTAGCTCCAAGACCTGCTGTTCAGCCTTGGTGACCCTTTCAGCTTGACCGCCTTGCCAATTTCACCAATCTTGCCTTCCAGAACTTCCCTCAAACTTCTTATAGCATGTAAGATAGTATCCATATCTGAGGGAAGGGTCCCTCCCGCCCCAGCCTCCACTGACTGGGTAACTGCGTTATAGCTTTTGTGTATCCATTTTTCCCTGCTTGGTGATTCTTTGTCCTTGGCCATTTAAGTAGTGCGGCGCAAGAGTCAGTGCCACCAGTGCATCGGGCAGTATCCTTTGGACCAACTTTGGGCAAGTTTATCCTCACCTCTTCCACCAGGATTTAAACTTCTACAAAGCGGCTATCTTATCCTATGTGTAGCTTAGTTAGCGGTGTTAGTCTTCCTCTTAGTACCACGTCCGGCATCAGTAACCCAGGCAGCTTAGTCTCCCATCCCTGGGAAGTAGCACAAGTGGGTCACAGTTAGTTATTTATCTTCTGGCCCTTCGTACCTTAGGAGATAGTCGGGGTGTTGGGTCGATCGATACTTCAACTGTCCTGGCCGGCCCAACTGCCAGACCTGAATCTCATAGGGTGCTGAGGCACTGGCAAGTTCTACTGCTGCATTCCGGCTGATCCGTATACATGAAATGAAAATTAAATTTGTAAAGCTCACTACTACCCTGGGGTGTCTTGGCGCTATAGCTCTGGAGATAAAACCCAATCTAACAGAAAAATTAGTAATACTGTTGGAGCACCTACTCTAACTGTTGAAAAGCCATGTTTTAAGAGCTTTCTGGAAGGAGAACAATTCCGTTCTTTCTTTGAGATGACGAGGCATTGAGTTCCAGAGGCTGGCAGGTGATAAAGTTCCTGTCCCCAGTTAGATATTCTAAATTTGGGAACTTTTAGATTGCAAGCTAACGATGATCTAAGTGACCTATTGGGAATATACCATTGCAAATGACGTTTCAGATATTGAGGTCCCAAATTATGCACTGCCTTAAAGGCAGTGCAGAGATCTTTAAAGTCTGAGTTTTTGTTATGGGCAGCCAGTGTAACTGGACAAGGCTCTGGGAGGCAGATTGAAATTTAGGACCTCCCAAGAGAAGTCACGCTGCAGCATTCTGAAGAATTAGCATTTTTTATAGACCTCTTTTCTTAATGTTGACGAACAGTCCATTGCAGTAATCTATTCTTGAGATGCTGAGGGTAGAAACTACAGGTTCGAGGCATATGAGCTGCAGATCGTACACTGTGCATGAGATCGCCATCTGGTGTTGGGCTCGGATGCTTGCACTTTGTTGTTGTCTTGGAAGAGTCTTTTGTAGTCACGAGATAGGTGACTCCTCCTTTGGACGATAGTGCGCATGGGCATCGACTCCATGGTTAGATTGTTTTTTCCGCCATCGGGTTCGGATGTACCTTGCTGCGCTCCGGATCCACATCGATCGGTTCCCCTCTCGACGCGCAGAAGAACCTCCTACCGTTCGACGGTATTGTTTTCGATCGCGATCCCTCATCGCGTCTCCACTCCAACACTGTTTCGAGTCCGGTCGCCGACGTTGGTCCGTTGGGCGTGTCGGCGCCATCATCCAGCATATGGAAAGGACTCCATTTAAAAATGCAGGTGTGGGGCTAAATTCCCACACACAGATCTCCACGAGATCTGTAATCTTTGCCTCTCTCCAGAACACGAGAGCCAACACTGCCAAGCCTGTGACTCCTTTCGGTCCAAAAGACCATCCGTGATCGCCGGGCCCGACGACACGAAATGTCCAGGTCAGCCGCTCCCGCACCGGACGACATCTTTGACACAGGCTCCGACAACCCGGACACCGGAGATTTACAAATCGACACCTCCGGAGCCGAAGACTCAGGGTCCGACGACCAACTCATCACACCACACCAACGTACTGTGAGTACTGACGTCGATGCCCCTGCCCCCAAGAAACAAAAGGCTTCGGTCACACCTTCGCCTTCGGGCCTAGGTCTGCACCATCACAAAGCTTCAGGAGCCCCGCCTTCCGGCTCGACTCCCAAGCACCTAAAGCCTTCTGGCAGCTCGGGACCGAGCCAGCCACGTCCCGGAGCCGAAAAACACTCATCGGCACCGAAACACAAGACTAAGGTCTCGGCACCAACAGACCCTTCGGCGCCAAAGTCCAAGGTCCCAGACACCTCGACACCGAAGCATACCAAACCTTCGGCGTCGACAAAAAACCCTCGGTGTCGAAAACTTCACCAAAGGACACCAAACAACCTCGCAAGCCCAAACAACACTCGGAGCCGAAATCTTCGATGCCGACCAAACACGCCAGCTCAGAAGAACTCTTGGTTCCCATCGACCCAAAGCAGAAAACTCTGCACATTGACCCTATTACCGGACAGGTACAATCAGTAATACCTCACAAGAGGAAGATACAGGAACCAACCACACCTGAGCCACCTCATAAGAAGAAAGACTCTTCCACATCACCTATAAGGTCTTTCTCTCCACCTCCACAACACCTCAGCCCTCTACACTCCCCGCCTCACTCTCCTCCACCTTGTTTTTCACCACAAGGGGATACAGACAGGGAGGATCATGATGATGACATGCAGTCACCTCACAACACCTACACTGATGACGACCTTCACAGTATCCCACCACAAGACCCCTGGGACAGTTATGACCTCCCAGATATACCTGTCCCTGAACCATACCCATCAAAAGCCTCACCTCCAGATGATGCTATAGGGTTTTCACAGGTGATAGACAGGGCAGCACAATACCATGGTGTCAAGTTACACTCAGACCCCCTGGAAGAAGACTTTTACTAGAAACTTTTAGCCAGCCTCAAAAGTCTACCCATACTCTACCTATGCTTAAAGGCATTATTAAACATGCCCCTGAGGTCTTCAGAGACCCAGTTAGGGCTAGGGTTCTTAACCCAAGGATCGAGAAAAAATATAAACCTGCCCCTTCTGACCCAGCTTATATTAAAGGCCAACTCCCTCTAGACTCATTAGTAGTTGCTAATGCACGGAAAAGGGCAAACTCCCAGACTACTGGTGAGACACCACCACCAGACAAGGAGTCCAAATTACTCGACGCATCGGGAAAAAGAGTTGCGTCTCAAGCAGCAAACATGTGGCGCATCGCCAATTCCCAAGCCTTACTGGCGAGATATGACAGAGCCCATTACGACGAGCTTGAAAAGCTCATTGAGCACCTTCCACATCAGTATAAGACCAAGGCCAATGATCTAATACAAGAAGGCAAGATTGTCACAAACACCTCAATAAAGTGCGCCCTTGACGCAGCAGATACAGCAGCACGCACAATAAACTCAAGCGTTTTGCTGCGCAGACACGCATGGCTACGAATATCTGGCTTCAAGCAGGAGGTACAATCTACCATCCTCAATCTACCCTTAGACCAGGAACACCTGTTTGGGCCTAATGTGGACACTTCTCTAGAAAAAATGAAGAAGGACACAGACACAGCCAAAGCTATGGGAGCTCTACAAGCCACACCTAGCAGAGGTTCCTTTCGTCGCTCCTTATATAGAGGCGGCTCCAAAACTACAGCCACAGACACCACCTCTGCTAACTACAAAAACACCACTCAAACCTCCTCTAATAGAGGTTACTCCAGAGGTAATTACAGAGGTAATAACAACAGGGGTAGAGGACGCGGGTTTAACACACGCACCTCCCCTACCACCAAACAGTGACTTCCCTCCGTTTCCCCCGATCATTCCACTCCCGTCGGGGGAAGACTGTCAAAGTTCCTACCTGCGTGGAATTCCATCACCACCGACAGGTGGGTAATACAAATTATCCAGTATGGTTACTGCCTCGAACTCACTTCTACTCCCCCAACATACCACCCAGACAGCGTCCCATGTCCACGGAACATCTAACGCTCCTCAATCAAGAGGTTCTCTCTATGCTCCAAAAGCACGCAATAGAACCAGTCCCTCTACAACATCAGGGCACAGGGGTTTACTCACTATACTTTCTAATCCCCAAAAAGGACGGTTCCCTCAGGCCCATACTGGACCTCAGACCCCTCAACTATTACATTCACTCAGATCATTTTCACATGATCACTCTTCAACAAATACTTCCACTACTCCAACAAGGCGACTTCCTTGCCACACTAGATCTCAAGGACGCCTATTTCCATATTCCCATTCACCCTGCGCACAGGAAATACCTAAGGTTCATAGTGGACGGACAACATTATCAGTTCAAAGTCCTCCCATTCGGGGTGGCAACAGCACCAAGGGTTTTCACCAAGTGCCTAGCAGTAGTAGCTGCGCACTTACGAAGACAACACATTCACGTGTTTCCGTATCTAGACACTGGCTAATAAAAGCCAAGTCACACAACCAATGTGTACAGCACACACTCCAAACAGTTCGGCTACTACACAATTTGGGGTTCACAATAAACCATACCAAATCGCATCTCCATCCCTCCTACATACATCAGTACCTAGGAGCCACAATCAATACCTCCAGGGCCCTTGCATACCCCAATCCTTCCAGGATAACAAGTATGCAAGCCCTCATCAACAAATTCCTACCTCAACACTACCTTCCAGCTCGAGTGTTTATGCAACTCGTAGGAATGATGGCCTCGTGCATCTTTATTGTCCCTCACGCACGACTTCAAATGCGGCCCCTGCAAGAATGCTTAGCACGTCAGTGGAACCAAGCTCAGGGCCAGCTTACAGATCTGGTGTTGGTAGACAGCCGCACTCATCGCTCTCTGCAATGGTGGAACATACAAAACATTTCCAAAGGGCGGCCGTTCCTAGAGCCAGTTCCACAAATAGTGCTCACAACAGACGCATCTCTCACCGGGTGGGAGCTCACCTCCTTACCCACACAACGCAGGGCAGCTGGACCAAGTCACAAAAACTGCTCCACATCAACCACCTAGAATTATTAGCAATATTTCTAGCGCTAAAGTCATTCCAACCGCATCTTACTCACAAGACTGTCTTAGTCAAAACAGACAACATGACAGCAATGTACTATGTACAAAAACAGGGGGACACACTCTCTACAGCTGTCTCGCCTGGCGCAAGCCATATGGAGATGGGCCATTCCTCAAAACATTTACCTCCTTGCAGAACACCTTCCAGGAGTTCACAATCACATTGCGGATCTGTTAAGTCGACAGACACAACAGATTCACGAATGGGAACTGCATCCGCAAGTTCTACAACCTTTTTTCCAAATGTGGGGCCATCCACAAATAGACCTGTTCGCCACACAAGAAAACACAAAATGCCCAACCTTCGCCGCCAGGTTCCCACACCCGTCGTCCAAGGGCAATGCAATATGGATGAACTGGTCAGGCAGATTTGCATACGCTTTTCCGCCTCTCCCACTCATTCCCCTAGTAGTACGCAAACTCAGACAACAGTCTCTAACAATGATCCTAGTTGCTCCCACATGGGCAAGACAACCATGGTTCACAACACTTCTCGAACTCTCAGTAGTTCCACACCACAAACTGCACCTCTCTCCACACCTCTTAACTCAGAACCATGGAGAGATCAGACACCCCGATCCAGGTCAACTGAATCTGGCAATATGGCTCCTGAAGTCCTAGAGTTCGGTTACCTTAACCTTCCACCTGAGTGTATGCAGGTCATTAAAGAAGCCAGACGTCCCACTACCAGGGCTTGTTATGCAGCAAAATGGAAAAGGTTTGCTATTTATTGCAATAACAACAATATCAACCCACTAGATGCCTCCATACAAAACATTATCTGTTACTTGCTGCATCTGCAAACATGTAACCTAGCATACTCATCCATAAGATTACATCTTGCCGCTCTAGCCGCATACTTACAAAACAGACAGCATTTGTCACTGTTTCCAGTACCTGCAATTAAAGCCTTTATGGAAGGCCTTAAAAGAATCATTCCCCCTAGATTGCCACCCTCTCCAGCATGGAATCTAAATATTGTCCTCACCAGGCTCATGGGTCCCCCATTTGAACCTCTGCACAAATGTGAGTTACAATTTCTTACATGGAAAGTAGCCTTCCTAATTGCAATAACCTCTCTCAGAAGAGTGAGTGAGATTCAGGCTTTAACCATACAAGAACCTTTTTTACAAATCCATCGTAATAAAGTAGTTCTCAGACCAAACCCCAAATTCCTACCTAAAGTAATTTCTGCTTTTCACCTTAACCAATCAATAGAGTTACCCGTCTTTTTCCAAGACCCAGACTCTGTAGCAGAAAGAGCTCTACACACACTAGATGTCAGAAGAGCCCTACTTTACTACATTGACAGGACCAAACCTTTCAGAAAGACAAAACAATTATTTGTAGCTTTCTCCCCACCACATAAAGGTAATCCCATCTCAAAGGCTGGCATTGCTAGATGGATAGTCAAATGCATTCAAATTTGCTACCAAAAGGCTAAACGCACCTTAATAATTCCCCTAGGGCACATTCCACACGTAAACTAGGGGCTTCTATGGCATTTTTAGGGAACATCCCCCTAAATGACATATGTAAGGCAGCAACATGGTCTACGCCACATACCTTTACCAAACACTACTGTGTTGATGTACACGCAAAGCAGCAAGCTGCTGTGGGCCAAGCTGTTCTTAAAACACTTTTTCAGACTACTGCAACTGATACAGGTGACCACCGCTAGGGGAGACACTGCTATACAGTCTATGCACAGTGTACGATCTGCAGCTCATATGCCTCGAACGGTAAATGCTACTTACCAGTATGCATCTGTTCTTGGCATGTAGAGCTGCAGAGTCGTACACGCCCACCCACCTCCCCGGAACCTGTATCCGTTCCAGTATAATCTTAATTAGATATATTCACATGGACATCTTTTTCTTCTTACTGACTCCATCTTTTCCCATCATGGCGAAAAACAATCTAACCATGGAGTCGATGCCCATGCGCACTATCGTCCAAAGGAGGAGTCACCTATCTCGTGACTACAAAAGACTCTTCCAAGACAACAACAAAGTGCAAGCATCCGAGCCCAACACCAGATGGCGATCTCATGCACAGTGTACGACTCTGCAGCTCTACATGCCAAGAACAGATGCATACTGGTAAGTAGCATTTACCTTTTCCGCAGCTTGTGCGGAATAAGAGGTAGTACTTTCCTTAGTGTCTTAGAGGTAACAGTGTTGATATGCCCCTCAAAGGACAGATTGCTGTCAGACAACTCCTACTTATTTGGTCTTGGAGACAGGAGTAGGAGGGGTTCCAAAATCCTGCAGTCACCAGTTGGGAGACCAGAAGGCAGTGTTCCTTCCAAATAGTAGTACCTCGGTTTTTCCTGTGTTTAGTTTAAGGAAATATTGCAACATCCATTTCCTGGTCTGGAACAAGCAGTCGTGGAATCTGGAGGCAGTGTCGCTTGGGTTGCTGGCCACCGACACCGCGATCTGGGTGTCATCAGTGTAGGACACTACTGCAAACCCAAAAGATTTAATGAGGTCACATACAGGTTGAAAAGTGTAGGGCTCAGCGATGAGCCCTGTGGAACTCCACATGGTAAGGTGAAGGGGGGAAGGAGGGGGGTGAATTGAGCTTATCCAAGGCGACAAACTGCGCTCAGTCTGAGAGAAAAGACTTCAGAAGCTGAAGGGCCTTACCCCTGATCCCTAAAGAGGATAAACGGCCTAAGAGAATGCTGTGTTTTATTGTGTTGAAAACTGCAGAGAGGTCTATTAGTATCTGGGCCAAGGCATTACAAAACGCTTAATTTGAAGTGTTATTTTTAGGATCAGAAGCTTTGGTTAAATGCATAAAGTCCCTGGTCTGCATTCTCATTGTACGGGGCGTGGAGTTGAACTTCTATGCCACCCAGTCACCTCTTTTGGCAAGGGGCCGCCTGTCTGTAGCTCTTGGATTGCCACCACACTGCTCCCGCCTCCAGGGCCTCCGATTGCAGGGGCACTGCCACTTAACCAGTTGATTCCACTGTTGGCACCCCAGGCCTAGCCTTGGGACCATTCAGCACATCAGTACACCTCAGCTGAAGAACTCGGATTCTCGCTCCGACATGCATCCAGCACCCAATGACAAACCACTCCACTGCCCCCTCGTAGGAACTAGGGCCGGCATATGCCTCCTGTTCACTGCCTGCTGCTGACAACATGGTTGCTCCTGTGTCCGCATTTAGTCCTCTTTCCAGTGTCAGCCGCCTGAGAGGCCAGGGTACCATCATTGATCTTGCTAGTTTGTTTTTTGGTGTTTAAAGCCTCAGCTGCCGTCATCTTGAGTGCCTGCAGGCCAATTCCCGAGCAGGCCCAGAGGCGCAGATTGCAGCGCAGTGTGCTTACAAAAGTCCTGCGAACTCCTAAACACATGCCCTTGCCTGGAGTCTGAATTATTACAGGCATACCGCGCCCTTCGATGTACTTCACCGGACACGATAGTCTTTGCATTGATGAGTGAGTAAGACGGAGCTCACAATGCAGACGTCTAGTCGGCCATCTCAATCATGCTTAGAGTTTGTTGATGGATGTTTGAAGGAACCGAAGCGTGAGACGTTTCACTGCCAAATCAAGATTTTAAAGAAGCTGTTTCCATTGACCTCCCTCCTGTAAAAATCTGTCTCTGACAACTCTTAAGCCTGACAACATCTGTTAGAAGTAATTACTCTATATCTATATTCACAACATCTTGATGACTGACCTACTGGATTGTACTCTAGTTGCAAATTTCTGACTTTCTGTTGCTGTTTGTGATGCTGGATTTTTCACCTCCCCTAAACACCTGAACAATTTAATCTGTGTTAAGTTTATAGACTTGCGCTGGTGAGGCATTGGCCTAGGTGTACAAGGAGTACCCCAATTATAGATGTCCTTTACTGCTGACTTGAAGTCAGGATGGCCATTTTCCTTGTATTAGAGACCAAGTTACCTTGGTATGCCACTGCTCCTGAGAGCTCCGTGAAGACTGTCTTTGAAGTCTGGTACATTGGGTGACCAACTGAATCTGTCACACTGGTCCTGGACATAGATCTTGCTCCTATGCTTGTGTGGCTGGTTGTGGTTGCAGTCCTGTTTTGCTAGACATTGTCAATGTATGCAGCCCCTTTACTGTAGAAATATAACCTTGAATGTGAACCCCTGCCTAAAAGTAATGATGAATACTTACCCTTAGCAGAATCCTGTCTCCTCTTCTAAGTTATTTCTAATTTCTACAGATATTTATGGATACCATGGAAAGCGCATCATTCCTTTCTTGAAGATTACAATGGCACTTCAGCGACTGATCGCGCCAGCCAAGAGACTTCTGGAGATGGGGCTCCGTGTTGGACCCTTCCCCTTGCACTGCTACCAGGCTTATGAGGCCAACATCGACTTTGAAATCAGGTAGAAAGCCCTGGTGGCCTCACACGTGCACTTCTGGGGTCACACTGGAGGTATGCCAATTCAATAAAACACATGGGCTGGTGCTCCCATCTTAGTTTAATATATGTCTGTATGTGGCATGTATTTCCTTTTGAACAAAATAAAAGACTAAAACGGCAGATGTTCACCCTTGAGATGCGGAGGTCTCCCACAGGGCACACAAAGAAGGATCACATGTGGGAGGTATTCTTTCTGCAGTGAATACAATATGGGACAGGGCAGGTGTTCCTTCCTGAACACTGTAGGAGCTGGTGTTCCCTCCTGTATACAGTGTGGGTCCTTATTGAATAGAGGTTCCATCCAGAGAACTACATGAATCTCTATGCAACAGGTGTTTCTTTCTACATAGTATAGGTCCTTTGTGGCAGGTGTTCCTCCTGCAGTGAATACAGTATGGGTCGGGACGGGGCAGGTGTTCCTTCCTGAACACAGTAGTAGCTGGTGTTCTCTCCTGTATGCAACTTGCGTCCTTATTGAATAGAGGTTCCATCCTGAGACCTATATGGATCTCTATACAACAGGTGTCCCCTTCTAAATGTAGTATAAGTCCTTATACTCCGACCCTCGGTCTAGGTCCACACTCTCCCCACTGCTCCGCTGTGCCCTCTCTTGCCTCCAGACCCCGACCTCCTCCTTGGGAGGTTCGAGGCTGCTGCCCACTCCAACTGGGACCAGACTGCCTCCAACCACCGTAACCTTCTCAGCCGCTTTTTTTCTTCTTCATTTTTTCCCTGTTGTGCCACTGTTATTGTGCCCATCTGTGTCTTGCTCTAATTCCACCACTGTTTTTATTTTCTCGTGCCTGCCTGTTCCTTTTGCCTTTTGCCGTTGCTGCCCCTGCGGCCCCTCCCCCCCGGATTTTCCCCCCGGAATTCCCCTGCTCCCGCCTCCCAGCCTCTCCTCCCTCCCACCTCCCCTACTTAATGGCGCCGCGCGCAGCGGGTGCGCCAAAGGCAAGCCCGTCTGCGGCCAGCGCCAGGAACCCTGGACCTCCCACTACCCATCGCTACGACACCACCACCCTCCTCGCACTTAACCCTGGAAGACTTAGAGAATGCCAACAGGCCTCGCCGAACACGACCCACGGCCAGTTCTCCTGCCTCCACTGCCGCCAGACCCTCACCGCCACCCCGGCCTCCAACACCGGCGACGCCAGCACCGGCGACACCCTAAAATGCATCCTCCTCAACGTACGCTCCGTACACAAACACGCCATGGAAATCTGGGACCTACTCGACTCTCTTTCGCCCGACATCGCCTTCTTCACAGAGACCTGGACCAACGCATCCTCCGCCCCCGACATCAGCACCGCCATCCCAGACGGATACAAGATCCAGAGGAAAGACCGCCCCAACCACCCAGGAGGGGGCCTCGCCATCGCCCACAAGAGCACCCTCCGCCTCAACACCTCCAGCGAAACCTTCCCCTCCGCCGAACACCTGCACTTCAAGATCCAGACCACCCCCAAAGCCACACTCCGAGGAACCCTCGTCTACAGACCCCCGGCCCCCGAACACCCTTTGCCACCACCGTCACCGACTTCATCGCACCCCACGCGATCGCCTCAACAAACTACATACTCATTGGAGACCTGAACTTCCACCTCGACAACCCCAGTGACCCCAACTCCACTATCCTTCGTGACAACCTCGCCAGCAACGGACTTAAACAACTCGTCAACACACCGACCCACAGAGCAGGACACACGCTCGACCCCATCTTCGCGGCAGGAAACGGCATCCATTTCAGCCACACAACGCAGCCGCCATGGACTGACCACCACTGCGTACACTTCGCCATCAACAAACCCAAGGCACCCAAACCAGCCCCACGCCCACCACGAAGGAACTGGAGCAAGGTTACCGACGAGCAACTTAACTCCACCCTCAGCCGAGACAACCACACCTGGGCACCCGACGCAAACAGCGCAAACGACGCAGCCAGAGAACTCCACACCTGGATCTCCAACTGCGCAGATGAGCTCACCCCTCTACGCAACCCCGATAGACAACGCCCCAGGAAAGCTGCCTGGTTCACAACCGCTCTCCAAGATACCAGACGCACCTGCAGACGTCTGGAGAAGAACTGGAGAAACACCAAGACAACCGAAAACCACACCACCTACAAGGACGCCATGACGGACTACCACAACCAGATCAGAGCCACCAAAAGGAACTTCATCCACAACAAAATCCTGGCCAACTCCAAGGAACTTTTCAGTGTCATTCAAGAATTCACCAACCCACGCAGCGAAGCCACAGACATCACCCCATCCCAAGACCTCTGCGACAAGCTTGGAACCTATTTCCACCTCAAGATCAAAAACCTCTACGACAACTTCATCGACCATCCACCAGGCGCCACAGACGGCCCCCCGCCCCCAGAAACACCAGCCAGCCCACCATGTCCAACTGGACACCGATCACGGCCGAAGACACCGCCTCGACCATGAAAAGCATCCACTCGGGGGCCCCCACCGAACCCTGCCCCCTCACATCTACCACAGAGCTGTGGCCGCCATCGCACCCAAACTACAACGCACCATCAACACCACCTTCAAAACAGGCACCTTCCCAGACGACTGGAAGCGCGCAGAAGTCAGACCCCTGCTCAAGAAGCCCACAGCTGACCCCACCGACCTCAAGAACTATCGGCCCATCTCGCTCCTCCCCTTCGCAGCCAAAGTTGCAGAGTAAACAGTCAACAGGAAACTGACACGATTCATTGAAGAGAACGCCATCCTCGACCCGTCCCAATCCGGATTCCGAAGCAACCACAGCACAGAGACCGCCCTTCTCGCCGCCACAGACGACATCCGCACCCTCCTGGACCAAGGCCACTCCGCAGCCCTCATCCTACTCGACCTATCAGCGGCCTTCGACACCGTCTCCCATCGCACACTAGTCGCAGACTACACAACGCAGGCATACAAGGAACAGCCCTGGACTGGATCCGATAATTCCTCACCGGAAGAAGCCAAAGGATCAGACTCCCACCCTTCCTCTCCGACCCCACGAAAATCACCTGCGGAGTCCCACAGGGTTCATCACTGAGGCCCACCCTCTTCAACATTTACATGGCCCCCCTCGCAGCCATCGTCCGACAACACGGCCTCACCATTGTATCCTACGCCGACGACACCCAGCTCATCCTCTCCCTCACCAAAGACCCCACCACTGCCAAATTCAACTTCCAGAAAGGAATGCAAGACGTCGCAGTCTGGATGACCAACAGCTGCCTGAAGCTCAATGCCGAGAAGACAGAAGTCCTCGTCCTCGGTACCACCCCTTCTGCATGGGACAGCACCTGGTGGCCGACAGCCCCTGGAAGCCCACCTACCCCCTCAGACCACGCCAAGAACCTCGGCATCGTACTCGACTCATCACTCTCCATGAACCGACAGGTCAACGCCGTCACCTCCAGCTGCTTCAACACCCTCCGCATCCTCTGCAAGACCTTCAAGTGGATCCCCCCTGAGTCAAGGAAGACAGTCACCCACGCACTCATCACCAGCAGACTGGGCTATGGAAACGCACTCTACGCTGGCATCAACAAGTCCCTACTCCGCAAACTCCAGACAGTACAGAACACCGCCGCCAGACTCGTCCTCGGCATCCCCCGACACGAACACATCAGCCAACACCTACGAAGTCTCCACTGGCTCCCCGTGGAGAAAAGAGTCACTTTCAAAATCCTCACTCACGCCTACAAATGCCTACACAACAACGGACCCAAATACCTCAACGACAGAATCAACTTCCACGTACCCAAAGGAAACCTCCGATCTTCCAACCTCGCACTGGCCGAAACCCCGTGCATCCACAGAGCCAGAGCAGGCGGAAGATCCTTCTCTCACATTGCAGCCAAGACCTGGAACGAGCTACCGGCAGACATCAGACGCGCCCCCTCCCTGAACACCTTCAGGAAGACCCTCAAGACCTGGCTCTTCGGCTAAACAGATCAGCGGACCCCCCCTCAGCGCCTTGAGACCCTCACGGGTGAGTAGCGTGCTTAGAATTCCCTGATTGATTGATTGATATGGGGCAGGTGTTCCTCTTAATCGTAATATAATCATCTAAGAAAATTCCCATGGGGCACTGAAAAAAAGGCTAGCACTCGCTATATGACCATATAAGGTAAGAATTCCATCTTGAACACAGTATTGGTCCCTATGGGACAAGTGTTCGCCCTTGATTGATCAGTGTATAGGTTCCCTCTTGAATAACATTCCTTATTTGGCCCCCTAATCCATTCATAAATGAAAATGTTTTCTCTTAATCATAGTTTAAGTTTCTATGGGGCAGGTATTCCATCTTACCTAACATGGTATAGATCTCTATAGAGTGTGTTTCCTTTGATCTGGGCAATCTGGATCTATCAGCTGCTATGTTCTTTTGTTCATGAAGTTAATTTCCATGCTCTTCTTTGGCTTGGTGTTTTGCAGGTTTATGGTGGACAGTGACGTTGTTGGATGTAACTGGATCGAACTTCCTGCGGGCAAGTACCGACTGCGAGAAGAGTTACCCTACGGTAACATCTCCAAAGATAACCCAGGCAAGGTAAGTCGGAAGCATGTGTATGTTTCTATTTGTGTGCTTTTATGTAGGCGTGTTTGTGTTCGAATTCAAGCATGATTTTGTGTGTAGCATTCATGTGTTTGATTGTTAAAGGGGCCATTCAGTGCATTGAAGAATTCTCTTCACCCAGCCATGCATCTCTGCCAGTTTCCAACAAGCGCCATTTTAGAATATTCCTCTGTTGGATGAATTCTGCTGGTGTTTTGAGATGTATTGTGAATCCATCGACTGGATGGTTAGCTCCTTTTAAAGAATGATGTGTGTGCAGAAATACCTCAAAGAATGCACGTTTGTCGGTGTAGGCATGTTTGTGAGTATTAGGGCAGGCACACCAATTTTCAATAGACGTGTTCTCATGTGCCTATAATGATAGTAAGACATATGTCTTCTGAGGTAATGTTTTTATGCCATGATAAAACTTGTATTTATTTATACATCCAAGTAGGGTTTATATCTGTGTTGCCAGCGTGCTTCTCTGTCTTTTGTGTTTAGAATCAAGGAGTGCATTTGTACGCAATAGTGTAGTATCTATGCTTAGTGCTGGGGGTAGAGTGTTCTTAGATCCTTCTGCCATTCTCTCCCAGAGGTTCTAATGTTGCCTAGTAGCCTGTCTGTTGGGGAACGTATTAGTTCAAAGCACTGTGGGCAGTTGGAGCTGGATGGGGAGCTGGCTGTGAAGTCCTGTCTGCCGTGTAGTTATATTGGAATAAACCTACTCAAATCAACATCGGTCCTGCGTGGTTACTACAAAAATATGGCGACGAGTTGGCTACACTTTGAACCCGACGCGTGCAACAATCTTCAAGCCTTCAACTTACTTCTAAAGCTCCCTGTCAACCCTCCTCTACTCTTTGTCCTGCCCGGAAAGGCCGCTCTTCTCTCTCAGTAACAGTACGTTCGATTTACCTCACCGGCACCCTGCACAACTTCCAGTTCGACTTCCCTTGTCTCTCCGGTGATTTTCCCCGTTGACACCGCTGTGTCCATTTGCTTGCGTGGACCCCAGGTCAGCTGTTTCGTTTATTTCTCAGAGTGCCTGCCATCGGATTTTGTGCACTGTGCAGTGTGGTTGTCTCGCACCAATCTTTCTTCGACGCCTGGCTCGCTGTGCCTGACTTGTGCGTATGACGCCACTTGCAACGTCTGACGTCTGTTTCACCGTGCCTGACCGGTGCCTGACTTCTGCGTCATACGCAACGTCCATAGTCAACGTGTGGTCTCTTGCGTCTCGCCTAGACTGTGCTTTTGACTGCCACACTATCATTCCACGTCTGTATCCTAGCGACGCATCCCTTTGTGACGAGGCTCCGCTGCGGTCTTCCCCGCTGATTCTGACTCAGAAGTCTCTCAGCACGCGGATCATGGTGATGCGCACACCATTGTGTTACTTGTTTTATGACGACATGACTTCTGTTTTATCTTCAAGCTTCGCGCCTCATACATCCTGAGTTGGAGATCGCAGCAATCCTCTCACCATTGTTCTCCAGTATATTGTAAGTAAACCTGTTACGGTGATTCGCACACCCTCTTGGCATGCTAACAAGTTGATTACCGTAATTGTTTACACTGTTCTCTACTCCTTCTCTGCGGATCAGTGATTCAAGCACTTTTAATTTAACCCTTTTGGCGGATCAGTGATTCGCACACTTATTTCTACACGGACAGTTCAAAATGGGCTGAGCAGCAGGGAGGCTTCTCCTGGTGGGGCTGTTCTACAGGATCTTCACAACTTGTAGCCACAACTTAATAAATCTACTTGAAACTTTATCCTGGCCATGGACTTCATAGCTACACATTTTTGATTTGGTGCGCATCAAGTCACCTGTCCATGTTAAAAAGAGCTCGAACAAGTTCGGTGCCCCAATTACTGTGATAAAGGTGGGAAGAAATGCTGTCCAGGTTGAAGGTGGAAAATGGTGGAATGTGAGTAGAATTGTTAAGGTGAAGAGGAAGAGTAATCGGGAAAATGCGGGTACTTTCGGAGCTGGAGATGTGGGTGATTCCGTTGGAGTTTCTGTTAGAAGTAGCTCTAGGACCAGGGTCATCCCCAGTAGGTATCGTGTGCAACAAGGTTTTTCTTTGTATACTGTATTTTGTTCTGTTTCATCTTTTGTTGTTTTTTTTGTTGTTTTTTTTGTTATCCATGAGGAAGGAGGATATGTAGTATCTATGCTTAGTGCTGCTTATGCAGAGTGTTCTTAGATCCTTCTGCCATTCTCTCCCAGAGGTTCTAATGCTGCCTAGTAGCCTGTCTGTTGGGGAATGTATTAGTTCAAAGCACTGTGGGCGGTTGGAGCTGGATGGGGAGCTGGCTGTGCAGTCCTGTCTGCCCTGTAGTTATATTGGAATAAACCTACTCAAATCAACATTGGTCATGTGTGGTTACTACAAATAGTTGTAGTCTTTAGCAATGCGTTTCTGTTTGCCTTTGTATGGTCTAGCTATGGGTGCTTGTGTTCCCCTGTAAATTATAATGTATACAAAAGTGTCAGTGTTCCAATTTGAACGGTGTCTTGTCCTAAATCCTTTAACTATGTTCCTTTACTTTCACTGTCATGCTCTATCCTGTCAGTGAGTTTCAAAATGGCTCTGCTTTGTCAGAGTGTTTAAATAAATCAGAGTGACTAAACTCCCTCTTTTTGCCAGGTATCTCTGTCTCAATTCGAAGTGGACATCAGCTGGACGGATTTCATCAGCCATCCCGCAGAGGGTGAATGGCAGAAGATCGCCCCGCTTCGTGTTCTGAGCTTCGATATTGAGTGTGCTGGGAGAAAAGGTGAGGTGGTCATGAACCTCTTCATATATCACTGGGAAATAGTAAACTTGTGTGGGGCTCACCCACACCATTACTGGGACAAGCATCTCACACAAACCTTAACTGGCATTATGTAAGATGTATAGTAGTCCTTATCCAAATATTTATTTGAATTAGTTATGAGGACCAGAGCCTGTAACATACCCACATTGGGATTAGAAAAAGGGAAAGATCTTGAACCACACACGGACACGGTAATGGGTTGCAATGCCTCCTAGGAATGCTCACTGTAAAAAGATAACATACTGTAATCATGTAAACCCTTTCTAGGGTTGGGTAAGAGGATCTAGATGTCAATCAGGCTCTCACAAAAGCCAGATAAAGTGATACTGGCCATCACCTAAATCTTTGCTAGTATCACGTAAAGGAACAGTGTGCCTCACTCACACTGCAATGACGTAAGAAATCATTTGGGGCCTCACCCACTGTAGAATGTATCTCAGACACCTGGTGTGTTTATGTAAAGTCATGGATCAATGTTGTCTGTATCCCAGATGCATGTGCGTGGAATATACACCTTCAGAAAGCTGACTGATATTCTAGTCTTATGCATGATGTGGGTTTATTTTTTTATTTAAAGTTTTGTAAAGTGTTGTATGTCTCTTTTCAGTCACTTCAGAGCACTAGGCTTTGGATGTTGCAGACTTTGCATGCTTATAAAAGCTAGAGTGATGGATGGAATGGTTTAATTAATCTCACCCACTGGTAATTACTGTGTCTGCATTCCAGTCTATTGTTGCTCCCACTAACTTGCAACCATTCAGAGAGCAGCCAAAGGTAAATCATTCTTGGTCCCACCCTTATAAGAACAGTCCACTCTACTCTGAACTGTCCACCTTGGTGCCCTTGTTATTCTGTTCAGAGGGATCCTGGCCAAGCAGTTCGGGCTGGACTGCTCTTTTTGGAGTAGAAAACAAGCCTGATTTTCATCAGGGTGGTTCCTGCCTAGAGTGACACAAGGTGCTAAAAACAATGTACTGGAATGCGGCTCAGAGTGATGAACAGTGGCTTAGATTGATTTAGGCATTCTGCCCATAACACTTATGGCACAGGCATTGCTACTAGCCATTTTTGAGTCCAGTCATTTGTCCAGTCTTCAAAAGGAATCCTCTGGCATTGTTTACCATGTCTTTTGGTTTGAGATATTTCAGTTAAAAGCAAGTCTGAATTTTTCCTTATTTACATGTTTTTTCTTTTTTACTTTTATTTATTTCCTCGGGTTCATTACAGCAAGCAAAGCAGTGTTATACACTGCCAAGATCTTGACTTGGTGTTACACAGATCAAAGTAGTCTTTGTATATGATTATGGGCAGAGGTGAGGTGTGGGATAGGACTAAGTGTCTTCTAGGTTGCGATTAGGGGGAATGGAGAGATATACGTGAGTGGCAAATGTGTTGTGATCAGGTGGTGGGTCAGAGGTCGTTGCTTGAGCTGTATTTACATTTAGTCATTCTTTGAAACACATGTAGTTCAGAACATCTCTCATGCAAAGGTTTCATTCACAACAGAGATTGGTGCACAGGGCTCCTAGGGATCTGCCTCGGTTTCAGCTACTTTAGGTTCCCTGGTTGATCAGGTGTGCGGCTCCGCTGTGACCACAGAGTCCTAGATGGTGCACAACAGAATAGGTTGCAAATGTCCTGGCACTTTCCCGTAGCAGGCTGTGTGTCTGGTAAACTGATCCTTGCGTCCACCAGGACCCAGTGAAGTGCCTTTTTAAGCTGGTTTTATCTGACTGTCCTGTTCAGTTTAAGCACGCCCTGGCATCGTGATTTTTGAAGTATTTGCATTTTCTTCATCAATTTCTTTTCGAGCCCTGCAGTTTGTAAAGATCCAGACTTACCATTGACAAAGCTCTTGTATGTTCTGTCTTGTGGTTGCTTTTGAGCAAAAGCAGGATTTTTCACAGTAGAGAAGAAAGCTGCTGTTTGACTCCCTTGACCACCTCATTGATGTAGAGAGGACAAATACATGCTTAGAGTCTTACAGCACTCCTAGCTTCCTGCTATATGCAGTGTTTCTAAGGCTGCTTCTAAGGTGGAGGTCAGTCAAGTGTAATATGTGGTCCAAGCTGGATCTGGTGATAGTATGGTTTGTATTCCATCTAGAAGTGGATTTTGGTGTTGACGTATAAGAGGAAACTAATCCGGTATTTTTCAGAAAGGGGCAATAATACTGTACACGGTTATTGAAGTCTGGACGATAGACCTCTGTGGCACTTTGCAACATAACATGCTGGAGCGTGACTGCCTCTGTGTATTTGTTGGTTGTATGTTGTTTTTTTCCCGGAGTTTTAAATAGTGCGAACTTGACCCGAAGGTATCGAACGCTTTACATGAGCACCAGTTGCGTTACATAAGGACATATTAATTTTTTTTAGGCAAAAATGTATTTAATATATTATTTAATTTTTTTGTTTGGTTGATTAAAAGAACCTATCAAACCAAGGCAGCTGCCTTTCCTTGAGATGACTTCCTCCTGACACCTATCCAACCATATCACCCACCTCCATGTTGCCAATTCTGAACCAGCCAGGGCTCAAAAAAATCTCATGTTGCACCGCAGCACTATAAATAAGCTCAACCCTCCAGACGCACTTAGTTCACACTTAAAACCCTGTCTTATTAATGCCCTATCAGCCTTCCGCACACTTGACCGCCTATCTAATTTCATCTGTCACATTTGGCTTTGCTGAGTAGGACTAATAGACACATCTATCTGTTCTCTCAGCGACCGTATCTCCCTGCTACAGAATCATAAGAAAGGAGTAGAGATAAATGTAGTCTGAGCCACCGACTTGGCATACAGTGACATTCTGACACCACCTACTAATCGCGGAGTGCTCAGCTGCCTGGTGCTCCATCATTCTGTTTTGCTGTCATTGCTGCAGTGATTTATTACAATGTTGAACACTCCACCTACAGACAAAAGACAATAACGTTTTGATCATTGTAGACTTCCATCCATGTGTTGACCTGCCAGGTTGAAAACCTAAAATGGACCGCCTTCAGCTTCCAACGGGCAATGAGAAACTTGGAACACACTTGATCTGCTGTTCACATACAAACCTCAACTCTCAAATTTAGCAGTACAGGCATAAATATGGAGAGACCTTTCCCTTCGTCAGCTTGTACACCCTAACATAACATCACCCACTACAGCAGCAGTATCCTTTACAATTGCTTACACATTGTTCAAAATGTTATCGCAAAGGACTTTGAGTCGACATACATCACTGTTGAAATTATACAATCAGATTCTATAAATCCTACATCCTATTTGGATAAGTCCTATCCGTATCAAACCATCTGCTCTTGATGTCCTAGCTCCTGTCAATTATAGAAAAACCAAACAAGGCTTCAAAGCAACTAAAATGGTTTAGCTACAAACAGCCATACTAAAGCAAGCCTATCTCAGCTTGATTGTCAATAGTGCAAGTCAAATACCAAAGAGGACAAAACAGTATACAAGATAGAAAGGAGAACTTACCATAGACCAATCAAGAGAGTCAAAAAGGCTTGGCTGCAAAAACGAATTGAGGCACTCAATCAAATGTAGGAAATCTTCAGCATTTGCTGTGAACTGCCTAATCTATCATTTTGTTTTTTAGAAGATGTACATGCTAATCAGGTAAAGAATGGATCAAATACTAACTCAGCAGCGTTTTTGTTTACATGCCTTTTATTTGTCTAAAGAAGAGGAATATGTCTGATTTTTTAAAAAAAATTGTAGACTTGAAATTTTAACATTATTGAGTTCTTTGAATCTAAAACGTACCGCAATCTGCAGCTATCATTAACATGTTACTATCTCCTTACCCTGCACCTTACACTGTTATTACTATCTACATTTAACTCCTTCTGATATTTAGACACTGATGAGATACTAGGCTTTGCTGCTAAAATAGCATCCAGCTATTGATCCATGTCCAGCCCATGTTTTAAATCGCTACTTCTCACCATTGCACTAGACACCATAAACATAAGTTCCTCCCTCCTCTTTGGAGAAGTGCCTGGCCTCATGAAGCATGCCATAATCGCCACACTCCAGGAGAATAAAAACATCTGCAGGCCACAAGATTTTGGCAAACTATAGTCCATGTTTCCATTCCTCTGCAAGCTCTTCAAAGGGGAGGTAACAAGGCAGTTGCAAGTGTACTCTGACTTAAACCATTTCCTCAACAACTCATCAGTCAGAATTTTGACCCTTGAGGACATGGAATCTGCCCTTGCTGACATAAAAAGGAGTAGGGGGAGATGTGCATTTCTGTGGAAGATGTAAACAAAACATTCCTTGCACCCCATGACCGCTTTTTGGCCTATGACACTTAACCACACATTACTGTGTCACCAGTGATTACAACTAAGGTGATTTCTGTGATCAACAAACTACGTTGTACGCACCTACATCGTTTAATCGCGATACACTACACCAATAGTGATTACAAATTGCTATATACTTGTTGGAGAAACAGTTCCCCTAAAATTTGTGTCCTGAAGAAGGTGGCTTTTAATTAAGTGATGCTGCACTGAAACGCGTCGACGCTAACTAAGTTTGAATTCAACCACAAGATTTTCTGGGAAGGAATCAATTAAAACACCTACCAGTATATGAATTTGAATTTGATGTTTGATGTTGGATCAATCCATACAACAGTTAGTTTTTTACTGTGTAATTACGGTCTCCTATTTTGATTGTTTTTATTTTTATGTATAGGTTTGTGAATCAATTGCGCCGGATTTTAATGTAAAGCGAACAATGTAAAGTGCTCACTATATCTGATTAAATACTGCATGCCGTGTTTGAATTGTACAAAAATTGTTCTTGTGTTTTTATGTCTAATAATTTTTTCTTGTGTATTTTAAAAAGAAACAAAAACGACTGAGTAAAAATAAGGATTTATGAAATGGAATAAATAATCTTTAAGCGCTATATTTCTAGTCTGGTGGTAAGTTTATCAAGGGGTTCCATTACACTGTTTTTGCATTATAGTAAATATTGCTGATGAGTTGGGACAAGTAGACCCAACCCCTTGCAGCACAAATCTCTACAAATCTCTACCAAGAACAAAATACACATAAAAACTTGTTCCCCTTGACCCCAGACAATATGTCCTGGGCATCGGGCTATAGGAATTCCACATCCCCGCGCAGTAAGTTGGTCATTGGTCTGTAGCTGACTATCTCTTCTAGGTCAGTATTTGGCTTCTTTAATATTCGTGTTATCCACCCAGATTTCAGTTGGCTTGGAAATGTCTCTTGTCTAAACGATGTGTTGAAAATGTTTCCCCAACAGTGGGTAAACAGGTAAGAGTTTGATTTTATGATGTTTGCTGTGATTGGATCTCTGTGGTAGCTAGTTATTCACAGTTGTTTTATGATTCCTTAGAACGTCTTCCGTCTATATTTTGCAGAAGGATTCCCATATTTTCTGAGTTTAGAACATGATGATTGTGGTTGTCTGGTGTCTGGGAGTTTCAATTACCCTCATTTTGGAAACCTCGGTGAAAAGTGATAGTAACTCATTACACTTTTCTGTTGCTAGTCTGAAGGTTTCCTAGTCATTTATGACCAAATTAATCTGCAAGGATTCAAATAGTTGTTGGAGTCCGCTATCTGCTCCCAAATGTAGGTAGCCTTTGCCGTTCTTATTGTCTTTTTTTATATTATGCTGTTGCCTGCTTCAGCTTCGTTTGTCTTTTCATCGATGGAGCAATGAATAAGCATATTATGTGGCGCTCTGCCCTGTACCCAAACGTTTCACTCCAATCATAGCTTGAAACTCAGGATCTGGCCCGTTGAGTCAATAATATGCCTATTGTCCAGTGCCATTACCCAAGCATCATCCATTCTGGCTCCTGTTCAACATTTACATACGTCCCCTACTACAGGTACTTGAGCAGTACAGTACCTAATGAACAACCAAATGTATACAGGTGATCCAGAAATCCATTTATGTTTGGAAACAATCAAACCAACACCACCACTTCGTTCTTGGACTACATACTGAAAAACTGAATTTTATGTCACAGTAGAAAACAAGCCTATCCTGCCATCATTAGATTGACCCTTAGGTCTTTGAACCTCTCCTTAATCACATCACCCTAAACACTAGAAATATGGAGATGCTTTTTAAATCTAAACTTCTATTCATTCCATAAGTAAATGCAGTAATCAAGAGTATCAATCTCCAGGTCGCTCTACTTTGAAAGATTTTTCCACTACTCTACACTGGACGTCCTGTAGAAATGACGGACGCACAGCTAATGACATGCCAGAACTCTTTCAGTATGATTTATACTGGTCTCCAGAAGAAATCCATAGCCAGTTTGCAAATGCTCCAAACCCAGGCAGCTAGAATGTCCCTAAACCTTTGGAAACGTGACCACATGAAGCCTGTCCTCAAAGATCTTCTCTGACTCAAGTAAAAGTCATGATCAAATTCAAGGTTCTCTACAATGTCCATAAAGCGCATGCCTAAAACACCTACAGAAGCTGCCTCCACACTACACCCTAGTTCGAAACCTCTGCCCTGCGTCTTCCCACTTGAGACACCAGCTGCCATTCAAGAGGAAGAAACATGGTGGCAGAGTCCTGTGAGTGGATGGGTCCGAGACTGTGGTACACCCTCAGCCCTGCCTTGAGATTCGAACCAAACTACAGGCTATTCAAGTAACTTGTGAAAGCTGAATATTTAGACTTGTATGATAATATGGGTTTGATGTCAAAGAACATCAGACGGGATCCTCCCTCCTCATTAGTCTCCAACTTATCCTCACTTCGTAATACAATTATATACTGGTTTCCCCCCCCCAAGCATTCTTAAGTAACTGTTACGTGACACAGCACATCCTAAAACTCATAAATGCGTAAACAAATAAAAGTATCAGAGCCACTCTAGTGCATTGCGGGGCATACTGTCCAGTCATTTAGCCTTGACAGTAGTATGCTATTGTCCTCTTTATTGAAATCACCTTGGAGGTTTAAGTTGAATTCTTACATTCCTACTGGGATAGCATGAGCGTTTCTCTGATGTTGGCAGTAGCAGATTTAGTGTTCCACTTGGGCCATAATCTAGACGGGTGATTGCGAAAGAGGTGAATTTCCACATATAGTTGACGTTCTCCATACCTCCATTTCCATGACTTCGCTTGGAGAGGTTAGTGTGGAGGTCAGCAGGTAATGAGCCATGAATGTCTGGTCTATCACTGGTGTCTTCAGGACTGGTGTGATGAGAACATATTTCATGGGGTCAGTCACTATGTCATATCAAATGTTCTGTGTATTTGTAAAGCGCACTTTCACCCACAAGACTTTCCTGGTGCTGAGTAGGGCGGTGTGCGCTCCTATCCCTGCCTATGGTAGGTTGGTTAATTGAAAAGCTTGGTCCTCAGCTTTTTGCGAAATTCAAGAAGAGAGGAGAACGCTCTGATGCAGAGTGCTGAGGCCCCATGCTTTAGGATTGATGTAAGAGAACACCCGTCCTCCTGACATAGTTCTGTGTATGCGTAGGATGCATGCGAGTAGGAGTCCTGTGAAAGGAGATGCAACTGTTCAGGTAGGTGTGGCCTAAGTTGTGTGGTGCCTTGAATGTGTGAATGAGGAGTTTGAATTGAGCGCATTTGTGTATCTGGAGCCAGTGGAGTTCCATGAGGTCTGTTGTGATGCGAGTTCTGTGTGGGAGGCTGAAGCTCAGTCTGGCAGCCGAGTTGAGGATAGATTGTATTTTTCTAGTGAGTTGCTTGGTGATCCCAGCGTACAGGGAGTTCCCATAGTCCAGCTAGCTGGTGAATAGGGCACGAATTACAGTTTTTCCAGTGTTGCTTGGGAGCCATTTGAAGATCTTCCTCAGCATCTTCAGGGTGTGGAAGCAGGATGCAGTGACAGCAGTTGCGTGTTGCTGGATGATTATTCTGAGGTTCCTGGCGTGGGTTCTAGGTGTGGGTCAGAGTTTGGCTGCCCACCGGTTGGAGTCCCATGGTGAGTTGTCGCCAAAGATTACTACTTTTGTCTTGTCGTTGTTGAGCTAGCAACTTCAGTCATACAGGCAGTGTTTCTTGTGTTGGGGGTCCTGTATGATAAGGGAGGGTATGAGTTGCGTGTCGTCGGCATAGGAGAGGATTTTGATGTCGTGTGTGCGGATCACGTCGGCCAGAGGGATCATGCCTAATGAGCATGGGGTGCGAGACCGTGTCAATGCATCTGTTTGAACCAATTAGCACTATTTTTCCAATCTTTGTTTGCCGTGTCTCATCAGCGCCCCTGACCTATCCTCCCAGACCAAAAGCAGACTGTGACCCGACTCTTCATTTGAAGCTGTTAGTTTGTGCTCTCTATGTAAAATGTTTCATTGGCCTCTTTTGTTCTCCCATCTGTGAGTTATCTCACTCTCACTTTTAATAAAACACACAGTGATAGTCCATAATCACTCTTTGTGACGATCAGTTTTTGTTGTACCCTTTCTGTGTGGAGCTGAATGTGCTCAGGGCATAATCATTTGCTAACTTCACGGCTATTGGTATGTGAAGAATGCCTACTGTTTTTTGTGTCAGTTGACCTGAACCATGGATTTGAATTTAGCTTGGCCTTGGAAATGTGACTTATTCACAGATACGTTTTTATGACTTTTGGAGACCGTAGTCTCTATATCTCCATCCCAGATTTTGAAGTAGATTTACATCATACTCCATAATCAATTATGAGGAACGTACTGATCCTTGAAGTAATCTGCACCCTGCCCTTATTCTTGGTAAACATTGCTACTATACCTCCGAGGCCCACCAGCCTTTTCTCACTGGCCAAGTGTTTGTTGGACCAGAAAGAGTATCCGGTTTAAACTTGTTGCACCTTTTACAGCTCCGCCCATTATGCACCCTGTGGGAGGCAATGATTACACTAATCATGCTCGTCTTTAAGTGAAATGTATGATGGCCTCCTATCAAAAAATCTACAGGTGAAATCTACATAGCTAAATCTTGACTTAAGCCTTGAAAATAACTTTTCAATAATCTGTTGTTAACAAACAGCCTATCCTCTGCCACAGATTAACCTCTGGTGCCACAACATTCTTGTCTGTTATGCAAAATTCGTTTGTTTTTTTTTAGCACAGTTCAAAGTTTTTTGAAGTTTTAAAAAAGTAGTCCTTTCTGTGAGTCAGTTACTCCTGGGTGAAACGTGGTGGTGGATAAGTAAATCAAGAGGATTATGGAATTCCAGTTCATGTCACAAGGCAATCTCTAGATCAACTTCTGTTTCTTATTTGTTTTTAATGCATTTAGTAATTTGGGATTTTGCGATACATTGACTTATTGTATTGCTCATCATTCAGCCTTATCATTTGGACTCTTTTTATCCCCCTGTTGTATGCCCTCCTTATTTATGGAGACCTCCCTTATCCCCCTGTCTGCTTTGTCTCTCTTTTTTCTATCTCCTGATATTGTCCCTACACTTTGTCCCTTTTTGATCTTGCTTTATAACTCAATGAACTGTTTCTTTGTCCCTGTTTGCTGTCTTTCTTGTTCTCCCTTTGGAAATCTTCTCTTTTCTCCTTCATGCTATTTTGTTAGGATTTTTATTTTTTTTAAATCGTCTATTTCCCTTATGATCTCTCCCTTTTGATCTATTCCTTTCTCTTCCTCACTAATCAGTCCCTTTTTTATCTATCTGTATTTATCATTCATCTCACTCTTTTTCCTATGTCTCTTCCTCTTTGCCATATGTTAGTATCACAACTTTGTCTCTTTTGATCCTGTCAATTATGTCACCTTGATCTTTCCTACTTTATTCCTTTTTGGTTTCATCTTTGTTTTGTAATCTCCCCTTCTTTGATTTTGCCCCTCTATGATTTATGTTCTTTGCCCCTTTTGTGTGTCTGTTCTTTGTTAATCACTCCTCTCTAGTCCGACATTGATCTCTAGTGGTTCTTCTACTTTTGTCTCTCTTTGAGTTGTCTTTTGTTTTTTTCTAGTTTATCATCGGTGGTCTCTCCTTAGGAGTCCCTCTTTGTTGCCTTCGTTGATCTATGTTCCTCAGTAATCTCTCCATGTTTCCCCCTCATTATTTATCCCTTGTCATTTCTCCTTCTTTGCCGTCCATTATCACTTCCTCTTTGTTCCTGGTTGTCACTTCCTCTTTCTCTCTCTCATCTGTTTCCTTTGTCTCTTCCTGTTAGCCCCTCTTTATCCCACCTCTTTTTTCCCTTGTTGAGCTCTTTCATTTTGTCTCCTTGATCTCTTCCACCTTGCTCTTTTATCTCGTTTTTGTGCCATTATGTCCTTTGTCCTTGTTTGAATTTACCTCTTTTAAATCTCCATTTTTTCCAGTGTACTTTCCATCTTTGATCCTTCCGTCATTTGGTCCTTTTTGCCCTCGATGACTTCCTTCTCACTGCCTTCCTGACCTCTGTCCCCCACCACGGCTGCCATACCCTCTTCCTTACTACCTCCCCTGATTTGGTTTTTCTCCCTGATCTTTCCCCCACTCTAGGTATTTTTCCTGAGCCCGAGAAGGATCCTGTGATCCAAATTGCCAACATGGTGCTGCGGCAGGGAGAGAAGGACCCATTTGTGCGCAACGTGTTCACCCTGCGCTCCTGTGCTAGCATTGTGGGCTCCCAGGTCCTGTGCTTTGAACAGGAGAGTGAACTCCTGAAGGTGAACAATTCTAAATGTATTCTTGCATGAATGAAAGATAACTGTTTTATGCCACGTGAAGAATTACTTCAAGGCACTTGTAGAGGCAGATTACACTGGGGAGAATTCAATTTGGACATTTTTTGGGCACACCAGAGTCAAATAACAATGTTTTGATTTGCTGAGAAGCCAGTCTCTCCTAAAGATTTGGTGGCTTACAGAGGGTGAGCAGGGAAATCAATGGGAATGCAGTTGAATTTTCACAATTCTGTCAATGTGAAGGGAAGTTCATCAGCATTGATCTTATACCCTCATTTCCATCCCCACCCAATGACTTACAGCAGGTTGACATCAGCCCCAGGCTTGGTTTTCCATGGTCACTTCTCTTCACTGAGAGCACCTCACATTTGTACATGAATTTTCCTGTATCACTCATCCTTCATCCCTACTTTCTTCTGTCATCAAACCAATCACCAGTCTTCAAATTAGCCTCTGGAATTAGCACAGGTTCCAGATAACATTACATGAAATGTGTCCTCCTCTGCAGCCATTCGCGTCAAATTTAGCTCATTATGCTTGGCAAATCAAGCTCTCCACACTAGAGAGTTTGTTCAGTGCATCCTACTTCATCCTTTTACTCCTCTGCTTCACAGCTTGGTACCTTCATGAAGTTCAGATGTGGGAACAGATCGTTTTCTGTGCATGCTGCTCTGCCATGAAACAACTTCCGGGGACTGATCCCCATGTAATGGGAAACATTGATGCATCTGATAGAGACATCTAGCCGCAGATTCCTTCCGTCAGAATTATCCCCAGGCGTCAGACTGGATCCGGAAATTTTTCGCGAGCAGTATCCCTGTGCACCGGTAGGTTGTCCAGTTCAGCGTCGTATGAGCCGAAAGAGACATGCGTGTTGTCTTGTCTTTCCTCACCAGTCAGCGCAGAGCTGGAGAATAGCTACCCCCAGTCACTTTCTGACTGACCTTTTTTCAACCCTTTTGTTGAAGATTTTTTGAGACATGGTCTCCTGGTGTGGCAAGGATGTCCGCGAAGTAGGCTGGTTTTAAGCCCCGTGGCGCCTGTCACCGGTAAATGTCGGTGATGGACCCACACCTCGTCTGCCTTTGGTGCCTTGAGCGCGACCACAATGCCAAGACCTGCGTCTATTGTCGCGCCATGCACCCCAAGGCTTTGAGAGAGCGGTCCTTCACCCTCCATGCCGCTCGATGTGCGATGCCGCAACGGTCTTGATCACGGTCAAGAGGAAAGATCCCGGTCAAGAGAAAGGTCCCGGGATCGGTTGCAGAGCCGCTTCAAGCACTCGTCGCACTCAAAGTCGTCCGGGCATTCAGGTAAGTCCCACAAGTGCATAAAGAACAAAGAGGTGTTCGACTTTGCCCCGTCCATAGAAGTCATCTTACGAGACGAGGGAGCGTCTGCGTTTAAGGCCTGGCTCCATGGTTGAGCCTGGGCCGTCTCCGCACCTCTCCGAATTTTGCAGGAGCCGGAGCAACTCCTGTCCAGCTCCTTTTTGGACGGCCTGTTCAACCTGGAGCGCCTTTGGACCCCGTGGGCTTGGGAGAGTCTACCGCCAGCGGTTTCGCCTCTGCCGCCAGTCGCGCCCCTTGGATCCATGGACAAATCTGGACCAGTGCTGGTCGAGCCACCTTGACTTTCCCCCGGCACTGGCCCCACTGATGCCGCCCCTGGCACTGCCGACCCCATACTCCTCTCTGACACGGAGGCGAATGGGCGTCGTCCGATGCCAACTGGAGGCATTCCATCCAGGCCGGAACCTATGCCCTATTCCTATGGGTACCAGCCTCTAGATATCAACGAGAACACCTGGTGTGAGGAGTTGGCAGATGCCAGTGGACTGGACACATTCCCAGATACTGGCTTGGTCTCTCCCGGGAGTCACCCCTTCAGAACCACTTCTCCGGTTTAATGAAGCCTTCACAGACATTCTACTTGGGGCCTGGTCCAAGCCCTGCACAGGGGCTCCTGTGAATAGGACAATTGTCAACCACCATCGCCCCGCCCCAGGGAACCCAAACTACCTCACCCAGCATGTCACCTCGGAAAGCTTGCTGGTCCAAGCCTCCACTTCCAGAGTAAATCCTGGCGCATTCCCTACCACTCCACTTGACATGGAATCCAAGAGGTTGGATAACATGGGAAAGATGTTGGTTTGTTCTGCCCACCTGGCACTGCGGTCAGTGAACACCGCATGCCTATTTGGCCGATGCGCCTATTCGCTCTTGGACTCGGACGTGCAGGTGCTGCCTATTTTCTCCAAGGAGGCCCAAGCCATACTCTCCCAAGCTATTGCTGACGTGAGGGACACAGCTAAGTTCGTCAAACGCTGGGGGCTGGATACGACCGACTCAATAGGCAGAGTGGTTTCAACGTCATTGGCACTTAAGCGCCACGCCTGGTTGAGAACCACTGGCTTTTCGGGGGTCGTCCAGGCCTCGCTCATGTACATGCTCTTTGATGGTTCCTGTCTCTTCGGAGTCAAGGTGGACTCGGAGCTAGACCGCTTCAAGGACAGCTGAGCCTCTCCATAGCCCCTCGCCAAAGCCAGCCTGACTTTCACGGCCACAGAAGAGGCTTCCAGCCGCATCTTTACCTGCCCAACCATCACAGCACACAGGCTTCCCAGCTTCTGCATGGCCGATGCCCCGGCAGCCTCCAAGTCTCTTTAGTTTGCCCTCTGGCCATCATGGGCATACAATGGGAGGCAGGATACGCCATCACCTCTACCACTGGAGGTCGAGAACATCTGACTGCTGGTTTCTCCAGATTGTCCAAAGGGGCTACTCCCTCCCCTTTGTGACTACCCCTCAAACCATGCCACCCACTTGCGACAGGCTGACAGAGGACTACATCTCATTGCTCCGCCAGGAAGTGGCGGCTCACTTGGCCAAGGGAGCCATAGAGAGGGTGCCGGCAGCAGAATTAGGTCGTGTTCTGGTGCCCAGGAAGGACCGAGCCCATTGTCCCATCTTAGACCTGCACCCTCTCGATTTCTTCCTGAAAATGGAGAAATTCAGAATCTCAAGTCCTGTCTGTCCTGGACCCGGGAGACTGGGTGGTAGCGTTGGACTGGATGGCAGGCCATCCTGCCTGCCCATGGACGTCACCTGTTCACGGTTGGCCACAAGCATTTTCAGTTCACCGGGCTCCCCTTTGGCCCTACCAGTGCCCCTCGGGTGTTCAGCAAGGTGATGGCGGTGGTTGCTGCTCATCTGCGGAGATCAAGGTTGCCAGTTTTCCCCTATCTTAACAACTGGCTGGTGGAGGCGGGCCCCCCAGGCAGTCGTATCCCACTTCCAGACTACGGTGGACCTCCTGCACTTGCGGGGGTTCACTGTCAATGTGGCAAAGTCACATCTGAACTCTTCTCAGAAGCTACCTTTCACCTTAGTTGTTCTGAGCACAGTGCAGTTCGGGGTTATCCTCCCAAGCTGCGAGTCTAGGATATTCAGGCTATGATAAAAATGTTTCAGCCTCTATCCTGGATTTCGGTGAGACTGACTCCGAGGCTGCTGGGCCTCATTGCACCTGCATCCCGCTTTGGACACATGCCTGCTGGCATATGTAGGGCTCTACAGTCAAACCTGAAGTTCCAGTGGGCGCAGCATCAGAGGAATCTCTCCGACATGGTCCAGATCTTGGAGGTCACTGCAAATGATCTGCAGTGGGGGTTAATTAACTGCGATTGAGTCAGCGGCAGACCCCTCTCCCTTCCTCCCCCAGATCTGACAGTAGTGACAGATGCTTTACTCCTGGGCTAGGGCGTCCATTTGGGAGAGGTGGAGATCAGAGGCCTCTGGTGGAATCCCAGCTTTACATCAACTTGTTGAAGCTCCGAGTGATCCGACTGGCATTGGAAGCCTTTCAACCCTCCATCAAGAGGAGACTAGTGCAGGTGTTCATGGACAACACCACTGCCATGTGGTACTGCAACAAACAGGGTGTGGTGAGGTCGTGGACCCTTTGTCAAGAGGCCCTACGTCGCTGGACATGACTGGAACGTCAGGGCATTTCCCTGGTGGTGTGTGGTGGGGTCGTGGACCCTTTGTCAAGAGGCCCTACGTCTCTGGACATGGCTGGAACGTCCGGGCATTTCCCTGGTGGTTCAGCAACTGACGGGCTCTCTAAACGCCAGAGCAGACAAACTTAGCCTAAGATAATCACGAATGGCGTCTCCACCTGGAGGTCAATGTCTCTTTCAGCAGTGGGGAGAGCCTTGGTTAGATCTGTTCGCCACAGCAGAGAACACGCAATCTCAACAGTTCTGCGCACTGGAGTTTCCAAGGTGGCTCTCGCTCTGAGACGCTTTTAGTCTTGAGTGGAGGTCCGACCTCCTGCACGCCTTTCCGCCCATACCACTCTTGCCCAGATTTCTCAAGAAGATTAGGAACAACCAAACCCAAGTCATCCTTGTGGCTCCGGACTGGGTTCGGTGAGTATGGTATCATGAGCTATTGAGCATAGCCTCGGTCCTCTGACCAGGTTGCCCCTCCGGCAGGATCTTCTGCCGCAGCAGCATGGGAGGGTTCCCCACTCGAACCTGTCAATGCTCCGCCTTCATGCTTGGAGATTGAGCAGCAACAGTTGACAGCTTTCGACCTTCTGCCTGAAGTCTGTCATGTTGTCCTGGCAGGTTGGTGTCCCTCCACCAAGACGGTATACGTCAGCCAATGGAACACGTTTGTGGCATGGTGTACAGCCAAACAGGTTGACCCTTTATCTGCATTTCTTTCCCAAATTATTTTGTTTATTCTTACCCTGGCTCAGCAAGGCTCTGCAATGGGCACGTTGAAGGGTTATCTGCCATCTCCGCCTTCCTATGGCTGCCAGATCAGCTTTCTATCTTCAAGTCCCTTATTGTAAATAGGTTTCTTAGAGGTCTGCAACACTTATTTCCTCCAGCTCCCTTCGTTATGCCTCAATGGGACCTTAACTTGGTACTTACCGTTCTAATGTGTGCTCCCTTTCTACTGCTTCATAACTGCCCTCTTAGGCTTCTTATCAAGACTTCCTTTCTGGTAGCAATTACATCAGCCCGGAGGGTCAGTGAACCGCAGGTGTTGTCATCTCAGCCTCCGTACGTCTTTCTTTCCAGAGAAACTGGTCCTTCAGACCCAAGCATTCGTCTTGCCGAAGGTGGTTACCCCATTCTACGTAGGCCAGTCCTTCACTTTGCCTACCTTTTACGCTTAGCCTCATCGCTCTAAGGAAGAGGAGGGACTCCACCGGCTGGACCCAAAAGCAGTGTTGTCATTCTACCTTGACTGAACAAAACCGTTCTGGGTGGCAATCCACTCTTTGTGGGATATATTGGAGCCTAAAAAAGGGAAGGCTGTGCAGATACAGACCATCTCCTGGCGGATTGTACTTTGGTTTAAGACCTGCTTTACACTGGCCAAGAATCTGTAGCTAGAATTCTCTGTCAGATGAACAAGTTACTTGCCTTTGGTAATACCTTATCTGTTATACCTGGCATCATTGGCGCGGGTATCCCTTCCTCTTTTCGCTTCTGACCTTTTATGTTGGCTGGATTTAGATGCTCTGGGCGCTGTGCCACTGCCAATCAGTGACACAGCGCGAATGCTCCCTGTGTAAAGATAACTGTATGAATTGGGATAATCATAATTGGCACGTTTGGTTTACCTGTCAGTCCCTAGTATCAGTGCACTGTGTGTGCCCAGGGCTGGTTGACCAAATACTGCTGGTGGGCCGGCAGCGCTGATTTGCGCTACCCACCGAAGCAGCTTTGAAAGTATGTCTGTGTAGCATGTTCTAATAGCGAGTTACCCTCCATTTCACTGTTTACTATTGCGAGGCCACCCGTTCTCATAGGCCAGAATGTGCAGGCTGAGTATTACATGCCTTAATCCTACCTGCCCCCAGGAACCTGATAGGAACGTCGAATTTGATATGTTTAAGCTCAGAACATTGAGATGCATCTTTTAGTAAGGATTATTAGCGTAGCCCGTGTTTGAAAATGCCTCTACTAGAAACGAGGTATTTTCTGGCCTGAAGCATTCCTGTAGGCGTTTGCTAGCGTGTGTATTGGCCGTCTGGTTTTGGAGCAGCAGGGCCAGCTGGGTCAGACCTGGCTGGAGAGAGAGATCGGCATTTAGAGTATGGGGAGGGGTGACTCTTTGATCCGAGCAGGGCCGTGCCTGGCAAGGTGAATGATGGCTCCATCTCCCACTGGGCATCTGATAGCAGACCCCCAGATTCTTAAAGGGCAGGATGTCGCCTCGTAAACCAAGTGCTCCCCGACCCCACCGAACTGGTTCTGGCTGGATGCAGTGATTTGTGACTGCAGAGAACAAAGTCTTTTTAGGTATAAAACGCTGCGCTGAATCCTGTTTCAAGTGTGTTCCTTCTGGATGTCAAGACGAAAACTCTGTCCGAGCGGACAGAGGAAAGGACTTTGAAACTTTCACCAAGCTTGCTGAAGAAACTACCCAAGGGCCTGAATTGAGAGCGCCTCCTGCTGAAGTCTCAGGGACATTAGACTTCACCCCGTCAGCCGCCCGAATTCCTTTGTAGGTGAGGCCTCCGTCGAGTAATCCGGAACCTCTAGTCCTACTGTGAGGAACGCGAACTGGTAACCCTTGTGAATTGTGTGTGTGGGCCGCCGCAGCTAAGCGAGAGCTGCCGCCGCTGAGTGCCCGCCTTAATTTGAATCTTCAGAACCTTCGTTGAAACTGTGTGGGCCGCCGCAGCTAAGAGAGAGCTGCCGCCGCTGAGTGCCCGCCTTAATTTGAACCTTCGCTGAAACTGTGTGGGCTGCCGCAGCTAAGAGAGAGCTGCCGCCGCTGAGTGCCCGCCTTAATTTGAATCTTCGGAACCTTCGCTGAAACTGTGTGGGCCGCCGCAGCTAAGGGAGAGCTGCCGCCGCTGAGTGCCCGCCTTAATTTGAATCTTCAGAACCTTCGCTGAAACTGTGTGGGCCGCCGCAGCTAAGAGAGAGCTGCCGCCGCTGAGTGCCCGCCTTAATTTGAATCTTCGGAACCTTCGCTGAAACCCTGTGGGCCGCCGCAGCTAAGAGAGCTGCCGCCGCTGGATGCCCGCACTTGTGTTAGTTGTGCAACATCGTGGATTGTCCTGTGAGCCGCCGCAGCTAAGAGAGCTGCCGCCGCTGATTGCTCGCACCCTTGCTAACTTGGCATCATCGTGATTTGTCCTGTGAGCCGCCGCAGCTAAGAGAGAGCTGCCGCCGCTGAGTGCTCGCACCCTTGCTAACTTTGCACCATCGTGAGTTGTCCTGTGAGCCGCCGCAACTAAGAGTTGCTGCCGCGGAGTGCTTGCATCCTTGCTAACTTTGCATCATCGTGATTTGTCCTGTGAGCCGCCGCAGCTAAGAGAGAGTTGCTGCCGCGGAGTGCTCGCACTCTTGCTAACTTTGCATCATCGTGATTTGTCCTGTGAGCCGCTGCAGCTAAGAGAGAGCTGCTGCCGCGGAGTGCTTGCACCCTTGCTAATTTTGCATCATTGGGATTTGTCCTGTGGGCCGCCGCAGCTAAGAGCGCTGCTGCCGCTGAGTGCCCACGTCTTTGTCAACCTTGCACCATCGTGAATCGTCCCGTGGGCCGCCGCAGCTAGGAGAGCGCTGCCGCCGCCGCGAGCCCACCACTGAGCGGCACGACGAGTGTCATCGCCACCACCAGCCCGGGCCGCCGCAGCCGCGTGCTGCTGCCGCTAAGGGCCCGGAGTGCCCGAATCATTGCGAGTGCACGTTGTGGACCACTGCCATCGAGAACTGTGGTAGCTGGGAGTCCGCCTGTCACCGTCTCCGCTTCTTCGAGAAGCTACGTGCTGTGTCCCGTCCAACGGCAGGTATCTGGTGCGCAACGGGTCGCGTAGACCCAGGCCTTGAACTCAGTCAGTGCCACGTTCTGGTGAATACGTATTGCCCTTTTTAAGTCCCTACTGACTTGCGTGCATTCTAACTGGTTAAAACGCTTTTGAGAGTCTCGTACTAAACCTTAGATAAAGATACCATTTTTTCTATACCTACTTGAGTTGTGTCCTTTTGTGGTGTCGTTACTGCCTTATTGTGCATGGTCATAAATGCTTCACACACTGCCTCTGAGATAGGCCTAACTGCTCGTGCTACATTACCACAGGGTTGAGCAGGGGTTATCAAAGGGGGTAGCCCACTTGCCCTGACTTAGGAAGAAGGGTCCCTATTTGGACAGTGGCGCCAGCCATTGCCAACTAGAGACCCCCATTTCTAACATTGGCGGTCAGCGGTGAGGATCAGGACTTGCATTTATGATCCACGTACAATAACTGGTAGACACCACTAGTGAGTACAGACCAAGGCGCAGACATGCGCGGATTTTTTTTCTCTCTCCCCAAATTTTTTTTAGTTGGTTGTTTTAATATTGAATTGTTGATCGCAGCCATGAGTACTGCTAATATGGGAAGGCCAACCTCCAATGCTTCGGAGGATCGCGCCTTTGAGGAGGGAAGATTAGATACCTATACTGCCAAACAGCTGAAGTCATTTTGTAGGCAATTCGCAGTCCCCGTGATAGGTCTCTCTAGGAAGGAGGAGTACCACAAGGCGCTGAAGGCCTGGTGGGAAGCGAGAGAGTCCGCTGGGGATGAGGAAGAGAATGCTGGAGGGTAGCAGAATGATGCAGTAGAGGGGGGGGGGGAGATAGAACACCCTCCAATCCAGGTACTAGTGTATCCCAAAGGAGCCTGACCCCAGAAGAGCTGGAGGACAGGGAGAGAGATAGGAGGCATAGTTTGGAGATGGCTAAATTGGAAGGTCAGAAGGACCTTGAGAGTAAGAAGTTAGACATTAAGAAGAATCGATTGTCATTTGAACTTGAGAAAATGAGAATGGAACATGAGAGAATGTTGAGGGAGATAGAGATCAGGGCGAGGAGTGTCCCGGTCTCCCCTCTGGTGGCAGCATACCTTTAGTAACTCCTGAGAGTAGAGTTTATATTCCTAAGGATGTCATTAAGGATTTTCACAAGAGTGAGGATATTGGGCAATGGTTTGCCGCATATGAGATAGCAATGATGTCCCACCGGGTCCCTGAGCAGGATTGGGGAGCGGGATTGTGGGGGCGCTTTGTGAGTGATGGTAGGGATACCCTGTTGGACCTGCCTGAGGAGAGCAGGATGGTGTATGCCCATATGAAAGAAGCTTTGATGACCCGTTATGGTTTGACCCCGGAAATGTACAGGCAGAGGTTTAGGACCTGTAAGAGGTTAGAGGGTACCACGTGGGTTGAATATGTGTCTTTTTTCTGCAGAGCAATGGATCGCTGGGTAAAAGTTAGCAAAGTGGAAACTTTCGAGCAATTGTATGATTTGTTTGCGTGGGAGCATTTGTCCAGTAACTGTTTTCCAGAGCTACGCCAGCACCTGATTGATAGTAAGCTGGCTAACCCTAGGAAGCTTGCTGAGGAGGCGGACCGCTGGGTGAGCACCCGGGTCCGCAAAGGTTTTGTGGGAGACTTCGCCCGAGGTGGGCAGGGCCCCCAGCAGAAAAGTGGGGGGGACAAGGGTAAACAGAGGGAGTTCCAGAGAGGGCCCCAAAGTAATTCCCAAGGGAACCAAGCCGTGGTGTCCCAGCCTCCCCCTGAGAAGAAGCCAGTGTCCCCGACAGGTAGGCCTGTTCGTAGGGGGCCCCTTACTTGTTTCAAGTGTGGTCACCGGTATTATGATCCCCAGTGTCCCCAGAGGGACCCCAATGCATCCCCTCGTGCACCACCCTGGGCACCATCCCGCCAGATGGCCAGTGTAGTCCTGGGGGGGGAGGAAATGGAGGTCCAAGGTGGGTGGGATCCCGTAGAGTTAACCCATGTCTCGCTAGGGGACTTCGAGAAGGTCCCTAACCCCACACTGCCGACCAACACTCAGAAGTACCGGCAGTGGGTGACCATCAATGGCCATAGGGTGGAGGCTCTCAGGGACACCGTAGCTAGTGTGACTGCTGTCAGCTCCCGGTTGGTGTCCAAAGTGCAAGTTGTCCCCCATGCATTCTGCCCCGTAGTGTCAGCAGACAACTCAGAGAGCCAGTGTGAAGTGGCTCAGGTTCCCTTCGAGTGGGGGGGGTCACAGGAAACTCTACAAGTGGTTGTGAGGGCCGCCATGCCTGTAGACTTGATCTGGAGAGTTCCCCGTGGGCTACGGTGGAGAGAAAGTCTCATTTGGAAATGTTGGGGTTGCCTGAGTGGGCGTGTGTGACCACTCGGTCCATGACAGCTCAGAAGGATGTTCAGGAGGGTTTGGAGCCTGAAAGTATGGCCCAGGCTCCTGCCTCAAAGAGAAGGGGTAGGGGGCGCGGGAAACCGGCCCCCACGGTTCCCACGGTCCCTTAGGGAGCAGACCTTGAGGGGGATGCCCTGGAACCTACAGGGGAACAAGTGGCCGAACTCGGGGACCTACCGGAGCTGACCCATTGGCAGCAGGAAGGGGGGCCCTCCAGGGAGGAATTTTGCAAGCAGCAGAGAACCTGCCCTTCTCTTGAGGGGGTGCGGCGACAGGCCGCCGCCCAGGCAGTAGGTGACCAGACAGGGTCACATTGGATCTATTGGGAGAACGACCTCCTTTACAGCGAGCCTAAGGTTGCTGAGCCTGGGTCAGCTCGTGTGCTGGTGGTACCCCAGAGCTTCAGGACCTTCCTACTGGGGTTGGCTCATGATGTGCCACTGGCTGGACATCTGGGGCAGACCAAGACCTTTGAGAGGCTGGTCACCCACTTCTATTGGCCCCAGATGCGCAGGAGCTCCGGTGCTCACTGCAGAACGTGCGAGACTTGCCAGGCAAGTGGGAAGAGTGGGGGGAAGATTAAGGCCCCACTGCAGCCCTTTCCCGTGGTGAGCACCCCATTCGAAAGAGTGGGCATTGATATTGTGGGGCCTCTGGATCCCAAGACAGCCATGGGCAACAGGTTCATCCTGGTCTTGGTGGACCATGCCACCCGGTACCCTGAGGCCATCCCGCTCAGGACAGTGACGGCCTCTGTGGTGGGACGGGCACTGATGGGGACTTTCTCCCGTGTGGGATTCCCCAGAGAGGTGGTGTCCGATAGGGGAACTAACTTCATCTCCAAGTACATGAAGTCTCTGTGGGAGGAGTGTGGGGTAACGTATAAGTTCACCACTCCTTACCACCCCCAGGGTAATGGCCTGGTTGAGAGATTCAACCGGACCCTTAAGGGCATGATTATGGGCCTAGGCGAGCCCATGAGGCGTAAGTGGGATGTCCTCTTACCATGCCTGTTGTTTGCCTACCGTGAGGTGCCACAGAAGTCTTTAGGGTTCAGTCCCTTTGAGCTGCTCTATGGTCACCCAGTAAGAGGGCCTCTGAGTCTGGTCAAGGAAGGCTGGGAGCAATCTCCCAGGAAACCTCCCCAGGATGTGTTTAGTTACATGTTGGCCTTCAGGAACCAGACTCGGCGTTTCAGGAAACTTGCTGAGGCAAACCTGGAAACCAGCCAGGAAGAGATGAAACGCTGGCACGATCAGAATGCCACTCCGATCGAGTTTCAGCCTGGACAGAAGGTTTGGGTCATCGCCCCGGTGGAGCCCTGTGCGCTCCAGGATAGGTGGACCGGCCCCTTTGAGGTGGTGGAGCGCAAGAGTCCTGTTACCTACGTGGTGGACTTGCAGTCTCCCAGGAACCCCTTGCGGGTCCTGCATATTAACCACCTGAAGCCCCACTTTGAGAGGTCTGAAGTGGGCATGCTTTTGGCCACAGATGCTGGGATGGAGGAGGAGAGCGAGCCCCTT
The DNA here is from genome assembly GCA_963921515.1 of Calotriton arnoldi. Taxonomy (NCBI): domain Eukaryota; kingdom Metazoa; phylum Chordata; class Amphibia; order Caudata; family Salamandridae; genus Calotriton; species Calotriton arnoldi. Next base: position 274,870 of record CAWUFW010004717.1, read on the forward strand.
CCTGACCTCCTGTGTGCAGGGGAGCGAGATGGGTCAGTGGAGGGTGTGGTCCTCTCCACCACACTGACCCCTGAGCAGCAGGGTAATTGTCGCCAACTGTTGGGGCAATTCAGTGATCTGTTCTCCCTGGTACCTAGTGTCACTGATTGGTGTGTCCATGACGTGGACACCGGAGACAGTCCTCCCATTAAGCACAAGGCTTACCGAGTGACTGACCGGGTAAGGGCCTACATTAAGGATGAGGTTACCAAAATGTTTGCCCTTGGGGTGATTGAGTCCTCTAGCAGCCCTTGGTCCAGCCCAGTGGTCCTGGTACCAAAAGCTGCAGCGCCTGGTACCACCCTCGAACTTCGGTTCTGCATGGACTATCGGGGCCTCAATTCAGTCACGAAGACTGACGCGCACCCCGTCCCCAGAGCTGATAAGCTCATAGATCGGTTAGGGGCTGCCAAATACCTCAGCACATTTGATTTGACGTCTGGGTATTGGCAGATCGCCTTGACCGAGGGAGCAAAGGAGAGGTCAGCCTTCTCCACACCCGATGGGCACTACCAGTTCCGGGTGATGCCCTTTGGAATGAAGAATGCCCCTGCCACCTTTCAGAGGCTGGTCAACAGGGTGTTGGTTGGGCTGGAAGACTTCAGTGCCGCCTACCTGGATGACATTGCGGTGTTTAGCTCCTCTTGGGAGGACCACCTGCGCCACCTCTGGGAGGTATTGATGGCACTGCGGAAGGCAGGCCTCACAATCAAAGCCAGTAAGTGCCAGATTGGGCAGGGTTCTGTAGTGTATTTGGGGCACCAGGTGGGGAGCGGCCAGGTGGCGCCCTTCAGCCCAAAATTGAAACTATCCTGGCGTGGGAACCCCCAAGACTCAGACGCAGGTGAGAGCCTTCTTAGGACTCACGGGGTACTACAGGAGGTTTGTCAAAGGATATGGTAACATTGTTGCACCCTTGACTGAGCTGACTTCTAAGAAGCAGCCAAAGAAGGTAAACTGGACTGACACCTGTCAGAACTCTTTTGACGCCCTGAAGACTGCCATGTGCACTGCACCCGTGCTTCAGGCGCCCGACTTTTCAAAGGAATTCGTTGTCCGGACAGACGCCTCAGAGCATGGTATAGGGGCTGTTCTGTCACAGATCAATGAGGAGGGACTAGACCAACCGGTAGCCTTCCTAAGCAGGAGGTTACTTCCCCGGGAACAGAGGTGGAGTGCAATTGAGCGTGAGGCATTTGCTGTGGTCTGGGAGCTGAAGAAGCTGAGGCCATATTTGTTTGGGACTCACTTCCAGGTTCAGACAGACCACAGGCCCCTTAGATGGTTGATGCATATGAGGGGTGAGAATCCCAAGTTGTTGAGGTGGTCCATTTCCCTACAGGGTATGGATTTCACGGTGGAACACCGCCCTGGTACAGAGCACGCCAATGCTGACGGTCTGTCCAGGTTTTTCCGCCTTAGTGATGAGAACTCCCAAGGGAATGGTTAGTTCTCACCACATTTCAGCTGGAGGGGACGTGTGTTAGACCTGGCATCATTGGCGCGGGTCTCCCTTCCTCTTTTCGCTTCTGACCTTTTATGTTGGCTGGATTTAGATGCTCTGGGCGCTGTGCCACTGCCAATCAGTGACACAGCGCGAATGCTCCCTGTGTAAAGATAACTGTATGAATTGGGATAATCATAATTGGCTCGTTTGGTTTACCTGTCAGTCCCTAGTATCAGTGCACTGTGTGTGCCCAGGGCTGGTTGACCAAATACTGCTGGTGGGCCGGCAGCGCTGATTTGCGCTACCCACCGAAGCAGCTTTGAAAGTATGTCTGTGTAGCATGTTCTAATAGCGAGTTACCCTCCATTTCACTGTTTACTATTGCGAGGCCACCCGTTCTCATAGGCCAGAATGTGCAGGCTGAGTATTACATGCCTTAATCCTACCTGCCCCCAGGAACCTGATAGGAACGTCGAATTTGATATGTTTAAGCTCAGAACATTGAGATGCATCTTTTAGTAAGGATTATTAGCGTAGCCCGTGTTAAAAAATGCCTCTACTAGAAACGAGGAATTTTCTGGCCAGAAGCATTCCTGTAGGCGTTTGCTAGCGTGTGTATTGGCCATCTGGTTTTGGAGCAGCAGGGCCAGCTGGGTCAGACCTGGCTGGAGAGAGAGATCGGCATTTAGAGTATGGGGAGGGGTGACTCTTTGATCCGAGCAGGGCCGTGCCTGGCAAGGTGAATGATGGCTCCATCTCCCACTGGGCGTCTGATAGCAGACCCCCAGATTCTTAAAGGGCAGGATGTCGCCTCGTAAACCAAGTGCTCCCCGACCCCACCGAACTGGTTCTGGCTGGATGCAGTGATTTGTGACTGCAGAGAACAAAGTCTTTTTAGGTATAAAACGCTGCGCTGAATCCTGTTTCAAGTGTGTTCCTTCTAGATGTCAAGACGAAAACTCTGTCCGAGCGGACAGAGGAAAGGACTTTGAAACTTTCACCAAGCTTGCTGAAGAAACTACCCAAGGGCCTGAATTGAGAGCGCCTCCTGCTGAAGTCTCAGGGACATTAGACTTCACCCCGTCAGCCGCCCGAATTCCTTTGCTAGGAATTCTACTTGCAGGTGAGGCCTCCGTCGAGTAATCCGGAACCTCTAGTCCTACTGTGAGGAACGCGAACTGGTAACCCTTGTGAATTGTGTGTGTGGGCCGCCGCAGTTAAGAGAGAGCTGCCGCCGCTGAGTGCCCGCCTTAATTTGAATCTTCAGAACCTTCGTTGAAACTGTGTGGGCCGCCGCAGCTAAGAGAGAGCTGCCGCCGCTGAGTGCCCGCCTTAATTTGAATCTTCGGAACCTTCGCTGAAACTGTGTGGGCCGCCGCAGCTAAGAGAGAGCTGCCGCGGCTGAGTGCCCGCCTTAATTTGAACCTTCGCTGAAACTGTGTGGGCTGCCGCAGCTAAGAGAGAGCTGCCGCCACTGAGTGCCCGCCTTAATTTGAATCTTCGGAACCTTCGCTGAAACTGTGTGGGCCGCCGCAGCTAAGAGAGCTGCCGCCGCTGAGTGCCCGCCTTAATTTGAATCTTCAGAACCTTCGCTGAAACTGTGTGGGCCGCCGCAGCTAAGAGAGAGCTGCCGCCGCTGAGTGCCCGCCTTAATTTGAATCTTCGGAACCTTCGCTGAAACCCTGTGGGCCGCCGCAGCTAAGAGAGCTGCCGCCGCTGGATGCCCGCACTTTTGTTAGTTGTGCAACATCGTGGATTGTCCTGTGAGCCGCCGCAGCTAAGAGAGAGCTGCCGCCGCTGATTGCTCGCACCCTTGCTAACTTGGCATCATCGTGATTTGTCCTGTGAGCCCCGCAGCTAAGAGAGCTGCCGCCGCTGAGTGCTCGCACCCTTGCTAACGTTGCACCATCGTGAGTTGTCCTGTGAGCCGCCGCAACTAAGAGAGAGTTGCTGCCGCGGAGTGCTCGCATCCTTGCTAACTTTGCATCTTCGTGATTTGTCCTGTGAGCCGCCGCAGCTAAGAGAGAGTTGCTGCCGCGGAGTGCTTGCACCCTTGCTAACGTCGCATCATCATGATTTGTCCTGTGAGCCGTCGCAGCTAAGAGAGAGCTGCTGCCGCGGAGTGCTTGCACCCTTGCTAATTTTGCATCATTGGGATTTGTCCTGTGGGCCGCCGCAGCTAAGAGAGAGCTGCTGCCGCTGAGTGCCTACGTCTTTGTCAACCTTGCACCATCTTAAATCGTCCCGTGGGCCGCCGCAGCTAGGAGAGCGCTGCTGCCGCCGCGAGCCCACCACGGAGCGGCACGACGAGAGTCATCGCCACCATCAGCCCGGGCCGCCGCAGCCGCGTGCTGCTGCCGCTAAGGGCCCGCCTGTCCCGGGGTGCCCGAATCATTGCGAGTGCACGTTGTGGACCACTGCCATCGAGAACTGTGGTCGCTGGGAGTCCGCCTGTCACCGTCTCCGCTTCTTCGAGAAGCTACGTGCTGTGTCCCCGTCCAACGGCAGGTATCTGGTGCGCAACGGGTCGCGTAGACCCAGGCCTTGAACTCAGTCAGTGCCACGTTCTGGTGAATACGTATTGCCCTTTTTAAGTCCCTACTGATTTACGTGCATTGTAACTGGTTAAAACGCTTTTGAGAGTCTCGTACTAAACCTTAGATAAAGATACTATTTTTTCTATACCTACTTGAGGTGTGTCCTTTTGTGGTGTCGTTACTGCCTTATTGTGCATGGTCATAAATGCTTCACACACTGCCTCTGAGATAGGCCTAACTGCTCGTGCTACGTTACCACAGGGTTGAGCAGGGGTTATCAAAGGGGGTAGCCCACTTGCCCTGACTTAGGAAGACGGGTCCCTATTTGGACAGTGGCACCAGCCATTGCCAACTAGAGACCCCCATTTCTAACATTATCTGGTAAAGAGACTATCTAACTGCAGATTCCTTATTGATCCACCCATCGTCCCCGTTCTGCGAATAGATTTATAGGTATAGGGCTGCTCCATTTCAGGACCGTAGTTCCACACTAAAGTGGTCAGTGTTCTTTGTGGCTCCTCACTCCTGGTGTGGAAAGTCCTGAAAAGAAACTTATGTCGTCGTGCTGGGGTGGTGCCTATATAGGCACAGCGCATGGCACTTCTGGCCCGGACGCCACGTGGAGCCAAACGACTCCACTAACTGCTGCGCATGGGTACTGCTCACGAAAAATTTCCGGATCCAGTGTAACGCCTAGGGATAATTCTAAGGTAAGGAATCTGCAGCTAGATAGTCTCTACCAGATAAGGCATTACCGAAGGTAAGTAACTTGTTCTTAAAGGCAGGCATTAAGTATAGGTGTATTACTTTCAGCAGTGAGGCCCAAATCTCCAAGCATGATGCACAAGAGGTTTTCTTCAAGCTTGAACCCCTTTGTAACGTCAAGCAGATTTTTGCTGCTTGAATGAAGGGTTCTGCCATGCTTGCAAGAGTTTTACTTATTTTAAGGTGTGCTGGGGCATTTCCATTTTAGTCTTTGTAAATCAAAGTTATTCTAGCCTGGATGGCAGCGACTGTAGTCTTCTGAGCCATAGGGACATGTCTGTCCTGGGATTATTGGTGGCAACACAAACTGGCATCACAAACTGCTGCATTCTACAGGTCCTAGAACTTTTGTGTTTGTTTCTTCATCATTCCTATTAAATTAGTTGCTTGGTAGACCCTCAATCCTGTCCATGTCGTGCATCTTTTCTCGGAGCCTTGTGAACTAGTTCTGACATCTCACAGTGATCATCTGGGTGCTGTCGTCATTCATTAGCCCACCTATTTAAACACTCGCCTTCATCCTGTTTGTCTAACCAACATTAATGCTTTTTTAACCTTGCTGGTCTCCTATTATGCGAGTTCTAGAGAGGTACGTAACTGCTCAAAAGAAATATTCATCTTGCTCTTTGCCCACTGGTTAGTAGTTCAGCCCAATTGTTGTGTGTGCTACAGTTTTAGCCTCGTTGCTTTCTTCTGTGTATTATCGAAGTAAATGGTCATACCGCGTGGGTAGTTTATATGGCCAATTAGTTTACTGATTCGGTCAGGGGCTAAAAACCAAGAGTGTAAGACTGGGCCTCAGCAGTGGCATTGCCTTACATATACTGTAGGGTGAGACGCCTAGTCAGATGATATGGTACAGACTGAGCAGGGTCACTCCTTTTTTTTTTTTTCCTTGCAAGACGCGCCTTATTGCAAGATGGCAGTTCCTAGTTGTCCTTATCAATTATGTTTGACATACTGTACCTGGCCTTAGATTTCCCTTGTACACTACCTCAAAGGGACTAAAACTCTTACTCTCCAGGAGAAAATCTATGGAAGATAACAGGAGGTAATGCTTGCATTTCAAAGTGACGTTGACAATTTTACTTTGTCGATTTGTTCCTGGGTAAAATACAGTGACTAGGTGATAAACTCAGCATTTTTTCCCCCAAATAATAATTATTTTTGTAATTGGTAATCAGCATTTTTATAGTGTGCAATTAGTGTAGCACCAGACCACTTTGAAAGTCCGCGGATGACTTTTCTGAACGAGTTCATAAGTGCCGCAAGCAGACCAGTGTCATTCCAGTTATAATTCTATTGATTGAGGCACACATCTGCACTCTGCATTTTAACAGGCTGTAGCTGTTCCCCTTCAAAGCTTTGTTGCTGTTCTTCGGCATACATACATGAAGGTTCTCACCAGCGGACTCTCCTTTTCATTGTTGTTTTCCAACTTCTATGATTGTTCGCCATTCTCCTCTATTTGAATCCCTGTACCAAAGTCCTCTGAGACTACTGCAAGGAATTAATCGGAGCTTTAGAAAAGAAAACTTAAAATAAAATTTCAAAAAGTTCAAAACCTGTTTGCAGTTCCAAAAACTGGATTGCCTCGGACAAGCCAACAAATCTCTCTTTTCACACTAACTAGACACACTTTTGCCTTTTTTGTCAAAGAGAGTGCAACCCAATCTATGAATAGAGATGACCTAGGGTTCATCTTGCTGTGAGCTGCAATAGACAGCTAGTCACTTTTCAGAAAATATGGAATGTTCGAGGCATGTGAGCTGCAGAGCGCTCACTGTGCATTAGATCGCCATCTGGTGTTGGGCTCGGATGCTTGCACTTTGTTGTTGTCTTCGAAGAAGTCTTTGTAGTCATGTGATAGGTGACTCCTCCTTAGGACAATAGTGCGCATGGGCATCGACTCCATCCTCAGATAGTTTTTTTCCGCCATCGGGTTCGGATGCATTTCGACACTCCGGTTCGAAACTCGTTTTTGCAGCGTTTCCACTTTTCAACGCCTACTACCGACATCGACATCTCGACGTCCCTTCCTCGATCTCCTTTCCAGCCGCCGACGCGGGCCGTTGGGCCCATCGACGCCGTAAGGCCTACTGCCCATGGAAAGGACGCCATTCCGAAAATGCCCCCAATGTGGAGCAAAGTTTCCACATAGTGACCACCACCAGGTCTGTAATCGGTGCCTCTCACCAGACCATAACGAGGCCACTTGTCCGGCCTGCGCCTCCTTCCGCTCCAAGAAGACAATCCGAGATCGTCGAGCCCGAAGGCACATCATGGCGCACAGGTCCGCTCCGGAACCCGTCAACATCTTCGACGAGGGTCCCGATGTTCCGGAAGAAGACTCCGAAGACCTCGCTATCATCTCCGAGGCAGAGGACTCCGACAGTTCCATCCCTTCAGGGCAGCGTGTGAGTACTACTGCCCCTGCCCCAACCCTCCCTGCAAAATCGAAGGCACCGGTCAGTACTTCGCCTACGGGCCCCAGTCGAGACCGTAAACGTGTTTCGGACGCCCGCCTTCGGGCTCGGCACCGAACAAGAAAACAAAGCCTTCTAGTTCCTCGGCACCGACCAAACCTCATGTGCCCGTTACACCGGCACCTTCGGCGCCGAAACACAAAGACCACCCGGCGCCGAAATCCAGCTCGGTCCCCAAATCCGCCTCCAAGCACGCGGATCCCTCGGCACCGAAACCGAAGCTACTCGACACGCCCCCTAAACTAAAGCCGGTCGAGCCTGTAGCTAAACCGAAGGACGCCCGACGCCTTCTAAAGCAAAGGAACATTTAAAGAAGCCATCACCACGTTCGGAACCGAAAAGTCGGCGCCGAAAACTAATATTCAAGGAGAGGAACTGTTTACACCGGATCCCATCGATCCTAATCAACACAAACTTTATATCAATCCTAAAACAGGACATATTTCCTCTGTGCCACGTCACAAGCCTGTCCCTCCGAAGAAGAAAGACTCTTCCACTTCCCTATGCCTCCTTCTTCCCCTATACCTCTCTCTAACACCCCTCCTCTCCACATCCCTATCACACCTCCTCAACCTGCGGATTCTCCCCCACATGAGTATGAGGACAACATGGGGTACGGGGATGACCCTCATAATTTATATCTGGATCCAGATAATCCACCACAGGATGACTGGGGTTATAATGACCCCCAGACCCTACAGACCTCCCCAGCCCTCCACCTTATCCCACAAAACCATCTCCACCAGATGATCACATAGGTTTTGGGCAACTCATACATAGGGCGGCCGTTTTTCATGGGGTGCATATTCACACCGACCAACCAGAGGAAGATTTTCTTCTAGACACTTTTGAACGGTCTCAAAAACGGTTCAAACTTTGCCCATGATCAAGGGTGTCATTAAACATGCACCTGAAATTTTTAACGACCCGGTCAGAGCCAGGATCCTTAATCCTAGAGTGGATAAAAAGTATAGACCTGCCCCCGATGACCCCACCTACATCAAAGGTCAGCTCCCCTTGACTCACTGGTCGTTTCTAATGCCAGAAAACGCGCCAATTCCCAAACTTCAGGGGATGCTCCGCCCCTGATAAAGAATCCAAATTGTTAGATTCCTCTGGCAAACGCGTAGCTGCGCAAGCCACCAACATCTGGCGCATCGCTAACACCCAAGCTCTACTAGCTAGGTACGACAGGGCACACTACGATCAGCTAGAAACCCTCCTTCAACATCTACCTGATCAATACAAAACAAAAGCCACTGACCTCATTCAAGAAGGCAAACTTATTTCCAATGCCTCCATTAAGTGCGCCTTAGACGCAGCCGACACCGCCGCTAGGTCAGTTAACACTAGCGTGCTTATCAGACGACACGCCTGGCTTCGCATTTCAGGTTTTAAGCCAGAGGTTCAGACTACTATACTAAACCAGCCCTTTAACCAAAACCAACTATTTGGTCCTGCTGTCGACACAGCACTAGAACAGATGAAGAAGGATACTGACACTGCCAAATCAATGGGAGCATTGCAGTCCCCGCAGCAACGTGGCTCCTTTCGCCGCTCCTTTTACAGAGGGGGCTCCAGGAATACCACCGCAGACAGTTCCTCTTCCTATCGAACAAACACCCAAACCTCCCCTAATAGAGGATACTTTAGGGGTGGTTACAGAGGCAACAACTCTAAGGGCAGAGGTCGAGGTAATAATAACAACACCCGTACCTCCACCACTCCCAAACAGTGACTTTCCTCCACTTCCCCCGACCACAACACTCCTGTCGGGGGAAGGCTATCACAGTTCCTGCCTGTCTGGAACTCCATTACAACAGACAGGTGGGTGAGACAGATTATCCAACATGGCTACTGCCTGGAGCTAACAGCTACCCCCCACACCATACCACCCAGGCAGCGTCCAATGTCCACAGACCATCTTACACTTTTACAACAAGAGGTACTTTCCCTGCTTCAAAAGCACGCCATAGAGCCAGTGCCTCTGCTACAGCAGGGCACAGGGGTTTACTCCCTGTACTTCCTCATTCCCAAAAGGACGGCACTCTCAGGCCTATTTTAGACCTCAGACCTCTCAATCAATACATACACTCAGATCATTTTCACATGATCACTCTCCAACAAGTGCTTCCCTTACTACAACAACAAGACTTCCTTGCCACATTAGACCTCAAGGACGCCTACTTCCACATTCCCATACATCCTGCTCACAGGAAGTATCTAAGGTTCGTTCTCAATGGGCAGCACTACCAGTTCAAAGTACTGCCATTCGGAGTCACCACTGCTCCAAGAGTGTTTACCAAATGCCTTGCAGTAGTAGCAGCGCATCTACGAAGACAACAAATACATGTCTTCCCATACCTGGACGACTGGCTTATCAAAGCCAAATCATTCAACCAGTGTGTCCAACACACTCACCAAACGATACAAACATTACACGACTTGGGCTTCACAATAAACTATACCAAGTCCCACCTTCAGCCCTCCCATGTCCTTCAATATCTGGGAGCTACGATAAACACTTCCACTGCTCTAGCTTACCCCAGGCCAGCCAGGATAGCCAGTATACAAACCCTTGTCCCCAGGTTTCAAATGCAACACTCTCTTCCAGCCAGAGTGTTTATGCAGCTCATCGGCATGATGGCATCCTGCATTTTTCTCGTCCCTCATGCAAAACTTCAAATGCGTCCTCTACAAGAGTGCCTAGCGCGCCAATGGAACCAGGCTCAGGGACATCTTACAGATCTGGTGTTGGTAGACAGCCGCACACATCGCTCTCTGCAGTGGTGGTACACCAACAATTTGTCCAAGGGGCGGCCGTTCCTAGAGCCGGTTCCACAAGTAGTACTAACCACGGACGCATCCCTTACAGGATGGGGAGCACACCTGTTACACCATACAACACAGGGCAAGTGGACCACTCAGCAGAAACGGTTCCACATCAACCACCTAGAGTTACTAGCCATATTCCTAGCTCTCAAGTCCTTTCAACTCCACGTACAAAACAAAGCTGTCCTGATCCGAACAGACAACATCACAGCTATGTACTATATACAAAAACAGGGGGGGACACACTCTCCACAACTGTCCCAACTAGCACAGGACATTTGGAGGTGGGCCATACCACAAAACATTTACCTTCTAGCAGAACACCTACCAGGGGTTCACAATCAGATTGCAGATCTGTTAAGTCGACAGGCACAACAGATTCACGAGTGGGAACTACATCCACAAGTTCTTCTACCTTTCTTCCAAATGTGGGGCCAGCCAGACTTAGATCTGTTTGCCACACACCAAAACGCCAAATGCCCAACCTTCGCCGCCAGGCTTCCACACCCGCAGTCCAAGGGCAATGCGATATGGATGAACTGGTCCGGCAGATTTGTGTACGCTTTTCCACCGCTCCCACTCATCCCACTTGTAGTACGCAAGCTTCGACAACAGTCTCTCAAAATGATACTAGTAGCCCCTACATGGGCACGCCAACCGTGGTTCACCACACTACTGGAGCTATTAGTAGTCCCATACCAAAGACTACACCTCTCCCCAACAATGCTAACACAGAGCCATGGAGAGATAATGCACCCAGATCCATCTCAGCTGAACCTTGCAATTTGGCTCCTGAAGTCCTAGAATTCGGTTACCTTAACCTACCCCCAGACTGCATGGACGTTATAAAAGAAGCTAGACGCCCAACTACCAGAGCCTGCTATGCAGCTAAATGGAAAAGATTCGCTATTTACTGCACTAATAATAACATCCAACCATTACAAGCCTCTACGCAAAACATCATTTGTTATTTGCTACATTTGCAAAGATGTAGTCTTGCATACTCATCCATACGTCTGCACCTCGCAGCCCTTGCTGCTTACTTGCAAAACAGGCAACACTTATCACTATTCAAAGTTCCCGCCATCAAAGCCTTCATGGAAGGCCTTAAGCGGATCATACCTCCCAGATTACCACCTTCCCCAGTGTGGAATCTTAATATAGTACTTACCAGGCTCATGGGTCCACCTTTCGAACCCTTACATAAATGTGAACTTCAATTCCTTACATGGAAAGTTGCGTTTCTAATTGCAATCACTTCTCTAAGGAGAGTCAGTGAACTACAAGCTCTAACTATACAAGAGCCTTTCTTACAAATACATCATAAAAAGGTAGTTCTCAGAACAAACCCAAAATTCCTTCCCAAAGTCATTTCGCCTTTCCACCTTAACCAATCAGTAGAACTACCTGTGTTCTTCCAAAACCCAGATTCCGTGGCAGAAAGAGCTCTCCACACCCTAGATGTCAAAAGAGCCCTTATGTATTACATTGACAGAACCAAATCCTTTCGCAAAACCAAACAATTGTTTGTGGCTTTCTCTCCACCACACAAAGGTAATCCCATCTCAAAAGCCGGGGTTGCAAGGTGGATTGTTAAATGTATCCAAATCTGCTACCAAAAGCCAAACGCACATTATCAGTTCCCCCTAGAGCGCACTCAACACGCAAACTAGGGGCATCCATGGCATTCTTAGGGAACATTCCCTAGAAGACATATGTAAGGCAGCCACATGGTCTACAACACACACCTTCACTAAACACTATTGTGTTGATGTGCAAGCCAAGCAACAAGCTTCCGTGGGCCAAGCTGTCCTTAAAACCCTTTTTCAAACTACTGCAACACATACAGGTGACCACCGCTAGGGGAGATACTGCTGTACAGTCTATGCACAGTGTGAGCTCTGCAGCTCACATGCCTCTAACGGAAAATGCTACTTACCAGTATGCATCTGTTCTTGGCATGTAGAGCTGCAGATCCTCACACGCCCACCCACCTCCCCGGGACCTGTATGTGCTCCAGTCCTATCTTAATTAGATACACACACATGGACATCTCTTTTCTTTTCTACTAACTCCATCACTCCCCAATATGGCGAAAAACAATCTGAGGATGGAGTCGATGCCCATGCGCACTATTGTCCTAAGGAGGAGTCACCTATCACATGACTACAAAGACTTCTTCGAAGACAACAACAAAGTGCAAGCATCCGAGCCCAACACCAGATGGCGATCTAATGCACAGTGTGAGGATCTGCAGCTCTACATGCCAAGAACAGATGCATACTGGTAAGTAGCATTTTCCTTCTATATCTTAAAAATTCTGAACGTGGGCATTGCAAAAGAGTCTGCCTGTGGAGAACAAAAGTGTTTATTATTAAACACACACTACAATGCTTGGCTTTAGTCGTATGAGGGATTCACATATGCAGGATTATAATGCAGATTGCAGTAGATTTTGCTCTGATATGATTTGTCGTCCTCAGCACAGATTGTTGCAGTAGTAATCGTGTGAAAGTCAATATAGTGCTGTATTAACTGAAGTTTCTCATCTGTCTGCAGTCCTGGGCGGAGTTTGTACGGATTGTTGATCCAGATATCATCACCGGTTACAACATTCAGAACTTTGACATGCCCTACCTCATCAATCGAGCACAAGCCTTAAAGGTACAGTACGGCTCTTTTCCAAATGCCATCCATCATTAGCTTTGCTTGGTCACACACATCGTGTGTTTTGTGGCAATCTCTGGTGGTCTGACAATGGTTTGCAATACGATATGCGCTTGTTTGCATAGTGGTATTGTCTGAAAGTGCACTAATTGCGTAGTGATTAGGACTAAGATGTCAGCTGGTGTTAACTTATCCTGAAGTGTGTCCTCATGTACACAAAAGTTGCGGTATTTGCTCCTGAAGACAGAACATTGGGGGTGGGGAGGTGGAGTATAGGTGTAGGCTAGGAAAGTGATGAATAATGGCAGAAGGAGATATGTTTCTTGGTGTAGGCTGGCAGAGTTAGTTATTACAGTTGTTTATGCATCTGTTACTTGGCAGATTGTTGGGTCTTCTGTTGATGGTTGTGTTTGTGTGGCTTGAGCAGAGGAGTTTGCTAGTGTTGGCTGCATGGAACATGAATATTAGCGCTTGCGATTGGGACTTGATTGTCATTGTTGATTAGAGAGGAGGTGGGTAATAGTGCTCTCTCTCTCTGGAAGATGGCTGCCAGAACTGCCATAATGAACGTTGTGTGGCTTTGCTGGTAGAAGGGGAGGTAGGTGCTGTTTTCTGACTCAGTAGTCATGCTGACACTGAAGTGTGTGTTGCTCTTAGCTGGCAATGGATGTGGGTAGATTTGCCATGTTTTCTGACGTTGAGTAGAGGTGCCGTGTGTGTTATGTTGGAATGAAGGGCAGTGTGTGCTGGGGTGTTGTTGGTTGGTTGGTAGGTGGGTGGCTGGCCCACAGTTCTCTGTGTGCTGGTATTGGGTGCTGGTACTGGTGTTGCCTGGCAATGCTGTTGTGCTGGTTTCAGGTCCAGTGTGTAAATTGACACTGCAGTATAAGATCGGATTGTCTGGCATACCTAAATGTGTGTTAGTGTTGAGTGGAGGTGCCATATGTGTATTTCCAGGCATGGGCTTTTCATATACAAATTATTGCTATCAGTTAAGTTAGTCTAATTAGCTCAGTGGAAACAAAGACTAGAACACCTAGAATGCATTAAATTGAATGCTTCTGGAAACAGTGTTTGTTATGACATGGAGTAAGGGGGTCACCCTAGCTCCAAGTGTGCTAGTATTTTGTGGAGGCTCCATGTACGAAGATGTTGGCTGGCGGCACCATATGTACTGATGTTGGGTGGAAGTATCATCTGTGCTGTGTGGAGGTGGTAATGCTATGTAGATTTCTAAAGCGCATGGCTACCTGTAGGCTTCCCAGCGTTGGCTAAGACATAGCGTTGCTTCAGGACAAGTGGAGAAACACAAGGGGAGCTATTAATGTGGATATAGCCATGCTTTTAGCCTTTTTCTGAACTGTGATTCATTGTTTAATCATCTTAATTCTATGGGGGAGCGTGTTCCAAAGTTTGGGGATGAGCCTGCTAGTATTCACTGGCTGTGCATTGTATGATGTTTCGATGGATTTAGGGTGTGTGCACTAGGGTTGGTTGGTGGTGTTAAAGGTGGTTCTGTAAGCTCACTTTACCATGTGTCGTTTTTGTCCAACAGTGATGTGCTGATTAACATGATAACATGGTGAGCTATGTGTTTTCGGTTTAGCATGCCGTTTCTGCCAGGTGTGCTGTTGTTGGCTGACTGGTGGTGCCATGTGTGTCTTGTTGGTTGTGAGTGTGCATGTCTTCCCATCTCTCATGGCTCCTGTCTTTGCAGGTCTCCACCTTCCCCTATCTGGGGCAAATTCGGTCCATGAAGTCCGTGATCCGGGACTCTGCCTTCCAGTCCAAGCAGATGGGGCGTCGGGAGAATAAAGTAATAAACACTGAGGGGCGTGTGCAGTTCGACCTCCTGCAGGTACTACACATGATAATAATTTGCTTAGTTTACTGACCTGACGTTGCCCTATCCTTCTACGATCTGCTGCTTCTGGCCTACAGAGATAACTAGTGGCTGACTGTCAAAGATCGTAGCCAGTGCTGTAACCAGAGAGTTCTAAAATCCGCCCTTTTGATTGCATCAATATGCCCGAAAGCAGCCTACTACCGCCACCGAGATAATACAACTTAATTGTCTTAGCTGGATAAAGTGTGGGTCTTTAGGGTGAATAGCAGACTCTTGCAATAAGTGATTTGGGCAATATAATTATGTACAAATGAATGCTGTTTTCAGACTAGTGCAGTTGTTAAGGAGAATAGCATAGTTAGAACGCAAGCAGAAGTTAAAGGGACCAAAAGAATCAAAACAGCATAATTTAACAAAATACCTTATATGAGGAGAAACCTGGCACATAGCTTGTTTTATTTGATTCCTGGTTGATTGGCCCTGTATATGTTTGTTGCAGAATTAATTTTCTCCCTAGCCTCCTGGGAGCCTTGTGTCTAACATTTTGATTTCCTGAAGCTGGACCTAAACTAAGGAAGGCAAGCTAAGCTTTGCGTAAAATCTCAGAACTTGGAACCTATTTGATTAATCCTTGTACAGTCCGGTTGCCTGCCACAGACCTGGCTGTTGCCTTTCACTCCCCTTACAAGCACCCTTATCTTTCTCTCTTTCTGCCCTTGTAAGGGAAGCTCTCAAAAAGACCTCTGTTGTGCTGTTTTTGGTGGCATCCATACCTTGAATCCAGCTTTGTTTACGATTACCCTCAAAACAAATAGGAGAGCATCAGCCAGGTAGACACATGGCTCCTCTCAACTGTTGAGTCGGATGATGAGCAAGCAGCAAGATTGCGTTTTGTTAAACCATTTTATTGTACATTTGATTATAAAAAAAGCCCTTATTGACGCATAAATAAGTGACCGCAACAAACAAGGATAATTTATCCCAGAGTCACTGAAAGTGAGGCTGCAGTGAGTAAAAACAGATCCTTAGATTTGGTATGAAGCAGATTAATTGCTGCAGCTTCATTGCTGCAGAAAGTCAAGGTCATGCACCCTTTATGCCTTGTCTAAGCAGGGTAGAAGACTATTAAGAGTGGTATATCAAAATCCTCTTGCAACGTTTGGAGCTGAAGAATTGTAGCTATCTCTGACCTGAATTTAACTTCCCCTTCTTCCATGCGGCAAGTCTATCAGCACTGACATTTTCTAAGGTGGGGAGTTTGCATAAGGTAAGTCACTAGTGTGCTGTGTTACTGAGGTGATCATCAGAGCCACCTATGTCTCTCATGTCTCTCATGCTTCTCCATTCAACTGCTCTTACTCACTCTACCACTCCATTTTTGTCTATTTTGCATTTCTGATGCATACTCTCTCCAGAGATTCCTCACCTTAGAATATGCCTTCGGCACAAGACTGGTTCTGTAGATTTTTTGTAGCAGTGCCGTGCTGCTCTGCTCTACTCCAAACAGCCCTGAAGTAACAGAACCACCCATGTGCGCTGACGTCAGTATCTTGCCTTTTCCCTTTCCACACATTCTGACACAGAGCATAAATAATTGTTGGTAATAGTGTGCTGATCACCAGCTTGGGACCTTTTTAAAATCAGAAGCCACTCCACAGAACAAGGAGGTGGGAGGGCAGTGAGGATTCTGCTGTCAGGGTATGTAATACAAAAAGCATTGCCGAAGATAAGTAACTTGTACTTCTGATGGATACTTCTAACCACAGATTTTCCACCTTAGAATAGATACAAAGCAATACCTCGTGAAGGTAGAGGATTTATGGAGTGGTGCAGACCTGAGTAGGTGAAGTGTCCTTTCCTCCGGATCAGACTGTCAAGGCAGTAGTTCTTCATGAATGTATGCACTGATGCCCAGCTCGCAGCCTGGTAGATGTGACGAATCTGCATCCCTGTGCCAGTGCAGTAGTACCAACCTTGGCCCTGGTGCAGTGGGTTCTCAGACTTTACGGGGCTGGACTTTGTCAGTGCGTGGCAGATTTTCATGCAGTGGACCATCCACCTCGACATTTCCTTTCTTCCACAGCCATCCCTTTCTTTGCTCTTGAGAACCCCACAAAAAGTTGATTGTCCACTCATTGGTCCTTAGTACTATGTAGAAGCTTAAAGCAGTTTTGGGGTCTAACTAATGAAGCCTCTCATTGTCTTCTGAGGTGTTAAGCAGACCACTGAGCGTTGGCCGAGTGATGAATTGCCTAATATGGGGAGGGGTCATAAGTTTTGGTAAGAAGGCTGCCTGAATCCTCAACACCTATTTGTCAGGGAAAAACATGGTCAAGGGAGAATGCATTCACATTGCCTGCAGTTCACTCATACTCTAGGCTGGTGTAAAAGCCTTGAGGAAAACAGTCTTGAAGGAGAGGAGGCCCATTGAGCAGCTATGTATAGTCTCGAGAAGGCTTACACATGAGAAATGTTAATACCAAATAAAGGTCCCACTGTGACATCACAAATGGTCTGAGAGGGAACGTATGTCAGTCAACCCTTAAATAAACTGCATCACAACAGGTGATTTAAACGAGGACGGTTGGTCCAGCAAACATAGAAAGGCCATAAGGGCCGACTAGTAACCTTTGACGGTGCCCAGTTGTAGGAAGCTGGCTTTGTATATACTATACCAAAGTAAGGTATAGTGTGCACGGAGTCCAGAGCAATCCCAAGTGTAGGCAGAGGTAAAAGTAGATAATACCTTACTCTCTATTTGTGGTAGTGTGGGTGAGCAGTAAGGCTTCATCAGAGGGTAGTGTTAAGCATTTATTGTACACACTCAGGCAAGAAATTGTCACACACACAAAGACTGAACTCCGACCAATTTGGTTGTATAAAAATATTATTTGGTTTGTATTTTATTTTCTAGAACCAAGCCAGGCCTGGTACAGGTAAGTATAATAAAACTTTGCAAGAATAATGCAGTTAAATACAGTTGAATGCAGTTGGATTGGTTACAGGTAAGTCATTTGTTTGTAAAGCAGTTTAAATTACTTTTCAATTACTTTTCAGATACTTTTCAGATTACTTTTTAAGTTACTTTTTCTACTCAGTGGGATATGCCTAGAGAAAAGGTAAGTAAATCAGTTTTTAGGTCTCGCCTGAGCCAGCGCGCATGCGCTGCTCTGGCGAGACTTTTAGTAAGCGGGTTTTGGAAGTGCAAACAGTGGCTTTTGCTGGCGACTAGCCTGCGTTCACGCGAGCGTGCACGCGCGATCAGGCGCCATATGGCTTCCCTCGCCATCTGGACGCTCGCGTGAACGCAAGCTGGTCGCCAGCAAAAGCCACTGTTTGCACTTCCACCCGCTTCCTCACGAATGCTTGTGTTTTTTTTCCTTCAGCGCGCGCGCGCGCTTGTTTGATCTTGTTTCTATTCTCGGACTCTTTTTGCAGACTGGCATCTTGTACTGTACCATATCGCCTGAGCCTAATGACTTTGAGTCCCTCGACTGCTTAACATCGAATCCAATTATTTATTATTGAACATTACTCAAGTTCTTCAAACATGAACCCCCACAATTAGGGGCTTTAGTGCAAGACATTTATCAAGAATTTTACAATGCGGTTTGATTTGTAAATATCGGAAAAGAGTTAATCTTGATTTGCTAGTGCATGCAGAAGCCGTCTGTTATCTTGCACCGGTGTATGGGATGTCTCCGGGGCTGTCTCGTTTAGAATCGAAGCAGCTGGCCCTAGCAACCCAACTTCCGGTGATATTTCAAGTTGTTAACCTACTTTGTGCTGAAAAAAATATACCCTCCCATAAATATTCGCTTCCTTGGCCCGGCCTCCTCGGGGGTTCCTTTCAGCCAGTCGTTCTCTCTTCCCTAACTGACTGGGCCTTGTTACTCTCTGTGGACCGTGTTCTTAAACCTCCCTTTTGTTTCTAATTCCCCAGCGTATGCTTTCCTTTCGAGGAATTAAAATACATTTGAATTCATCGCTTCGCTAAACTTAAGACCACGTATAACTTCCTTTAGAGGGTGTATATTCACCATTGCTAGCACCCTTGGAACTGTAAGGGCTTTATGTGCGTGTGCTCGGTTCTGTGCCATTTTTCGGCCCTGTTAACATAGAAATAGAAAATGTGGAGATGAGAGCAATGCCTGCTCAGCCGTGGACAGCAGATGACAAAGAGCCCCCGTCCCCGGGCCTGCCCTGCCTCGCACTTATCTTTGTAAATATCCGCATTAATGGCCGACAAAACTCTTTCTGCTGCAATATGCATTTGCCGCAATTTATTGTCTAAAAAAGTCATGAGCGGTGAATTATTACTATTAAAACTGTGTTTTTCTTCATAATAACTTTAAACTGTGCACTCCAATATGAAGCATGCAATAGGAACGGAGTAGCTTTTGTATAAAACTGTGACATGGTCATTTTTCCCAGTTTTGCATTAGGCAGACACACTCATGCATGGGGCTTTTTAAATTCTTATTATGTGCGAGGTCAGGGGGTCGGATGTCAGAAAATACTGTTAATTTCACGGGGTTAGGGGAAAGTCAATTTGGAGAGACTACAGATCACAGCACAGAAAACCAGTGCCCCTGAAGTTTGCTTTTACATTTGTTAACCATATCCTGCAGTTGACGATCCGTTGAGAGTGACACCCCGGAGGTGACACCCCGCCCCCTGGGGTAATGGCCTAGCCTGCTGCAGCAGGCGCGGCCCAGCCGGCCTATTCTAGTGCCATCTCCGCAATCTTCATCTGAACCAATGAAGCGCTACAGCCCTACACAACTGGAGCTGGACAAAGCATGTTCCCATTTTGTCTGTGATGTTTAAATTATAAGCAATGCAGCCAGGGTGGCTTAAAGTTAAACCTGACAAGAAATTTGAAATATATTTCTGTCTTCTGCTCCTCGGAAGGTGTATTCTTGCAGGGCACAAAATCACTGCCCATGCTCTTTTTTTTAAACAACTGTAAATGTTAAGGCAAAACCCACATAAAAAGTCTGAGCTTGCACAGAGCGCACATCTATTATACGACTTTATGCTTGTTTCCAATATAGATGTTCTTTCCACAATAGTACAGTAGCTATCATAAACAATAATTTAAATAACACTTTCTGATTTATGTCTAATGCCCCACAATTTAATTATTCACATAGATACAAAAAAACTGAAGCTCATTAAAGGGACTCCTGAATCTTGCATACATTCTGCACAAGCACGCATCAGAAATCTGCCTTTTGCAATTAAAAACTTTCTCCCTCAAAATCCTCGTTTCCTGCATCTAGCCTGTTGCCTGAAGTTTCAATCCTTCATTACCAGTTAAAACAAAATCGCCAATTAGGCACATGAACACGTCCGTATTAATCTCATTGAGGTGGCGGCACCAAATAAATTGGAACTATTTTTGTGCTTTTACTGTGTTGCTATGGCTTTAGCAGGACCTGTGGTCAAACACAAAGACCTTGCAGCTTCGTCATTTAGAATCATTCAGTTGTGGACTAAATGTGGCATTACCATCTAGGGCTGAAAATTGCTTTCAGCTCTTAAACTGCACTGACTAGTCTGTAGTTAATCTTAGATCATTCACTCGCAAAATTAAATGAGACAGAACGATGGTCTCTTTTTTTGTAAAAAAATACATCACAAAACACTTATTTGCCCTGCCCAAAAGAGAGATCAAATTCATTTAAAATGCCATAAAACAAACTAGTGAATTTTTAATTTTATTTTGCTGCTGGAGAATGGAGAATAAGCTTTCTTCCTTGAACATATCATTGCAATAAATGTACATATGGGACAGAGTTTGATGCTTAACCAACCTCTATTAATTTACCTTTGATGTACAGTCGTAGTTCAGCATGGATCATGTGACACCTTATTAATGCAAATTTAACAAAGGCTGTTTGAGGTCTCTGATGTAATTAGCTACAAATCATGTAAAAAAACAAGCATTGGCTTAGCCAATAGGTCTCGCTTTTGGGACCTTATAAGTATTTAGTTATGCAGCACAATATCCTTGGTGCAACAACAACTGTTGCATGGCTAAACACTTATAAGGTCCCAAAGGCGAGACCTATTGGCTATGCCAATGCTTGTTGTATATTTGCAGTTTCTTAGAGTTTCATACCAACCAACTCCACACTTGGAATAATTTTCACAAGAAAGCAGTCAATGCAGTCCCATGGGAGAAAACAATGTTATCGACTTAATAATAAGTACTTAGGTTTGGGAGTTAGTTTTCTGGGGTTAGAACCAAGGTTCCCCCAGGGTCGAGGATGAACTCTCAAAGCACTCTCAGTGGCACTAGGGCGGCTGGGTGCAGAGTGCTGAGGCCCAATGTTATCCAATGATGGATAGGGGGCCTCCGGTTGGTGGCTGCTCACGAGCAGGCCACAAGGTTGTGGGAGCAAAGCTCCTGGACTTAGGCTCAGGGCAAAGGGCGATCCGATTTAGCACAGCAGCACGGGGGTGCTGTTTTGGCATCAGGTGCCCTGTTTCAGGCTCGGTCCAGGAAGTCTTCCCGGAGAAACCAACAGCTGGGCAGGTAAGTTGGAGGGCTTGGGGATGTAGGTGCACCTCCGGTCCTCTTCTCCAGGGCGCAGGGCGGCTGGATGCGGTTGGGGGGGGTCTCCGTGCAGAGATTGCAGGTGACGTCAAGGAGTCGTGGAAGGGTCAACCCACATTGGACTCGGACTCTGGAGCGCTGGGGGACCTCGCTGGGACCGGTCGGCCACTCTGATTCGGGCCGTAGGCGCCGGGTGCAGTGGTGGTTCCAGGCGTCTAGTTTCTTTGTCCTTAGCAGGCTCAGAGTATTTCTTTGGTGTTTCTTTTGAACAGAGCTGCTGTTCACAGGAGATCCGGTCTTTGTTGAAGGCAGTCAATCCTCCCAGGGGTTTTGGAGGTCACTGGCTGCAGGACTAGGCGACTTTTGGCGCAGGATCTCTGGAAACTGCAGACGGGCCAGTAGAGCTGGGGCCAAGTCAGTTCTTTTCTGCAGTCTCCTCTGCTGGGCGTCTTCTTTCGTCCTTCTTCGTAGGTTGCAGGAATCTGCCTTCTTGGTTCAGGGCTGCCCCTAAATTCTGTATTTAGGGGGCGTTTTAGGAGTCTCGAGGTCAGTAGCCAATGGGCTACTTACCTTAGGGTGACTACACCCTTGGTGTGCTCACCCCACATGGTGGAGTGGGCACAATCCCTAATCCTGATAGTAGAGTGTCTGCCATCTGCATGATGGCGGGCACTGAAGTGTGAGCTTCACCTCGCCTCCCCCACCTGAGGGGTGGAGTTGGCAGAGGTGGGCACACCTTCTGGGCTGCTTTAATTTTTCCTGCCTGTCTTCCCGCCGAAAAGGGGGGGGGGAGACAGGAAGGGGGCCTTCTCCTGATAGCAGAAGAGGCTGGGGGTCGCATTACAAAGGCTGCAAGGCCTTTTAAGCTCCCCTGCCACAGATGGCTCTTCCTGGCCTGTGGGAGGTGTGACCACCTCTGCCCAGGAAAGGCTTTGTTTCTGGGCTCAGGGAGCGAAGGCTCCCACCCCAGGGGTCCAGAAACATGTCTCGTGGTGGCAGGCTGGTGTTTACCAGTCAGGGAACCCACTAGAGGCTGCTCGTTTTTCAGGGGGCATCTCTAGGATGCCCTCTGAGTGCATTGTATAATAAATCTCACACTGGCATCTGTGTGGGTTTATTATGCTGAGAAGTTTGATACCAAACTTCCCAGAATTCAGTAAAGCCATTATGGTGCTGTGGAGTTCGTAATGACAAACTCCCAGACCATATACTCTTTTATGGCTTTACTGCACTTACAATGTTTAAGAATGGACTTAGACACTGTAGGAATAGTGCACCCAGCTAGAGGGGTCTCTTACCTATACCATAGGCAGTGGGTTGCAGGTATGGCACACATACCTGTGTGCCATGTCGACTCTTAACTTTTCTCTGCACCAAAACACGCAGCCTGCAATGGCAGTGTGTGTGGGTTAAGGTACAGGACCTCTAATGGTGGCACAATATTTGCTGCAACCCTTAGAGGCCTTCCTTGGTCACAGTGTCCTTGGTACCCTTTAGAAGGGAGTTAAATGTGGCCAGAGAGGTGCCAATTGGGGGTACAAAGGTACAGTTTTGGGGAAGAACACAGGCCCTGGGAACCTGATTGGCAGGGACCCAGGGCACATCAAGTCAAAGTGCATCAGAAATCTGGGGGAAAAGTGTGGGGGGGGGGGTTCTGCAACAGAAACCCAGCTTTCTACACCAGTGCATGACCTTGTTGGGCTGAAGACCATTCAAACAAAAGGACGCCCAACAGCTTTGCCTGTGACGAGTCAGTGTTCCAGGCCTCACACCAGTGTACAGTCATGTCCAGGCGCCCAACATAGATTGATTTCATGGAGTGGCATCCAACACCTCAGGCGGCAGAACAAAGGGGGAGGATACTGCAGGTCGGGTGGAGGTCTCTGCCTTGCTGCTGTGACAGGAGGCCCTCCTAAAGTGATAGCCACCAGAAAGAGCATTGCCGAAGGAAAGTAACTTGTTCTTTTCCACTCTGTACCATCATAGGCCCCTCACTTTCTCTTCATCCTATCCTCTCGCTCACTCTCCCCCTTTTTCTCTATCCCCTTTGTCTTTCTTCTGTCACTATATTATTCTCTATAATTAGCTACTTTGCAATCTCCTTTTCTCTTTAGTCTTACAGCTCTTGTTCTCCTCTTCTACTACGTTTTCACCCTAATCTTTTCAATCACTTTGTTTCTCTCTTCTCTCAGGTTCTGCTGCGGGATTACAAGCTGCGCTCATACACGCTAAATGCAGTGAGCTACCACTTCCTACAGGAGCAAAAGGAAGACGTGCAACACTCTATCATAACAGATCTGCAGGTATTTCTGCCACTGTTGTTAATGATACCTGAGCATGCTGGTGGAGAGGGTTGGGCACAAATTTCTGCGCACAGTGTCGACATAGGAGGAAAATGTTAGTAATCCCTGCTTCAGTACAGAGTAGGATCGTTTTCGCATCCATGCAGCTGAAGACCGCACTGTTTAGGTCCCCCACCTCCCCCCGACTGCCCCCGAAATGAAATTGCCTGCTGCAATCCAGATTGCGAGTCGCCCAGATATGAAGCATGCTCACCACTTACACCTATACACATTCACCCAGACTTTAGTTGATTTTTACAGGCTCCCATATCTACATGTCTAATCCTTGTCATTATACATCTCACTGCTTAGTAGTCCTTCAATTACAAATTTGGGGGATGAAATCTGAAATGTCATGACTCTCATTTTGGAAGGCAATACAATTTTTGTAAAGTCCAAATACATTGTGTCTAAAATTATGGGAGGAAGTAACTTTCACAACAAGAAAACTCATGGATCAGATGTCTGGCGCTGTCCTCCATATTTGTTCTTTTTTCTTCCTAAATGAAAGACCGAGTGGCTGATGGCATTTCTAAGAGTCCAGATGTGAGGACAGTGAACTAAGTTAAGGCACCTGGGAATGCACTGAATGGAACTCTATACCAGTTTAAAAATATTTCCAATAATCAAAATGTAGAAGTAATCATTTTAAAACCAATACTCGGTGGAAGTCTATTTCTGGGGGGTTGGGCCTTTTCTGTGCTTTGAAACATCCAATAAGAGGTAAACTGATTCAGACACTTGGCCTTCGCCTTCTGGTGCGCAAGCCTCTCTTGAGATCTTCAATCCTATTCGCTTGCCTGCGATGCTTCGATGGTTCTTGGCAAAAGTTTGAAAATCAGCTGCATGTTATACCCAACACTGTAGACTGACCTAATCCTAGGTGCCTGGCAATTGTTTGTGTTTCAAAACACCAATTAATTAAATTCTAACACTTATTGCCATCTTAGATCTGTGAAGCCTGTACTGTTAGCACTCGCTTTCCCCTCCCTTGTAGCTGGTCAGTCCTTATCCTGTACCTCTTACACCGGCTCACAATATTCCATATTATTTTTAGCTATTAGGGTGTCAGAGTTTCCTTTTCAGCCGTCATTAAAAGGTACTGCCTATGGGTTTGTAGGCCTTAGTTCTTTGTGAAGGGCACAGCTGTAAAAACATTTTCTGGCACTGTGTTTATGAGGCTTGATTCATTGAGAGCTGGCACATACATACGAAACTGGAGGCTTGGTCTGTATTAAGGGACATCAGTAGGCCTTTGTGTGGGCCACAGGTAGAGGTGCATGTTGTGTTGCTAGCAGGAAATTTTGTGTTTATGCTTATATTGGGAAGGCAGAGTGGGACGGAGGGGCCCTGTCGGGTGTAATTGGGTAGAGACACAATTGCATGAAGGGGGTGGAAAGACGTGGTTATATTAGGAAGGTCTACAGCCAGATGACAGATCAGTGGTCGCAGCACACTCCATGGGGATGTGTTGTCAGGGATTGGAAGGCTATAATTATATTTGAAGAGATATGGATGGCAGAAGTTTTCAGGTTCTTTGTCATGATGTGTTGACTGCATGTCCGGCTTCGATTATCTCCCTGACTGAGGTTGTCTTGGCTCCTTGCAGAATGGCAATGAGCAGACACGCCGGCGGCTGGCCGTGTACTGCCTCAAGGATGCCTACCTGCCCTTGCGACTGCTGGAGAAGCTTATGTGCGTCATTAACTACATGGAGATGGCCAGAGTGACAGGGGTCCCCCTCAGCTACTTGCTGTCCAGGGGGCAGCAGATCAAGGTGGTGTCACAGCTGTTGAGACAGGTGAGTATGTGAGAAGAATGAGGACAAAAGAGAGCTGCCAAAATAGCAAAAGCTAGATGCTGGGCAGGACGGTCAGACTTTGTTGAAGAAAGGTAGAAAGGAGGTAGGAGTGAGAATGGGTTCGAATTAAGAAGATTAGGTGAGTTTCGAAGGGGAAGCAAATTAGGGAGCTATAAAAGGACGAATTGGGAGGATGTTTGTGGAAAATTAGTGGATGGGGTCAGCCAATGGAAGTTGGGGCATGTGTGTGTTGACTGTGGTTCCTGGATGGAGGAGGGGGTGCTGAGCGAGCATCTGGGACTGAGGGAAGAGAGATGGAATTGGTAAACTGGTAGGATAATGGAGGAGTAATGATCAGGATAAGGGCAGAAGGAAGAGGATGGGCACAGATGACGGAACCAGTGATAGAATTGACGAGGGACTGTGGGATGGGGATCTGAGGAGGTGGGATACTTCAGAAACCATAGGTTGCTTAATTCTCTATCAGGCAGGTGAGGAAAATGATTTCACTGCTCTGTTTCTGTGCTTGCAGGCAGTGAAGCAGGACCTAGTGATGCCGGTAATTAAGCCCCAAAGTGGTGAAGATTACACTGGGGCTACGGTCATTGAGCCTGTGAAAGGGTGAGGATTACAAGTATAATCTCTACAGTTTCAATGCCAGGTACCCTACCAGTGTGCTGCTGCACTTATGGTTTTTAGGTTTTTCCTAATACTGGACTTTACTGCAATGTGAAGATTCCTCCAGACATTGCTGTGGGCACTGGAGTGAGGGGTGTGAGGCCGACTGAAATCCTCCCATGGAGGGGAAGGTTCCCAGTTACTTGAGAACTTGTTAGGCTTTTCTGCTAACTCAGTGACTTAAATGCAGTTACTGGATGCCTGGTGTCTGAGGACTCCCTATGCCTTTCCAGAAGACCTATTGGGCCTCACATGTATTTCTGTCAAGCATGAGCATTTGCCCTATTGGACTTGGGGAGGAGGGTACATCTGGTATTATGCTCTGTCTGGGTAGTGCTGCATGTTTCCATATGACTTTGGGAAGCCCATTTGTGTTTTCCCAGTGCCTCAAGACTCCATTACTGGACCTGCAGCTCCTGAGGCCCCCAGATGTTTGACTCATTTTATGATATCCTGTTTGAATTTTCCTGGTGGTTGATTGATGATTTGCCTTTGGTATCTCCTTTGTGGATATGGCTCTACTGGCATTGCACTGTGCCTTCTAGGCTGCTCCTTCCCTTATCCTGCCAGATTAAAGGCTAATGACACTTGTTTTGACAGGTATTATGATGTCCCCATCGCCACACTAGATTTCTCCTCTCTGTACCCGTCAATTATGATGGCTCACAACCTGTGCTACACCACTCTGCTGCAATCAGGTGCAGTTGAGAAGCTGGGGTAAGTGTCCAGTGGAAGTATTTTGCCTCACTGTAGTTGTATCTCTAAGCCGGTTCTTTGAACTCTTCTCTGTTCATGGTGGTACAGAGATGAAAATGTTAAAAACCTAAGAAATGTGGGTGGAGGGTTAAAAGAGACTTCACTGGTATAGTTTCTGCATTTAGTCACATAACCAGGAGTAGATGGTGATAAACCGAAATCATGGTAGTTTAAGATTATGGTAGCTGTCCAAGGAGAAATGCTTCAGACACACATGAAAACATATTAATCAATGCTTTTGTGAAAGTACCTTTCTTGTCTGCTGTTTGAGGTCCCATTAAGCTTATTTATGCTTTAAAAGTACATTCACACTATGAATTTTAATAGCAGAGATCTAGCTACAAAGCAAAGGAGTGCTGTGTAAAGTAAGTGAGACATTCTGATAGCTGTGGGGGTCTGTTATTCTGGAACGGGATAGGCTGAGTTTTCAAGTGAAGGGTCAGAGGAGGGCACAGAGGGGAATATGATCTCTTGACAAGGTTACTGATTTGCTCTTTGGTATTTTAGGTAAGACATATGTCCAATAAATGCCACAGAAAATGTTGTTGATTGCAAAATGTTGGGGTTCAAGAAATAGTGTTATCCTATGGCTTCATGTAATGCTCGTCAGACACAGAACACTGCCCATGTGCTCGCTTTGGGCTCTTTTCACAAGGCTTGATGCACAGAGTTCTGCAATGCCGTATATGGTTCTTGCGCTTAGAAGAAGTTGGATATTGTCAATGTACACAATGTACACAAGCTCAATAGTCCATTAGCCCAAAGAATTCTAAATATTACAGGAGGGAAAATATTGGCGAACAAAAGAAATTTAATAGCTAAAATATCCTACAAAAGACGGAATTCTGTAATTTCACCCATACACAGTAGATGGGCTCTCATTTTCCACTGTTCGCAGCAAAGTTCATTATTACACCTGACCCCTCAAAGCGGACCACCAACAGTGCAATATACAGTGGTCTTGTTTTGAATCACATAGGCCAGTGGTTCCCAAACTTTTGACTCCTGAGGACCCCCATTGAGTCACTCCTGGAAGCCGGGGACCTCCAAGCAATTTGTATTATTTAGATTTCAAACATTAAAACAGTAATTAGCAAAAAAAAACACAAACAAGTGAACACCAAAAAAATACTCTAATTACTAAAGATTTTATTATTTTATGTTGAAAGAATTTGCACAAACCAAAAAATGTTATGTGAATGTTGGTGCTGCATCTAGGCGACTAACTTTTCAATGTTTGGTTTTATTTCGCGGTACGAGGCTCCTGCTCCTGCCAGGGCCAGACTGGAAACCAAAAGCAGCCCTGGAAAATGTCAGACCAGTCCCCGTGCGGTGTACACCAAGTGCAGCGAGTGAGCTCGACTATTACAAAGGGGGTTTTGGGGGCTCTCCCCCTCAAGAAAATTAGGGGGAAAATGGTGCATTCCACAACACATTTGTCATTATATATTGAATTGCATTAGCTTTTAAAGCTTAGTAAATTATGACCTTACTGTGCACCAGGATACGACAATCTTTGTTGGGGCTGTTCAATGATTCCCTCACTATCACCCTCCAACAGTGCCTCTTATCTCTCCATAGCCCCTCTTTCACATGTATTTCATTTGTTTTATAGCACTCTCATACCAGTGTAGGATGCCGAGCATCTACATCACACACATACAGAGACAATGAATCATACGTGTGTAGATCAGAATATAGGAAATAGTACATAAGGTAAAGGGGGCTACAAAGTGTAGGATTCACAGGTCATCCATACTGGTAGGCTTTTTTGAAGAGTGCTGGGTCTGGAGATGCACAAACTCAGGATTCAGAACATAACGCAGTGGTTGGCGTTGACTTTCATAAGAATTTATTTCTACCCAAATAAACCTTTTTTAGCAGCTTCAAAATAATGAAAGACTGAGAAAAAACATAACTTACTAACTTGTACCATGCATTTTGAACTTGTACCATGCAGTGTGCATGCAGCTCTTTGATGGCAGTTCATAGCTCACTGTGCTAGATTATGATTATAACTTATGAGCTGCACAGTAACAACAGAATCTCTGTGACAAAAGCAGTAACCCACTGAGCTATGCACATAAAATATTGTATTTTGAAATGCATGGTACATGTTCTTTGCAGCAGGCATATTAACCCTCTGTGCTACCTTAGATGAGTCAAAGCTGCCACTGGACAACTCTCATCTCTCTTCAGCAGGTACATTAATCACCAGAGTTATCTTGACACTTTTATTGTTACCAGAAAATGCTGATTATACAAGGAACTTTGCAGTGCTTTTAAAACTGCTGCCTGCGGACATTCTGGGAATGTGTCATGGACCCCTGGGGGTTTGCGGACCACAGTTTGGGAACCATGGACATAGGCTTCCAGCCTTCCTGAAGGTACCCCTTAGCAACCAGGTAACAATTGCCCACGTCTGATGTACCAGTAAAGAAACACTACTAAGACCCATCTGATGCAGTTAATTCATACACCAGTTGCCATTTAAAGGATAGCTCGGTGCATTTGTCTTGCCATTAAAACGTTTTATCTGTATTTGCCCCAACAATTCAAGAAAACAAAAATGGCATGTATACAAACCTCTGGCAATACAATAAAGTGAATTAAGAACAGTGAAACTGGATAATGATTTTACTGTGCTTTACAATTCTAGTGAATACAGTAGGCAGCAGTAATTGTCCCATATTTGTTGACTGGAATGATTCCTTTTAGACTGTCACTAGACTGTGCACGCCAGGACTGGTCATAGATGACACAGGGAAAACTCCCAGTAAAATAGGGATGCAAACTCTTTTTGGAGACAAATGGATTGATGGGTCTTCGTCCAGTTTAGCTGTAAAAGCAGACCTGTTAGAACAGCACACCATTTTTGCTGAGCAATAATGCCCCTTGGTACTATGCTAAACCTTGGAGTACTTCATGAGTTTGTCTTTAGAAGTGCCTTTAAAAGCCTTGAAACTGGTGCTGTGAAATTATTAATATGGCCCCGTTAAAATCAAAATTATTTTGACTGTGAAAATTCCCTCAAACTGTAAGTGAGCAAAGTTGTGATATTATAGACTTTGTGAATTTTTATAAACTTGGCCAGCTTTGTAAACTGCAGCTTTGACAAAGTTTAAAAGAATGACAAAAAAGAGGTTCAGTGGTGCATTGTGAGCATTCCATCTGCTACTCATGGTTGATGGTGCCCTGCCAACTTCCTAAAAGCTGTTTACTGTTCCTTTTTTAAAAATATATATTTTTAAGCAGCACCCAAGTCCTCTCATTTCCCTAAAGCTGCAGGTCCCAGTGAGGGCCCTCCATCAGAAGGTAAAATAAAGGATACTGCTGCCAAGAACTTATTGTGTTTCTCTGTTACTACTTTGGCCTCCTTGCTTGACAGTGAGGAAACCCAGTTCAATGCATGCTGATGTCCCATTTGTGTTGGGCAGCACACCCCCGGCTGCAGGGAATGGTTTTGTGAAAGTGGTTGCACACTTAGCACGTCTTTGCAAAGTTCTCTGACTTTGTGGGGGTGGGGCGGTGTAGTTCCCCACTTCATCCACTCCTACACCAAATCCTCATGGAGAGAGTTGCATCTTCTTGTTTTGCTTGCTCTGCTATGTGCAATATGATGCTGATATTAAAATATTTTCCAGGCCTGCTGTCACTATCAGATCACCTGTTAGCACAGTGCTTATTTAATACTGATTTGCTTCTACATATACATGTAGCCTGTAAAATCTGAAATCTCATGGCTCTGTGGTAAAACTCTTACCTCTCCTGTTCCTCTAGTCACAGATAAATTGTGCCTTAAGTGCAGGTTGGTGCACTGCACAAGGCATATGTAGCTCAATTACAACATGACAGGACAAGTATTTCAGCCACCAGATACTCCTTCACAGGTGAGTAGCCCTCTCTTGGTCTGTGGGCATGTGACTGAAGATGGTCCTGTCGTTCAAGAATTCTTAATCTGTAAGTAGTGAAAGGTGCTCTGCCTCCCCAAGTGCATCTTTTTTTAACTGCAGAGAAAGCGAGATAAGTCACCATCATTCTTGAGACCTTGCCTAAGCATTGCGAGACCTGCTCTTTTGATGGCTTTTAATGAGACAGAGGACAAAATGAGCGCTACCCTTTTAGTCCAAGGGGAAAAGCTATGAGTAAACATGCCATCACAGTGAAGAAAAGAGACCGAAGAGCCAGCTCTGGGCATTAACACATACATTCACATATGCTTATGGTTTCTCGTTTTCAGTTAAAAACGATTATAACCAATAAAAGCCCACGAACGTGAGTATTTGCTATTCATGGAAAACTGTACAACTCTGAATTTTGCTGCACTTATTCTACATTGGCACCTCTGGTGTTTAAACATTTTAAGCACAGCCTTTCATTTTAAAGCACTTTTCTATGATGGATTCCCCCTCTGTGCCCCATGTATAGCCTAATGCTAAGTAACCCAGGGACCTACTTCATCCCCACATCCCTGCTTTTTTGTGAGATTGGTTCACCTCTTCTGATGGATACTTCTTACTGCAGATTCTTTGTGGTTAGATAGAGTAGCTACCAGGAAAATAGTTACGAAAGGTAAGTAACTCGTACATCTGGCATCAGCTCCCTATTGTCTGAACACTGCTATGTAGTAGTAAGCAGATTTGCAGAAGAATTATGAGTAGGGTCTCATTTTAGGGCAAGCCTTACCATCATGATGTCATCCTCCATCACTTAGGCAGCTGGGGTATCACGTTAACTGGTTAGTGATGCCCCTGGAATCAATGTCCTCCTGACGTTCCAGAGAAACTAGTGCCTACCCTTTAAGAGCCTGTGCACAGGTGCAACGTGTATTCACGATCTGGCCCCGGATCGTCAGGTCAACTTTTATTCCCACTCCCTTTAAAGTCTAAATGAAGTTTGGACCCTGTGGTGCTGGGACCAGTCTTACTACACAGAACCATTATCAGAACAAATGATTGTGACTGCCTTTAATGTCAACATATTGAGCTGGGCTCATTCTTTCCCCACTAGACAGAAATTGCCCCATAATGGTGCTTGGTAGATAACTGCTTCACAAAAAAACAAAGGTAAAGTGGCTTGTGCAACTCTGGCGCAAAGCATGAGTACTGTAATCCCCTCTGTGCTTTAAGAAAATCACATACCTGGTAGAAATCAATGACCAGTAGTCCTCACACTAACATTTAAATTAGTGTATACAAGATCCTTTTAAGCCCGGACCAGCAATGTAAAACAAACACCAAAAAACAGAAGAAAAAAATGAGGATATTACACAGACATTGCTTTCGTGGTCTTCCTATAATTACCATTTCACCTTCTATGGTGCACTAATCAGCTCATCAGTGGCATATTATCAGTAAAGAGAGTACCATTATTGTGCATTAAATGCTGACTATTAACCTTTTATCTGCTGCAATAAAATTGTATTTGAGTGCAAAGATATATCTAGCAATGCATGTCCTTGACATGGGACGGGACAAGACTGCTATGAGAGGTCTTTGAGTGCTACGGGATGGGACCGACAGGTAGGTGAGAGAAGTAATGAAAAATTACAAGCAAGAGCAAATTCAGGGAAAGAGTAGAAGGAAGAGGAGAGCAAACAAAATTCACTGTGTTCTTACCAGCGTGCATGTAGAACCCTTCTATTTCTGGAATATTTCTGAACGGAGCTCTGAATCTCTTCACCACCCATGTCCTAGAAGAGGAAAGAATAGAATTGTGAGAGAGTGAATATAACTTGAAAGATAGAAGGAACCATTGTTTGGAATGAAAATTTGTATGACATTTGTTAAGTATTTCACTCTCCACTCTGGCTGTGCAAGCAGGATAGGAAGGCAACTAGCAAAGCTCATAAAAGTGTGGTCTTCTTCACTGTCTAATTCCACGCCTTCATATTTCAGCTTGGGTCCTGATGACTTCATTAAAACCCCGACGGGTGACCAATTTGTGAAGGCATCTGTACGGAAGGGCTTGCTGCCAGAGATCCTGGAGAATCTGCTTTCCGCCCGTAAGAAGTAAGTGCTTAGGGTAGCCTCCAGCCTAAGGCAGGAGATTAACAAAGATCTGTAATACCACATGTTTTGGTATTCCAAAACTAGTGGGAAGCCTAATATCTGAAGTGAGTTATCGATTGTCCCTGTGGCACATGTCCATTTTGTCTGGCCAGATTTTCTTATTCTTCATAACACCTAGGAACAGAAAACAAAGCATAATTGAGACCGAGACATGCTGTTGCCCCACACTGTAGAGGGAATCAGGGTAGCACTGGGCACCTCTCCTTACCCCCAGTCTTTTATTCATTGTCTCATTGATGCATTCACCAACCCTGGTTTGTCTGATGATCAATGCTTTCATCTTAGGGCAAAGACAGAGCTAAAGAAGGAGACTGATCCTTTCAAGCAGAAGGTGCTGGATGGACGACAGTTGGCATTAAAGATCAGTGCCAACTCTGTCTATGGCTTTACCGGGGCGCAGGTGGGCAAATTGCCCTGTCTGGAGATATCACAGGTAAGGGGCGTTCCGAGGGGACCTTCCAGGATTGTATGAAACCTAGCCCAGATATTCTATTGGTAATGCAAGCATCCTGAGCAATCTAGAGAGGCCGTTTTAATGCTTTAGCTATTGTTTTGGATCTATGAGCTGCCGGGGGTAAGGGCAGCTCACCGAGATCCCTGAGCTCTCACAGGAAAGACTGTGCTTCACAATGGTTACCGCAAAAAACATTTTTAAGGTCTCAGTTACCTGGGATTCGCATCAGAACAGGTAAGATTCTGGGAATGAAATGATTATGGTGTGACGATTTATCCAGAGTGTTAAGGATGATGGTTCTTTGTTATTCTCAGCAGTACTGTGAGAGAGATGGCAGAAGCACACAGTTTTTCCATCATTACTTTTTTTATTGAGCTTCATAAATACTAGAATATCTTGTCCGGGTTGTGATATTATTAGCAGGCAGTGAGCTGGCGACAACATAGTCAGTCCTCTGTGTGGACCATGAAATCCTAGTAGGGATCTTGGGACTCTGCTGAGTTGTTTCAACATTTGCATGGCTTAGGCGGTCGTGCAAAGCCTCTTGGTAATCTTGATTTATGGCTCTTCTCTTCAGATCTGCCCCTCCACTGTGATTGGTACCTGCCTCAGGATGATGACTGGATCATGCCTCTGAGGAGAGCCAGTGAGAAGTTCTGAAAATGTTTTAGTGCAGTTGGAGGCCTCGGTGGCTTTTTTGAGAATCCTTGATACTGAATGTCTTTGATGCTGATTGCAAAGTAATTTCTCTGGGCCCTCTGAGACGTGTGCCTCCACATCAAAGAAGCAAATATCGAAAAATGCCGTGTTGACCAGCATCTTGCTGGTGATCTTCACAACAAAGGGCCAGGCCTCTCCAAGTTTGGATTTTGGGGTAATGCCCTTCCTTGGCGTTTTGTTGTATTGAGACACCCATCCACAGTGAAAGACACATTTTTCTATGGGAGATCTGGAATGTCTGCTTGCAATTCCAAGTTTAGCCTGTAGCCCAAATCACGTCTACACATAAGGCGGCTGTTTGAGAATTCTCTTAAAAAGGACACACTGCCACAGCAGGAAAATCATGAAGACCGCTAACACACAAATCACTGCTATTATTTTGGAAACCTTTTTAAAACATTGAAGGGTCATTTATCAAAGGGAGACCGCATTTTGTCTGTGAGAGCTGGTATGGTGGCTGACAATGCAACTGCATAGGTTTAGTAAAAACAACCGTACCTGCACCAGAAGTGCTTTTAAAGTTAGCTGAAAGCTAAAGATGACTTTTGAAGAAAATAAAATTTCTTCAAAATCGGTGTTTAGAAGTATTAAATGGAAAATGATAAAATCTGGGGCTCAAGTATCCTACTCCACAGTCAAAAATTTGGTTAACTGTCACTTTACTGCAAAGTGGTGCTTTGGAGCAAACCTTCACCCTTAAAATGACAGGGTTGAATTCCACAGTATAAGTTACTACATACCTGCTGTTTCCATTATTACAGCAAGTATAAAAATGGGCATAATTAGCCTAATAAGTTATTTTTTGTGACACTAGGTTAATTCTAATAGGCTTTTTTAAACCACGCAATTGAAATATATATATATATATATATACCACACACACACACACACACACACACACACACACACACACACACACACACACACACACACACACACACACACACACACACACACACACACACACGTTTTTTAAGCAGTTTTCTTTAAAAATAAAATGTTTCCTGGGGTCCTACCTAGTTAGTGGCATATGCTTATGTTTTAGAATTAAATATGATAAAATCAGCATTTGCAAGTTCCTGGAGAACAATTCATTGGAATACTAGTGGTTTGGCATTTGCTGAGCTAAGGCACCCCACACATCTCAAGGGTAATAGGTCATTTTGTGTGTGCCCTATGAAGGTAGCCTGAAATCTTACTGAAAGATTGTGACACTGAGGAATGATAGATGAGGAAATGGATCTAAGCAGATACAAAGTCTGCCCTGTGAAGATGTATTCAAAGACCACATGAGATTTTACAGGTGAGTGAGTATTTAATGGAACCTTAACTTTCTGGTTATAGTGCCAAGCTTTTTGCAAAGCACAGCAGCTCTGGTGGTTACAGTTCTACTTTCCAGCTCAAAACTTGTGCTCTTACCTTTTACTGAGACCTGCAGGATAGTCCGAAATCCTCTATTAGAGTTCAGGATAGGATTGCTATTAATCCCTGTACTGGAGTGTTTTCTCTTGTTGCGTATAAACTTACCATTGTTCTGCCAGTAGCTTCCAGTCCAGGTTATGTGTTTCTCCTGAAAACAATGATTTTTGAAAGAAAAGCCCTTGATGTCATGAGTCAGCAGGTAACCTTGGCTAAGAAATAAGAGGCTGGGGTACATGCAGAAGCTGACACCTTGCATCAGCTCACTCTCAGAGCATCTGCGATGAGATTGTTAATCAACAAAGGTAATGGTGGAGAACCCTCTGGAGTACAGTGCCAGAGGCTAAAGAATGCCTTCAATACATCCACAAGAGCGATGCCCATTTAAAATCTCCCCTGGAAATTTCCCAGTGTGGAATCTTTCAAACAAGTCTGCTTCTTAAAACCAAGCCCGCAGGATACAGTTTCAACGTAATGAAGAGGTGTCTGGCTCTAGCTGCGTGCATTGTACAATACATTTCTATCCCATAACTTTGCTACTAATTTCACCCAAAATAACAGTTTAATTCTGTTCTGGTTATATTGAACTGAATGCCCTATCATGCGTACATCAAGGGCCAGGTTCCTCCTGACTTTCTGGTGGTCAACATCACTTGCAAGGGTACCTTTGCCCAGGCCACTGGCGATGCTCCTTCTCCGGACAACAAGAGCAAAAAGATTGACCCAGTGGGTAAAAGGGTAGCAGTCAGGGCAGCAACGCATTGACAAATAGCCAATTCTGTTGCACTTCTATCCAGGTAAGTTAGTGCTGTGTGGGAGAAGATGCAGGAACTCTTTAAACATCTGCCAGAGGAGTATAGAAAACAAGGGGAGGAAATGTGTCCGGGGGCAAGGTCATCTCTAATGCCAGCATTTGCTGTTCATTAGATGCTGTGGGCACAGCCTCTAGGGGCATTATTACTTGCATTATTCTCAGGTGCAGCTCCTTGCTCCATATCTTTGGGTTCAAGCCCGAGGTCCAGCAGCAGCTCCTCAACCTCCTCTTCGACGGGGAGAACATTCTCAAGCTGTAGCTTGAGGAGATGCTGGAAAAAAATAAAAGAAGATACGGAGACTGCAAAGTCCATGTGGTACTGTAAACCACTCTATATAGGGGCTCCTTTCGCAAACAGCAACCTTGGGGGTGGTGGAGCAAAAACAACCTCACCTGAGCAGCCCATCTCTTTCCACAGTTAGTTGCAGTCCTTTCACGAGCAAGCCGGGGAGGGAGGAGGGAGAACAAAGGCTCCTACAGGGGTAGGTGCAAAGGTGGCTTTAGGAAGGGAACTACCACCTCCAGACAATGACTTGACCCCCTTTTGTCTGGATCACAGCTTCACCTGTCTGGGAAGGATAGGCAATTTCCTCTCTCATTGGGAGGTAATCGCGTCTGACCAGTGAGTTATAGCATTTGTCAACGTGTCTATTGCCTCGAACTACATACAACTTCTCACCAACATCCCACCCTGTACATACACACTCAGCAAAGAAGACATACACTCCCTCCTACAAAAGAGCGCTATAGAGAGGGTGCACCTGCAACATCAAGGAAACGGTGTGTATGCTGTCTACTTTCTCATCCTCAAACAGGATGGCGCTCTCAGCCCCATCCTCGAATCCTCGACCTGATGCCTCTGTACCTCCAATTCGTATCAGGACATTCTCGCATGACAACTCTACTGGACGTCATTCACCTCTTTCAACCGGGCAATTGTATTATGGCACTTGATCTCAAGGATGCCTGTTTCCACATACCCATTCCCCCTGATCATGGACTGTACCTTCGCTTTGTGGTAAGTGGACAACATTACCAATTCAAAGGGCTTCCTTTCAGGATTAACACAATTCCTAGAGCATTTACGAAGAACCTAGCATTGGTGGCTGTGCGTTTATAAAGGGAGGGCATTCACGTGTTTCCCTCCCTTTACAATTGGCTGATCAAGAGTGGCAGGAGGATGTAGTGTCTAGCCCATACACAGATTGCAGTGTCCTTGTTCCACAGCCTGGTGTTCACCATAAATACCACCAAGTCCCAACTAAAGCTTCTTCAGATCTAACCCTTCCTAGCATCCATGTTGGATGTAGTCTCTGTGAAGGTTTACCCCAATTAGAATAGTAGTGGCTTTTCAGCAGCTGTTTCCTCTATTTCAGACCAATCATCAGCTCAAAGTAAGATCTGTGATGCGCCTTCTAGAAATGATGGCCTTGATAATCTCCAAGGCTTCATATTCGCACCCTGCTAGAGTGCCTCACCATTCACTGGTCCCAAGTGGAGGGTCTTTGGGGAGATCTGGGTTGATGCATGCCAGGCCTCACTGCTTGTTGCCTTTTGCGAAACCTGTACTGCAGGCAACCATTACCACATCAACAACAGGACTGCAGGGAATGTGGCCCTCTCAACAACAGGGTCGCCACATCAAACCACCTGGAACTGCTAACCATTCTCTTAGCACACAAAGCCTTTTTACAAGTTATTTGGGACAAAGTAGTTCTCATCAGTACAGACTACATGACCTCCATGTACTACATACAGAAACAGCTGTCCACACCCCTCCACCCCCAACCCCAGCTGTCTCACGGCAGGGGTTTTGGCATTGTGCACTCCACCACAACATTTACCTCATCAAGGAACATCTTCTCAGAGTGGACTACAATTTTGCAGACCTGCTCAGCAGGGTGCATCAACAAGTCCACGAGTGGGAACTATACCCGCAAGTCCTACAGATGTACTTCCAGTGCTAGGGCTCCCTAAAGA
This sequence comes from Calotriton arnoldi, assembly GCA_963921515.1. Classification (NCBI taxonomy): domain Eukaryota; kingdom Metazoa; phylum Chordata; class Amphibia; order Caudata; family Salamandridae; genus Calotriton; species Calotriton arnoldi. The sequence continues at coordinate 313,089 of CAWUFW010004717.1, forward strand.
TAGACTTGTTTGAAATCCCCAGAAAACGCCAAATGCCCAAAGTTCACTTCCTGGTACCCACATTAAATGGCCAGTGCACTATGGATGAATTGGTCAGGGATATTTGCCTATGCTTTTCCACGTCTCCCACTGCTTCCTACATAGTGAAGATGATCTGAAAGAAACAGTTAGTTATAGATTCCTTACCTTAGAATCTCCCCCAGGCGTCAGACTGGCTGCAGAAAGTTTTTCGTCAGCAGTACCCCTGTGCGTCTGAAGGTGGCGTTGGTCGACTCCGCATCCGTCGGCGTCGTGGTCGCCGGGATGACGTCGCGGTGGCTACATAGACGCCGCGCTCAAGCGCTGACGTCAGTTCTTTCTTTTTCCGCGCCAGCAAGCGCAGATCCAGGAAGAGCGGTACCCCCGGTCACTTTTTGACTGAGTTTTTTGCGACTTTTGTCGATTTTTCGTTTTTGAGTCTTATCCCACTCCTGGTGCACAAGGGATGCCCGGTTCCAAGGCATGCGGTTCCTGTAGCCGAATGATGTCGGTGACGGATCCGCACCGCGTGTGCCTCTTCTGCCTGGAGCACGACCATGACCCCAAGTCGTGCTCCGACTGTCGCACCATGGCCCGAAGTCTTTGTGGGAGCGGTCCCGAAAGCTCCTCAAGGCCCGGCAGCCGGCTCCGCGTCGCGCAAGGTCCCGGTCGTGTGGGAGGTCGAGGGACCGATCGTGGAGTCATTATCACCACTCCTCTTCTAAGTCTTCGCACTCGGGGCAGGTAAGTCGAAGCACAAGAAGAATTCGAAGTAGCATCGTCGCACTTCGACTTCCCCTCATCCGTCGGCCGACGCGACGCAGGGTGCGGGTGGTGCCCCTCCCGCGGTTCCCCGTGCGGAGCCTTCAAGGTCGACTCCGACTTTCCCTCCTTTCCCAGGACCAGGAGCGACCCCTGCCCAGCTTCGTCAATTTTACGAAGCGATGCACGCCATCTTTGGGCAGTCCGACTCCGCCGGCGCGCCTGGGGCCCTAGGCCTTTGATGCCGGCAGCATCGGCCTCAGCACCGCAGGGCCCCCTTGGATCCAGGCCTGGATCCAGATCTGTGCCGGTCGACCTCCTTACACCTCCACCGGCGCCGACTCCACCGGCACCACGTCTGCAGCCGACGCCGGCTGGACCCCTAGCCGGCGTCGACCCCGGCTTCCGCCCCGATGTGGACACGAAGCTGGACCGGCGTCGGCCGACGCCGATGGGTACTTTTGTCCCTGTGTTCCACCCTGGCCATTTTCAGCCAGATTGGCAGCCAGAGGAGGGTGAGGAAGACTGGGAGGGGTCTGGTGACCCTTTGACAGACCAGTTGGAGTACAATCCGGACTGGAGAGAGGAACTGGGAGATGCCAGTGGTCTGGATACCTCCCCAGATCTAGGCATGTTGTCTCCTCCTACCGTGGCTACGGAGGAGGGAGCGTCATACGCAGTGGTGTTGCGTAGGGCGGCTGAGGCTCTCAACCTCGAGCTTCCTACGGTGGCAGTCAGGACTAACCTCCTGACAGAGGTGCTTAATCCAGCAGCGAGCTCTTCGGAGCCCCTGCTTCCGTTTAATGAAGCCCTCACTGACATCCTTTTGGGCACTTGGTCCAGGCCCAACACAGGGGCTCCTTTGGACAGGATGATTGCCCGACGCCACCGCCCGGCTCCGGGCGACCCCACTTTCCTCTCCCAACACCCCACCCCTGAGAGCTTGGTGGTCCAAGCCTCCACTTCCAAAGGCGCCTTCCCTACCGCACCACCGGAAAGGGAATCCAAAAAGCTGTACCACCTTGGAAAGAAAATGTTTTCTTCCGCCAGCTTGGGACTGCGGTCGGTAAACACCGCATGTCTGTTGGGCCGTTACACCCACTCTGTGTGGAATTCGGTGGCGCAGGTGCTGCCTCAGTGCCCGGAGGAGGCCCGGGCCATACTCTCTCGTGCAGTTGCCGAGGGGAGAGACACAGCGACGTTTACCATCCCCTGTGGGCTGGATACCACCGACGCACTTGGCAGGACGATTACAACGTCAGTAGCCCTTCGATGCTACGCCTGGTTGCGTTCGACTGGTTTTTCCGGGGATGTCCAATACACCCTTATGGACATGCCCTTTGATGGCCGTCGCCTTTTCGGCGATAAGGCAGACAACGCGCTAGAGCGCTCTAAGGACTCTTGGGCTACGGCCAGGTCCTTGGTCCTCTCCACCACTCGCCCTGCGCAGTCTGCCTTTCGCCCCTTTCGTGGCTACGGAAGGGGTGCCCCGCTACCTCCCGCCCAGAGCCACAGGCCGGCGCAAGCTGCTCAGCCACAGCGCGGTCGAGGACGTGGGAACCACCGGCGTGGTTCTGGGGGCCAGCGGACGGGCCAGTCCACCACAGTCCCCTCTGCAGCAGCCTCCAAACCTTCCTAGTCTGACCTTTCAGGGCCACCAAACGCCAGTGGGCGGCAGGATCCGCCTTCACCTCCCCCACTGGCGCACTATCACGTCGGACAGGTGGGTTTTGCAAATAGTCCGAAGGGGCTACTCCCTCCCCTTCGAAACTACCCTCCATGCCACCTCAGTACCATTGCATGTCGGAGGATCACCTGGCCCTTCTCCAACAGGAAGTTTCGGCACTCTTGGCCAAGGGTGCTATCGAGCGCGTTCCTGCCCCAAAAGTAGGTCGTGGTTGCTATTCCCACTACTTTCTGGTGCCCAAGATGGACACAGGCCTGCGTCCTATCTTGGATCTCAGGAACGTCAACCGCTTCCTCCGGAAGGAGAAGTTCAAGATGTTGACGCTCTCTCAGGTCTTGTCTGCCCTCGACCCTGGAGACAGGATGGTAGCGTTGGACTTGCAGGACGCTTACTTGCACATTCCCGTCCTGCCGGCCCACCGGCGTTACCTGCGGTTCACAGTAGGCCACAAGCATTTTCAGTTTACCGTGCTCCCCTTTGGCCTTACCAGCGCCCCTTGGGTGTTCACTAAAAGTGATGGCGGTGGTCGCAGATCATCTGCGCAGATCAGGGGGTTCCAGTCTTCCCCTATCTCGACGATTGGCTGTTGAAGGCGGGCTCGCCCCAGGCTGTCGTTTCCCACCTCCAGACTACGGCCGGCCTCCTGCATTCGCTGGGGTTCTCCATCAACGTGCCGAAGTCACACCTCACCCCCCTCTCAGAAGCTCCTCTTCATCGGAGCAGTTCAGGACTCGACGCAGTTTCGGGTTTATCCTCCCGAACAGTGAGTCCGGGATATTCGGGCTATGATTACGATCTTTCAGCCTCTTTCCCGGGTTTCGGTCAGGATGTCCCTGAGGTTGCTGGGCCTCATGGCCTCCTGCATCCTGCTGGTAGATCATGCCAGGTGGCATATGCGGACTCTGCAGTGGGACCTGAAGTTCCAGTGGGCGCAGCATCAGGGGAATCTGTCCGCTTGCGTCCAGATCTCGGAGGGCACTGCACACCATTTGCAGTGGTTGCTAACGAACTAGGATTGGGTCGACGACGGATCCCTCTCCCTTCCTCATCCAGAGTTTGCAGTGGTGACCTACGCATCACTTCTGGGTTGGGGCGGCCACATGGGGGAGGCGGAGATGAGAGGCCTCTGGTCTCCGGCGGAGTCCGGGCTCCACATCAACCTTCTGGAGCTTCGGGCGATTTGTCTTGCACTCAAGGCATTCCTTCCCTCTGTCCAGGGAAGAGTAGTGCAGGTGTTCACGGACAACACCACCACCATGTGGTACTGCAACAAACAAGGCAGGGTGGGGTCGTGGACCCTATGCCAGGAGGCCCTCTCTGGTGGTTCAACATCTGGCAGGTTCCTTGAACGCCAGGGCGGACAAACTCAGCCGCAGGTGCATGATGGATCACGAATGGCGTCTTCACTCGGAGGTGGTGCAAGGTCTCTTTTAGCAATGGGGAGACTCTTGGTTAGATCTATTCTCCACCGAAGAGAACGCGCAATGTCAGCAGTTCTGTGCGTTGGAATTTCCAAGGCGGCACTCGCTAGGCGACGCTTTTCGTCGCGAGTGGAGTTGCGGTCTTCTATACGCCTTTCCGCCTATACCACTTCTGCCCAGAGTGCTGAAGAAGATCAAGCGCGACCGGGCCCAAGTCATTCTTGTGGCTCCGGATTGGGCACGAAGAGTCTGGTATCCCGAGCTGCTCAACATGGCCATCGATCCTCCGATCTGACTGCCTCTTCGGGAGGATCTTCTGTCGCACAGCAGGGGACGGTCCTCCACCCGAACCTGTCCAGCCTCCACGTCCTTACGTGGAGATTGAGCGGCGGCAGTTGACGTCGTTTGACCTGCCTCCCGAAGTCTGTGATGTAATCTTGGCAAACCAATCAAGGTAACCGGATGGTCTATCTACTGATCTCACAACAAAGTGTTATATGTGAGGGAACAGACAACTGCATTTGTTAAGACGAGAACCCTCACTCACCCTAAGGCAGAGGTCTTCAAACTTTTGGATGCCGAGACCCCCCCTGTCAACATTTTGAGGCGTAAGGACCCCCTCCTGACAAAAATTTCTAAACCTGTAGGCAGGGCTACTGGAATTATGAGGCAGGTGAGGACCAAATTACGTGTCAGGCTTGACTAAATTGTGTGGGAAGAAAAGGTAAATGATGTTATGTGATGCCGCGTACACAGTAACACTGAGGAAAGATTTCACCCCATCAGTACCAGTGTATAACCAAAATACAGCAATTAACATCAGAAAGATTTCTAGTCAACCTTTGTGAAGGGCCTTCCACTCCGCAGGAATACGTGCTGCCACATTAGAAGCTCACTTGGCCCTGGCCGGGAGAAGCAGGGGTCCCTTAAAACCCTGGCGGTTTTGTGCAGAGTTAAGCAGTTTACCCATGCAGCTTTCCTCTCACCCCCTCCCTTCCATCCCTCTGTCCTCTCCTAACCCCGGATCCCTCTCTCACTTTGCAGGCCATTTTCTTTCACCCCTTTTACAACTTCTGAACTCTCCCCATTCAACCTCTCACTTCACCTTTAACACTCCCAGCCAGGGCTGGTCCCAACACTGGTCGCACACGGTGCAACAGTCTTTTTGGTGCCCCACCCCCGTTTCCTCCTTCTCCATGAATTCCTTCACTGCCACTCACCAACAATTCACCTCATCTCTCTATAGCACCTTTCTGACAAACATTTCATTTTTTTATAGCGCTACTCATAGTTTACTCACACTCATTTCTGTGATCTGCATGGTACATATTCTTTGTAGCAGGAACGTTAACCCTCTGCACTGTGTGGGTGACAAGAGTACCCATGTACGGTGAGCGATGCAACAGTGTGAGAGTAGGGTAAGAGGAGTGACTGCAGGGTGAGTGAAGTGGCTTATGAATTTAGGTGCGGATGCAAGTTCAGAATGGGACGAATGAGTGTATGATTACTGATGGGCTTGTTTGAGTGAGTTGCATATTGAGCAGTGAGGGGGACAGGTGAGTGAAGTGTCACATGAGTGCAGGATGAGTAGTGTACTCGTGTGACTGCAGGGTGAGGTATAGGATGAACAGCGCAAGTGCATTGTGAGTGCAGAGTGATCACTGTGAGTGCAGGGTGAGCGGGGGAATGGTGTGAGTGCATTGTGATCGCTGTGAATGCAGGGTGAGCGTGAAAGTGAAGGGCGAGAATGACGAGTGAGTTGTCTGAATGCAGAGTGCATTCCCAGACACTTGAAGTAACTCAGCATGTTATGGACGGCGGTGTAGGGTTTAAGATCTAAGTTAAACTATTGCTATTATGGCATTAATCGGGGATCGAGGAAATAAATAATGTGCTGATCCTGCAACAAACTTCCAGTCCTATGGTTAGGGTTGCCAGCAGATTATTTTGATGGCCCAGTCGGTACAAAAATAAGCAGTCACCTAAAGCTGTATTTTAAGCACTTATCTGTGCATACTTCGAACAGCAAATATAAATAGAAAGCACTTTTAATTGTGTTCTAGGGCTGCCTCAATGATCCATGACTGATAATTAAAGAGAACAAAGACAGAAAAATCACATAACCAATGCATACATACTTTTTTATTTATAAGTCTATTTAGTGTCAAGAGGAGGTCTTTGCAGGCTCTTTAAACAAAACACGGCAGGCATTTTTCTTTTGGCAACCCTACTTTATATTCCTTTTCTTGAAATGCATTCTCACACTGCAGCAGTAAATGTAAAATGTAAGGAATAGGCAGAGTGGGGGCCCAGGGGGTACTGGAACCAGGAAAAAAACTAAGCCTCTGTAACCAGTTTACAAAGGCATATAAATATGCAAATGGTCTTTAAAGACCTGTGAAAAACTCGGGCGTGCCGGAGATAAGACTCCAGACACTGCCCAGCTGAGCCCCCAGCAGCTCGAGTTGCACTGCAGCAGCCCCGGCTGAGACGCAGGACGGGGGACGAGGGGGGGCTGAAGCCCTTGGGCAGAAGTGTGACTGGGAAGGCGCGACCCCCTTTGCATCGCTCCACGGCCCCCCTGGGGGTCGCGCCCCACAGTTTGAAGACCCCTGCCCTAAGGTGACATGCTTCATCATTGGGTTCCCTCTTACACACTACGACCGCAAGGTGCACAGTGTGGGCTACAACTCTCCCTCAGGAGAGGAGCGTGAGGTGTTTTACGTCATCCAATGTAGGTTAGAGTGAAGGGCAGAGTGCAAAATAAATTCAAAAAGGAGTTAAAACGATCTCCTGGATGGACAAAGATAACTTTTAATAGTGTCTCCAGTGGATAGATCTAAAATCTGCGAAGTCAAAAATAGGGATATGGAAAGTCCCTAATAAACTAAGGTTGACCATAGTTATCTTTGTCCATCCAGGAGATAGTTTTAACTCACTTTTTGAATATATTTTGCACTCTGCCCCTCACTCTAACCTACATTGGATGACGTAAAATACCTCGCGCTCCTCTCCTGAGGGAGAGTTGTAGCCCACACTGTGCACCTTGCGGTCGCAGTGTGTAAGAGGGAACCCAATGATGAAGCATGTCACCTTAGGGTGAGTGAGGGTTCTCGTCTTAACAAATGCAGTTGTCTGTTCCCTCACATATAACACTTTTTTGTGAGATCAGTAGATAGACCATCCGGTTACCTTTTTTGTGAGTTTAGTTATTGTGGAGTGGTACCGTGGATGGTAACAATTCCTCCTAATAAGAACCCCTATAGTGTGATAATATGTAATCTTGGCAGCCAGGCGTCCCTCCACTAAGACGGTATACGCCTGCCGATGGAACAAATTTGTGGCATGGTGCACAGCAAAGGCTGTGGATCCCCTTTCCGCCCCTCTTTCTGAGGTCCTCTTGTTCCTCCTTTCTTTGGCCCAGCAGGGCTCTGCTCTGGGCACTATCAAGGGCTATCTCTCGGCCATATTAGCCTTTCTTAGGCTTCCTGATCAGCCTTCTCTTTTCAACTCCCCTGTTGTAAATAGGTTTCTAACAGGCATTACTCATCTTTTTCCTCCTGTTCCCTTCGTAATGCCCCAGTGGGACTTGAACTTGGTGCTTACATATCTTAGGTGCGCTCCTTTTGAGCCACTTCATAATTGCCCTCTCAGGCTTCTAACTCTGAAAACTGCATTTCTGGTGGCCATCACCTCTGCTCGCAGGGTGAGTGAGCTACAAGCTCTTTCTTCTAAGCCTCCCTTTCTGGCTATCCATCCGGACAAGGTCGTCCTGAGAACTAGACCTTCCTTCCTTCCCAAGGTGGTTACTTCTTTCCATATTGGTCAAACCATCACTTTGCCCACCTTCTTTCCGCCTCCGCATCCTTCGAAAGAGAAAGAGAGGCTCCACCGTCTGGATCCAAAACGTGCGCTTTCTTTCTACTTGGATCGCACAAAACAATTCCGGGTGGATGACCAGCTCTTTGTGGGTACGTGGGCGTTAAGAAAGGTCGGGCCGTGCACAAACGGACCATCTCTAGGTTGGTCGTTCTGTGCATCAAAGCCTGCTATTCTTTGGCTAAGAAGGAGCCTCCAGTGGGGCTGCGCGCCCATTCCACCAGGGCGACGGCAGCTACTACTGCCTTGGGACGAGGAGTCTCCCTGAATGACATCTGTCAGGCAGCTACGTGGGCATCGTTGACACGTTTACAAGACACTACTGCCTGGACACTCAAGTCCGGAGAGACGGCTTCTTTGGCCGTTCTGTTCTCCAGGACTTTCTCTTGTGAACTTGGTTCGCAGACCCACCTCCGGGGTTGGTATTGCTGGGGTATCTATTCTAAGGTAAGGAATCTATAACTAACTGTTTCTTTCAGATGAACAAGTTACTTGCCTTCGGTAACGATATATCTGTAAGAAACATAGGTTAGTTATAGATTCCTTACCGCCCCACCCATCCTCCCCGTTCTGCGAACTGACTTCTAGGGTTAAGGACATCCTTTCAGGGCCCTAGTTTTGTGCACCAGTGGTCAGTGTCTTGCATGGCTCTGCGCTTCTAGCGTGGAAAGTAGTGTACAGAACTGACGTCAGCGAGCGAGGGCGGCGTCTATGTAGCTACCACGATGTCATCCCGGCGACCAACACGACGCCATCCCGGCGACCACCACGACGGACGCGGAGTCGACCGACGCCACCTTCAGACGCGCTGGGGTACTGCTGACGAAAAACTTTCCGGATCCAGTCTGACGCCTGGGGGAGATTCTAAGGTAAGGAATCTATAACTAACCTATGTTTCTTACAGATATATCGTTACCGAAGGTAAGTAACTTGTTCTTTAGGCAAATATCGCTGACACTCATTCAGATAGCTGCAACCTGTGCCAGAGAACCTTGGTACTGAGGTCTCCTAGAGATGTCCGTTATCCCTCAGAGGAAGCTCCTGCTGAGTCTGGACCTTCTCATGCTTTCACGTAGAGACAAAGCCAAGTCAGGCATTTGGATAGCTCAAACTTGCGAATTGGCACCTGAAGTGCTAGAATTCAGGTACCTTAGCTTCCCCACAAACGTATACCCATTTGAAAGGAAGCCCGACGACCCACAACACATGCCTGTTACTCTGCCAAATGGAAACATTCGTTTACCACTGTATTTCCAAGAACCTTGACCCTCTAAACCCTACTGTGCAGGACAGTATTATTTATCTCTTGCATTTGCAAAAAGTAAACCTCCCCTACGCCTCCATTCGCTTACACTCCGGTGCAGTTGCAGCCTGCATGCTGAGTAGGGAACACTCATCCCTCTTTAGATGTCCAGTTGTTAAGGCTTCATGGAGGGTTTCAAGAGGGTTATACGCCCTAGAGTGCGTACTGCTCCCTTGTGGAATCTGTGTAGTCTTCATGAGACTTACGGCACCACCCTTTGAATCTCTGCATTCTTGCCCCCTTCAGTTCTTCTCCTGCAAAGTAGCTTTCCTTGTGGCAATAGGAAAGTACTCCTTTTTGACATGTCACCCCCACTTTCTGCCTGGTGCATGATGTGATTTTGACTGGAAGTGCACTGGGTTCCTGCTAACCAGGTCCCCAGTGCCAGATCTCTTTCCCAAAACTGTACAATTGTTCCCCCAATTGGCAATACCTTTAGCACCCTCTATAAGTCCCTAGTAAATGGTACTCCTGGTATCTAGGGCCTGAGGTACTAAAGAAGGTCCCCCAAGGGCTGAAGCACAAATTGTGCCACCCTAAGGGACCCCTCACCAAACTCGTGCAGGGCTGCTATCGCAGGCTGCTTGTTTTGGTGCAGACAAAACTGAAAACACAACTTGACACACATCCCTGTGTGCCAGGCCCCCTAACACTGCATGTACTACTTGTATGTAAGTCACACCTACAGCAGGCCTTACAGCCCTAAGGCAGGATGCTTGGTATTGCATGTGAGGACATACCTGCTTGAGCAGATATGCCCCAGTGCAAGTGGACAGGGAAGCCATTTTAGAACATGTGCTGGACACTGGTGAAAACGAGTTCCCCAGCTACATGATGGTTTCACTGAAAATATGGATGTTTGGTATCCAACATCTCAGATTGATAAACCCACACTGATTTCAGTGTTGGAATTACCAATACATGCGCACAGAGGGCACCTTAGAGATGCCCCCTGAAAACCTACCAGCCTCTGGTGTGCTCGCTGATTGTTTCTGCCATCCTGCCACCTGAGACACTGTTCTTACCTCCTACGGCGAGAGCCTTTTGCTCTCAGGAGACCCAGAAGAAAAGCCTGTCCGGGAAGAGGGTGTCACACCCCCTCCCACAGGATGACCTGCTGATTGGCCTTCCTAGGCCGACAAGCTTCAAAGAGCAACCGCCTTTGAAATGCAAATCTGGCTCCCCTCACAGGAGAGGAGGCTGACCCCCTTTGTCTGGAGCCCCTTTGGCACCTGGGCAGGTGGGAAAATTAGCTAGTCGGGTAGGCGTGCCACCCCAGGCTAGTACCAATCCTAAGGTGGGCTAAACTGAGGTTGACAAGACTTTTCAGAAGTAGTCATCTTTGTGGTGGCATACATAAGATTTTTGAGACGGGGCTATGCCCACTTCCCACAGGAAGTGGTCATATAGGGGTGTAGTGACCCCAAGGGTCAGTAGTCCATTGGCCACTACCCTACACTCACCTAACGCCCCTAAATTCAGTATTTATGGGAGCTCCTGTCACCAGAACAACAGATCCTGACGACCTGAAAGACGAAGAAGGACGAGAAGAGACGCATCCTGCAAGAATAGATGATCCAGCAACTGACTTGGCGACAACCCTGCCTTCGCCAATTGCACCAAAAGTCGACTGTCCTGCAGCTGCTGAGTCTTCAAAGCCCCGGAGACCTGCCAGCCCTTTACCCAGGAGCCAAGACCCCCCAAGAAGCAGCAGACCTGCTTCCTTGCGTCCTGCAGGCATCCAAAGACCCCCTAGAAGGACTCTGTGACCACAGAAACCTGACGCCTGAAGACACCACTGAATCAGTCGCCCCATGCCCGAGTTGAAGTGGGCCAACGATGTCAGCGTGGTTCCTAACCCTTCAGAGACCGAATCCAGTATGGTGACACCTCTCATGGACTCTTCGATGTCGTCTGCAGCCTCTGCAAGCAGGCCCCCCTCTACCGCAACTGCAAGCAGGCCCCCCTCTACCGCAACTGCTTCCTGTAAGAGCATCAAAGCCTGCAGCCTCTTTTTTATTTTTTTTCCCCGCAACTGTTCTCCATTGTCTAAAATTGGGCACCCAATGCTGTTTTGCACCTCTGCACCCGGCCGCCCTAGTGCCGCTGGTGGTCTGCTGGTGCTGCCTTATACCTTGCCTACCACTCACCTTAACTCCTGGAGAAGGTTCCTGTATGTCGCTGTACTATACCTGAATGCCACATTGACTTTTCCTCTCATAGGATAACATTGCAGCCTCCAGAAATTGCACAGTGTCGATTTTTTTTTAAACTAAAAAGGATTCATGTTTTAAAAATATACTTACCTGAACGTTTTTCTTCTGATGCCTAAACATATATAAAGATACTTGCTATTTTTATAAATTGGTGTGGATCTCCTTCTTGAGTCGTGTTTCTCATTTATGGACCACTGTGTGTATTTTCAGATGTCTTGCACTCCTCTGTGATAAGCCTAAGGGTGCTCAACCACACTACCCCCTAGCAGAGCACCTTGGGATATCCATAGCAAGCCCTCGTCCACTCATAGGGGAACTCCTAGAATATTTACACGATACGTCTCATTTTGATATATTCTATCAAGAGCCAGCTGCCTACAGTGGCCATTACCTCTCAGACGCAGAAGCAAACTGAAGTGCTTACTCTACAAGAGCCCTTCATACAGGTCCATATGGACAGGGTTCTTCTTGGAACCAATCCTAAGTTCCTCCCTAACATGATGTAATTCCTTTCACTGTAAGGAAATACTTCTTTTTGTATGGTCACCCCCAAGGTTTTGGACAGATGCTGCTGGTTTTTCAACTCAGAGTGCACTGAAGCCTGCTAATCAGACCTCCGTGTCAGTGCCCTGACCCTTAATCATGTTTGTTTGATTGGCTGATACCCAATTGGCACAAGCTAACTTACTTCTAAGTCCCTAGTATATAGTAACAGGGGTAGCCAGGGCCTGTAATTCATAGTGCTCCCTCAGACACTGCAGCACTTATTGTGCCACCATGAGTGGGATGAGGTAAAACATGGCACCCAGTTTGCCTCTGCAGACTGGAAGGGCTGTTTTAAATTGCTGGCTCGACTTTGCCATTTTAATCAATGGCAAAGTCCAAGCTCCCTTTCTAAGGTGTGTAAGTCACCCCTACAGCATGCCTTTTGTGTTCTAAGGCAGAGTTCAGCATGTTAGAAAAGTCAAACGTGTTTAACATGTTACGGCTATCAAAACCCACCATTGTCATTTTTACTGGGAGAGAGACTGGTAGCCCCTTTGCCGAGTAAAGAGCTACACGCTGAACACCTCAGCTGTGCTGGCTTTTGAATGGGACTACCAAAGTTGACTTCAAGGAATCAACTCATTACATAAATCTCAACTTGATGCCCAAGTCGAAATGAATGCAACTCGTTGCCACATGCAACTTTTAGAAAGTTGCCACTCTGTTGCCCAGTGGCTATTTGCTAAGGTTGGCAACGAGACAGCCTTCTCCTCATCTGGGGAGACGTGTCAACGACTCCCAGGACAAGTAACAATAGAAGCCTGCCACCGGAGGAGGTGTTACCTCCTCTTAGCAGGAAGCCACATGGGGTGTTGGCCTAAAAGGAGAGCTTTAAAGGGGAAGCAGCCTTTAAAGGGCAAATGGTGAACACATTAGAGCGCGGCTGCTCTTTTATTCGGGAAGACAGCTTGCTGTCGTGGACAGAGAGGGGGAAACACAAGCCAAACCGTTTTTTCCATGAGTGTGGAGCCCACAGTTAGCCACACCTCTAGGGCGGGCTAAAGACCTCCACACAGCAAGAGACATCGTGGGAGTGGGCAGTACAGAGCACTCTGTGATAGCCAGATGCCACACTTCACAGGAAGTTGTCAGTAGGCGGGGAAACTAGAAGCCCATTCGCTAGTGACAGTGACCCCTTTGGGGGCACGTTCTGGGCATAAAAGAGGCAACCTGGGTATCCAGAAGTCAGATCTCACTTGACTGGAGAAAAGGACCGAAGGATGACTGCCCTGCTGACCCTGGAACCGGCGAAGAAGAGGCTGCACCGAAGTTGGACTACACCTGCTGCTCCTAGGGCAAGCGAAGGAAAGGACTGCCTGCTGTGTCGTACCCCGAGCCCAGCAGAAGCAGTGGCTTCAAGGTTCAGTTGGCTGACTTTCTTTTCGCAGCACAGGACCACAAAAGCTGAAGAAGCCTGGTGGGGTGAGTTGGTAGCACAAATCATTGAATCTCTGCTCCTCGCCACCGTGCAGCCCAAGAGACCAGGACCCGATTCTAAAAAGTGGCAGTTAAATCTGCTGAACCCGGGAGAGTCGTTTGAGTGCAGTTTGGTCACACAGAAGGAGAGTTATCGCCAATAGAAGGAAAACGCTGAATCAGCGGTACCAGGCGACTGGTAGCCCAGTGGCGACTAGACTTCAATTGACCCCAAGAGGACTTTGAGGGACGTCGACCCCTGTGGCCAGAATCACCTCACCAAGACCGTGGATCACGGAGTAGCCCCAGGAGGACCCCCGTCGACTGTACAGTATCTTCAGCATCCTGTATCCCTTTCATCAGGACCACTTCATAAAAATCAATGGCAAGAAGGCGCTGACACTGGAGCTGGACTGAAGACTGCTTTGTTTGAGGAGGTAACTGGTTCTTTGGACCTTGCTGGACTCCCTGCTGGAGTTGGTCGACCAGAGTAACTCAAAGTAACCATATTCTAATTAATTATTTTCTTGAAAAAGTTTCTCAGTGTCAAATTTTTGCATTTGCCAATACTTGCTCACGGTTAAGTAAAAGTTCTCATTTAGGGTGTCTTGTAAAATCTATGTCTCTGGAACCCTCCTTTGGATCATAAATTCATAAAAATATCTATTTTTATAAGTTGATTTGGATTTCTTGAATGTTGAGTTTCTTTCTTCAATTATTTTAGTGCTGTTTAAATGCTTTACATTTGTTCCTTTGTGTAAGCCTGACTGCTCAGAGCCACAGCTACCCAGAGTTGAGTTAAGGTTTAACAAATGAAACCTGACTGGTCCTAAAGGGGCTGGTAGTGCATTATATGGTGAGGTCACATAACCACACCATATAATTCCCCCTATTTCCTCAGACAAACCATAGAGCTCCCGATCTTTTTTCCGCAGCTGCACTTTAGAGCATAGAGTATGTTGCACACATTAGATGTCAAAAAGCCATTGTGTTACATTACAAGGCCAAGACTTTCAGCTCTTTGTTTTCTTTGCAAAGCCTCTTAGAGGTATCCAATGTCCAAAGCAGGCATAGTTAGGTGAATAGTTGAATGTATCCTAACCTGCTACCACAAAGCAAAGAGTCCTGCATGTCCCACCCAGGGCACACTTCACTCAGAAGAAAGCATCAATCATGGCCTTCCTAGGTAACATCCCTCTAGCTGATACTTTGTCAATACCACACAGCTTTACTGTGCGCTAGTGGGGACATATCAGCTCATCAACAAGCCATGATGAGCCAAACAGTGCTAAGGACCTTGTTCTAGACAACTGCATCATCCACATTCTAGTCGCCGCTTTTGAAGGGCACTGCTTTACAGTCTGTGCTAGGCATTTGTATCTCCACCTACACATCATACAAATGGAAAATGCCAATTACTCTTTACACATATGTTAGTAGCTTGTTGTGCAGTAAATTCACATGCACCCGGCCTCCTCCTCAGTGTCCTCTGTCTTTTGGAGAGCTCTTACTGCGTTTTCACTGCACATAGCCTTTTATCAACCTTACCTTTATTAACACTCCAAATATACTCTCAGCCGCTGTGCGAAAACAACCCAACATGGAGTCAGTGCCCATGTACAGTGTACGCCAAGATGAGGGTTACGCCACATCTCGTGACTTGAGGAACTTCTTAGAAGAAAAACCACTTGCAAACGCTAGATGGCAGGAATATGCTACGCATGTGAAGCTACAGTACTACATGCTACAAACAGATGCTTTCAGGATAAGTAGCATTTTCCTTACTGAAGGTGTCCTCAGATCCTCCTGACACCGGACGGAATTCTAGACATTTTGTGCATCTAAATAGGAAGCCCATACTGTAAACTGACAATTGAGACGGTGTAACATTTTCAAACGTCCGTGTAATATGTGTTGGCTAGACACTTACAGCTCTCAGTCTTTCTTCACCTCTACTTCCACCTTGTTTTAAGCTGCCACTAGATCTGCATTGCTAACCCACATAGATGACCATAGCTTACTCTTGCTCAAAACTACAAGGAGGAACGGTTCTATGTGTGGTTCTTTAGGCTGTTGAAAATGTCAAGTCCTGCTGCTCTTTCTTATTGTGCTTCTAGGGTTATCATCCGGGTGATGTCCACTGCTATTGCAGATGCAGGCACATGGCTGTCGCCTGGGCTGGCCCTCAAACCCTTGCCTGGAACAGCATCCAACATTAGCAGTCTGCAGCTCTGGACTTTCATATAGGTTTTTAATGTGTTCAGCCATTAGAGGTGAGTAAAAGGGCCCTCCTTTGCATTTCTGTGACTGTGTACAAAACTGCAGGTTCTGAGGGCCCAAAGATGTGATGAAGAGCCTCCATATATGGATCTTAGGGCTCTCTCTCATTGTGGAAAACTGAAATGGCTTAAACTCAGATATGAGAGAGATAAGGGCACTTGTATTCAGCAGCCTGTAAGTACCCTGCACATTGAACATTTTCTAAGCATGCACATAAAAGCCTACAGTGGTCACTCATGAAAAGAACAACTTCTTTCTTAAACTGACATACAAAGGCCTTCTAAAAAACAGAAGTTGGCGAAACGTCCTGCCCAATGCGACCCTTCCCATGAGGAAGCTGGCACAGACCTGTGTTGGCCCTTTGTTGAGATGGGTGCTTTCTGCTGCTTAGCTTCCCTTTTTGTGAATGTTTGTAGATTAATAAAACAAAATGATTGAAAAAAGCCTTTTGTTTTTTTTCCAATTCTCTGTGGCACAAAGCCCACACCCAGGTTGTGCCTTTAGTGCCTAGCAAATTTGTTAGTGTTAAGAAATGAGAGAACATGGCTGGTCAACTCCAAGACAAAGAGCAGGGCAGTTGTCCACTGCACTTTGTCATGGTCTGGATGGGAGATTTTGTGCGGAGACTATCTTTGACAACATGTGTGATATCACTTTTTTCCAAAGTTGCTTGGCCCCTGATGTTTGACAGTGCCTTTCTGAGGATGAGAAACCTACAACCTTTCAAATGCAAGTGGAATAACTCTCAAACATTGTGGGAGGCTATGCCTCAAATCTCTGCTGAATTGATTGGTTGTACACCCAAATCTAAATATGCATAGTTTGGTCAGGAATGAAAGTAATGTATTACCAGATTCCTTCAGAGAGATTTCCCAAACTTTAAAAGCCTGGCCTCGTTGTTCTGCCCAACAATTTTACGAAAGGGCAACTGAGTTTTTCCTGGTCCCTCTTAGAAAAGTTTGGTGCTCACTGGTTTGGCCTTGGCGATTCTAGGGCTGTGGCCAGTATCTGCGTCTGTTTGTTCCTGCCTTTGCCCATATTTGAGTTCCACCATCCCAGACTTCTTTAGCTCAAGTTTCTTGGCTTGATATCCAAGTCTAGCTGGATAACGACAAGGTTCTGTCTGTGTCTCCATTTTAAATAGAACTCAGGATCACAGCCCTGGACTAGGATGGTGTAAATGTGATGTCAAGCAGTTTTCTTCATGACATCTGATCCTTGTTTCTAATGACTACTAAAAATAAAGTTGTAGCGATTCAAGGTCTTTCATCTTGATATCAAAGGATATGGCATTTGAATCTGTTGATGATAACTTAAGTCACTTTTGTAGAGAGGTTGTAGAGAAGTTGCTTTCCTTTTGTTACTGGAGTGCAGGCTATTCACAGTCTGCTTTGACTTTATTCTTCATCATTTGATCTTTTATAGGTGGAACCATTCACCCAACATCAGACTAGGAGCCCAGAGTAGTTTCTAAATAGCAGTAAACATATTAGCATAGAAACACATTTCTCTTTAGGCCGTGTACTATGTGTTGCCTTAAAAAAGGCTTAAGTATGTGGTCCTCGCAAGGAATGTGTCTATTGTTTGCACCCGTATTTCATTTCTAAAAACTATAAGAGCTGTCCAACATTTTTGGCTAACATTCTCAGAGACCGGGCCAGAGGTTTTGTATTTGCTCTTAGCAAAGCTCTGCCTAAGGATGTTTCTGTGAAGAGTGACCTCCAGTGGCGCTCTCCAACAAAACACAAAAACAGCAAGGGCGCTCTCCAACAAGATACAAAAAAGAAATGAAGTGAATTGAAAATTTTAAAACCAAAAATCCTTTTTAAGACAATATCAAG
Organism: Calotriton arnoldi; assembly: GCA_963921515.1. Taxonomy (NCBI): domain Eukaryota; kingdom Metazoa; phylum Chordata; class Amphibia; order Caudata; family Salamandridae; genus Calotriton; species Calotriton arnoldi. The sequence continues at coordinate 330,458 of CAWUFW010004717.1, forward strand.
TGAAGGGCTGTTTTATGAAGAACATTTGGAGGGAGAAGACAGGCTTGGAAACTTGAAAAAGCTTCATCATCCAGCGTGGTTGGTTCAGCCGGACTGGCCGCGTGGTTCAAACTTGCAGCCTCTTTATGACCGAACCGATCCCCATTGACTTCAACAGGGCACCCGATGCTGTATTGCACCCCTTCACTCGGCCGCCCCAGTGCTGTCCGAGGTCCCCTGTTGGAGCTGCCTTGGACCTTGCCCCCTACTCACCTTAAGTCCAGGAGGTAGGTCTCCTACTTCGCTGCAAAGAACTTGTATGCAGTAATTGTTTTTCCTCCATAGGATAACATTGCCGCCTCTGAAAATTGCACTAAGTGTTGTCTTTTGAAACCTGCAAATATTATCATTTTGAAATATACATACCTGATCGTATTGATTCTGGTGCCTAAAAAATATATATGTGTGTGAGTGTGAGTGTGTGTGTGTGTGTGTGTGTGTGTGTGTGTGTGTGTGTGTGTGTGTGTGTGTGTGTGTGTGTGTGTGTGTGTGTGTGTGTGTGTGTGTGTGTGTGTGTGTGTGTGTGTGTGTGTGTGTGTGTGTGTGTGTGTGTGTGTGTGTGTGTGTGTGTGTTTTTTTTTTTTTTTTTTTTATACATTAGTCTGGATCTCCTTATTGAGTCATGTGTACCATTTATTGACTGTGTGTATTACAGATGTCTACCACTCCTCTCTGATAAGCCTAACACTGGTCGACCACACTAACCCTAAAGAGAGCACCTTGGGATTGCTAGAGCAAGCCTCTGTCTACTTATAAGGGATATGTGGACTCTTTGCACGGTATACCTCTTTTTGGTATACTATATAAAGAGCCAGCTTCCTACAATAAGTATTTCTGAATGTCAACGAAACAGGAGCTTCTGTTCCAGATTATTCCTAGTCAAGAAGAAATCCACGAATTGGCACCCCATTGTAGACATCCGACAGCTTAGCAAGTTCCGAAAGTAGCAGTCATTTCCAGTGGTGACCCTCCAGAAAGGAGGGGTTGAATGCTTATTACCTCCCTGGATCTTCGGATGCATATTTCGATATTCTTATCCTTATTCAGGCACCACAGAGGCCAGTATCTTCAGTATTAATGACAAACCCTCACTTTTGGGGTCAAATCAGTACCCAGGATGTTCTCAAATGAGTTTACCCATTGGACGTCCACTTCAGGGAGAGGAGGCATCAAAATTTCCCTAAGTTGATGATGAACTAATTAAACGATTTGGGCACATTAGTCAGAGGTGTCCACTACCCCATGCAAGTGTCAGCAGATCAGCGCTTGTTTTAAAAATCAGGATAAGTCTTTCCTGAACCCAGCACTCGTTTACAGTTTTAGGTGCAATATTAGACACATCTCATGCAACAGATTACACTTCCTAGGAACCGGTGTGAAAAGCTCTGGTTGACACGTCCAACAGTGACACACAATTACAAAACACATCTGTTGTAGACCCTAGTAGGGTTGAGGTCTTCCTGCAAATATGGCGGTACAAGCCCTAGTGCTGCCAAGATTGGACTACGGAAGTACCACTCTATGCGGATTTCCCAAATACAAGAGCCCCGCTGAAGGCTTCTCTTAACGCTGCGGCCAGGCTCGTCTCTGGAACAAAAAGAAATAACCACATTTCACCGACCTTAAAAGAACTGAATTGGCTACCATATGAGGCAAGAATACATCTAAAGATCGCCTGCATGACACATAAGGCCCTTCATCACAAAACCCCCAGCTACCTAGCACAAAAGCTAGTACCTTCTGGAGGGTGCAGAGTCTCCCGAAGCGTGAGGTCAATACTATTGAAACCACAATCCTTCCACAAAAAGAGAACGTTTAGCAGAGCCTTCTCTAGTATTGCACCAAAGATTTGGAACTCCTTACCTCCAGATGTACGACGAATAACCTCCTCCTTCAAAAAAGAAGTGAAATCGCTCCTAATGAACAAATTCATGCCCTAAAACACTAAACCTTATATCACGGTTAGCAACTTATGTTATTTTATATTCGACTGTCTACATCTCTATATCGAATGTCGTTTACCGAATGTATGTATATTACCCCCCAACTATCTAACGTTTCCGACATTGTAATGTAAAGCGCTCTGATACCGTTTAGGGTCATGTTCGCGCTATATAAAACCTTATAAATAAATACATAAAAATCCCAATAATATGTTTTTGCCACATACACGTGTCCCTTCCAGAAAGACCCATGTGTTCCTTTCAGGACACACCGTGCCTGCAGGTCTCAGAATCATGGGGTGATACAGTTAATGTCATCCCACACCTGAAAGCTGCATTGCAGTGTTGACAGCAACTGCTTAATATCAATGTGGGCTTTTCAGTCAGGAAGCCAATGCCACAGTTCATCATGACCACCAATACCCTCCGAGACCCTTTGTGCATCAGTCTGCCGGTGGAACACTTGGCAAGTGTAGAAAGTGTAGATTCTCTCAGCAGGTTGGGAGAAAACTCTTGCAGATTGGAGCTGCTTACTACCCAGTTGGACGAGACATTTTGGCGTTTGGGTCAGCATGATATACACCTGTTCAGAACAAGAAATGTTGGTTCTTCACCTTCAGGTATAGGCAGCCAGAAACAGGGGAAACACTTTCAGTGATTTTGTGTGGAATGTTAGCTTGTATTTTCTTTAATTCCCACTCATTTAAAATGTGATCAGATAGATCAAGAGAGAACTATTCACGATCGTTCAAATTGGCTGGGACAGTCCTAGCACATGAAGCTCCTCCACTGCAAATTGCCAATAAGGCTCATCCAACACTGCTCTCCAAGCATTAAGGGCAAGTCATACTTCGGCACTGGGTAGTAAGATCTTCATCTGCTCTTCTCTCAACCTTGACATCTGGTGCCTCACCTTTTGCAGCTAACCAGTTCTGCTCTCAGATGGAGTTAAAAAAATAAAAGTCCATATTTTAGCCATTTCAAGATTTCAAAATAGGTTGGCTTTTTTGTTTCTTTTCCCAAATGCAGTTTAAAGGAATTTATGATGTATCATTAAAGGTTTACCATCCTGTGCATCAGCATTCAGCTTCCTGAGAATTGAACTCCCAGCTGATGCAGTTGAAGATGCTAGCTTTTGAATCAATTCACAAAGTGGATAATGAAGTTTTTATCTTGGAGTACACAAATGAGACAAGTGAAGGGCATTTAAACTTTCATAGTCAAGGTACCGTAACTTTGGTTTGACAAACCAAACGATATACTTCATGTAAACCCCAAATTCATTCGGAACATTTATTCCGAAGATTCCCTCAGACTTTCATCTGTTTGTTTCTGTATTCTTCTTTTCTTAGCCAGACTACTGCAGTTTTGAGGCCCCTCCTTTCTATAGATGTCTGGTGCTACCTCAGATTTAACATTGAACAAATAACAAAAAGCATTAGTATCTCTAACCAGCTGTTTGTTGCCTTGGTTTATCTAGAAGCAGGACACTGCACAATGGATTTCAGCCTGCATCATATTCTGAAATACTAAGGCCTAACATCCTTTCGGTGTAAGATTCCCTGCTTGTTCTACAAGACATGTCGACCACAGTAGCCTTGTATGCTGGTGGTACCTCTTATCATTTCTGCCAACTGCTGTATGGAAAAGTTGACAAACTACAGACATACAGTTGGTAGTTCTGCAGTTGGGCAAGCAGGTTTTGGAAATCTGTTTTGCTATGGTGAGCCCACTTACACCTATGTCTTACATTCACTATATGCATTATGCAATGCCAGCTATTCTGCTTTAAGCATGTAAATATTTGAAAGATCTAGAACTGGAGAAGAAATAAGTTACATGTAAAAACAGTTCACCAACTTGGTATCTTTCATAGATTTGCAAGTGAACCTCCTGCCTCCTCTTTCGTGAGGCTCACCAGTACTCCTTACATACTTGTGCTAAAAAACATGATCTATGGCAGCCTCTTGGGGCAGTGAAGTGCAGTGCGCATTCACCTTATTGGCTAAGGTTTGGACTATTTTCACTGAAGTGAAAGTTCTACTAAATAAACACTTTTGTTTGCTCCACATGTTAATATTGTTTACCGATAATTAGCAATTAACCTGGATATGCAGTCTGACAATGGAAAATTTATTAAGCATGCGAATCCATGAGCAATTCCTACACTGAATAATTGCAGTTGGAGGTAAGTAATGCATTTCATGTCACCTGAACCAAATGTATATACAGCCAGATGGCACCGTTGTATTGTACAAAATATACTGTCACAGCCCAAAGTAACTTTTTTTTCCTAAATCAATTACTGGATTAGATGCTGGCCACTGCTCCCACACAATACCAATTTTAGTGCAGCAGCTGATAAAGAAGCTCCTTGGCGGTTTTTTTTTTGGTTTTTTTTTTTTGCACCCCGGAAGACACAGAAATAGTTTTGCACATTGTGGGTAAATGAAAATACAGATTTTTAGGGGCCTGAAAAATTAAGCTGTTCCTCCTCTTCAGGCACCAACCCAGCATGCACCTGGGTTATTCAATGTCCTCTATGCTTAACCACTAATCAACCTTGAAGGTCCTCACCTGGTGAATCAGTAGAACAATAAGGAAGAACATCTCTAGTATATGTACAATGACTTGTTCAAGAAAAGTCTGGTTTAGACTTTTACCAACTGTTGTAAACATAAAAGCTTGTCAAGAGGGTGTTTGATTCCTTTTCAGATACCAGACTCTGTATCGAGTGAATACCTGTTAAACGTGCTTCATGCTCATCCACCCTTATGGGTCCGTACTGGGTTGTCCTACTGAGCATCTGAATTCCAGAAAGGATGCTTTAGGATTTGACTGAGGCGTTGAGATCCTGGAGTGTGACTGCAAATTGAACACCTTTGGAGTTGCTTTAGAAGTAATAGCTGATTCCACAAATGTTCTAAGCCATTCACAGTTCTCCCTTGCCTTTCTTCTTCTTCCTCAAACCATAATAAAAAAAACTATCAAACTGCTCCTCTGATTTGCTTTCTGATTGAGGTGTGATCCGATCTTTGAGAAGCCAGCAATGCTTCCTGACGGAATTTACGGCATCTCTTTCTATTTCAGTATGTAAACCCTGCATGCTTCAGAACTTAAGAAACTCAGGTCCATAAGTGAACTGATTTTGATGGCTGTATGGCTCTTCACCTAATTCCATAATGAACCTCTTTCCAGGCTTTGAAACAGTCAGAAACCAGATTCCTTCTCCTTTTTCTTATGGTTGGAGTAGATGAGTACTGAGATTAGGTTGGGAAACTGATGTGCCACCTCGGGGCTTAGTCTTAACACGGCAAAGCCTCTGCAATCTTGACGGGTGCTCATTCTCTAAGATAAAGGGATACACTTGTAAAGAGAGTTCAATAACAATGTCCCTAGTTGCCTATTGCAGTCTTAGGTGAGGTCTCCTTGGCTCACTTGGGTAAAGGCAGACTGAGCTATAGGTAAATCATATGGGTTGGTGCCTGTCACATGCCAGCTTGTGATACATAGTAATAGTAGAATGTGCTGTATACTGGCATGAATCTTTGTTTCATAGATTATAAAGTCTCAGTTGATTGTCATTTCTGTAGATTTGCAGATTGTGTAGTCATTACAGGATTTCCTATCAAAATGGCATGTAGCTATTGATATGCAGTGTACATAAACAAATACAAAAAAAATCTAAATATTTATTACTGTCCTTTGAGGAGAGAAAAACATGTTGCATCTTGACTTTTAGTTAAGTGCATCAAAGTGGAAAAAGCATGCTGAAATATCGAATTACACTGTGCTCTGTATTGAGAATATGTAGTGAAGAATAAGTGGTCATGTCTATTTAAGGCGGTACACTGCGCTCCGCCGGCGGAGTTCACTGAGTTTGCCAACTCCGCGCTCCGCTTGGAAAGCAGAATTTGACAAAAATTCCGTCAACCACCGCGTAGCGGAGTTTGCCAGCGCCCATCCCGTTTTTCCACACAATTTCCATGGTCAATAGTGTATAAAGACATGTTTCAAGATGGCCACCTTACTATCTCCAGAGACCGAGGTGTCATCGTATATGCTCATGCTGCTTGCACCCTCTGACTGCGTCACAGTTGCGTGCTGCCTGGAATTGTTTGTTTTTGGCGTGCATATTATTCACTGATGTGACTGACGTGGTCTAGAGCTCCTGAAGTGGTGCTGCCGCAGGCACTGCAGGCTTGGAGTCTGCAGGGACCGACTAAGCTAAGGTGAGCAACTGCTGGTGACGGGGGTGAGGGCAGGGGTGTTCGTACAGGTAGCCCTTAGGAAAAGAAAGATAAACATGAACGCTGCAACTGCTTAGAGTGCAGTCCGATAGTACGGGTGCAGGGGAGTTCTGTGGTGTACAGTCAGTAGAACATCGGGGTGAAGAATAAAATTAGATTACGATGAAAAGCTTGCTGCTGTTAAAATAAGAAGCAGTAGTAACTCGCTCAGCTTTGCTCAGACGCCTTTTATGTATGTGTGAAAAGCTCTCTGCCTGTGCTGTCCTTCCTTGCCTTGAGCAGACAGCCGCAGATTGCCTGACTCCACGCAGCATCAATTATGGAAATGTTCAATAAGTGATTAATTGGTCACTAGTTTTTACACATGTGCATTGGCGGAGCTCGTTGATAATTATTAGCAAGGCATGTAACACATCACTGAAAGTCCGCGCTGACAGATACGGACGCTGGTGAATCTAATAAAATAGTTAATGTTGCATCCCTACAAAAAGCCAGTGGCTGAATTCTTTCCCTTTAAAGGGATGTGTTTTATAACTTTTATTCGGCTTCAGTTGGTCAAGCTTTCCCCCTTGTTGCCCTCCGCTTGGCAGTTTGTATTCAGAGCCAGGCTGAAGTAAATTAATTCTGGCATCCTACTCCTGAACAAGGAAGGCAGGAGTCTGCCATGAGCAGAGAGTCAGCAGGCGGCTGTAACTGTGCCCACACAGTGCTGTCCGTAAAGGGCTCACACACGCCAGACCACGCCTAGCCTTGTTTAGGAAAACCATTTCATTTATCACATTTTAATGTGACTCTTCTGGTCCAACTCCTAACCCAGTGCACAAGCCTGCTTGGTATTTTGAAAACATCAGTCACTCCTTATCACTTTCCTTAATGGCTGACATAGTATGTTTTCTACAAGACTAGCTGATTAATTGCATCTGGTTTTTCGAATTTAAAGGTTCTGTAAATTGCATGTAATCATGTTTGTGTGCAATAGCTGGGGATATGGAAGAAACAGTTAGTTATAGATTCCATACCTTAGAATTACCACCAGGCGTCAGACTGGATCCGAAAAGTTTTTCGTCAGCAGTACCTCTGCACGTCGGAAGGTGGCGTCGGTCGGCTTCGCGCCCGTCGTTGGCGTCGTGGTCGCCGGGATGACGTCGCGGTAGCTACTTGGACGCCGCCCTCGCGTGCAGACATCAGTTCTTTCTTTTACCGTGCCAGCCAGCGCAGATCCGGAAAGAGTGGTACCTCCAGTCATTTTTTGACTGAACTTTTGAGCGACTTTTGTCGATGTCTTTTTGAGTCTTAACCGACTCCTGGTGCACATAGGGATGCCCGGCTTCAAGGCTAGCGGTTCCTGTTCTTGCATGATGTCGGTAACTGATCCGCACCGCGTGTGCCTCTTTTGCCTGGAGCGCGACCACGACCCCAAGTCGTGCTCTGACTGCCGGACCATGGCTCCGAAGTCTTTGCGGGAGAGGTCCCAAAAGCTTCTTGAGCGCCGGAAGTCGGCTCCGCGCCGTTCGAGGTCCCGGTCGCGGAGCCATCACCAATCGTCATCCAAGTCTTCGCACTCGGGGTCAGGTAAGTCAAAGCACAAGAAGAAGTCGAAGAAGCATCGTCGCTCTTCGACTTCTCCCCGGCCGACGCAACGAGGGATGCGGGCGGTGCCACTCCCGCGACTCCGCGTGCGGAGCCTGAAGAGTTGACTCCGAGCTTCCCTCCCTTTCCGGGACCCGGAGCGACCCCTGCCCTGCTTCGTCAGTTTTACGAAGCCATGCATGCCATCTTTGGGCAGCCCGACTCCGCCGGCGTGCCTTTGGGCCCCGCGGACTCGGTTGGGCCTTCCCTGCCGGCGGCTCCGGCGCTGCAGGGCCCCCTTGGATCCAGGCCTGGATCCGGATCAGCGCCGGTCGACCTTGTGACACCTCCACCTGCGCCGACTCCACCGGCACCTCGTCCGCTGCCATTTTCAGCCAGTTTGGCAGCCAGAGGAGGATGAGGAAGACTGGGAGGGGTCTGAGGACCCTCTCACTGCTCAGTTGGAGTACGACCAGGACTGGAGAGAGGACCTGGGGGATGCCAGTGGTCTGGACACTTTACCAGACCGTGGCATGTTGTCTCCTACCGTGGCTACGGAGGAGGGAGCGTCTTACGCAGTGGTGTTGCGTAGGGCGGCCGAGGCCCTAAACCTAGAGCTACCTACTGTGGCAGTCAGGACTAACCTCCTGACAGAGGTGCTTCAACCGGCAGTGAGCTCTCGGAGCCCCTGCTGCCGTTTAATGAGGCCCTTACGGACATCCTTTTGGGCACCTGGTCCAGGCCCACCACAGGGGCTCCTGTGGATAGGATGGCTGCCCGACGCCACCGCCCGGCTCCGGGCGACCCCACTTTCCTCTCCCAACACCCTTCCCCCGAGAGCTTGGTGATCCAAGCCTCCGCTTCCCAAAGCGCATTCCCTACCGCACCACCGGACAGGGAATCCAAGAAGCTGGATCAGCTTGGGAAGAAGTTGTTTTCCGGAAGGAGAAGTTCAAAATGTAGACCCTGGCTCAGGTCTTGTCTGCCCTCGATCCTGGAGACTGGATGGTAGAGTTGGACTTGCAGTTTACCGTGCTCCCCTTTGGCCTTACCAGCGCCCCTCGGGTGTTTACGAAAGTGATGGCGGTGGTCGCAGCTCATCTGCGCAGATCAGGGGTTCCAGTCTTCCCCAATCTCGACGACTGGTTGTTGAAGGGGGGCTCGCCCCAGGCAGTCGTTTCCCACCTCCAGACTACGGCCGACCTCCTGCATTCGCTGGGTTTTCCATCAACGTGCCGAAGTCACACCTGACCCCCTCTCAGAAGCTCCTCTTCATCGGAGCGGTTCTGGACACGGTGTAGTTTCGGGTTTATCCTCCCGAACAGCGAGTCCGGGATATTCGGGCTATGATACCGACTTTTCGGCCTCTATCCCGGGTTTCGGTCAGGATGACCCTGAGGCTGCTGGGCCTCATGGCCTCCTGCATCCTGCTGGTCGATCATGCGCGGTGGCATATGCAGGCTCTGCAGTGGGACCTAAAGTTCCAGTGGGCGCAGCGTCAGGGGAATCTGTCCGATTGTGTCCAGATCTCGGAGGGCACTGCACGCCAACTGCAGTGGTGGCTCATGAACCAGGATTGGGTCAACGGCAGATCCCTCTCCCTTCCCCAACCAGAACACACAGTGGTGACAGCCACGTCCCTTCTGGGATGGGGCGGCCACATGGGAGAGGCGGAGATCAGAGGCCTCTGGTCTCCGGCGGAGTCTGGGCTCCACATCAACCTTCTGGAGCTACGGGCGATCCGGCTTGCACTGAAAGCATTCCTTCCCTCTGTCCGGGGAAGAGTATTGCAGGTGTTCACGGACAACACCACCGCCATGTGGTACTGCAACAAACAAGGCGGGGTGGGGTCGTGGACCCTATGTCAAGAGGCCCTCTGCCTCTGGACATGGCTGGAACATCAGGGCATATCCCTGGTGGTTCAACACCTGGCAGGTTCCCTGAACGCCAGGGCGGACAAACTCAGCCGCAGGTGCATGATGGATAACGAATGGCGTCTTCACTCGGAGGTGGTGCAAGGTCTCTTTCAACAGTGGGGAGAGCCTTGGTTAGATTATTCGCCACCGAACAGAACGCGCAATGTCAGCAATCTGTAGCGAGTTGGAATTTCCAAGGCGGCACTCGCTAGGCGACACCTTTCGTTGCGAGTGGAGTTGCGGTCTGTTGTACGCCTTTCCGCCTATACCACTTCTGCCCAGAGTGCTGAAGAAGATCAAACGCAACCGGGCCCAAGTCATTCTTGTGGCCCCGGATTGGGCACGAAGAGTCTGGTATCCCGAGCTGCTTAACATGGCCATCGATCCTCCGATCCGACTGCCTCTTCGGGAGGATCTTCTGTCGCAGCAGCAGGGGACGGTCCTCCACCCGAACCTGTCCAGCCTCCACCTTCTTGCGTGGAGATTGAGTGGCAGCAGTTGACGTCATTCGACTTGCCTCCCGAAGTTTGTGATGTAATCTTGGCAGCCAGGCGTCCCTCCACTAAGACGGTATACGCCTGCCGATGGAACAAATTTGTGGCATGGTGCACAGCAAAGGCTGTGGATCCCCTTTCTCTCCCCCTTTTTGAGGTCCTTTTGTTCCTCCTTTCTTTGGCCCAGCAGGGCTCTGCTCTGGGCACTATCAAGGGCTATCTTTCGGGCATTTCTGCCTTTTTTCGGCTTCCTGATCAGCCTTCTCTCTTCAAGTCCCAGGTTGTTAATCGTTTCTTAAAAGGCATAACTCATCTTTTTCCTCCTATCCCCTTCGTTATGCCTCAGTGGGACTTGAATTTGGTCTTGACCTATTTGATGTGCGCTCCCTTTGAGCCGCTTCACAACTGTCCCTTAAGACTTTTAACTCTTAAGACTGCATTCCTTGTGTCCATCACATCTGCCAGAAGAGTGAGTGAGCTCCAAGCTTTCATCCAAACCTCCTTTTCTGGCTGTACATCCAGACAAGTTTGTCCTTAGGACTTGTCCATCCTTTCTTCCCAAGGTGGTCACCTCCTTTCACATCGGGCAAACCATCACTTTGCCCACCTTCCTTCCGCCTCCTCATCCTTCCAAAGAGAGGCTCCACCATCTGGACCCAAAACGTGCGTTTTCTTTCTATCTGGATCGCACAAAACAGTTCCGGGTGGATGACCAACTCTTTGTTGGCTACGTGGGCGCCAAGAAAGGTCGGGCCGTACACAAGCGAACCATTTCTAGTTGGGTCGTTTTGTGTATTAAAGCCTGCTATTCTCTAGCTAAAAAGGAGCCTCCAGTGGGGCTACGCGCCCATTCCACCAGGGCGACGGCAGCCACTACTGCTTTGGGACGAGGAGTTCCTCTACATGACATCTGTCAGGCAGCTACGTGGGCATCGCTGCACACGTTTACGAAACACTATTGCCTGAACAGCCAAGTCCGGAGAGACGGCTTCTTTGGCCGTTCTGTTCTCCAGAACTTTCTGGTGTGATCTTGGTTCGCAGACCCACCTCCGGGGCTGGTATTGCTGGGGTATCTATTCTAAGGTAAGGAATCTATAACTAACTGTTTCTTTCAGATGAACAAGTTACTTACCTTCGGTAACGATATATCTGTAAGAAACATAGGTTAGTTATAGATTCCTTACCGCCCCACCCATCCTCCCCGTTCTGCGAACTGATTTCTAGGGTTAAGGACATCCTTTCAGGGCCCTAGTTTTGTGCACCAGTGGTCAGTGTCTTGCATGGCTCTGCGTTTCTGGCGCGGAAAGTTGTGTACAGAACTGACGTCAGGGCGCGAGGGCGGCGTCTAAGTAGCTACCGCGACGTCATCCCGGCGACCACGACGCCAATGACGGACGCGGAGCCGACCGACGCCACCTTCCGACGCGCAGAGGTACTGCTGACGAAAAACTTTCCGGATCTAGTCTGACGCCTAGGGGTAATTCCAAAGTAAGGAATCGATAACTAACCTATGTTTCTTACAGATATATCGTTACCGAAGGTAAGTAACTTGTTCTTTAGGTTTTATCCAGGGAGAAACTGCGTCAAAAATGTTAATTGGGGATGGGCGTAGCTCCGCGTAATTTCACTGAGTTTTTTTGTAACTTCGTGAAATTCCGCGAAGTACAACTCCGCCAGCTCCGCCCACCAATGTCCCACAGAGTAGCAGATTGTTGCAGTTTATGATTGGTTATCATAGTCCCGATTCCCCAGTTCCCATTTTGGTATGTCCTCATTTCAGATCTTGTACGTAGGAAGTCAATGGGTCATCATCAGGTCTGGGGAGGTCCATTCCTGTTAAGAGAAAAAAAAAATTTAAAAATAAAAAGGAACAATAGTTTTGACAAAGTGCACTACAGCTTCACAGCGATGTAATCACACCATTGTCTCTATTTCTAGTTTAAAGTACAAACAAAGTGATAACTATTTGAAGGTAAGAACATCTGTAAGCAGTGGGAATGGACTGTCACCAAGTGTTCAGCTCACCTGTAGAAGAATTACAGGCATTTAAAGGATGCTGAATGAATTCAGTTAAAACAGTGATATGTTAAATTATCTGTTCATGAAGTACAAGGCTATTCTTTCCATGTAACTGACTCTGAAAATCCAGTATGCCATTGGCAGGGACATCAGCCTGGGCCTTCCTCTTGTCAGAGATTTTTCTGCAAAACACTTATACGTTCCATTCCCTTATGTTTTGCAAACAGTTGTATTTCGAAAAATTTGAGCTACAAACAAATTAGCAACTGCTCCACTGAGTTTGGGGTGTTCAATGCATCTTCTGTCAATGCTTACTGGCAGATATCTCAGTACCATGCTTTATTGCATTGAAGAAAAGACTGAAATCTTAGAGAAAACATTTGCTTAAAATATTTGGTACTAATCTGGCGCAAGATCACAGTACCTACTGTGAGTGAGAATAAGATGAGTTCTTTACATAATGCAAGTTGGTATTTGATAGCAAAGGGGGAATTGTCTTGTATATGCCTTGTCTATTAGGGAGATAGTATAAAGAAGATGTGAACTAGGAGCTAAGTGGCCAATAATGAATTAAGTCGCCCTAGTTTCTAATTCTGACTTTCCAGTGTGATCCGCATAGTTTGAAACATAGCAGATTGCAGATTGTCATCTCCATGTGCCCCAAGTCCCCTTACCTTCCAAATTTTGTTGGTCTTAAAATCAAGATAAATGTGTCTACTGTTATGTAAGTAGCTGAACGTTTATTTTAGTTGCGGTCTCTAACGTTATTGTAGTTCCTATGATGTGAATGCTTTCGTAGGTATTGCACCCATTTCCTGACATCAGTGGGTTCTCGTTTCTGAGGCAAAATGGATCCCTCACATCAGACACCAGTAGGTTCATGTTACTGTAATAGAGCCCCCACTACCCAAAGCAGTTATTAAGTTAATAAGGTTTTAAGCCCTCCTTAAAGGCTTTGTGTAGTTCCTCCACCTGTCTGGCTCAGTTTTACTTCAATTTAAGAGACCATTCATTCTACGTTTCAGGGTACTTTTTTGTAATATGTGTTCACCTCCTGAGAGAATCACCCACACTGCGCTCTGTTTGCCATAAAATTGAGATGATGCAGCTCTCTTTATTGCAGGTGTATCTGTTGCTCAGTGGATTTTATATTATCATCTTATTAACTGTAAACAATAACCAGCTCTGATGAATTCCCTTTCAGCCTAGTAATTAGACACTCTTCTGACTACAACTCTGGTTTCTGTTTAGTCATTTTTTGAGTGAAGGAGTCCAGAAGTAAAAGAACTTTGCTTACTATTACTCCTGTACTCAAGGTTGTTCTTCTGACTCTCAGGTCTTAAATTCTGATTAGGCCTTGATAGGCCCATCTGTTTGTCAGACTGGCAAATGATCGGCCTGCTCAGGAAGCTGGACGCCTGCACTCCTTCTTTAACTGTCTATGATGTCAGCTGTTGATCACTCAGTGAAGCCTTGCAACTTCTGGTCACAAACAGAGAGTTTTTGTACCCCTCAGATATACATCAAGGGCCTCCTTAAGGCCATAAGTGCAGTAAGTGAGTCGTATATGATATCAATTTCCAGTATTATTCATACATCCTTGGTTCGGGATTCTACCCAATCCTTCCTCCCCCATATGTGTCTTGGTGTGATCTTTTGCATGTGTCTGCTGTCATGTTTAAGTGTAAGATCCTTCCATGAAGCAGCTTGGATGATAAGTAACTCTGGTGCAGTCCCATGACTGTATTTCTGTGAAGCCCAGTAGGACTGGAGTAAATTCTGTCCATCAGCTCTGCACCATAAGCACCCCTGCTGTGAGAGGCGTTCCAGTAGGGAACCGTAAATAAGGCCCACAGGTAAGGGTGAGCCTAGGTGAGATGGCCAAGTAAGGCTTTGCAGACAGTGGCTATCCAAAAGTGAGCTGACGGATAGGATCACTTGTGGGGGGTCAACTCACCCATATCACAACAGTTGTGGAAAAACAGCAGTGAGGTGCTGATGGTATTCAGGTTAGGGAGCCAAAACAGTTATGTCACGTGGGGGCAGAAAGTCCCACAGAGTGTAGCGGCTAGAACAATACCAGCGAGGACTTAAGAATTATGAACTTCCTGCACTGAGCTGACGTACAACAGGATTAGGGTAGTACCAGTCCCATGGCGAGATGGTGCCTCCTTCATTCCGTAGCCGTTCTCAGAAAGACACTTAGCCAGTTTCTATTATTCAAGACCGATTTCTACTGTGATGCTTCCCATCCTTGGTGTTGCACCACTGTTGGAGAACACTGGTTCCAGCACTCTAAAGTTCCCTCTTAGGTACAGGATTTATAAGCCCTGCTAGAAGGATGGCTTTTAAATAAGTATAGGTTTTTGCAAAAAATAAAATCGTTTACCTTTTGGCTTCCTTGGAATCAGTGGAAAACAGATGTTCGAGGCATGTGAGCTGTAGATCACATGCTTATGCATAGATCGCCATCTAGTGTTGGGCCCGGATGTTTGCACTTTGTTTTTCTTTGAAGAAGTCTTCCTAGTCACGAGGTAGGTGACTCCTCCTTTCGGTGATAGTGCGCATGGTCATCGACTCCATCTTCAGATTGTTTTTTTCCGCCATCGGGTTCGGATGTTACTCGCTGTGCTCCGGTTCGACGCCGATCCTTCGGTCTCCCTCGGTGCGTAGAACACTCACCCTCAACGGTATTGTTTCCGATTGCGTGTTCCATTCTTCGCGTATCGTGTTTATTGAAAAAACCTTATTTCGATTGGAGAGCTCGTGGTAGGCCGTCGGGCCTAGCCCCCGGTTCGACTCGCAGTCGTTGGAACGAACTCCCTTTAAATTCTGTCCTCGGTGCCACGCAAAATACCCCCGCACCGACTCACACGAGGTGTGCAACCTGTTTGTCACCGGAACACAGTGAACAGTACTGTGACACGTGCCGAGCTTTCCGCTCCAAGAAGACTCTTCGCGACCGTCGGGCTCGACGACGCGACATGCAGAGCCAACACACAGGCTCCATTCCGGACCAGAATCTGATGAAGCCGGCAACGCTATCGGAGCCGAGGAGGAACAGGAACAAATCTCCCTTTCCGACGACGGCTCCGGACAGGATGAAGACCTCCCGCTTGGACAACGTACTGTAAGTACAGTCCCTACTTCGCCCCGAAACCCAAGCCAACCGAAAAAGAAGGCTCCGGACCAACCCGCGCCCTCTGGCCCCGGTCGGCACCGAGACCACGCTTCCGACGCCCCGCCTTCTGGCTCAGCACCGAAGCCTACCAAAAAGCCTTCCGGCACCGAGAAACCCCACGCCAAGTCGGGTACCAAAGCCAAGCCAAAGCCAAGCCAAAGCCCTCGGGGTCGAAGCCAAAGTCTGGCTCCGAACCTCACCACTCGGCATCGAAAACCACCTCGTATTCGAAAATACCAACCCTGAAGCAGTCTGCACCAAAACCTTCGGCGCTGAAACAGACTGATGTGCCAAAGTCCCCTAAAAAGCAGTGTTTCGGTGATCCGCTCCAAAAACCTGACCCAAAACAGAAAATATTTGTCATACATCCTAAAACTGGACACATAACCACTAAAGTGACTTTAAAAAGAGGGGCTAATACAGAAGAAGAATATCATATTCCATTGAAGAAGAGAAATATTGGAACAAACCCTTCCCCTCCTCCTCTTCCATTACCAACTTCGCCTCAATCTCTACATGTGCTAACTTCACCTGAAAACTCACCACCACATAAACCTGACAATCAGGGTGATGGGGATGATAATAATGATGATGTTCAGACAGGACCTATAGATGAGTGGGATGACTATAACATTGACTCGCCCACACACAATGATCCTGACCTATATCCTACCAGGCCCTCTCCACCAGACGACAGTGTAGGCTTCATTGAATTGCTAGGCAGGGCTGCCAATTACCATGGGGTCCAGCTCCATAAAGAATCCCTTGAAGAGGATTTCGTTTTTGAAACGTTAAACAGCACATAAAAGTCAACACATATGTTACCCGTGCTGAAAGGAATGACCAGGCATGTAGACGACATATTTAAGGATCCTGTCTGGGCACGCATCCTTACCCCTAGGGTGGATAAAAAATACAAGCCTGCACCATCTGATCCAGTCTACATAAAAGGACAATTACCCTTAGACTCACTGGTAGTTTCAAATGCAAGAAAAAGGGCAAACTCCCAAACAACTGGAGACGCTCCACCCCCAGATAAAGAGTCAAAGCTTCTCGATGCCTCATAGAAAAGGGTAGCCTCTCAAGCAGCTAACTTCTGGCGCATATCTAATACACAAGTGTTGCTAGCCAGATACGACCGTGCTCATTGGGATGAAATGGAACAACTCATCCAATTTCTACCCCAAGAACATAAATCTAAAGCGCAAGAACTGGTACGTGAGGGACAGTTAATTTCCAACAACCAAATTCGTTGCTCCCTAGATGCTGCTGAAACATCGGCCAGAGCGGTAAACACTAGTGTCCTGTTAAGAAGACACGCATGGCTACGCATATCAGGGTTCAAACCTGAGGTTCAGGCCTCTATATTGAACACACCTTTTGATAAAGAACATCTTTTTGGGCCAGTGGTAGATTCTTCTCTTGAGAAGATGAAAAAAGATACTGAAGTGGCTAAATCTATGGGAGCCCTTCAGTCTACACAAGGCCGTGGCTCCTTTCTACGCTCTTTCTATCGGGCAGGGTCCAAAAATACTTCCTCGGAAACTGCATCCACCTATAAGGGCAATAACCAACCCTCAGGCTCGAAAAATTACTTCAGAGGGGGTTACAGAGGGAACAACAGCAAAGGCAGAGGTAGAGGTTCTAACTCGCGTACCTCCCCCTCTAATACAAAGCAGTGACTTGCCCACCATTCCCCCCGACCACTTAACACCTGTCGGGGGAAGACTGTCAGAATTCCTACCAAAGTGACAGTCAATAACAACAGACAAGTGGGTTCTACAAATTATCCGTTCTGGTTACTGCCCGAGTTCATCAACACTCCTCCAAACATTCCCCCAAAGTCACACAAACTTTCCCTGGATCACCTACACCTCCTCAAACAAGAGGTACAGTCTCTACTTCTAAAAGGAGCTATACAACCTGTACAACACCAAGGGTCGGGCGTGTACTCCTTTTACTTCCTAATTCCCAAAAAGGATGGCTCTCTCAGACCGATATTAGATCTCAGAGAACTACATTTTTACATACAGTTAGACCACTTCCACATGGTAACACTTCAACAGGTACTACCTCTTTTGCAAAATTGAGACTTTCTGTCTACTCTAGACTTAAAGGACGCCTACTTTCATATTCCAATCCACCCAGCTCACCGCAGATTTCTCAGGTTTGTGGTAGCAGGTCAACACTACCAATTTAAGGTACTCCCATTCGGAGTCACCACGGCCCCCAGAGTCTTCACAAAGTGCCTGGCGGTAGTAGCTGCTCATCTAAGAAGACAAAGCATCCATGTATTCCCATACTTGGACGACTGGCTCATTAAAGCCAACACGTACCAACAATGCCGCAAGCATACTTCCGTAACCATTCAGTTACTTCACCAACTGGGGTTTACAGTCAATGTCTTAAAATCACATCTTCAACCAGCCAAAACTCAGAACTACCTAGGAGCCACTTTAGATACTCAAAGGGCTCTGGCGTTTCCCAACGCAGCCAGAATCCGAAACATTCAGGCATTAATTCTCTAGTTTCAAGCCAATCAGTCACATCCAGCTCGAGTTTTCATGCAGCTGGTGGGAATGATGGCGTCTTGCATCATAATCGTTCCCCATGCCAGGCTGCACATGCGTCCACTTCAGGAATGCTTAGCCAGTCAGTGGAACCAGTCTCAAGGTCTATTAACCGATCTAGTGTTGGTAAGCGGCCGTACTCATCGCTCTCTGCAGTGGTGGAACACACAACATTTGTCAAAAGGACGGCCGTTCATAGACCCAGTTACACAGACAGTATTAACAGCGGATGCGTCCCTCACTGGCTGGGGAGCTCATCTTCAACAACACACAGTGCAAGGTCTGTGGAGCTACCAGCAAAGGTTGCTCCACATCAATCATTTAGAGCTGATGGCAATCTTTCTAGCTCTCAAAGCCTTTCAAGATCACCTGTCGGGCAAAGCTGTCTTGGTCCGAACCGACAACATGACAGCTATATATTACATACAGAAACAAGGGGGGGACACACTCTCTCCATCTGTCCCACTTAGCCCAAAACATCTGGAGGTGGGCTATTCACCACAATATCTATCTCCTAGCGGAACACCTCCCAGGAGTCAACAATCAGATTGCAGACAGAGGTATCAAATACACGAATGGGAACTTCACCCTCAAGTTCTCCACCCATACTTCCAAGCTTGGGGAGTCCCTCACATAGATCTGTTTGCAACACCCCAAAATGCAAAATGCCAAAGCTTCGCCTCCAGGTATCCACACCCATTATCCAAAGGCAATGCTCTATGGATGAACTGGTCAGGGATATTTGCTTACGCTTTTCCGCCTCTCCCACTCATTCCATTAGTGGTTCGGAAACTCAGGCAAACATCTCTCACACTAATTCTGGTAGCTCCAACATGGGCATGTCAACCATGGTTCACAACCCTGTTGGAACTTTCTCTGGTACTGCATCAAAAATTACATTTAACTCCCAGTTTCCTCACACAGCCATGGAGAAATCAAACACCCAGATCCCAATCAATTGAACCTCGCGATCTGGCTCCTGAAGTCCTAAGAGGTTGGTTATCTGAACCTCCCACCAGCTTGTATGAACATTATTAAAGAGGCCAGAAGGCCTACCACAAGAGCCTGCTACGCAGCCAAATGGAAGTGATTTGTTATCTATTACAATAACATCAACCCTCTTGATGCCTCCATACAAAACATCTGCTACCTGTTACATTTGCAGCAGTCATCATTGGCCTACACATCCATCAGACTGCATCTCGCTGCAATTGCTGCCTATCTTCAAAATAGACAACATTTATCGCTCTTTAGAGTGCCTGTAATCAAAGCATTTATGGAAGGGTTGAAAAGTTATACCACCAAGACTTCCATCTGTCCCAGTGTGGAATCTTAATATAGTCCTCACAAGGTTAATGGGCCCACCATTTGAACCCATGCACAAATGTGAACTACAATTCCTCACTTGGAAAACAGCTTTCCTCATTGCAATCACTTCTTTGTGGAGAGTGGGTGAACTTCAGGCACTAACCATAGAAGAACCTTTTTTCCAGCTACACAAAGATAAAGTGGTTCTTCGTACCAATCCCATATTCCTACCTAAGGTAGTATCTACATTTCACATAAATCAGTCGGTTGAATTACCAGTTTTCTTCCCTCAACCTGACTCTGTTGCAGAAAGAGCTCTACACACCTTAGATGTTAGAAGAGCACTGTTGTATTATACTGAAAGAACAAAATCTTTTCGTAAGACCAAGCAACTCTGTCGCTTTTGCACCACCTCACAAGGGCAATCCTATATCCAAATCGGGTATTGCTAGGTTCATCGTTATATGTATTCAAATTTGCTATGCAAAAGCCAAAAGGACTCTAACAGTACCCCCTAGAGCACATTCCACTCGTAAGCTAGGGGCTACTATGGCATTCTTGGGGAAC
Organism: Calotriton arnoldi; assembly: GCA_963921515.1. Taxonomy (NCBI): domain Eukaryota; kingdom Metazoa; phylum Chordata; class Amphibia; order Caudata; family Salamandridae; genus Calotriton; species Calotriton arnoldi. The sequence continues at coordinate 350,314 of CAWUFW010004717.1, forward strand.
ATCCCTATTACTGACATCTGAAAAGCTGCAACATGGTCCACACCACACACATTCACTAAGCATTGTGTAGATGTGTTAGCCAGACAGCAAGCTAATGTGGGCCAAGCAGTACTTAAAACACTGTTTCAGACAACTCCATCAGTTACACGATAGCCACTGCTTAGGGGAGACTGCTGTTTAGTCTATGCATAAGCATGTGATCTACAGCTCACATGCCTCGAACGGAAAATGCTACTTACCCAGTATGCATCTGTTCTTGGCATGTAGAGCTGTAGAATCTCATGCGACCACCCACCTCCCCGGGTACCTGTGCCTGCTGTAGTTCTCTTGTTACTATTCATACATACACATGGACATCTCTATTCTTTACTACTCCTCCATTCTCTCACCCTCTGCGGGAAAACAATCTGAAGATGGAGTCGATGACCATGCGCACTATCACCGAAAGGAGGAGTCACCTACCTCGTGACTAGGAAGACTTCTTCGAAGAAAAACAAAGTACAAACATCCGGGCCCAACACTAGATGGCGATCTATGCATAAGCATGAGATTCTACAGCTCTACATGCCAAGAACAAATGCATACTGGGTAAGTAGCATTTTCCTTTCTTGTGACCATGTCAACTCAATAAACCCCTGGCTCTGTGGGCTTCGTGAATAATGAAGAGCTCAAGGGATCCACTGTTACAGCAGAATCATGCACTGTATTCAGAGCAAGCACAGTGGCACATAGGACACATCTATCTTAACGCCACAACTTATCCAATATGCTTAGCTTACCATAGATAAGAAACCCTTCCTTTTTTAATATTCATTGCTCTGCTACAGTCCTACAGTCTTGTTGAGTACAGCTTCCCCTATGCAAATGGTCTGCAGTCGTTTACATTTACATGAGGCTGGCTTTTCATCCGAGACCCTTTCGTTTACATTTACACGAGGCTGGCTTTTCATCCGAGACCCTTCCATCTGCTGATTTCTTAAATTTCTAGCTATTGCAAACTTCATATAGAATTATGCAGATAAGTGTTTTCCCTCAAAAAATAGTGCAGATGTGTTTTGTAAGTCACCTAACCTTCAAGTTTTTTCAGGCTGATTCCTTTGGTCCCTCTACTTCTCCATCACTAGGTTCTTTAACAAGGCATAGTATCTGCAACTGATATGCAACATCAAGGATGCAACAGGGTAACATTAATGCTTGGCCTGTGCCAGTGCTTTCAGCGAGGTTTGCAAGGACTGGTAAATGGGGCAGGGGACTTGAGACATAAGTGATTAGGCTTTCTGTGCACCTGACGAATAACTGGCGGTGGTCCTCACATTGATGAACTATCAATGTACTTATGAAAAGACGGGAGATACACTTCCTGTCACTGTTTTGAATATACCGAATTTAGGGGTCCTTGTCACATTAGTGATGAGTTTTTTTGACGGCACGTAGTTTATCCCGCTGTCGATCCTTCGTGCAATCAGAAGTCTACTGTCATATCAATCATCAGCTTGTTTCTATACCTACAAAACCCTTTATAGAAGGACAAGGTTTTCTTTTCACATCAGTGGCTGACTTTTCTTAACCCTCAGAAGGGCATAAAAGCTAGTCACGTCAAATTATCCACCTTTGTACTGTTGAAGGACAGGTGGATCCACACAGAGGCTTTATCCGTGGAATGCCCCTTTAACAGGAATGAGTTCCAGAGGGAGTGCTGTTAGGTCACAGAATGTTATGTTACTGTGTTCTTGTGGGGATCAGGCTGCACACTTCTCAGAACATGAGTAAATACAGCTCTTCAGTATATTAGCACGGTGACTGTAGCTGAAAGCAGCGTGTAGCAGCCATCTGTTAAAGGTTCTTCTTTACATCTAAGGAAGGGGTGCAGGACCTACTTCACCCATTTGTAGGATTTGTATGCTATCTGCCTTGGGCGAGTGTGCAGGCAGTGTATGTACACCAGTGTTCTTCTGTAAAGAGTGGAGGTTACTGAATACAGCAAGGGCAGTAAGGGACTTTTCAGGACCGATCCTCTCCCAGGTGTTTTTCTGTCACTTCCTCATATGTAGTGACCTGTGCAAGGAGCTCAGTCAGATGTGGGGAGCTTGAACTTTGGATGTGCAATGATGTGTGCTGGGAATGAGTGTTCGGGGTAAGGAGAACACCTATACATGCAATAGAGGTGCCTTCTATGAGTTTGTGAGATAATATGTTGCTGTGTGTTCACGTTCTCTGGTGCTTAGGTCACCAGACATGGATAGGATGCGCTCTGTGGCTGTAACATGCATTTTAGCTGTATGTTTTTGCTGTGTATGTACCTCGCTATGTTCCGTTTCAATGTAATCTGTATTAATCACTGAGTCTGTGCATTGACAGGCTTGGTTATGCAGTATACTTTTTTTTGTTGCTCTTTTGTGATATCCTTTTTCTGTGTGTGACACTGATTCTTTTAGCTGTATTTTTCAGATAGTTATCTTTTAGTGCATGTGTTTATACATATACACCTGCTGCCTTTAACATATGTGTGTTACAGTTTACTTTGTGAGTCACACTTCTTTTTTGCTATTTGTGTCCCTGTGAATTGGGGTAGACTGTGTGCTGTGTACGTTTCCCAGTAATTGGTTCTGTTGGGGTCTGCTGCTTCTGGCATGAGTGGGGACACTAAGCTATTGCTCATTGTGGCATTTTTTGATATGTTTGTTTATTACTGTTTTTCTAGTGTGCGCAGCTGTGTATCTGGCTCTGATTATCATATGTTTGCTCCAGTGTGTCTCAGTATGTCTGTCTTGGTGCATACATCCATCTTTATACATATTGGAACTGCATATCCCTTGCTATTTGTCATAGTTAAATCATGCACCTCTCCTTCAGTGCCTTCACAGGTCCAGCACATGGGCACCCCAGCTCAGTCAGGGTTTTCATAATTCAAACCAAAAGGTAAATACAACTGTCTCAGACCTTTTTGTTAGCTTAGAGGTGACCATACTTAGCTTAGGAGCTGTGGAGTCTCACTGAAATTATATTTGGGTCTTCTGTTGAACAAGACATCTGGCTTCTTATTTCTCCTGCCTCCATCTACTGTATAAAAAGTGTAATCTACTTCATTACATGCATCCCAAGTAGCAATGTTTTAAAAGGCTGACACTCACTCTGTTATTTGCAGTTCCCGATGGTTGTTTTATTGAGTCTGATTGCTTGCGTTGTGGCTCTTTTCTTCATGTAATGTGTTTATTCCATGGCTTTCGATGTTTAATTTTACTACCCTACGGAACTCTCTGGACTTTGTTGCACAGAGACAAAGGAAATCCGGGTCTGTGGTGGATTGTCCTTTATTTTTACTTGCCATTAAGCAGGTATCTACTTTTTGCTCACTGTTTTCACAACCACACAATATGGATGTTGTTTACCAGGCACCAATTAAACTGGATGAATCTGTTGAGGTATGTTGCACTTTTGGTTTTTGTGTTGGATGAAATTGTTGTCTCTCGTATCTAAAACAAGCTGCAGCTCCAAGTTGCTCAAGAAGCTCAAATCTGCTAGTGTTTGTGCCAGTGTGTTCACGCAGCCTTAAAACATTTGTATCATAAGCACAGGGGTACCTTCTCAGCCCAAAAACCATCTTTGTCCTGAGGTGTTGGGGTTATTTACCTGTCCCAACCTAAAGTAAAACACGCCCAACTGGGACTGATGGAAAACATTGATGGTCCTTCCTGTGGAGCTACAGCGTTCTTCTCTACCATCAATCACCTCACTGGTGGTGGGTTTGGTGCTCAGCTGTCGATTCTCTCCATTCCTCCTCAGTTTCACCCAATCTGTCAAAAGCCCTTGGCAAGGGTGTATTTGATTGCTCTAAGTGATATCTATGTCACTTGATGTTAACTCCAGGATCTTTGTTGTGGACACGAGAAACCGTGATTAACGTATCATCACAGAGCTTCACCTCTTTAACCTCTTCCTACTAAGCAAGTCTTTCAAAATGGGGACCAATAAGCATGGTTTTGTGTTAAGTCAGAATGAATAATGCAAATGTGCATATCCCAATTTGGGGTCTGCACAGGTTTGTGTGGTAGGTATGTCCATAAACAGTGCAAGGAGCTTCACCAAAGTTATGAAGATAGTAGTTTTACTTCCGCAGGGACTGGCATCAAGAATTCTTTCGGAGTTGCACAACTTAATTTTATTGGGTCCTTCAGCTTTAATTTCACTTTGCACTGTTAGTGAATGTGGAAAGGTCGTCACCAGCACCATCACAAAGAATTTCTTTAATTGCTGTGGTGGTGTACTCAACCAGCTAGTGATGTTATTTCTTCTCCAATTTAATATTGGGCCCTTATCAGCCCTGTACCTATTTATGCAACCCAGAATCGATTGTGACATATCAGTTCCAGAGGGCTATTAGGCTTTTGTACCATATTTGCTCGCATCAAGATGCAAATAATGCAGCTTTGCAGACACAGCTTGGGATACTTCGAAACAATTCAATCTTGATTTAGCTCCTATCCTTCCAGTGATAGTGTAGATCATAAAGTACAGCACAACTGCCATGTTCCACGTAAAGAAGCAGGTAGACATTCTCACCTGCTGTGCCATCTTGCAACTGATCTGTGCAACAGGGCGGTGACAGGTTATATAGATTTCCCCTTTTCAATTTAGTAGGCGCCTCCTGTGTTCAGGCAGATTTTATGGTCTGTTTTATCCATGTTCTCTATCAGTTGAGACTGAACAGCTCAGTGGTCTCAAGGTTATGTAAAGGTGAACATGTAACCTAGAATGACAGCAACCTTCACTCTTTATGAGAGATAGTCCTGATAGATTCGACTGCCTAGACCTCTGTTGTATGTTGGGTATATATGAAAATGCACTGAGGTCCAGGACGGCCTCTTTGTGTTTTTGGTACCATGACATAAAATGTCATTCTTTCTCTGACAGGCTGAGTTCAGCATTCTGTCCTGTATTTGGGACATTAATAACTGGGTGACAGCAAACTTCCTTAAACAGTACCCTACAAAGACTGAGAATTTTTAATGAGGGACTTATTGGTAAATTTGCTTATTAGCAATCTGGTCCTCTGATTTGGGACAGAGTGCAAAATCCTAGATTCCAAGCTTTCAATTACTTCTTGCGAACCCTCTATAAGAGTTATGGACGGGCAAGGCTCTGATTCTGATACAAACAGACTGCTAGTCGAGCACAGCTCACTCTCCTACGTTCTCTCTATTTCCTACAACGCTTGCAAATGCTGTAGCTCAAGGTCAAAGCTACTTGGAAATTAGTCTTGTCATTCCTGCTCTGCGTTCGTGGCACTGGTTAGCAGTGTATTGGAGAGTGCTGTTTAAGTCTCTGCATATGGTCTGACGTGCCCACTGCATGCCTGCACCTTGATTCATTTATAACAGATTTGTCTCAATTGTCAAGTTTCAAATTTCATGCATGGGGTCTTCTCTTTCTGGTGGCTGATAACATGCTTTGTATCAGTCTGCTTTTAGATTTAAAGTGCATTAACAATCATTACAGATGAATTTTAAAAAGCTAGCTGCTCAATTTACCTTAATTCCGGATTATCGCTAAGAGCCCACTCTGGTGGCAACATTGCTCTAGGTAGGTCTCTACAACAGAACATTTCTATTCTGCAAGACAGCTGGGTGAGGTTCTAAACATGGCAGTCTATAATGACTATTCTATGGGTATTCATTCATGAGCTTTTTTTAAAGCTATCCCCAAGAACCTCTTTGACTAGCCGCTTCTTAATTTTATACATATTTGTGCTACCCATAAGTTTGGAGGAGAAATTTACTAGCATTTACGTCTAACTCTTACAGCGATGTGTCCACTCATGTGATCTTCATGGATCCTCATTCATATTTCCTTAGGTCCTTCATGTTCTCCAAAATCCGAACCTGCAGGTATCCCTTACTCCAACATCACAAAACCCTCTCCTGCAATGGATACAACTGTTTTGTGCAAGGGCTTCTTTCTAGCAGGCATAGCACACTCAGTCATCTTCCTCACAGAATGACATGCCGGTATCTTCAGCTTACTCTGCGTCTTCATATCCCCTGCAGATATCTGCATGTTCCATTAGAATACTCATAACCAATCTTCTTCTACCTCTACTTACTTCATGCTGATCAGTGGTTCACTTTTATGTAGACACAATCTCAACCCTACATTGTTTTCAGTGCAAAGACAAATTGACTTAAGTAAAAAACCATCCTAGCAGAACATTATAAAATATTAATAATATATGAAGCAGCCACAATTGACCCATACAAAGGCATCTCTGGCTTCCTCTGTGTTGTCACAGAGCCATCTGCAGATATTTGCCTCCCTCAGAATATTGATAGGCCCATCTAGAGTTAACTGTAGCTCTCACAGGATGTTCACAGGCACATGTCCAAGTGTTTCCAGCTGTTTCTGGTTTTTGCATACCCGCCCACAGCTATCCAGCTGTTTCAGGGTCTGTAGAGTCCCAGCTTTCAGGTTTATTTAGCTTCCAGAGCATAGATTTATCCTTTTCTGCAAGTATTCCTTGCACATCAATTCTCTAAAGACCCATCTTCCATGAATGAACATCTTCATATACCTTCACAGCCATATTTGTAAGCAATCTTTAGCTCCCTGAAGATCCTCAATGTTCCAGCTCCGCCTGCAGGTATTTATAGGTCTATGATCTTTACAGCCGCTCCTGCAAGGAACTGCATTCCCTTTGCAGACGTCATAGGTCCCCTGCTGCTGCCTACTTCTCCTTTGTTGTCTTTACAGCTCCTGCCTGTAGCTATCTCAAACTCCTTTGAGGTTTTCTCAGCCCCCACTGCAGGTATCTGCAACTCTTTTATGGTCTTCACAGCCCTACTCCAAAACATCTACTGCTCCTTCTATTTCCCCACAGCCCCCTGTGCAGGTACCTTGAGCTCCATTCAGTCTTCAAACTGCCCTGTCCGGTATTTTCGGCTCCAGATGTGAAATCATAACCTCACTTACATGTGTCAGCAGCTCCTCTAAACTTTTTTTAGGCCCACCAGCAGCTATACCAGAGCATTGACAGACCTACCTAAAGGAGTCTACAGCTTCTGTAGGGTCTTCAGACCTACCTTCAGCTCCCATGTTTTTTTCAGAGAACTACCTGTGGTGTTTTCAACCATGGTTAATTTGTAAAAGAATAAATGCCGGGCCCAAAGTTTTGTTCAGTATCCCACAGCTGCCATAATCTAAGGTCAGGGTGCTGAATATCAAGACTGCGTAGTATTGAATCTGAAAGAGACACGTTAGTGATAGATTCCTTACCTTAGAATATCCCCAGGCGTCAGGCTGGATCCGGAAAGTTTTGCGTAGCAGTACCCTAGCGCGTCGGTAGGCGGCGTCGTGCGGCTCCGCGTCCGTCGTCGGCGTCGTGATCGCCGGGATGACGTCGCGGGCAGTACTTAGGCGCCGCCCCTGCGCGCTGGCGTCAGTTCTTCTTTTTCCGCGCCAGTAAGCGCAGATCCGGGAAGAGCAGTGCCCTGGTCAATTTTTGACCATACTTTTTGGTGATTTTTTCACTGTCTTTTTCCACCTTCAGGTGTCGTAGGGATGCCCGGCTTCAAGCGATGCGGCGCCTGTGCGCGGATGATGTCCGTCACCGACCCGCATTGGGAGTGTCTCTTCTGCCTCGGCCGAGGCCACGACACCGAGTCTTGTCCCGAATGCCAGGCCCTCAACCCGAAGGCTTTGCGAGAGCGGTCTCGAAAGCTCCTCGAGGCCCGGCATTCGGCTCCGCGGAAGCCCCGGTCGCGTGAGAGGTCCAGGGGTCGCTCGCGGAGTGCACACCGGTCGTCGGCGTCGAAGTCTTCTTCGTCCGGTAAGTCTCGACACAAGAAGTCCAAGAAGCATCGTCGCTCTCGGACTTCGCCTCGCCGGTCTCGCGACTCGGCTGAGGCCCCTCCCGGCACCGTCCCCGCCCCGCGGCCCCGGACTTGCCTGTGGAGTCGCCCCCGTCATACCCGCCCTTCCCGGGTTCGGGGGCGGATCCGGCCAAGGTACAGGAGTTCCTGTCGGCCATGGCCCGCCTCTTCGGGCCTTCAGGCCCCTCCGGTGCGCCTTCGGGCCCCGCGGGTCCTGATGGGGTTGATCCGGCGTCGCCGGCGGCTCCGGCCCGGCGTCGCCCGAGCCTCCAGCCTCGATCCCGGCTCCGGCCCGGCCTCGATCCCGGCTCCACAACTCCCATCGACGCCGGTCGACCTTACGACACCTCCGCCGGCGCCGATGTCTCCGGTGCCGTTCTCGACGCCGCCCTGGGCTCCGGGCGGCGTCGTCCCCAGTTCCTTCCGGCTCCGGACATGGACCCGGAGCGACGTCGCTCGACGCCGGCTCCGGCGCCGATGGGACCTTGGGTCCCAAATGTCCCTCCTCCTCCTTATTTTGAACCAGAGGAGGACCAGGAGGACTGGGAGGGGTCTGATGACCCTCTGACACGCAACTGTCAGTATGATGAGGACTGGACAGAGAGTCTAGGGAGGCCAGTGGTCTGGATACTTCTCCTGACACTGGCATGCTGTCTCCTCCCGTGGCTACGGAGGAGGGGGCCAATTTTGAGTACGGTGTTGCGTAGGGCTGCTGGGGCCTTACGTCTCCAGCTCCCTACTTTGACGGTCAAGACTAACATCTTGACAGAGGTGCTTCAGCCGGCAGCCTCCTCTGCGGAGACTGTGCTGCCGTTTAACGACGCCCTCACGGACGTTCTTTTGGGCGCCTGGTCCAAGCCCAACACAGGGGCTCCTGTGGATCGGAGCGTGTCACGACGCCATCGCCCCGCTCCGGGCGACCCCTGTTTCTTTCTGTCCACCCCACTCCTGAGAGCTTGGTTGTCCAAGCCTCCGCTTCCCAAACCGCCTTCCCTACCGCTCCTCCGGATAGGGAATCCAAACGCCTGGATCAGTTTGGGAAGAAAGGTTTTTCTTCCTCCAGTGCTGGCTTGCGGTCCGTTAACACCGCTTGTCTTTTGGGCCGATATACCCACTCCCTGTGGGATTCGGTGGCGGATGTTTTGCCCCAGTGCCCTGAGGAGGTCCAGGCACTGCTTTCCCGCGCCATTGCGGAAGGAAGGGATGCGGCCAAATACACTATCCGTTGTGGCCTTGACACCGCCGACTCGCTGGGCAGGTCGATTGCAACGACGGTGGCGCTCCGGCGCCACGCCTGGCTGAGAACCACTGGTTTTTCAGGGGATGTCCAGAATACTCTCATGGACATGCCCTTTGATGGAGTCGGTCTTTTTGGGTCCAAAGCAGACCATGCGTTGGAGCGCTTTAAGGACTCACGGGCTACTGCAAAGTCCCTGGGCCTTTCTGCTACACGCCCTCCGCTGCCTTCTGCTTTTCGCCCCTATCGTGGCCACGGTAGGGGCGCCCCTTCACGTCAGCAGCCCAGCCACCGGCCCGCGCAGCAGGCGTCTTCGCGTGGCCGAGGACGTGGATTCCGCCGTGGCGGATCGGGCAACCAGCGTGCGGGTCAGGCCACCACCTCCAACCCGTCCGCGGCCTCCAAGCCCTCCTAGTCCCTCCTTTCAGGTGCACGGCACGCCAGTAGGGGCAGGGTCCGCCATCACCTTCCCCACTGGCGCACCATCACCTCGGACAGGTGGGTCTTGGACATTGTCCGAAGGGCTACTCCCTCCCCTTCGAGACCACCCCCCAGCCATGCCACCTCAATTCCACCGCATGTCAGGGGATCACTTGGTGCTTCTACAGAAGGAAGTCACGGCCCTCTTGACCAAGAGGGCCATCGAGCATGTTCCGACCCCAGAAGTAGGGCGTGGTTGCTACTCCCACTACTTTCTGGTGCCCAAAAGGACAAGGAGGACATGCGTCCTATCTTGGACCTCCGGAACGTCAATCGCTTCCTCCGGAAGGAGAAGTTCAAGATGCTCACCCTAGCTCAGGTCTTGACTGCCCTCGACCCTGGAGACTGGTTGGTAGCGTTGGACTTGCAGGACGCGTATTTCCACATCCCCGTCCTGCCGGCCCACCGGCGTTACCTTCGGTTCACGGTAGGCCCCGAGCATTTTCAGTTCACCGTGCTCCCCTTTGGCCTTACCAGTGCCCCTCGGGTGTTCACGAAAGTGATGGCGGTGGTCGCAGCTCATCTGCGCCGGGCAGGGGTTTCAGTCTTCCCCTACCTCGACGACTGGCTGCTGAAGGCGGGCTCGTCCCAGGCAGTCGTCTCCCACCTCCAGACTACGGCCGAACTCCTGCACTCGCTGGGGTTCTCCATCAATGTGCCGAAGTCGCATCTAATTCCTTCTCCACAGCTCCTTTTCATCGGAGCAGTTCTGGACACGACGCAGTTTCGGGCCTATCCTCCCGCACGGCGAGTCCGGGATATTCAGGCTATGATTCCGATCTTTCGGCCTTTATCCTGGGTTTCGGTACGGATGACCCTGAGGCTGCTGGGCCTCATGGCCTCCTGCATCCTGCTGGTCAATCATGCCAGATGGCATATGCGGGCTCTGCAGTGGGACCTGAAGTTCCAGTGGGCGCAGCACCAGGGCAACCTGTCCGATCACGTCCAGATCTCGGAGGGGACTGCAAAACAGTTGCAGTGGTGGCTCTCGAACCGGCAATGGGTCATGGGCAGATCCCTCTCCCTTCCCCAGCCAGAGCATACAGTTGTGACGGACGCGTCCCTTCTGGGATGGGGCGGTCACATGGGAGAGGCGGAGATCAGAGGCCTCTGGTCTCCGGCGGAGTCCCGGCTCCATATCAACCTTCTGGAGCTCCGGGCGATCCGGCTTGCACTCAAGGCATTCCTTCCCTCTGTCAAAGGGAAGGTAGTGCAGGTGTTCACAGACAACACCACCGCCATGTGGTACTGCACCAAACAGGGCGGGGTGGGGTCTTGGACCCTTTGTCAGGAGGCTCTGCGCCTCTGGACATGGCTGGAACATCAGGGCATGTTCCTGATGGTTCAACACCTGGCAGGTTCTCTGAACGCCAGGGCGGGACGAACTCAGCCGCAGGTGCATGATGGATCACGAATGGCGTCTTCACTCGGAAGTGGCGCAAGGACTCTTTCTACAGTGGGGAGAGCCTTGGTTAGATCTATTCGCCACCGAAGAGAACGCGCAATGTCATCAGTTCTGCGCGTTGGAATTTCCAAGGCGGCACTCGCTCGGCGACGCTTTTAGTCGCGAGTGGAGTTGCGGTCTGTTGTACGCCTTTCCGCCTATACCACTTCTACCCAGAGTGTTGAAGAAGATTCGGCACGACCGGGCCCAAGTCATTCTTGTGGCTCCGGACTGGGCTCGAAGAGTTTGGTATCCCGAGCTACTCAATATGAGCATAGATCCCCGATCCGTCTGCCTCTTCGGGAGGATCTTCTGTCGCAGCACCAGGGGACGGTCCTCCACCCGAACCTGTCCAGTCTACACCTGCTTGCGTGGAGATTGAGCGGCGGCAGTTGATTCCTTTCAACTTGCCTCCCGAAGTTTGTGATGTGATTCTGGCAGCCAGGCGTCCCTCCACTAAGGTGGTATACGCCTGCAGGTGGAACAAATTTGTGGCATGGTGCACAGCAAAGGCTGTGGATCCCCTTTCTGCCCCTCTTTCTGAGGTCCTTCTGTTCCTTCTCTCTCTGGCCCAACAGGGTTCTGCCCTGGGTACCATCAAGGGTTATCTTTCTGCTATCTCGGCCTTCCTCAGGCTCCCTGATCAGCCCTCCTTTTCAAGTCCCCTGTTGTTAACAGGTTCTTAAAAGGCATTACTCACCTCTTCCCTCCTGTTCCGTTTGTAATGCCTCAGTGGGACTTGAACTTGGTTCTTACCTTTTTAATGTGCGCTCCCTTTGAGCCTCTGCATAACTGTCCTCTTCGTCTTCTGACTCTGAAGACAGCCTTTCTGGTGGCCATCACCTCCGCTCGGCGGGTGAGTGAGCTCCAGGCTCTATCTTGCAAACCTCCCTTTCTGTCTGTTCATCCAGACAAGGTTGTTCTTCGGACGCGTCCGTCCTTCTTGCCAAAGGTGGTTACTGCTTTCCACATTGGGTAGACCATCACTTTGCCCACCTTCTTTCCGCCTCCGCATCCTTCCAGAGAGGAAGAGAGGCTCCACCGTCTGGACCCAAAACGTGCGCTCTCTTTCTATATTGACCGCACAAAACACTTCCGGGTGGATGACCAGCTCTTTGTTGGCTACGTGGGCGCCAAAAAGGTCGGGCGGTGCACAAGAGGACCATCTCCCGCTGGGTTACCTTGTGCATCAAGACCTGCTATTCTTTGGCTAAGAAGGAGCCTCCTGTTGGGCTGCGTGCCCATTCCACCAGGGCAACGGCTGCTACCACGGCCTTGGGCCGCGGTGTTCCGCTGCCGGTTATCTGTCAGGCAGCTACGTGGGCCTCGCTGCACACGTTTACAAAGCATTACTGCCTTGACAGTCAGGTCCGGAGGGACGGCTTCTTTGGCCGTTCTGTCCTCCAGGACTTCCTTGTCTGATCTTTGTTCGCAGACCCACCACCGGGGTTGGTATTGCTGGGGTATCTATTCTAAGGTAAGGAATCTATCACTAACGTGTCTCTTTCAGATGCACAAGTTACTAACTTGTGTAACGATATATCTGTAAGAGACAGTAGTTAGTGATAGATTCCCTACCGCTCCACCATCCTCCCCGTTCTGCGAACTGATTTCTAGGAGTTAAGGACATCCCTTTCAGGGCCCTAGTATTTTTCAGACACCTGTGTCAGCTTCTTGCATGGCTCTGCGTTCCTGGCGCGGAAAGTCGTGTACAGAACTGACGTCAGCGCGCAGAGGCGGCGCCTAAGTACTGCCCGCGACGTCATCCCGGCGATCACGACGCCCGACGACGGACGCGGAGCCGCACGACGCCGCCTACCGACGCGCAAGGGTACTGCTACGCAAAACTTTCCGGATCCAGCCTGACGCCTGGGGATATTCTAAGGTAAGGAATCTATCACTAACTACTGTCTCTTACAGATATATCGTTACACAAGTTAGTAACTTGTGCTTCCACCTCATGCCTCTTTTATCCACAGCCATACAATCCTTAACCCTCTATCTCATTCTTTCATGTTTTCATGCCTGCTTTCTCCCCTTGTTACTATTTACGTCTTTGTTTCTCCTCTTTTCCCCTTTTGCGTTTCTCTCTCTTGCTGTGGTCCAAAGTCTGATATGGAAAATAAGTGCTGTCCCCAAAAATGACTGCAAGTAGGTCCCACCTGCAGACACCGGCTCAAATTAAGCACTGCTTTTAGCTTAGACCCACCTGCAGGTATCTCCTGGTTCCCTTCACAGATGATGACAAATTATTGTGACTTATTGTGACTGAGTGTTGGTTGGACTCTACTTAGAGGGGCATAAAAAGCGGATTGCTTTTCCCTGATACCTGTGGTGGGTTTTTTTCATAAGAGGACTGAGCAGTTTCAGCAGTAGGCAGGAACAGCCGCTTGTGAGCGGCACATCCTTTGAGATGAGATGATACACATTCCACTCTGGACTGTGAAGATTGACTGTTGGTTATATTCACAGCTCCATGTGGCTTTTTGAGGCCGTGCAAACAGGTGTAGGAAACAAGGTTTTTGCTGCAGTACCCCCACTTTTTGCCTGGTATTTGATGCAACTTTGACTGAAGTCTGCTGGGTTCCTGCTAACCAGGTCCCCAGAACCAGTGTTCTTTACCTAAAAACTGTACAATTGTTCCCCCAATTGGCAAAACCTTTACAACCCTCTGTAAGTCCCTAGTAAATGGTACAGTGGTATCTAGGGCCTGAGGTACTAAAGAGAGCCCCTAAGGGCTGCAGCACGAATTGTGCCAGCCTAAGGGACCCCTCACCAAGCACATGCAAGACTGCCATTGAAGGCTGTGTGTCTTGATGCAGACATAAGTGAAAACACGACATGTCTCACATCCCTGTGTACCATGTCCACTACCACTGCATGTCATGTTTGTAAGTCACCCCTATAGCAGGCATAACAGCCCTGAGGCAGGGTGCTGAATATTACATATGAGTGCATGAGCAGATATGCCCCTTTGTTGGCCCGTCCCATTACTGCCAGTGCAAGTGGACAGGGAAGCCATTTTAAAACGCGCTGGACACTGGTGAAAACAAATTCCCCAGCTACATGATGGCTTCACTGAAAATAGGGATGCTTGGTATCAAACATCTTGTATTGGTAAACCCACACTGTTGCCAGTGTTGGATTTACCAATACATGCTCCCAGAGGGCACATAAGTGGTGCCCCCTGAAAACCTACAAGCCTCTGGTGTACTTGCTGACTGGTTTCTGCCAGCCTGCTACCCTAGATGCTATTCTGACCTCCTCGGGTGAGAGCCTTCGCTCTCAGGAGACCCAGAACAAAAGCTTGTCTGGGAAGATGGTGCAACACCCCCTCCCACAGGATGACCTGCTGATTAGCCTACTTCGGCTGGCGAGCTTCAACGAAATGCACCTCTGGCTCCCCTCAAAGAGAGGAAGCCATCCCAGCTGTCCAGAGCCCCCTTGGTACCTGGACAGGCAGGAAAATCAGCTGGTCAGGGAGGGCTGCCACCTCCAGGCTAGTACCACCCCTAAGGTGGGTTGCTGTGAGGTGGACACGTTTTTTCAGAAGTAGCCATCTTAGTGATGGCATACTTCGGAATTCTGGGACAGGGTTATGCCCACTTCCCACAGGAAGTGGTCGTATAGGGAGCATAGTGTCCCCAAGGGTCAGTAGCCCACTGGCTACTACTCTACACTCTCCTAACACCCCTAAATTCAGTATTTAGAGGAGTCCCTGGGACCAGAAAAGCAGATCCTGGTGGTTCCTAAGAAGAGAGAGGACACCGAAGAGCCGCAAAAGCAGAGAAGAGAGAAGAAGCAGCTGCTGACCTGTCTGCATCTCTTGTCGAAAACGGCACCAAAGTCTATTCGTCCTGCAGTTTTGACTCCAGAAACTTGGGAGGACTGCCTGTCTTCGAAAAAGACTCAAGACCTCCTATGAACAGCAGACTTTTTCTAAAGAATCTCCAAAAGAGAAGGCTCTGAGGCCTCCGTAACCGCCAGAACCCGACACCCGAAGCCACTACTGCACCCTTTGCCTCCGGCCTGAGTTGAAGTGGGCCATCGGTGCCAACAACGTTCCCCAGCACTCCAGAGCCCATCATGGTTTCACCCCTCCTGTACTCCCCGATGTCGCCTGCAGCCTCTGCACGCAGGCCCCCTCAACTGCTACTCCTCTGATAAGGAAGAACTAAGGACACCCCTGCACCTGTCGCCCCTGGGCCTTGGAGAAGAAGACCAAAGGCGTCCCTCCATTCCCTAGCATTCAAGGCCTGACCCCACTTGCTGGTTCAGCCTGACTGGCTTCTTAGCCAGAGCCTGCAGCCTCTTTTTACAAAGATTGATCTGCATTGAAACGCCTTCGCTCCAGACGCTGATTTGCACCCGGCAACCCTCGTGCCGCTGGTGGTGTACTATTGGTGCTGCCTTGGACCTTACCCACCACTCACCTTAACTCCTGGAGATTGGTCCTGTAATTCGATGTGCTGTACCTGTTTTCAGAGCTTGTTCTTCCTTCCATAGGATAAAATTGCAGAACTCAGAAATTGCAGTGTCCATTTTTTAAAGTGAAAAGAATTTATATTTAAAACTTACTTACCTGAACGATTTTTCTCTGATGCCTAAACATATATAAAGATACTTGCTATTTTTATGAATTGGTGTGGATCTCCTCCTTGAGTCGTGTTGTCATTTATTGATCATTGTGTATATTTGCAAATGTCTTGCACTCCTCTGTGTTAAGCCTAAGGCAGCTGGACCACACTAACCCCTAATAGAGCACGTTGGGATTGCATAGCAAGCCCCTGGCCACTCATAAGGGAACTCCCTTGACTCTATGCACAGTATATTAGATTTTTGATATATCATATAAAGAGCCAGCTTCCTACAAGAGGTGTCCGGCACAGAGTGTAATCCATGCCACACTAGTGCAGAGGAGCATCTCCCTCTGACATCATTGCCTGTGCTGTCCAGGCACTACCAGCCCCTAGACTTCCCGCCACTTTGTAATCCCTTCCTCAGTAAAGGGGGACATGAGGAAGAGTTTGGGAGGAGGACCCTAATCCATCTGAATACTGGTATGAGGAGCTTGGTGACGCCAATGGTTTGGACTCTTCCCCAAACCCTGGCATGCTTTCCCCTCCGGGCCCATTTTCGGAGGACAGCCATCCTTTCCCACTGATGCACAGAGGAGCGAAGATCCTTGACTTGCAGCTGCCAGCAGTGAGGTCAAGACCAATGTCTTGACTGAAGTGCTTCACCCAGGAACGGGTTAGGCTGCGTCCTTGCTCACCTTCAATTAAGCCCTTACAGACGTTCTCCTGGGAGCCTAGGCTAACATTGCACAGGGGTTCCATGATTGCCTTACTCCATTGTCCTACCCCTGGAGACCTGGCCTTACTCTCCCAGCACTCCTCCCCTGAGAGCCTGGTCGTGCAGGCCTAAACCTCTAAGATCAACCCAAATACTTTACCGTCCTCTCCACCGCACAGGGAATCAAAGAGGCTGGACACCATGCCATGTTCCTGCTCCATCAGGAAGTATTGACTCTTTTGGCCTAAGGAGCCATCAAGAGGGTGCCAACATCAGAAGTAGGTCAAGGGTGGTATTCCTGATACTCTCTGGCGCCCCAAAAGGATGGAGGGCTTCATTATATTCTACACTTGTCCCATCTCAACTTCTTCCGGAAAAAAGAGACGTTCAGAATGCTTACCTAGCTCAGGTCCTGTCTGCCCTAGAGGCAGGATGCCGGAGTTGGACTTGAAGGATGCATATTTCAACATTTCTGTCCTGTCAGCCCATAGGCGCGTTCTGTGGTTCACGATGGACCAACAGCACTTCAAGTTTGCCGTGCTCCTCACCACTGCCCCTTGGGTGTTCACGAAAGAGATGGCGGTGGTTACAGCACATCTCTGGAGGTCAGGGTTTCCAGTCTTCTCCTAACTTGATGATTGGCTGTTGAAGGAGGGCTCGCCCTAGGCAGTAGTGTCCCACCTCCAGACTATGGCAGACCTCCTGAATTCGCTGGTGTTCACTATCAATGTGCTGAAGTCACACACAGCTCCCTCTCAGACACTCTTGGGCCGTTCTGGACACAGTGCAGTTCTAGGCCTATCCTCCCAAATGGCGAGCCCAGGATATTTGGGCTATGATTTCGAAGTTTCAGCCTCTTTCCTGGATTTCAGTGAGATTCTGAGGATGTTGGGCCTCCAAGCCTCCTGCATCCTTCTTGTAACACATGCCTGTTGGCAGGGGTGTCGAATTTAATATAATATCTACTTGTCCATGGGGTAGGTTGCTTCATAAATCTACTTGTCCTGTAACAAAATCCACTTGTCCCTTTGGTGCTATGTAGTGTGGCGACAAATTATGGCAGCAATCTTATTATATAAGAGCTCTGATATAGCCCCTCGGATTATTCTAGGGCTCATACCATAATAGTGTTTGAATATGTTGCCATGTTTCCGCTGATCTACATACTGGGGCTGAAGGTAGTGGTAAGCAATAGTACCAGGGTTAGAATGCCCTTTTGAGTCTTTGCAAACCTACTAACCTGCATGTTTTAAGGGTTTTCAACAACTATTCTCTAATCTTTTCCCATACTGAGAAATGTTGAAAATTTACTCCTGACAATGGCAGACGTAAACCTTCTTCCAGAGTTAGGAAAAAAGTGGTTGGAAGGAAAGTGAACTTGCAAACACTCAGATTTTCGCATTAGCAAATCTACACATGCATATTTGCTCATGCTAAAATGCAATTCACACATATTTTCTAGGAGTACTATTTCTTGTCCTACTTCTGTAAATTCTTGGGAATTCATGAAAGCCGTATAGCTGCACTTAATGCAAGGACATATATCATGGGTGCACTTTTGAGACTTTCTTTAATAATTGTGCCCCTAATTTGGTTTGGCGTTGACCATGACCTTTTGCGTTTATTAAAATTCTGTCTTTCTCTCTACATCAGCTTGCTTCACTGAGTGACAGCATTCTGCTCTTTCACAAGGAGCATATCGGCAAATAAATTAGTTTAGTTCAGTGCTAGGCACTACTGTTGCAGTATGTGCTTTTTGAGACCAAAAACAATTTTTGCTTTTGCCAATGTTTGTTATAATGGTGAGGGCCCGGCAGCTCCCACACCAATAAGGTTTTACAAAACCCATGCCAAAACAATTCACACATTGACAAAACTAAAAAGCTGAACACCAATTCATCCCTACTGGCTTTGCCAATGCTTGTTTATTTTTGTTTCCCATAATCTCATTGAAACTGGTTACACTGATTTTCCATCATGAATATTTTTGGGAAATACTAGCATGCATCAACACATGTTACTAAATGATGCTGCCAAGAAATGTTACCTGAAACTTTACAGTAGTTTAGGAAAATGCTTTTTTTCCTGCTTTCATTTTTTTATGAACATTTTATTTTAAAAGCAAAGAATCATCACTCTTGCTTTCAAGCTTTTGCAAATATTTGCATCAAATCAGAGAGCATTCTGGGAGCATTATGCATAGCCTCATATTGCTAGACTTTTGAAAACGTCTGTGCACATTTTTATACTGGAACCACTGTCAGTAGTGCAGTCAGAGCTTACAACATTCACTTAGAGAGCTCACCTTAATAATAAAGGATTTCAATTAATGAACCATAAATTCAAGTTTGAACAGCATTAACATATGGACAGAAATGTCCCAAGGACAAAATACACATGAAAACTTGTTGCCCTTGACCCCAAACAATGTCCTGGGCGTCGGGCTATAGGAATTCCACATCCCTGTATAAGGGGTCTGCAGTGGGACCTGAGTTCCAGTGGGTACAGCATCAGGGGAATCTCTCCGACCTGGTCCTGATCTAGGTGGGAACTTCAGTTGTGGCTGACCGACTGTGATTGGGTCAGTGGCAGAACCCTCTCCCTTACCCACCAAGAGCTGACGTTACTGACAGATTCCTCACGCCTGGGCTGGTGTGACCATCTGGGAGAGGTGAAATCGGAAGACTGATCTCCAGTAGAGTCTGTGCTTCACATTAGCCTGCTTGTGCTTCCTTCAATCAGGGGAAGGCTAGTGCAGATGTTCACGGACAAGACCACCGCCATGTTGGTAGACCCTTTGTCAAGAGAACCTGCGCCTCTGGACATGGCTGGAACATCAGGGCATTTCCCTGGTGGTTCAACACCTCATGGGCTCTCTGAACGCCAGGGTAGATGGAATCAGCTGTCAATGCCTAGCGGAACACGAATGTCGTCTCCACCTGCAGGTGATGCAACATCTCTTTCAAGAGTGGGTAGAGCCGTGGTTAGATCTGTTCGCTGCTGCCGAGAACGTTCAATGTCAGCAGTTTTGCGCGCTGGAGTTTCAAAGGCAGTTCTTGCTTTGAGACACTGGTCGTCTCGAGTGGAACTCCGGCCTCCTGTATGCCTTTCCGTCGATATACTTCTGCCCAGAGTTCTCAAGAAGATCAGGAACGACTGGGCCCAAGTCATTCTTATGGCTCTGGATTGGGCATGGAGAGTTTGGTATCTATCCCAAGCTTCTGAGCAGGAGTTTTGTTCCTCCGATCAAGCTGCCCCTTCGGCAGGATCTTCTTTTGCAGCAGTAGGAGAGGATTCTGCACACAAACCTGTGCGCCATTCGCCTTCATGTGTGGAGATTGAGCAGCGACAGATGACAGCTTTTGACTTTTCTCCCGATGTCTGTGATGTTGTTCTAGCAGCCAGCTGTCCCTCCACCAAGACAGTATATGCCTGCCATTGAGACAAATTTGTGGCATGATGTGCATCCAGAGACTTGACCCCTTGTCTGCACCCTTATCCTAGGTTTTGCCATTTGCTCTTTCTTTCGCCCAGCAGGGCTCTGCTCTGGGCACTGTTAAAGGTTATCGGTCTTCCATTTTGGCATTCTTGCAGGTGCCGGAACAAACTTCTTTGTTCAAGTCACCTGTTGTGTCTAGGTTCCTGAAAGGACCTTAGCACATGTTGCCCCAAGTTCAATCATCATGCCCCAGTGGGATCTTAACCTGGTTGTTACCTTCCCCATGTGCGGCCCTTTTAGCCGTTATATAACTGTGCACTTCCTGTGACTATTAAAATGGTCATTTTCGTGGCCATAACATTGGCCAGGAGGATCAGAAACTGCAGGCCTTCTCTAAACACCTCCCATATACTACCTAGTAGCCAGATAACCTGGTTCTGAGGACCCGTCTACTCTGTTTCCCTGCTGCCTGAGTGAAAAGGACTGACCCTCCAGAAGGTTGTCATGTCCTTTCATGTAGGCCAAAATATCACCCTGCCTATCTTCTTTGCTCCGCCTCACCCTTCCAAAGAAGAGGAGACACAACACTGTCTGCACCCAAAAAGAGCGTTGTCGTTCCACATCTGAAAGAGACACGTTAGTGATAGATTCCTTACCTTAGAATATCCCCAGGCGTCAGGCTGGATCCGGAAAGTTTTGCGTAGCAGTACCCTTGCGCGTCGGTAGGCGGCGTCGTGCGGCTCCGCGTCCGTCGTCGGCGTCGTGATCGCCGGGATGACGTCGCAGGCAGTACTTAGGCGCCGCCCTGCGCGCTGACGTCAGTTCTTCTTTTTCCGCGCCAGCAAGCGCAGATCCGGGAAGAGCAGTGCCCTGGTCAATTTTTGACCATACTTTTTGGTGATTTTTTTCACTGTTTTTTCCACTTAAAGGTGTCGTAGGGATGCCCGGCTTCAAGCGATGCGGCGCCTGTGCGCGGATGATGTCCGTCACCGACCCGCATTGGGAGTGTCTCTTCTGCCTCGGCCGAGGCCACGACACCGAGTCTTGTCCCGAATGCCAGGCCCTCAACCCGAAAGCTTTGCGAGAGCGGTCTCGAAAGCTCCTCGAGGCCCGGCATTCGGCTCCACGGAGGCCCCGGTCGCGTGAGAGGTCCAGGGGTCGCTCGCGGAGGGCACACCGGTCGTCGGCGTCGAAGTCTTCTTCGTCCGGTAAGTCTAAGCACAAGAAGTCCAAGAAGCATCGTCGCTCTTGGACTTCGCCTCGCCGATCTCGCGACTCGGCTGAGGCCCCTCCCGGCACCGTCCCCGCCCCGCGGCCCCGGACTTGCCTGTGGAGTCGCCCCCGCCATACCCGCCCTTCCCGGGTTCGGGGGCGGATCCGGCCAAGGTACAGGAGTTCCTGTCGGCCATGGCCCGCCTCTTCGGGCCTTCAGGCCCCTCCGGTGCGCCTTCGGGCCCCGCGGGCCCTGATGGGGTTGCTCCGGCGTCGCCGGCGGCTCCGGCCCCGGCGTCGCCCGTGCCTCCAGCCTCGATCCCGGCTCCGGCTTCGGCCCCGGCCTCGATCCCGGCTCCACAACCCCCATCGACGCCGGTCGACCTCACGACACCTCCGCCGGCGCCGATGTCTCCGGTGCCGTTCTCGACGCCGCCCTGGGCTCCGGGCGGCATCGTCCCCCAGTTCCTTCCGGCTCCGGACATGGACCCGGAGCGACGTCGCTCGACGCCGGCTCCGGCGCCGATGGGACCTTGGGTCCCAAATGTCCCTCCTCCTCCTTATTTTGAACCAGAGGAGGACCAGGAGGACTGGGAGGGGTCTGATGACCCTCTGACGCGCAACTGTCAGTATGATGAGGACTGGACAGAGAGTCTAGGGAGGCCAGTGGTCTGGATACTTCCCTGACACTGGCATGCTGTCTCCTCCCGTGGCTACGGAGGAGGGGGCCAATTTGGTACGGTGTTGCGTAGGGCTGCTGGGGCCTTACGTCTCCAGCTCCCTACTTTGACGGTCAAGCCTAACATCTTGACAGAGGTGCTTCAGCCGGCAGCCTCCTCTGCGGAGACTGTGCTGCCGTTTAACGACGCCCTCACTGACGTTCTTTTGGCCGCCTGGTCCAAGCCCAACACAGGGGCTCCTGTGGATCGGAACGTGTCACGACGCCATCGCCCTGCTCCGGGCGACCCCTGTTTCTTTCTGTCCACCCCACTCCTGAGAGCTTGGTTGTCCAAGCCTCCGCTTCCCAAACCGCCTTCCCTACCGCTCCTCCGGATAGGGAATCCAAACGCCTGGATCAGTTTGGGAAGAAAGGTTTTTCTTCCTCCAGTGCTGGCTTGCGGTCCGTTAACACCGCTTGTCTTTTGGGCCGATATACCCACTCCCTGTGGGATTCGGTGGCGGATGTTTTGCCCCAGTGCCCTGAGGAGGTCCAGGCACTGCTTTCCCGCGCCATTGCGGAAGGAAGGGATGCGGCCAAATACACTATCCGTTGTGGCCTTGACACCGCCGACTCGCTGGGCAGGTCGATTGCAACGACGGTGGCGCTCCGACGCCACGCCTGGTTGAGAACCACTGGTTTTTCAGGGGATGTCCAGAATACTCTCATGGACATGCCCTTTGATGGAGTCGGTCTTTTTGGGTCCAAAGCAGACCATGCGTTGGAGCGCTTTAAGGACTCACGGGCTACTGCCAAGTCCCTGGGCCTTACTGCTACACGCCCTCCGCTGCCTTCTGCTTTTCGCCCCTATCGTGGCCACGGTAGGGCGCCCCTTCACGTCAGCAGCCCAGCCACCGGCCCGCGCAGCAGGCGTCTTCGCGTGGCCGAGGACGTGGATTCCGCCGTGGCGGATCGGGCAACCAGCGTGCGGGTCAGGCCACCACCTCCAACCCGTCCGCGGCCTCCAAGCCCTCCTAGTCCCTCCTTTCAGGTGCACGGCACGCCAGTAGGGGCAGGGTCCGCCATCACCTTCCCCACTGGCGCACCATCACCTCGGACAGGTGGGTCTTGGACATTGTCCGAAGGGGCTACTCCCTCCCCTTCGAGACCACCCCCAGCCATGCCACCTCAATTCCACCGCATGTCAGGGGATCACTTGGTGCTTCTACAGAAGGAAGTCACGGCCCTCTTGACCAAGAGGGCCATCGAGCATGTTCCGACCCCAGAAGTAGGGCGTGGTTGCTACTCCCACTACTTTCTGGTGCCCAAAAGGACAAGGAGGACATGCGTCCTATCTTGGACCTCCGGAACGTCAATCGCTTCCTCCGGAAGGAGAAGTTCAAGATGCTCACCCTAGCTCAGGTCTTGACTGCCCTCGACCCTGGAGACTGGTTGGTAGCGTTGGACTTGCAGGACGCGTATTTCCACATCCCCGTCCTGCCGGCCCACCGGCGTTACCTTCGGTTCACGGTAGGCCCCGAGCATTTTCAGTTCACCGTGCTCCCCTTTGGCCTTACCAGTGCCCCTCGGGTGTTCACGAAAGTGATGGCGGTGGTCGCAGCTCATCTGCGCCGGGCAGGGGTTTCAGTCTTCCCCTACCTCGACGACTGGCTGCTGAAGGCGGGCTCGTCCCAGGCAGTCGTCTCCCACCTCCAGACTACGGCCGAACTCCTGCACTCGCTGGGGTTCTCCATCAATGTGCCGAAGTCGCATCTAATTCCTTCTCCACAGCTCCTTTTCATCGGAGCAGTTCTGGACACGACGCAGTTTCGGGCCTATCCTCCCGAACGGCGAGTCCGGGATATTCAGGCTATGATTCCGATCTTTCGGCCTTTATCCTGGGTTTCGGTACGGATGACCCTGAGGCTGCTGGGCCTCATGGCCTCCTGCATCCTGCTGGTCAATCATGCCAGATGGCATATGCGGGCTCTGCAGTGGGACCTGAAGTTCCAGTGGGCGCAGCACCAGGGCAACCTGTCCGATCACGTCCAGATCTCGGAGGGGACTGCAAAACAGTTGCAGTGGTGGCTCTCGAACCGGCAATGGGTCATGGGCAGATCCCTCTCCCTTCCCCAGCCAGAGCATACGGTTGTGACGGACGCGTCCCTTCTGGGATGGGGCGGTCACATGGGAGAGGCGGAGATCAGAGGCCTCTGGTCTCCGGCGGAGTCCCGGCTCCATATCAACCTTCTGGAGCTCCGGGCGATCCGGCTTGCACTCAAAGCATTCCTTCCCTCTGTCAAAGGGAAGGTAGTGCAGGTGTTCACAGACAACACCACCGCCATGTGGTACTGCAACAAACAGGGCGGGGTGGGGTCTTGGACCCTTTGTCAGGAGGCTCTGCGCCTCTGGACATGGCTGGAACATCAGGGCATGTTCCTGATGGTTCGACACCTGGCAGGTTCTCTGAACGCCAGGGCGGACGAACTCAGCCGCAGGTGCATGATGGATCACGAATGGCGTCTTCACTCGGAAGTGGCGCAAGGACTCTTTCTACAGTGGGGAGAGCCTTGGTTAGATCTATTCGCCACCGAAGAGAACGCGCAATGTCATCAGTTCTGCGCGTTGGAATTTCCAAGGCGGCACTCGCTCGGCGACGCTTTTCGTCGCGAGTGGAGTTGCGGTCTGTTGTACGCCTTTCCGCCTATACCACTTCTACCCAGAGTGTTGAAGAAGATTCGGCACGACCGGGCCCAAGTCATTCTTGTGGCTCCGGACTGGGCTCGAAGAGTTTGGTATCCCGAGCTACTCAATATGAGCGTAGATCCCCCGATCCGTTTGCCTCTTCGGGAGGATCTTCTGTCGCAGCAGCAGGGGACGGTCCTCCACCCGAACCTGTCCAGTCTACACCTGCTTGCGTGGAGATTGAGCGGCGGCAGTTGATTCCTTTCGACTTGCCTCCCGAAGTTTGTGATGTGATTCTGGCAGCCAGGCGTCCCTCCACTAAGGTGGTATACGCCTGCAGGTGGAACAAATTTGTGGCATGGTGCACAGCAAAGGCTGTGGATCCCCTTTCTGCCCCTCTTTCTGAGGTCCTTCTGTTCCTTCTCTCTCTGGCCCAACAGGGTTCTGCCCTGGGTACCATCAAGGGTTATCTTTGTGCTATCTCGGCCTTCCTCAGGCTCCCTGATCAGCCCTCCCTTTTCAAGTCCCCTGTTGTTAACAGGTTCTTAAAAGGCATTACTCACCTCTTCCCTCCTGTTCCGTTTGTAATGCCTCAGTGGGACTTGAACTTGGTTCTTACCTTTTTAATGTGCGCTCCCTTTGAGCCTCTGCATAACTGTCCTCTTCGTCTTCTGACTCTGAAGACAGCCTTTCTGGTGGCCATCACCTCCGCTCGGCGGGTGAGTGAGCTCCAGGCTCTATCGTGCAAACCTCCCTTTCTGTCTGTTCATCCAGACAAGGTTGTTCTTCGGACGCGTCCGTCCTTCTTGCCAAAGGTGGTTACTGCTTTCCACATTGGGCAGACCATCACTTTGCCCACCTTCTTTCCGCCTCCGCATCCTTCCAGAGAGGAAGAGAGGCTCCACCGTCTGGACCCAAAACGTGCGCTCTCCTTCTATATCGACCGCACCAAACACTTCCGGGTGGATGACCAGCTCTTTGTTGGCTACGTGGGCGCCAAAAGGTCGGGCGGTGCACAAGAGGACCGTCTCCCGCTGGGTTACCTTGTGCATCAAGACCTGCTATTCTTTGGCCAAGAAGGAGCCTCCTGTTGGGCTGCGTGCCCATTCCACCAGGGCAACGGCTGCTACCACGGCCTTGGGCCGCGGTGTTCCGCTGCCGGTTATCTGTCAGGCAGCTACGTGGGCCTCGCTGCACACGTTTACTAAGCATTACTGCCTTGACAGTCAGGTCCGGAGGGACGGCTTCTTTGGCCGTTCTGTCCTCCAGGACTTCCTTGTCTGATCTTTGTTCGCAGACCCTCCACCGGGGTTGGTATTGCTGGGGTATCTATTCTAAGGTAAGGAATCTATCACTAACGTGTCTCTTTCAGATGCACAAGTTACTAACTTGTGTAACGATATATCTGTAAGAGACAGTAGTTAGTGATAGATTCCTACCGCCCACCCATCCTCCCCGTTCTGCGAACTGATTTCTAGGGTTAAGGACATCCCTTTCAGGGCCCTAGTATTTTTCAGACACCTGTGTCAGCTTCTTGCATGGCTCTGCGTTCCTGGCGCGGAAAGTCGTGTACAGAACTGACGTCAGCGCGCAGGGGCGGCGCCTAAGTACTGCCCGCGACGTCATCCCGGCGATCACGACGCCGACGACGGACGCGGAGCCGCACGACGCCGCCTACCGACGCGCAAGGGTACTGCTACGCAAAACTTTCCGGATCCAGCCTGACGCCTGGGGATATTCTAAGGTAAGGAATCTATCACTAACTACTGTCTCTTACAGATATATCGTTACACAAGTTAGTAACTTGTGCATTAATCTCACAAGTGAGTCCCAGGTGGACAATCAACTCTTTGTAGGATATGTTGGGGCTTAGAACAGAAAGTCAGTGCAGAAACGGTCCATCTCACGATGAATAGGGCGCTGCATAAAGATCTGCTACGCTTTGGCCAAGAAGCAACGCCCTGAGGGCTTGTGTGCTCATTCTCCTAGAGCCAAGGCTGTGATCACTGCATTAGCTTGTGGACTGCCTATTCTGGACATCTGCCAGACCGCAACGTGGGCGTCTTTGCACACATTCACCAAGCACTACTGCCTGGATGGTCTGGTCCATTGTGATGGGCTCTTTCAATTGGGAGCAGGGCAGGTAGGAATGTTGAGTTTGGTGTCTCAAGAGTTGGATTTTAAGTCACAATTATGAAAAAGGAACTTTTAGAAAGTTGGCATTTTCTTGTCCCAACTATTTGGTGCCTGCAGCCTGTATCTTTGGTCATATGACTAGGTGTAGTTGACAGTTGGTTTTTGAGTATTGCTCCCAGGTAATGAGACAAAGGACAATAGGTGTTGGCAGGATGGGCCATCTCTGACTTGATGAGGAGGAGTTGTTACCTACCACGCTTGCACTTCACAAAGGCTCTGCCTGAGCACTACCACAAAGGGTTTGACACTAGTCTGTTGTGACTACAGACTAGCTTGGGCTAGGGCAGGGAGGCTGAAAATTCCAAACACCTTGAGGTAGAAACCTCCAGAACTTTCTCCTACTTCATAGTTGGGCACCTGGTATAAATAATGGACCCTCAGACCCAACACCTCTGGACCTGTGGATGACTCAGAAGGACTGCTTTGCTGCTCTGCAAGAAGACCTGCTACTCTGTTGCCCTTCTGCCTGAGTGAAAAGGACTGGATCTGGAGCCCACGGCCACCTGATGAGATCCTCAGGGACAGAAAAGGCTCCAACCACTTTGAACCCAGAACCTGGACTCTGTCTGCTGTGAGTCCTACTCTCCTAGTGGTGCCACTCCAGTTCTGGACCCTTGGAAGTGGACCTGAAGGTGCTCTGCCAGCTGAGGGGGCGCCAGAGAGCCCGACGCAAGATGGCCGCACATTAGTGCAGCTCCGCCGGCCATGCGTGTAATATCCGATAATTATCCTTAATTCCAGTGCACACAGGCTCAAAAACATTAGGTGACCGAGCGGAAGGTGTCCAGGGAACAACACAGCCTGGCGAAGTCTTGCAGTGAGGCGGGCCCGCCACGACAGCGCAGATCAGCATGGTGAGACTCAGTAGAGCCCGTTGTCCCCCAGTGCGACTGACCGCGAGTGACGCCGGAGGCCCAGAGGGCCGAGAGTTTGCTGCCTGTGGCCCGGAGCTGTGACGCCGGGACTGCGGAGAAGGCCGCGACATACGCCGAATGGAGGTGGCTGGTGAGTGTGTCGGCTGTTGCCCGCTGTGCTGGGGAGGGCGCGCTGACGCGGGCCCGGCGATATCTCGCGACCACGGCCTGCAGACGGGGGCATAAGCTAGAAGGCTGCAGCGGTCAGCAATTTAGCGGCAACCTTGGCAAACACACCATAGATGGCTGCGGCAGTGCCTGGAGGGTGACCATCAACTCATCTGCACCCAGAAAAAGCCTACGGGAGTTGATGGCGGCTGCTGGAAGAATTGGCACAAACGCCATCTTGAACGCGCAGGGCCTGTAACGATTCAAGGCGCGCGGGCAACACGAACTGATGAGGCGGCTGTGGGACCCCTGCCGGGACTGTGGCATGAGAGGAGGCGGCAAGGAGCTGTGCCCCCCCCACCCCTCCTGTATTTCCTTTTCTGTTTTCGTCAGGCTGCAGCGAAGATCTGCGTGGTCAGACTCAGCGGAGCCCGTTATCCCCCAGTGCGGCCGACTGCGAGTGAAGCCGGAGGCCCGAGAAATTGCGGCCTGGAGCTGTGACTGCGGAGAAGGCCGCGACCTACGCCGAATGGAGGCGGCTGGTGAGTGTCGGCCGTTGCCCGCTGTGCTGAGGGAGGCGCGCTGATACGGGCCCGGCGGCATCTCGCGACCGTGGCCCGCAGGCGGAGGCATAAGTTCGAAGGCTGCAGCGGTCAGCAATTCAGCGGCAACCTTGGCAAAACCACCGTGTATAGCTGCGGCAGTGCCTGGAGGGTGACCAACAACCCATCTGCACCCTGGAAAGGCCTATGGAAGGTGATGGCGTCTGCCGGAAAAATTGGCGCTAACGCCATCTTGAAAGCGCAGGGCCTGTACCGATTCAAGGCGCGCAGTCGACACGAACTGCTGGGACGGCTGCGGGGCCCCTGCCAGGATTGTGGTACGAGAGGAGGCGGTGGGGAGCTGCACCCCCCTCCCCCCCATATTTTTTTTTCTCTTTATTCGCCAGGCTGCAGGAGGGGGGCCCGGCTGCCCACGTCACCCGGCACATGCCAGAGCCTAGCGGATCGAAACACCAGCAGCTTGCGACGGCCACCTAGAAGCGCTGCACAGGCATAGACGTGCAAAGGGAGAGCTCCAGCGCGGTTAACTTCGAACTGAGGGATAGCAAGATTGATTATTGAGGGCTGATATCAACGTTTCCAAAGTGCCCGAGAGTTTGGATGCAGCGCTTGGGCTGAAGCCCAGTCAGCACGGTTTGAGTCAACATCCTCGCAGGAGATACCATAGCGATGGGCAAACTGGACAAAGGACAGCCTCGGCTCACCTTTGAAGCCAAAAAATCGTCTCAAACTGCACAGGGCGAGCAGGATGATCAGGGCGAACAGGAGCAGGCCCCTGCCGTGCCGGACCTAATGCAACTGGCGACAATGATCCAGGCAGTGCAGCAGAGCCTCCTATCCATAGATAACAGTGGATACACTGAACCAGCGTATGGACTCCGTGTCCTCCAAGCTAGATAAGCAAGCGACCAGAATCGCAGAAGCGGAGCAGAGAATCTATAACGTGGAAGACGAGACACAAGCTACGACTAGCAAATGTAAGGAAATGAAGAAACTGCTCGCTATTATCCAAGACAAATACGAAGACTTAGAGGCGAGCTCTAGACGCAGCAATGTTCGAATTTTAGGCATTCCAGAAACCACCAACATCGGCAAGATGGAACTCTACGTGGAGCAGATGTTCATTGATCTGTTTAGCCGGGAAAGCCTCTCAGCGATGTTCGTGTTCGAGCGTGCCCATAGGACTTTAGCTGGCAGGCCGCCTCCAGGTGCACCCCCCAGGCCGGTGATAGCAAAACTTCTTAATTACCGGGACCGCAATGAGGTTCTTCGCCGGGCCCGCGAGAGGGCGGATCTCAACTACCAGGGATTTCAGGTCGCCTTCTATCCTGATTTTACAGCCAAAGTGCAAGCGGCAAGAAGAGAATATCTAACTGTCAAGAAACAGCTGCAGAAAGCGAACATTACATACGCCATGCTATACCCAGCAAGACTGCGAATTGAATATGAAGGCCATCAGAAAATTTACACCTCCCCAAAAGCAGTGCAAGATTTCCTGAAAACTACGCACAAACGAACAGGTACTCAGCGCCTACACGAAGCGGCGGACTCCGACTGAAGGTGACGGCAGATTATCGTAAGCACGAGCAATGTACCCGTGAACATTCTATAGACTTAAACGTGTTTGCATTGGGGTTGATTTGAACCTTGCTTCGCCTGACCACCTCTGTTAAGGAGGAAGTCCGGGCTCCTAACGTACCTCCCTCGGGTGATCCCCGTTCCTTTTTTTCTGTGTACCTTGTGGGTTCATAAGGTTGGGGGTGGGTATTGGATTGCATTGTCCTCGGCATGATAGGGCTGCTGTTGTGGGTGGGTTGGGGTGGGGGGGGATCTGGATTGTGGGTTTGTTACGTGGCTTGTTGTCAACATGCTGTTTTTCTTATGTGTCTCTGGTCGCACCTGGATATTTCCAACATTTATGGTTACCTTAGATGGCTGGGGTAGGACAGGCTGACAGAGCATCGCTGGCATGCATGACGTGGAATGTGCGTGGACTGAACTGCCCAAAAAAATTAGACAAGTCTTAGCCCATCTAGATAGGCATCACATTAAGGTAGCTCTCCTTCAGGAAACACACCTGACTAGACTTAACGAGGCCAGGGTGGGCGCACACTGGGTGGGCTACCGGTTGTTCTCCTCCTATTCATCCTATGCAAGAGGGGTAGTCATACTAATAAAAAAGGTACTCCCTTCGTGGCTCTTAAATCAACCATAGATAGCGCCGGCAGATATGCCATTATACATGGTAAACTCCATGGAGTGCTCATCACTATAGTAAATACATATGGGCCTAATACAGATGAACCTATCTTTTTCGAGTTGTTATTAAAGGTACTGCGTGAGTGGCCAGAATCAGAAATAATATGGGGCGGATATCTTAACACACACCTGGACCCCTCTAAGGATAAATTGAGTCAGCAGAAAGGGCACTCACCCAGAGCCGCTCATGTCATTAAAGCGGGAATGGAAGACTTGGGGCTAGTGGATGCATGGAGAGCACGTAATGCTGATACGCTGGAGGGTACATGTACATCCACCGCTCATGGAAGCTGGTCGCGATTATATTACTGGCTTATCAGCTCAGGGGTCAACACATGGGCGACAGACGTGGCCAGGCTGCCCAGAACATTGTCAGATCATAACCCGGTTGGGCTCACGCTCTGCATTCCGAATACGATCCCCCGCCAATTCACATGGAGGTTTAGGGCCGAAGCGCTACTTGACTCGTTATACTCGGCTAAGATTAGGGATGCTATACAGCAATACTTCACTCTCAATGTGGGTTCGGTCAGTGAGGCATCTATACTCTGGGAGGCCTTTAAGGTCACCATCAGAGGGACATGCATCAGTACAAATGCAGTCATACTAAAGGATATTAGAGGGCGACTGTCGAGATTGGAAGCGACGCTCAAACAACTTGAAAGCGCACAAGAGCTTGCTCCGAACTCAGAGACACTAGCGCAAATGAAAGTCGCTCTAACAGAATATAACAAATTAGCGGCAGATGAAGGGAAGAAATACCTATCGCAGAGGCATGTCGCAAGAGCATATGGTGAGGGCGGCAGACCAGGCCATAACCTGGCAGTCAGGGTCCGGATGAGGCATGATCAACAAACGATTAACCAGATCACGCATGAGGGGGGGGGGAAATCACTATGCACCACATGACATCACAAATCAATGCCGGATGTTCTATGCGGATCTGTACACCTCAAGGGGCGGCGCAGCACCAGACGAGCTCAACAGCTATCTAGAGGACATTGCACTAGCCTGGCTGTCCCAACGCGCAGCGTGAATATCTGTCTCGCCCGATAGGAGCAGACGAAATCAAAGATGCGATTGAAGCCCTCCCTAACAGGAAGGCGCCCGGGCCAGACGGTCTTACAAGCGAATTCTATAAAGAATTTGCAGACGAGTTGGTGCCCCACTTGATGGCGATGTTTGAGGAAGCATATGAGAAAGGGAGTCTACCACCCACGCTCAGAGAGGCTCTGATCATTGCCCTGCTAAAAAAAGATAAACCTACTATGCGGTGCGATTCGTATCGCCCGCTATCGCTCATCAACACTGATACTAAGATACTGGCAAAGTTACTTGCGACCAGACTTCAGCCCCTGCTCCCGAATATAGTACTGCCTGATCAATCCGGCTTTATTCCTGAGAGGTCAACATCCAACAATCTACGCACGATTTTTTCCTTGTTTCATACGTTAAACCCTGACCTACAAGCAGTGGCAGTACTTTTAGATGCTGCCAAAGCTTTTGATTCCATCGAGTGGAGCTATATGTTTCACATATTAAATAGAATAGGGCTTCCGGTGTTTTTTTGCAGGTGGGTGAAGCTTTTATATACTGACCCAATAGCGCGGGTGAGGATAGAGGGACAAACCTCGGACCTTATACAAATTAGCAGAGGTACTAGACACGGGTGCCCACTCTCGCCCCTTCTTTTCTCAATACTGATGGAACCTCTGGCTTGCATTAACAGACAACGCCACAGAGACTCTGCTCTCAGGTTCACCATGAGACCGATAAATATATCGCTATACGCGGATGACATGGTATTGTATGTGAGGGAACTCCAAACATATTTGGAGCCTATCCTCTGAGAATACATCCGATTTGGTCATTTATCAGGCCTAACCATAAATTGGGATAAATCGATTGTTGTGCCCCTTACTGAGAACACGACCCCACACACCCTGGAATTTCTCCTTGAGTGGGCTATTGACCCTGTAAAATATCTTGGTATATGGATTCACCGCAACCCAGATAAAGTGGTGAGAGAGAATTATGGCAGGGCATACAGTAAATTAGAAAGCCAGGTTGCAAGATGGATCAGTCTGCCACTGTCGCTAGCGGACAGAATTGCACTCATCAAAATGATGGTGCTCCCGTGCTTTCTGTATCTGTTCAATAATATCCCCGTCAGACTAACCAGCCACTTCTTCAAGTCTCTACGCTCACAACTGCTGAAACTGACTTTGGGTGGCAGGCAACCCCGGGTAGGTTGGGATACGCTCATACGGGACTACAAGAAGGGCGGATTCGGAGTCCCCGATATGTACTTATATTATCTGTGCGCTCAAGCTCAATATGCCCATTACTGGTATAGCCCCCATCCGTTCATCCCACACGTAGCAGTGGAAGACGGATATGCACATCCCATCCCTCTTCACAGTATCCTATTGCATTCCAAAAGAGGTACCCCTAAAGCTGAAATTAAAACGCTAGACTGCACCATATTAGCTTGGCAGGACCTGGGTCGACTGGCGACGAAGCTCCAGTTATATGCCCCACTACTCCCCATCGCCCACCAGGCGGCGCTATCGGTCACACAAGAGGTGGGGGCTGCTCGTGCGCTTGAGCTAGCAGGTATAAGCAAAATGCAGGACCTATTCCCAGAAGGCACCTTTTTAAAGCCTATGGGGCTGCAATACATACAAAATAAAACACAGCTATTTTTGTTTACATATCGCAGACTAAGGGAGGCAGTAAAAGCACATTATCACACCTTCCCCGACGAGCCTCCGACGCTTCACGTGCTACAAATGTTACTTGCAAGCCCCACGAGACACAAGCTGATCACCAGACTATACCGTGCAGTCAGAAACGAGTGCGTGGCTGGCACCGATAGCAGTCTAGCCCGATGGAATGAACAGCTACTGCCCCCAAATAACGCAGAGGGAATGGGAATACACCTGCCAGATGACTGAAGCCTTGACCTCCAATGGCAATTTACTTATCATTCACTTCAAATATATACACCAAGCTTATTACTCACCTGCCCGATTACGGAGGTATGGCCTCAGAGAAACTGACGAATGTAAAAGGTGTGGGGCGCAGGGTGCAGATTTCTTACATCTAGCATGGTACAGCGGGAAAATACAGGACTTTTGGGTTGAAGTGACTTCTAAGCTGCAAGCTATGTCTAATGTTGTAATACCATGTTGCCCCAAAGCAAACCCTCCCCTTCACAAGCTCTATGCGATCAACTGAATGATTTCTTTATTGATAAAATCTCCCTTATCAAAGCCAGTATTCCCACTCATAATGCTCAGGAAGTCTCTCCCGCTACATCTAAAAATGTATATTCCCTTGAAACTTTCCCTTCTATTGACACCAAGATCTTTCATAGCCTTTTGCTTAAAGTCAGCTCTAGTTCTCCTATGGATTGCTGTCCCCCACATGTTTTAAAGGAGGTCTTTACCGCCCTACCGGGTCCTGCCCTTGCCCTATTAAATGATTCTTTATCCCAGGGCTGTGTCCCCAAATTCTTCAAAGAGCCCACTGTGATCGCCCTCTTGAAGAAACCGGGGGCCGACCCCCAGATTTTATCAAATTACCGACCCATCTCTTTGCTCCCGTACCTGGCTAAGGTGTTGGAGGCTCATGTGGCAAAATGTCTGTCCAACTTTTTGGAACAGACTAATTATCTTGATTTACATTAAGCAGGCTTTCGTCCTGCCCACTCCACGGAGACAGTAATCGCTGCAGTTCTTGACTCCCTATGGGAGAAAGCTGACAAAGGTATTCCTCAGGCTCTGGTGCTGCTGGATTTATCCGCAGCTTTTGACACGGTCGACCATGGCATCCTGGTGGACCGTGTCAAGGAAGCAGGCATTCAGGGGTCATCCTTAAGCTGGATATGTTCTTTCCTGGAAGATCGTTTCCAGGCAGTTCGCCTGGCCCAGTTCATGGCTCCCAAGAAAAAATTACGTGTGGGGTGCCACAGGGCTCATCGCTCAATCAATCAAGCATTTGTATAGCGCGCTACTCACCCGGAGGGTCTCAAGGCGCTAGGGGGAGGGGGGTCCGCTACTGTTCGAACAGCCAGGTCTTGAGTTGCTTCCTGAAGGAGAGGTGGTCTTGGGTCAGGCGGAGGTGGATGGGTAGGGAGTTCCACGTCTTGGCAGCCAGGTAGGAGAAGGATCTTCCTCCCGTTGTGGCTCTTCGGATGCGGGGGACGGCGGCGAGGGCGTGGTTGGTCGATCGTAGCTGGCGGGTGGGAGTGTAGAAGGTCAGACGGTCGTTGAGGTATCTGGGGCCTTGGTTGTGGAGAGCTTTGTGTGCGTGGGTGAGGAGTCGGAACGTGATTCTCTTGCTGACGGGGAGCCAGTGCAGGTCTCTCAGGTGTCCGGCGATGTGGCTGTGTCGGGGGATGTCCAGGATGAGTCGAGCTGAGGCGTTCTGGATGCGTTGGAGTCTTTTCTGAAGTTTGGCTGTGGTTCCGGCGTAGAGGAGTTGCCGTAGTCCAGTCGGCTGGTGACGAGGGCCTGGGTGACCGTCTTCCTGGTTTCGGTGGGGATCCACCGGAAGATCTTCCGCAGCATGCGTAGGATGTTGAAGCAAGACGAGGAGACGGCGTTGACTTGTCTGGTCATTGAGAGGGAGGAGTCCAGGATGAAGCCCAGGTTGCGTGCGTGGTCCGTTGGTTTGGGTGCGTTGCCCAGGGCAGGGGGCCACCAGGAGTCGTCCCAGGCGGAGGGTGATGATCCTAGGATGAGGACTTCCGTCTTATCTGAGTTCAGTTTCAGGCGGCTGTTCCTCATCCACTCGGCTACGTCCTTCATCCCTTCATGTAGGTTGGTTTTGGCGGTTGTGGGGTCGTTGGTGAGGGAGAGGATCAGCTGGGTGTCGTCGGCGTAGGAGATGATGTTGAGGTTGTGTTGGCGTGCGATGGCTGCAAGGGGGCTCATGTAGACGTTGAAGAGGGTGGGGCTGAGTGATGATCCTTGTGGTACGCCGCAGATGACTTCGGTGGCCTCGGAACTGAACGGGGGAGGCGGACTCTCTGGGTTCTTCCGGCGAGGAAGGAGATGATCCACTCCAGTGCCTTCTCTTGGATTCCGACGTTGTTCAGGCGTTGCACTAGGGTGCGGTGGCAGACTGTGTCAAACGCTGCGGAGAGGTCCAGGAGGATGAGGGCCGCTGTTTCCCCGTTGTCGAGCAGGGCTCGGATGTCGTCGGTGGCTGCGATGAGGGCGGTCTCGGTGCTGTGGTTGGCCCGGAAGCCGGACTGCGAGTGGTCGAGGGATCCATTCGTCTCGATGAAGGCGGCCAGTTGTCTGTTGACGGTCTTCTCAATGACTTTGGCAGGAAAAGGAAGGAGCGAGATGGGGCGGTAGTTTTTGAGGTCGGTGGGGTCCGCTGACGGTTTCTTCAGTAGGGCGCAGAGTTCGGCGTGCTTCCAGCTCTCTGGGAAGGTGGCGGTGTCGAAGGAGGTGTTGATGATGTCCCGGAGGTGGGGTGTGATGACGGCGTCGGCCTTGTTGAAGATGTGGTGAGGGCAGGGGTCGGTTGGTGATCCGGAGTGGATGGAGTTCATCGTGCGGATAGTGTCTTCGGTGTTGATCGGGGTCCAGGCTCGGAGGGTGGAGGTGGGGGACGTTGGAACGGTTGTAGGGTACGTCGGCTGTGTGCTGAAACTGTTGTGTATGTCTGCGATCTTGCTGTGGAAGAACGAGGCGAGCGAGTTGCAGAGGTCTTGCGAGGGGGTGATGTCGTTGTTTCCGGCGCTGGGGTTCGAGAGCTCTTTGACGATGATGAAGAGTTCCTTGCTGTTGTGGGCGTTGTTGTCCAGTCGTTCCTTGAATGCGGTTTTCTTGGTGGTGTGGATCAGCTGGTGGTGTTTTCGGGTGGCGTGTTTGAGGGTGGTCATGTTGTCTGCAGTCGGGTCTCTGCGCCATGCTTTCTCGAGGGCCCGGCAGTTCTTCTTGGATTTCTTGAGTTCGTCGGTGAACCAGGGTGCTTTCTTGTTGCCGGGTCTGATCGCTCTCCCCACATTTATTTAACCTGTACCTCCTTCCATTGATTAGGTTGTTGAATGAAAGGAAAATGGTTACCTTCAACTATGCGGACGATCTACAACTGTTTTTTACCATTGACAACTCGCCTCACTCAATCTGTCTTTCAGTCGACCATGCGTTTCATTTGTAATTGGATGGACTGCAATCATTTAAAATTAAACCCAGGAAAGACGGAATTAGTCTTGACGGGTGGCAGCTAGGTTTTCTGGGGCCCGCACTACTGGCCTGGAGAACTGGGCCTCCCTCCCATCCCTTCCTCATCAGACAAGAGTCTTGGAGTTACGATATCTAATGACCTGTCTCTAAAAACGCATGTTGGTTCAGTTGTATCTTCTTGTGCTTATCAGCTGCGTAAGATCAGAAAGATAAGTAGATTGCTGACCCAGGCTGCATTGACACAGGTGGTAATGGCTATGGTTCTATCGCGCCTTGACTACTCCAACGCAATCTATCTTGGATTACCAGCCGGTCTTATGAAACGGCTGCAGATAGTCCAGAATCAATTCAATAAATGATTGTACCTCGGCACTCCAACAAATCAAATGCAGTATTTTGTCCCAAGTCTTGGGTTTCTGGCCTCTATACAATGGTAGAGTATCCACAACTACCAACTCACAGAAAATATCAATCGAAAAACACAGGTAGCGCAGAAATCTTCTCTGCTGGATGTATTAGGATCCATTCTTGCGACGGCGTTTTGCTACAATTTAGGGCATATCATAGCCTGCGCTAATTTTTGGAAATTTCACACGAGGTCATTAGAAATTGGATCTACGAAATATTCTCAGTATGGGTGCCATAATGAATGCACCTCTATACTATGTTTGAGGATCTTGCGAATGAAGGCAAAAGACTGGCTTATTCGCTTCAGACTATTATTCTCTTTCAGACAGGCACCATACCAAGGGTCTTATTTGTCTCCTCGTCCGGTAAACTACAGATTTAATGATTGTAGGGAATCCACTGCGACTGAAACAAGTGTCTTTTTTCAGATAAAGCCTTGATAAAGTTACAGAAAGTAACGAAACACGTGTCGGCTGCCATTCATTGTCATCATTTGGGAGGTTCTAGGAATAGAACTTCCACATGGCGATTGTATTTTTGTTGTGTTAAATACATTTCAGTTGTTGAAGAATATTGATATGATTTTATTATCTGCAAAACTTTATTAAATACAGATTTCTGCGCTACCTGTGTTTTTCGATTTATATTTTCTGTGAGTTGGTAGTTGTGGATACTCTACCATTGTATAGAGGCCAGAAACCCAAGACTTGGGACAAAATACTGCATTTGATTTGTTGGAGTGCCGAGGTACAATCATTTATTGAATTGCATTGATACGGGATTTCTGTAGAATTCTCGTTGGGTAACATCCGTGGTAGTGGGGTGTTTCTATTTGTTACCTTGAGGGGCACCATTACTGTTAATAATTCAATTTTTAAATAGTAATTTTTAGGACGGATGTGCTACTGCTTAGACCACCACTACCTTGTCTTTTTGTTGTATAGTCCAGAATCAGGCAGCCAGACTGATTTACCAGCAACCACGGTGGAATCATGCTTCCCCCCTTCTGAGGGAATTGTATTGGCTCCCCATTCCTCAACGCTGTGTGTTTAAGATCGGCTGTCTGGTATTCAAGTCACTGCATGGTCAGGGTCCTGGTTTTATAGACAGCCTTATTACCAGGTACTCTCCCTCACGGAATCTTCGCTCGGCTCACCTCCTATTACTGGCAACTCCTACCTTTAAGTTAAAGCGACTAGGAGGAGCCAGGTTTGCAATTCTGGCCCCTAAATTGTGGAATTCCATCCCCCTGGAAATCAGGTCCTCCACTGACTTATTGAGGTTTAGAAAATTGCTCAAAACTTGATTGTACACTAAGGCTTACAATTGAACTGTCAACCTCCACGGCACCTTCTAGGATTAGCGCCAAGAAACCAATCGGTGAACGAGCGCTCTACAAAACCTTATTAACATAACCTAACATAACATAAAGTATGTTTGCTATGCATATTACCTAATCTCAAAGGTGCTACTGGGAAATTTGTAAAAATAGCCTTGAACTTAGCAAAAAGGAGGGTGGCAATGTGCTGGGAGAGCACGGTGTCCCCACAGACTGAGATATGGATTAAAGACTTGATGTACTGCAGAGACAACCTGGTACTGTACGCGGAGGAACTGCCATCATCAAGACCAAAAGACATTTGGGAGCCACTGCTGGGTTACCTGAGAGCGCGGGACTCACACCTATCTGCAGATGTATACGGGTATGCATGACTCTACGCAAGAAAAGCACATATTTGTCACTGTACTGTACCCCAGTCGGTACCCGGTGGACAAGGAGACACTGTAATTTGTAGCAAGACACGAATTGTAATTATCTTATGTTTGTATGACAGCAAAAATGTTAATAAAAAAATACATTAAAAAAAAAAGGTGCTCTGCCAGCTCAGCTGTGGTCCTGTGGGCAGAACTGATGCAGCGCAATGCTTCTACTCACAGCTTCACTTCGGAACCTTCGCAGTGCAGCGCATCCCCCACACCGGACTTCACATTGCAGTCTGCAGTCTCCTCAGAGCTGCGCGGCACACCCTCGACGCAGGCCTTTGCATCGCAAGCCCCTCGTCGATGCCACCCTCTGACGATGCACACATTCACAAAGTACTACTGCCTTGACAACCAAGCAAGGGCATTTCGTCAGTTCGGTCCGACAGATTTATTTTGGCCTGTATCCACTCCACAGACTTAGACCTTGAGGAGGTACTGCTTTGGCTTTTATTTTAAAGGTGAGGAGTCTGCGGTTAGAAGTATCCATCTGAAGGACAGGTTATTTGCCTTCTGGAACAATCTTTCTAGTGAATACAATCTAACTGCAGATTCTCCACCCCCTCTAAACCCCCCATGGTCTGTAGAGTGGCTTCTTTTAAACATCTCAAAGGGTCCCAAATTAGAGATCGACACACTGGTACCTTCAATTGTTTTGTCTTCTGCGTCTGAGGGCACAAAAGTCAGTCAAGAATTGACATTGGCAATCAGTGGTGGCACCTATTTGAGACTCCTCTCTGTTACTTCCGGGGCGGAACGAGGTCAACCTGGAGCCGACCAACAACACCACATACCGGTGTGCAGGAGCACTGCTGTGAAAACATCCAAACCCAGTCTGGCACCTGGGGAATATTTTAAAGGTGAGGAATCTGCAGTGGGAGTATCCACCAAAAGGAGTGTTACAAAAGGTATGTAACTTGTTCTTATTTGGTCAGTGCCATATATTGGTCCCTTTCTGTGCTATGTGTTTGGCCCCTTTCTGTGGTGTGTATTGGCCTCATGCCATGTAGTGCATCGATCTCCTTCAATGATTTATATGGATTTTCTTTTAACTCTATACGGAGGTCCTTTTGTACCCTGCACTGATTTCTGTTCATGTTCTCACTTCACTTAGAGTGTTACTGGTTTTGGCCGCCAGATGATTGAAAAGACCAAGCAGCTTGTGGAGTCAAAGTACACGCTGGCCAACGGGTATGCAGCAGATGCCAAGGTAAGGTCATCGGATAAGTGGGAGAAGATACACTTGTTGCATCTGTTTTTTAGGTGTAGATGTCCCACAGTAGTCGGTGATAAGAGATGTGTGCAGTGATCTTTAATTCTGGACACACTCCGGCAAGACATCCTGGTTCGCTTCACTGAAGGAACTCTATATTTGGGTCTTGCCTAAAGACTGCTTTTGCCGTTTAGCGAGGGCTATTATCATGACACAATGTACACACAACACACAGATAGATACCGACAAACATACAGAACAAGCCTTTTGAACAGCCACATTCAGTTATTGTCTACTGATATTCAGCTGTCTTTAGACATTGGCTTAATTGGTTATTCATTAGCGTTGGCATTGGCCAATAGCATTTTGCCAATATAAACTCACAAAAAAGTAGTTTGACACAAACTATTTTAAAACAAAATGTTTTTAATTGAATTGACTGAGGGCTCCTGCTACATTGAACTCATCCTGTTACCTTTATCACAAACCCCTACCCTCTGCTCATCTGTTGCTCCCTGGTGCTTCCCGCCACACCCTGTGATTTCTTTTTATTTCTGCAGTAGTACTGGGGTGCTAGCTTCAACTGTTTTGCTTCCGTGCGTTTCATTTTTTTATTATTACTTTTCCGTTGTATGATGCCCATTGGCCGTGTCGGAATGCTAAAGTAAACAGGCAAAATGGCCACAGGTGTAATATGATGCATTTTTTTTTTTTTTTTTTAAAGTATCTTTATTGCATTTTTCAGTTTTTCTAACACATACATCATTACATTAACACACTTGGTGCTTATTGCTAAAGCATTGGTACCATGTTACCATGTACTTACATCTGGGTATTGCCATCATACAATCATAGCTGGTTCTGTACGTGTCGCTCAGGATTTAGTATGCATATGCAGTTTAATAGTGGCAGCCTCTGCCCATATACGTCGGGGCGTAAGGGTGCAACATGATGCATGCGTGTCATTTTGGGATGCATATAACCCATTCTAAGATGGATGCTGTGTGTGCGATGTGCCAGTAATAGTTTTTTCCTGTGCTGTGTTCTTGCAGACACTTGATACTGAGTTTGAGTTATTCATGATTCAAGAGTTTGCATGTAGGAAAAGATACAAGTATCCGTAATTATGCACATAGGCTAGTTTCTGATAGTCATTATAACTGAAGGGGTCCAACAGGTGTGTATGTCTAAACAACTCAGGACGAACAGGCAAGCATACAGTTACTCAAAACACACACACACACACTCACTCACTCTCCCGCTCTCTCTCTCTACTGATGTCATAGGTTGCAGGCAGGAAGGGGTATGCGTTACGAAGCTTCTGGTAATCTTCT
Organism: Calotriton arnoldi; assembly: GCA_963921515.1. Classification (NCBI taxonomy): domain Eukaryota; kingdom Metazoa; phylum Chordata; class Amphibia; order Caudata; family Salamandridae; genus Calotriton; species Calotriton arnoldi. The sequence goes on from CAWUFW010004717.1 coordinate 391,588, forward strand.
CATCCCACTACTCTTTGTCAGTGGTCTTGCATAGTTGCAAGTGTCAGTTCTTGGAATGGTTTCCTCTTCAAAACTGGTCTCTCTCGATTGGGGGGAGTAACTTATCTAGCATGGCTACACTTCTGTTGCCTTCTTGACCCTGCCAGGACTCCTGCGTCTACGACATTGAAGGAGGTGTTCTTACCTTTCTTTCAGGCTCTATTGCGCCATAATCTCTGTTTTAAGATAATCAGTGGTACTGAGGAGGGGAGCATTCCCAAAAACAAAGAATGTTAATCTGGAGGGGCGTGGCCAGGCTACGGACCAAGATGGCCGCGTAGTCCTGGAGCTCCGCCGAACTCCCCGATAATTTGGCCGCCCAGGCTGCAACGGTGCACCATAAACATCGGCAGGGACGCAGGCATGCAAGGAACCCGCCCGGATGCACCTCTTTGAATCTACGTACATTGTTCGCCACCCTTCACAGGATTGCACCGACGGTCCCAGCGGCAGCAATCCTCTTGGACGCCGAGAAGGCCTTTGACTCGCTGGAGTGGCCCTTCTTGTAGGCCACGCTGACTAGACTGGGGATGCCACCAAGGTTTATATCAGTGGTCTCCTTGCTATACTCTCGACCTTCGGCATGTGTGCGGCTGAATGGTTCACTGACGTCCTCCTTCACGCCCTCACGGGGGACCCGACAGGGCTGCCCACTCTCCCCGCTGCCATTTGTGATAGCGATGGACCCTCTTGTACGTCATCTCCAAGAAAAACATATCCACAGGGGCATACAGTTCAAGACAGGCCCTCTGCTAATTACACTATACGTAGATGACATTCTCTATGTGAGGCATCCAGACGAAAACCTGGGGCCCATTCTCCGAGAAATTACCCGTTATAGGGCCCTTTCGGGCTTGCACATTAATTGGTGCGAATCCGAAATTTTTCCACTGACCGACACCCACTGTGACTGGAACACTGAATTCCCCTTAAAATGGTGCGACAACTCAGTTAAATACTTAGGCATCCATATCCACAAGGACCCGGCGCAAATTCTCCAGCTCAACTATGGTCCAGCAATGGAGAAACTGGGCGACAAAATAGAACGCTGGTTGAAACTACCACTAGCGATGGGCAGAATCGCCTTGATCAAAATGGTCGTGCTGCTGCAGTTCTTATACCTCTTTCAGAACATTCCAATACCATTGCACAAGGGCTTCTTTACCACGCTCTGTTCACATTTGATACGACTGGTGGGGGGTGGGAGACAACCCAGGGTTAGCTGGGATACCCTAACATTGCCCAATGAGCGGGGCTGGTTTGGAATCCCGAATTTTCGTATTTATTATTTGGTCGCACAGTGCAGTTTTTCGAGGCACTGGTTCCACTTTGACTCTCGGGTCCCTTACCTGCGACCGGAGGCTGATCTCTCTCACCCTACCTCCCTGTCGGCACTCCTGCCGATTGGCCTGGCCGGTGATCCACAGGATCTTCAGACACTGTCTACGACCAGCTGGGCCTGGAAACAACTCACCCGGGCAACCGGGGCACAACTCCTCTATTCCCCAGCACTTCCCTTAGCAGGCAACGGTACGGCGTACCTTGTCTTAGCACAATTTGGTTACATTTGGGGATGTATTCCCCAGCTGGCATGTTTTCTTCCTTGTCGAGGATGTCCGACTTCGGGAGGCCACATTTATAGATCAGTTTATCTTATGCAGGCTGCAAGGGGCGCTTAGATCACGAATCCCCAGCTACCCCTTAGAACCGCCTGACTTTCCCCCATTGACGCTCCTCATCAAGGACAGCGGCGGGGAACACCTGATGTCTAGGATGTACAAGGCCGCCATTGCAATGCTTCCTAATCGAGACGCTGGGATGCGGTCGGCATGGGAACGGGATTTGGGTCACCCCCTCACAGATACTCAGTGGCGCTTTTGTTGTGAGCAGACACTTAAAGTCTCCCTTAATCATAAACACAAAATATTCCATTTTAAGTTTTTATGGCGGGCATACGTCACCCCCGCCAAAGTGCACCGAATGGACCCAGCACGCCCACATACATGCCCTAGGTGCGGCTCCCCGATGGCAGACTTTGCACATATGGCGTGGACGTGTGACAGGGTGGCTCAATTTTGGACGGGGGTTTTCGCCGAATTATCCCACATGACCGACCTGAACATCTCTCCCACACCCCTGCAGGCATTACTGGTACACGTACATGACCTCCCCAAGTCATCGCAGCGCTTTTGTGCACTCGCATTATTATTGGCCAAGAGAGAAGTCGCATTACACTGGGGATGTAAGCACTCACCGACGTTGAAAAGCTGGATACTCAGCATGACATACTGCAACACGAATAGCGATCTGTATGTCCAGCTGCAACCCCCAATATCCAGACCACTTGACATATGGCAGCCTTTTCGATCCTACTTGCTTGCACAGACATCCACGAGCTCACAGACTGGACAAGACTCCCCAGCTTTGAACATAGTGGAAGGAAGTGTATAGACATCCCCACTATAAAGCACAATTATTGTTCATGAGATGATGGCAGGCTCTCTCCCACCTTGACCAGCACTCACGTAGTCGGAGCAATTTTGTTAGTTCCTCTGTATGCGTATGGACCACAATTGTATAACTTGTCTCGAGCATAACAGTCTTGCATTGTATCTTTCTTTTTTTGTTGTGAAATTTATAAATAAAGTTTCAAATAAAAAAATGTTAATCTGAGGCTCTGCAGCAGGCAGTACCTATGATCTTATAATTAGCCAAATTCTTGTTTCGGAAATGAGGGATGAAACAGTGAGTCAACCTTACACATTAAGAAACGGGCAGCATCCTTAATAACAGCAGCATAACTAGTGCAGCATTAGAAACCTTCGGACATAGCTTCAGGACACCCCGTGTGGCAATCGCATGCTTTTTAAAACTCATAAAGCATAATAGAACATAACATACTGGCCTTGGGATAGATATCACACTTGATCAATAATGGTCTCTTGAAGTTTGTAGCAGTCTAGCAGCTTATCATAGGTGATGCGCCAAAATAAACAAGCAGCTGTTATTCTCAACTTGAAAGTCTTTGCCTAGGACTGAAAGGTCTTGTTACAGCTTAAAATGAAGCATCTTGAGTTCTACAACCCATCATTCGGTATTGTGCAAAAAGAAAGAGGGCTATATGGAGTTCTTCATAGTGAATTCCATACATCTTTCTCTGTTTAAGGGCAAATTTTCATGCCTAAGAAAATTGTCTGGTAAGAGAGTATTGTTACTGCCTTGAACCATTCGTTAAGTTTGTGCTACTGTTCTGTCTTCCTTTGCATTCCTTTATTCATATTGGGTTGCTTGTCATTGTGTGTCAAGCCCTAGCAGCCTGTGTGAGATTTTCCAAGCTATGGCTTTATAGCAGTAGCAAAGAGGGTGTTCAGGATCTCAGTTGTTGCTGTCATATAATTTACTTGTGAGAGCAGCAGTTACTCTCTACTCCTTTTTCTGGGCAGGTAATTTATGGAGACACAGACTCTGTAATGTGTAAAATGGGCGTGCAGACCGTGCAGGAGGCTATGAAGATAGGACGTGAGGCAGCTGAGTGGGTGTCCAGTCACTTCATCCCGCCTATCAAGCTAGAGTTTGAAAAGGTACGTACTTCATCTGCTGCTGCTGTGTGTGGACTTCTCTTCCTTATTGCTCTTCAAGCAGCTGTCTTGACTGAGGGAAGGTGGCAAGGTGCTGGTCATAAGTCCCATTGTCTTGTGATTCTTGCCTATAGGTGTACTTTCCTTACCTGCTCATCAACAAGAAGCGTTACGCTGGCTTGTACTTCTCCTCGAGCTCCGATACCCATGACAAGATGGACTGCAAGGGCATTGAGACCGTGAGGAGGGACAATTGCCCTCTGGTGGCCAATCTCATCAACACCAGCCTACAGAAACTCCTGATTGACAGGTGATGATAGGAGGGGGTTGACCGTTTAGGGTGGGTCCTCTACATCAGAGTGCTAATTGACAGGTGATCATCTTGGGGGTGGAGGACAGGTTGTCCTTATTAAGACCATGCTCCAGGAAAAGTTAATTTGACCAGTAATCAAGAGATGAAGCAAGTTTAGACTATGCCTTCAGTGGTGGTAGGGCTGGTTAGAGCTTCATCAACATAGGTTTGCAAAATCTGTTGCTTGATGAGTGACTGTAAAACCTTGTATCTTTTATGTACCAGCTCCAAGAGTATTAGACAACCAGTATTCATTTTATAGCAAGAACATACTGTTTCACTTGCTGTATACGGTTACACTATCTTGTGGTTGGGCTCCAAATTGCATCTTTTTTGTTAAAAACTAAAATGGTGGTATTGACCATAGGGTTGTAGCATCCAATACTTGGAGAGATCTTTGAATGCCAGGATGGACAAACTCAGTTGGCGACACTTGCTGGATGACGAGTGGCAGTTACACCCTGAGGTGATGCAGGGCGTCTTCCGGCAATGTGGACAACCCTGGCTCTATCTATTCCGCCGAGAATGTGTAATATTTACGCTTTTGCACTTTACATTTGACCAGCAGGCTCTCTGTCTGAGACTTATTCCGGCTAGAGTGGAGCATGGGACTTCTATATGCCTTCTTGCCACTACCTGTCCTGTCCCGAGTGCTGAAGAAGATTAGGAATGACTAGGCCGAAGTTATCTTACTGGCTCTGGATTGGGCCAGATTATGATGCCTGGAACTTCTGAGCATGAGCATCTGTCGTCCGATAAGGCTGCTGCTTTGGAGGACCTTCTGTCATAGCAGCATTGCAGGTTCTTGCACCCAGGTCTGTGCAGTCTGCACCCCCATGTACGGAGGTTGAGCAGTGGCAATTGATTTCCTTTTATATTCCTTCCGAAGTCCTCAATGTGATTTTGTTAGACAGGGGCCCTTCCACAAGTTTGTAGCTTGGTGTGGCAACTGTTAGATGGCCCCACTGCATTCTTGTTTGTTTTATCGTTTGCTCAGCAAGGACTGAAATGGACTCTGTTAAAGGTTACTTGTTGGGCCTTTCATCCATTTTATGTTTTCTTGGACTAGAGTCCTTTTTCAAATCACCTCTTTTGATGAGATTTCTAAAAGGTTTTCAATATATGTCTGCCCAAACCTTTAATAATGCTACAGTGAGGCTTACATTTGTTTCTTACTTTCCTATTGTGTACCCCTTTTGAGCCAATGCATAGGTGTGCTTTACACCTCTGGTCTGTGAAAACTGTATGTTCGAGGCATGTGAGCTGTAGATCACATGCTTTGCATAACTCGCCATCTAGTGTTGGGTCCGGATGTTTGCACTTTATTTTTGTTCGAAGAAGTCTTTTCCAGTCACGAGGTAGGTGACTCCTCCTTTCGGTGATAGTGCGCATGGGCATCGGCTCCATTGTTAGATTGTTTTTTTCCGCCATCGGGTTCGGATGTAAATTGCTGCGCTCCGGTTCGGTACCGTTTCTCCGGTTTCCTTCGACGCGCAATCCACTACCCTCAACGGTATTGTGTCTCGATCACGTTTCCCTTTCTCCGAGTATCGTTTCGACTACAAAATCTTCGATCGGAAGACTCGCAGAGGGCTGTTGTGCCTACCCGTGCCGGGCTCGCTAGCAGTCGATGGAACGGACTCCATTAAAGCTCTGTCCCAGGTGTCGCGCTAAGTTTCCGCACACCGACCTGCACAAAGTGTGCAACCTCTGTTTGTCCCCGGAACACGACGAAAAAGACTGCGATGCATGCCGATCGTTTCGATCAAAGAAGATACGCTTCGTGACCGTCGGGCTCGATGTCACGAGATGCAACACCAAGGCCGCTCCGTACCGGACATCTTCAGCGAAGATTCCGACTGAGAAGAAACAAAAGCTCAAGGAGCCGAGGAAGAAGAACATATCTCCGTGTCTGAAGCCGACTCCGACATGGAAGAGGAGGAGCAAGATACACCGGATCAGCGTACCGTGAGTACAGAAACCCCCTGGCCCCAACAACACAAGACAAAAAAGGCTCCAGTCCTTCCTCTGCCTGCGGGCCAAAGTCGGCACCGAGAAAAAGTTTCGCGCACCCCGCCTGCGGGCCGGGCGCCGAAACACAAAGAAAAGCCTTCTGGCTCGGGACCGAGTCAGCCCCATACCGGTTACGAACCGAAATCCGCTGCGCCGAAATCCAAGCATGTCCTGGTCCACGTTCCATCTTAGTCGAAGTCTAAATCTTCGGTACCTAAGAGTTCGGAGCCGAAACTTTCGACACCGAAAACGACAAGTAAAGATACAAAAGACTTCGCCAAAAGAGCCTCGATCTAATGTTCCACCTTTGGATCCGAAACAGAAAGAACTGGTTATTAACCCAGATACTGGACATATTCATGCCAAACTGCCTGAATAAAGGAAACTGGGCCAACAGGATGAGCACCACATGCCCCTGAAGGAAAGGAATGTGGGTACTAACCCTTCACCACCTTAAGTTCCACCTCCTTCACCTACTAATCCTCAATTACTTATCACACCCACTAATTCACCACCACCACTATCACCTGTCCCACAGGATGAAGGGGATGGGGATGAGGATAGGCCACAAGATGTTGACCCATGGGAGGATTATGAAACTGACCTTCACACAGATACTGACCCTGACTTATACCCGTCCAGGCCATCACCACCTGACGACAATATAGGCTACATTGAGCTTCTTAACAGGGCTTCTCATTACCATGGGGTGGAACTACATAAGGAGGCTTTAGAGGAGGACTTCTTGTTTGAGACCCTAAGTTCCTCTCAAAAACTACACATACACTGCCAATGCTTAAGGGGATGCTTAAACATGCAGATGAGGTTTTCAAAGATCCTGTAAGGGCAAGAATCATCACGCCCAGGGTTGAAAAGAAATATAAACCAGAACCTACTGACCCTGCCTACATCAAGGGTCAGCTGCTCTTAGACTCTCTTGTGGTTTCTAATGCTCGCAAGAGAGCTAACTCACAGACCACAGGTGAGGCCCCTCCTCCTGACAAGGAGTCCAAGTTAATTGATGCCTCTGGCAAAAGGGTAGCCTCACAAGCAGCTAATCACTGGTGCATCGCCAATGCTCAGGCTTTGTTGGCCAGATATGATAGGGCTCATTACGATGAGTTAGAAAAACGTATGCAATTTCTGCCTGATGAGCATAAATCTAAGGCAAATGATCTTATCCATGAGGGCAAACTTATCACCAATACCTCCATCAAGTGCGCCCTAGATGCAGCAGACACAGCAGTGCGTGCAGTAAACACCAGTGTACTGCTACGCAGACATGCATGGTTGAGGATTTCAGGGTTCAAACCTGAGGTACAGGCCTCCATTCTCAATCAGCCATTTGATAAGGAACACCTCTTTGGTCCAGCAGTTGACACCTCGCTGGAAAAGATGAAGAAAGACACTGAGGTCGCAAAGTCCATGGGGGCTTTGCAGTTACCTGCGAATAGGGGTTCCTTTCGGCGCTCTTTTTACAGGGGTGGCTCCAAAAATATTTCCACAGAAAATCCCTCCTCTTACAAGGGCAACAACCAATCGCCCTCATCAAGAGGTTATTTCAGAGGAGGTTTTAGAGGAAACAATGGTAAGGGAAGAGGTAGAGGCAACTCCACACTCACTTCCCCCACAAACAACAAGCAGTGACTTCCTTCCGCTACCCCCGATCATTCCACTTCTGTCGGGGGCCGTCTCTCCCAATTTCTCCCTGTCTAGAACACAATCACCTCGGACAAATGGCTTTTACAAATTATCCAATATGGTTACTGCCTGGAACTTACAGACACTCCCCCAAACATTCCTCCAAAGTCACGCGCAATGTCACAGGAACATCTTACCCTTCTAAAGCAAGACGTTCTCTCTCTGTTAGAGAAAAGAGCTATAGAACCAGTCCCATTAAAATATCAAGGGGCTGGGGTATACTCCCTGTACTTCTTGATTCCCAAGAAGGGCGACTCTCTCAGGCCTATACTAGACCTCAGAGAACTAAATCTATACATTCAGTCGGACCACTTTCACATGGTCACACTACAGCAAGTGCTCCCGCTCCTTCAACAAGGCGACTTTCTATCCACTCTGGACTTGAAGGACGCCTATTTCCATATCCCAATACATCCTGCTCACCACAGGTACCTCAGGTTCGTAGTAGCAGGACAGCACTATCAGTTCAAAGTGCTCCCATTCGGAGTAACTACCGCACCGAGAGTTTTCACCAAGTGCCTAGCAGTAGTCGCAGCTCATCTTCGAAGACAATACATTCACGTCCTCCCATATTTGGACGACTGGCTCATAAAAGCCAGCTCGCAAGAAAGCTGCCTACGTCACACTCACAACACAGTGCAGTTGCTTCACAATCTTGGATTCACAGTAAACCTGTCCAAGTCCCATCTACAGCCATCCAACACACAGGCGAACCTGGGAGCCACAATAAATACACAAAAGGCTTTGGCCTACCCCAATCCGGCCAGAATCCGCAACATGCAGAGACTACTCAGTTCGTTTCAGCCTCAACACTCATTGCCAGCTCGAGTGTTCATGCAGTTACTAGGGATGATGGCGTCTTGCATCCTAATAGTCCCTTACGCAAGACTTCACATGCGTCCCCTTCAGGAGTGCTTAGCACGTCAGTGGAACCAGGCTCAGTGTCTGTTATCAGATCTAGTGTTGGTGGACGGCCGCACCCATCGCTCTCTGCAGTGGTGGAATACACAAAACCTTTCAAAAGGGCGGCCCTTCATCGACCCGGTTCCACAGGTAGTGCTAACAGCAGACTCATCGCTCACTGGTTGGGGAGCTCATCTCCAGACGCATACAAATCAGGGCATGTGGACCATGCAGAAAAAGCGGTTTCACATAAATCATCTAGAGCTGCTAGCGATTTTTCTAGTGCTCAAAGCGTTTCAAGTTCATCTAGTAGGCAGAGTTGTCCTAATCCGTACAGACAACATGACAGCAATGTACTACATACAAAAACAGGGGGGGACACACACTCCAGCTGTCACAACTAGCACAGACCATCTGGAGATGGGCCATACATCACAAAATGTATCTCCTTCCAGAACATCTTCCAGGAGTAACCAATCAGATTGCAGATCTGCTCAGTCATCAAAGACAACTGATCCACGAATGGGAACTCCACCCTCAAGTTCTCCTCCCATTCCTCCAAATGAGGGGTTTTCCGGACATAGATCTGTTTGCCACAAACTTAAACACAAAATGCTCAAGCTTCGCATCCAGACATCCACACCCATTGTCCAAGGGGAATGCAATATGGATGAATTGGTCAGGGTTATTTGCCTACCCTTTTCCACCTCTCCCACTCATTCCATTAGTGGTTCGGAAGCTCAGACAGGCATCCATGACACTGATCCTAGTTGCTCCCACATGGGCCCGACAACCCTGGTTCACAACCCTGTTGGAGCTCTCAGTAGTTCCTCATCAAAAACTACACCTCACTTCCAATCTTCTCACTCAGAGCCATGGAGCGATAAGACATCCAGATCCCAGTCATCTCAACCTTGCGATCTGGCACCTGAAATCTTAGAGTTTGGCTACCTTAATCTTCCGCCAGACTGCATGAACATTATCAAAGAGGCTAGGCGTCCTACCACAAGAGCATGCTATGCAGCAAAGTGGAAGCGATTTGTAATATACTGCAATAACAATCAAATCAATCCGCTAGACGCTTCAGTTCAAAACATTATTTGTTATTTACTACACCTGCAGCGTTGCAACTTAGCGTACTCTTCCATACACTTACATCTTGCTGCAATAGCTGCATACCTACAAAACAGACATCTGTCTCTCTTTAGAGTGCCTGTCATAAAAGCATTTATGGCGGGACTTAAAAGAATCATTCCTCCAAGACTTCCACCTGTTCCAGTGTGGAATCTCAACATTGTCCTCACCAGACTAATGGGTCCACCCTCTGAGCCATTGCATAGATGTGAACTGCAATTTCTCACTTGGAAGGTAGCGTTCCTCATAGCTATCACATCACTGAGAAGAGTGAGTGAGCTTCAGGAACTAACCATACAAGAACCATTTTTACAAGTACACCAAAACAAAGTGGTTCTTCGGACTAACCCTAAATTCCTACCAAAGGTTATTTCTGCCTTTCATATCAACCAATCTGTTGAGTTGCCTGTGTTCTTCCCTCAACCAGATTCTGTGGCAGAACGTGCTTTGCACACTTTAGATGTGAAAAGAGCACTCCTTTACTATATAGAAAGGACCAAACCTTTCCGCAACACAAAACTATTTGTTGCTTTTGCTCCACCACATAAAGGCAATCCTATATCAAAATCAGGCATTGCAAGGTGGATAGTCAAGTGCATTCAGACATGCTATGCAACACTAACAATCCCCCCTAGAGCGCACTCCACATGCAAACTAGGGGCTTCTATGGCATTCTTATGGAGTATACCCATAGATAATATCTGCAAAACTGCAACATGGTCTACACCTCACACATTCACAAAACACTATTGTGTACATGTGTTAGCAAGACATCAAGTTAGTGTGGGCCAAGCAGTTTTACGTACACTATTTCAGACGACTGCAACAGCTACAGGTTAACCACCGCTTTGGGAGAGAACTGCTGTATAGTCTATGCGAAGCTTGTGATCTACAGCTCACATGCCTCGAATGGAAAATGCTACTTACCCAGTATGCATCTGTAGATTCACATGCACCCACCCAGGTACCTATACCTGTTGCAGTAATATCTTACTTGGATACAAACATACATGGACATCTCTTACTAATCTTACTAACTCCATTATCACCCTCTGCGGCAAACAATCTAACAATGGAGCCGATGCCCATGCACACTATCACCGAAAGGAGGAGTCACCTACCTCGTGACTGGAAAAGACTTCTTCGAACAAAAACAAAGTGCAAACATCCGGACCCAACACTAGATGGCGAGCTATGCAAAGCATGTGCATCTACAGCTCTACATGCCAAGAACAGATGCATACTGGGTAAGTAGCATTTTCCTTCTGGTCTCAATGTCAGCTAGTTGCATGTGTGAGGTTCAGGCCCTCTTGGTCCAGCTGCCTTATACAATCTTTCACTCTTCGAAAGAGCAGAAGAGACTTCATCAACAAGATCCTAAAAGAGCACTCTATTTCTACGTTGATTGTACCAGAGATCATCGGGTGGACGATTAGCTTCTTGTGAGATTCTCAGGACCAAAGAAAGGCAAAGTGGTACAGAAGCAGACCATCTCAAGATGGATAGCCCTCTGTATTAAGATCTGCATTGGTCAAGAAACAGCCTCCAGAAGATATGACATTCAGGTCCATCGGGATGGGCATTTTGCCTGTTCGGTGCTACGGGACTTTTTTATCTGAGCCATTTCACAGACCCACCACCTTGGGAGGTACTGCTTTGGTATCTATTTACAAGAAGAGTAATCTGCATATGAAATATCCATCAGAAGAGCAAGTTATTAACCTTTTGGTAACTCTCTTTCTGGTGGATACTTTATTTAACCACACATTTCTCACCACCCTCCTACCTCCCTGCTCTGTAGAATGGTATCTTTTTCCATCTAAAAAGGTTCCAGTTCACGAAACTTCACATTGCTTTGCCTTCAGAAACAAGAAGATCATTCGGCAGCGAAGCTGGACAGCTTCAGCGAGATGGACCCACTCTGCACCGAAGAAGAAGAATCGGGTGAGTCACCTGACATTCCGGCCCGCCAGCCCAGTCCCAAGATCATCGGCTTCTACATCTCTGAGCCTGAGGAGGGACAACTTCTGGAGGAGGACCAGACGCCTGAGGATATTCTATCTGTCTCTGTCGACTTCGTCTAAAAAACAAGCTGAGACGCATTAGTGCAGTCGACATCCAGGCCTCTTCTAAAACTCATAGCAGGCGCATTTCAAAGCCGAGTACCACCCCTCCGGGGAACCAGTGTCGAGCCATGTGCATAATCCGCCGTTGATTTCAGGTGCGCCACTGCCTTATGGACTTAGAAGAATCCGGTGAGTCACCTGACCTTCCGGCCCGCGAACCTAGTTCTGAGATAATCGGCTCCTATGCCTCGGTACTGGAGGATAAAGAACTTCTGGTCAACACTGAAGCCATGCCTCGGAGCCGAGAAAGGTTGCAATCTAGGGCCTCGACTCTCAGCGTCCCTTGAGTCCGAAATCACATGTTACTGCTGAACCTTTAAAGCAGATGCCTCTGTCGAGGACAAAACCACAGTTGATGCCGAAAAAAACATCAGCACCTAGGCCGTCGGCAATCGACTCCTAGCAAAGGCCTATCCACAAGAAACTACAACAGGTGCTAGATGAGAGGCAGCGGCTTATCCGCATACATGCAAGATCTTCACCTTGGAAAAGACTCTGCCTAAGAAGCGCAGGGTTGCCTTCAAAGATGTTCCACCTGCGGACACTTCACCGCCTCCACTGCCCTCCACAAGGTAAATGGACACGGCTGTTTCCCTGTTCCTCCTCCAATTCCACCTCCCATCTTCCACCACCTCCTCAACAACCGCCACCTCCCCCTTTACCTCTACTTCTTCCACCACCTCCCCCTCACCTCCCCCGACTTCCCCCCCAGGGGTTACTAGAGTCATACTCTGACACAGGCGACCCTAGCCCCTGCTCTCCAGGAGAGGAGTTTGGTGCTCCAGGTCACCTGCATCCCAGGAATGATCCTCGATTAGGATGTGGATCTTGACCACGTCCCTGTTAGGGCTTCCCCGCCAGAAGAAAACATGGCGAAGTACAGTATTATCCAATATACGACCGCTTATTATAAGGTGCAAGTGCATGTTACCCCAGATGATGACGACTTTTTGGTGAAGATGCTTTTTAAAACCGAGTTCTCTCCAGTGTCTACCTATGTGTAGGAATGTGGGTTTCTGTTGCAGTCCCTCCCCCATCGCCCCCCATCACTTTTTGTCTGGCTTTTGATGCAACTTTGACTGTAGAGTACTGGTCCCTGCTAATCAGGTTCCCAGTACCAGTGTTCCTTCCCTAAACCCATACGACAATTGGCATCCTTTTAGCTCACATAAGTCCCTAGTAAAAGGTACCCCTGGTACCAAGGGCCTTGTGGCTAAAGTGGGTCCCTAAGGGCTGCAGCACGAATTGAGCCACCCTAAGGGACCCCTCACCAGGCACACTGCAACTGCGGCCTGCGTGTCTTGGTGCAGACAAAACTGAAGAGTCGACATAACACACATCTCTGTGTTCCATGCCCACAGACACTACATGAGATATAGGTAAGAAACCCCTCTAGCAGGCCTTGGGCCTCAGACAGGGTGCATTCTATCTCCTGTGAGGGCATATCAGCATGAGCAGATATGCCCCTACAATATCCTTGATGATATCTGGATATTGTAAGTGACCAGAGAAGCCATAGTAAGTACATGGGCTGGACACACGTCATTACGAGTTCCCCAGCTTCTTGATGGCTTCACTGAAATATGAGATGTTTGGTAACAAACATCTCAGCATAATAAACCTGCATTGAATCCAGTGCCAAATGTATTAAAAGGTGCACCCAGAGGACCCCTTAGAGGGGTCCCAACAAACCTACCAATCCTTAGTGTGGTCAAAACTGCCCTGAGCCAGCCTGCTACCATCAGACAGTGTTGTGACCTCATGGGGAGAGTGCCTGCGCACTCTGAGGCAACTTTGTTGTTCACACCTCCCCCTGGTCAATAAAAGCCATCCGTGGCGGGGAGCTTCAAATGCCTTGCCGCCTTTGTAATGAGACCCCTGCCTCGCCTGTTCGAGGGAGCAGGCCCCTTTCCTGTCCTCATCCCCTTTTTGGCGGAAGGACAGGCGGGAAAACATAGAATGAATAGAAGGTGGCCCCCCTCTGCCAACTCCTCCCCTCAGGTGCTGGAGGCGAGGTGAAGTACACTTTTCAGTGCCCACCATCTTGAAGATGGTGGGACTCCTCCAATCAGGATCAGGGATATGCCCACCCCCCACGTGAGGTGAGCATTTAGAGTGTCGTCACACCTAAGGCAAGTAGCCCATTGGCTACTACCTGGCCCTCCCTTTAAATTACCCTAAAGGTAGTATTTAGGTGTCCCCCCCTCCCCCCCCCCCCCCCCGCCTTGAGCCCCGAGCTGCAGTTTCTGACGACCTAAGAAGATAAGAAGAGCCGGACACTGCAGCATCGCACCAGCAGAAAAGTCTGCAGAAACCAACTGACTTGGCCACTGCCCGGCCTGTCTGCAGCCCTCAACGATCAACGCCAAAAGACGACCCATCCTGCAGCCCAGCGACCTCAAAACCCTGGGAGGACTGACTGCCTTCAATAAAGATCAAGACTCCCGAGAACAGCAGACCTGTCCACCAAGCAACTATCTTTAAAGTAAGGACTCTGTGACCCGAAAAACTGCCAAGTCTGCCCCGGTTCCACCTCTGCACCCGGCGCCTCCGGCCCGATTCCAAGTGGCCCACCGGTCTCAGCATGGTGTCCCAGCGCTCCAGAGCCCGACACCCCGTGAGCTGACCTCTCCTGCAGCCTCTGCATGGAGACCCCCCCCAACCGCGACCTGCTCCGGTAAGCCGCTTCCGATGCCTAAAGACACCCCTGCACCCGTCTGCCCTGGGCTTTGGTGAAGAAGACTAAAGGTGTCTCTACGTCCCCGAGCATTGCAACTTACTTCAGCAGGTGTGTGTTCTCTTCGTCTGGCCTGAGCCTACAGCCTGTTTCCTATTTTGGCTGTCTCCATTGCTTTGCATTGGGCCCCCGATGCTGTGTTGGCACCCTGCACCCGGCCGCCCCTATGCCGCTGGTGGTGTAGTGCTGGTGCTGTCTTGGGCCCCGTTTAGTGCTTTCTTCAACCCCTGGAGAAGCGCCCCCCCCACAGACGCTGCTACTCACCTGAAAACAGCGTCTGACCGATTGCCCCCAATCCCCATTGATTTGTCTTGGGCATCTGACCTTGAACATGCACCTAGCCGCCCCTGTTCTGCTGGTGGTGCACTGCTGGCGCTGAACTGAACCTTGCCCAATACTTACCTTAACTTCCGAAGACTGGTCTTGTAAGTCGATGTTATTCCTATGTATGCTCAATGTTTTCTTCCTCCCATAGGTTAACATTGCAAAGTCTGAAAATTGCACTGTCCATTTTTGAAACTGAAAAGTATTTCTACTGAAAAACTTATTTACCAATGACTAAGTTCTGTGGTTGTACGAAATAAATATAACCAAGTATTATTTTTATAAATTGGTCTGGGATTTATTCATTGAGTGTGTGGCTCATTTATTGACATGTGTACAACAAATCTGGGGTTCCACTGGACTCTCTGCACACTATACCTCATTTTGGTATAATTTATAGAGAGCCAGCTTCCTACACTATGCTTAAGGGGATGATAAAATCTGCTCCTGAGATCTTCAAGGAGCCAGTCAAATCCCAGGTGGTAACACCTAGGACTGAAAAAAAGTTCAAGCTGAAACCCTCAGACCTACTTTACAATTGAGGTCACGTCCCACCAGGCTCCCTGATCATCTCCACTGCCCGGAAAAGAACAGTAGCCCAGGTCATGGGTGACTCCCCTCCTTCTGACAAAGATAGCAAGTGTATTGATGCTGCAGGCAAGAGAGTAGTGGTAGGTGCCACACACTAGCACATAGCCAACTCAGTTGGCACGTGACCCGCTGTAAGAAGGCTCAGTGGGAAGAGATGGAGGGCCTCCTCTAACATCTCCATGACCAATACCACAAGAGGGTGGAGGAAATAGTAGAAGAGGGGAAAGCCATTTTCAACACTACCATCATACGTTCCTTGGATTCAGCCAATACGGCAGCCAGAGGAGTAAACACCTCAGTTTGGCGACACTTCTAGCTTTGTATATCCAGCTTCAAGTTGGAGGTGTAGCAACATCTTATCAACCTGATCTTTGATGGGAATCACCTGTTCCGACTGCAGGTTGATAATACACTGAACAAATAAAGTCCACCCACACTGCTAAGGCTATGGGTGCCCTTCAAGTTCCTTTCGACAGGGGCTCCTTTCAGAAGCAAGCAGGCAAGAGCTGGGTCCAAAGCCACTTCTCTAGAGCCATCCCACTCCTACCAGCGTCAGCACCAGGGTTGTCACCAACAGGATGACCGAGGTTGCACACTGGGCTCCTTTAAACGGAACAGCTCTAAAGGCTGAGGCAGAGGCACTCCCAGTAAGGGAGCCACTACCTCTAAAAACTAACTTACCTTGTGTCCCCCCCCCCCCCCAATCACACTACACCTGTTAAGGTGAAACTTCAGGGGTTTCTCTCCCGTTGGGAGATCACCACAGATCGCTGGGTCCTATCCATCACAGAGCATGGCTGCTGTCTGGAGCTCGTTTCAACCCCACCAAACATCCCAATCCACATCCTTGGCCTAAAAAGTTCATATTACTACAAGAGTAGGTTTAGGCTCTCCTATTTAAGGGAGCCATAGAGCCAGTGCCCCTTCAGTATCAGGGCAAAGGCGTCTACTCCTTATACTTCCTCATCCTGAAGGAGGGCTTCCTTAGCCAATCCCCAATCTCTCAACAGCTACATCCTGTCGAACATTTTCACATTGTCACCCTACAGTATGTTATCCACTTAATGCGGTAAGGCAACTTAGTGGCAATGCTAGACCTGAAGAACGCCTACTTTCACATCACAATTCTTCTGGCTCATCTGCTCTACATGCATTTCATGGTAAGAGGTTACATTTTCAATGCAATGTCCTATCCTTCGGAGTCACCATGACCCAAAGGGTTTTCACCAGCAGTCTAGCAGTTGTAGCCGCCCACCTCTGGAGGGAGGAACTCATGTCTTCTCCTACCTAGATGACTGGCTGATCAAGAGCACAAGCAGACATGACTGCCTACCTCACACTCAGGCTACAATTTCCCTCACACTCAGCCTGGGGGGGTTACAGTGAACACCATCAAGTCACACTTGGAGCCACTCCAAATTCAGCTATTTCTGTGGGCATTCCTAAACGCAGTTGTGAGCAAAGCTTACCCCATTGCTCAAAGAGTAGAGGCATTCCCGCTGCTTCTTCCTCTTTTTCAGCCACTTTGTCTACTCACAGTTCGCACTGTTATGCGCCTCCTCGGAATGATGGCCTCGTGCATTATCATAGTGCCTCATGCACGACTCCATATGCACCCTCTTCAGGAGTACTTTTCGGATAAATGGTCACAAGCTGAGGGTCACTTAGATCTAGTGTTGATGGGACCAGCACCCATCGCGTTTTGCAGTCATGGAATAGGAACAGTTTGTTGCGGGCAAGGCCTTTCGCAGACCCAGTTCAGCAGTTGACCCTCACCACGGACTCCTCTTTAGCCAGCTGAGGAGCGCATTTTAAGCAACCTGACAATCCAGGTTCTGTGGCCACCTCATCAGCTGGGTCTCCACATCAACCACTTGAAACTTTTACCCATTCATCTAGACAAAACCATTGTCCCAGAAATGTGGGGCAAGATGGTTGTGGTGTGTGCACACACAACTTTGGCAGTGCTCTGTGGATGAACCAGTCCAGAATCTTTGCATACGGGAGGGGGTGGGAAAGTAGGATTACTTTGGGTACAGTTCCCGTAGGCCCCTGTTCAGTCGGAAAGGACAATATATTACAGAAATGTAACGTGATGATGTATATGTAATGTTAAATGAGCATTGTGGTAAAGCTGCTTCCTAACACTGATGATTCTTTAATAAAAAAGTTTAAAAAAAAAAAAATCTTTGCATACTCTTTCCCTCTTCTCCCACTTCTACTGTACATGCTTTAGAAGCTGAGACAATCATCCTGCACCTCCATCCTGGTGGTTTAAATGTGGGTCAGACAACCATGGTTTTTAGACCTTCTAGAGATGACCATCACCCCTTAGGAGAAGCTCACCAACAGTCCGGACCTTCTCACACAAAAAAGTCAGACACTCAGACCCCATGCAGCCCAACCTGTGAATTTGGGTCCTGAGGTCCTAGAGTTTAGTGACCTTGCCCTACCTCAAGGGTGCATGGACATACTCAGGGAAGCCCATAGACCCATTACACACACCTGCTTAGCTGCTAAGTGGTAGAGGTTTGGCCACTATTTTACTCCAAACCACATAAACCCTCTATACCCACGGTACAAGACATTATCTGCTACCTTCTACATCAGGGTTAGCCTACACATCGATTCGGCTACACCTAGCTGCTATCGCTGCATACATTCAGAACAGGGAACACTCCTCACTCTTCAAAATCATTGTTATTAAAGCTTTCATGTAAGGCCTTAAACGTGTTATCTCACAGAGGGTTCTTCCTGCCCCTGTCTAGACTCTCAATATTGTCCTCACAAGACCTCTATGGGGCCCCCATTTGAGCCACTGCATTCTTGACCTATGCAGTTCTTTTCCTCGAAGGATGCCTTCCTTCTGGACATAACATCCCTTCGACGTATCAGTTAACTGCAGACAATCATATTGCGGGAACCATTTATCCAGGTCCACAATGACAGTGGTTCTCTGAACTAATCTTGAATTCTTACCTAAGGTTCCCCATTCCACCTTAATCAAACAGTTGAGCTCCCAGTCTTTTTTCGCGACCTAACTCTGTAGCTGAGAGAGCATTTAACACTTGATGTCAAGCGTGCTCTCCTGTATTATATAGATAGTACCAGTCCTTTCGTAAGACACAGCAGCATTTTGTTGTCTTTTCACGTCTCATAAAGGTCATCCCATTTCTAAGGCAGGGGTTGCCAGTTGGATTGTTAAATGTATCCAAATCTGTTACATTCAAGCCAAAAGAACCCTATCTTCCCACCCAAGGCAACATGGCATCACTGTGGCTTTTCTTGAGAACATACCCATAGTGGACATCTGTAAAGCTGCTAAATGGTCTACTCCACACACATTCACAAAGCATTGTATGAAAATTCTTGTAAGTCAGCAAGCTAGAGTTGGTCAAATTGTCCTTAGGACAAGTCCAGTTTCAGACCTCTGCACCATCCACTAGCTAGCCACCACTTAAGGGAATACTGCTTTACAGTCAATGCAGAGCATGTGTATCTACAGCTGTACATTAAGGCCCCTCTGGGGTGAGAACTAATCAGTAAGCCCTCACTACCTAGAGATAAACGGCGCTCCGTCAGTTCAATCTCCCCTGATACAATGTTAACCACCCTTTCAAGCATGCTGTTTATGCTGCTGGTAGTGGGGCGTGCTGATGTCCCAATGCGCTTTCCCATTGTGGGTATTCAGTGTCAGTTCTCAGCAGTTGTAACAACTTGGATGGTCCAAAAGAATTGGAGCTAGCAAACACTCACCTCGTTGTTCTTGGAGAATGTGGCTTGTGGCTTAAAAGGGGGGTGGCCCTGCCCTGCCTCTTCCTGTCGCTGACTGGCGCAGACGGGCCCGCCCTTGGCCCTGGCACGCCCGCGTGCGCCCCACGCTGTGGGGCCCGGCCTCGGGTTTTGAGCGCCTCCAGGCGCAAGATGATGGCAGCTGCGGCCGCAAGTGCTGCTGGGTCTTGTGGTCTGGCTTGCTGCCCCCTCCACACGGAAACGGGCTCTCGCGCTGCAGGGCCCAGCCACGGTTTTGAGCGCCTCCGGGCGGGAGATGATGGCGGCTACGGCCGCAAGGGCAGCTGGGTCTTGTGGTCTGGCTTGCTGCCCCCTCCACACAGAAACGGGCTCCTAGAGATTGTTATAAAAACCAACAATATTGGCTAAAACAGAAAAGTAAGAAATACTGCAACATAACAGTAATAATTTGATATTTCTCTGTATTAGTTCTCTAATCCTTCCCTTTCTTTAACAAAGCTATTCTTAGTACCAAAAGAAGCCTGTACAAGTTGTTTAGATGGGCCTGCTTTCACCTGCGTACCGTAGTGGAACAATACTGTAAAAAGACAGCAGTAGCTTCTGCCTCTCAGCAGCTATGGTGTCTCCAGGCCAGCTGATAAGCCAGTCTAAAGACTCGATGTGCCTTCCTTCAGAAAGGAAAGTTGTTTATTGCTCTCCACTGCACAGCCCTCAGACTGCTGCCCAGCAGTGACAATTCCTCTTTCCCCTAATGTTCGGTTACAGCTTATGTACTCAACATTAGACTTTGCTGAATGTTATTGAAGCAAATCAATCAGTCAATATAGAAACTCTTGTCCTTTCACCTACTTGTATTCCCATGAAACCTTGCTGTTTCAGAAAAATAACTAGAAAATCAAAATATCCGATTATACTAAAACACTAAACAACATACCTGGGCAAGCTGAATTATCACACTTCAGTGAAAGATTTATTAAACAATTTTGACTATTGTGCATTGATTTAAAAAAGTACATACATTTGAATAAATGAAAATGAGATACAATGGGGAAATTGGAAAAATATTAATATTATATCAGACCCTACTGTCCCTAGATAAGAGTATTTGCCCCTAAAGCTTTCTGTTCAATAGATTTAAAGTTAGTCTGATTTAGAAAATAGTAGACTCCAACCACTTGTGTGCTTTACCACCACATGGATTACACCCCAGTAACGAAGACGCACCAAGCAGAGGTGAGTTAAGTTGTTTTATTTCCAAAGACTCTACCTACACCTTGCATGTAGCTATCCCTCAGACAGTCATATTTCAACTGACATCCCTGGACGCTAGCTTCACATCTAGAACTTATCGCTCAGGTGAACCACAGATTCCTACTTCTACATGACACATTATCACTAGATGGCTTACCAGTGTATAACATGTACACATCCTAAATGTGGATTGCTTCATTTCTATCAGGCATCGCCCGTGCGTACTTCCAGGATTTCGGAGGCTTTGCAAACTATTTTGACATGCCTTTTGATGGCCCTCCCTTTTTGGTGCGCATGCTGACTCACTCAGCTTTTCGCCGGTTCAGAGATGGTCATGGTGGTACGGAGTCTTAACTCTGTTGTTGTACTTGGTTTGTCGGGGACAATGTGTTTTCCCTTGTTTAGGCTCTTATCAGCCTTCCTTTAGCGGAGCCCTTCTCTCCTTTCCAGGATTACATCCATTGTGGTGTTTCTGCTTTCTGCAGGTGCTTTTCTTCAAATTTATGCTGTCAGTGACAGGTTTACTTTCCAGCCATCTGGAACATATCTTAATCTGCGGTCTTGTGGCAGCCTGATCTTGCAGCTTCTTTTGCTGCTTGATTTTTCCTACCCGAGTACTTACTCTATGGCGGGGTATTCTTTTTATGTTGTGCGGATGCACTATAACCTTGTTCCCCATTCTTTGGGAACCTTATTTTGTATGCCTTACGTGCATTTTGTAAGCTACCTATGCTCTTAGTATACCTCATAGGGACTACGACTTCAACTTTTCTCTGGACCTTATGTCGGTATGGGCGATCATGGTACCACAGGCAGGCAGACTCTTTGGCCTCTGTAACTTTCGTTTTGGTCTTCGGGGTAGGCCTTCTCTTTGTTCTCTTTTACTCTGTGGGACACATGGATTTTCTCCTACTCATCTTTGTGTTCCTATTGGTTCGGGCCTGGGTTCCGTGAATCCATCTCCCCCTTATGGTGTATTCATTTTCCTTAATGCCCTTGTGGTATCGGCATCTTTTTGTCGTATTAGTTCAAATTGCGCCTGGGTACCGCTTTCCTGTGTAAGCCCTTTTTAGGTCGAGCCTCGAGTAGCGCGCAAGCGCTGCTTAGAGGCGAAGACTTTTAGTAAGCGAGTTTGAAAAGCAGTCCCAAAAACGCTCGTGCGTCGTGGCTGGCCTTTTTGGGATGGGTACGCGCGGCAAACATGTGTTTCCAATTATCGTGCCCAGACGCGGGCGCGATAATTGTAAACACATGCCGGCAAAAGGCCATGACGCACGAGCGTCTGGTCAGCTGAGCAGGCTGCCGCGCTCCCTCCTCCCCCCCCCTCCGCTCCTCTGTGGTGCGCGCGCACCACTGTTTATTTTTTTTTTTAACCGCGCGGCCGCCATTTTTGTCCCTGTGCCGGCCTCGCCTTCTTTCTCCCATTCGGAGCTTTGAATCATGCTGGTTTTCTTTTCTTTTGAAGGCTCGGCAGCTTCCCCAACAATAAAGTTTAGCAGAAAAATGAGGAAAAAACAAACCTTGACAAAGCCGAAAGGTTGTTGGCAGACGGCAAACTGAGTGGTTGTGCCAATGTTTGATTTAATTGCATTATATTTTCTTCTTAAATGCTTGTTATGGTTGTTGTGTGAAACCTAAACACAACATTTCTCCTCATTATGACCCTTTCAAACAAAAACGCAATTCCTCCTGGACCAGCAGGACAATAAGGAACCTTCTAGGGAGAGTTTTGTGTGAAGTATAACACAGAGTTCTCCCCTCCCCCCGGCCCACCAAGTGAAGTAAATCGGGGGCCGTCAGATGGCAAAGAACGCTAATAGGTTTCGGAGTTTTAATTATCCTTATCACACAGCCTCTCCACAGCGCTCAATTGCAGGAGCCTGCTTGCTTCGAAGCACTCCCCATTTGTAAAATACAGGAAGTAATATTCAGTGAATTGCCCAGGACAACACAATGCGGGTTAGTCTTGATTACGCGCCTAATTCTAAAGTCAGCCACGTGCCTATTAGACCCGCCTCCTACATTGGAGCGTCTGTCGTGAGAGCTCAGACATGGGCGCACGTGGCACTGAATGAACCCACCCTTCGAAGCACAGGTCCTCCGGTTCTTCACCATTCCCAAAACGTGCAGAGAAGCCCCTCTTTCACTCTTAAAAACTTTCAAGAACCAAACACCCGTTATTAACTCTTGAAGTAACCCAACACTTATTCTGCTGAGCAATTTAAATAGCGCTTCATATCGCCTTAGGAGACAGGAGGCGCTCTAATTCACACCAGTTACTCCCGCCCTTTTTAGAGCTCGTGGTTGTAAAAACAATGAATGGTTGTATAGCTACAAAGGCGTGGGTTGCAGTTTAACCTGCAGGGAGGAGTAACTTGTGATGCAGAGATGCGCATTTTACACTATGATGGTGAATGCATCAGCCCTGGACTTGGTAAGGGGGTGCTCTTAGAGTCTGTGTAACATCTCTAGCTTATAATAAAAATGATAATAATGTTCAGTGTTGCGTGGTATCAGAATTTTGCGTGTTTATTTGATCGACCTTAGAAGGCTAAAGGGCCGAGACAGCCTTTCGAGGAGCCAAGAACATGACTGACGGGTTAGATAGAGAAGTGTTCACCCTCATAGGTCGCCGAGATGTCTCATTGGAATCGTAATATAGTGAGGTTACTAGTGAAAACTCAAGGCGCTATAATAATCCAACATCGCTTCTTTACCGTCCTCGGGAGGATGCGAGACTGAACGGATAATTTTCTGCAGTGAGGACATTGATCCCTGAGCTATCTTGCGGGCCGCACTAGGCCTAGCGCCGCCGTGTCCAGTTATTTTCTGTTACCCAGTAAACTCTACACACACTTCGAGTATTTGACGTAATAACGGACGACCTCCCCACTCCCCCCCCACTTCTGTGCACGTTGAGAAACGAATTTACTTCAGAGGGGCAGGACTGGTACGTCACAGGGCCATCCTGCCTCGAGGCAGACACACGGGGCACTAGGGGTTACTGTGCATGCCACGCGCCTCGAGGCACCCACGGCTGCCCGTGAGCGCTAGCTTAGGTGAGTGGGAGTCATCAGCCCGAGAGCGCCGGAGGAGGAGGGGTGCAGTAGGCTGCATCGTGAGCCACGAGTCCTGGACACAGCCTTGAAGCGCAGAAAGTAAGGGTTCTCAGTACCCAAAAGACCGGCCCAGGAACAGCGCCTCGAGGCGCAAACCTATGTCTAGGAGGGAAGAGCATGAGTCCTGTTTGTAGCGCCTAATACCGGTATTTGCCTAGTATTTGCAGGAGTGAGAGGAGAGAGAGAGGAGAGAGACAGAGGCAGAGAGAGCTAGAGAAGGGAGTGACCGAGTGAGATACAGAGAGAGAGAGAGAGAGAGAATCTGAAAGTGCCTCAGAGCAGTAAGGGAGGTGAAAGTGCCTGTGAATAGTAATAGCTGCACGGGAGGTGAAAGTGCCTGTGAATAGTGATAGCGGCACAGGAGGTGAAAGTGCCTGTGAATGAGGTGAAAGCCCTAAAAACACTCGATGGCACATTTCAATAGATGGCGAAAGTGGCTGTCAACAGTGACTGGTGCACTGGCTCTGCACAGGCGCAGACCATGAATGTGTCCTTGTGTAACGTAACTGGTGCTTATGTAAAGCGCTCCAATACCTTCGTGTCGAGTTTGCGCTACATAAAACTGCCCCCCCCCCAAAAAAGGGAGGGGGGGCGAAGCAATGGCTGATAAAAGTGACCATGGGGCATATATACAAGCCCTCGGCGCCACTGGATCATCACATCTTTTGACGCTCATGTGGCGCAGCGCCATTTTCCATATTTGCAAGGTGGCGCTAAGCCACTTTGCATTACTTAACGGCACATTTTAAACATGCCACTTTCCTAGGGTGACCAGATTTTGTGAAGCAAAAACCAGCACAGGCCAGACATAAAAGTAGGACTAACGCCTTTCGCCTTACTTCTATATCTGACCTATCCCGTTTTTTGCAGAGACTTGTAAATGGGAAGATATGTGGCCCCTCTCCTGGGAACATGCGGCTGACCTCATTTGCTGATAAACAGAAACAGATAAATTACTGGAGTGTTTTCAGTCTTCAGAGGCACCTGTCGAAGGAGAGCATACATTTTAATTCTGCTTCAGAATGACCTGACCTTTGTCCCAAAAACCAAGAAAAGTATTTAAAATGACAAAGTGTTGGGACACCAGGACAGTCCTCTGTAAACCGGAACATCTGGTCACCCTACCCTTTCCGCCGCAGTCCTCTGCGGCAAAGGGGCATGCAATGGGTGTTGCTGTGGTCGTTCCACCGCAACACACATTGCTTTTGACAACTGCCCCAGATTTACAAGGCTGTGGCAGCGCCAAAAACTAACGCCAGGGAATACCAGGCGTTAGAATGGCGCATCTCCTCGTTTTTGCTCTTTCCATGTGTGCTGCAAGGTGCAAATTGCCATTATTGATTGTTTATGTGCAGGAAGGTGTCCCTTCCTGCACATACACAATCGTCCCTGCAGCGCAGGCACCCTTGTAACATGGCGGCAGGGTGCCTGTGCTGGCGCTATGCACGTTTTTTTGCGCCAGCACTAAGGGAAACACAGGGATGCGGCGTATTCTTGTGAATACGGCGCAGCCCTGCATTTTGAAAATGTCGCAGTGGGGTGCTGCCAATTACGGCGCAGTTCCTTGCTCCAACATTTTCTTGTGAATGCCCCCGTGTCCTATGGTTGGCGAGAAAGAAGCGGACGTGACTACCGACAACGACTGGTTAAGTGAAATCATTATTAAAAAACCTATAAAAATCTATTTTAAAAAAAACCTATGCACAGTAAGTGGTCAATGTTTAAGGTATGGATAAGGCGTTACGGTTGTTAGGTGAATTCCTGAAATTACGCTGTTCCACCACATCGCTTGGTTACGTGCCTTTCGCAGCACAATGTTACCGAAAGTGCTCAGTGCCAACTCGAACGACCAGAACATGAGCAGCTGTAGCTCGCACCACTTGTGTTTCGTGCTGTTGTTTACTGGGAAATACATCCGTGCAACAAAAAAGGTGTAAGGCTACATTCCATGCTAAAATACGGATCTAATGGTGAATTTGGATTTCACAAAATTGCAAGTCATTTTGCATAATTTTCGCGAAATTTTGCATATTACGTGAAAGTGAATTATACATATTTCGCACACTCTTAGTTTCTGACCTTATGTAAACATTTGGAAGGTCATCGGAGCAGAATACAATTGGTGCAAAAAGATTGGCTTGATAGGATCACCAACTGGTCTGAAATGCATAATGATGTGTGTTGTGCAGCGCTGACTTTCAGGGTGCAATCAATACGGATGGGCGTCAAGACACTCAATGCGCCCAGTGTGGTGGTGCAAGACCAACGACTGAGTGGTAGGGATATGTTTTGAAAATTACTCCTGCTTTCTTGCACTGCATTGAGAGAGACATCAGTAAGCCTTGCAGAAATGTAAATTACGCTGGTGTAAATCACATAATTTTGCATTACACTTGTTATGTGAAAGTCCTGAAATTACACCATTACACTTCTGTGTAATTATGCGCCGTTCATGGTAAAAATCTACTGCGAATAGCACAACTCGCCGTAATTCAGCGAATGCACAGGTACAACAGAATGTAAGTGGTTGTTGTTCACGATGTTTAAAAGCATCCTCACACCAACAATTGACACAAGTATTCATTTCTTGGCAAAATATAACAAGAAATTACAAATTTGCATACCATGTAATTACACAAAATGTTGCCCTAATTTCACGTAATAAAGTGAAACCAAGTTTGGTGAATTTCACGCACTCCTAAACATGCGGTAGATCTGTGTAGATTTCTCAGCCTGGAAACAAGGTGATAGCACAATGTCACTAACAGCCCTGCGCAGTGACTTAATGTACCTTGAAGGCATCCCACGTCAGAGATACAAATCACAATCTAGACATCCCATAGTATGAAGAGGTCAGCACTGGCAGACTCATAATAAGCAAGTGCCAATACATGACATAGCATAGCATACTGGGAAAAAACATAACAGCGTATCGCAGCATTACCTAGCATAACATAACGTAACACAAGATCACAACACGTTACATTACATCACATGACGTCACATGACGTCACAGCGCATCGCATCACATCACATCACATCACATCTACATGCCTGCTGGCGAATCCCTTCCACAGCACACCCACACTGAGGCAACATCAGTAAGACAGGAGCAGGGTCAAGACTGATTTACATATGGCTGAGTCCAAACTGGGGTGGCATGGTGGACAAAAGAACGATGGATTGGAGTGCTACCCAAACTATTGTCAGTGGTTTGACTTATTGCAAGCACCCTCCCATCTCCTTTATTGTGCTTCAGTTACCACCCTAATTGGCAGGGGTATTCCCAGACCTGGGTCCATGCACACTGTGCCACTGGAATCAAGCTGCACCCGGCTGATGAGCCCATAACTAGGGCAACAAGCATTGGCATAGCCAATAGGTCTCGCTTTTGGGACCTTATAAGTATTTAGTTTTGCAGCACAATATCCTTGGTATAACATCAGCTGTTGCATAGCTAAACCTTGTACCTTATAAGTGTTTAGCCATGCAACAGTTGATGTTGTTGCACCAAGGATATTGTGCTGAGGTTATCCAGCACAATATCCTTGGTGCAACAACATCAAGTGTTGCATGGCTAAACACTTATAAGGTCCCAAAGGCGAGACCTATTGGCTATGCCAATGCTTGTTCTACTTTATTGTGCTCCTGATTCTGTTTATCTTTAGTAGTCTGGTATTCTTGTATCTGTCTTTACCTACCTAATTGGGTTCCGGCCACCGTTGTAGCTTCCTGCGGTGGGGGCAGGGGGTTTATACATAGCTGTCATCGCACCCCTGGGTGTAGCTGTTGTGTTCGCTGTTCTATTCAGTCCTATTCCCCATGGGACATCAGTCCCCTTAATTGTTTGGATCCATGTCTAGTATCCTTATTTCACAGGAGGCTACGTTTCCCTTTCTTTCTTTCCTCCCTCCACTCCCGCCTTCGTGGCATAATTTTTCTATGGGAGAGGTTCATTTACCCCATCCCCCTCCCCCGCCCCCCTCCCTTTTGGTGGGGGTATTTATTTCATTACTTTTTCTTTGGGCATATCCTATCTTCTCTCAGGTTTCCATGGAGTGTTAATCAGGTTTCTTACCTGCATCTCATGCTTCCATGGGTTGGACAATGTGCGATTGTCAAAATCAACTATCTGTTGCCCTTAGTTTCCGCCAGCCCTTTATTTTTTTCACCCGGACAGTCGTCGTCTTTCTTATCTTCTCCTTCATGGTGGACATTCCACATGCTGTTTCTTCTTTGCTTAACCTGGTACCGCCTGCTGGCATCCTTCCTCAGTAGGTGGCGTTGCTTGGATGGTTGCCCTTGTTTCCTGTACTGGGCAATGTCTCTCACTTCCTACTCTTACGTGGCATTGCGTTGCTATTTTCCAGCTTGTCTGTCTCCACCTCAGTTACTGTTGTATCTTCTTCTTTTACAATGGTAGGTTGTATCATCTGTCCTTACTTGGTTACCCCTGTTCTTGGAGTGTCCTTCGTTACTCCACTTCTCGTCGTCCTGCTCACTAGCGGAGGATGTGGGTTACCTTCGAAGGAGTGGATATACTTTTGCTGTACCCTGTATAACTTGTGGGTCTACAGGAATATCTATTTTTTATGGGCATTCTTAGCCTTCTATACAGTTATCTTGGATGTATATGTCTATGCATTTAACCATCTCTCGATTGGATCGCTTGTAGATGTTTTTTTACTTCAGTTTTATATTTGTGTATTTTGAACATAGGGTGTACATCGCTGCATTTTACCTGCGCCCTTCTTGTGGCCTGGTTCAACCTTCTTGGTTGTACTTGTTGGTTTCCTTTCTTCTCTTCAATAAGCGTCTCTATTACATATTCCGGAGGATGCCTTATATATCTATCAAGGTTCTCACTATAGGAGCGGTTTCTTACCATTCTTGATGTTTTTCTAGCCATGCGCTTCAGCATTCGTTACTCTCTCTTCTCTTTCTCCATCATTCTTGATTGGAGGTTCCCTTTGTTTTTTGTTTTTTTATCAGTTTCTCAGGATCGTTCCCTCGACGATCGGTGAGTGCTCTTGTTCACTCTGTGTTAGCTGCAGCTGAGCCCGCTATATATACTTCTTCCATTTGCCTTTGAGCCTAGACTTAATGGACTATTGTCCTTGGTCCTTTACATTCCCCAATCTTAAGTCTCATCCCTTCTGGGGTTATCTCTTTTACTGATTCAATACCGTATTTTTCACGGTTTTATAGCTTCTACTCCATGTGGGCTTCCCATAGTCCTTCTGGGGATCAGTCGTTTTGGTGAGCATCTTGCTTCACCTATCATTTATTTGAATAATTTGGTCTCTTCTATCTTTTGGACCGACTTCTCCTGTTGGGGCTCTTTTCTGAGATCAGTTCGCAGCCCCTCACAGAGCAGGGAGGATGGGTGGGTCGATAAGGAATCGGCGGTTAGATCCTGTCTCTACCAGATAAGGCGTTACCAAAGGTAAGTAACTTGTTCATTACGGAGGGAACACCTTCTTCACTAAAGATTTCTTTCAGCCAAACAGTTGCTCTAGTGGTAATCTCCCTCATGAGCTTGAAAATGAACCACTTAGAATGTACATCAATTACTACCATTGCATACTAGCATTCATTCCTCAATTCATGCATGGGCTCAATAAAATCCAAGCTCAATGTGTGCCAGGGTTTACCAGGATCAAATATGTGACCCATGTCAGATTGCACTCCCACCTTTAACCTCTTGTCACCCTCCTTGCATATGCCGCACTTCTCCACCCATCTATCTACTTGTTTATTTATACCGGGCCGCCAGCAATGAGATGCTATCTCTTTGTTCCATTCTTCCATCGTGATCGCGTGTACCTCCAACCTCAATCACATCCTGCACCGATGCTACAGCAACCTCATTGTCCTTGGCCAATACTGCAGGTCCATTCACCTTGCACCAGTCCAACGACAACCAAGACAAGTAGTCAGCCTGACAATTCCTCAATCCTTGGATGTGCTCCAGTGAATAACAATACTCCTGGAGTCTAGCCTCTAATCTAGCCAATTGTGCCGATCCCTTACCTGCCTTTTATGAAAGCATCCCCTTTACCAGAGGCTTGTGATCCGTACGTAGAACAAACTTGGCTCCTCAGAGATAGGTTCGAAAATACTCTGCTCTCCATGCCAAAACCTCACATTCAATAGCCGAGTAGTTTCTCTCCGAGGTGGTCAAGGTTCTGGAGGCAAAGGCTACAGTTTTTTCATGTTTACTATGGACTTGTGATAGGCACCGCCTGTGGCACTAGCGTCCTTGATAAGAACAGATTTTAACTTGGTGTCAAATACCGATACCGGCATTACAAACCTAATTTTTTATCAATTCAAAACACTTCTGTTGTTCTTGCCCCAAAGTAAAAATGGCTCCCTTCTTAAGTAATTAACTCTGACACACTGTTTTGTTCAAAATCTTTTCCACTAACTTGGCATAATATTCAATGAGGCCAAGGAAAGATCTCAACATGTCTTTATCTGCGAGCGAGGGAGACAATTTAATGGCATTCAATAAATTCTCTTTGGCTTTAATGCCATTTGCAGTAATGCTGTATCCTAAATAATCTACTTGTTCATTAAGAACTTGCACTTCTCATGGCGGAGAGTCAAACCTGCATCCTTCAACCGATGTAACGCTTGTCTGAGGACCATGTTAGGTTGATTGATTGAATCGCCAAAAATGAAAATATCGTCTTGGAAGTACAAGATGTTTTGCGTGCCCTTGAACACTTTGTTCATCATCCTTTGAAACACGCTAGCTGAAGCTGCCGAACATAAACCAAAGGACATGCGTGTGAATTGAAACGTGCCCGCCATGGTAATGAAAGCTTAGTGGTTTAGACTCCTTGTGTAATTTAATCTGATGGTAAGCATTCTTTAAATCCAGTTTAGAAAAATACCTAATCCCCAAACACCCTCCAAAGCCAATATTAATTCATATATGTTTGCCAAGCCAAAGGGTAAGTGTTAACTGCTACATTCTGGTTGAGAGATTTAAGGTCAACACAAAACCTATACTGTCCATCACATTTTTCAGTGATTACAACCGGGGACATCCAACTGGATGTTTCGACTGGTTCAGTCACACCACTTAACAACATCTCCATATCCCCAGCACGAGCAACTAAAGAGATTCTTATCAATTTGTGTTGAATTGGTATGGTATCAGGCTTCAATACAATCTTGTGAACCTATCCCTTCAAATGACACAATTCTTCCTTGAAGACATCCTGTGCCTCACTTAAAATGTCTGATAATGATATGTTCTCAATCACCTGGTTGGACGCCCTGGGATTTATAATGATATTGAGGTCATACTGATGTATCCAACCCAAAATAGGCAGACCATCCTCCGCTACATACACTTTTCCCTTAATCTCTCTTTCATTAAATCTTAATGTAGACTCCATGTACCCTACCAAATCAATGGTTTCCCCTTGGTATCTCCCATGATTTAATTCCTTCGGCAAGGCAACAGGACTGTTCCTGACCAATGTTCGGCTAACAGTTCCCTGGGAATAATTATATACATTGTAGCGGAGTCTATCATAAGTTCTCTGGTTTTCCCACTGATCTCGAATTCTGCGTTGGGTCTACATTCCCCTTACAAAGGATATGATCTTCACACACCTATGTCATGCATTCCTCTTCTAGGAGAAAAAGGCTTCCTTTGGAATAATTCTAATAGTTCATGCCACTTACAGAGCACACAATCGTTTAATGTTCCTCACACACCATACTCACAAAGGGGATCCAGTCGTAAACACGTCAAAACCAACTGGCTACCCTACGAAGCTAGAATCCATCTAAAGATGGCCTGCATCACTCATAAAGCTCTTCACCACAATACCCCTCAATACCTATCCCAGAAACGTACTTTATCTGGAGGAAACAGACACTCTAGGAGCTCCGACAATCTACTCCTGTAACCCTCTCGCTTCAGTAAGAAAAAAACTTCTGACAGAGCTTTCTCCGGAGCGGCACCAAGAATATGGAACTCACTACCTCCGTGCATCAGGAAAATCTCTTCTACACCACTATTCAAAAGGGAAGCAAAATCATTCCTGATGAGCAAATTCCTCCCTTAATTCCACACTTGCCTCACCGTATGGGGCGCGACTATCACACCAGCTATTTCACTGACTGGCAAGGCACTGTACCAGTCTACTACCTCAAACTTGTTTCTACACTCCCCTCAATGACACCTTCGCCTCTATGACTTACTCGTACTCGAACCTGTTCCTACTACTCCGAACAAATCATCTCTATTACCATTTCTGCTACCTGCCGAAACTTGTTAAAATTGTTTTGATACTTTCTCTACTCTGTTTTTGTAAAATGTTTATACTTACTCTGCTTTGTTTTGTTAAGCGCTCTGATACCCTATTCTGGGTCTTGTTCGCGCTATAGAAAACTATAAAAAATAAAATAAATAAATAAAGCCTTTCACCCATTAAAAAAAAATCAAAAGACAATACCGGTGCGGGTATGATCCTCCCACTAGCATTAGGACATGTGAAATTAGGATGTCCTGAGCTCAAAACCGTTCTGTTACTGAGAAAGAAGGGTTGCAGCCGATCACTGGGTTCAAAGCTACCTTGGGCAGTTGTAGGTGCTGACTGGCTCCTCATCGCCAAATCTTGCACCCTGGTAATGAAGACACACCAAGCAGAGGTGAATTAAGTTGGTTTATTTAAAAGACTCTCCCTATAACTTGAGCGTAGCTATCCCTCAGCCAGGCATACTCCAACTGGCATGCCTGGACCGATAGCTTCACATCTAGAACTCAGCACAGGTGAACCCCACGTTCCTAGTTCTACATCACACATTCTCAGTACATAGCTTACCAGTGAATAACATATCCTCCCCCTTTACAACACATTTATGAACAGAACGTTAATACTTATACAATGAGAAGAGATGTACTCCGATGACCTTGATTAGGGTACGGGTCTGACAAAACCTAACCTCCAAGCACCACTGATAACCTGGGCTCCTGCCTAGTTTTGCATCTGTGCCGCTATCCAATTTCCATTGTAATCTGCCCTTTGCACTAAATAACAAGACAGGACTGCTCTTTCTGTATTTCAGAGACCCTTCTGGTGCCGTGGAACATGCTAAGGAAGTAATCTCGGACCTCCTCTGTAATCGGATTGACATCTCACAATTGGTGATCACCAAGGAGTTGACAAGGACTGCAGACGAGTATGCTGGAAAGCAGGCACATGTGGAACTAGCAGAGAGGTAGGACGAGCAGTTACATGCCTTTGTACTCTGGTGTCAAGGTGCAGTTCTCCCTGCTCCCATGCCGCAGCCACCTTTTTACCCCTCTGCATGTATTTTTCTGTCTTAATAGATTGACTTCTACCATGGACCCAATGAGATGTGACTTTCTCAATGAAAGGAACAGCATTGCACACTTTTCAAAACTGTGAAGGAAAGGACAAAGGCTCCCCATAGACTAGTGGAGTTGAACCTAGTCTGGTGGAGCACTGTAGGTCTAGAAGCCATTCACAGATTAGTTTTTCTTCCCTCTTTTAAAGTGAACACCATTATTATTTTAAATGAAAATGAATCTGTCTATAAAAATATAAATTTACTCTCCCTAGGAACCCTGATAACCTCTTGTCTAAAAAACACCTGGGGTAGTACTAGAGTTGTGAGTGATGTTCCTACACATTATTGAGCTTTGATGATTGGTATCATCAGTGAGCTGGCCTCACTCACAGAGAAAAAGCAAAACAATCTGCTCAGTGTTGATCAACAAAGATTGGGATTGATTGCTTGAAAGGAGCTGACATTAACACCTTGATGAGAAATTTGTGTAATCTTTGGAAAAATATGCAGGTACAGGCCAAAAATGAGAAATGTACAGGCCAGAAAGCTGTTTTACATGGTCCTATGCCAGCAGCTATGTTAAAGATGATGTTCTAGAGACTGATGATGTTCCAACTCAATAAAAAATAATCAACACCTTCCTTCTTTATGGACATTTAGTTAATGATCTGAAGATCAACAAGGCTCCCCCTCAAAAACAAAAAAAAAATACCCACCAAACTTAGACAACATAAACACTCGCTACTCTATCACAAGCCTTTTTCTGGCCAAGATAATTGAAAGATATGTAGGCAAAACCTTTGTCACAGATTCACCCTTCTGGGCTTTTACCATTCAGTCTCTGCCCAGCCACAGTACGGAAACGCTTATTCCCGCCAACCATATACAGAATGTCCTCCATACCTTGACCACTCTCATGGGAAGATATATGCGGAAATGTAACATTGTGTTTGCTGTGAACTTTCAGTTTGTGTGCTGTTTGATGAGCATGTTTAATAAAAAAGATTAATTAAAAAATGTTTTAAGAAAAACATATACAGAATGTCGCTTTCACAAGCAGAAAGTTTTTCTTGCTCCAAGGTGCCGAATGTATCATGAGAATGTCACCCTGCTACGACTCTGTGTATTAAGTCCGTAGGATAGTAGTTGCTCTTGGGAAACTCTACTTGAATGGCAAATAGCCAGGTTTCAAGAAGATGGCAAGTAGACTCTTAAGAATGCTGATCGGACTCCTTTCTGTCACAAAAGGTATGAGAACTCCTTGGAGTCCAATTAAAAACACCAAATAAAAGACGTCAGATTCTGTAGAAGATTTAGGTCCTTAGTCATTCATCTGAAAAAAAGAACAAAAGGCCACCTTCTCCACACCAAGGTGGTGAATTGGAACCTGTTGTCGAGTTGTTCAGAAAGCTGCTACAGGAGTGGGCATCAAGCTCAGCCTCAGGTGAAGGGGGTGATACTTATTTACGGAGCCTACCATATGGACTTCTTGAATCTTTTAAGTTGAGCATCCACTTCATTGTATCTCAGATGACAAAGCAATTTGCCAGTGCGGCTCACGCTGCATTGGTCAGCTTGCTCAGCAACAACTCACAGATTTGCTTTTAATGGAAGTCTTTCAGGAGCCTGTGGTGTGGGAGCTATGGCTGATGCTGGGAGAAGACAGGGTGGGATAAGCGAATTTATTTTCGATGTTGGTACAATGATGTGATCTAATGGTGCCCTTAATTTGATGACGTCAACTAGAGCTCCCAAGCAGAGTTTGAAACTAAACTGCTGGCGAAGGTTGATAATTTTTTATCCTTGTTCAGGCCAGTGTGATATTGGTTATTGTTTATTTTGAATAGGCAAGGCACACTTATACTGAGCAAGAAGATCAAGAAGATGTATCTCATCATCATAGCAAAACATTGCAAAACCTGCAGGGTGCAAGTGAACTGACAGTGTAGTAAATAAGGTAGTTCCAGCTATGCCAAAAGTTATTTAAAAATGACTACATCGCTTTGCTGATAAAGGTATCTCCTATTCTGGGCTTAGAGGCACCAACAACCCAGGAAACTGATGGGCAAAACAAGGTCACAAACGTGTACAATGGTCCTTGTGATGGGACACCTTTTTCCTGTTTGCTCTAGCTTTCAAAGGTCTTGTGCCTGAGATATGGAAGAAGCCAGCTTCAGTGTCCAGTATTTCTGGATCTGTATTAAGACAGGGCAGTGGTTTGAGGAGTGGTGCATTTTTAGTTTAACATTATTACCTTGCTGCTGAGTACAGGTTCATGTAGCTAACTGCAGAAGAACAGAGGATTGTAAAATAATTTATGAGAGAGCTGTTTAAAGCTTTTCCCTCTGTACAGACCCTCCAGTGCCTTGGGAGCTCAACACAGTATTCAGCTAACTCATGCTACTTCTGTTTGCATCGCATCCGAAAGAAGAGTTGGGAGTTGCAGTCTTTTACAATAAAAGAGCCTTTTCTCCAAATTGTCGCGAACAAGGTCATCCTTCAAACTAACCCTAAGTTCATGCTGTAGGTGTCTACAAACATTCACCTGAACCAATCTGTCATTCTGCATTTGTTGTTTGATAATCCTATCCGTTAATAGAAAAACTCATGCACTTGCTTGATGTTCGAGGATACATCATATTTTACATCGACAAACCAACACATTCCCTTATCTGACCAGCTGTTTGTAAACTTCTGTCACAACAAGGCGAATCGTCTAGTCCAGGGCAGAGTAAGGGCGTAATTCACTAGGAGCATAGTGACAACAGCTGCACTCGTTGCCAGGGTATCTTTTCAAGACATTTGCCATGTAGCCACATGGAAGAGAAGGCACTCGTTCTCGAAAAACTACTATCTCGCTGTGAACGCAGCATCTGACTCAGCAGTGGGACATGCAGCCCTCCTTAAGCTATTTCAGTAAAGATGAGCCTGCTTCCCACTTTGTTATACTGTAACGCACTTCTTGTTATTCAGATTTGTGCATGTGAATATATGAAAGATCCAATGCTGGAGAAGAAATTACCTGTAACCACAGTGTTGGTATCTTTCAAATATTCACGGGTCCTTTCACAGTTAGAGGCTCAGTTTTTATCATATACTCTTCTCACACTTGTGCTTTGCAATCTAAACTATGGTGGCCTCTAGGGAGCGGCAGAGAGCTCAGCGCCTCCTCCTCATTGACTGAAGTTTGCATTGTCGAAAATAAGGTGGATGTGCTACTAAACAAACTCTATTGTTGAGGCCTATGGCCTTTTTAACACTGTTTAATTCAAGTTTACTGTGATTCCCAGTCTAAAGACTGGGCATGATTCAAGCATGTAAATATGTGAAAAATAAAAGTGCTTCAGAGCTGGAGTTACAAGTAAATAGCTAATTTTGTCTGTTGGTGTTGTCATTTATGCCTTTGGCATTGTCACTGGTGAACAACATGAATTTAGTACTGGTACCTTGACAGCATGTAAAATGATTTCCTGGATGCTGGCCTACTCCGAGATGTTTAATATGCAAAAGGAACCCGGTATCCTTTAAAAAAACATTACCCAAGTTGCATAACTTTCTACAGACCCGATGTATATAACTTAATGTTTGACAAACTGATCTAGATAACATACGTTCTCTTCTAGGGGATCCTCATCAAAGTCAGGGGGTGGTGGGGGGGTGTGTGTGTGTGTGTGTGTGTGTGTCAGATTAAATTTACTTTTCTTTTAAAAGTTACATAAAAATGAAATTCATGTTATTAATAATAAACTGACCATAGGAAGCCTTACACAAACCTTTATTTAGAAGGGAATATGAGACATTGCTAACCAATATGCTGCCATTAAAAGAATAACACACAAAACTGGCACTGTGCTTTTAAGAACCTCACAGCACCCCCTGTATCCCATCATGCCCGACAGGTCAGTTCATTTTTTCAGCTCCTAGTGTTAGGATCCTGGAGCACCGCGCTCTTCTTTTTTGACAAAAATTGTCAGAAAAATCTTTCCTGAAACATTTCAAAATACTAGCCAGGACCCACAATACTGACAACCTTTTTTCTGACAGAATATTTTTTATTTTCTTTCAAAACATGCCTGGACTTTTTGTGAAGTGTCCTTCATGTGGGAAGAAGGTGGCTCAGACTGATCCCCACTCACTCAGTCTGTATTGTCTGCCTGCCAGAGTCCCACTGTCCTGACGCCTGTCCTCACTGCCAGAAGTTATCCAGGCGCATCCTCCAGGTCAGGGAGAAGATCAGGCTTCATGGACTTCAGGAGAGAGGATCAACTGGATCATCAAGAGGCCTAAGGGAACACCAGTCTTCCTCCAAACAGCCCTCCTCTCGTCCCAAAGATCCCCTCAGAGGTAAATTGCGAGAAAAACATTTTAAAAAATGCGGTCCCAGTCGACGTCGAGAGGTATGATGTTGAGAAAAGTACCAGGTATGTTCGCTGTCTGTGAAAGTCACCGTCAACTCATCGCTTGATTTCGGCACACACCCGACATTCGATGTTGAGATTTGCATCACCAGCAAGGAGACCTCAATAGACATTGAGACACTCCTCAGCTCCGAGACAACCATCACCGTCAAGGTCGACAGCCAGGCAACACTCCTTACCGTCTCAGTCTAATGGCATGACATTGAGACAGAAAGAGACAGAAAGAAAGAATGGAGCAACCCTATTTTTTACGATAGGGACGGGGTGAAATACTCACAAATAGCAAAGTCCACTAAGAGAGGATAATATATCGTATATCATCAAAGTCATGTGTACCTTTGTGGGACTCAAAAAGACACAAAACACAAAAAAACAAAAAACAACACAAAAAACAACAACACACTGGGCGGGTACATTTGGGACTTATAAGGCGTCCAAGCAGCGTTCTTCAAAATCATCCTGAGACACCTGTGATCAAGGGCGCCAGCCCGAAACGCGTAAGGTGGATTTAACTGCTCTGGTTGTCTCCTGCTTGTTGTAATGCAGCCTCCAATTAAAGGATGGAATACTCACTTGAGTGTGCTTCGCCGAGCGAGGGCAACC
This sequence comes from Calotriton arnoldi, assembly GCA_963921515.1. Taxonomy (NCBI): domain Eukaryota; kingdom Metazoa; phylum Chordata; class Amphibia; order Caudata; family Salamandridae; genus Calotriton; species Calotriton arnoldi. The sequence goes on from CAWUFW010004717.1 coordinate 429,569, forward strand.
TTTTCTTTCATTTTTACGGCCGGCCTGGTCGTGGCAGAAGCACCGCCGCGGTAGCGGACCTGTGGTGACGTCGACGTGAAGTCACTAGTCTGGACAGTGAGACCTGCTTGGAGGGTGGAAATGCGTGTTGCAGTTTGCGGTGGGACACTCATCAATTCACTTGAATTTTAATGTTTGATGAAATTGGGGTTTTGGAGAACTCCTATGTGGGACAGAACTGCACAGGACTACCAGTACCATGAGCACTTGCGACGCCCACTGGGTGGGTACATTTGGGACTTATAAGGCGTCCAAGCAGCGTTCTTCAAAATCATCCTGAGACACCTGTGATCAAGGGCGCCAGCCCGAAACGCGTAAGGTGGATTTAACTGCTCAGGTTGTCTCCTGCTTGTTGTAACGCAGCCTCCAATTAAAGGATGGAATACTCACTTGTGTGTGCTTCGCCGAGCGAGGGATACCTTTTCTTTTATATATATATATATATATATATATATATCTATAGATATATATATATATATCTATAGATATACATATATATATATCAAATCAAAGTCCCAATCCCTCCTATTGCTCCGAGAGGGAATAAGCACAGGTACGGACCTCTGACACCTTCCAAAAAAGAATCCGGATCACCACGGGTTCTGCTGATGAATATTTTATTCGTATTCCAGCATGTTATGACAGACAAGTGTCCGCCCCAGACGCGTTTCGATCGCCATAGCGATCTTGATCACTGAACGCGCTGCTGACGAACCACCACATTTAAATTAAGTGCAATCAATCAGAACAATCGTGATCATGTGCAAATAAGACATAAACATTAAAAACGGACTAAACTTTAAGTCTTCCATAGACATACAGAGTAACTCATTGTACTCAAATATGACCTATAATGCCAAATGGTACCAATAAACTGTTAAATAGATCATTTTGGCTTTGAATCTCAAATTGTTTGTGTATGGAATGGTTTATCTAAAAAATTTCTCAACATTTTAAAACCATTTCATTACAAATAATGGGCCAGTGCCCAAAATTCATTAAGATATTCTCTCATTAAATATTCTTCACATGTCATATTATCAAAACCATATAAAACCATCCGGCAATCAGATTAGGAATTTGTCGTCCGAAAAATGATAAAAAATGTGCCTGATGTGATAAAAACCAACAATAATCCCCAAACAACACTATTAAAAATATTTGATGGTAGGAATGTGCAAAGAGGCGCTTACATTTATGTATATATAACCATTCGGTTACAAATTGAAAAGTGCCGGTGCAAAACTCATTAAAGTGCCAGTGCATTGACATTGCAGTACAGAGAATAGCATAAGAGGAATGAATATTAAGGAACGTTATAAGGAACTACACAGCAAAATACTTTGATGATACTGTCATGAAAATCAACAAACAAAGGCACCACATATTTTCAAATACCAATATCTATATCATTAATACAGTCCATTAGAACTTAAGCCCCCTAACTGATCTTAAAGAGTTCATTAAAAGATCTTGTGTCAGGTAAGATTATAGGAAGTTGTGCAAGTCCTCACTATTATTCAGTCCATTGGGCATCCTGGTATCAAGGGTCAGTATAAAGGAGGACTCTAACTGGAGCAATTTTCGTTCTCTGTTGCCTCCACGAATCGCGGAAGGTACTGCACCAATCACAAAGTACTTCAAGTCATCTACTTTATTGTCATGGACTGCCTTGAAATGTCGGGTAACAGGATAATTCGGGTCTGAGTTGATGATGGCCCGCAGATGTTGTAATATCCTGTTAAACACTGGCAGCTTAGTGCTGCCAACGTATTTGTACATGTACATTCTAATACATATACCGCAAAATCGGTACGACATGTAAAATGTTCCTTAATTGGAACAGGAATATTGCTGAAAGCAGTACAGTATTCTGACATGTTTACACCACATTTACAGGCCCGACATGACGAGCATTTAAAAAATCCAGGTTTAAAAAGCCATGTGCTACTCGGTGTCATTTCTGGACTGGATTTTACCAGGGCGTCCCGCATAGAAGGTGCCCTCCTGAACGTAATAGCCGGTGCTGCCGGTAATAAAAACTTCAATGTTCGATCAGTTAAAACGATGGGCCAATGTTTGTTAATAATCCTGCGTATACATTTATCTTGTTTACTAAAAGTAGTAACTAATCTAATAGGCTGTGCATCTTCCAAAACTGGCTGTACCAGTTGTCCTGTTCTACGTTGTCTCTTAATTTTTAAACATTCTTCACGTGGTAGGACATTGGCCTTATCCAAGGCCAATTGCAAATCAGAAGATTTGTAACCACGGGCCAGAAAACGACTAAACGCCTCTTTTTGACAATGGACTAAATCTGCATCCAAGCTACAGATACGGCGTAAACGAAGAAATTCACCATAGGGTATGCTATGGATAAGATGGGAGGGGTGGCAACTAGAAGCATGTAATGTTGAGTTGCCAGCAGTACTCTTCCTATGTAACCTAGTTTGTATTTGGTTATTACAGATATAGACCTCCACATCTAAAAAATTCTACTTTTTGTGAGCTGCACATAGCTGTGAAATGAAGATTCATGTTGTTCTCATTAATAGATGTTACAAATTGTGCTGCTGCTTCCTCTGTGCCCTTCCATATAATGAATACATCGTCGATATAACGACAGTAGTATTCAATATGGGCATCCCAGATTTCCTTATGGGTGACTCTGAGGACGTGTTCCTCCCACCAAAAGGCAGGCATAGGTCGGTGAAAAACACGCCCCCATCGCCACCCCTCGTAGCTGTTTATATAGAAGTTTGTTGAACAGAAATAGATTGTTGTTTAGGCACAGATCTATCATTTTGAGCAACATACAGTTGTGGTCATGAAAACAAATGTCTCGATTACTCAGAAAAAATTCCACTGCTTTTAGGCCCTGATCATGATAAATGCTCGTGTACAGTGAGGCTATATCCATAGCCATTAAAACATAGCCAGAATGCCACTCAATTTCACTGATCTTATTTAAAAAGTCACCTGTGTCCTTTATGGTCATGTGTGGCTGTAGGAAAGAATCCACATATTTGGATATAGCTTCCAGTACATTGCTACGGGCAGATATAATCGGTCTGCCAGAGACAGGGGATGTGCCCTTATGTACTTTGGGTATGAAGTATAAAACCGGTGTAATGGGAAATTCATTCTTTAAAAAAGCAAATTCATTTTTGGACAAAAACCCTGTCTTTTCCACTGGTATAGATGTTTCCCTACAGTATCTTTTACAAGATTCAACTGATCACGATCAACCCTCGAGTAACAGCTGGTATCAGAAAGATGGCGCTGGGCTTCTAAAAGATAATCTGACTTAGTCCACAGCACAATATTGCCACCTTTGTCTGCACTACTCACAATATATATATATATATATATATATATATATATATATATATATATATATATATATATATATATATATATATATATATATATATATATATATCCTACTGGCGGTCGCCAGTAGGTAGTTCTAGTTAGAACCTAGTTTCCATAGGAAAAGCATTTTTGATTTGCTAATAACTTTGGCGTCGTTTGACGAATCTTCGCGAAATTCTCCCAAAAAAGTCTATCCAGGTCAGCTCCTATCCTGAAAGTTTGGGGGTGATTCGTGAAGCGGGGGCTGAGAACAAATGGGGGTCCCAAAACGCGTTTTCCCCATGTTAATTTCCATAGGAAATTTTGAGACAGGCTACAGCCCGAACTGCTGAACGGAATTACCCCAAATTTGGCAAAAAGGTAGTGCTTGGTTCAGAAAGCGACCTTTTTTTTTAAATGGTGTAAATCCGTTCAGTAGTTGCTGAGAAAATAAAAAAATAAAGTTTCGATATCTATGGCCGAGGAGGGTTCACGAACCCTCCCACCACGAGCTTTATTCTAATTGGCTGTCAACACTCCAAACCAGGAAGTGTTGGCAGCCATCTTGTGACTCGGTAGAACCGAGTCATAAGAAAACAGAAAAACAAAGGTGAAAAAAAGAAAAGGGGCAGGGTAGAAACACCCTGACCCCTAGGCCTGCACAGGGGTCCCACAAGGATCCCCAGGGCCAAAAAGCATTTTTAAAATTTTTATTTCGGCGAAATTCGCGCTGGGGTCGAGAATCCCGCCGATTTTTTTTTTTAAAAATGAAGCGCGGGCTCCCGCGTTTCATTTAATTGAGGCTCCCGGGTGGGCCAGGTCCTAACACAAATAGCTTTGTTCGACAACGCGAGTAAAGGGACATTTTCGTATCTACAGTATGACGACCCATATCTTTAAATTTATTTATCATGTTTACAAAATGCACTACTAACATTATTTACAAAAAGAGGCATAGGTGTATCCTATCGATTCGAAAGCAAGAAGTCCCGCTTTCATTTTTGCCCAGAGAGGAATGAACTTGTTGTTCCGTTTTTACACAAAGTGTGTCACCACAACACCACAAGGAAAGATGATGCATAATAAATACCGGGGCGCTGTGAGAATAAGTTACGTCTGGTCGAGCGTGGGTGTGACTCTAGAGTCTGGTTTGGGGTGGGGGGTTGCGCTGCATGCTTGTGCACTTGTTGTGTCTTGTTCCTGTCCCAGCTCATGCAGTTTTACCTATCTCGGAGGATAGGCAGCAGGGCACCGTGCGCGCGGCCCTCCAGAGTTCACACTGCCCTCTACTTCTCCGCCGCCTCTTCCACGCTGCTCGGCGCTTTAGGCTCCTCGGATGAGATGCTGTCCACGATGGAGGACAAACAGCGCAGGCTGCTGGAGGCCGACGACTCCAGGATGGCTCCTCCTGGCGGTATGAAGCAGACAAGGCACTCAGTACTACACATAGACCCCAGACACTCTGTTCACACACGCAGAGAGGCACTCAGTACCATACAGAGACCCGAGACACTGTTCCACACACGCAGAGAGGCACTCAGTACTGTTCAGAGAATCAAGACACTCGGTACCACACAGGCAGGCAGGGCTCATTCCTGTACAGCAAACCAAAGCACTTCGAACCTGAAATGAAGACAAGGTGCTATACAAAGAATCGAGACACTCAGTCCCACGTAGGTAGGCGGGCAAGGCACTCAGTACTATGCAGAAAGCAGAACAACCTAGTACTGTAGAGAGAATCAAGACACTCAATACCACACGGACAGGCAGGCTCTCAGTATTGTACAGACAAGCACGGCACTTCAAATCTGAAAGGAAGCGAAGGCGCTATATAAAGAATCGATGCAGTAATATGGATGCTTGCAGGCAAGACACTAAGTACTATACAAAGAGTCGAGAAACCTAGAACTGTAGAGGGAATCAAGGCGCTCAGCCCCACAGGGACAGTGTGCAGGCAGACTCTAAGCACTGTACAGAGAATCAATGCAGTTCAAACCAGAAAGGAAGACCAGGCGCTATACAAAGAATCGAGACACTCAGACACCATGCATGCAGACGGGCAAGGCACTCAGTACTACACAGAGAGCCGATAAACGTAATACTGAAGCGAGAATCAAGACGCTCAATACCGCACGAGCAGGCAGGCAGGCTCCCAGCACCGTACAGAGAACTACGGCACTTCGGCCCAGAAAAGAAGACAAGGCACTTTACAGAGAGTCGAGACACTCAATGCCACGGCGACAAGTAGGCACGACAGTCAGTACTATACAGAGAGCAGAAAAGTTCAGTATCAGGAAGGCAGGTAGGTGGGCGAGACTTTACAAAGAGGCAAACCCTCAGTACTATAAATATTCAAAACACTTCGTTTCAGCCAGGGAGACATAACAGCCCAGACTTTTACTACTGTAGCGAGAGAGAGACACGACCCTCTGGGTTACAAAAGAAGACATGACACTCAGAACCACAAAACCAAACCAGACATGTAGTACTGTAGCGAAAGGCAAGACACTCAGAACTACAAACGTAAACAGCCTAGTCAGTACCATAATAAGGAACTCTGTACAAGGCAGAAAGAGAAGGCCCATAGTGTTAGACAAACAGACAACACACCCAGTACTGCAACGTAGAAGCGAAATCAGTACTACATGTGCAAGCCATGCAATATTGTGTAGGCATACAAGGAATCGCGTACTGCAAAGGCAAGCAGTGAGTACTCCAGAGGGAGACAACATACTCCGTACTACACCGACATGCACGACTCCATGCTCCGGGCTGACAAGGCTCTCAGAACTATAAGGCCCTCGGTATTATAGGCCACACAGACAAGTGGTTTGTTCTATATAGAGAGACAAGTCACCACACTAGTCAGTCTGACAAGACAATAAATGGTAAGGGAAGCAGACGATGCACTCACCAGCTCAAAAACACACACCCAGTACAGAGCAAACAGGCAAACTCTCGATACTACACGGACACTTGGCCGAAGATACTCAGTGGTGCTACACAGGAAGTTACGACACCGAGTACTGCACGAGCAGGCAAGGCACTCAGTACAGGACAGAGCGGCAAAAGGCCCGGCGTCAGTACTGCACAGAAAACTCTGACTTCGACACGGTGGCGTACCAGGTGATAACGAGAAGGGTGCGTTAAGACCCACCACACACTCTCCCAGAGGGTGGCCCTGCCGCCCCCTAGAAACGCTGCGTCAGACAGCACCACAGAGCGCCACTGCAAGGGATCGCGAACACTCCCTACGGTGGCCTCTGTGGGATCGGCTCCCTCTCGACGGCTGGCTTGTTCTAATTATTATAAGTATTCGAGATAGCCTTTTTAAGGTTGGCAATAATAGCGCCACGAACACGATTGTCAATAGGCCATGTGTTTTAAGCAGCTTATACATATGACAAACGCCATATATTTTACATTATGAACAATTGATACTGATGTAAACAATACAAATGTAAGACTAATAATAGTTACTTTAGAGTTTGTGTGCTGTTTTCAGTTTTTAGGTCTCGCGCCTAGCGTTGCAGTGCGAAGCACTGCTCGCGCAGCGCGAGACCTTTAGAAAGGGCTTCTAAAAGCTACCCACACGCTCGTGCGTGTGGTTTTGCTTTAGGAAGCCCACATTGGCTGGAGCGTGCGTTTTTTCCCCCGAAACAGCACGCAATTGGGCAAAGGCGGGCGCATGTCCTGCCTTTGCTCCTCCCATTCCCGACGGTGGCCAGAACGTGCAGCAGCACGCGTTCGCCTCGCTGCCGCGCTCCCTTCCCCCCCCCCCCCTTCCTCTGTGGTGCGCGCGCACCACTGTTTATTGTTTCTGTGCCGAAACAAAAAAAGTGAGATTCTTGATTTTTTAAATGTGGAGGAGAGAGCAGCTGTTGCCGGCGTGTATAGGTTTGGAAGAGTACGGCGCTTTCACGAACGCTGAAAGCCATTGGATTGTGGCTGCTCTTATCGCTTGACGGGCAGGGTCTTGGGAAGGCAGTGCTGGGTTCTTAGTTATGATTGCGAAACAACCGTGTTGTGAATATTAACATTTATTTTAAGGTGAGTCTTTATGACGATGGCGCCCTAGGGCACCGAGCGGCCATAATACAACATACGGTCGGCGCCAGGAGCATGGTGCGTTGGTGAACGGATCTTTAAACTGTGCAAGGTCCGTTATCGTGTGCGGATGTCTGTGTATGGATGGTTCCGATAGTTTCTTTATTTCGATTGGTGGGCGATGCACCGTACTCGAGCGGGTTGCTTAATTAAGATCGCTTAATGGCCTTTGATTTAATTATTTGGCCGTTACTCACATGTAATTCAACCACGGTGGAAAACAATTATACCCTTTTGCTATGAAAATGCCTTGTTTCACTATTCACCGAATATATGGTTATGTCACATTGTTCTCAAAACAGCAATCATTTAAACAAGGGACTCAGCTGTTAGAAGAATGCTAAATATGTTGCAACTATCCTAAAAATTACAGGTCTTGAATCCTAAATAGCATCTTAATTAGCCTACATAATAGCAAGGATAGATGACCCCTCTTGACGATTGCGGGTATCTGACGCCACATTTCCAGACCATGATAGTCGAAAAATAAAATGCGCCCGTGCCTTAGACTGTCGCGCTAATAACCCACCGGCAGTCTATAAGGCCTTTGTAAAGCGAGGAGTGTAACCGCTGTATAGGTGCTGACGACCACAATCCTTAAATTAGAGCTGTGCAGAACAACCAATGCAGCGTGGTGCATTAAAATTGAAATAAGAGAGATTCATCTATATAATCGGTTTATTCTGATATCGAGGATGCCTCAAAGTAAGTTAACAGGGATTCAGTTAGACTTGCACACCATCGACGTTAAGAGAAAGTATGCGGCACGAAATGGCGACAAGAGGTGCTCTATGAGCAAAAACAGAAAACGCCGCATGCCCTACAAGCAGCGTTATCACCATCTATACCCTACCTCCATCTAAAAGCCAATTGTCATAAGTTGGAGTGTGCAATGCTAGCTTGCTTCACCTACAATAGGTACAGTCTAGCAGTAGCAGTGCAAGCTTCCTTCACCTAGAACAGGTACAGCCCGGCAGCAGCAGTGCAAGCTTCCTTCACCTAGAAAAGGTGCAGCGTGGCAGCAGTGCAAGCTTCCTTCACCTAGGAGAGGTACAGCCCGGCAGAGGTGCAAGCTTCCTTCACCTAGAACAGGTATAGCCTGGCAGCAGTGCAAGCTTCCTTCACCTAGAACAGGAACAGAGGTGTTTGGAAGCCACGCTTACCTTTCTCCACCATTCTGCAAATGCGACTGCTACGTTATAGTTATAAATTAAAATGTAAAAAACCTTTGAAATTCACTGAAAAAACCATAGGTTTCAGGCACGTTATAGTTAGAAATTAGCATTTAAAAAACCCATTGAAATTCACTGAAAAAACCATAGGTTTCAGGCACGTTATAGTTAGTTGGACATTTCACTCGTACAAAACCATAGAAATTCCGGCGTTCTAGTTAGTTCAGCTAACTATAACTCGCGCCCCCGCAATGCACTGCTGATGACGTCACATATTACATCATTCATGACATGGTCAGTGACATCACTGATGACATCTCAAATAACATCACTGATTACATCATCCACGTGAAAATCTGATGCACCTCCTCACACCTGAATATAACCTTTGATACACCCACTCTAAAATACAGACTACCATTTTTGAAAAAATAGACACATCAATACCAGTTACTAAATACGCACTGACTGATTCCTAGGTCTACACACGCATCCACTCATTCACCCATACAGTCACTCATACATGCAGTCACTCATCAATACAACACTATCATATGCACTCATACACCTATACAGATACTCACACACTGCCACATATCCAGAGTTACTCACACACCTGTCAGTCATGCAAAGAATCAATCATACTTCCATTTACTCACCTATACAGTTATACAGACACCACCTCACTTATTCATACAGATACTAACACATAATTACTCTCTTATAGAATCACTGATACAAATACACACTCATCCATGCAGCCACTCTCACAATTACTGACTCTCACATATAGTTATTTATATACACCATCACTCACATATACTGCCATATGTAGTTACTTGCACATGTACCACTGAGACATCCATTCACTCACCAACACACCCATACACACGCTCACCCACCCATACAGCTGTTTCCACATGCACTCTTGAACCCATACACCCAGTGAATCAACCACTCGCACATCTATGCACAGAGTCACACACCTCCCACCCACACACTCAGGCAGCAATACAAATACTCAGGCAAGCAATCAATAACCATATACACACTCATGCAGCTACTCACCAACCCATGCAGCAGCTTACACAACAACAGACAGACTGATACAGACTTTCACACAGTTTAGTCACTAACCCATGCATTCAGAAAGACACATTTAATCACTCACTTATACAGTCAGTCACGTACCTACTAAATCTTCCATACAGACACTTATACACCCACTAATTCTTCAATACACCTTGGCATATATATAAAACATATTTAAACTTTACAGAAACACACAGACACTGGATGATGTCATTTGAGATGTCATTAGTGATGTCATCAGTGATGTCACTGACCATGTCATGAATGATGTAATATGTGACGTCATCAGCAGTGCATTGCGGGGGCGCGAGTTATAGTTAGCTGAACTAACTATAACGCCAGAATTTCTATGGTTTTGTACAAGTGAAATGTCCAACTAACTATAACGTTCCTGAAACCTATGGTTTTTTCAGTGAATATATATATATATATATATATATTTACGGAACGGCACTCCAAGCAGTGTTAAGTAAATTATTTCAAACCAAGTTGGCAGAAATTTTTAAACGCCTGAAATGTTTACCAAACATAAATGTAGAACTTCAAGCAGTCGTAAAATATCAGCGCCATCTTATAGTGTAGAACATTACTTTCGGTAATACTGGTATTCAAACAGTATTTACACCCAGGTGGGCAAAGAGCGGTTAAATTATACATTACATCAATCATGGTAAATCACGTTGCACATGTATCAAAATGAAATAGACAATTGTGAACTTAAAATGCCACAAGTGTAACTGTACATTATCGAAAATATCAAAATTAAGGAGTATAAACATGGGTGCTCCATCAATATCCATGTGACATTTCTGATATCATGCTTCAACGGGCATATATGCCAATTCATATATTCTCGTTCTTCTATTACATCCCAATGGGCAACACCCTTTGAATGCCAAAAACATCGACGTCAGTTGTCTGCTGTACACTTCGCTGAACGTCTCATTCAGCTTGAGTAGGTTTCCATTTAAATGGTAACTCTTCCTCAATATATCTCAACTGTCTCCCGCCTATTGCGACTGTGCACTAAAATGAAACATTTTCAAAAAGTTACTCAACAGTGCAGACAATTAGAATTCAAATCTTAAAAACAATGCAAGGATCAATATTGCAGAATTATAAATCTGTGTAAATTACTTTGTCAATGTTGAGCTCATTAGGCTCCTTAGTCTCCATTCTTAAGATATATTTTGGCTAGCTTTCGCAAGGATTTTTCCCTGTCCCCCCCCCCCTCTGGTTGTCTTGGGTATGCAATCTGTTGCACTGTATGTAAGAAGACTGGGATCACTGTTATGAGCACTCTTAAAATTCCTTGCTGTGGGATACCCTTCAGCTTAAATTTTAATGGCCCTCATGTACTGCAAAATGCATTTGTGCACTTGTAATTTAGTGCTGCCAATGTAAGTTTTTGGGCAAGGACAATGTAATGCATATAAAGCATAATCTGTCTTGCAATTCAAGACATGCAAGATTTTTATCTTTTCATTGAGGTTGGTGGTCAGCTCAGTAATGTTCCTGTCATGTACACAACCCTTGTATCTGCTGCATTTGGTAAAGGCTTTTTGTGGTTTCAACCAATGTACATTTCATTTGTCACATTATTGTGTAGCAGTTTGTCTTTGACAGATTGAGCCCTTCTGTGTGTGATTAAAGGTTCCTTTCCTGCTTCCTTGCCAATAACAGGATCATCTTGAATATAGTGCCAGTGTTTGTATAGTGCTTTCCATATTACCTTGTGTTGGCTATTGTATGTAGTAATGAACCTACAAACTTGCTCCTTTTTGGGTTGTGGGGCCTGGCCCTGGAAAAGCACTATCTCCCTTTTACAAGTGACTATTCTTCTTTAGGCTGCTGTTAGTGTGTTCCCTGCATATCCTCTCGCCCTTAGTCTGTTTAACATGTCTGTCTGTGTGTTATTGAATGCTTCGTCTGTACTGCATATATGTTTTGCTCGCATAAGCTCACCATGTGGTATGCTTTGCTTCAGGGGGAGAGGATGTGAACTGCTTTGATGAAGGGTGTTATTCCCCACTATATTTTTCCTGTATACAGTGGTGGTAAGTTTACAATTGATGATCTCTAGTCTTACATCTAAGAAGTCTATGGTGGTATTGCTGATGTGACTGGTAAATGCTAGGTTAAGGTTATTGATGTTGATGTCGTTCACAAAGTCATTGGCTGAGTTCTTATCGCCTTTCCATAAAATAAACAAATCAATATACCTTACCCACATGGTTATATGTGGAGTTGCCATTTCTTTAATGGGTTAACACATGCAAAAACCAGCACAGTAAAGCACGGCCTTTTGTAGGCACACATGCTTCTTTATCCTGGGCCACACATGAGATATGTTCATGTAGACAGTAGCTGTCAGGTCAGAAATCTACCAGGCAACGGATGTGTGGATGCCAGGACTATTGAAGAGTTGTTTGCCAGTAAGCAGTTCATCACTTTCATTGTCTTTTCATTAACACCCCTTCTTTGATATAAGTGTGCGCTCAGGTGTGCTTTAGTAGGCAGTTTTTTCAGATGTTCAAATTTATTTCTGCATGTAAATGCACTCCGAAGAGCGCTTTGAGATGCTGCTCCTTTCCATGAGGAATTTGCAGTGTCCAGCATTGCTTACAGTGTTTTCTTTAAAAGGGCGTGAAATCTGAACCTAGTTGACAGGCATCGAAATGCTGTTGGATGGCCTAGGCCGCTGCTGGTTCGCGCCTGCAGTGATATCCAGTGTATACCCCCACAGATGGCAGTGATGGGTATTTCCTTGTTGCTCAGTGTTGTGCATGGCTCGTACAGATTGATGTTTCATACGGCAGACTCCACAGATCCTGGATTCCACAGACTGTAGGGGACCAATCTTGAGATAACCAGGCTACCTTCCAGGAGTCTAAAAGTGTCAGGTCTCAGACAGTAGATCAGCCTCCCAAGTTGCATTGTCTGCTGTCCATCAGAGCTATCTCTGTTTCACCCAGTCCTACAGACTCATTTCAGAGGCAGCGCTGCCTCCTCTTACCGAGTTGACAAATGGCTGCTTTTGTGTAGCTAGATTTGCAAAAGACCCTCTACTTGCAATTCAGTTCTTTGTACAGATACTTAGAGTACACTGTGTAGAATTATTTTTTCTTCAGTTGGGCCTCTTATCTGAATTGTAGCAGACGTACGAAACGAGAGGCAACTGTTTCTTACCTCTTCCAGGGCACCTGCCACGTCTGTTCTCCTGTCATTAAAGGCCCAGCAAAGTGTTTGCCTGGGAACTACTTTATCGGGTGAGATGAGATGGTGCTACATGAAGAATCACTCCATCCTTGGTGTGAAAAAAGCTGCTTTAATGAAACGGGAGCATATTAAAAAAGTTCTTGGCAAATGCCTTACAGACTAACAATCTAACTACATATCAAGATAATCCTGTCTAAAATCCTGCCATTAAACACCGCAACAATCGTTCTCCTAAGTGAAGCTCTGTAACAATGTCCTTCCATAAATCACACCACATGACCAAAACCTGTCCAGACTGATTGTGCTTAAACTCATAATAACATCACAATCCCCCAACCCCCCACCACCCCTTTCCCTCCCTTGCGCTGGAATGCCTGACTAGTAGCAAGATCAACCAATGCTTGTAATCTACAACTAGAACCTACTAACCTGCCACTTGGAAAAAACTTCTTTGTGAAGTTTTTCTGCCCTCCTCTAAATCCATCATTTCTCTTCCTACAATGCAGCAATCGTATCATGCAATTCCATGATAGCGTTCCATGCCTGTAAAGGACAGGTGTACTCCGTCACCGGTGAAACAGTGTTAGTCCTCAAAGCGAATTTCATAGTATCTCACTCTACTGAACCCTTCTCTATAGAAATTCCTCCTCCTCTGCCATAACCCACACTTATCTTCCCTTAGGACCTGCCTACCCACTCATCTGCCTGCTTTTACCTTCTACGACCTCATTCCCTTCACCCACCTTGCTACCTCTCACCTCACTGGCCGTTCAACTTAGAATGCTGTGCATCGGGCCAGCCCATGATACATTGCTGTCAGGTACCGTACTGTGTGCCTTGTTTTAGCACATTACACAGCCCAAAATAATAAACCCACATGAAAAAAATTGCATAGTAGCACAAATACATTTTGAGATGTACAGTAATTTAAGCAAATCTCATTCAGCTTTGTCACTTCCCATGCTACCAATATGTAAAACTATTGGCCATGCTGCCAATATGTACAGGTGTTGGCGTGATAGTCATTAATCTCAGCATGGAGAGTCTCTCAAAAGAAGCCAAATTATCTGTACTTTGCTGCTTTTAAAAGTAAATACAGAAAGGAAACCCAATGTTTTCTGTCTGTAGTTATCTGTAAAAATCAGTTAAAATGGAAACCAGGGAGCCCAGTTCTCTCTCTCCCCTACCCCAAGCTCCCAGCATGTGCATAACAGCCCCCCAAGCCCATGCCCTCCATTTCCTTCCCTTCACAATTGTGCAGTAACTGAACCATGTCCGCTGCTGAGCACAGTCCATGCTGAGCTTTCTCTGCGTTCCCTTTCCTTTTAAAGGTGTGAGGCCTGCAACTCTTCATCCCTGGTGGTCTGTAAGCCTTGCAGCTACCTGATGATGCCCACGAGGCGGAGTCTGAGCTTTACGCAGGCGCCGCCTGCCAGTTCTGCTCTGTGACTGCACCCTCCTCCTGCACTCCCCTACCCTGCTGAGCCTCCCGCACCAGGTGAGCCCAAGCACTCTTTATAAGTCTCTCCTGAGACAGTGCATTGCTTGCATGCTGTTTGTTAACTTAAATGCGGCTAGGACCCTACTCAGTGCTTACTATTCGCAGGCTTCATTGTCACCCTTGTTTGCTGACTCCTGCCTGGTCAGTGTGTGCTGGTTTCACTTTCTCTTCGTTTGTTTCTATCTTCCGTGGAGCATGGACCAATTGCTTAATTAGTGTCCTTCCGTTGCAGGCGATGGGATGTTCTTTTAGAAAATTCACTACTGCTGCTATGAAAATGTTTGCCACTGCTATAAAACACACCTCATACTCTGCTCTAACTCCCTCCCTACTCATGAAGCCATACAAGTTCAACAAAAAGACTTACAACCACTCCTTCTCCGGTCTTGCCCCAAGAATATGGAACGCACTACCACCAGAAACTAGGACAAACTCCTCCTATACATTCTTCTAAAAAGAAGTAAATAAACTTCTGTTGAATGGTCTCTTCCACTAGCTATACTTAATCACCGTGCTTGATCATTTACATGTGGACTCCTTTTGGATCATGGACCTACCATGCCACTGTGGTTTAATGTATCTGTTTTTGTGTTTACATTGCTCCCTACGTATGTTTTTTTTTCTGCACTACCCTTCCTGCATTCTTCCAATGTATGTATGACCTGACTGCTATATGTACAGCGCTCTGATGCCCGGATGGGTCATGTTTGCGCTTTATAAAACTCTGCAAATAAAATAAATAATTTTTAAAAATTGCAGCGTAGTTCCATTGAGCACTTTCTCCTCCCACCAGTCTATATGCAGCTTCGCATAGCTGGTGGCGAAGCAGGTGCCCATTGGGGTCCCCTGTACCTGTTCGCACAGCTCATTGTTAAATATGGAGATGTTGCATGCGAGACACCAATTACTAGTTTTTAACAACATTTCATTATGTGCATAAAACCTGATGGGTCTAGACATTAGAAAGTATTTCACAGCATTGATGTCATCTTCGTGGCGTATACTCGTGTAGAGTGAGGTTGCATCTAAACACATCATCAAAGAGTCATCATCCCACTGAATGTCAAATACTCTTATAAAAAAAAATCTGAAGTGTCCTTAATATAAGACTGTAGGTTCATTACTAAAAGTTGCAGGAAATGGTCTACGTATTTAGAAACGTTTTCAAACAGGCTGTCTATGGCTTCTATGATAGGCCTGCCAGGAGGCCTGTCTTTGTATTTGTGAATTTTTTGAATCATGTAAAAAATAGGCAACTTAGGGTGATTCGCTCTCAAAAAGTTGTATTCATCCATGTTCACCAAGTCAGCCTCACGCCATTCACGCAGGTCTTGAAAAATCTTTCTTTAATGGCCTCATACTCTGCTCTCATGATTCTCTTATAACATGAGTGGTCATTTAACTTGGAATATGCTTCCTCAGGGTACATACTTTTGAGCCACAGCACCACATTGCCTCCCTTATCTGAACTCCTTATGACACTCATTTCTCTCAATCCATTTGTCTATGACATTCTTGAACTTCTTTTCATATGAGACTGGTCTGTGTTTGTCAGATATTGTTTATTCTCATTTTTTTCAACTCGTTCATCACCACTCACTTGCATCTCTATCAATAGCTCAAGGTCAGTTGAAAGTATGTCAGTCTCACTCTCATGCTTTAGTTGGAGCAGTTTTCTCATCACCTCTAAATCAGAAACTAACAAATTACTATGGGAGGGTCTGGTACCAACTTTCTTAGGTTTCCCAGTATCTTGTTGAGTTTGGAAGAGTTTCAACTTGCGTATGAACATTTACAAATCAATTCTACATTGTATGTAGTTAAACAGGGCATTGGGACGAAAGGAAATTCCAAAGGATACAATATCTGTCATCCTGCAATAACTGTTCATCAGTCAAATTGATTACCGTGTTCATGTCTCCTAGCGCGTCGTGTAGCTGCGTGTCGTTCTCCCTGAAGGGTTCTCTGTGCCTCCTTTTCCCTTGCCCTCCTCTCCTTTGTTTCCTGCACCTTTTCATTGTTGTCTTGGTTTGTCATCCTGTCCAAACATGAAAAACGAAATTAATCCTGGACTGTTGTACGTCCTCCCAGTGCCACACTGCCCTTTCTGTCTGATTCTGGTCTTGTATCTGAACTGGGATCACTCATTGAGACGTCTTGTCTCATTTTATTGAAATTACTGTTTGAATGCCAGTATTGCCGAAAGCAGTGTTCTGCTCTATAAGATGGTGCTGATATTTTTGGACTGCTTGAAGTCTTGCCTTTATGTTTGGTCAACTTTACAGGTGTTTAAAAATTACGTGCATTGACTAAGTCGGCGTAGTGACAAAAGCCAATGGAGCTGTAATGCGTCTTGACGCTTTTGATTTCCGCCAACTTGGATTGAAATAAATCACTTAACACTGCTTGGAGTGCTGTTCCTATTTATTCAAACCAGACACCTGGAGTTCAGTAATATTAAAAGGCACGAGCATTCCAATGTGCACCCCCAGAGTTCTGGAAGCCTTATAGTCTACTTTTTGGGGATGTGTACGTTGGACTATTCAGTGCTTATGACTTTGAGGATTCCCCTGGAAGAGAACTAGTATTACAGGTAAGCAATTTATCCTTCTACCAGTATATACATTTTTGTTTGCCTCTTCTTGCTTAGTCTTTTTTCCTCTTAGAGAGCTTGATAAATAATGCTTTATCCCTTATTTTGAGAAGATATTGGTTGCTCTTTCTCACCTCTTCCTTAAGTGCTGCATTACAGGTGTAAATCCAGCAATCAAAGGCAATGCTGGGGAGGCATGATGGTCATTTGCATGTCAGCAAGACCTCCCCATTGAGCCCAATTTGACTGGTCATATCTTTCTAGTTAGAGACTTTGCGGAATGATTTTCTAATGAAAGGAAATACTTTGCTCCTCTTCAAAAATTGAAGTGGACCAATGTTATTCATAGTAGTTCCCCCCCCAGCCCCATCACCCGGACTCTGGCAAATGACCTTCATGTGTCTTTTTTGAATACCAAGCTGCACTAGAGAATGTGGACCATGTACTATTCACAATAACATTGGAAAATCCATCTTAATTGAACCAGTTAGTCACTAACTGGTTCAGATTATTCTTAGATAGCTGGTTAAGATTGAAAAATCTATGTTGGGGGCACAGGATATGGCCCACTTTTTCTGTGAGCTCTTATGGGGCTTCCTTCTTCTGGGCTGTGGTTTGTAAATAAGCAATTGTGCTAGTTTGGGAAATCCAGCTGCAGACGTGGCAGCCCACCAAACTTTACTCCATGCGACCAGTCTGGGGAACCAGCAGTGGTGGGAGAAACATAACAGAAGAAACCCAATCTAGTAGTGCAGAGGAGGATACCCTTAGGCCTGGTGGCCTCTTCTACTCTGGGGAAGACCTGTATTTGTACCCATTGCAGAAGAGCAGATCCGTACCATAAGACAGAGCACTGTCAGTCTGAAACTCCCTCAACACTGGTTAAAAGAAGCTAATTATTGGCATTGCTATGCTACCATTAAAGCATAAACAACTCCCCTAAAAATAAAAAAAATTCAAAAAACAATTCTGTGCGCAGAGATTTCAGTCTTGTAGAGACTAAATGAATTTCGCACACCCCTACTCCCAGGTAATTTGCTTTTGTGTAATTGTGCACAATTTCAGATAAAAATCAGGGAATTTCCATTTAATAACATGAAATGACAACCAGCATTTGGCGCTATATTTTAGCACAAAATGCATTTTTGCGTCCATTTTGGACGTGACTACGCATTTGGCACTAAAATGTAGAGCAATTAACACGAGCACTGCAAACAGCAGCCGCTCAGGTTCTGGTTCATGCTGAACCCGTGCTCTCATGTGCTTTGGTGCGAGTTACATGTAATGATGTGATGTGGCATAAGTGTACTTTCATATAACACGGAATCACTGAGATTATGTCGGCTTAATGGAAATTTCACTCTGGTTCACCGGGGATGTGAAGCTGAGGAAGCTACAGATACCAACTCAGCTACTAGTGGGGTTCACCGGGACCAGAAAAGGCCAGGCAGTGGAAAAGAGGACTTTGTCCAGGTGGATAGTCCTCTGTTAAAATCTGCAACGCTTTTGCTTAGAAGCAACCCCCAGAAGGCCAACAGGCTCATTCCACCAGGACTAAGCCTGCTACAATGGCATTGGCAGGAAGGGTTAGCGATCTCGAAATCTGACATGCTGTGACGTGGGTGTAAGTGCAACATTTGCGAAACACTATGATCGAACATGACTGCCCCTCCACCTCTGTGGTACTGCTGTGGTATCTATTCTAAATGGGACGAATCTGCAGTTAGAAACATCCATCAGAAGAACAAGTTACTTACCTTTTGTAATGCTGTTTCTGGGGGATACTGTAACCGCAGATTCCTCATTGTCCTCCCTGTTCTGTGGAGTTGGCTTCTGAACATCTTAAGATTCCAAGTTGATTTTGACACACTGTCTCCTGCAATTTGTTTGAATTGCTCGGTTGTCTGAGGGTGTAGGAGAATGATGAAGAAATTGACATCAGTGCATAAGGGTAGTGCTTCTGTGCAGCTCTGCTGTTTCACTTCTGGAGGGGTATGAAGTTGCAGCGGAGCCATATAGCACCACCTACTGGGACATGCAGACCATTGCTGGAAAACAATCTTAGACTCCAGTCTGGCGTCTGGGAATATTTAAAAGGTGTGGAATCTGCGGTTAGATAGTTTCAACCAGAAACGGCACTGCTGAAGGTAATTAACTTGTTCATTCACACTGGAGGTGGCATTTGATGGCTTAGGATGTAGATTGAGGACCAACGAGAATGCAGTGGGGACCTTTGAATGATTGGTAACAGGAAAGTGGCGTAGTGAGCTAAAGAACGATGATTGATGCAACCCAGATCTGTGACCAGGGGTAAGTGTCTGAAACGTTTCAGCGCTCCGTCCATCATCTTCTTGTGTTTGCTTTGTTTGCCCTAAGTTAGCAGGTTATGCCCAGACATGGGTCCCTTGCTCACTTTGCCACTGGATTCAAACTAGCCTGGCTGATGAGGGGTGTTACCCTTCAACCGGTCCCAGGATGCTTGTTTCCGGTCCAGGGAAGACCTGGCTTGGCAGTTCGGCTGACTGTTCCCATGAGGCACAGGGTCAAGACTGATTTGCATATAGCTGTGTCTAAACTGGGGTGGCGAAGTGAGCTAAAGAACGATGATGGATTCAACCCAGATCTGTGACTGGGGGTGAGGGTCTGAAACGTTTCAGAGCTCCGTCCAGCATATCCTTGTGTTTGCTCTAACAGGAAAGCTGAGAATGTCAGGCAAAAGGAAGGTCCTGTCCAAAGGGATACATTTCAGGATGCCACATTTTCGTCCCTGACCTTGAGAGTAAATTTGAATATTTAGAAAACAAAAAAGAGGCCAACACTTCTAAATTCTTTGTGCACCTTCTGCTTGGGGGCTGTGAAAATCAGGTTAAATCCCCAGCTGACTGGCTGCAGAACGATGTAGCAGGATCAGATCCTCGCATACATATTTAGGTAGCGATGTCCACAAGGCCTCCTATGAGGAGGCCACCAGGGGTTGGACAGGGAGCTAGTACGAATTCAAGCAACAGAGGATTGATACTCTGAGCAGAAGCCAAGAAGTTGGGTCTAAGAATGTAGGGTGTCAGGGTGCATGTATTTCCAGATCTCAGCCGAGCATTACTCCAGAAGAGACCGGAGTTACAGAAAGAGAAGAACAATTTGAGTGCCAAAGGATTGAATGTGCCGCTCTGATTTTACACAATCTTGAGAGTGAAGCGCGAAGGGAAGGATTTAGGTCTCGCCTACAAGATATCAGAAGCTTATTAGTTACGAAAGACCTTTTGTCTACTATGCCAAAACTCACAATGGTCTTGGAGCATGCCCATTGGTTGGCTTTATTGTCACTCTTCTTTCCTTGCTTCTTATATGATGGCTTTCCTTCCTACTCTTGCTTTGTGCCACCCCTGGTGCATAGCCTCTTCACCATCCTTTTTGATTGACTGACTTGTATATTTCCACTGCTCACATTTAGGAAACTACTTGTTCGTAGCATGTAGAGACGCATGCTCTGCATACTCCTGCCATTTAATGTTGGTTTCAAACTGTTGCAACTTGTTTTTCTTCAAAGTAGTCTTTTAAGCACAAGGTCTCTGTGACTCCTTCCCTGGTCATGAGTGCACATGGGCACCGACTCCACTGTTGGATTGGTTTTCTCTGCCGTCTGGTTCAGACGTGTATCACCATTGCTTGCTGTACCTATGTGAACGACGTCTCCCATCGCGGCTCCAGAGCCTGTCTTTCCTTCCCTTCACCGAGAAGACCTATTGACGCTATTTCAGTTCTTTGTACGTCCACTTCATTTCTCAATTCGTCGTCCCACAACCAGACCACTTGGCCCTCGAGGCCCTTCGGGGCAGAATGAAGAATTGCACAAGGTAATGGAATGTACGTCCTTCAGAAGATTCCCTCTGTGCCATTCCAGATACCCCTGGGACGATCTCCACACCATCTGTAACTTGTGCCTATCGCTAGAGCATGATGAGAGCCACTGTGACTTTTGCTTGGCCTTTAGAAGCAAGAAGGCCTTTTGGCAGTGACAAGACAGCAGTGGGCCCACAACGGGATGTATAGATCTTCCTTGGAGACGCCTGACATCTTTGCCTAGGTTGACCCACTCAGTGCCAAAGAAAAAGAATCAGATGAATCACCTGACCTACCGGCTCGCCAGCCCTCATGATCTCTCATTGGCTTCGACTTTTTGGAGCCTGAGGAGGAAGAACTTCTGGAGAAGAACGAGGCACCTGAGGACATTCCAACTCCCTCTGTCGATCTCAGAACTAGCCAAAAACCACGCTGGGACGCGTGTGTACAGTCGACATCCAAACCTCTTCTAAAACCCATAATCATCCACACATCAAAGCCAAGCACAACCCCTCCGGGGAAGGGTGGCGAGCTATGTGCATAAACCGCCGTCTATTTCAGGTGTGCTACTGCCCTTGGGTCCTGGTGGACACCGAGGCAAGGCCTTGTAGCCGAGAAGGGATCCAAACTGGGGCCTCGATCCCCGGTTGCCCTTGAGTCCGAAATCATGCGTTTGGCACTGAACTTTCGAAACCGACTCTTTCATCTCGGCCTTAAGGACCGTCAATTCTGTAGGCACTATCGGCTCCAAGGATATTGACAACTGACTCACAGGAAATGTCTAGCCTCGAGAAACTGCAACAGGAGCTGGATGAGAGGCAGTTGCGTATCATCCAGCCACGCGCAGGCAAGATCTCTGCTTCAGAAAAGACTCTGCTTAAGTGCGGGCTTGCCTTTGAACATGTTCCACCTGGGGACACTTCAATGCCACCATTGCCCTAAAAAAGGCCTAGGAACAAGGCTGTTGCACCTACTCCCCCTCCTATTCGACCTACCCCCTTCTCCACCACCTCCTCTGCTCCCTCCACCACCTCCTCTCTCACCTCCTGTGACTTCCCCTTGGTGGTCACCGAAGTCCTACTCCGACACAGGTAGCCCTAACACCTAAAGAGGACTTTGGGGCCCTGGTCTACCCGCATTCCACGGATGGTCCTTGGGAGGATTACAATTTGGTTCCTGATGGGCACCCAGATCTCGAACACGTCCTTGGTAGGACTTCCCCGCCAGATGACACCATGGCGTACCACAGCGTTATCCAGTGCACGACTGCTTATCATATAGTGGAAATGTATGTCACCCCAAGGGATGACAACGTCGTGGTTGAGACGCTTTCTAAAACAGTGTTCTCTCCAGTGCCTGCCTATGGTTTAAGGGGATGATAAAATCTGCTCCCAAGATCTTCAAGGAGCTGGTCAAATCCTGGGTGGTAGCACCCAGATTGAAAGAAAGAGAAAAAAAAAGTTCAAGCCGGCACCCTCTGGCTCACTTTACATCAGGGAATCTTGTCTCACCCTGATCATCGTCACCACCCACAAAAAGAGCAGTATCCCAGGCCACGGGTGATGCACCTCCTCCTGACAAAGAGAACAAGCATGTCGATGCTGTAGGTAAGAGAGCAGCGATAGGTGCTGCCACACACTAGCACATCACCAGCTCAGTGGGCATACTGTTCTGGTGATAGGGCTCTGTTAGAAGAGAGGGAGGGCCTCCTCCAACATCTCCCTGACCAATCCCTGATGATCGAGGGGAAGAAATAATAGAGGAGGGCAAAGCTATCTCCAGTCCATGCTTTGGAGTGAGCCGATTCAGCAGCTAGAGGGCTATCACCTCAGTTATCCTTTGGTGCCACTCCTGGCTTCATATTTTTGGCTTTAAGCTGGAGATGCAGCATACAAATGGATTATGTTACCCTGTAAGCAAGCATCTGTTTGTTGCATGTAATGCTGTAGATTCACATGCCACCACCCTCCTCCCCCGAAGTAAGTGTTTGCTACAGGTATCTCCCACCTCCATAATTCGCTTTTCTACATGCATGGCCACTGTTCTATTGTATGCTCTACTCCATACCTACTCTTACCCACCATGCAAAAAAATAATCTAACCATGGAGTCTGGGCCCATACACATTCACAACCAGAGGAGGAGCCACATAGACCTTTAACTCAATGCTTTTTTGAAGAAAAACAAGTTGCAACAGTCCGAGCCCAACACTAGATGGCAGCAGTATGCAGAGCATATGAATCTACAGCACTACATGCAATGAACAGATGCTTCCATGGTAAGTAACGTAATCTTTTCTTTTTGTTTTATCACTCCAAGAGAGTGAATGTATTTATCAGTATCTGTCCCTTGTGTGCATCTTCGACCTCACCAAATGTTATGTTATGAGTGGATTTGTAGAGCGCGCAGCTACTCAATAGAGTGTCCCGGCGCTGAGATTGAAAGAGACACAAAGACTGACAGAGGAGTACATCAGTACCGGGGAGAACGGATTTTAAACTATTTGCTGGAACAGCCAGGTTTTTAGTTCTTTCCTGAACGCCAATATGTTCGTGGCCTGCCTGAGCGAGAGAGGCAGTTTGTTCCAGTGTCTAGCCACTTGCACTTGAAAAGACCGTCCACCGCGGCGACTTCTGAAATATTTTGGAGTCATAATTAGGTGTTGGTGCGCTGACCTCAGAGCTCTGCCAGGCACGTAATACGAAACTCTTCTGCGAATATACTGTGCCCCCATGTCGTGAAGAGCTTTGAAGGCCATGACCAATGCTTTGAAAAGTATTCTGCAACGGATAGGCAGCCAATGCAGAGTCTTCAGATGGTGAGAGATCCGATCTCTAGGTCTGAGCCCCAAGACTGCCCTAGCCGCTGCATTCTGCACGATCTGAAGTCTGTTCAGTAAGAACTCTGGAAGGCCCAGATAGAGGACGTTGGCATAGTCCAATCTGGAGGTAATGAGGGCCTGAACGACCGTCTTTCTGTGAGAGGTCGGCAAAAGGAAGAGAAACCTGCGGAGCATTTTCAGGAGACCAAAACACGTGCCCGCCACTGCCTGTACTTGAGATGTCATAGCTAAGGCGTCGTCCATTTTCATTCCCAGATTTTTTCAGTCTTAACTGCTGACTGGGGGGGGGGGGCCATATTAGAAGGCCACCATTGTTTCCAGGCGTCCAGGGGAGGGTGCCGAAAAAATAATTTCGGATTTTCCGGATTACATTTAAGATTATTGTGTCGGAACCAGACAAAAATTTCTTTCAGGCATTTATTTATCTTTACCCCATTAAACTCCTCGCCCTTCTCACAGGTGAAGAGCAACTGGGTATCGTCGGCATATGATATAATCATAGCCCCGCACTCTTCTGCTAGGGTAGCCAAGGGAGCCATATATATATTGAAAAGTATTGGACTCAAGATAGATCCCTGCGGCCCGCCAACATTCAAGGGCGGGATGCTGGCTGAGAACGGAGGCAGCCAAACTTCTTGGTATCTGTCCTCCAGAAAAGAGGAGAACCACTTCAACACCGTTCCTCCAAGTCCACACTCCCGTAGCCTCCACAGGAGGCGGTCATGGGGTACGGTGTCGAAAGCCGCAGAGAGGTCCAAAAGAACAAGAACTGCTTTGCCACCTTTATCAAGAGTTTCTTTGATAGATTCGGAGACTTCTAGCAGCGCCGTCTCTGTACTAAGGTTCTGCCTGAAACCAGACTGGCTCGAATGGAAAATGTTATTGGCTTCAGCAAAATCGCTGATCACAGTGTGAACGTATTTCTCTATTGTCTTTGCAAAGAAAGGCAACAAAGAGATGGGTCTGTAATTAGATAATTCCAGTGGATCCGCCGTAGGTTTTTTCAATAAGGGAATTATTTTGGCGCTCTTCCAACTTACTGGGACCTGACCACTATGCAGAGATACATTAAGAAAACTATTCACTGTCTGGTTTAAAATCTCCGCCATGGCCGCCATAAATTTGGCCGGACAAGGGTCCGCAGGTGAGCCAGACTTAAGGCCTTGCATAATTGCCAAGGATGTCTCTAAGGGCAAGGGAGGAAAGAGAGACAGGGAGGCGCTACCCGCCTGATTCTGGGGGGCAGCCGAAAAGGAGGCCTGCACTTCTTTCTCATCTAAGGCATCAAAGGAGGATTGAATCCCCACAACCCCGACCCACAGCGCTCCATGTTGCTCGCTTTCTTCCCTCTTTTGCCCTTTCCCTCATGTGCTGCTTTTTATGTGCACCCCACCCCATTTTGCTCTCTCCTGCCCCACTCTGTCCATTTATTCCTCCTCGGTTTAATTTTAATAAATTATTTCATGCCCCTTCCCCTTGCTCCCCACACCGACTCTGTTGCTTAAACATCAGGCGTATGTGTGTGCATGTGGGGTGACTCGTGCGTTCCCCTACTGAATGAAGCAGCACCAGTAGCGTAATGATGCATTTTGCTTTTTACTAGTGCTGTACAGTGTCACCAAAAAATACTGTTCAAGCCAATAGGTCCCAAAGGTGAGACCTATGAGCTATGTCAAAGATTATTTTTGACTTTTTACAGATAAAGGTAGCCCGTAACTTTTTTTTAGCTCTTCTTGGGGATTAGGTGTTTGATTGTCTAGATCCTCGTTTTTCATTTTACACTGCAATTTTAGTGTTCTGATGTTTGCTTCTCTCGATGTTTGACTCCTGCTTTTGGTGTACGGGGAGGAATTTTATTGTCATCTGGCTAAAACATGTGGTTGTTGCAATTATGTGACCTTGGCCTCCTTTTCCTCTGCCTTAGCTTCTTGGGCCTAGGATTGGTTCCTTTGGCTTAATTACAGTATGAAATTATTATCCCTCAGGGAAGATAAAAGTATTGGAATTTAGATATTTGGGATTTAGTGCTGGTATGGTTGGTAGGGGTTCTCTTTTGTTTAAATGAAGGATTTTGTGCAGGAGCCTTAATTTTTCTTAGAAGCCTGCCGCCAGTACTGCTGTGTGCCGGGGTTGGCCAATGCCATGGCTTGCCTAGCCTTGATTCCACCCCAGGCCTCTCTTCCAACCACCCTACCCGTCCTGCCTCGTTAACTCACTCCTGCAAGTTCTTTTTCATTTCTGCTTGACTCGGTTTTCCTATCTTTGGTTTTCTCCCTTTTCTGCCAGTCTGGCCTCAATGTATCAACAGATGTAAACCCAGGCATTCGCAAATTCTGTTTGCATGTATTGTATGCACAAATCGTGTTTATCCCATTAAAGCTTGTCCTACTGGCTTTGCATTGCTTGGGAAAACATAGCACGAAATATTGCTTTCTGTGCAGAATTCAAACAGAAAGAACTGAGTGTTGCAAACAGCATACTTGAGTTTATTTTTCTTGTTTGAAGTAATTTGTTGTGTAGTCTAATGGAAGTACTTCCTGAAATGCGTAATGATACATTGCCAGCTGATACCATGAGGTGAGAGAGTAGTACTTCACTGGGTTAAGGGATGGTTCCGTTAATGGGTAGCAAGGGGCTTTAGTGTTCAAGGAAGGGTAGGGCTAAGGGTTAGTTTGTGTTTTCAGGGTTCAGGTGTAGGTAGCATTAAGGGATAGTATGGCTATGTAAGGTTTAGAGACTGGCAGCATGAAGGGGTAGTAACAGTTTTTAGGGTTAAACGAAGTCTAGCGTCAAGGGTTAGTAAAGGGTGTTTAAGTTTCATGGAAGGTTAGCAGTTTTTTAGGTTTCAGGGAAGGGAAGCATTAAGCAGTAGTAATGGTTTTTAGGCTTCACAGAAGGGCAACGTTAATAGTAGGGAGTTTTTTGTGTTCAGATAAGTGTTGTATTAAGGGGTAGTAGGTTTTTTTTCTGAGTTTAGGGATGGGTAGCGTTAAAGGATAGTAAGGGATTTTTGGGGTTCTGGAAGGGTTGCAATAAGGGGAAGTAAGGGTTTTTTAGGATATGGGGAAGGCTAGCATTGTCATAGCAAAGAGTTTGTAGTATTCGATTAATGGTAATTTAAAATTACAGTACATTAAATAAGTAAATCAATTTAATATAAAAATATTTTAATATGAACCAAATATAATAATAATAAAATACTTTAATAATTACATTTATTTTTGGAAGCAGCGGAGCTTAAAAAAACTGTTAAAACAGGAATTAGAAGGAGGAGGCACCATTCTCTCAAGGAGTGCCATTGTAAGGTTTCTGTGAAGTTGATGATGGAAAGGGAAGGGGTGAGCCGGAAGGGGGGCTGAGATTGAAATACAGCAACCAATTCCTCTCGACTGCCCTGCTCTCTATGTTGGTGCCAGAGAAGAACAAACACTATATCTCTTATCTAGGTGTCCTATACCATTGCAGTGGCATGCGTTTGAACGAAGGTCAAGCTCACCTGTAACACAATAGCTAGTCTTGATACAGAGCTCTGGCTCACCCAACTTGATGAGCCAAAGCTCTTGGAGGCTAAGCACTTTTTCTGCTGAAGCACACACATTCTGCCCAATTAAATCATGTAGTCCTTGTTACCAACATGTAGGCGGAGCCAGTGTCCCTCCCTGTGGTACTCCTGAAAGCTGCAATGTCAAGCTAGACCTAAAATTAATGCTGCTGCCCCCACATGCAAACACCTGCACGAAATAAGTTCCTAGTCCTTGGACAATATCTGCTGTTTTTACAGTTATTTCTCCATTCTCCACGTTTACACTGCTATTTCTCCACTTTCCGCCCTCCCTCTGCTCATATATGGCGTACGACGCCCACCACACCCGAGGAGTTGAATTATTGTTGACGTTATTTGGCAGCCCGTGTGTTCAAGAAACGTCTCTAACTGTGAATCTCTCGGACGTTGGGAGTGGCACGGGCCCCTCTTGTATAAAAAAAAAAAACCACTAATAAGTAAATCGTGTGTTTTTTCAAAACCGTCTCTTTCATCACCCTCCTTGCTGGTCAATTTTGTTTACTTTTTGCCGACCCTGTTCTGTTCTCGGCGTCTTCCTCTGTATGCGTCTGTCTCTGCACGCCCAGCTCTGCTCGGCTTCTTGGTCCTGTTCTAAGCCCACCCTGTGCAATTGTTTGTTGTTTTTTGATAACTGTACCACGTACCCCTTTGCTCCTGTGCAGAGTTGTGGCGGCCCACAGGACCTTGCCGCAGTGTTAACCTGCACAGATGAACGCGGCACAGCGCCTCATGGCAGGACAGATCGGCGCCAGAGCCTCCGACCCCCCTCTCCTGCCCCCAAGCACATACATTATAGCGCCCCGCTAGCTGCACCTCACACTGAACGAACGGTAACCCCAGAAGGGCTGCAGCCAGCGATCCGTGACTGAGGGGAAACGCAGAAATAGCCCTGCCCCGCCCGGTGTCACAGCTGTGCCTGTAACTGTCTGCGGGGTGGGCCGAGGGGAGGGGGTGTGGGGAGGGATCGTGTGGAAATAAACCTCACAGTGCCCGCGATGATAACAAATACATGTCCTTACTTCCTGTCCCCTCAGCAGTCTTTCCACTTTTCCGGACACTGCGGCCTGCGGATCTTTTACCCAACGCCGTGCTTCAGACTCCTGCTCGGCCAGAAGGCCAGGCCAGCTCCGGGAAAGTCCAGCTCCGGAGGCTTCCGTGTCGGGGATCCTCCGGGGCCCAGCTATGAATGGAGCAGCGTCATGTGCAATGAGACCAGGGCCCATGGGGAGGTGAGGGGCCCGCGCAGGGGAGGCCTCTTTGCCAGGATAGCACCCTGGGCGGAAATACATGTGGGCCCTGCTGCTGCTGTGAATAAAAGGGGGGGTTGAGATACGTTTGTGTTCAGAAGTCAGTCCCTGGGAAACTGCATCAAAGTTGTGACTGACCTGTGAACACATTCATTTCTGCACCTCCCTCAACTCGCCCGAAACGCTTCCAGGTTAGCTCCTCACGATGCTGGCAAGTTCTTTCTAGGAAACAAGCCCCCAAAAGAGAAGGACCAATAATTATCCTAGACAGTGTGCAATGATGTCGCTTCTTTATAAAAAGAGCTATCACAATCCTGTCTAACACTACCTTGAATGGGAATTGGATGCATTTTTTAGTCAAAACTTGACTTAATAAACATATGTAGTGGCTGGTCCCTGTTTAACTCACGCACCACTGAGGAAACATTCCAGTTGGTTCTGATTACACCATACATATACAACCTATGACTTCCTGTGTTATCAAATTGATATTATTGGTGTATGCTGTCAAATGCAGATGTTTCTGATACTCCCAGGAAAGTGCACCCTGCTGCTTGAGTGAAGTTTTCCATCCAAGGTTCTTAGAGGTTTGTGATACTGATCTGTTTTCATAAGTGCGCTGAAGAAGCCTCTTCATTGTTTGAGCATTATACAAAAACAACTAGAAACCTGAAAAGAACTTATTTAATTATAATTACATTTATGTAGCGCTTGTTACTCCAAATGAGGTTTTGAGACTCTACAGCAAGCAGCACGCTAAACTGGAACCCTGGGTTAGAAGTAGTTTGATAGTAAATGATTCGTTTTTAGGTCTCGCCTGAGCCAGCGCAAGCGCTTCTCTGCGAGACATTTAGTAGGTGGCTTTTTAAAGTGCTACCCACAGGCTTTTGCTGGCCTCCAGCTTGCGTTCACGATCGCGTGCATGTGCACAGCTGCCATCTGGGCCGGCCACCAGCTTGCTGTTACGCGCACAAGCGCGCGCGACGTGCACAGCTGCCATCTGGCTTTCTCGCGTGAATCCCCTCCCCTACCCCATCCCTTCTCCCACTCCCTCCTCGTCAGCTTCATGCGCACGGAGCGCTGCTGCAGCCTCTCACCGTCCAAGGCGCCATCTGGACCGCGATCAGTTTCACTTTAGCGTTGCACTTTCGCGCGCACACAACTCCCGATGCAGGCTGCATTCTCGTCTCAGGTTACTTGTTATTTCGAAGGCCCCCTGTTCTTTGTGGAGTCTCCAGTTTGATTTCACCACCCACAACAATCCAAGGCAGTCGCCATCTTAGTTAAGTGTTTTGTTACAGTGAAGCTCACGGGCACTTGTTTCAGAAAGGGGCACAAAAGACTTATTAGCAAAGTAGCTTCCTTACCATGCCTACCTGCTGTGCTGCTCTGGCTTGCTCTAGTGTGTGGAAAAAGAACTGCGACTACAGCTTTCACAGGTGAGTTAAACCATAGATCTACGCAGTGCAACATTAGTGCCTCGCAGACACCATTATCAGTGAGCGGATGAAGGGACATAACGCATCCAAGCCTATTTAGCACAATCAATATAACCTCAAGCACCCTTGCAGCCGATGTTGCTACATTTCAGGTGAGAATAGTCCCCCCAGTTCCGTGCCTCTTTTTTCTCTGCAGTCCTAGTTTTGCTTTTTCCGCTAGTCCACGCAAAACCGCAAGTACTATGATAGAAACAACAGCCGGTCGAACTATTCACACGTGACACTGGGAAATGTGAAATTTCTCTCAGACCTCGGTATGAGCATGTCTTTCTGTTTGCATCCTTAGGTTCGTTTATAGCGCCTTGACGCCCTTGGGCTTAGTTCGCGCGTTACAAGTTTTATATTCATTCATTCATTCATTCATTCATATAGCGCTTACTATCCCTGACGAGGCGTTGAAAGGATATATAAAGTTTTCACTTATCCTGGATCAGTCCGATGCGCATGACGTAGAACTAAGCATACCCATAGACAGCAAAGTGAATCACCGAGTGAAACGACCGCATGCTATTGACTCTTTTACATCATCATAGGTGAAACCATCCTTGCCTTACTAGTCAGGAGTGGGCGTGATCCTCCATTATGTAGTGCCATACCACTTGCACCCTATGAAACTCAACATATCCACCCAAAACAAGCATTGGCATAGCCAATAGGTCTCGCCTTTGGGACCTTATAAGTGTTTAGCCATGCAACAGTTGATGTTGCACCAAGGATATTGTGCTGGATAACTAAACACTTATAAGGTCCCAAAGGCGAGACCTATTGGCTATGCCAATGCTTGTTTTGCTTCTTCTCCATTGTAGGTTAATTGGGTTATGTCTGTGCATTTAAGATCTCAAGCGTTAACTCCACTTTTTGATAGAAGTAAATTATTAGAATCAAAATAAGAGGTAACATGAGTCGTTAGTGGGAAAGAGTGACGTGCCCTTGTTATTTGAATGAGAAGATAGGGAGGTTTGAAACTAGTTAGGAAAGACCATGGTCGATTTCTCTACTTAAAGTCATGTTTTCCACATATCACGTAGTTTAGCTTTTAAGTGACAGAAAGTGACAGCATTATAAAGCAAAGAGGAGGTACATTTTGTTAGTATATTTAAAAAGGTATAGTTTCAAGGAGTAAAAAACTTGTATCTGATAGAGACTTCTAGTCTCAGATTCCTTACCTTCGAATTATCCCCAGGCGTCCGATAGGATCCGGAAGTTTTTCGTGAGCAGTACCCCTGCGCGGTAGGTGCGTTGTCTGCACCAAAAGTAGCATGTGATGTGCCTATACAGTAGCCACCCCAGCACACTGATGTCAGTTCTTTTCTTTCCGCGCCAGTCAGCACAGATCCGGAGAGAGCTACCCCCAGCCATTTTTTGAGTGACCTTTTTGACTTTTTATCAAAGTCTTTTTTGAGATCTTCTGTTGTGGCAGGGTGTCAAATAGGAAGGCCGGCTTCAGGCCCTGCGGCGCCTGTCACCGACAGATGTTTGTGACGGGCCTGTACCTTGTTTGCCTACGGTGCCTCAAGCACGATCATGACGCGAAGACCTGCATCGACTGCTGCGCCATGCACCCTAAGAGCGCTCCTGGGCCCCGGTGATGCCATCCCCATTCTCATCACCAACACGGAGCCGGAGGGACGTCCTCTGATGACGGCTCCAACACCGACTGCCTCTCAGGCCGGAGCCCAAGACCTAACCCTGTTCCTGTGGGCTGGGACTCTGGGAGGATTGGGTGGGGTCGCTGGACCCTGAAGCATACAAGTCCCTAGACCCTAACTGTAGGAAGCTGCCTTTTATGTAGTATACCAAAACGAGGTATACTATGTAGAAAGTCCAGACAACCCTTATTGGCTTCCAGGGCTTAAATTATTGATCCCAAATATCTCTTTTGTGGTAGTGTGGGCGAACAGTTTAGGCTAATTAGAGGGTAGTGTTAATGCACTTGTTGGACATAATGAGTCAATAAATGAGGCACAAACTCAAGAAGAAACTCCAGACCAATTTTAGAAAAATAACAGGTAATTTTATATATTTTAACGGCAAGAACTTCGTAATTGAGTAAGCATTTTTTGTTATAGCAATTTTTTTACAGGTAAGTAAAAATGTCACTTAAATGCGTTTTTACGCAGTACTGCTCGTCTATGGTGAAAAGGGTATATACTGCATCTAGATAATTGTAAACGATTCTCAGTGGTCCCCTTTAGTACTTAAGGTGCTAGGGGGCCAAGTTCCAAAGTACCACTAGCAGTTCAAGTTTTCCTGCCCTGGAGTGTCCTGGTGCCGAGGTGCTGGACAGGTTGGTAGACTTGCGTGCTACACCGTAGGAAAAGAGGGGGCCCACCTAGAAACAGCCTGCAGAGGGGAACTTGGGGACAAGGTTGGGAGTTCCCAACGGAGGCTCGGTTCGTGGGGGTCCTGGGAGCAGGAGAGCATAGTCTGTTGTCGTGGACCTGGGCGAGGTAGCTCGGGTGCAGAGGGTTTTGGTCGGCTGGTGCCCGTGCGTCAAAGGCACCCACAGTTCTCGGTTAGACCTGCAAAGGGGGACAAACAGGACAGCTGGGCCACTCTCTTTGTTGGCCTCGGCGATGCTGACGTCCCTCGTCAACTGCTCGGTCTTTGCAGCGTTGGAGTCTGGATTTGACTCAAACCAGCTTTAATTGCTGCAAGGGGTCCGGTACGCTGGTTATTGGTTCAGGGTCGCTACAGTTGGTCCTGGCGGCTTCTCACTTGGTGGGGAGACTGATCTGACCTCTTGGAGCACAGTGACCTCTTCCTGGGCGGCTGCTGCATCAGACCCGGTGAACAGCCGAACGGTGAACAGGACATTGTGGTCAGTGCCTACATGCTGCAGGGAAGTGGCACCTCCACTTCAAGGGAGATCCTGACGGCTTGGCGAAGTGCTGGAGGCCCTCCGAGGCTTTTTGGAGGATGCACAGCTGCAGGACAAATCAGATTGTCGCAATTGTCGTGACAGGAGCAGGTAGGCAGGGTTTGGCGCTAAAATCCACCAGCAGTCTGCAGTTCTCGGTTCTTCAGGTCTTTTTTTGTCCTCTTCTTTCTTCAGTCGGACAAATCTGACCACCTAAATACTCAATTTAGGGGCGTTAAGGGGAGTGAAGGTCTCTACACCCCCTATATGACCACTTTCTGTGGGGAGTGGACATAACCCTGTTCCAGAATGCCTGATTCCACCAAAATCAAGATGGTGGAATCCTTCTTTCATGGCGCACATCAGGCAGCCCACCTTAGGGGTGTGACTGGCCTGGTAGTGTACCACGCCTCCTAGCATAGCTAATTTCCCACCAGTCCTGGTGCCAAATGGGCCTCAGGGTAGGGGGTGGCATCTCCTAGGTCTGGGGGAACCCAGGTTTGCATATCAAAGGTGGCAGGGGCTTTGAAGTCACTGACCTTGATATGCAGATTCACTAGTCATCCTGCTGTAGGAGGTGTGAACACGTCCTCCGGAGCAGGCATTGTTTCTGGCTTCAGAGAGCGCAGGCTCTCACCTGCAGGGGGTCAGAAACATGTCTGTGTTGACAGGCTGGACGATACCAGTCAGTCAGCACCCTAAGAGGCTGGTAGGTTTTCAGAGGGCACCTTTAAGGTGCCCTCTGGGTGCATGTTTTAATAAATCCACTACTGGCACCCGTGGGGATTTATTAAGACAAGGTGTTTGACACCAAACACCATAGGTTTCATAGAAGCCATCATGTAGCTAGGGAACTCCTAATGACCAGTGCCCAGTAAATATACTAAAGATGGCTTCCCTGTTCACTTGTACTATCTAGCAATTGAACTAGACAGCACAGGGGCATATCTGCTCATGCAGATATGTCCTCACATGTAATATAATGCACCCTCCTTTAGGGCTACAAGGCCTGCTGTAGGTTGTGACTTACATATATTGTATGCAATGTCTGTGGACATGGCACACGGGGTGTGCCATGTGGGCATGGCAGACGGGGTGTGCCATTACTTATGGACATGCCCTTTGATGGCTCCCGTCTCTTGGGAGACAAGTTGGCTACCCTGCTGCTGAGTTGTGGGGCCTGGAGTGGAGCTGATGTGGGCCCCGATTGACGACTAGAAGGTCCTGGCCCATTCTGACCCATCGGACCCCCGACGGCCCGGAGCGCCTGCTGAACTGAGCCTGGTGGCGGCAGAGAAGAGGCCTGCTCGACTTATGACCAAAGGAGAGGAAACGGCTGGGGACCAGCGCGAGGCTGGAGTGCTTCAAGGATAGCAGAGCTACGACCAGGTCTTTGGGCCTTTCCATGACCCCTCACCAATCCCAGTCTGACTTTCGCTCCATTCGTGGGCATGGAAGGGGCTTATAGCCGCGTCTTTACCCGCCCAGCCACCACGGCGTGCAAGCTTCTCAGCCTCTGCGTGGCCGAGGACGCTGAACCCCCAAACTCCGTGGGTCAGACAGCCAGAGGTGGGCCAGTCCACTCCTCTCCCCACACCCCTAAAAAGCAGCAGCCTATAAACCCCTCTAGTTTGCTCTCCTACCATCATGGGCACCCAGTGGGAGGCCGGTAATGCCATCACCTGCCCCACTGAAGGTCAATAACATCAGACTGTTGGGTTCTTCAGATTGTCTGAAGGGGCTACTCCAACCCCTTTTTGACTTCCCCTCCACCTATGTCACCCACTTTTGACAGGCTGACGGAGGACCATCTCTCCTTGCTCCGCCAGGAAGTAGCTGCTTTCTTGGCCAAGGGAGCCATAGAAAGTGTGCTGACCCAGAAGTAGGGTGTGGTTGTTATTCCTGCTGTTTTCTGGTGCCCAAAAAGGACGGACGCCCTCTCAATTTCTTCCTGAAAATGGAGAAATTCAAAATGCTCACACCCTCTCAAGTCCTGTCTGCCCAGGAGCTGGGAGACTGGATAGTAACGTTGCACTTGCACGACGCATACTTCCACATTCCCGTCCTGCCTGCCCAGACGCGTTAAATGCGGTTTACGGTGGAGCACAAGCACTTTCAGTTCACTGTGCTCCCGTTTGGATTAACCAATTCCCCTCGGGTGTTCACCAAGGTGATGGTGGTGGTTGCCGCTTATCTGCGGAGATCAGGGGTGCCAGCCTTCCCCTATCTCGATGACTGATGTTGAAGGCAGGCTCACTCCAGGCTGTTGTCTCTCCCCATCCCCTCCCCTCCCCCCTCCAGGCTACAGTGGACCTCCTGCACTCGCTGGGGTTCACTATCAGTGTGCCAAAGTCACACCTGACTCCCTCTCAGACGCTTCTTTTCATCGGATCTGTTCCGGACGTCGTGCAGTATCACGTCTGTTCTACCGGACAGAGAGCCCAGGATATCCAGCATGATACTGATGTTTCAGCCAATGATACCAATGTTTCTGCCTCTATCCTCGATTTCAGTGAGACTGACTTTGAGGCTGCTGGTCCTCATGGCCTCCTGCATGTGGCACATGCCCGCTGGCATATCATGCTCTACAGTGAGATGTTCCAATGGGCACAGCATCAGGGAAATCTCTCCAACATGGTCCAGATCTCAGAGGGAACTACAGAGGATCTGCACTGGTGGTTAAAGAACTGCAATTGGGTCAGCGGCAGATCCCTCTCCCTTCCACAACCAGATCTGACAGTGGTGACAGATGCGTCACTCCGGGGATGGAGTGGCTGTCTGGGAGAGATGGAGATCAGAGGCCTCTGGCAGAATTCGGACTCCACATCAGCATACTGGAGCTCCGGGCGATCCAGCTGGCATTAAACGTCTTCCTGCTCTCCATCGAGGGGATGCTAGTGCAGGTGTTCACAGACAACACCACCACCATGTGGTACTGCAACAAACGGCAGGTTGGGGTCATGGATCCTTTGTCAAGAGGGCCTGCGTCTCTGGACATAGCTGGAATGTCCGGGCATATCCATGGTGGTTCAACACACAGCGGGCTTTCTGATTGGCAGAGCGGACAAACTCAGCCGAAGATTCCTAGCGGGTCATGAGTGACGTCTTCATCTGCAAATACAAACTACCAAAGTAGTATTCCCTCACGACCTATATTTCTTTGAATAGCGGCTTCTCAGAGCTCAAACATGGGGCATAAGAAACATTCTCCACACAAAGTAATTACTTATTATTACATCTTTTATTTCATTTTTTCTTTTTTTTTTTTAAATAAATCTTTTCGTATTTCATATCTTAGAACAATATTTTCAGTATATGTATATATTTATCAATTACAACACAGTGACTATCATCATTTGTCCACTAATGTTGTACATAAGCTGCATCATATTTCAACATTTTTAAGATCACAGTTAGTGAAATAATTACAGTTTAGTTCAGCACATCCCTACACACATATACACCTCTCACAACTTCTACAGTCATATCTCTTGCACTCAGTACATTCACACTCAACACCCCAGAGCAACACTGCATGCACAGATGGAACAGAACCGGGTGATCAATTCAACACACGATTGCTGTGCTGGTAGCTGGGGTGTCACACTCTCTCTGGTCGACGTACGTTTCAATGGTATACTATTTTCTAAACCATCTTCTTCAGGACCTGTTATTTATTGCTTTGTAACGGGTGGAAGGAGGGGGAAG
This sequence comes from Calotriton arnoldi, assembly GCA_963921515.1. Classification (NCBI taxonomy): domain Eukaryota; kingdom Metazoa; phylum Chordata; class Amphibia; order Caudata; family Salamandridae; genus Calotriton; species Calotriton arnoldi. The sequence goes on from CAWUFW010004717.1 coordinate 466,203, forward strand.
AGAATTCTGTCACTAATATTCGTATCGTGTTCTGTGAAGGTACTTATAGACTCGATGTCAGTACTAGGCCTTGCTTCTTAAAAGCGGTCTTTCAAAGGTCTTATATTGTAGTGTCCTGAAAAGTATTGAAAAGCCTTAGCAAAAATCCGTGCCACTGGCTAGATTGTGGTACCAGAGTAGTTCAGTCGAGATAGTGGAGGAAACCTCTCTCCGATGGCCTTTGTATTTTGTCAGTACTTGTTTAGCTTGGTTTATTCTATCAATGGCCTGGCGGCATCCATAACATTCTCAGTGCTTGCGGCATCCATAACATTCTCAATGCTTGCGGCAAGTTGTAATAATGGTTTTGTTTTCGATGTGCATGCCGTGTCAAGTACGGTCCGCAGCACAGTTTTTCATATAGTGCTCGCTCGCCACGCTTGCCCTCTTGTGTCAGCCATAACCCACGTCTTCATCTGGAAGTGGTGCAAGGCCTCTTTCAGCAGTGAGGAGAGCCTTGGTTAGATCTGTTTGCCACCGCCGAGAATGCGCAATGTCAGCGGTTTTGCAAGCTGGAGTTTCCTAGGAGACTCTAGCTCGTGCACGCTTTTCATCTTAAGTGGAGCTCAGACCTCCTTTGCACCTTTCCGCTCATACCACTCCTGCCCAGAGTTCTCAAGAAGATCAGGAACGAACGGGCCCAAGTCATCCTTGTGGCTCCAGACTGGGCTTGGAGAGTTTGGTATCCCGAGCAGTTGAGCGTAGCCATTGGTCCTCCAATCGGGCTGCCCCTTTGGGAGGATCTTCTGTTGCAGCAGCAGGGGAGGTTTCTCCACCTGAACCTATCAGCACTCTGCCTTTAAGCATGGAGATTTAGCGGCAACACTTGACAGCTTTTGACCTTCTGCCCGAAGTCTGCAATCTTATCTCGGCAGACAGGCATCCCTCTACCAAGACTGTATACGCCTGCCGTTGGAGCAAGTTTGTAGCATTGTGTGCAAAGAAATGGGTTGACACTCTTTCTGCTCCCCTCTCTCAGGTCCTTCTCTTTATCCTTCTCTTACCCAGCAAGGCTCTGCTTTTGGCACCTTAATGGGTGATCTTTCCGCTATCTCATCCTTTCTGCAGTTTTCAGATCAGCCATTCTTGCTCAAAACCCCTGAGGTGACTAGGTTTTTGAAAGGTTTGCAACATGTTTCCACCTTCACCCTTCATTATGCCTCCGTGGGACCTCAATCTTGTCCTTACTTATCTGATGTGCGCTCCCTTTGAGCCACTGCACAACAGTACTGCCAGACTCTTTACCATCAAGACTGCCTTCTTAATGGCAGTAGCATCTGCCCGGAGGGTCAGTGAACCTCAGGCTTTGTCATCCAAGCCTCCATACCTGAACAACTACCCAGACAAGCTGGTTCTTCACACTAGAGCTTCCTTTCTGTAGAAAGTTGTCACTTATTTTCATGTAGGCCAGTCCATCACCCTGCCTACCTTTTACACTCTGCCACATCCCTCTAATGAAGAGGAGCACATTCACTGACTGGACCCAAAAAGAGCATTGTCGTTCTACCTTGACCGCACGAAAGAGTTTCAGGTGAACGACCAACTTTTTGTGGGGTATGTTGGAGTGAAGAAGGTACAAGTCATACAGAAATGGTCATCTCCCGCTCGATTGTGCTCTGCATTAAGTACTTCTACGGATTGGCCAAGAAGCAACCCCCTGAAGGTCTGCATGCTCATTCCACCAGAGCAAATGCTGCGACCACTGAGTTAGCACGCGGAGTTCCGGTCCTGGATATCTTCCAGGCAGCAACATGGACTTTGCTGCACACGTTCACAAAGCATTGCTGCCTGGACTGTCGGGACGAGCACCTTGCTCCATCAGTCCTGCAGGACTTTCTAGTGTGAAACAGTTCCGCAGACCCACCTCCGGGGAGGTATTGCTTGGCTATCTATTCTAAAGTAAGGAATCTTCAATTAGAAGTCTCTATCAGATGAACAAGTTACTTACTTTCGGTAATGCCTTATTTAGTAGAGACTCTATCTACCCCCAGATTCCTTACCAACCCACCCATTCTTCCAATTCTGCAAACGTATTTCTAGGGACAGGGCTTTCCTCTTTCAGTCCCCTAGTTTTCCACACCGGTGGTCCGTGTTCCTCGAGGCACCGCGATCCTGTAGTGGAAAGTTGCACAAGAAAAAAAAACTATATAGGCGCTCTGGGGTGGCGCCTATATAGGCGAATATCTGATAGAGACATCTAGCTGCAGATTCCTTAACTTAGAATATCCCCAGGCGTCAGACTGGATCCGGAATATTTTTGCGTAGCAGTACCTCTGCGCGCCGGGGGGCGGTGCCGCCTAGCTCCGCCCTGACGTCCCCGGACATGACGTCAGTGGAGCTATATAGGACCCCCCCTGGCGCGCTGACATCAGTTTTTCCTTCTTTTCTGCGTTCCAACGCGGATCCGGGATTCAGCTGTTCCTCTGGCCTGTTTTTCTTCAGGCCCTTTTTCGACGTCCTTTGGCGTCGGGGAACAGTGTGCGATGCCTTCGGGCTTCAAATTGTGCGAAACTTGTTCGCGTCAGATGTCGGCGATGGACCCGCACGCCATTTGTATGTGGTGTCTTGGGTCGCACCATGACTCCTTGGAGTGTGACGCCTGCCGGCAGATGCGCCCAAAGTCCCTACGGGAGCGTCGGATGAAGCTCTTAGCCGCCCGGATTACCCGCACGGCGTCTCCCCGACGTTCTCCAGTTGGGTCTTCTCTCCGCCTCCGCTCCCGGAGTCAATCCCGCGAACGTCGCTCTACAGGTAAGTTGAAGAGAAAGTCACGGAAGTCTAGGTCCTCGCCTCCACGTGACGATGGGGGCCATGGTTCCAGTTCCCACACGGAGCCGTGCGCCCTGGAGTCCGCCTCCCTTTACCCGCCCTTTCCGGGTACAGGCGCAACTCGGCCCCAGATGGAAGCCTACTATAAGGCTCTGCACTCCATCTTCGGGTCACCTCCTCTCCCTGGCGCGCCTTCGGGTCCCACAGTGGAGGTAGGCATTCAGGTCGGATCTCCGCCGGCGGGTTCGCCCTCGGCGCCGACCGAGTGCCTCGGCTCCGGAGCCGTGCCGGCGTCATCATTGGTGCCGGCGGCCGAGTGCCTCGGCTCCGGAGCCGTGCCGGCATCGGGTGCCAACGCCGATGGGCGTTTTAGTCCCGCGCCGTGCCATTCTGCCTTGTCTCCGCATAGCCCCAGGCGGCTCCCTGCGTCCACATCGGCACCGGTGGTCAAGTGCCTCGGCTCCGGAGTCGTGCCGGCTTCAGACAGCCCCCCGCCGAGCCATTCTGCCCTGTCTCCGCATAGCCCCTGGCGGCTCCCTGCGTCGACCTTGGCATTAGCGGCGCCACCGGCGCCGTGCCTGTCGCCACCTGGTCCTCAGGCTCTGTCTCCGCGCCTCTCCATGGTGGGTTCGACGCCTTTACGGCGTCGTTCAGCGTCGGAGCGGCGTCGTTCGACGCCAGAGCGGTCGCCAGCACCTGTCGGTTCTCCGCTTCCGGAGGACACAGGCCGGGTAGACCCGGACTTGTCTCCTCGCCAGTTGCCTCCAATGCCATGGGGGCAGTGGGCCCTTGTTCCTCCTCCTGTGGGACGTGTCAGCTTGCAGCCGTCCCCTACAGATGGGCTGTTGTCACCCCCCACCACGCCCACTGAAGCTGGTGCTTTGTATTTGAGGGGTGTTCGTCGGGCTGCAGCTGTTTTACATTTGCACCCTTCTTCTATGCCCTTGTCTTCCGACCCTTTATTGGATCTACTCCACCAGGGTGCGGTAGATATTGAGCCCTTGCTACCTTTTAGCAGCCTATTGTTCAATGCCCTTCTCGGGACATGGGCACGGCCCTCTTCTGGGGATGCTGTCGACAGGGCTATAGCACACCGGCACCGTCCGGCTCCTGGGAGCCCAGCCTGTTTGTCCCTTCAGCCTGGGGCTTATGGCCTTGTAGTGCAGGTGTCTTTGGCCACGCAACCTTCCTCTCCACCTCTTCTGCAGCCTCCTACTAGGGAGTCTCGTTGGTTGGAAGCGGGTGGACGCGGCCTTTTTGCGTCCTCTAGTTCAGCCTTACGTGCTCTGAACACAGCTTGCGTCTTTGCCCGGGCTTCTTCTGCCCTATGGGACTCGGTGGAGTGTCTTTTACCTGCCCTCCCTGAGTGTCCTCGCGCTGACGTAGCTCGTCTTCTTCTCGAAGGCCGAGAAATGGTGCGGTTTACCGTTCGGTCCGCCGTTGACGCTACCGATTCGGTGGGTCGGGCGATGTCCGTTGCTTTGCGCCGCCATGCTTGGCTACACGACGGGGGTTTCCCCGACAATGTCCGTGACAGTCTCCGAGACTTACCATTTGATGGTGTGTCCCTGTTTGACACACATGCGGACTCTGCGGTTCACCGCCTTCTGTCTACCCTTCCGTAGTGTCTTGCTTCAGGTTGGCCCTGGGTTCCTGGTAATACCTCAGCGGCCTAAGCGGCTTCTTGCCGTATTTTCTTTCTTTCATGCAGCAGGTCAGCTGCTTATTTTTTCTGCCTTGCACGCCCCTACTACAAGGGTTATATGTTCGGAACCTGTGGTTTCTGTGTTCCCACTTTACGTCCTCTGTCTATGGGCTCACGCTCATGAGGTGCCCGTTCTGCGGGTTGATGCTTACCCTATGTGGGGTATTTGTTAGCTATTATATAGCTGCCTTCTTCCCACGGCAGTCTTTCTACGCTTCTGTGGGGCCCTTTTTACTACGTTGTTCGGCAGCTGTGCCTGTGCGCTTTACTGCTGCTGCATGCCCTCCCGGGGCCTTCTTGCGGTCCATTGTTGGGCTCTCTCATAGTTGCTGCTGCTGGTCTGCGGCACTCCCCTGCATCTCACTACTCCATTTCTTGAGCCCGGAAGGGCTTTCAGGTCCCTTCCGTCTCATCCTGGTTCTTTCGCTGCGGCCGTTCCATCGCTGGACTGCCTATCACAGGACCCTGTCGCTGTGTTCTATTAGGTACAGCGACTGCTCCCTAGTGTGCTCGCTCTCACAGGCTGGTGCGTTTTCCGGCACCTTTCCGTTGTACGGTTCTACTCTCCTATGCCAGTGCTGCGTAGTCCTCTCATGTTTGGACTTCGCTCTCCGTGGCGGCATTTTGGCCCCAGACCTTGCTGCTGTCTTTGTCTTGCGCCTTGCTTTTTTGGCCACTTCCCTACCAGGCCTTTCTATTTCCTGCTGCATTCCGCGCAGGTGTTGTCCTGTTTTTCCTTCCAGTTGCAGTTGCTGCTTTCAGCGGGGGTGTTCTCCTCCCAGCAGTGTTTTCTCTGGTGCAGTATTGTGCGTGTATCCACTCTTGTTCCTTCCAGTGCTGTTCGGCCTCCCTGTCTGTTTCACAGTAGCCAATGGGTCTTTCCTACTGCCTGTGGCTGTTGTGTCTGGCTCTGGGCCAGTACCACTGCTACGTAGCTGTTGGTGCTATCATGGTTTTTCTTTCTCAACTCATCCACCGGGCTGGGCCCTGTCTTCTTTAGTCCTGTCCGGCGTACTACACACGCCCAGACCTCCTGCAGGCGTACTCTGCCTTGCGGTGGCTGTGGTCTGGTTCCTCACTTTCTTGAGCGCATGTCTTCCATGTGTGTTGGTTTTGCCGGCTCTCTTTCACACTATACCCCTATTCTCTTCCAGGGGATACTCATCAATAGTCATAAGCACTGAATAGTCCCGCCCACGTGCGGGGACCCCGGAGCAATAGCCAATAATATGCATATACCTACATATATATCCATAAACACATATAAGTAAATATATATATAGGTGATATGCATAAAACAAACATATGCAGCCTGATATTATATACTAGGCTCAGAAAACCTGCCTCATTGCATGTAAAACCTTTTAAATTTGAACAACAAATAAACATACCCCATGATATAATCATGATTAAAACAAGTAAACCACTTTAGTTTGCTTTGAAACAACACAACCTTTATTTTCAAAGGTAAAAGGGGTAAGACCATAGAGGCAGGTCAGCCTAGAGAGGCTGCATATAGAACAGTTAGGAAAAAACTGGCGCCGTGCCTTTAAGACCTCTTGGAACCCTCAGGCTCCCATCATGCACTACAGGTGACAGTTAGGTCAGTTCTTTTGGACGGCGTAAACAGTGTGAACACAGTATGGGTAACAGATACATCTCACATGAACATGGTATTCGTCCGGGGAGGAGGGAGGGTTGCTTATGACTTTGATGAGTATACCCCTGGAAGAGAACTAGGATTACAGGTAAGTAACTTATCCTTCTCTTCCAGGGATACTCATCAATAGTCATAAGCACTGAATAGAGTAGCAAGCCATCCCCATACTCTGCGGGCGAATACCATTATATCATGCCAACCAATTCCAACTTATATTACCCAAATAAGTTCCTCAAGGATGCCTGGCCAACCCTAGCATCAGCTTGAGTGTCAGAATCAAGACAATAATGGCGTGCAAAAGTGTGCACCGAACGCCATGTGGCTGCTTTACATATGTCTTGAATAGGAACTTTACTCAGCATAGCTATTGTAGCTGCTTTTCCTCTTGTAGAATGTGCTCTCGGCCTGCCTGAGAGCTGTTTGTGTGCTAGCTGATAAGATAGCATAATACATGACACAATCCACCTAGAAATGGACCTTTTAGAGGCCGGAGAGCCAGTGTTCAATGGTCCGTAATTAACAAACAATCTGTCAGTGTTGCGTACAGTTTTAGACTTATCCAGATAAAACTTCAACACCCTTTTAAGATCCAGTGAATGTAATGCCTTCTCAGCAGGTGTGACAGGGTTCACAAAGAAAGTGGGAAGAGTGATCGACTGGTTGATGTGGAACTCCGAGACCACTTTCGGAAGGAACTTCGGGTGAGTTCTTAGTACCACTCTGTTTGCATGAAAAACGAGATAAGGCTCCGACGAGCACAAAGCCTGTATCTCGCTCACCCTGCGAGCAGACGTGATTGCCACAAGGAATGCAGTCTTCCAAGAAAGATGTTGCAGCGAGGCCTTATGTATAGGTTCAAAAGGAGGGCCCATTAACTTGGAGAGAACGATATTGAGTTCCCAAGAGGGAGAAGGAGCCCTCACTGGAGGATAGACTTTCTTTAGGCCCTCTAAAAAGTCCTTAACCACTGGCATTCTAAACAAGCATTGGCATAGCCAATAGGTCTCGCCTTTGGGACCTTATAAGTGTTTAGCCATGCAACACTTGATGTTGTTGCACCAAGGATATTGTGCTGGATAACTAAACACTTATAAGGTCCCAAAGGCGAGACCTATTGGCTATGCCAATGCTTGTTTTGATAGGCACGGGGAGATTAAGTGATTTGCCCAGAATCACAGGATGTGGAGTCGACCCAGAGGCTCGAACCTTGGTTTCCCAGCACCAAAGTCGGCAGTCTAGCCCTGAGACCACATCCTCTCCCCATATATAGCTTGGTTCCACTGATATTGTGCATGGGAGCCACGTCTGGGCAAACTGACAGCTAAGCGCACTCTTACACTAAATTAGTGGACTCCATTGCCCCACTCGAGGGCTGGGTGGCAGCACTCTCTAATCAGATGGGCCATGGCAGAGAGCAAGGTACTGAGACCCGAAGGGTTCCCCGCACGCCCGTTTCTACAGACGCCATGATCTCCTTGCACTTAAGTGCAAACAAAGATAACCCCTCCCCCAAACACTACCCACCCACTGCCTCGACCTTCTGCGAACAAGCGCTCTGTGCACGAAAGCTCGGGATTCCTCAAAACCCTCGTATAGCATATACTGCCTGCGCCAGCCCGCCCCACTTCTGGCAATCTACCGCTCTAGTACCTAAAGCTGCTCTGCGACGCCCCGAGTCCTGACTGAGTCGTTCCTAGCAATGCTAGTTATACTATTTAGTTTCACGAGCCCCCTTCCCAAAGCCAGAAATGCAAGGTTAAGCAAACGGCACACCTAATACGACGCTGCAAAAGGACTCCGAGTGTTCCATTGTTATCTAATTAGAACATCGCTGCAAAAACACTTCTAACTAATATGTGAATCGTGGACAATACAAGTGTAACCCATGCCGCAAGCCATAGACAAAAACTAACGCAGAAGCAGAGATGTATGCAAGTGCCAATTTAGGCATTTTTATTTTTCCAAAATGTCAAAAAAGGTTCACAAGTACCGTGCGACTCGTCCGGAACGCGCTTTAGCGCCTCGTTAGAATAGTTATAGCTATATAAATTACAATGCTGGGGAACCAGGTTCGAGCCTCGGCGTCGGCTCAGCTTCCTGTGATTCTGGGCAAATCCCCGTGCCTACCAAAAACCAGCCACACAATGCAGCGCGGCTCAGCAGCAGTCCCAGCTGTCACTGGAGACCGGTGACAGGAAAAACCAAGGCCCGGCCGGCAACGTCTTCAACTGAAAACGAGCGGTGAGCCGCAGAAGGGGGAGCGAAGCCGGAAACTACGGGCGCAGCATCGGGGGACAGGGAGCGGGGGCGGCGAGCGCGGCAGCCTGCAGAGCTGACCAAACGCTCGTGCGTCGTGGCTGGCCTTTGGATGTGTACGCGCGGCAGACATGTGTTTCCACTTATCGCGCCCGCGTCTGGGCACGATAATTGGAAACACATGTTTGCCGCGCGTACCCATCCCAAAAAGGCCAGCCACGACGCACGAGCGTTTTGGGACTGCTTTTAAACCCGCTTACTAAAAGTCTTCGCCTCTAAGCAGCGCTTGCGCGCTACTCGAGGCTCGACCTAAAAAGGAAACCTGATTGGGGGACTTCCTATAAGCTGTTATCGCGGCCAAGTGAACTTTAATAGATGAATATTGCAATCCTGCTTTTGCCAAAGACAGTAAATATGGTAACAGTACCTGTTCCTGACCATGAATAGGATCATGACCCTCTGCAGTACACCACATGTAGAATCGCCTCCATTTGAAAGCATATGTTCTCCTTGTGGAAGGACGTCGAGCCTCTTTCAAGATCTGCATGCAGTCCTGAGAGAGACCTAAGTGTCCATATTGGATGAATTCAGGAGCCATGCTGCTAGCTTCAGGGACGGCAGATTGGGATGGAACACTTTGCCGCCCGCCCTGGTCAGCAGATCTGGATGACAGGGTAGCCTCCTGTGCGGTACTGTCGAAAGACGAAGAAGGTCCGGGTACCACCACTGGCGAGGCCAGTCTGGTGCAACCAAGATCATCCTCGTTTTGGATCTGTACAGCTTCCTGATCACTAGAGGAATGAGGGGGACTGGTGGAAATGCGTAGAGTAATGTCTCTGACCAGTCTATCCATAGAGCATTCCCCTTGGAGCCTTGTTGTGGGAACCTGGAGGCGAAGACGTGGCATTTTGCGTTGTCTGCATCTGCGAACAGGTCTATGTCTGGTTCCCCCAGGCTTGAAAAATGTCCTGTGCTACTTCTTGCTTTAGCGCCCAGTCGTGCGCTTCTGCGAAATGCCTGCTTAGGCCATCTGCCTGAACATTTAGGATGCCCGGAAGATGGACCGCTGAGATCTTCATGTCCCGAGCCAGAAGCCACCTCCAGATCGCCTGTGCTTCCAGCGACAGAGGCCTGGACCTGGTGCCCCCTTGCTTGTTCAGGTAAAACATTGTTGTTGTATTGTCCGTTTGAACAAGGAGGGCATTGGACTTGATGGACGGAAAGAACGCCTTGAGGGCCAGATGAACTGCCCTGAGCTCCAGCATGTTTATGTGATAGAGCTGTTCCCTTTCCGACCACAGGCCTTGTACCTGCAGGGGCCACATGTGGGCGCCCCATCCTTGAAGAGACGCATCCGTTACAAGAGTCAGCTTTGGAGGTTCCTCGTGAAAAGGGCTGCACACGAGAAGATGAGACCTCCGCATCCACCAGCCGATGGAGATTTTGACAGACAGAGGTATCGTTATCGTGTCCTCCCAGCGATTGGAGATCTGGGACCACTGATCTTCCAGAGCCTGTTGAAGAGGTCTCATGTGTAGCCTGGCATTCGGGACTAGAAAGATGCAAGATGCAAGATGCCATTGAACCCAGAAGAGACGAGACTTGTCTGGCTGTTGGGTAAGGTTTCCGCAAAATGGTCTGACACTTGAGGAGGATGGATGATAGTCTCTCCTCCGAAGGATACGCTCTTGCGTTTACCGTGTCCAAAGTTGCCCCCAAGTAATGAATTCTCTGCGTTGGGTTGAGGATGGATTTTTGAAATTGACATGCAGACCCAAACGATGCAGATGTCGAACGCAGTAAGCGAGGTGTAGTTGCAGAAGTGCTGGGGAAGCACTTTTGAGAAGCCAATCGTCTAGATAGGGGTAGACGAATATTTGTTTCCTTCTCAAGAACGCCGCTACTACTGCCATGCACTTTGAGAAAGTGCGAGGGCTGACTTGAGACCGAACGGTAGGACTGTGAATTGGTAATGATCGGATTGAATGCGAAACCTTAGAAACTTCCGATGCTTCAGAGAGATGGGAATGTGGAAATAGGCATCCTGAAGATCTATGGAACACATCCAGTCTTGTGGGTGCAAGTGTGGAATTATCTGATGCAAGGCCAGCATTCTGAACCTTTCCTTCAGAATAAATTTGTTCAGTCGCCTGAGGTCTAGAATGGGCCTGAACTCTTTGCCGAGACCTTTCTTTGGGACTAGGAAATAACGAGAGTAAAGTCCTTGATGACGTAGCTGCCATGGAACCTTTTCGATGGCCTCCTTTAAAAGCAGGGCAGATACCTCTTCTTGTAGAAGACTTGCGTGATGGGAGGTGGTCTTCCGGGGAGGAATAGAAGGTGGAGGTGACTTGAACCGGATGGAGTATCCGTTCCTTACGATGTTTAGAACCCACTTGTCTAGTGTAATTTTGGTCCACTCTTCTAGAAACATACGAATGCTTCCCCCACCGGAGTGGTTAACGGGTTTAGGGGAAGCAAGCACTCACTGTTTCTGCTGTTGCTGCTGCTTGGCAGCTGGTGCAGACTGCCTGGAGGAACCTCCTCGTCCTCTGCCTGGACGTCGCTGATTGTACTGGGATCTACCTTGGTGCTGTTGTGTAGACCACTGAGGGGTTTGAACCCTCTGCTGGTAGTTGCGCCGATCGTAGGGGCGATAGCGCCGTTTAAAGTCTTTCCTCTTTCGAGTCCCACTGCCTTGACCGTGTCCAGTTCTGTCTTCATGCGCGACATCTCATCATCGGCATGAGATCCGAAGAGCGAGGATCCGTTGAACGGCAGGTTCAGGATCCGATGTTGGGCCTCCGGCTTCAACCCCGTTAACCTTAGCCAGGAAGAACGACGGGCACAGATTCCATGAGAGTACCCATGTGATGCTAGATCTGAGGCATCCGCTGCCGCGCTGATGATCTGGTTGGACACCAGGCCCCCTTCCTGAAGGACCTCCAGGAAGTCTTGCTTGTCCTCCTTAGGGAGTTTGTCCGTGAAACGTGACAGGGAGTCCCAGAGAGAGCGGTCATACCGACCCAGCAAGGCCGAAGCGCTGGCTACCTTCATGTAGGATGCGGAGGTGTTGCACATCCTCTTGCCTATTGAATCCATGGCCTTACTGTCTTTGTCAGGTGGTACCGTGGAAGACGCTGCCCCTGTCTGGTTCTTCCGTGCGGCCGAGACAATGACTGAATCCGGAAGTGGATCGGATCTCAGAAACAGAGGGTCTGTGTCAGGAGCTTTATATTTCTTTAAGATCCTTGAGGGAGCAGCACCCACTGAAGCTGGAGTCAAGAACTTGTGCAACGCAGGCTCCAGTAGACCAGGCACCAAGGGAAGTAGAGGTCTGGATGACGCCCTCTGATGCAGCGTTTCAAAGATGATTGAGGTTGTTGGTACATGAACAGGCATCTCAATCTGAAGTTTAGCCGCTCCCCTACACAAAACCTCATTGAAGGTGTTGAGATCATCAATCGGGGATACCCTACTCAGAGGTGTTGAGGAAAGAGTGGGTGAGTAGTCCGCTTTAGATGGTCTAGATGATGAAGACCATGAAGACGACCTATGGCTCTTACTCCTGTGAGAGCGATGACTAGGTCTAGAAGCTCTACTTCTGGGAGAGCGGGGTGTATGCCTTCTCACCGATGGAGATCTGCGTGACCGGTCTCGTCGATCATGCCGCCCTGAGGAGTGCACCGACTGTATCAATGGAGACCTGCTACGTGAATGGACCACCCTGGAAACCTTCCGTATCTTCCACTCCCTTATATCTCCCAGCCATCTAGGAGAGATGTTTGTTACAGGGTGTGCAGGCGGAGCTGGAGAGTGCTCTGGCGAGATCTGTACGATCTGAAGCCCCGGAGAGGAAGAAGCACTCCTGGAGGCCATTTGGATGTTCTCCGTCGCTGACGCCGACCTCCTCGACGCCGACCTCCTCGACGCCGACCTCCTCGACGCCGACCTCCTCGACGTCGACCCCCTCGACGGCGATCTGGACCTCGATCTGCGGGACCTAGATCTCGACGTCGACCGCCTCGACGCCGATCTCGCTCTCGACGTCGACCTCCTCGACACCGAAGTCCTAGACGGCGATCTCGCTCTCGACGTCGACCTTCTCACCGTCGAAGGCGACTTCCTCTGAGTCGGTCTTCTCGACGCCGAACGCGCCCTTCTCGACGTCGACCCCCTGGGTGATGCCTGTTTCGACGTCGAATGTCTCGACGGCGACGGCTGTCTTGCCGGCGTCGACACTAAAACCGCTCTGCTTGACGACGAAGCTTGCAGTACCTTCGGCGTCGGCGGTGTCTTCGACGTCGTTGGAGGTGCTCTCGCCGGCGGGCTTCGACGTTGATGTGCCAACGTCGGTATCTCACCGCCTCTCGCTGTAGGAGAGCCAGATGTGGTCCGCCTACGTGATTCTTGATGACTTGGAGCCCTTGACGTCGAAGAACGTTTCGACGCTGACTCAGAGCACAACGGTACCTTGGACGTTGATCTGTCCCTCGACGGCGACCGATGTCTTCTCTCGTCTTCTTTGCGTCTTGAGTGAGAGGAGGGCTTTCTTGCAGACAGTTCTCCTTTAGCACTTGCCTTACTTCCTCTCTCCAGCATAGAGTGCAGCTTTATCTTCTCCCTATCCTTAAGGGTTCTTCTGGAAAACTTGCTGCAATGGTAACACTGGTCTGGCTTGTGTGATGAAGGGAGACAAGCAATACAGACCGAGTGTGGGTCCGATTTGGACATCTTCTTTCCACAGGCCGGGCACTTAATAAATAAGGCCGGCATTTAGACAGGGAAAAAAGTGAAAAATTTTGGGGGAAAAACAGCTGAATCTAACAGCTAGTCAGTAAAGACGTCGAGTGAAACAAAAATATTCCACTCAAAACCAGAATTAGTGATAAAAAACCACTAACTGGGGAGCTCAAACTCCAGGGTCCTCATAGAAGGAGCCGGAAAAAGAACTGACCTAACTGTCACCTGTAGTGCATGATGGGAGCCTGAGGGTTCCAAGAGGTCTTAAAGGCACGGCGCCAGTTTTTTCCTAACTGTTCTATATGCAGCCTCTCTAGGCTGACCTGCCTCTATGGTCTTACCCCTTTTACCTTTGAAAATAAAGGTTGTGTTGTTTCAAAGCAAACTAAAGTGGTTTACTTGTTTTAATCATGATTATATCATGGGGTATGTTTATTTGTTGTTCAAATTTAAAAGGTTTTACATGCAATGAGGCAGGTTTTCTGAGCCTAGTATATAATATCTGAAAGAGACACGTTAGTGACAGATTCCTTACCTTAGAATATCCCCAGGCGTCAGGCTGGATCCGGAAAGTTTTTTGCGTAGCAGTACCCTTGCGCGTCGGTAGGCGGCGTCGTGCGGCTCCGCGTCCGTCGTCGGCGTCGTGATCGCCGGGATGACGTCGCGGGCAGTACTCAGGCGCCGCCCCTGCGCGCTGACGTCAGTTCTTCTTTTCCGCGCCAGTAAGCGCAGATCCGGGAAGAGCAGTGCCCTAGTCACTTTTTGACTATCTTTTTTGTGAAATTTTTCACTGTTCTCTTCAACGAGTCTTCACGACTCCTAAGGTGTCGTAGGGATGCCCGGCTTTAAGCCCTGCGAGGAATGTGGTCGTATGATGTCCATCACGGACCCCCACCTCGAGTGTCTCTTCTGTCTCGGCCGAGGCCACGACACGAAGTCGTGCCCTGACTGCCGGAAACTTCATCCGAAGGCTTTGCGAGAGCGGTCTCGAAAGCTCCTTGAAGTCCGGCAGTCGGCTCCGCGCCGCAGCAAGCCCCGGTCCCGGGAGAGGTCGAGGGCCGGACGCGGAGTCCCCGCCGTTCGTCGGAATCCAAGTCTTCGCGCTCCTCCGGTAAGTCGAAGCACAAGAAGTCTAAGCGGCGTCATCGCTCTAAGACTTCGCCTCGCCGGTCGCGCGACTCGGCTGAGGTCCCTGTCGGCACCGTCCCGCCCCGCGGCCCCGGACGTGCCTGTCGAGTTGCCCCCGCATTACCCGTCCTACCCGGGTTCGGGGCGACTCCGGCCAGCTACAGAAATTCCTGTCGGCCATGGCCCGCCTCTTCGGGCCTCAAGGTCCCTCCGGTGCGCCTTCGGGCCCGCGGGCCCTGATGGGGTTGCTCCGGCGTCGCCGTCGACTCCGGTCCCGGCGTCGCCTGTCCCACCAGCCTTCGTCCCGGCCTCGGCTCCGGCCCCGGCCTCGACCCCGGTTCCGGTGGTGCCGCAACCCCCATCGGCGCCGGTTGACCTAACCACACCTCCGCCCGACGCCGATGTCCCCGGTGCCGTTTCCGACGCCGTCCGGGGCTCCGGGCGGCGTCGTTCCCCGGTTCTCCCGGGTCCGGACATGGAGCCGGACCGGCGTCACCCGACGCCGGTTCCGGCGCCGATGAGGCCTTGGGTCCCTTATGTCCCTCCTCCTCCATCTTTTCAACCTGAGGAGGACCAGGAGAGCTGGGAGGGGTCTGACGACCCTCTCACACAACAGTGCGAGTTTGACCCGGACTGGGTTGAGGAACTTGGGGATGCCAGTGGGCTGGATACCTCCCCCGACTCTGGCATGCTGTCTCCTCCCGTGGCAACGGAGGAGGGGGCTAATTTTGCAACGGTGTTGCGTAGAGCTGCTGGAGCCTTAAATCTCCAGTTGCCTACAGTGGCCGTCAGGACTAACCTCCTGACTGAAGTGCTTCAGCCGGCGGCCTCCTCTTCGGAGCCTGTGCTGCCGTTCAACGATGCACTCACTGACGTTCTTTTGGGTGCCTGGTCCAAACCCACCACAGGGGCTCCTGTGGATAGGAACGTGGCCCGACGCCATCGCCCGGCTCCGGGCGACCCCTGTTTCTCTCCCAACACCCCACCCCTGAGAGCTTGGTTGTCCAAGCCTCTGCCTCCCAAACAGCCTTCCCTACCGCCCCTCCGGATAGGGAATCCAAGCGCCTGGATCACTTTGGGAAGAAGGCTTTCTCTTCCTCCAGTGCTGGCTTGCGGTCTGTTAATACCGCTTGCCTCTTGGGCCGATACACCCACTCCCTGTGGGATTCGGTGGCTGATGTTTTGCCGCAGTGTTCTGAGGAGGTCCAGACACTGCTTACCCGCGCTATTGCGGAAGGGCGTGATGCGGCTAAATATACCATCCGCTGTGGCCTTGATACCGCCGACTCGCTGGGCAGATCGCTTGCAACGACGGTGGCGCTGCGTCGCCACGCCTGGCTGAGAACCACTGGTTTTTCAGGGGATGTCCAGAATACTCTCATGGACATGCCCTTTGATGGAGTCGGTCTTTTTGGTTCGAAGGCAGACCATGCGCTGGAGCGTTTCAAGGACTCACGGGCTACTGCTAAGTCCCTGGGCCTTGCTGTTGTGCGCCCTCCGCAAACGTCTGCTTTTCGCCCCTTTCGTGGCCACGGAAGGGGCGCCCAGTCACGTCCACAGCCCGGCCAACGGCCCGCGCAGCAAGCGCCTTCGCGTGGCCGAGGACGTGGATACCGCCGTGGCGGTTCGGGCAACCAGCGTGCGGGTCAGGCCACCACCTCCAACCCGTCCGCGGCCTCCAAGCCCTCCTAGTCCCTCCTTTCAGGTGCACAGCACGGCAGTCGGGGGCAGGGTCCGCCATCACCTTCACCACTGGCGTCCCATCACCTCGGACAAGTGGGTCTTGGACATTGTCCGAAGGGGCTACTCCCTCCCCTTCGAGACCACCCCCAGCCATGCCACCTCAATTCCACCGCATGTCAGGGGATCACTTGGTGCTTCTACAGAAGGAAGTCACGGCCCTCTTGGCCAAGAGGGCCATCGAGCATGTTCCGACCCCAGAAGTAGGGCGTGGTTGCTACTCCCACTACTTTCTGGTGCCCAAAAAGGACAAGGAGGACATGCGTCCTATCTTGGACCTCCGGAACGTCAATCGCTTCCTCCGGAAGGAGAAGTTCAAGATGCTCACCCTAGCTCAGGTCTTGACTGCCCTCGACCCCGGAGACTGGTTGGTAGCGTTGGACTTGCAGGACGCCTATTTCCACACCCCGTCCTGCCGGCCCACCGGCGTTACCTTCGGTTCACGGTAGGCCTCGAGCATTTTCAGTTCACCGTGCTCCCCTTTGGCCTTACCAGTGCCCCTCGGGTGTTCACGAAAGTGATGGCGGTGGTCGCAGCTCATCTGCGCCGGGCAGGGGTTTCAGTCTTCCCCTACCTCGACGACTGGCTGCTGAAGGCGGGCTCGTCCCAGGCAGTTGTCTCCCACCTCCAGACTACGGCCGAACTCCTGCACTCGCTGGGGTTCTCCATCAATGTGCCAAAGTCGCATCTGATTCCTTCTCCACAGCTCCTTTTCATCGGAGCAGTTCTGGACACGACGCAGTTTCGGGCCTATCCTCCCGAACGGCGAGTCCGGGATATTCAGGCTATGATTCCGATCTTTCAGCCCTTATCCTGGGTTTCGGTACGGATGACCCTGAGGCTGCTGGGCCTCATGGCCTCCTGCATCCTGCTGGTCACTCATGCCAGATGGCATATGCGGGCTCTGCAGTGGGACCTGAAGTTCCAGTGGGCGCAGCACCAGGGCGACCTGTCCGATCACGTCCAGATCTCGGATGGGACTGCAAAACAGTTGCAGTGGTGGCTCTCGAACCGGCAATGGGTCATGGGCAGATCCCTCTCCCTTCCCCAGCCAGAGCACACAGTTGTGACGGACGCGTCCCTTCTGGGATGGGGCGGTCACATGGGAGAGGCGGAGATCAGAGGCCTCTGGTCTCCGGCGGAGTCCCGGCTCCATATCAACCTTCTGGAGCTCCGGGCGATCCGACTTGCACTCAAGGCATTCCTTCCCTCTGTCAAAGGGAAGGTAGTGCAGGTGTTCACAGACAACACCACCGCCATGTGGTACTGCAACAAACAAGGCGGGGTGGGGTCGTGGACCCTTTGTCAGGAGGCTCTGCGCCTCTGGACATGGCTGGAACATCAGGGCATGTTCCTGGTGGTTCAACACCTGGCAGGTTCCCTGAACGCCAGGGCGGACGAACTCAGCCGCAGGTGCATGATGGATCACGAATGGCGTCTTCACTCGGAAGTGGCGCAAGGACTCTTTCTACAGTGGGGAGAGCCTTGGTTAGATCTATTCGCCACCGAAGAGAACGCGCAATGTCATCAGTTCTGCGCGTTGGAATTTCCAAGGCGGCACTCGCTCGGCGACGCTTTTCGTCACGAGTGGAGTTGCGGTCTATTGTACGCCTTTCCGCCTATACCACTTCTACCCAGAGTGTTGAAGAAGATTCGGCACGACCGGGCCCAAGTCATTCTTGTGGCTCCGGACTGGGCTCGAAGAGTTTGGTATCCCGAGCTACTCAATATGAGCGTAGATCCCCCGATCCGTCTGCCTCTTCGGGAGGATCTTCTGTCGCAGCAGCAGGGGACGGTCCTCCACCCGAACCTGTCCAGTCTACACCTGCTTGCGTGGAGATTGAGCGGCGGCAGTTGATTCCTTTCGACTTGCCTCCCGAAGTTTGTGATGTGATTCTGGCAGCCAGGCGTCCCTCCACTAAGGTGGTATACGCCTGCAGGTGGAACAAATTTGTGGCATGGTGCACAGCAAAGGCTGTGAATCCCCTTTCTGCCCCTCTTTCTGAGGTCCTTCTGTTCCTTCTCTCTTTGGCCCAACAGGGTTCTGCCCTGGGTACCATCAAGGGTTATCTTTGTGCTATCTCGGCCTTCCTCAGGCTCCCTGATCAGCCCTCCCTTTTCAAGTCCCCTGTTGTTAACAGGTTCTTAAAAGGCATTACTCACCTCTTCCCTCCTGTTCCGTTTGTGATGCCTCAGTGGGACTTGAACTTGGTTCTTACCTTTTAATGTGCGCTCCCTTTGAGCCTCTACATAACTGTCCTCTTCGTCTTCTGACTCTGAAGACAGCCTTTCTGGTGGCCATCACCTCCGCTCGGCGGGTGAGTGAGCTCCAGGCTCTATCTTGCAAACCTCCCTTTCTGTCTGTTCATCCAGACAAGGTTGTTCTTCGGACGCGTCCGTCCTTCTTGCCAAAGGTGGTTACTGCTTTCCACATTGGGCAGACCATCACTTTGCCCACCTTCTTTCCGCCTCCGCATCCTTCCAGAGAGGAAGAGAGGCTCCACCGTCTGGACCCAAAACGTGCGCTCTCTTTCTATATTGACCGCACAAAACACTTCCGGGTGGATGACCAGCTCTTTGTTGGCTACGTGGGCGCCAAAAAGGTCGGGCGGTGCACAAGAGGACCATCTCCCGCTGGGTTACCTTGTGCATCAAGACCTGCTATTCTTTGGCTAAGAAGGAGCCTCCTGTTGGGCTGCGTGCCCATTCCACCAGGGCAACGGCTGCTACCACGGCCTTGGGCCGCGGTGTTCCGCTGCCGGTTATCTGTCAGGCAGCTACGTGGGCCTCGCTGCACACGTTTACAAAGCATTACTGCCTTGACAGTCAGGTCCGGAGGGACGGCTTCTTTGGCCGTTCTGTCCTCCAGGACTTCCTTGTCTGATCTTTGTTCGCAGACCCACCACCGGGGTTGGTATTGCTGGGGTATCTATTCTAAGGTAAGGAATCTGTCACTAACGTGTCTCTTTCAGATGCACAAGTTACTAACTTGTGTAACGATATATCTGTAAGAGACAGTAGTTAGTGACAGATTCCTACCGCCCACCCATCCTCCCCGTTCTGCGAACTGATTTCTAGGGTTAAGGACATCCCTTTCAGGGCCCTAGTATTTTTCAGACACCTATGTCAGCTTCTTGCATGGCTCTGCGTTCCTGGCGCGGAAAGTCGTGTACAGAACTGACGTCAGCGCGCAGGGCGGCGCCTAAGTACTGCCCGCGACGTCATCCCGGCGATCACGACGCCGACGACGGACGCGGAGCCGCACGACGCCGCCTACCGACGCGCAAGGGTACTGCTACGTAAAAACTTTCCGGATCCAGCCTGACGCCTGGGGATATTCTAAGGTAAGGAATCTGTCACTAACTACTGTCTCTTACAGATATATCGTTACACAAGTTAGTAACTTGTGCATCAGGCTGCATATGTTTGTTTTATGCATATCACCTATATATATATATTTACTTATATGTGTTTATGGATATATATGTAGGTATATGCATATTATTGGCTATTGCTCCGGGGTCCCCGCACGTGGGCGGGACTATTCAGTGCTTATGACTTTGATGAGTATACCCCTGGAAGAGAACTAGGATTACAGGTAAGTAACTTATCCTTAGTGAGTCTCTCGTGTCTCAGCTGTTGCTCGTGGCGCTTTATGGGGCCTTCTTCCCTCTATGGTGTGGTTCTGGCTGTACATACGGTTTCTGTTGTGTACTTCTGTTCCCCACATTCATGGCGCTGGTTGTTGCCATTCTTCTCGTGCCCGCCTTTCCCATGTCCGGTGCATGGGCCACAGTGCATTTAACACTGCCTCATCCTGGGAGTCAAAAGCATCCTTCCGCTGCTGTTCTCACTTCCACTGTGCTTCTGCATGTCCGTCCTGCCTGCTCGGACTCGGTCCATTTTTGTACCCTAGCTACACCTTTCTCTTTCCAAGTCCATCAGATCCTGTGGATCCCTCATATTATACACTTGGTTCCTCTCCTTTTTCGGGAAGGTATCCACTTTTATTCCGCACTGCCCTTCTGGTTCTGTGCTCACTTCTCCTCTGTTTCACCAACAGGGATTTCCTGCCACCCTCGGCAGCTTTAATGCCATTGCCTCTCATTGTTGGCCACTCCCTATGGAGTATTGTACTCCGGTGTTGGCCACTCTGGCAGTTCTGCCCCCACTGTGTTTAGCCGGCTGCTTGACACTCCTGTTCTCCTAGCAACTTAGTGGGGTTCTCTCGCATACCCGCCTCATATGGGGTATGGCTTTGGTCTCTATTCTAAGTTAAGGAATCTGCGGCTAGATGTCTCTATCAAATGTACGAGTTACTTACCTTCGGTAACGGTGTATCTGGTAGAGACGTTGTCTAGCCGCAGATTCCTTAATGCCCACCCATCCTCCCCGATCTGCGAGGACCTGTTCAGGTGGGGTTTTCTACATTCACTACCTTGGAGTGGTTTATCCTTCTACGGGGCGGTATCTTTCGCCACCCTCCCCGTTAGGCTTATTCTGGCATTGCTTGTTCTGCTTCTCCCAATCTCATGCTTGGGTGATAGGTTGAGGTGTCCTTCAGCGTTTCTCACATCAGTTTCCTACAGTATGGAGCCTACTGGTGTTTTCTACCCTCCCTCCCACCTTCTCCGTTGCTTTTGAGGTCTTTCTGGCCTGTTCCTCAGTCCACTAGTTCTATCATACGGGACACAGTCTCCCTATTTCTTTCTTTAGCCCTATGGGTTGGGGCTTTCTTGTTTGTCGCAGTTGGCTCAATTCATTACTCCTTTTGCCTCAGGAGAGAGCATTCTGTCGCTTTTGTGGGGTTGCTTTTCATTCCCTTCATCGAGTGCTGACTTTCTGTCGTCTGCCTCGGTCTTCTTTTTATACATCTCTTTCCCTTGGGGGTAACATTCACTTCGCTTACGCGCAATAGCTTCTCCATGTATTGCTCTGCTCTTTCCTTTTCAACACCTTTCAGTCAACAGTGCTTCTCACTGTTGTTCATGGTGCCTTCTCACCCATTTTCTTTTTTATTCGCACACTGTTCCCATACTCTCACGGTTTTGCTGGGGGCTCCGCGTTGTGGCGCGGAAAAGTTCCTCTGAAGAAAACTGACGTCAGCGCGCCAGGGGGGTCCTATATAGCTCCACTGACGTCATGTCCGGGGACAACGTCAGGGCGGAGCTAGGCGGCGCCGCCCCCCGGCGCGCAGAGGTACTGCTACGCAAAAAATTCCCGGATCCAGTCTGACGCCTGGGGATATTCTAAGTTAAGGAATCTGCTGCTAGACCACGTCTCTACCAGATACACCGTTACCGAAGGTAAGTAACTCGTACGTCACTTCTGATGCAGACGACGCAACATGAACCCGAACGACTCCACTTACCGGCGCGCAGGGGTACTGCTCACAAATTATTTCTGTATTTGACGCCTGGGGATGATTCTTGGGTTAGGAATCTGCAGCTAGATAGTCTCTACCAGTTGACGCCTGGGGATAATTCTTCGCTAATGAATCTGCAGCTAGATAGTCTCTACCAGACAAGGCGTTACAGAAGGTAAGTAACTTGTTCATTGAGTGTATTTGTTTAAAGTGATAATGCTGACAACAGATAAGTGTCAGAACTGCCTTTCGAGTGAAGCAATGTAAACGTGTCCCGCACACCCTGCAGATATGCTAAATGCAGCTAATAACATTCAGAAAGCTAGTGGCACATTGAAATATTAAGCAGAGCCTGGACGCGAAAAGGTTTCCTAAAGTTTGCTTTTGTCTTCCTGAGCTGTCCTACCTTGGTTTCATCTTCTCAAACTCACAATGCAGTGGGATGACGTGGCCTTCCCTCTCAGTCTTCAGCTACTCAGACAAAATCTATTCAAGCCTCCTTACATGAATTGATGGCCCAATCCCCAGGGGCAGCCATAACTATGAACACACCTTCCATCATGGAACCAGACACGACCCGGGATAATAGGATCCAGGAGGCCTTCTGCCATAAATTCGCGTAATTTTGTCAGCCAGCTACATTCTGAAAGATATGTCGTAATCATTGTAGACTCTTAAGTCTCATGGGAAAGGCAGTCTCTTCTACCCCTACGTTGACCTGAGGTGTCCTTTGAGAGTCATTTCTGGCAGAAATGTCATGCTTTAGGTAAGGCCAACATCCTTCATGGGCATTAGTGTCTTGAGTGTGCCACTCCATGGGTGGACCATATCTGTTCTTCGTCAGGAGGCGATAGTGGATGAGGTGGGGAAAGTCGCTATTGCAGAAAGTCCCCATTCAACATCTATCATGGAATCCGGGATTTACTACTAAGTTGGTAAATGAAATCCATGTCATATCCTGTTGAACATTATACCACATTCTTCTGCTACTACTAGTTCAACATCTTCTTCTCCAGAGACCTTCAACCCTCCGCTCTGCACCCGTTCCTCTTGCCACTGTGCACTTGTAGTTCTTGATTACAAGTTCTCCTGCTTATCGTCTGTACCCTTTTCTCAGCACTCAATGAGGATCTTCCAGTTTTAACCACCAATAATTGCTATAGCAACTTTCCACTTCTTACAATGGGCACAGAGCGGTGCGGCCCATGGGGCTACTTCTGGTCCATCACCTCACTTCCAGGATTTCTAATGGCTCTCAAGACCTGACTGTTAGAATAAGCCTCCGGGACCTCCAAGTGCCTGGATATCCTATCGGGTGATTAGCCGCACTTTATAAATCCTGATTGATGATTGATTTTGACACGCAAATTGTTGTACTGTAATTAGCTCCATGTTGTCTATTTGACTCTTCCACCACTGCTTCCTGTATATTCATCCTTCTGTTCCTTTATAGAGTGTGTGGAAGACCCTTATGTAGGAGGCATAGTGTGAATACCATCATTTTGGACCTGTCCTTCATTGTTATCATCAGGATTCCATGCACCCAGTGAAGGAGGGGGTTGTGTTCTGTATACACAACAGTGGAGGGTTTCCCTATTGATTATATGTGTGCTGTTAAATTTTCTGATTCAGTCTGTGCCGCCGACTTGTTGACCAATCACTGTCTATATTCAACTTTCTAGCACCAAGGTACTCTTTTGCATCATAGTTTAGGCCTTATAATCCCCAATACATTTATTGATCACCTGCTGGCTCACTCTTCTCGACATCACTCTCCTCCTCACTGTCACACAGTCTGTCGGTTGACCTGCTGGTCTCTTACATCTTTCTGCCGCTTATTCTCTTCTTTTGCATCTCCCAATCTCTGTTGCATTTTATTTTCCTTCAAACTGAAACATTCCTTTTTCTGTCACCTTCAACTCTGCTCCATTGTAAGGACTAAAGTTTGATACTGTGTAGTAGCTGTTCCAGCTTGTGTTTGTTAACTTTTGTCTTAAATTTCCCATGTTCCACTTCACCCTACCCTGTGATCGGTCAATCACAAAGAGCACTAGCGGTCAAATTCTAATGGTCATGAGCCCTAAGCTGCATTTGGGTGGTTGAAATGTGCTACGATGGCTAGAATTGACTTTGTGTGATTGAGATCTGTGCCCCGAAAGATGCACAACAACAATATTGTGGTTATGTAGGAGAGAGGTTGCAGGGCATTGACCACCTTTCTCTCACCCCATTATCTCTTGCAGAGGTAAAGGTGTTGTGTTTAAGAAGTCTGTAATACACATTTCTTCCTGTAATAAACTAGCATCCCCCTGTTTGCAAAAGAGTCTGTGAAAATGCTCCCTTTCATAGTGACTGGCCTGCTAAATTTCAAGTAAAGCTCCTCTCTGATTGGAAGCTGGCCTTTGCCTGATCTGAAGAAGTAACTGGTCTCCTGCAGTCAGTGTTTTGAAGAGCAACATCCTGTGTGAGCTTGAAGCTTGCTTCTGGAAAGTGAAGCTATGACATGCTTGTTTCTCTCCAACTAGTATCAAGCTTGAACTAAGTTCTTTTCGAATACTTGCCTGTCTGACTGAACTGCATTTTGATTAATATTAAGCAAAACGACCAAAATAAAGACATTTGCCTGATCCCTTAATCGTTTTTAGGTCTCGCGCTTAGCGTTGCAGTGCCCAGCACTGCTCACGCAGCGAGAGACCTCTTGTATGGGCTTCAGAAAGCTAACCACACGCTCGTGCGTGTGGTTTTGCTTTCGCAGGCTGGCATTGGCTGTAGCGTGCTTTTTTTTTTTTTTAAACGGCACGCAATTGGGCAAAGGCGAGCGCATGTCACGCCTTTGCTCCGCCCATTCCCGTCCATGTCTAGGACGCGCATCAGCGCGCTGCACAGACGACAGGCTCCCTCGCCACCCCGCTCCTCTGTGGTGCGCGTGCACCACTGGTTTCGATTCCCGCGTTCGGCTCCTCTGTGGTGCGCGCGCACCACAGGTTTCGATTCCGTGCTTGTTTAACGGAGGATTGTCCAGCAGCATGCCCTACCAGCTCTGCTGTATAGCATGTCACATATCGCCCTGGTCTGCTACAGCACGCCAATGTTTCTGCCCATGTGTACTCCCGCCTCACACGAGATTGTCACATGACACTGATTTCATTGCTAGGTCATTTCCTGGAACGGGAGCTCGGTGCTAGTCGTTTTCCACGCTTAGCAGAAGTACTTCCGGGTGGGCGGCTCTGCGGTATCTGCCGTGAAATGACTACGCTACGTGCCTTCACCTGTGACGACCTCTTCCGATTCAATAAGATGTGAGTCCGGGGTTTGGGTGGTAGACTATTTGAATAAGAATGAAAGGAGTCTGTGGCAGCTATACTAGACGCTTGCATACTACCCTGCTTGCAAGGCTTCAGGAGGGAGAGACTGTTACTCCCTGCGACCTCGACGTAGAGCGCCTATAAATATACTGACCATACTACTGCATTGCATCTACTGTGCAGCTAATGTATTTATTGCAGCAAGTTAAACGAATGTGAAATGTGCTTTCATTTTGCTTTTCCTTGTAGGAGTGCAATGTTCTTCAATTAAAACTTTTGAAGCGGGGAATTTGACTTGGTTACTTAGCAAGTGGTTTTACACCATTAATACATAATGCATTGCCAGCACGTTTTTGGCACGGTGCTAGAATATTACTGGGCAGTTTTAGCAGGGCTCTGCAGGGCTGCAATACTAGATGATGTTTCATAAGGAGCGCAGGGCTTTATCAAAATGACAGTTGTTGGCAACAAACTAAAAAAACACACGCCATAACGCTGTTGGCTTTTATGTTAGTATATGCTCCCAAAGTAACCCACACTCAAGTCCTCACTGCAAGTTAAAGGCTCAGTTCCGATCCCTGTGCAAACAGGAGTTTCAGTATCCACTGCCTCACAGCCTCAAGACTCGCTCCACTTTCAGTAACCACTGCCTCATAACCCCAATACTGGCTCCACTTTCAGTAAACACTGCCTCCGGGCCCCGAGATTGTCTCCAGTTTCAGTAAATACTGCCTCAGGGCCCCGAGACTGGCTCCACTTTTAGTAACCACTGCCTCATGGCCCAAAGACTGGCTCCACTTTCAGTAACCACTGCCTCATGGCCCCAAGACTGGCTCCACTTTCAGTAACCACTGCCTCATGGCCCCAAGACTGGCTCCACTTTCAGTAACCACTGCGTCATGGCCCCAAGACTGGCTCCACTTTTAGTGACCACTGCCTCACAACCTCAAGACTGGCTCAACTTTCAGTAACCACTGCCTCATGGCCGCAAGACTGGCTCCATTTTTAGTATCCACTGCCTCACAACCTCAAGACTGGCTCCACTTTCAGTAAACACTACCTCAGGGCCCCAAAATTGGCTCTACTTTCAATAATCACTGTCTCAGGACCCAGAGACTTTCAGTAACCACTTCTTTGGGCCCCAAGACTGGCTCCACTTACAGTAACCCCTGCCTCACGTCCCCAAGACTGGCTCCACTTTCAGTAACCACTTCCTCGGCCCCAAGACTGGCTCCACTTTTAGTAACCACTGCCTCACGGCCTCATGACTGGCTCCACTGTCTCAGGACCCCCAGACTGGCTCCACTGTATGAATTAGGAGCTCTGTGATACGCATCATACACTCTCGGGTTTTCCCTTATAATTTCCTGCAGGTCAAACCTGGCGAAATGTACCTGAGGTGAGGCCAGGAAAGTAGGCATAGCATGTAGAATTAGGGGCCAGATATACAAAAATGAGGAACTTCAATTTCCTAATGGTGATTCTTACTGAGTCATAATTAGGAAATAACATTTCCTAATGTAAGAAACCTTTCTACCTATAATTAGCTATTCTTACCGTGTTGCAAATCAACCATTTTATTTCTCCCTGCTGTCATTTGTCTAGTTTTGGGGTTCAACTGTGTAGTGATGGGGTGGGTCTCGTAGTAGTAGATGTGTACAAGACCCATCCCATAAAGTAAACCAGCATTTGCAATGCAATAGGTCTCGCATTATTAAAGTTTGAGCTATTGGTGTTGCATTATTTAGCAATGCCAATAGCTCAAACTTTAATAATGCGAGACCTATTGCATTGCAAATGCTTGTTTTTATTTGCAAGTGTTTCTAAGACCCTGGAGCCATCCACCGTAGACAGATGACCAGACAGATTAAGATGATTGCAAGTGCTTGTGAGCAACCTACAGTACCCTACCTGGCAGGTATACCTTGACCTCTGCTGTTAGCTGTTGAGGGCCCACAACCAGTAGGCCTTATGCTGATTTTCAGTATTTGTCAGTTTGCCAACAGTGGTCTTCCCCAACCCCCCGCCACGAAAGGTGGACATCCATTTCCCCCGTCCTTGACTACACTGGAAGTCCATTATAGCAGGGTCACTCCCTTACAAAAATGAACAATCTGCCGATTAGACACCAGAGTGAAGAGTACAGCCTTGCAGGCATCCTAATACGAACATCAGGGACCTAAATGACCAGTGCTGCTGAAAGGAGTAGAAAAACATATGCCAATTGTTATTTCTAAGATGTGCGCCATTATTGGTGCTCAGTGCTTCTTAGCTTGTGCTAAAAGATTTGAGGCAACCCAGGACACCAGGAGAACTATTAGGTAACTGATAGCAACAAAGGTAATGGCAAGTTTAAGGTGCCCTGCACTCCTATTCGTAACCACAAATTGCAGACTTCTTGTAAGCAGCACTTCGCTAACGAAATGAATTTTAATGGTAGGAAGCTATCTGATTTGGTTATGGCTTCCTACCAGTGCCCACTGTTTGCTGGAAATACTGGCTCTTTTTCAAATCAGAAGGAAATACTGAGAGTGATTATATCATCTGAGATAGAAGGCATGTCAGAAGCTCATTTGGTGCTTTCCTTAGGACTATACGCAATGCCAGACAATGTAGTTGAAGGTACTGCCCCTGCTTCGAAGATGTCCTGGTTGGAAGTTAGCTTCCTCAAAAGACAACATGAGCGTGGCCTGATGCCGATGGGGTAGGAAGCACGAAGCTGTGCTCCCGCTTCTGAAACCCCATCTGACACAATCCTGTCATTTTAAATCGACCCAGGGAGCCTGAAAAGAGATCGCAGGACCCCCGACATTGCTGGCATCCAAGGGGCCGATAAACTCCATTTATGGAGTGAGCCAACGATAACAGCAAAGGCAAGCCGGGGCCGAGTTGCGGCAGACTCAAGATGGCAGCAGCAGCCGATCTGAACCCGTCACCTACGTGCTAGCAGTTACCGAGCTGAGAATCAGCCGTGAGCTTCCCCACAATAGACTGATGGCTTTGGGGAAACTGATCAACTGCTGAGGCGATGCCGGCGACCGGGCCCCCCACCTGTGATGGGTCCCAGGAGAAGAAAGTCCAGGATGGCCTATGCAGGGCCTAGACATGGATTCTGGTGGCTGGCAGAGCGAGCAGCGGTGGCCTAAGAAGGCACGGCCAAAGTTGAAGAGTGGAGAGGGGCGCTACGATCAAGGCAAGTGAAAGTGAAGGAGTTCCTCCCCACCTTCGCAGCGTCGCCTACCCACCTTCGCAGCGTCGCCTACCCTGCTGCTGAGTTGTGGGGCCTGGAGTGGAGCTGATGTGGGCCCCGATTGACGACTAGAAGGTCCCGGCCCATTCTGACCCATCGGACCCCCGACGGCCCGGAGCGCCTGCTGAACTGAGCCTGGTGGCGGCGGAGAAGAGGCCTGCTCGACTTATGACCAGAGGAGAGGAAACAGCTGGGGACCAGCGCGAGGCCCCGAGGAGAGTCGACCGCCGGGTGTGGAGCAGGAAGAAGGCTTTCGGCTGTGTGGCTATAGGCATTGAGTGGCGGGGGGAGCCGTGACCAGGTACAATAGCAAAGCGAGCCCCCACCCCTCCCCCAATATTTTGACAAAGTGGCCTGGGAGAATGCGGCTCTGGGCCTGGACTGCACCCCCGGTGGGCCCGATGAACAATGGGGAGTGAGTTGCTGTGGCAGCATTGTGGAGGACCCGACAGTGGGGGGCCCGAGCTGTGTTCCGAGGGCCTGCACCGCAGGAGAATCACGTGGCTGGCGCAAACATCAAGTAGCTCCATCTATAAATTGAGGCCCACACAGTGGTCAAGGCAGCAGCTGCTGGGTGCCGGGCTGCAGGGACCCTAGTTGACTGCGAGTGGGTCCCCATTGCATCGGAGCGGAATCCGCACTACCCGAGTCCGAACACACTGTTGCCACCAGCGGAAGCAGTATTTATCTACTGCTGCAGCTCCAGAGGTCCCTGTCTGCAGCCTGTATTGGTGCATACCGGGCCCGGTGGAAAAGTGGTATTAACGAGTCAGGGCAAGAGACACCGATTCCTATAGCCCTGTGCCCCCCACCGCCTGGAAAACTGCATCGCTTGCGGAGCCTCGAACTGAGGTTCATACCTACAGCGGCCTTCCCCGTGGGTGGCTACACCCTCCCCCCTTGCCTTCCGTGCGCTTGGGCGCCCACACTTAGAGTCCGGCCTCTGCAGGAAACTGAACAGTGCTGGGTAGTGGGAGCTGACCTGGGGACTTATTTTCTGCCAGCAACAGCGGACAGCCTGAAAGGATTTAAGAGGCCTCCGGAGCCGAGAGTAGCAAATACTAACGGAGTGCACTGTGTAGCTAACGACTCAGACTTGAGCCCTCACCGGGGAACTTCAGCCATAGGCACTCATCCCGAACCAAGAAGCAACATTGCCCCCCTGCCTCTTTGACATGGGGAAAGTAAACCGAAAAAGGGATCAGCAGATCGGAGGTGCCCCCGCGGACGAGATGGTTTATCACCCGCAAGATGGTTAGGGCACAGGTCCAGCAACCCCCTGAGGGCCCTACTATCCAGGATATCCTACAAGTGGTTACAGCATTGTGGAAACTGCTAGAAGCCAAAATAGATACCCTAGTTACTGATATGGGGATCTTGCGAAACGACCATTGCCCCCTGGCTGAACTGGTCACCACGGCAAAGAAAGAGCTAGCAGAAGTGCCTCCTGCACTATCTGACCTGATAGAGAAATTCTCTGCAATAGAGGTGAAGATTCACACACTGGAACTTCAAGCAGAAGATGCGGAAAATCGATCACGCTGCAATAATGTTATTGGTGGGACTACCAGAGCACGTTGAGGGCAATAGTATGCTGAATTAATTCGAAAAGTGGCTGTGAGATGAAGTTGGTGGAGATGGCTTGTCCCAGTTTTATGGTTTGGAGAGAGCGAATAGAGTACCGGTGAGGCCCCCGCTGCCTGGGGCCCTCCCCACGCTCAGTGGTGGCATGGCTGCTCTATTATAAAGACCGGGATCATATACTGAGCCAAGCTAGGAAGAAGGGGGACCTCACTGTCGATAACAACATGGTTAGAATCTTCCCAGACTTCTCACAGAAGGTGCAAAATCAAGGTTTTACATTCCAGGAGGTGAAGAAAAAATTAAGACAATTGCAGATATCCTACGCTATACTATTCCTAGCTCATTTGCGGGTGGTGACAGAAGGGGGCACAATTCTTCCAGGCTCCGCAGGAGTTTTGGAATTGGCTAGGCCAACGCCTTTCGGATGGAACGAATCAGCGCTCATGTGATGGTCACCCTCTCTGAACCAGATCGCGACAAATGCCTCGTACCCGCAGCAGGGCGGCCCCATCCAGAGCGGAGGCCCGCTGGGAATGTCGGGGGGTGATGGCGTCGGTGGCCTTGAGCTGTAAAGAAGTGGGGCCCACTACAACGAGAGACGGTGATAAAACTCAGAACTCTGACTTGGATCTTTGGTCCACCTTCTCAGGGGAATCGAGCTCTCTCCTTTCCACAATGACTCTGGGAACTTTTGATGAAATAATTTGACCCTGCGTCTTTGTTGGAGCACGTGTTTAACCCTGAAAGTATGATTCCCCCTGGGTGGCGTTGGGGAGTTTACAGGAATCAGATTTGCTTCCTGGGTCGCCCTAATCTTTTCTCCTTGAGCAGGAAGTTTGGTGGGGAAATACAAGAGGAGAGCTCGCTCTAGCCATGACCCCGAATTTGTACAGCATGTGTGTTCTCCTGGGAGCATTTGTGTGTTCTGGTTGCATGTTTGAATGGGGGGTTTCGGTCTGCTTATCCGAAGGAGTGGGAGTTGGGATGATAGTTATTCATTAGATACTAGGGGAAACACGAGTTGCACCTCCCTAATAATATGGGGGAAGGTCCACAACAGAGTGGTGAAATCACCGGGAGGATCTCAGCGAAGGCAGGTGAGCTTTTTGGAGCAGTAGTAGGATAGAACGACGGCTAACCCCTTAAATTACAAAATACGCTCCTGGAATATTAAGGGGATGCATACCATGACCAAAAGATACAAAGTGTTTCATATCTGAATAGGAGGGGAATTCACGTAGTGTTGCTACAGGAGGCGCATTTAACAGCCAAGGAGGGATCTGCTTTACAGAGACGCTGGAGAGGACAGTCCTATTACACCACATAATCCGCTTACGCCAGGGGAGTATTAATTTGGATCAGCGTGGGTGTCCCCTTTCAACATACAGGTGACCTGATTGACCCAGAAGGTACATATGTAGTAGTAACTGGTCGCCTGGAAGGCGAGACATAGCCCTGATTAATATCTATGCTCCAAATGTGGACCAAGGAAAGTTCCTAACTACTTTATCTGGCCCCTTATCCCCCACTTAGGGACTCCCCGGTACCAAGGACTGCCAGGAGTTTTGCAGACTAAATGGTGCTTAGTAGATACATGGCGCCAACTGCATCCACAGGCAAGAGACTCCTTCTTTTTTACAAGCTTGCACGACCTCCATATACGGGTAGATGCATTCCTCTGCACCCCTGACATACATGCTTTGGTTCATGAGGTGGAATATCTTGCGCACACGATATCGGACCACAATCTGGTATTGCTACACCTGAAATGGGAGCACCCCTGTCCATGCATACCAACTTGGAGACTTAAACCTGAGTCACTGGAGGACCCATTGTATCATGAAGCAATTGGGGAACACATTAGGCATTATTTTGAAGTTAACACTGGAACAAGCTCTTCCCCACTGGTAGTAGAATGGGAATGCCTTTAAGGCAGTGGTCAGGGGAAATGCATTGCGGAGACAGTAGGAATCAGGGGCACTCTGATGCAGGAGGTCATGGAGTCGGAATGAGAACTGAGAGAGGTAGAGAAGCATAGACCTGGCAGCCCAGATTAACCACAAGCCCTACAAGATGCTAATGAGAGAGTTAAGAGGCTCAGATGTTTCGACAATAAAACTATGTGGTTCGGGTGCATGAGGAGCGGGACAAATCTAGGACTTTATTGGCCTGGCTTGCAAACACGGCTAAGAGGTGCTTGGCCATAGAAGAGATTAAGACCCGGGTGCCGGGGGGGGGGGGGGCAGCTGCTCTACAGGCAAGGGGAGATCAAAAGTAATTTCCTACAATACTGTTAGGGGCTCTACACCAGCATCACAGACCATGATGAGAAAACATTACATGCCTTCCTATCACTGCTGCCCCCTGGAATGTTACAGGTGAAGAGGCATAGGAACTGGGGCAAGATATCCCTATATAGGAGCAGCCATAAATGGGGCTGGCGAGGGGCAAGACACCAGGGTCAGATGGGCTCCTAGTAGAATTTTCCACGATATACGCCGCTAAGCTGGCCCCCAGACTAATAGATCTGTACAAAACAGCCAGGGATATGGGACAACTGCCCACCTCCACTTGGGAGGCACTAGTGGTACCTCTCCTGAAACCAGGGAAACCAACAAACGATAGTAAGGCCTATCGGCCACTATCGATGCTGAATCTTGACTACAAGATATTCAATAAGATCTTGGCCTCCAGACTTCTCCCTCTCCTACTGAAGCTAGTACACCCGGACCAAGCGGGGTTTATTCCTGGCCGCAACACTGCATTGAACATTCAACGACTGCTGGAAGTGATGGAGGCCAGCTCCTATGACAGGGAAGAGGTTGCAGTTTTTGCAGGCGACGTAGAGGAGGCCCTGGATAGTTTAGAGTGTTGCTTTCTGTATGGGGTCATGAACCGCAATTCAATTATGACTGGAGTTTCTGGCGTGGACCCAGCTACTATATGCAGACCCCAAGCCAGAGTACGCATGGGACAGACCATCTTGAAGAACTGTCTTGTGGGCAGAGGCATGCGGCAGGGTGCCCCCTGTCGCCCCTATTGTTTGCCATAGCAATGGAACCACTGGCCAGCCTTGCGAGGGGAGTCGGGGGTGAGGACTAGGTACCGGGGGTCTCCAAATTGGAGACAATCCTCACCACACAGCATTATATGCAGACAACCTTTTACTATTTCTCGGAGAGACACCACTTTAAATTTACAGGGTGCTCGGACTATGCTAGAGGAGTTTGGGTCGTGGCCGGGTCTCTGGGTAAATTGGTTTAAATCTCGCTTGTTCCCTATGAGACCGAGTAGCGACCCACCGGAAGCCTTGGGACAACCACTCTGGGAACCTCGCCGCCTTTCTTATCTGAAAGTGAAAATCTTTGATGACAGGCAGGATCTATTAGTAGGGAATTTAGGACTGGTTATCAGATCTTTGCGCTCAAATACTGAATTTTGGAAAGCACTCCTGCTCTCAGTAGCAGGAAGGGTGGCTTTGCTTAAGATGATCGCCCTCCTGTATCTGTTATACTTTTTCTCGGTGCTCCCTGTCCGGATCCCTTGAGCCATATTTAGGGAATTGGACTACTTGGTGATGAACATTTCTATGGGGATCAGGACGCAGAAGGGTGGCACTCTCCAAGCTGCAGCGTCCATCACAAGTTGGAGGACTGGTGGGGCCGTATTTAAAACCTACTATTTAGCTGCCCAGCTTCAATAGTTTACACAATGGGTGGCGGACCGACTGAGTCCAGAACGTAGCTTGGGACCATTTGTTCCAGAACGGAGTCGCCTGGCTGGATAACTATTGAGAACGGGGCGTCACTCAGTAATTCAGGGTCATATGGCGTTGCTGGATATGCTGTTTGCAAAAGACACGAACCCAGATCCCGTACGGCCCGGAAATGCCCATAACCTCCCTCCCACAGTGGCACGTCTTACTCCACAGGGCTGTGACCGAAGCCAACCGCAAACAGTGGAAAAGGGGTATGTCCGAACCTCAGCCCCATAGAGCCTGTCAGTACATAGTACATTCGGTAGGCACCATTAAAGCTGTCACATGTTTATAGAGGGCTATAATGGGAGACCTGATTCGACCCCTAGACATGTTGAAGGCACTGTGGGAGGAGGACCTGGGGACTGCCATACCTGATGCAGATTGGGCCCATTTCCTGGAACGAATACGGAAGGTTTCAAGAAATGCCCATTTTAAACTGATCAATTACTAGATCCTCCACAGGGCATACCTTACCCCTGGACATATTTGTGCACAGTGGGCTGCACCCAGCTGCATGAGTACTGGGGGTAAGTGATGGCGGTAGTGCCAAATGCAATCTCTAGGGAGGTTCCCTGCACACCTAACAACTGCTTATTGAGTTGGTTTCCACACACACCCAAAACTAAGGTCATGAGCCGCGTCCAAGACCTATCGTTTCTACTATCAAAACGAGAACTGACATGACACTTTAAGGCCCCTGGGAGCCCTCGCCTCCCCACCTGGCATAAAGAACTCGAAAGGTGGGCTGGATATGAAGGGAGGTGCTCTTTAGAGAAGCCAGACGAGGCCTGTGATCGATGGAGTTCACACAGGCATGGGAAACAATAGTGGACAGCCTAAAAAATCCAGAACCGAACTCTCCCGTACCATTTCCGGCAGGCTCGCCTGCCCCAGCCCCCGCCACGTCATGATCAAGCATACTGAAACTAGCTGTGCTCACCTTGTAATGTAAACTCATTCGAGACCTACCTGTGAGAGTCTTCCCAGACTGTGGAAAGAAGAAATAAACCACGGAATAGTAACAGTGTACAACCCAAACTATCTGATGATGTTATTCAGGCTTTGGGGATGTGACTGAAGGGGGTGAGGAGAGGGCGAGGACGAAATTTTGTTTTGGTTATGTAAATTGATATATGCAATACCTGAGCGTACAGAGAGGAAATACCTGATTTTATGAAGGAGTTGTAATTAATGTGTATGCCAATCTAAGGCGTTCGTAGGCATGAAATACTTGTACTATGTTTACTGTGAAACTCGTAATAAAATCTGTTTTAAAAAAAGACAACACAAGTGTGTCAAGGCCGGCCTATTAAGGATTGCACCTGCCCAGGTGTAACAAAGATTTGCAGCCCAGCAGACAGTAGATGGTATGCCATGGATACTGAAGGAATGTATCTGATTATATTTATTTTGATGTGTCCATTATTGTCCATTGTGTCCTCCTTGCTGTGTCTGAAGTGGCCCTACTGTCTGGGTGTCTCAAGTGACCCACTTGCTAGGATGTTCAATGATTCTCTTAATGGAATGCCACTGACAATTTGCTTATTGTGTCACAGATATTCTTCCTGTTAGTGTCCACATTTTCTGTGTTAGTGTGTCCACAATGTTGGTCTTGTTGTTCCTTCCGCTAGATTCTTTCTGATGTCATGTCTCAAATGTTTTTCGCGGTGGGGACCGTCCCATATGTTCTTTCTAATGATGTGTCCAAGGTGGTGTTCTTGTTGATATATCCCACATCTTCTTGTTGGTATGACTCTGCTATACCTTGTCTAAAATCCCAGATATTCCTCCTCTTGGTATGTCCCTGATGATACTCCTGTCCCTGATGATACTCCTGTCCCAAATATTCCTATAAATCAGCCAAGATGTTTTTCCTCAGATTCATCTTGGTGCCTCCCAAGTTTTGTTTAAGTCAGTCCCAAATTTCCAATTAACAGCTACCAGTCTCCCATCTTCATCACTCTTCTTAAGAAAATCTCATCGTAGGTGCAGCGCCTCCTGATTTTAAACTAAATAAATATGAATATTGTCTAAATCATTTTTACATATTCTGTCCAGATCCACTGAATATGATCACAAGAGGCTTCATGCATTAAGCCAGCTTATAAGTGCATTGTGATTCATGATGGCCAATAAAACCTTCAGCAAAGGAAAGGAGGCAACCAAGAGGTGCTCCTCTTACCTTGTGATTATCAATTCTATTTACAAATGCTTTGCATCAATTTTTGCAGTTGTAAAGCATGGGCAGTTTAGTGCTTGGCCGTAACGTTCTCGGTGTAAACTGTCAAAATTTGACCCCATGCGCTGCGCTCGAGCAGGGTGTGCGCACATTGGCAGCGAAAGACACTGGTCTCACCTGTTCATGGATGACTGATTCACAATGTGCCACTGTTTCTCACATTGTGACTGTGTGCTCTTTGTGATGGGTGTTCTGGTGCAGGTGCATAGTGAATGCTGGGATAGTGGTCTGTTGTGCGATGAAGATCTCCACCCCAGCATGGCCTACTAGTATTAATGAATGCTGAGAATACTCTTTAATAATCAGGCCCAATATGTGGCTCTTTTTGTTTAAAGTAGTGGTAATTGTCTGTCCACCTCTTGACAAAGCCTGGGACCAATCTTGGAGTGCCTGGAGTTCAATCTGATGATCTTCTGAAGAGCTAGTGTGGTAGAGTAGATATCTACTCTTGAATGAAGGAACTCTGCCCAGGACTACACCTCCAGCTCCATTGCTAGCCTGGGAATCGAATGTTACAGTTTGAGCTTCTTTAGTCCCATCACGTCTAGAGACTACTGAGCTCCTGG
The DNA here is from genome assembly GCA_963921515.1 of Calotriton arnoldi. NCBI lineage: Eukaryota > Metazoa > Chordata > Amphibia > Caudata > Salamandridae > Calotriton > Calotriton arnoldi. The sequence continues at coordinate 502,312 of CAWUFW010004717.1, forward strand.
GCTGAGGAAGATCTATCCTGTTCTCTTTGGAAAGTCATCGGAGCTAATTGTCAAGTTCTCGGTTGTAGAATTGACAAACTTGACTTCCGGACTTGACAAATTGTGTGGGCAGATCACTTCATCACCCAGTGCTTCAATTATTTGTCTTTCAATATTCAAAGCGTTAAAATAGCTTCCAGTTGAGCACTACAGAAAATGTGCTCGGTCGTGTCCCGAGTAGCCGCTAGGAGAGGGTCACTGGTATGGGAGACCAGTAGGACATTTTATTTGACCTATTGCAACATCTGGTTACAAACCAGTATTACTAATACTGAGAATGTGGAGGCTGGATAGAAAGACAGTTCTACTATTTTTTATGGTGGAAGAATTTGGCGCAAGTGCGGCAGGCATGGCCTGAGGGTATTTATACTGCGCTGTGCTGGAGGAAAACACATGAACTCTACTGCCATAAGACTGTTACTCAGTTCTAGTACCCTCCACATGGTGGGTTCTTGTAGATAATGGAAGCGATATAAAACAGTGAAAACGGTGTTAAGATTTCCATTACTTGCAATAGTTACTTCAGTACTCCTATTACATAAGCTTTCTCACGTTGTTGGCACCCGTCATCCATTAACGGACGCCAAGTGCCTACAGAGAAGAGTTTTAAAGTCCTTTGTTTTATTTCCATTTACAGGATGCGAAAGCGAGATCAAGGAAGTGCACCAAATTTGGGGGATCGGGTACCCTATGTGATTATTGGGGCAGCCAAAGGCGTTGCTGCTTACATGAAGTCAGAGGTAAGAAGATATAAGCCTCCCGATCACCTGCTATCTTTTCTGCCCTTCCTTTCTTTTCTACCCTGTTTTCTCCATTTATATTTTTGCACATGACAATCAGTGTTTGTTGTATTTGAGAAAACCATATTCCTGTCACCAACTATCTAGTCTTATAGGCACTAGTGTTGTCTGGAACACTCACCCTGAGTTGAAAGATAGTTCAAATGTATCCAACGCAGGGCATCTTTATCAGAAAGGTGCAATATGAGACTTCCTTATGGAAAGGCGGGGGGGGGGCTCGAAGAATGTGCTAGATGTGCTGCTACTTTGTGCTGATAGTGTGGTCGGAAAGGCAGGAACCATGGTGGGCAAAGAGAGATGCACAACTGTAAGAAATTAGAAGTCTGAATGAAAAATGTGGTATAGGTGCTTTGTGGGATATAGCAGCCTGAGAGTGCGGAGACATAGCAGTCTTAGAAACGTCTGCAATCCAACAGAGATACCATTTAATGCAATCATTTTGTCTGGCGCTCTTGTCTTTACTTCTAAGAAGAACCAAAATGCTAACCCATATAATTTAAAGGAACCTACGTACTCAATATAAAAAGAACTGTTGTTCCCAAGGTTTTATTAGTAGTGCATATGCTGGTGTTATTTCTTACAAGAAGCGCACAACTATTGCTCAGGGACGACAAATCCCTGACTTTAGTCGTAGCATCAATTAGAGTGTGTTGAAAAACATAAGAACTTAAATACCTATCAACTCCATGTTAGTGGAATATCACTGCAATGTATTTGCAATCTTTTTTTTTTTTTTTTTTTGAGTACAGCAAGTGTAGTGCAGAACCCACTGAGCTCTAAGCAAGTGAATGTGTACATATAGTTCCACTTTATATACTTAAGCCGAGTTAAGTAAGAAACAATGGGTGAACTAGTCCTCTTTGCTTTATATAAATCAGTCGTGGATTTACTCGTAGAAATAAAATTGTTGACGTTGTGACCCTGTATGCTTTAGCTCATCAAGACAAAAAAGGTCTGGCTGCATCCTTCATAGAAATAGAAATGGAAAGGACCCCATTAGATAACAGGATTACGTTATTCTTAAAAACATATGATGGCAAAAAAGCTTTGCTGTACTAGCATCACACAAACTACTCTCTGTGCTTCAATGTACTGTGGTAAGATTTTAGTAGAATTGTCTATAATAGATACAGGGATATTAGATGATGATTTATCAAAAAAAGAAAAACAAGCAAATATAGTAGTACCAAAAGATGGGTACATACTACATATAACCTGTCCCATGTTTTCTGTAGGATCATCTTCTGTAAAGTTAATTCTGTAAAAATAACATATCCCTTTGTCAAATTGCGTTATAGGGAAAGTAGAGCTCAGCATCTCATGAAACATCCCTGCCTAAAAGCGTACTAATCAGTCACGGTCCCAGGCTTACTGAAGAAAGTTGCCTGAACTACATTGTTAAATTGGCTGAGATAACCCTGAAAGTGAATTATTTCATGTACAAGTCCATTTTTGTACAGAAGGGTGTGGCCATGAGAGCATGTTTTGCCCTAGATGTAGTAAAACATTGTGTAGGAGATTTTGAACAAATTCTTACCCAGTCTGTTTCCAATACCCTTTCACAACACATTCCTGTTTGGCAGAGTTACATAAATGATGTATTCTTGATATGGAAGGGACCAGAGGAGAAACTAGGGGAGTTCAGTGAATGACTTAAGGACCAGAGTCTTGCCATGCGGCATAGTTTTAATTGGCACCTCTTTCAAAACTGATGTGAACAAAATTGAAACTTTCATGGTTGAGAGAATCTCACCCCAGAAGGCCAACAAAATCTGAACTCCCATGCTCAACAAACGTTTGACCTCCTGTGGTCCTCAAAATGTTATTCCCTGTGGTCTGCATAATCTTTACTTCCATGGTTAACACAGTGAATATTCATAACACTGGGATAAGCAATGTGGAAAGTGCATTGTTAACCTTATTAAAAACGCATGGTTAACTATATTGAATCCTGCCATAATTAGCACTGTTGAAAAGCCAATGGTTTAAAGTGTTGAAAATTCTATGGTTAACCATAACAGTCAATAGTATTGAAATTCTGTGGTCCACCAGATCGAAAACCAGGATGTCAAGAATCTTGTGGTCTATAGTTTTGAAAAACCGGAACGCTGGAGAAACCCAGTGGTCGATAGTATTAAAATAAATCGTATGGCAAATAGTACAGAAAGCAGTTCTTCTATTACACTGAAACATCACCTCCATCTATTGTCGAGATAAGATTTATGAAACATAAGTGATGTCCTGATCCTGTGCTATATGCTGACACTGACATGCACAGAGAAAGCCCCGCAACTGGAGTGTTGCTCCAGAATCCCAGATAGGCTTTCCCAAGATCTGAAGATCCAATCTGTGCACTGCCTCCTGGTGCTATTTTTGTGTTGATAAAGGTTGATGAGAAAGCAACATGGTCCCTTAGCTGTGGGTGTGTATGTAAGGCTATGCATGAACTCAGTGTGGTTTTAGGTAAGGTTGGGATTAATGCAAAGGATCACAGCACAGTCTCTTGCAGGTGGGCCTGGGGAGTGCATTTCACATTGAGGGTGTGATGCCTGAGGTACTTTGAGGTCAGTCCAACTTCTGCTTTTTCTCCTTTCACAAACCTGTCTTGAAAGGAAAGTGTTTCCGTCTTGTTACTAGATGGAGCTGTTGTCTCACTTTCTAGCACTCTCTCTTTCTATTTCCTCCCCCTTCACTGCTTTCTGTCCTGCAGCACATTCTTCATCATGTGACCTCCATATGTCCCCTTCTTACAAGCGCTTTCTTGCCCTGTCTGTGTCTATCTCGTGACATTGTTTGGCTGCTCGTCACCAGTTTATCTTTACCTTCTGTTTTTACTCCTATCCATTCTTATTCTTTCTTAACCTATCTTTTTGTCCCAGATGTCATGCCCCCCCTTTCTGCTAACCATTAATTTTCTCATCTCTTCTTCCTCCTATTCTGTCTTCTTACCCTGCTCGTTTTTCCTTCTCTCTATCTCTTCCCATTCTCGTTTCCATCCTATCACACTACCTCCTTTCTACTGCTAATGTCTCTCCATCTCTTCTCGTGCCTTTCTCTCATCTCTTTTCATGCCCTGTTTCTTCTTTCTTTCTCGTCCTTTCATCCTTTTTCTTTTCTGTCAATTCCCCCCCTCTCTGTTACTTCTTTTTTGTAAATATCTCCCCAGCCTGACTTAAATCTCCTCTGCCTCTATATCTTACCCGCTCTCAGTCCTTTTTTTTCTTCCATCCTTTAATTTCTTTCTGCCTATCAGGAAAGTAACTTGCATTCCCGAAAATCTGCACATAGCGCCCACTGATTTCTTGACACTATACACATGCAGTAAAAGTGTAACCTTCCGAGAAAGACATCTTCCCTGTTTCCCATTTCTGTCATTCCTCACATTCTTTGTGGTCGCAACCTGTGTCCTCTTGTGTTTTATGTCTCATAAACATCCTTTAATGAATACTTGTCAAGAAAGGATTACTCTCTTCGCTGAGAGCCATTGTCCTTCATGTGTGCACAGCTTATTAAGGTTGGGCTCCAGTGAAAATGTTTACAAGCATTCATTCTGCAGGACATATTGTAGCTGCACAGTCTGAGGCCATTCGACTCCTGTTCCAAAACAGACTGAATCCTTTGTTTTTTATTATGTATTTTTCAGGATCCTATCTATGTGTTGGAGAATAACATCCCTATCGACACTCGGTACTATCTGGAGCAACAGCTGGCTAAGCCTTTACTGCGCATCTTTGAGCCCATCCTGGGAGAAGCCAAAGCAGAGTCTGTTCTGTTGAGTAAGTGTCTCTACTACTTTCTTTCAGCATCGCCTTCCTACACCTTTTGCATTGCCTCCCTCCCCTCCAACCTAGTCTCTTTCCCTGACAACTGCAGGCCTTGTATCACACTTCTTCCAGAAAAGCCTGAACTTGCAGCCCCAACCCCAGCTACTCTTAAGCCGATCTATAAAACAACAGCAACTGGTCTCCCCAAGACGAGTAGCTCTAGCATCTATTCCCCAATACCTGCTCCTTCGCTCCCATCTCCTTCACTACTGTGCTGATACAGACTGGACGTTGATCATTTGGCAGTGATCCGTACCAACCTCTTTCTTACTTCAACAGATACCTCTGCTGAGGTACAGGAAGATAATGGGGATATGTCTGAGGTCACACACAGAAGCATCAGCTCAGGTTAGATCACCGACAATGAAGGTACACAGGGGAATAGCAATTTGTCTTGTCTAGTAAGGTATAACCGCACACAAACAGAAAAGAGGAAGTGGGCACCCAGATCACTTGCAACACCTTGATTTTCTAATATCTGATACTCTGAGATCTATGTAGTGCATACAATATGGTTTAGTGTCTGATTAAGAAATGTGGGTAAATGATAGTACGAGACAAATTAAACAGTGACCTATGTGCAGATTTAAAACCTGGACTTCGTTAAAGTGTTTTGATGGAGAGTGAGCGGGTTAGGTAGTAGATGTGAGGTCTACAGGGCCTTAGTTACCGAGTTAGTGGCTGCTGTCTGAGGCTTTGTTCTTTTCTTTTTTTGCTCTCCTACTAGTCAGCTCTGGTGCTTGTCTCTAATACCCCATCCTGTTCTCCCTACACCCGTCTGGGTTCTAAATACTTCCTCATGCTACCTCAGTGAATTAATAAACGTTGATGGATAGCAGGGAGGAGGGGGTCAGATGGATGGCATGCACTGTTGTCCAAAGAGCAGCTTTGCATTTTTGAGAACGACTATTACTTAGCTTGGCTTAAAAATATTTGCTCCTTTGTTTCTGGCTATAATTTGTTGACACAATTTTCCTCTACCATTTCTAGCCCTTGTCTCCGTCATTCATGCTATGTTTCCTTTTCCTTAAAATCTTAATAATTTTGCATACTTTTTTAATGAAAAATGGCCTTGTGTTACTTACTGTTGACTTCTCGTCGTCTAGGAGGTAGAACATCATAATCCCTGCTTCCTCATTGTCACATTATTTTCAGTGTATGTTTTTTCATTTGCATTCTATACATAACATTAATCAAAGAATCTCAAGCTGTAGAGATTAGCTTTCCATTTAATCATGCATTGGTGGTTATCAGTTTAATAGTTGATCCCATCTGTGAGTACTTGAGCTGGAATTTTTTTTGCTGTGGCCAGGTCAAAACTAAAAAAAAATGTCTTGCATTGATCTTAGATTTGTTAAGTATTTAGATATGCAAGCTATTCCGTGGAAGGCTCAAGGCCTTTATTCCTGGCAGCTTCTTACTGAATGTATATCCACTGTCTCCCTCCAGTTGGAAACTATAAGAACTTCATCAAAATTTCCGTTTCACTTTTGTAACATTTATTTTCCATTGTTTATTAGCTTGCGTAGTTAGTTCCTGCCATGGAGTAGAATACTCCTGAATTGATTTTAAAGATTTCCGCAATTTAGGTTGCTGGTTTTTGGCACAGATTTCTCTATAAATTGGTGTCAGCCCACCACAGCTTCTGCTATCTTTGTTGCTGCCTTTATGTTCTGTTGCCATGTTTGAGGTGAGCTAAATGTGATGCCCGATAGCAGAAATTTAAAGATACTTTTCAGCTACTTCCATGTTATGATTCTTTTACTTAATTGCGTGTAGTTTAGCTACCCCCATCACGTTTGATTTAGGGTCATCAAAACAGAGAAGCAACATGACCAGCTATAACAGTAAACTTGTTTTGTCCTTTTCTTTAGTTCCAGTTTTGATGAGAGCTCTTTTTTAGTCATAACATACTAAGGTCCTTATATTGTCACGAAGTTCTCCAGTGATGATCTGGTAATGTCTATTCATAGTGCTTTCTGCCAGTGTTGGTCATTGTCTTTATCTTGAGATTAGATAAAAAAATGAAATGTTCTGCTACCAGCTTTTCAGTTGTAGGTATATAGTTGTCGTAGATCTACAAATAACTAGATTGATGATTCCTAGGCCAGACCTGATGCAATGCTTGCCTCGTTCCAACCATCTATTGCAGTGACCCACAAGAATTCTGTAGACCATTTTTAGTCAGCATCTTTGGGGGTTAACAAGCCTCCTGTACTTTGCCCTTTTGGAACAGCGGGGCCATAGGCAACAATGAACCACACAAAACTAAAGGTTTAAAGCCATGCCGGCACTGCAAGAAGCAGTTGTTGGTCACAGACCCACTAGAGGTGTATCTTTGGTGTCTGGGCACTGGACACAGCTCTAAGTTGTAAGATAAGTGCACATTTATACATCTAAAGAAGATCTGGGACCGGGAGGCGAAGCAATATATTGCCAAACACAAGTGGTAGTCTCAGCCATTGCAGAGGTTCCATTCCAAGGCTCAGACTTGGTCTTGAGGCCGCTCCTGCGACTGCACAACTTTGTGCTCAAAAGTCCTCTGATAAGTCCGAACATATGAAAGCTAAGCAGGACTTAACCCCAGTCTGCCACTCTGTGTCCAAAGGGAAGGGATGAGGGCGCCAAGATGAAAGTCTCACTCCATCGAAGTCACTGAGCCAATTCCTCATCTGATCCTGACTCCCTCTGAATTTTACTGGACTGTCGTCGACCCCACAGCAAATTGTGGCCTTTAAGTAGGACATATTGCATATTTCAGTGCATTTCTGGCTCTCTGGTATGCCTTCAGTCCCTATGGCTTCCAGTCAGGTTACCACTGGAGGATCCATCCCTGGTGCCATCTGTCTCCTTGGAGCCAGTTACCAGGCCTATATCAACTCCGGTACAGACTTCTACACCACTACAGACTTTTATTCCAGCCTTGAGAGCTACTCCAGTACCTGCAACCCGGACGCAGGTACGGACACACCCGGCACTGGAATATTATGCGGTGTTGATGCCAGTGTTTGACCTCGAACCGACTTGCCTACCAGTGCAGCGCAATGAAATTACAAACACGTAACCAGTCGTCATGCACCCGACTCTAACCCAGTACCACTGCCATGTTGTGCCTACCAGCAATGACTTCAATATCTTTTTGGTTCTGACTGATCCTATGCCAGGGGGCAACCAAGTATGTGGACTATGATGAGGGTGATTGGTATGATACTAGCACATGGGGAGTAGTGATATGGTTTACAAAACCACCAATCCAAATCATAAAATATGAACATGCATTTATTCACCAATTATTTGAAAGATATGAGACTTCATACACAAAACACAAATCATTGCTGCTCAATCAAATCTGGGTTTACCATTCATAAAGTTCATCACTTTTACCATGGAGCCACTTATGATGAATATAATCAAAATCTAATGCTTATCAAAAAGTGTTGATCAATGGTATCAATTCATACTCAAATTCCCGTTTGATTCTTGAAGCAATATTATTAGTGAAGTCCATTATCCCTAAACACACAGCACATGGACAAGGGAACACGTGTTTCTTGGTAACAGCACTGCCTCTTCAGGGAATCCCAGAAGACAAACGTAACTCTAGGTCAATTTGGTGGTTGATTCTTTATGCAGAGTCTGACAAAACACCAGATCACAGGGTCGGCAGATTTCAGAGAATTGGACTTCACAGATGAAGATGGTCTCCAAAGTAGAAGTAAAGGACAATCTGATCAACATTATTTGTGATAAGCATTAGGTTTTGATTTTATTCACCAGGAGTGGCTCTACAGTAAAAGTGATGAAATTATTTGAAAGACTCAGATCTTTGGAGAATAAGTGCTTTTTCATGTTTTACTAATTGAATTGTGGTGTTTTGCAAAGCAGATCATCACTTCCCATGCTCTAGTATCATATGTTATAAACATTTTAAGCCTGAGGGGAAACTGGATTAATGGGTGGAGTGTGCGGGGCATACTATTCTCTTGTCCCCAAAAGAGGATGATTGGTATGTCTTGCTTTCCACTCATTATCGTAATGAATCCTTATACATTGATTTGCAGAAGGCCATTAGGCTTGACACCTCATCTGAGACAGAGCTTGAGTCGCCATTCCTACCTGGAGATCCTATTCTACAGGCCTTGACCAGTGAGGTGACTACAAACTTGTTTCCAACCATTGCTCCGGATAGGAAATCAAAAAGGGTTGATTCTTTTGGCAGGGGCTTGTTGTCTTCTGCCAGTCTAGCTTTGCGATCTGTAAATGCTGTTTGTCTTCTGGGCCATTAAACACAAGTCGTTTGAGACATGGTCTGCAAAATCTTGCAATTATGCAGGACCTCTTTGGCTTAGATGATTCACAATGGACAGGACGTGATGAAATAAGTTATCGGCACAGGTTTGGATACTATAGATAGTCTGGGGATGGAAGTTAATCCCAGTGTTGTCCTTCATCAACACGTTTGAGTGTGATCCACAAGACTCTCCGGTGATGTACAAGCCTCACTTATTGGTATGCTTTTAATGGGTCTCTTTTTGGTGAGGTGTACTCTGCTTTAGAATGCTTTAAAGACAGCAGAGCTACAGCACACTCCTTGGGGCTGTTGACCCCTGCCAAACAGTTTCTTCAACAATTCCAAAAGTTTAGAGACTATACCAGATGGCTGGCATATAGACAGAGACAACCTCCCCAACCAGTGATGCAGCAGACACTGCAGTCCTTTTGAGGCAGTGGACGCAAGTCTGGCAGGTAACATGAGGGACAGCAGGAACATCAGTCCTCCACTTTCCCCTTTTTCCTGCAATAATGGCCACCAAACCACTCTAGTTAGCCCTGAGGAGCGTATGTCCAACCAGTGGTGGAGCAGGATTCCACATTTGATCCAAAGTTAGCAATCTACTGTGTCCTACAGATGGGTCAGATTGTTCAAAATGGCTGTGTCCTGTCTGCTCCATCCACAGTTCCTGCCACACCAGAGGCAATTTCAGACGAGAACCTGTCCATTCTGCAACAGGAGGTGTAGGTGTTGCTTTCCAAGAGGGTGCCATCAGGCATTGAGATGGTGTCGGATTAGACTGAGAGAGGGTCGTTACTCTTGCTATTTACACGTTCCGAAGAAAGACAGGAGCCTCACACCTGTTTTGGGCCTTCGGCCTCTGAATGCCTTCCTGCAGAATGATACATTCAGAATGCTCTGCACGACTGGATGATGATGTTGGACCTACAGGGCGCATATTTTCATAACCACTTCCTGCAATCCAACAGACATTATCTGAGGTCCTAGGGAGGCCAAGAGCATTTACAGCTTACAGTGCTCCCCTTCGGCCTCACCAGTGCCTCTTGGGTATTCACAAAAAGTTATGGCATGGTCGCTGCGCACCTTCGGAGGTCAGGGATACCAGTATTCCCATACCCTGGCAACTGGCTGTTGAAGACTGGCTCTCCACAGTCTGTCTCAGCGATGGTGGATTTCTTGACATCATTTTGAGTTCAATGTCAATGAGCATAAGTGCCCCCTGACATCTTCGCTGAAGCTTCTATTCATTTGGCCAATTCTGGACACTGTGGAGTTCAAGACTTTCCATCTGCTGCAACGAGCCCAGACATTCCGGCTATGATCCCTATATTTCAGGCTCTTTCCTGTATCACGGTGAGGGTGTCTCTAAGGCCTCGTGCATCTTCCTTGTCAGCTACTCCATGTGGCTCATCCGTGATCTGCAATGGAATATGAAGTTGTTATGGAACAGAGCATCAAGGCAATCTGAAGGATGCCATCCAGGTCTTAGAGAAGGATGCTCGAGATTTGTAGTGGTGGGTGCTGACTGTGGTGATTGACTAGCCATAGCAGGTACCGGGCGTTTCCCCGGTGGGCAGCCCGGGCCGGGGGGGGGGGGCGGTTTTGGACCCCTGAAGGACCGTTTTTGTTACCAGGGTTTGAGGAGTGGTGCTTCCAACTAGCGCCCTCCCCACCCCAAGCTGTTTGCTAGGGCCGGTTTCGGTTCTCAGTCCGGCCGTGGTGATTGACATATACCTGCAGAGCCAGACGAATGGCTCGCAACCCTAGCAGGTATTAAGTATCACTGTTCCCGCTTCTTGATTTTCATGGAGATACATTTGGCCATTTTGTTGTGTGGATAATGAGTGATCAGAATAAAATAACTTTAAATTCTTCTAGTGAGTGCTACTGAAGGAAATTTTGGGGATTGCTCAATGGCAGAAAACAGTGATCAATTATTAAATTCTATTCCAAAAGTAGGAGCTCCAGTGGTTTCTTGCTTTACTATGTCAATGGCCAAAACCAGCCACGTTTTTAATTTCCACTTTTTGTCTTGGCTGTGTGAAATTCCAGGCTCATACTGCCCTTTGGGCCTCAAGAAAGCATTCTTATCCAGTATTGGGGTATCTTTCATAGATTCACATGCCTGAATCATTCCCCGTCGTCGAGATGGGAGTCCCACAGTAAAATACAAAAGCAGTGCCATACATAATAAATGGGCTAAAAAAGGCCAAAGGCCAAGCATTAGTAGCCTATCTATGTCCTTTTCAAAAAAGGACCAAAAGTTGGCTCCAGCCAATCAGCTGTTAGCACCCTCTAGAACACTCCCAGCAGAGGCAAGCTCTCTTCTGATTTTCACCGCACTTCGTGTGGAAGGGAGTCTCCCTGAGTGCTTCTCAGTTTTTTCCTTCTATTCAGCTATTCTGAACAATATGTCAGACAAGAAAGGCCTCTTCCGCCCTTGCAAGACCTGTGGGAAGAAAAGGGTCCATGTAGATGATCTACATAAAGACTGTATTTATTGCCTTTATCCAAGGCATGAGGTGAAAGAGTAAAATCTGTCGCACCTTTTCTAGCAAGACCCTCGAGGACAGAGAGGGAAGATTGCTTTTGTGGCTTCAATCCACAAAAGAACAGGCTCACTCTTCAGATGAGGAAGAAGAACTGGCTTCAACTTCTCTCAAAAGGGCTAGATCACAGGAAAGATCTTCAGGTGAGGGTAGAAAACATCTCAAGTCTTCCCAAGAAAAGCCTGTAAGTAGAGAGGAGTTCCAAACATTCCTCTGAGCCAACATTATCTGTGCCCTCTACGCCTGTCAAGAGAGAAAAAGAGCGTCCAAGATCCTCTTCTACTGATTCTGTGAGTAGAAAGCACATAAAGAAATCGGTGTCGACGACGATTTCTCTTTCATCGTCGACGATATGTGTGACTTCATCGACGGCAACCGTCACCACGACGGCGATTCAGTCCCCTATTTCATCTACAAGGATTTCTATTGTGACGAGACCTTCGTCGTTGAAACCCGTCGACGACCCATCATCGACGAAGAAACCGTCAGCGAAGATACCGTCGACGACGACGACATCTCCATCGTCGATGACAACGCCAACTATGACAACACCGTCGACTAAGGAAATTCCTTCAATAATAATTTCTGCACCGTCGACGCCGCCGTCGACATCTCAGATCATGACAGTTACAAAGACTTTTCTACACCCGCCTTTGCAAGACTATAGTAAGGTATCACCTTTACTACCATCTCACCTTTTGGAAGGTTATATTGAGGAGGAAGATGATGAGGATGATGACGGCCTATATGGCTCACAGTCCATCTGGGCTACATGTAAAATGCCAGGATGACGATGATGAAGAAGATTACCATGAGGCACATTATTATCAGGAGCAATATATGGCTCCACGTCATACCTATCAATTTAATCCCTGACAGGAACCACGCCACAGAGAAATGGCTCATCTACCGCCGTCACTGGTTCAGGATCTCCAAGCCATGTTAGCAGATTACCGACAAAGATTCCCTCCTCAACAAATTCCATCAGAAAACCCAGTTCCTCAGGTGGAGGTACCAGCAACAGTACCAGAGCCTCAGATACCTAGTACACCGGCAAATTCAACGAGTCCAGTTCCAGCAGTCCCTGGAGATCAGAACACTTCCTCTTCGGAAGAGGAAGTTGAAGAAGGTGAATTACCTGATCCGACAGCTGTTCCGGATCCTTGGGATGACTATGTAATCCCGACACCATCCCCTCCTCCACACTTACCTTCGGATTCTCCCCCAGAAGACATCGGGGGGGGTTTCACAATTTAATGCAGAGAGCAGCCAATAGGTTCCACTTACCTATCACTGTGAAACAAACAGAATGTTTTCTGTACGATTTTAAAGAGGACACAAAGAAGGTGGTACGTTCGATTCCGATAATCGTCTATATATGGCAGGAGGGTGTAAAGATTATGAAGACGCCGGCATCCATACCAGCGGTACTGCCTCATGTAGAGAAAAAATATAGAGCTCCGGAGGACAGCCCGTCTTGCATTGTTGGACATCCAAGGCCAGATTCTGTCATCTCTCAGGCAGCACAGAGACGTTCGAAGAATCCAGTGACTCCAATTACTACTCCTCCAGACAGAGAGGGACGTCGGATGGACCTTATGGGAAAGAAATTTTCATCAATAGCAGCTGCAACAATTCGAGCAGCAAATGCTTTAGCCATTATCGGCTGCTATGACCGTCAAATGTGGTCCGATATGGCGGGACTGATAGACCTCATCCCGGAGGAAAGCAGACAGGACGCCCGAAAGATCTTATTGGAGGGTGAACGGGCTGCCTCTGAAACAATTGATTGTGCCCTAGACATGGCAAACACAAGTTTTAGGCAATTGGCTGGAGCGGCAGTACTTCGACGCCAGGGGTGGCTGAAAGCTACTACCTTCAGACCCGAGGTTCAGGTTAAGATTCTAGACATGGCGTATGATGGGGAGTCGCTTTTTGGAAAACATATCGACGAGGCTCTTTTGGCGATAAAGAATGATACGGATACTGCAAAGTCATTGGGAGCTCTGCAATATAGAAGAGTACCTTTTAGAGGCGCCAGAGGGCGAGGATTCACCACCTACAAAGGAGGATATCAAAGAACTCAACAATATCAACAATACCAACCTCAATATCGCCAATCTTACAACCCGCCAGCGTATCGCCAATCATCGACAGCTGGTTTCTCTCGCCAGGGAGGCCGCAAGCGAACACCGCAACAGGGCCGTGACTCTGGCAGAAAACAATGAGTACGTCAGGGTACCAGTCAAATTTCCCTCCCTACCCGTGGGTGTGAAAATTTCTGCTTATGCACAGCGGTGGCACGAGATAACATCAGACAGCTGGGTGTTGGACCTAGTCACCAGGGGTCACACCTTAGAATTTATTCAAAAACCACCTATTACTCTGCCCAGGGGTCCCCCTCGTCTTCACTTATTACGAAAAGAAGTCTTGATCATGCTCCTCAAGGAAGCTATAGAGGAAGTACTATCCACTCAGAGAGGAAGAGGTTTCTATTCTCGTTTCTTCCTAATAAGAAAGAAGTCAGGAGAATGGCGACCGATTCTGGACCTAAGGAAACTCAACAAGTTTCTCAAAAAACAGACATTCAGGATGGTAACACACTCCGATATTTTGGGATGCTTAAACAAAGGGGATTTCATGACTTCTCTCGACATGGAAGACGCATATTTTCATATCCCAATCCACCCAAAGCACCGGAAATATCTACGGTTCACAGTGGCTGGTACCCACTATCAATTCAAGGTGCTTCCGTTTGGTCTAAGATCAGCACCACAGATTTTCACCAAGTGCCTAGCACCAGTAGCAGCGGCCTTGCGATCTCAAGGGTTTCGATGATTGGCTGCTCAAAGCTCCATCAGAGCAGGAAGCCGATCAGACAACGGCAGCTTGTCTCCATCTATCAATACGTTGGGACTCACTCTAAACAGGGAAAAATCAAATTTATGTCCAACTCAAGTAATTTCGTTTCTAGGAGCATTCCTGGACACCATCCAATGCAAAGCATTCTTGTCTCAAGAGAGACAGATTCTACTTCAAAGGTTGGCAAGGACCATTTAAAAAAAAGTCAGTTTCTGTAAGAATATTCAAATCGCTCCTAGGGATGTGCTCTTCAGCAATAAACTTAATACCTTTAGCGAGACTAAAGATGAGACCTCTTCAGGAGGAACTACAGAAACAGTGGCAACAAGCTTTGGGATCTTTCGAAGATGTGATTCGAATAACAACAAGGATGGTGGAAACACTTCAGTGGTGGTCTCAAACGACAAATCTTGTCCAAGGTCTAACCTTTCTGCAAAGTACCCCGGATTTCATTCTGACAACAGACTCCTCCCTGGAGGGATGGGGAGGTCATCTGCAGGATTTACAAATCCAGGGAAAGTGGTCTTTGATACAGAAAAAACAACACATCAACAGTTTGGAACTCAAAGCCATATTTTTCTCTCCAGGCTTTCCTTCCGAGAATAACAGGTTCCTCAGTGCTGGTCCGTACGGACAATACGACCAGCATGTGCTATATAAACAAACAAGGAGGAACGAAATCCATGACGCTATCTCAAGAGGCGCAGGATTTATGGGAATGGACGACGCTCCATGGAATCTCGTTGAGGGCCGAGCATGTCAGGGGTCTACACAATACCCTGGCAGATACACTAAGCAGGTCTCAGTCCAGCTGCCACCAGTGGGAGCTAGAGCAATCACAGGTAAACAGGATCTTTCACAGATGGGGGATACCAGCTCTGGACCTGTTTGCAACGAAGGAGAACGCAAAATGCCAGTATATTGCCAGCAGGTTCCCACAACCGGGGTCAAGGGGGAATGCCCTTTTAATGCGATGGTCGGGGATTTATACCTACGCTTTTCCCCCCATCTTATTAATCCCCAGGGTACTAATCAAGATGAAGTCGGAAGGCTGTCGCCTAATTTTGATTGCACCAGGTTGGCCCAGGCAGTATTGGTTCCCGGAGCTACTTCTATTGTCACAAGACAAACCCATTCGTCTTCATCCGTCACCAACGATGTTATCGAGGAACAAGGGCCAAGTGATTCATCCGGATTCACGTTCTCTTCACTTGCATGCATGGCTCCTGAATTCCTAGAGTTTAAGGATCTCAATATTTCACAGGACTGTAGAGAAATACTTGCTAAATCCCGTGCTGAAAGCACTATCAATGACATATCGTCTGAAATGGAAGAGATTCTGTTGCTGGTGCGAAAGGAGCAAAGTTCATCCAGTGCAAGCCCCTGCTGAGCAGATTTTACCTTGCCTGCTCTCACTAGCTAACTCAGGCCTCACCTTTTCTTCAGTAAAAGTTCACCTGGCTGCAATTTCCCGGTACAGGAAATCTCCTCAGATTCCTTCTCTCTGTTCATCTCCTCTCATAAAACAATTCATGAGAGGCCTCTTCCGCGCTTTTCCTCCGGTGCGCGCACCTCCTCCAGAGTGGAAACTCAATGTGGTCCTAGCACAATTGATGAGACGACCATTTGAACCAATTCATAAAGCAGAACTTAAATTTCTCACATGGAAGGTATCCCTCTTGCTAGCTCTTACTTCTGCAAGAAGAGTGAGTGAAATACAGGCTTTTACAATCAAAGAACCTTTCTTACACTTTACAGAGAATTACGTAGCTCTTCGGACAAATCCTAAGTTTATTCCGAAAGTACCAACGCAATTTCACTTAAATGAACCGGTAATATTGCAAACTTTCTTTCCAAACCCATCTAGCCCAGCTGAACGGGCTCTACATACATTGGATGTCAAAAGATGTTTGAAATTTTATCCTCACAAAACAAAGGAATTAAGGAAAACAGATCACCTTCTGGTGGCCTACGGTCAAGGAAGACACGGAACCGCAGTAACGAAAGCCACGATCGCCAGATGGGTCGCATCTGCGATACAGTTCTGCCACGAAAAAGCAAATAAACCTCTGACAGTGAGGGCTAAAGCACACTCCACAAGAACTGTTGCTGCATCTACAGCCTTGTTTGCTGGAGTGACATTAGACAAAATATGCCGTGCCGCGACATGGAAGAATGTCCACACGTTTACAAGAGATTACTGCCTCCAATCTGCGCAAAGGGAGGATGCAGCGGTTGGACAAGCTGTGTTACGTCATCTTTTTAACTAAGGTCAGATTCTTTAAATTTCATAAAAGAACGCTTTCTTGTGTTTTCTTTCTCTAATATTAATTGGATTAAGTAATCCAGCAACTGTATTTGGCAATTTGACCTTTAATATGATTTATGAGATATATTGGAATAGTTATGTCGACTCTCTCTGTTTTAACATTTCTATAGAGTATAATGCTTGGTGCATGCAATGTGTAAAAGGTAGTGGATAACTATTGGGAGTTTAAAATTACATGTCTGCCACCTTCCGCTAACGACAGTACAATTAGTGTACTGCTTGCTATTCTGATTCAGGCATGTGAATCTATGAAAGATACCCCAATACTGGATAAGAAAACAAGTTACTTACCTGTAACTACAGTTATCTAGTATTGGTATCTTTCATAGATTCACATGCAACCCACCCTCCTCCTCGTGGAGTCCGTTCTCATTGATTTTGGGTATACTTACTTCCCACTTGTGCTTGGAAAATCTGAAGAGAACTTGCCTCTGCTGGGAGTGTTCTAGAGGGTGCTAACAAGCTGATTAACTGGAGCCAACTTTTGGTCCTTTTTTGAAAAGGACATAGATAGGCTACTAATGCTTGGCCTTTGGCCTTTTTTAGCCTATTTATTATGTATGGCACTGCTTTTGTATTTTACAGTGGGACTCCCATCTCGAAAATCGGGAATGATTCAGGCATGTGAATCTATGAAAGATACCAATACTGGATAACTGTAGTTACAGGTAATTAACTTGTTTTCATCCTCCCTTGTCCATTTTTCTACCTTAGCGCTGAAGTAGTCTCTTTTAATTGTCAATAGGTTTTTGCTGATGTCACTTAGGCTTGCAACTAAAATCTCATTTGTGAGGATGGTTTAAAATAACTTTGTTTGGGCTGTACATTGTGATTTTTGTAGAATGACATCAACCATCTATATGTTGAAACATAAGTCTTGTACTGTTATTTTTAGGCACTCGTCTATTGTGCAGTTTATCTTTATTCCACCCATATTTCCAACTCAACAGAAACCCTTTCACCTCCCAGCTTTCTATGGTCAAGATTCTTGTACTAGTATCATATTATTTTCTTGCCGAACTTTTAGCAACCCCAGGCATTAGTTTTCACCGTTCATTCTGCAGTACTTAATGGGCAGATTGTGGTGCCATTAGTTTCCATCTCTAGCCATGCTTTCTGATTTTGGCTGTTTACAGGCTTATTTCTTTTTCCCTCAACTAGTGTATGCTCCCTGGACAATGATTTGTTTCCTTCCTTTGACTTTTGTTTAAGTTTTACCTCTCCTTTTCTTTTCTCAATATGGTCTACTTGTTTGCTCTTCCTCCTGAAGGATTATTGCATGCATTAAGCTATGTCCTTGGGGACTGCCGCCTTGTTTGGAAGGTGTTATGCTTCTATCAGAAGAGCTCCTCAGCCTCCTGAACCGAATCGCCTTTGAGTTTATCTTGTGTGCATTTATTTTGTCTTCCTATTATTCTCTGGTTACTTTAGCCATGCTTTTAAGCTTTTCTTTTTTGAGTTTTTTATATACATCATCTTGGAGCCTTTTCTCCAATTTGTGGCAGGCAGTGGATCTCGTACCATTTCTGTTATGGAAGCAGGGACAGACCACTTAAACTGTTTTCACCACTAGCATTGATAGCAAAGCAAGAAAGTAAATCTAAATCCCAGAAATCTGCCAGATTATCTCCAGGGTCATATTCTAGACAAGAATTTCTGATAATTGCAGGTGCTAGAAAGCAGTTATCTAAAGATCGACGTGAAACATACTTAAGTAAGAAGTGCTTGCTTTGCACAGGGCTCTTTCCCCTGTGCTGTAGACATTCAGGTTTTGAATTTAGGCTTCTAATTGATACTTCTTCTTTTCGAAATTCCTTTTCTGGAGTGCTGCCAGAAAATCAGGGGTCAAACACTGTCAATTCTGCCTTCAGCACAAGTCCATTTCCTATCCCAAAGCGGTATGCCTGTGGTTTCTGATGGTTACATCTGCCTGTGGATTCCTCACCTTTTGAATTATCCCTTGCGCAGCATTCCACGGAAACTTTTTTCATACCTGTCTCAGGTCAACGAGGACTTTTTAATGGCACGGCTCTGCTCGCGACTCCGCGTGACATCGTCAACGTGCTGACGTCCGTTACCTTTTTTTCGCGCCGTCAACGTGTAATGGTTTTTCTAGGACTCTCCATTTCTTTGTGGCTGAACACTGTATCTGTACTATGGCTGCTCAGAAAAAGCATGTATTTAAACCCTGTAGGGAATGTGAGGGTCATATGTCTGTCACGGACCCACACCAAGATTGCCTTTGGGTCCTGTCGCCAGACCACGGCGTCGAGGGATGCTCTTCGTGTCGTCGGATGAACCCGAAGGCCCTCAAAGAGAGTGAAGCGACGTTGTTCATGGCTCGGGCGAAGAAGGAAAAGAGGTCGGAAGAGGACAAAGTTGAGGTCGAAGTCGCCGACTCCACATACCTCAAGGTCGTCGAGGAAGCATAAGAAGAAGCAGCGTCATGGGTCCAGGCGTCACTCTTCTAAAGGCAAGTCGCCAAAGTCTGGGTCCCCAGTCATGCGGCGTCACAGGAAGGATAACATCTCGACTTCTCCTTCACTGCAGGAGACTCCGGAGCATTCTCCGGCTCCGAGGGACTCTCCGGCGTCCAGGGAAGCGACTCCTTCACCTCCAGCCACTTCGACCCCGGCTCCAGTGTCTCCGGCGCCGCAGCCAGGTCCAGCCTTAAGACCTCGGCCTGTTCCAGATCAGGCGGCTCCGGATCGGTACCCACCTTTCCTGGCTCCTGGTGCGGATCCTTCGCATTTTTTAAATGCAATATATGGCATGTTTGCCACGGCAGTTAACCCATCCGGTGCACCTGGTGGCCCCGTGGGACCGCTTCCTTTAATATGGGTGTTGCCCATCATTATGCCCAGGCACCATTTATGCCCTTCATGCCAATGACTCCGTCTTGGCCTCTCCCGACGCCCAGGTTCTCAACACCGATCCCGTCCCAGGAGGGAAGGATGGACTATTCTCTGGCGTCATCAGGCTTTGGGCCAGTGCTGTCCTGACTTTGTGCGACGCCGCCAGCCGCTCCTAAAGGGCCTCCATCGACGCCGGCTCCGAGGTCACCGGCGCCGCGTCTGGCGCTGCCAACGCCGATACCTAAGATGTGTTCAAGAAGGGAGGCTCAGAGGCTTCTGGAAGAGGAGGAAATCCAGGAGCAACAGGAAGAAGCAGAGGAGGGAGAGATGCTGGATCCCTTGCAGGATTTTGAAGGGCTTCAAGAAGCCAGTGGGCTGGATACATAACCAGAGTGGGAACTATCTTCTCCCAAAGCTCTTCCTTCTCAGGATGTTTCTTCATACCATTCTGTGTTGAGGAAAGCTGCTGACCTTCTGGAGTTACAGTTGCCCTCGGCAGAGGTCAAGTCAAACATTTTGACAGAGGCTCTTCACTCCCCTTCATCAGTGATGGAACCTTACTTCCGTTCAATGAAGTCTTGACAGAACCCATTCTAGAAGTGTTGCAAAAGCCTATGTCTACCCCAGCTGTTTCCAGATCAGTAGCAAGGCGATGTAAAGTTGCGCCTGGGGATCTTGATTTTTTGTCAACGCACCCTTCGCCTGAAAGTTTGGTGGTTCAGGCCTCCTGTTCGTCAAAGCAGTCTTCAGGTTCCTTCCCGTCCACTCCTGGGGATAGGGACTAAAAGAAGCTGGAATAGTTGACAAAGAAGATATTTTCATCGGCCAGTATGGCCTTAAAGTCGATTAATGCTACATGCCTGCTGGGACGTTACATCCATGCGTTGATGGACTCAGCCAAGGAAGTGATTCCTAAACTCCCCGAGGATGTCCAGGGCCACTTTGCTGAGGTGCTGACAGACACTCAAGCGGCGGCCCGTCAGGTTATTCAGTCTGGGCTTGACACGGCTGACTCCGTTGCCAGGGTAATGGGTTCCGCGGTGGCTACTAGGAGGCATGCCTGGCTGAGAGGATCGGGGTTCTCTCCTGATCTTCAGGCCACACTGTTGGACCTTCCTATTGATGGTTTCAGACTTTTCGGTACCAAGGCGGACTCAGCGCTACTGCGTTTTAAAGGCGGCAGAGCTACCACTAGGTCTCTAGGTTTGCAATCTCAGCCTAAGAGCTTTGGGTACCAAAGATTTCGGGGTTTTGGAAGGGCGGCTCCTTTTTGGGCCTGGCAGCAGCAACAACAGACAAACCTCTGTACAGAACATACAGAGGGAAGGGTAAAGGTCGACTGCGGGGAGCTGATCGCCAACAAGTCTCCTCTTCCTCCTCCTCTTCCTCTCCTGTCCCCCCATCCGCCTACATAGGGAAGCAGCTCTAGATCCCCCTTCGTAGAGCATGTTGGACCCGTGGGAGGTCGGGTGTCCCATTTTCTACAAAGTTGGAAATCTGTTACGTCAGATCTTTGGGTTTTAAATCTTGTAGAAAATGGGTACGCCCATCCTTTCCGAGATTTTCTCCCTCCTTTCCCTCCTTGCCAGGGCTAGTGTTCGGAGGACCATCTGTTGCTCCTGCAACAAGAGGTCCTGTCCTTGTTACAGAAAGGTGCAACAGAGGTTGTTCTGGAGCAGGAAAAGGGTCAGGGATGCTACTTCCTGTATTTACTGATCCCCAAAAAGGACGGGCGATTGAGGCAGATCCTAGACCTCAGGATCTTCACTTTTTACCTCAAGCAGATGAAGTTCAAGATGTTGACCTAGCTCAGGTTCTTTTGGCGCTGCAGCAGGAAGACTGGATGGTGTCGGTCGATTTACAGGATGCGTATTATCTGAAAGAGACACGTTAGTGACAGATTCCTTACCTTAGAATATCCCCAGGCGTCAGGCTGGATCCGGAAAGTTTTTGCGTAGCAGTACCCTTGTGCGTCGGTAGGCGGCGTCGTGCGGCTCCGCGTCCGTCGTCGGCGTCGTGATCGCCGGGATGACGTTGCGGGCAGTACTTAGACGCCGCCCCTGCGCGCTGACGTCAGTTCTTCTTTTTCCGCGCCAGCAAGCGCAGATCCGGGAAGAGCAGTGCCCTAGTCATTTTTTGACTAACATTTTGGGTGAATTTTTTCACTGTTTCTTCGAATCGACTCCAAGGTGTCGTAGGGATGCCCGGCTTTAAACGTTGCGGCGCCTGTGCTCGGATGATGTCCATCACAGACCCGCATCAGGAGTGTCTCTTCTGCCTCGGCCGAGGCCACGACACGGAGTCGTGTTCCGACTGCCGGGCCCTCAACCCGAAAGCTTTGCGAGAGCGGTCTCGAAAGCTCCTCGAGGCCCGGCATTCGGCTCCGCGCCACACCAAGCCCCAGTCGCGTGAGAGGTCGAGGGGTCGGTCGCGGAGTCCTCACCGGTCGTCGGGATCAAAGTCTTCGTCGTCCGGTAAGTCTAAGCACAAAAAGTCCAAAAAGCATCGTCGCTCTAGGACTTCGCCTCGCCGGTCTCGCGACTCGGCTGAGGCCCCTCCCGGCACCGTCCCCGCGGCCCCGGACATGCCTGTGGAGTCGCCCCCGCAATACCCGTCCTTCCCGGGTTCGGGGCGGATCCGGCCCAAATACAGGAATTCCTGTCGGCCATGGCCCGCCTCTTCGGGCCTCAAGGTCCCTCCGGTGCGCCTTCGGGCCCCGCGGGCCCTGATGGGGTTGCCCCGGCGCCGCCGACGGCTCCGGCCCCGGCGCCGCCCGTGCCTCCAGCCTCGATTCCGGCCCCGGCCTCGATCCCGGCTCCGCAACCCCCATCGACGCCGGTCGACCTGACCACGCCTCCGCCCGACGCCGATGTCTCCGGTGCCGTTCTCGACGCCGCCTGGGGCTCCGGGCGGCGTCGTCCCCCAGTTCCTTCCGGCTCCGGACATGGACCCGGACCGACGCCGCTCGACGCCGGTTCCGGCGCCGATGAGACCTTGGGTCCCAAATGTCCCTCCTCCTCCTTATTTTGAACCAGAGGAGGACCAGGAGGACTGGGAGGGGTCTGATGACCCTCTGGCACAACAGTGTCAGTATGATGAGGACTGGACAGAGGGCCTAGGGGATGCCAGTGGTCTAGATACTTCCCCTGACACTGGCATGCTGTCTCCTCCCGTGGCTACGGAGGAGGGAGCCAATTTTGCAACGGTGTTGCGTAGGGCGGCTGGAGCCTTACATCTCCAACTCCCTACTGTGGCGGTCAAGACTAATCTCTTGACAGAGGTGCTTCAGCCGGCAGCCTCCTCTACGGAGACTGTGCTGCCGTTTAACGATGCCCTCACTGACGTTCTTTTGGGCGCCTGGTCCAAGCCCAACACAGGGGCTCCTGTGGATAGGAACGTGTCCCGACGCCATCGCCCAGCTCCAGGCGACCCCTATTTCTCTCTGTCCACCCCACTCCTGAGAGCTTGGTTGTCCAAGCCTCCGCTTCCCAAACCGCCTTCCCTACCGCCCCTCCGGATAGGGAATCCAAATGCCTGGATCAATTTGGGAAGAAGGGTTTTTCTTCCTCCAGTGCTGGCTTGCGGTCCATCAACACCGCTTGTCTTTTGGGCCGATATACCCACTCCTTGTGGGATTCGGTGGCGACTGTTTTGCCCCAGTGTTCTGAGGAGGTCCAGACACTGCTTTCCCGCGCCATTGCGGAAGGAAGGGATGCGGCCAAATACACAATACGATGTGGCCTTGATACCGCCGACTCGCTGGGCAGGTCTATTGCAACGACGGTGGCGCTGCGTCGCCACGCCTGGCTGAGAACCACTGGTTTTTCAGGGGATGTCCAGAATACTCTCATGGACATGCCCTTTGATGGAGACGGTCTTTTGGGTCCAAAGCAGACCATGCGTTGGAGCGCTTTAGGACTCACGGGCTACTGCCAAGTCCCTGGGCCTTTCTGCTACACGCCCTCCGCTAACTTCTGCTTTTCGCCCCTATCGTGGCCACGGAAGGGGCGCCCAGTCACGTCAGCAGCCCAGCCACCGGCCCGCGCAGCAGGCGTCTTCGCGTGGCCGAGGACGTGGATACCGCCGTGGCGGTTCGGGCAACCAGCGTGCGGGTCAGGCCACCACCTCCAACCCGTCCGCGGCCTCCAAGCCCTCCTAGTCCCTCCTTTCAGGTGCACAGCACGCCAGTAGGGGGCAGGGTCCGCCATCACCTTCACCACTGGCGTCCCATCACCTCGGACAGGTGGGTCTTGGACATTGTCCGAAGGGGCTACTCCCTCCCCTTCGAGACCACCCCCCCAGCCATGCCACCTCAATTCCACCGCATGTCAGGGGAAGTCACGGCCCTCTTGGCCAAGAGGGCCATCGAGCATGTTCCGACCCCAGAAGTAGGATGTGGTTGCTACTCCCACTACTTCCTGGTGCCCAAAAAGGACAAGGAGGACATGCGTCCTATCTTGGACCTCCGGAACGTCAATCGCTTCCTCCGGAAGGAGAAGTTCAAGATGCTCACCCTAGCTCAGGTCTTGACTGCCCTCGACCCTGGAGACTGGTTGGTAGCGTTGGACTTGCAGGACGCTTATTTCCACATCCTCGTCCTGCCGGCCCACCGGCGTTACCTACGGTTCACGGTAGGCCTCGAGCATTTTCAGTTCACCGTGCTCCCTTTGGCCTTACCAGTGCCCCTCGGGTGTTCACGAAAGTGATGGCGGTGGTCGCAGCTCATCTGCGCCGGGCAGGGGTTTCAGTCTTCCCCTACCTCGACGACTGGCTGCTGAAGGCGGGCTCGTCCCAGGCAGTCGTCTCCCACCTCCAGACTACGGCCGAACTCCTGCACTCGCTGGGGTTCTCCATCAATGTGCCGAAGTCGCATCTGATTCCTTCTCCACAGCTCCTTTTCATCGGAGCAGTTCTGGACACGACGCAGTTTCGGGCCTATCCTCCCGAACGGCGAGTCCGGGATATTCAGGCTATGATACCGATCTTTCAGCCTTTATCCTGGGTTTCGGTACGGATGACCCTGAGGCTGCTGGGCCTCATGGCCTCCTGCATCCTGCTGGTCAATCATGCCAGATGGCATATGCGGGCTCTGCAGTGGGACCTGAAGTTCCAGTGGGCGCAGCACCAGGGCAACCTGTCCGATCACGTCCAGATCTCGGAGGGGACTGCAAAACAGTTGCAGTGGTGGCTCTCGAACCGGCAATGGGTCATGGGCAGATCCCTCTCCCTTCCCCAGCCAGAGCACACAGTTGTGACGGACGCGTCCCTTCTGGGATGGGGCGGTCACATGGGAGAGGCGGAGATCAGAGGCCTCTGGTCTCCGACGGAGTCCCGGCTCCATATCAACCTTCTGGAGCTCCGGGCGATCCGACTTGCACTCAAGGCATTCCTTCCCTCTGTCAAAGGGAAGGTAGTGCAGGTGTTCAGACAACACCACCGCCATGTGGTACTGCAACAAACAAGGCGGGGTGGGGTCTTGGACCCTTTGTCAGGAGGCTCTGCGCCTCTGGACATGGCTGGAACATCAGGGCATGTTCCTGATGGTTCAACACCTGGCAGGTTCCCTGAACGCCAGGGCGGACGAACTCAGCCGCAGGTGCATGATGGATCACGAATGGCGTCTTCACTCGGAAGTGGCGCAAGGACTCTTTCTACAGTGGAGAGAGCCTTGGTTAGATCTATTCGCCACCGAAGAGAACGCGCAATGTCATCAGTTCTGCGCGTTGGAATTTCCAAGGCGGCACTCGCTCGGCGACGCTTTCGTCACGAGTGGAGTTGCGGTCTATTGTACGCCTTTCCGCCTATACCACTTCTACCCAGTGTTGAAGAAGATTCGGCACGACCGGGCCCAAGTCATTCTTGTGGCTCCGGACTGGGCTCGAAGAGTTTGGTATCCCGAGCTACTCAGTATGAGCGTAGATCCCCCGATCCGTCTGCCTCTTCGGGAGGATCTTCTGTCGCAGCAGCAGGGGACGGTCCTCCACCCGAACCTGTCCAGTCTACACCTGCTTGCGTGGAGATTGAGCGGCGGCAGTTGATTCCTTTCGACTTGCCTCCCGAAGTTTGTGATGTGATTCTGGCAGCCAGGCGTCCCTCCTCTAAGGTGGTATACGCCTGCAGGTGGAACAAATTTGTGGCATGGTGCACAGCAAAGGCTGTGAATCCCCTTTCTGCCCCTCTTTCTGAGGTCCTTCTGTTCCTTCTTTCTCTGGCCCAACAGGGTTCTGCCCTGGGTACCATCAAGGGTTATCTTTGTGCTATCTCGGCCTTCCTCAGGCTCCCTGATCAGCCCTCCCTTTTCAAGTCCCCTGTTGTTAACAGGTTCTTAAAAGGCATTACACACCTCTTCCCTCCTATTCCGTTTGTGATGCCTCAGTGGGACTTGAACTTGGTTCTTACCTTTTAATGTGCGCTCCCTTTGAGCTCTCTACATAACTGTCCTCTTCGTCTTCTGACTCTGAAGACAGCCTTTCTGGTGGCCATCACCTCCGCTCGGCGGGTGAGTGAGCTCCAGGCTCTATCTTGCAAACCTCCCTTTCTGTCTGTTCATCCAGACAAGGTTGTTCTTCGGACGCGTCCGTCCTTCTTGCCAAAGGTGGTTACTGCCTTCCACATTGGGCAGACCATCACTTTGCCTACCTTCTTTCCGCCTCCGCATCCTTCCAGAGAGGAAGAGAGGCTCCACCGTCTGGACCCAAAACGTGCGCTCTCCTTCTATATCGACCGCACAAAACACTTCCGGGTGGATGACCAGCTCTTTGTTGGCTACGTGGGCGCCAAAAAGGTCGGGCGGTGCACAAGAGAACCATCTCCCGCTGGGTTACCTTGTGCATCAAGACCTGCTATTCTTTGGCTAAGAAGGAGCCTCCTGTTGGGCTGCGTGCCCATTCCACCAGGGCAACGGCTGCTACCACAGCCTTGGGCCGCGGTGTTCCGCTGCCGCTTATCTGTCAGGCAGCTACGTGGGCCTCGCTGCACACGTTTACAAAGCATTACTGCCTTGACAGTCAGGTCCGGAGGGACGGCTTCTTTGGCCGTTCTGTCCTCCAGGACTTCCTTGTCTGATCTTTGTTCGCAGACCCACCACCGGGGTTGGTATTGCTGGGGTATCTATTCTAAGGTAAGGAATCTGTCACTAACGTGTCTCTTTCAGATGCACAAGTTACTAACTTGTGTAACGGTATATCTGTAAGAGACAGTAGTTAGTGACAGATTCCTCACCGCCCCACCCATCCTCCCCGTTCTGCGAACTGATTTCTAGGGTTAAGGACATCCCTTTCAGGGCCCTAGTATTTTTCAGACACCTATGTCAGCTTCTTGCATGGCTCTGCGTTCCTGGCGCGGAAAGTCGTGTACAGAACTGACGTCAGCGCGCAGGGGCGGCGTCTAAGTACTGCCCGCGACGTCATCCCGGCGATCACGACGCCGACGACGGACGCGGAGCCGCACGACGCCGCCTACCGACGCGCAAGGGTACTGCTACGCAAAAACTTTCCGGATCCAGCCTGACGCCTGGGGATATTCTAAGGTAAGGAATCTGTCACTAACTACTGTCTCTTACAGATATATCGTTACACAAGTTAGTAACTTGTGCTTCACATTCCCATCCTGAAGTCACATCGGAAGTATCTCCGTTTTACGGTGGGGTCTCAACATTATCAGTTTGCGGTCCTTCCATTCGATCTTACATCCCCACTACGAGTCTTCACGAAGGTGATAGCGGTGGTTGCAGCACATCTCAGAAGGTCGGGGATTCCTGTTTTCCCCTATCTGGACGACTGGCTGCTCAAAGCAAAGTCGCCAGAGATGGTGCTTCATCATCTGCAAGTAACAACTCAACTGTTGTTCGACGTGGGTTTTTCGATAAATGTACCCAAATCTCACCTGATGCCCTCTCAGCACAACCTGTTCATAGGGGCAGTACTGGATACTACTGTGAGCAGTGCTTTTCCGCCTACTCCAAGGATTCTAGACATCCAAGCTATAATCCCAATGTTTCAAGATGCAGCGGCTGTTGAAATGAAATGAGATATTTGTAAAGCGCTTCATATACCCGAAGATGTCTAGACGCTGATTCAGATCGATGGAATGTTGAAATAAACGATGGAGTCACCATTAAAACAGCCAGGTTTTCAATCCTTTCCTGAACTTATATAAATTTGATTATTTTTTCAAGGTTATGGGGAGGGAATTCCAGAGCTTGGCAGTAGTATGTGTAAAACTCTTAACTCCCCACTTTGGTTTCCGTACCCTAGGTACGATCAGATTGCCACAAGACCTGAGTGATCTGGCCGGAATATACGGTTTAAAGTATTGTGACAGCTGCAATGGAGCAAGACCATGCAGAGATTTGAAGGCTATACATAAGGCCTTAAATTGGATACGCTTGGCTATGGACAGCCAATGTAGTTGTGTGAGAGCCTTGGAGACAGTCATAGCGTGTGAGCCCGAAAAGGACTCTGGCAGCTGCATTCTGAGCAGTTTGAAGTTTACGAATGCTGCGCTTGCTTGCACTAGTGAAAAGAGCATTGCAGTAGTCAATCCTGGATGCAATAAGTGCAGTTACCACGGTTTTCCTTAGATCAAAGGGAATAAAGGGAAGCACTTTCTTCAGTATTATAAGAGTAAAAAAGCAGATAGACGAGATATGGTTGATCTGTGTTTCAAAGGATAAGTTGGTATCAAAAAGGACGCCAAGATTTTTCTTTGTTTGAAGGAACTGGTAAAGGACCCATATGTGTAGGCCACCAGCTGTCTGACCAAACTGAAGATGAGTTCCCAAAGAGCATCACTTCAGTTTTTGACGAATTTAGTTTTGAACAGTCCTCTTGCCTCCACTGTCCTACATGGCCCATACAGTCTTGAAATAGAGCAGCAATAGCGGCAGATGCACTGTTGATTGACACAATCTGTGTCTCATCTGCGTATGACACCATGGTGAAGCCATAGCTTTTAATTAATTTGGCCAACGGGATGACATACAGATTAAACAAGGTAGGGCTAAAAAATGAGCCCTGAGGAACTCCGCAAGGAAGGGAAAAAGCGGGAGGACCGAAATCGCCATGAGCCACCACTTGAACTCTATCTGAGAGGAAAGTCCTTAGCAGGCGGAGCGCTTTATCCCTGATCCCCAGCGATGAGAGACGGTCAACCAACACATCGTGGTTGACCATGTCAAAAGCTGCTGACAAATCTAATAGGATCAGGGCTGCACTCCCAGTTCCAGTCCTGAAGGTTTTGCGCCTGCTCGGTCTGTTCGCTTCCTGCATACTGTTGGTCAACCATGCACTCTGGCACATGAGGGCACTCCAGTGGTGCCTCCGCAGGCAGTGGTTTCAACACAACCGGTATCTCAGGTGGGTGGTCAGAATCTCCAGAGACACTGCAGCGGATCTGTTATGGTGGAGTGTTTCAGGCAACCTGTCTCGAGGGAAGCCGTTTCAACCTCCTTCTCCGGTGGGCACAGTGATAATGGATGCCTCCACTCTGGGGTGGGGTGCTCATCTGGGGGATCTGGAGATCAAGGGTCTTTGGTGTCCAGAGGAGAGATTGCTCCACATCAATCTTCTGGAATTGTGGGCGAATGCCTTTCTTCCCTCCGTTTGCGGTCAGTCAGTTCTGGTCCTGACGGACAACACTACCGCAATGTGGTACATCAACAAACAGGAAGGAGTAGAGTTCTATCGTCTCTGCAGAGAGGCTCTGCGACTCTGGTCCTGGGCTCAGGGCCATCAGATTTGTGTAATTGCAAATCATCTGCCCGGGGTGCCGAATGTGCGTGTGGACCTTCTCAGTCGGCAATACTCGGCCGATCACGAGTGGCGTCTTCATCCGGAAGTGGTCCATCACATTTTCAGGATGTGGGGATTTCCCCGGTTGGACCGGTTTGCCACTCACGAGAGCGCACACTGCTCGTTGTTCTGCAGTATCCGATGCGGGGAGCGCTGGGGGACGCGTTTCAGTTAGATTGGGGCTCACAGCTTCTTTACGTGTTCCCTCCCATACCCTTGATTCCTCTGGTTCTGAGGAAGATTCTTCAAGACTGGGCCCAAGTTATATTGATCGCCCCGGATTGGCCAAGAAGGGTGTGGTACACAGATCTCCTTCACCTCTTATCGCACCCTCCGCTCCGTCTCCCTCTCAGGACAGACCTCCTCTCGCAATCACAAGGGCATGTTCTACACCCCCACCTCTAGAGTCTGCACCTTCATGCCTGGAGATTGAACGGGGCAACCTGAGTTCTTTTTCTCTCCCACCAGTTGTGGTGGATGTTATACTATCAGCCAGAAGACACTCCACCAAGTCTGTCTATTCTGGTAGGTGGGCCAAGTTTGTTAATTGGTGCGGAGAGATATCAATTGATCCTTTGCAGGCGCATTTGTCTGACATTCTGAGTTTCGCTCTTTCATTGGCTCAACAGGGTATGCTGTAGCAACTGTTAAAGGCTACTTGTCTGCCTTGTCAGGTTTTCTTTGCTTGCTAGACCAACCCTTATTGTTTGTCTCCTATCGTCATGAGATTCATTAAGGGTCTCACTAACACGTTTCCTCCCACTCCATTTATTATGCCTTAGTGCGATTTAATTTTAGTTCTTACTTTTCTGATGGGGTCCCCCTTTGAGCCTCTACATAGTTGTCCATTGAGGCTCCTGTCATTCAAAACAATTTGTCTGATTGCGATTACCTCGGCTAGGAGGGTTAGTGAGCTACAGGCTCTTAGGTCTAAGCCTCCTTTCACCTCTATTCATGCAGATAAGATGATTCTTAGGACCAGGTCTGCTTTCCTGCCTAAGGTGGTCACTCCTTTCCACCTAGGGCAATCTATCGCTCTACCCACTTTCTATCCTCCCCCTTCTAAGGAGGAGGAGAGACTTCACTGCCTTGACCCTAAGAGGGCGGTCAGCTTCTACCTGGACAGGTCTAAAGACTTCAGGGTGGACGACCAACTCTTCAGTGGATACGTGGAAAAGATGAAGGGCAAGGCTGTCCACAAGCGAACACTGTCCAGGTGGATCATCCTCTGCATCAAGATCTGCTACGCCTTGGCCAAGAAGGAGCCTCCTGAAGGTATTCAAGCTCATTCCACCAGAGCTAAGTCTTCTTCTGCTTTGGCTAGAGGTGTCCCTGTTGTAGACATCTGCAAGGCGGCAACTTGGGCCTCCCTCCACACTTTTGCGGAGCATTACTGCTTAGATTTGGAGGTGAGGAGGGATGGCCATTTTGCACGTTCTGTGCTGCAGGACTTTTTGGTATAGGTAGGTGGACACCCTCCTCCGAGAGCGGGACTGCTTGGGGATTCAATTCAAAAGGTGTGGAATCCACAGGCAGATGTATCCATCAGAAGAACAAGTTACTTACTGCTTTTTCTGGTGGATAAAGTATCTGCCTGTGGATTCCTCACTGACCCACACGCCTCCCCATTATCTGCCTACTTATACGAAAAGAATTTTGGGTATGACAATCTTGTATTCATTGGCATTGGAAATATATGATGCTTGACGTTAGGAAATGTCTGTTTTAGAATTTCCAGTTTCCATTTTCTTGAATAGTATGTGCATATTTATATACTGTGTTTACTTGTGAAATGTTTTCGGTTCACCCGTTCGCCTCGAAGGCATGGAAAAAATAGGTGGAACTGACGTCAGCACGCCGACGAGGTGGTCTTATGGCTCCGATGACGTCGCACGTAGTCGCGAGCGGAGTCGTGCCATTGTGACGTCGACGTGGGAGAGCTATGAACAAACTTTCTGTGGAATGCTGCGCAAGGGGTAATTCAAAAGGTGAGGAATCCACAGGCAGATACTGTATCCACCAGAAAAAGCGTTACTGAAAGTAAGTAACTTGTTCATCTTGAGCTGAGGCACAACTTCAGGTGGTGCAAGAAATGAAGCCTCATGCATCCGGAGGCCATTTGGGAGAGGGATGCCAGGATCATGGTGTGGGTCTATGGACTTGACAGCGGTCCAGATCCACCCGCTCACTGTCAACTTGCAAGTCATCCAAGACGTTGAGTGACAGATCAAAGAAAAAACACAAAAGTGCAGGGAGAAGGAATTCTTTGGTTTCAAGATGTTCCTGCGGTATGTCCGAAGGCCAGTGACGTAAATACTGTCCTGGGTCCTCAACTTCTTTCTCTGAGTCAGAGCTGGTTGATGTCACTCATGCGCTGGGCCCTGTGCAGCGTCCGATTTTACCTTGGGCTTCTACTAACTCTGGTGCTGGCTAACGCTGTTCCTCAGTCTAGTACTGGTCCAGTGGCTTCCCCACTAATGTCATCCTCCGGGCCACCTGTGCCGTCTACAGGGCAGCAGTGAATTTTTTCAAAAACCTTATTTGAGTCAGACCTGGATCAGATCGAAATGCCTGACATTATACAACATGAGTATGATGACAGCAGTGAGAGAGGTAATTAGCTCCCTCCTGTGAACACTGATGGTACTGTTGGAAAATGGATTATTAGTAGTGGCAGATATGCATTTACCACTGGCAATAATGCCACTAACGCACTTTAGGGCTCAGAAGAGTCTCAGAAAATTATTCCCATGCTCAGCCCTTGTTAGCTTGGGTGCGAGCAGGCAGGCTTAACTTCAAAGACAGGTATGTAAAGCATTTAAAAACACCTATTCAGTAACTAATTAAGACACAATAAAAATCCAACACCAATTTATAAAAATAGGAAATATTTATATCTTTAAAATGACACCAAAACTAAACAAATCCACTGTAGGGGAACAGAGAAAAGAATTTGTAAAGATTAGTCACTTTCTAGTGCTTAGAAACCAACAGTGACACTTTTGGACATTTGGTTGCCTCTGACAAGGACAAATTCACATTTAGCAATTGTTCTGGAGGATTTCTCACCAGACTCGTGCAGCCTCCTCCAGCAGGCTTAATCCTGTTAGGAATTCCTTCCTGAAGTTCCTCTTGTGGGTCCAAAGTGTCCAAAACACAATCCAAGGGTCTGGAATCTCCAAGAGGGTCCTTGAAAGTTTGGTACTTCAGTTCTCACAATCCACTTGGACAAAACCCTTACAAATCCACTGGTATTACTCCAGGCTGAGGATTCTTTGTGGTGATGGTCCAGGTCCAGATGAGCTCTGTTAACCTGTCCTTTTGAAGCAGGTTTGATCCACAGGGCTGTAGTTTCAGATGTGCAATCTTCAGAGTGCAGGGCCTGGTGAGTGCACATCAAACTCCTCAGTGTGGGCCCTTCTGTTTCTCTTAGGTTTCAAAAAACAGATCTGAGAGGCACTGCCCCTCTCAGATACTTATTCAGTGTTCTCTGGGGTCAAGCAGGAGGGCACCTGTCCAATGATTTGCAGAGCATGATCACTTTCTCCAAAGTGTGGCAAAACGATATCCCAGAAAACACTATTCTTCCAAAATTCAATATGTCAGAATTTTCAGCAGGGAGAGAAGAACTGGCTAAACACACCCCCGGGATGGCTCAATCAATCAATCATATGTTTGTATAGCGCTGGCTACTCACCCGGAACGGGTCTCGAGGCGCGGAGGGAGGGTAGGGGTGGTTCCGCCGAACCTGCAGGGTCACTGAGTTCCATCGAAGAGCCAGGTCTTGAGGTCCTTTAGGAATTTGGGGAGCGATGCGGTTTGTCGGAGGTGGAGAGGGAGGGAGTTCCATGCCTTGGCCGCAAGGAGGGAGAAGGAGCGCCCTCCTGTTCTGCTTTTCTTGATTCGAAGTACAGTTGCGAGGGAGAGTTGTGCCGAGCGGAGAGAGCGCTGGGGAGCGTGGAACATGAGGCGGTGGTTCAGGTTGGCAGGCCCTGCATTGTGGAGGGCCTTGTGTGCGTGGGTGAGAAGCTGAAAGGTGATCCTCCTCTCGACGGGAAGCCAGTGCAAGGTCCGTAGGTTTTGGCTGATGTGGCAGTAGCGTGGTAGGTTGAGGACTAGTCTGGCGGCGGCGTTCTGGAGTTTGCGGGTGAGGTTCTTGTTGATCCCGGCGTAGAGTGTGTTGCCGTAGTCTAGTCTGCTGCTGATGAGGGCGTGTGTGACCGTTTTCCTGTGTCCGGGGTGGATCCACTTGAAGGTCTTGCGGAGTAGGCGGAGGGTGTGGTAGCAGGAGGAGGTGATGCAGTTGACCTGGCGGTACATTTTGAGTTCGGAGTCCAGGATGATCCCTACGTTGCGTGCGTGGTCCATGGGGGCAGGGGGGTCCCCGAGGACGGGGGGCCACCAGGTGTGGTTCCAGGTGTTGGGGTGTGGCCCCATGATGAGTATCTCTGTTTTGTCCTTGTTGAGTTGAAGGCAGCTGCTCTTCATCCATCTGGTGACGGCTTCCATTCCGTTTTGAAAGTTGCGTTTGGTGATGTTGGGTTCGTTGGATAGAGAGAGGTTGAGTTGGGTGTCTGTGTATGATGTGATGCTGAGTCCGTGGGATCTGGCGATGGCTGCGAGCGGGGCCATGTAGATGTTGAACAGGGTCAGGCTGATGGAGGATCCTTGTGGGACTCCGCAGGTGGTTGGTGTTGGTTCTGAGCGGAATGGCGGGAGTCTGACTCGTTGCGTTCTGCTGGAGAGGAAAGAGAGGATCCAGTCGAGGGCCTTGTTCCGGTGAGTGGAGTCTACGGGCTAGGGTGCGGTGAGAGACTGTGTCAAAGGCCGCGGAGAGGTCAAGGAGGACGAGGGCCACAGTCTCTCCTTTGTCGAGGAGGGCGCGGATGTCTGTTGCTACGAGGAGTGTCATTTCTGTGCTGTGATTCTTCCTGAAGCCTGATTGGGAGGGGTCGAGGATGTTGTTCTCTTCGATGAAGGCGGCGAGTTGGCGGTTGTCTGCTTTTTCCATGACTTTGGCCGGATAAGGGAGTAGGGAGATCGGTCTGAAATTCTTGAGGTCGGTGGGGTCCGCTGAAGGTTTTTTCAGGAGAGGGTTGATCTCGACGTGTTTCCAGTTGTCGGGGAAGGAGGCGGTCTCGAAGGAGCGTTTGATGATTCATTGAAGTTCGGGGGCGATGATGTCTGCGGCTTTCCGGTAGATGTGGTGGGGGCAGGGGTCCGTGGGGGCCCCGGATTGAGTGGTCTTCATTATCCTCCGAGTGTCTTCGATGCTGAGGGCGGTCCAGCTGTTGGGAGCGGTGGGAGGGGATTCCTCGTGGGGGTTGTTGACGTCAAAGTTGTCATAGATGGTCTTGATTTTGTGGTGGAAGAAAGTGCTGAGTCTGTCGCATAGGTCCTGGGAGGGGGTGATGTCTGTGGACTCTCTGTTGGGTTGGGCGAACTCTTTGATGATGCCGAATAGTTCCTTGCTGTTGTGGGCGTTGGTGGAGATTCTGTCCAGAAGTGCTTCCTTCCTGGAGAGTCTGATGAGCTTGTGGTGGGCCGTGGTAGCTGTTTTGAAGTTGTCGAGGTCAGTTGGGGTTTTGGAGTTCCTCCACAATTTTTCAAGTCGTCTGGAGTCCCGGAGTTCGGTGGAGAACCAGCTGGCTTTCTTGGCGTGGGGCTTGGAGTCTTTCTTGAGGGGGGCGATGGTGTTGGCGCAGTCGGTGATCCAGTTGTGTAGGGTGCGGGCGGCGGTGGTGGGGTCATAGTGGTGGTAGGAGCGGAGCTGCTGAGGGCGGTGGCGAGCTGGACGTCCAGGATATTGTTCCAATTCCTGCGTTGGAGCTGATGCGTTCGTCTGCGGGGGATGTTGGATTTGAAGGTGAAGTGAACACAGCGGTGGTCTGTCCATGGGAGTTCGGAGGTGTGGCTGAAGGTGATGGAGTTCCCTGCTGTGAAAACGGGATCGAGGATGTGACCAGCTGTGTGTGTTGGTTCCGGTACGATCTGCTTGAGTCTGATGGTGTGGAGGTTGTCCAGGAGGGCGGCGGAGTTGGGGTCCAAGCAGTTGTCGAGGTGGAAGTTGAGGTCTCCTAGTAGATGGCTAATCTCCATAGTCTCCCTCCCTTGCATCTGCTCATTCCCTTCTTAAGCCTAGCATCTGCCTTGGTTCAAAGAGGAGAGTTGTAAGTGAAACTGGTGTCTTTAGCTTGCCTCCTCCTTCCCTTGAAGAGCATTATTTACTACCCCTCCCCCTGGCTCTGGCATTTCTATGCCCAGAAACCTTTCCTCCCCGAAAGGCTTCCTAACCCCAGGGGTCATTTATCACCTCTTCAAAACAGCCAGGCTAATCCACTTATCTCTGACCAATCAGGGCAGAGCACTATAGGGTTGAATTTTGGCTTAAAGACGAGAAAGTCTTATAACTTCTTGTTTGTACATTTTAGAAGAAATTCAATAATGCCATATTGTTGGATTTATCCTTACCATTCTACTGAGTCCTTTAATACTAGTTTTATGGCTTTTCTTTCTCCAGTTATTAACTAATAACCTCTTCCAATGTTAACCTATGGGCTGGGGTTCTGCAATGGAAAAATGAACTGGGCAATTTCTCCAATACCAGGGCCTATAAAACAGGTTTTATAAGGACCCTGCTTATACCTACCCCTGGAACACCTAGGAAAGAATTTAGGGGTTCTGAATATATCACAATATTGCAGATCCTCATTTCACAGTGCTCCTACCACAAAAGTCGATTTTGGGAAGCACTTTACTACAATGTGGGGAGTGAAATGTGCAATTTCACTAACCCCAGGGCATATAAAAACCTTTTTTATAAGGATTCTCCTTATAAGTACCTGACCCCCCACCCCTGGGACACCTAGGGGAGACCCTGGGGGTACCAGCCATGCCCAACATTGTAGTTTATCAATTTTTAAGTGCCCCAAACACCAAAGTCGAGTTTGGGCACAATTTGCATTTTAAAAGCAGTCCTGCAACACAAGGCTAGTTTTAAACTGACCTCGGGCTCTAGCAGTGCACACATGCAAGTGCAGAAAAGGCTGCTGGCATCTAAACTGCCCTGCCCTATTCAATACTAGGGAGTTAAAGGTAGTTTCATCCCCCTGCCCTATTATGTACTAGGGCCTTATAGGGGAGGTTGTGCCAATCACAGGGGTACCTTGACTTGTAGTGTACCCTAGTGTATGTAGGTGTTTTCACTGTATTCTAAGGGTCTCTTTAAGCATAGCACTGGGCCTGGTTAGGCAGAGCCCAGGGTCAGTTACCACCAGTCAGCAAAATATTAGGAGGTGTCCAGGGCACAGGATGACTTTGCAACAGTCCCGACTATCAGGCCCTGTGAAACTTAGATGGTCTAGATATTTCAGGGATACTTATCTTGTAGTTGAAATAGAGGGCCCTGCTCTACTCCCCTTACCCAACCCCCCCCATCGAAGATGTGCGGTTTTCACTTGTCTTGAGAAAGGCGGACAAGGTGCTGGATCTTTCCTTGCCTATGGAAAGAAAAAACAAGGCGAGCATCCTCATGGTAATCTTTCAGCGAACATCCCTAGTATTTAGTGACTGCTTCCCTTCAATGAAGTAATAATGGAGCCATTCCTTGTAGTGTTGGCCAAGCCTCCTCCTTTGCAGGCAGTGAACCATCAGGTCATACTCAGCTTTTCCTCAATGTCTGGGTGTAGGAAGGTGGAATCTGACTATATGGTTGCCCCCACTTTTTTTATGGTGTTTTGCTGGTTTATGACTTAGTTGGACTGGGACCCTGCTATTCAGGGCCCCAGTCTATCTGCTCTCTCTCTAAATGACATGGAGTGCACTCTAGGTGCACTAGTGATTGGATACTGTGGTGCCTTATGAGTCCCTAGTATATGGTACCTTAGGTGCCAAGGGCATAGGTACTTCACAGGCCTCCCAGGGGCTGCAGCATATGTTATGCCACCCCTGGGAAGCAGTCTAAATCTGACACCACAGGCCTGCTACTGCAGCCTGGGTGAGGTGGTGCTAGCACCCTCACTGAGATATAGGTTTCCTATATCTCTCCTGCACACACATATAAACCTATCAGTCACCCCTAAGGCAGGCCCTATCAATCCTGAGGGCAGGGTGCTTGGCTTCTATGTGAGGGGGTGCCTCTGCATGAGCAGGGCCCCTCTGCAGTTCTCAGAGTCCATTCTCTGGTGCTGTTTGTGGATGCGGTTAAACCATATACTCTTAAGTGCATTATATCCTCGCGGTAAATGCTAACTTTGGAATGGCTGCATCAAAACATGTCGTGTTTGGTGTCAAACATCTTGGAATACTACCCCCGCCAATCTTGGCGGCGGGGGTAGCATTCCACCCTTCTAGAGGGATAAGACATGTACCTGCTGTGGAAACGCGGTAGAATCCTAAAGAGCCCTGGCATCACAAAATGGATGCCACCAGTCACAGACACTGGGCTGCCCTCCTGCTGATGACCGAAACTCGCAGTGGAGGAAGCCCAACAATAGGCATCCTGTCACAGGGAGGTGTAACCACCTTCCAGACAGGGTTTAGTGTATTGGGGCTGGGTGGGTGCACTCTTAGAGTGCTTTGAAGTCCTGCACTGGGGGAGCAGAAGGCTCCTTCTGTGCATATGCCAGTTCAAACCAGCTCAGGGGCTACCTGCCCCTGCTCTGGCACGAAACTGGACAAAGGGAAGTGGGTGTAGCCACCCCTCCCTTGACCCTCCCATAGGTGGGGTCATAGAGCTAGTCCATCCCCTCTTTTAGTTTAAGAGGGGGAACCTTGCCATTGCAAAGCAGATAACCCCTGGACGACGCTCTACAGAAGAATCCTGGCCCTTCGACGTTCCACTACCTTTGGAAGACAGAAGAATCTCCCTTGGAGTCAAGGAGTGACTCCCTGCTTGGCAGGCACCAAAACGACAACGACGGTCGCAAACTACGCCGCTCCCGCCGGAGTCCGAAGTCCCTGCAGCCCAAGAAGTGGATTTCCTGACCTCTCCCAGGCCATCGTGAGTCCCCAGCGAAGCTGAGGCAAGTGGACCCCACGAGTAACGAGGAACCGCGACCCCTGGGTACCGTGCACTATTGTCGAGTGCAACCCCTTCACAACGTTCCACGAACTTGTGCTTTGGACCACGTGTGGTCCCGACCTCCAGCAGAAATCCCTCCGAAGATCAGAGGCCTACACCGTCCCGAGTGACCGTGGGCCCCTGTTGAGTGATTCCGCCCGAGGTGTCTTTGCGATCCCTTGCCCGCTGGCTTGTGGGTCCCCAGAAGACTTCTTAAAGAAACCAAAGGGCTCCCCTGGTTGCTCCAGGCCTGCCCTGACTTACCCTCGCTGGGTGAGTTCCACAGACCTTGCTGGTCTGCGCCATCGACTTTTCTCCATCTCCCCGAGACTTGCGGCTGCCAAGGCTTGTTGGCTCCAATCGAGTTGCCGACACCGCAGTCAGCTGCAGACGTCGAGGGACACACCGAATCCAGCTCCTGGTCATCGTCGACGCCTCCTGGACCACGTGGCTGAAGAGTCAAGGCACCCGCAACCGACCTGAAGCGACCGACGACGGTGGGCATCCATCTTCCTTGCCCCGGGTCACTGCCAAGTGACTTTGAACACTGTCCCCTCTGCTTTCAGGTCATCCTTCTTCAGAATCCAGGCTTGGATTCCACCGGACACTTCTTCAGCTCCCGCAAGCAGCAAGTCTTCTTTGTTCGCCATTGAAAACGACGCCGCGACCCGACACCAAAGGACACCTGTGCACCCGGCTTCCCTGGGTGAGGTAACTCCAGCACTACGGTGCTCCTGTGGGTGTGGGCCCTAGAACTACTTACCCTGTAAGTGACTTGCTTGTAGGTTCTCCCGAAGTATCCTAAAACTCTTTATTTCCAACCGCGACTTGCCCCATTGAAGTTAACGGCGATTCGCGCCTGTGTATCCACACTGCACGCGTCCCCCGTGGGTCCTTTACTTACCTGCCTTGGGTGGTTTCGTGAGGCCCCAGCACTTCTGAAGGCCCTAGGCCTTGTCTCCTTGCAAGTCGTTGTTTCTAAGTCTCTTACTTAGTATATGGTCTGGTACGCCCCTAGGGCCCCAGCCATATTTTGTGCTTAACTTATTGTGAAACGTTGATTTGTGCATATGTTTGTCTTCTAATCTCATAAAGAGATTAGTAGAGAGTTATTTAGAAATAAATACATATATATTTGATATATATACCTGTGTGGTGTCTTTTCATTTGGTGATTCAAGAGATTATATGGTAAAACAAGCTGCTTTACATTCCTCCGAGACTTAGCCTGAAGGCTGCTCTCCACAGCTACCACTAGGATAGCTTTCTTTAAAAGGTTGTCTTAAACCTATCTACCATAAGAGTCGATTTGCCCTGGTGCAAGGTGTCCACTTTAATTAGTGAACAGCATATACCAGGCCAACTTCTCACATTGGTGGGCAGCGTGTGGGATTCCAGCTTGCCATTGTTTTACCAGAAAATCTCTATTTGAATTACTAACTGAAAACCATTATAGGTACTCAAGGTACATATAAAGTCAAGCTTAGTATCAATAAGTTCTACTGAACTTAGAGCTGTGTGCCAAGGGATAGCACACCCTTTCCACAGCTCAAGCTAGGATCAGTAGGCCACAAACTAGTGTAGGTAGTACAACACTGCACAACACTAGAATGTCCTTAAAGGGTGGACCCAGTGGATCCACTCAGCCTCAGTATAAGGACATGGCTTTCTCTGACTTGAGAGCCATGTGTGTTGACAGACACCTGAGACTAGGACAGAGTCCCTCAACACTACACCTGATAGATCTGCTGACAGCAGATGACCTTAGATTGGCTCTAGGAGCTAAGGGGTCTGAATCAGTGGGTGGGTCAATCATAGTATCTGGGTCAGATGAGGACAATCCGAATGACCAAGACTCTGTGGTTGAAGGGCCAGGCTTCAAGGGGCCTGAAAAGGACAGAGGAATTCTCCCTAAGAGAACTGACAGAGAGGAGGAGAGGCACAGATCCCCTTCCAGGGAATCTGACCACTCTTATCACTCTGGCAGAGAATTTGTCCAGCAGAGGAGCTCATACTTTTCCTTAAGAGAGACCTCCTCTGAGAGAAGGTGCAAACTGCTCCAGTATGAGGAAGCCAGAGTGGCCCTCAGAACCAAGCAGTTGGCCCTGGATAGGGAAGCCCTGGAGATCCAGAGAGCTTCTAGAAAAGAGGGGTTAGAACCCCTGGTGGCAGCAACAGTGTCCCTAGAGGCAGAGAATATATTCCTGACCATAGGAACCTGAGCAAGGTTGTTCCTCCCTACCAGAGTGGGGATGATATCCACAAGTGGATAACTGCTATGGAGAGGGCCTGTAGAGTACAGCAGGTCCCCCAAAAGCAGTGGGCAGCAATCTTGTGGCTCTCCTTTTCAGATAAAGGTAGAGACAAGCTCCTCACTGTTAGAGAAGAGGATGCTGATAATTATGAAGTCCTGAAGAGTGCACTGATAGATGGGTTTGGCTTAACCACTGAGCAGTACAGGTTGAAGTTCAGAGATACCCAGAAGGCACAGACTCAGGACTGGACAGACTTTGTAGATTGTGCATCCAAGGCTCTGGAGGGTTGGCTGGTTGGCAGTAGGGTTACTGATTTCAAAGGATTTTATAATCTAATGATGAGAGAACAGATCCTTAATAATTGTCAAAACCAGCTTTTACACCAGTACCTGGTGGACTCTGATCTGACCTCTCCCCAAGAATTGGGAAAGAAGGCAGACAAATGGGTCAGAACCAGAGTAAGGCCTAAGAATCAGGGTGGTGACCACAAGAAAGATTCTACCAAGTCCCAAGAGAAAGGTGGGGATAAATCCAAGGATAAGTCCACTACAGGGCCCCAAAATTCCTCTTCTGGGGTGGGTCCCAAACTCCTTCCTCTCCTGAAAAGAAACCCTATTGCCATGTCTGTAAAAAGCCTGGGCACTGGAAATCTGATCCCAGTTGTCCCAGGAATGGCAATAAAGAAAATGTTCCTCCAACAACTACTACCACCCCTCCTGGTACTACCAGTAGTAATCCTCCAGTTGGGAGTAGTGCACCCAAAAAGTTAGGTGCTTTTGCAAGAGGAACAGAGGTGGGCCCTAGTTTAGACAGGACCCCTCAACAGACTCCTCAGATTCTGATGGTGGTGTAGGATATGCCACCTTTACCATGGGTCCCATAGCATTGGGCAGGTACAGACTGGAGCCAATGATTAATGGTCAGAAAGCTGTGGCATTTAGGGACACAGGGGCTAGTGTCACCATGGTGGCAGGGAAACTAGTCCCCCTCACCAGCTTTTACCTGAGTTTAAATACCAGGTGACCAACATTGATGGTGTCAGAACAGATCACCCCATGGCCATAGTCAATCTCAGCTGGGAGGGGGTCACAGGCCCAAAAAGAGTGGCAGTGTCCCCAACCCTACCTGTAGATTGCCTGATGGGCAATGATTTGGAAATTTCAGCCTGGGCTGAAGTTGAACACCAAACCCATCTTAGGATGTTGGGCGTCCCTGCAAGAGTTAGTGGGGCTGTGATGGCCACAGCCCCAGCCCAAGAATTTGGAGAGATGGAGCCTGAAAGAATGGCCCACTCTCCCCGAAAGAGAGCACAAGGGTTGAAGAAAAGTCTTCTTCCCCCAGACAGTAGGTAAGGGTCAGCCTCCTCAGGGAACTGACCCTACCCCTAGTGAAGGAACTGCCACAGAGGTAGTCAGGCCTGGCCTGGCCACACCCCTGATGGCAGAGGACCCTTCCAAGGTGGTACCCAGTCTGGAGCAGGTAACCTGCCCCTCTCTACCCTGCCTCAGTCAGCCCAGGGCTGCAGAGGTCAGGGAGGTCAGTGGACCCCCCGGGCCCCCTGTCCAGAGGAAGCCCCCCATCAGCAGATTAGGGGCACCCAGTCTAGTAGCCCTAGCCAGGTGAAAATTCCTCTACACACTGAGGGATCCCCCATACCTTTATGTAGGGACCTCCCCAGAAGGACTCTGGTAGGCAAGGGCAAACCTGGGACCAGAAGGTTCCAAACCTGCCATGTCCCTCCAGTGTTCCATCCAAAGGGACCCAACCCCCAGCTGTAGGCAGCCAAAGGTTGACCCTTAGAGCAAAGTGCAACTCAGTCATGGAAAGACAGGCATACATGGTGACCAGTGATCTGAGGAAGCTGAGGCCAACATTCCTAGGGCCTCACTTCCCTACTCAGACACCTCACCGGCCTTGTACTTTACCTAAGCACACCAGAGGTAGTGATTCCCCATGGTGGAGACCCTCTCATACCCTTAGGGCGAGGGATTGCTTAGTGGACCATAACATAGGGGGCAACCATGCTAGTGCAGGTGCTTCCTTATATGGCCACTTAGTCAATATAGGCTCAACTGGTCAAGGTTAGCCTTATCTCCTTTCGTTTGGGGGGTTATGTAGGAAGGTGGAATCTGACTATATGGTTGCCCCCACTTTTTTATGGTGTTTTGCTGGTTTATGACTTAGTTGGACTGGGACCCTGCTATTCAGGGCCCCAGTCTATCTGCTCTCTCTCTAATGACATGGAGTGCACTCTAGGTGCACTAGTGATTGGATACTGTGGTGCCTTATGAGTCCCTAGTATATGGTACCTTAGGTGCCAAGGGCATAGGTACTTCACAGGCCTCCCAGGGGCTGCAGCATATGTTATGCCACCCCTGGGAAGCAGTCTAAATCTGACACCACAGGCCTGCTACTGCAGCCTGGGTGAGGTGGTGCTAGCACTCCTCACTGAGATATAGGTTTCCTATATCTCTCCTGCACACACATATAAACCTATCAGTCACCCCTAAGGCAGGCCCTATCAATCCTGAGGGCAGGGTGCTTGGCTTCTATGTGAGGGGGTGCCTCTGCATGAGCAGGGCCCCTCTGCAGTTCTCAGAGTCCATTCTCTGGTGCTGTTTGTGGATGCGGTTAAACCATATACTCTTAAGTGCATTATATCCTCGCGGTAAATGCTAACTTTGGAATGGCTGCATCAAAACATGTCGTGTTTGGTGTCAAACATCTTGGAATACTACCCCCCGCCAATCTTGGCGGCGGGGGTAGCATTCCACCCTTCTAGAGGGATAAGACATGTACCTGCTGTGGAAACGCGGTAGAATCCTAAAGAGCCCTGGCATCACAAAATGGATGCCACCAGTCACAGACACTGGGCTGCCCTCCTGCTGATGACCGAAACTCGCAGTGGAGGAAGCCCAACAATAGGCATCCTGTCACAGGGAGGTGTAACCACCTTCCAGACAGGGTTTAGTGTATTGGGGCTGGGTGGGTGCACTCTTAGAGTGCTTTGAAGTCCTGCACTGGGGGAGCAGA
This sequence comes from Calotriton arnoldi, assembly GCA_963921515.1. Classification (NCBI taxonomy): domain Eukaryota; kingdom Metazoa; phylum Chordata; class Amphibia; order Caudata; family Salamandridae; genus Calotriton; species Calotriton arnoldi. The sequence goes on from CAWUFW010004717.1 coordinate 546,003, forward strand.
AGGCTCCTCTGTGCATATGCCAGTTCAAACCAGCTCAGGGGCTACCTGCCCCTGCTCTGGCACGAAACTGGACAAAGGGAAGTGGGTGTAGCCACCCCTCCCTTGACCCTCCCATAGGTGGGGTCATAGAGCTAGTCCATCCCCTCTTTAGTTTAAGAGGGGGAACCTTGCCATTGCAAAGCAGATAACCCCTGGACGACGCTCTACAGAAGAATCCTGGCCCTTCGACGTTCCACTACCTTTGGAAGACAGAAGAATCTCCCTTGGAGTCAAGGAGTGACTCCCTGCTTGGCAGGCACCAAAAACGACAACGACGGTCGCAAACTACGCCGCTCCCGCCGGAGTCCGAAGTCCCTGCAGCCCAAGAAGTGGATTTCCTGACCTCTCCCAGGCCATCGTGAGTCCCCAGCGAAGCTGAGGCAAGTGGACCCCACGAGTAACGAGGAACCGCGACCCCTGGGTACCGTGCACTATTGTCGAGTGCAACCCCTTCACAACGTTCCACGAACTTGTGCTTTGGACCACGTGTGGTCCCGACCTCCAGCAGAAATCCCTCCGAAGATCAGAGGCCTACACCGTCCCGAGTGACCGTGGGCCCCTGCTGAGTGATTCCGCCCGAGGTGTCTTTGCGATCCCTTGCCCGCTGGCTTGTGGGTCCCCAGAAGACTTCTTAAAGAAACCAAAGGGCTCCCTGGTTGCTCCAGGCCTGCCCTGACTTACCCTCGCTGGGTGAGTTCCACAGACCTTGCTGGTCTGCGCCATCGACTTTTCTCCATCTCCCCGAGACTTGCGGCTGCCAAGGCTTGTTGGCTCCAATCGAGTTGCCGACACCGCAGTCAGCTGCAGACGCCGAGGGACACACCGAATCCAGCTCCTGGTCATCGTCGACGCCTCCTGGACCACGTGGCTGAAGAGTCAAGGCACCCGCAACCGACCTGAAGCGACCGACGACGGTGGGCATCCATCTTCCTTGCCCCGGGTCACTGCCAAGTGACTTTGAACACTGTCCCCTCTGCTTTCAGGTCATCCTTCTTCAGAATCCAGGCTTGGATTCCACCGGACACTTCTTCAGCTCCCGCAAGCAGCAAGTCTTCTTTGTTCGCCATTGAAAACGACGCCGCGACCCGACACCAAAGGACACCTGTGCACCCGGCTTCCCTGGGTGAGGTAACTCCAGCACTACGGTGCTCCTGTGGGTGTGGGCCCTAGAACTACTTACCCTGTAAGTGACTTGCTTGTAGGTTCTCCCGAAGTATCCTAAAACTCTTTATTTCCAACCGCGACTTGCCCCATTGAAGTTAACGGCGATTCGCGCCTGTGTATCCACACTGCACGCGTCTCCCGTGGGTCCTTTACTTACCTGCCTTGGGTGGTTTCGTGAGGCCCCAGCACTTCTGAAGGCCCTAGGCCTTGTCTCCTTGCAAGTCGTTGTTTCTAAGTCTCTTACTTAGTATATGGTCTGGTACGCCCCTAGGGCCCCAGCCATATTTTGTGCTTAACTTATTGTGAAACGTTGATTTGTGCATATGTTTGTCTTCTAATCTCATAAAGAGATTAGTAGAGAGTTATTTAGAAATAAATACATATATATTTGATATATATACCTGTGTGGTGTCTTTTCATTTGGTGATTCAAGAGATTATATGGTAAAACAAGCTGCTTTACATTCCTCCGAGACTTAGCCTGAAGGCTGCTCTCCACAGCTACCACTAGGATAGCTTTCTTTAAAAGGTTGTCTTAAACCTATCTACCATAAGAGTCGATTTGCCCTGGTGCAAGGTGTCCACTTTAATTAGTGAACAGCATATACCAGGCCAACTTCTCACACTGGGTACACCAAGTTCTTGACTATTCGGTGGTAACTGGAGAATCTGATGATGCAGGCATCCTGCTACAAGCAGAACTTTGGCTCAATCTCTATGGTTCCTCCAGAAAGATTGAGGCTCTGGAAAAGGAAGTTTTCCCGTAACTGAGCCTTGCACTTGCAGTCCTCATATGCACTTTGTCTCCTGGTGTTGTTCCCCTGCTCTCTGGAAAACAGCACAGGGGCATCGTGGACATCTCATGAAACGTCCACATCTCACCACACCTCAACGCACTCCACTGGCTCCCAGTTCAGGAAAGATGCGGATTCAAGCTGATCACGCATGCCTACAAAGCTCTCCACAAAATTGGACCAGCATACCTTAACCACCGCCTCAACTTCTACCAACCTATCAGACACCTTTGGCCGACCTCGCAGGCTACTGCTTGCACCCCTCACATCTAGAAGACCATATGCGGAAGATGATCCTTCTCACTCATCGCAGCCAAAGCCTGGAACAACCTCCCACAACACCTCAGAACCGCCCTCTCCCTCAAGGACGTCCGAATGAAGTTCAAGACCAGTCTCTTCCAGAAAAAACAGGCATGATTCCATCCTTCCACCTTCTCGGGCCCTCTCGGGTGATTAGCCGCACTTTACAAATCCACATAACATGGTATTGCTAAATCGTCCTGACCACTTGAGGGACAATTTTGCAGAGGTCATGCAAGAGTGGCAGGATGCGGCCAAACAAATTCTTTGGTCGAGTCTGGACACCATAGACTCAATGGCACTTTCAACAGGCTCCTCTATAACCATGTGCTGACATGCCTACTCGTTTTCCACCAGATTTTCGGGGAAGTCCAGGCTAACCTAACGGACATGCTGATTGATGGTTCCTGCGTGTTTTGGCAAGAAGGCTGATTCTCACTTGAAAAGTTCAAGCAGGGGTGCGCTACGGCTCACTCCCTGACCTCCTCTGTCTCCTAGTTTCTCATAGAATACAATAATTTAATGGGTTTACCAGGGGAACTCTCTTTCAACAGTGCCTTCCTTTCCAACCCATTCAAGAGCTGCACCGGTGTACATGCCAGTACAGGGTGCGCAGTGCTTTCAGGGGCCATCACAGCCAGCATCAGCCTTTTTCCCTCTCTTGGGACCCACCTGCAAAACCTTTTTAGCTCCCTCTGGAAGGAGCACTCTGGGCCTCTTTGCAGGGTGTCTTACCACGTGTTGCATTGGTGACTTTCAAAATAGATTGTTTGAATCTACAGATAGTCTAGCACAGTTACGGCCTTTCTTTGCAGATGTTTCCTCTGCAAAGGGCCCCCATCACCGCTGCCACCTCAGACAATCATGCCTGCATTCTACTGCAGGAGGTATTGGCCCTGCTGAGTAAGGGAGCTGTGGAACTGGTTCTGAAGCACAAGATCTGGCAGGGCTGTTGCTCCTGTTCCTGTCTTGTCACCAAGAAGGACGATGGTCTTCATCCCATTCTTGACATTCGTGTCTTCAACATTTTTCTGTGCAAGAATTTTTTTTATATACTGTCCCTTGCACAGGTTCTGTTGCTTCTGAAGCTGGAAGACTAAATGGTGTCCCTTGAGTTGCAGGTTGCACATTTCCACACACCGATTTTGCAGTTGCACAGGAAGTATCAGTGTTTTCTGGTGGGCAGCACCCATTACTGATTCTCAATGCTCTCATTTGAATTAACATAGACACCACAAATCTTTACCAATGTCATGTCAGTGGTTTTTGTTGGGTGGGATATCCATTTTCCCATACGTTGATGACTGGCTGCTGAAGGCACGTTCGCCCCAGCTAATAGCAGATCACCTGAGAGTCACAATTTCTCTGCTGTTCGATTTAGGTTTCTATGTCAAGCTTCCCAAGTCCCATCTGGAACCCTCTCATTCATCAGGGTAGATCTGGATACAGCATCTCTAAGGGACAACCTGCCTCTTTGGAGGATTTAGGGCATTTTCTTCTAGCCTTGACATTTCTGTGTCTTATGGGCCCCCTGGCCTTATGTATTCTGCCGGTCACTCTTGCTCGTTGGCATTCTCGAGCCCTTCAGTGGTGTGTCTGCGGTGTGGTGAGGTCAGTAACAAGAAATCTCACTTGTGGCAGACCCTTCTGCCCTCCAACAGCATTAGCCACTGTGGTGACCGATACCTCCATTTTCAGGTGGGCTGGTCATCTGGAGTCTTTGGAAGTCCAGTGCCTCTATTCTCTGGCAAAGGGAGGTATCATACCAACCTGCTTGAACTTTGGGCTATCTGCCTGGTGTTAGACTTCTTGTCCTTCATTCACGATCAGTCAATTCAGATCCTTGCCAACTACAGGTCCATGATGTGGTACCTCAACAAGGAGGGCATTGCGGGTTTACATCCTGACTGTCAGGAAACTTTGAAACGTGGGCTTGGACTCTGGCTTACAATGTCTGGTTGGTAGTTAACTACCTGGTGGGCTCCCTTAACTTGAGGGCCAATTACGTAATTTGGTGCCACTTTGCTGACTTCTTCCTTTGGAGTTCCCAAGGTGTCTCTCGCTCGGAGACGTGTTTTGCCTCGAGTGGAACTTGGAACTGCTATATGTCATCCCACAATAACACTCCTGCCCTGAGTTCTCAAGAACATCAGGACAGACTGGGCCCAAGTCACCCTGGTGGCTCCTGATTGGGCACAGAGAATATGGCGTGCAGAACTCCTAAGCTTGAGCATATGGCCTCCAATTAGACTGCCCCTCTGGAAGGATCTAATGTCACAGCAATATGGCATGTTCATACAACCGGGCCTTCACACTCTCCAACTTCATGCTTGGAGATTGAGCGGTGACAGCTTAACACCTTCGACCTTCCTCCAGAAGTGGTTGATGTCATCTTGGCAGCCAGGTGTCCCTAGACGCCTGTTGTAGGGACAAAATTATAGCTTCGTGCGGCACTCGCCAGATAGACCCCCTCCAAGTCGTTATCTGTTCTTTATTTTGCCCAGCACAGTTTGGCTTTGGTCAAGGTTAAAGGTCATCTTTCGAACCTCTCTGCCTTCCTACGTTTGCCGAATCAGCATTCACTGTCACCAATTGTGATATGTTTTTTTAAATGACTGCAAAATGTTTGCCCCTTCTCTCTTACTGTAATGCCCCATAGGGACCTTAATCTGGTCCTGACTTATCTGATGTGCACTCCATTTGAACCACTTCACAGCTATTCTTTACAGCAACTTGCTATGAAGACTGTATTCCTCATCGCCATCACCTCAGAATGGCGTGTGAGCGAGCTCCAAGCTCTGTGTCAATACACAATGCACTTCCTTCTTCCCAGACAAATTGGTCCTACAGACTTGGGCCTCCTTTCTGCCACAAATTGTGACACTGTTCCATGTCGACCAAATTATCACACTGCTGGCGTTCTATGCTCCACTTCCCTCTAAGAAGGAGAGGCACTATTGCTTGTATTCCAATAGAGCCCTGAGCTTCAATATAGACCATACCAAAGAACACCAGGTGGATGATCAGCTCTTCGTGGGATTCTCTAGAGCGAAAAAAAGGCAAGGCATTGCAGAAGAGAACCATCTCCTGTTGCCTCGTGCTCTGGATTAGGATCTACTACGCACTGGCCATAAAGCAGCTTCTGAAAGGACTGTGTGCTCATTCTATCTGAAAGAGAGTTATGGATTACTCACCTTAGAATTACCCCCATGCATCAGACTGGATCCGGAAAATCTTTTCTTCAGCAGTACCCCTGCGCGTCGATAGGTGGTGTCGGTCGACTCCGCGTTAGTCATTGGCGTTGTGATAGCTGGGATAACGTTGCGGTATCTACTTAGACACCGCCCTCGCGTGCTGACGTAAGTTCTTTCTTTTTCCACCCCTGCCAGCGCAGATCCGGAGAGAGCGGTACCTAGAGTCACTTTTTGATTCCGTTTTTGTTACTTTTGTCGACGTCTTTTTGAGTCGTTACGACTCCTGGTGCACAGGGATATCATCTCGGCGAACCGGCTTCAAGCCTTGTGGCTCCTGCCACAAGCTGATGTCGGTGACTGACCCCCACCTTGTGTGCCTCTGGTGCCTGGAGCGCGACCACGACCCAAAGTCGTGCTCCGACTGCCGGGTTATGGCTCCAAAGTCTTTGCGGGAGAGTCCCGAAAGCTCCTGGAGGCTGGGCAGTCGGCTCTGCGCTGCTCGAGTTCCCGGTCGAGAGGGAGGTCGCGGAGCCACCACCACCACTCGTCATCGAAGTCTTCGTCTTCGGATAAGTCAAAGCACAAGAATAAGGCGAAGAAGCATCCTCGCTCTTCGCGTTCTACCCGTCCGTCGGCCGACATGACGCGGGTAGCGGAAGGTAGTCGTCCGGCTCCGCCCGCGGAGCCTGTTGGGTCGACTCCGACCTTCCCTCCCTTTCCGGGAGCCGAAGCGACCCCTGCCCAGCTTTGCAACTTTTACGAAGCCTTACACTCCATCTTTGGGCAGCCTGACTCCGCTGGCGGGCCCTGCGGACTCGGCTGGGGGCTCTAGGCCTTTGATGCCGGCGGCTTCGGCGCCGCAGGGCCCCCAAGTATCCAGGCCTGGATCTGGATCGGCGCTGGTCGACCTCGTGACACCTCCGGCGCCGAATCCAGTGACGACACCTCCGCCCCTTCCGATGCCGGTTGTGTCCCCAGCCGATGTCCACCCCAGCCTCCCCCTCGATGTAGACACGCAGCCGGACCGACGCCGGCCGACGTCGGGACCGGCGCCGACCGTTACTTTTGTACCCCTGTTCTCCCCTGGTGTTTCCTATCGCCCTGAGTGGCTACCAGAGGAGGGTGAGGAGGACTGGGAGGCATCTGTGGACCCTCTGGCAGACCAGTTAGATGAACCGAACTGGAGAGAGGAGTTGGGTGATGCCAGTGGTCTGGACACCTCCCCAGATCTTGGCATGCTTTCTCCCCCTACCATGGCTACGGAGGAGGGTGCACCTTACGCAGTGGTGTTGCGTAGGGCGGCCGAGACCCTCAACCTCTAGCTTCCTACGGTGGCGGTCAGGACTGACCGAGGTGCTTCAGCCGGCGGGGCCCTCTTCGGAGCCCCTGCTGCCGTATAATGAGGCCCTCACGGACATCCTTTTGGGCACGTGGTCTAAGCCCAACACAGGGGCTCCTGTGGATAGGATGATTGCCCGACGCCACCGCCCGGCCCCGGGCGACCCCATTTTCCTCTCCCAACACCCCACCCCTGAGAGCTTGGTGGTCCAAGCCTCGACTTCCAAGGGCGCATTCCCTAACGCACCACCTGATAGGGAATCCAAGAAGCTGGACCACCTTGGGAAGATGTTTTCTTCCTCCAGCTTAGGACTGCGATTGGTGAACACTGCATGTCTCTTGGGCCGTTACTCCCACTCTGTGTGGGACACGGTTGCGCAGGTGCTGCCACAGTGTCCGGAGGAGGCCCGGGCCGTGCTCTCCCGTGCAGTTGCCGAAGGGAGAGACGCAGCGAAGTTCGCCATCCGATGTGGGCTGGACACCGCCGACTCACTAGGCAGGACGATTTCCACGTCGTAGGCCTTAGACGCTACGCCTGGTTGAGGTCTACTGGCTTCTCGGGTGATGTCCAAGCTACGCTTTTGGACATGCTCTTTGATGGCCGTCGCTTGTTTGGCGACAAGGCGGACAACGTGCTGGAGCGCTTTCAGGACTCCAGGGCAACGGCCTTGTCCTTGGGCCTTGCATCCACCTCCCGCCCAGCTCAGTCTGCCTTTCAACCCTTTCGTGGCTACGGAAGGGGTGCCCCACCATGTTCCACCCAGAGCCACAGGCCTGCGCAAGCTGTTCAGCCTCTGCGCGGCTGGGGACGTGGGACCCCCCCCCCCGTCGTCTGTCTGGGGGCTAGCGGGCGGTCCAGTCCACCAGCTCCCCCTCTGCAGCAGCCTCCAAGCCCTCCTAGTCTGACCTTTCAGGGCCACCATTTGCCACTGGGCTCACCATCACATTGGACAGGTGGGTTTTGCAGATAGTCCGAAGGGGCATCTCCCTCCCCTACCCCTCAATCCGTGCCACCTCAGACTCATTGCATGTCGGAGGATCACTTGGCCCTTCTCCAACAGGAAGTTACAGCTCTCTTGGCCAAGGGAGCCATCAAGCAAGTTCCTGCCCCAGAAGTAGGTCGTGGTTGTTGTTCCCACTACTTTCTGGTGCCCAAGAAGGACAAGGGCTGCATCCTATCTTGGATCTCAGGAACGTCAACCGCTTCCTCCGGAAGGAGAAGTTCAAGATGTTGACATTGGCTCAGGTCCTGTCTGCTCTCGACTCTGGAGACTGGATGGTAGCATTGGACTTGCAGGACGCTTATTTTCACATCCCTGTCCTGCCAGCCCATCGGCGTTACCTGCGGTTCACGGTAGGCCACGAGCACTTTCAGTTTACCGTGCTCCCCTTCGACCTTACCAGCGCCCCTCGTGTGTTCACGAAAGTGATGGCGGTGGTCGCAGCTCATCTGCGCAGATCAGGGGGTCCAGTCTTCCCCTATCTCGACGACTGGTTGTTGAAGGCGGGCTCGCCCCAGGCTGTGGTATCCCACCTCCAGACTACAGCCGACCTCCTGCATTCGCTGGGGTTCACCATCAATGTGCCGAAGTCACACCGGATTCCCTCTCAGAAGCTCCTTTTCATCGGAGCGGTTCTGGACACACTGCAGTTTCGGGCTTATCCTACCAAGCAGCGAGTCCGGGATATTCGGTCAGAATGACCCCGATGCTACTGGGCCTCATGGCCTCCTGCATCCTGCTGGTGGACTATGCCAGGTGGCATATGCGGGCTCTGCAGTGGGACCTGAAGTTCCAGTGGGCACAGCATCAGGGGAATCTTTCCGATTGCGTCTAGATCTCGGAGGGCACTGCGCACCAATTGCAGTAGTGGCTAACGAACCGGGATTGGGTCAACGGCAGATCCCTCTCCCTTCCCCAACCAGAGTTCACAGTGGTGACAGATGCATCACTGCTGGGGTCGGGCGGCCACCTGGGAGAGGCGGAGATCAGAGACCTCTGGTCTCCAGCGGAGTCCGTGCTCCATATCAACCTTCTGGAGCTTCGGGCGATTTGTCTTGCGCTAAAGGCATTCCTTCCCTCTGTCCGGGGAAGAGTGTTGCAGGTGTTTACAGACAACACCACCGCCATGTGGTACTGCAACAAACAGGGCGGGATGGGGTCGTGGACCCTGTATCAAGAGGCTCTCCGCCTTTGGTCATGGCTGGAACATATACAGGGCATATCTCTGGTGGTTCAACACCTGGCAGGTTCTCTGAACGCCAGGGCGGACGAACTTAACCGCAGGTGCATGATGGATCATGAATGGCGTCTTCACTCGGAGGTGGTGCAAGGTCTCTTTCTGCAGTGGGAAGAGCCTTGGTTAGATCTATTCGCCACTGAATAGAATGCGCAATGTCAGCAGTTCTGCGTGTTGGAATTTCCAAGGCGGCACTCGCAAGGCGACACTTTTCGTTGAGAGTGGAGTTGCGGTCTGTTGTACGCCTTTCCGCCTATACCACTTATGCCCAAAGTGCTGAAGAAGATCAGGCGCGACTGGGCCCAAGTCATCCTTGTGGCTCCGGATTGGGCACGAAGAGTCTGGTATCCCGAGCTGCTCAACATGGCCATCGATCCTCCGACCCGTCTGCCTCTTCGGGAGGATCTTCTGTCGCAGCAACAGGGGACGGTCCTCCACCCGAACCTGTCCAGCCTCCACCTCCTTGTGTGGAGATTGAGCGGCGGCAGCTGACGTCTTTTGACCTGCCTCCCGAAGTTTGCGATGTAATCTTGGCAGCCAGGCGTCCCTCCATATCAAGGGCTATCTTTCGGCCATCTCTGCCTTCCTTCGGCTTCCAGATCAGCCTTCTCTTTTCAAGTCCCTGGTGGTTAATCATTTTTTGAAAGGCATAATTCATCTCTTTCCTCCTATTCCCTTCGTTATGCCTCAGTGGGACTTGAATCTAGTCTTAACCCATTTAATGTGCGCTCCCTTTGAGCCGCTTCACAACTGTCCTTTGAGGCTTCTGACGCTTAAAACTGCTTTCCTGGTAGCCATCACATCTGCCAGAAGAGTGAGTCAGCTCCAGGCTCTTTCCTCCAAGCCTCCTTTCCTGTCTGTCCATCCGGACAAGGTAGTTCTCAGGACTCGTCCATCCTTCCTTCCTAAGGTTGTCACTGCCTTTCACATCGGGCAGACCATCACTTTGCCCACCTTCTTTCCGCCTCCGCATCCTTAGAAACAGGAAGAGAGGCTGCACCGTCTGGACCCAAAACGTGCGCTTTCGTTCTATCTGGATCGCACAAAACAGTTCCGGGTGGATGACCAACTCTTTGTTGGTTACGTGGGCGCCAAGAAAGGTCGGGCCATACACAAGCGATCCATTTCTCGATGGGTCGTTTTGTATATTAAAGCATGCTATTCTCTGGCTAAAATGGAGCCTCCTGTGGGGCTACGCGCCCATTCCACCAGGGCGACGGCAGCCACTACTGCCTTAGGACGAGGAGTTCCTCTACATGACATCTGTCAGGCAGCTACGTGGGCATCACTGCACACGTTTACGAAACACTACTGTCTGGACAGCCAAGTCCGGAGAGACGGCTTCTTTGGCTGTTCTGTTCTCCAGGACTTTCTGGTGTGATCTTGGTTCGCAGACTCACCACCGGGGTTGGTATTGCTGGGGTATCTATTCTAAGGTAAGAAATCTATAACTAATGTGTTTCTTTCAGATGAACAAGTTACTTACCTTCGGTAACGATATATCTGTAAGAAACATTAGTTAGTTATAGATTCCTTACCGCCCCACCCATCCTCCCCGTTCTGCGAACTGATTTCTAGGGTTAAGGATATCCTTTCAGGGCCCTAGTTTTATGCACCAGTGGTCAGTGTCTTGCATGGCTCTGCGTTCCTGGCGCGGAAAGTCGTGTACAGATCTGACATCAGGCGCGAGGGCGGTGTCTAGGTACCGCTACGTCATCACGGCGACCACGACGCCAACGACTGACGCAGAGTCGACCGACGCGCAGGGGTACTGCTGACGAAAAAACTTTCCGGATCCAGTCTGACGCCTGGGGGTAATTCTAAGGTAAGGAATCTATCACTAACTAATGTTTCTTACAGATATATCGTTACCGAAGGTAAGTAACTTGTTCATCATTTGAATCTGCGTGGCAGCGGCTGAGGGCCTTTTTGCTGTAGAGCTTTAAAAACAATGTACATGGCTTTAAAGGTAATCCTTTGCTTCAGAGGAAGCCAGTGTAATTCCTTCGGGGCATGTCACGCCGAAGATCTACTTAACGCCAGTTTTGCCGCTGCCACTTGCACTCTGTGCAGTCACTGTGCCAAATAATCATGTGCTCCGAGTAGTAAGGCATTGCTATAGTCCAGTCTGCTATAGTCCAGTCTGCTGAGTATTTTGCTACACGCATCAACAAGGCCTCTTACCAAACTTAGGAACTTTTCGTCATCTTCCTAAAAAAATATCTAACCCTGTATTGCTTTAGTCCCATACGGATAACCGACGGATACAAGCCTGCTCTAAATAATAGTGATGCCACTTAACTGATAGCTTATTACACGACCAGGAGTCTTCGTCTGAAGGTGGGTAATATTTAAAACATGGATGTTGTAGAACTGGTGTTTTTGTAGGTAATATTTTTCATCCCAGGCACATTTTTGAGGTACTGTAACCAAAGAATCCTTGCTAAATTTGTAATGTTTCTGTTTCAAAGTTGGTTATTGAAGTATCTTTTGAAATGCATTTATTCTCATGGATTGTTTGGACCTCATAGTAGAAGTAACTGTACATAAACCCCCATTACATCCTTTTCTGTAGTTAATCAATCATATTTGAGCCTTGAATTATTAGTCTGATCTCTGACTATCATTCCCTCTTGCTGATCACGCCTAACTCTCCAATCTCAGACTGATCTACATGCCCAATGTAAGACAGACTATGTACCCTTGGCAGATGAAAGCAGGACTACAGATATAAAATTGTGCCTTTCTCTTTCCTTGCAGAGGGAGATCACACGCGATGTAAGACAGTGCTCACCTCCAAAGTAGGGGGACTCATGGCATTTGCCAAAAAGCGCAGTACCTGCATCGGTTGCAAAGCTGTCCTGAACCATGATGGTAGGTGACTGACTGGGTAATGGTAAACAATGGTGCTTTGGGAGAGCTGGAGCATTATGTAATTGATGAAGGATGACAACTTGGTTTGGATGAGGGGGGTCCTAGCTAGAGAAAAGTTAGTCTGGTGGGTTAAAGAGACACTCTCAAGGCAATCTGTTTTAGGCATCAAGGAGCTTTTTGCAAGTCTGCATGCATTTTAAATTCATTATAATTAAGGCTCCCTTTTTTTCGTTTTTACTGATTTGTACAGATAAATACAGACAGAAAACCATTTATTTTCTTGTCTGTATTCATTTTTAAATGTGGATAAAAACAGAAATTGGGTGCTTTTTGAGTGATTTTAAATACACTTTGCCATGACTGCCAGACCAATAACTGTGTGGATTGATAGGTAAGGGGGTTAAAAAAGAAATTAATTTTAGTAAAGAGGCTTAAACAGCAGAAGCTATGCACATGCTGATACTGAAATGTGCATATTTTCATATAAGTGCATTGATTTATCTTATGCGGTTGTTCATATCATTGTAACCTGGCAGGCATTCAAGCATGACTGCATATTTATTGGTTAAATAAATGTGGAAATATACCAGTTTCAGCTTTACTTTTTTCCACAAAACCCATAATAAATATGGATAAATACAGATAAAGTTGACAACATAAATATAGCTAAATACAGACGGAAATGACAAAAAAATAAATACCATAAAACCGGGAGCCCTAATTATAATGTCTACAAGGATGAATACTACCTACATGTGCCCAGCACACAGGTCTTAATTTTGTTGCCATATTTTTGTAATAGCCTAATCAGTAGTTAATTGAAATATTTTGAAATTGTATGGATTTCTGTTGTATTCCTATGTCCCCTTCCCAGCCTTCATACTCGTGAGCTGTTCCTTCTAACACGCTGGTGGATAGAAGAACATCGGCATGCCTTTTAAGAAATTTTAAGTAGGAATGCACACACCGTTCCATCAGCCTTTTGGCCTGGCCCCACATCACAGTATCTTAGCTCTGCTCAAGTGGATAGGATATCTTTTATAATTATTTAGAAGTGATAACATTTCCAGCAAAACTGCCACAAATGGTTTCTGATGGAACACTATCCATGTAATAGTGACATAGAGCGAGGAGGTTAATCGCGTTGGAAATGAAGTGTGTGAAACAACGAACAAGACAGCACTTGGATTAATATAATACACATATGTAATTTTATACGTATGGGAGCAGAATATCAGTGGGCAGGGCTAAGTGATGGAGGAAATGGAACTTGAGGAGGGGAACGTATGCAATACCATACAGTAAGGCAAGATGTCAGAGGGTGGGCTCACATTGGAAAAGGTGAGTTCTGAAGAAAATTATAAACGGAAAGGTGGGTATACACCTGAGGCAGTGCATTCTAATGAATGAGTCCAAAGAGGTGTAAAAGCACAATAGTGAGATTGCATGCATGAGTACTTGGGAATATTGAGGCAATGAGCATGACAGTGCAAATATTAGTGAGATGCAGGCAATTATGGGCATGAGACGGTTCAGCACAATAGTAAGCAGCTTGTACTCTGCTGCTAGCAGGGAATGAGCAAGCCTGTTGTCTGAGTAAAGGTGGGATTTTGAAAGGACAGAGTGAGGGGAAAAAAAATGTGATTGCCTAATTGTTAACTTGGTTGAGAGGGGAAAACCTACTTTGGAAGACACTCACTTTGGAGAGGTTTAGTGATGTGAAATGATTATTAGAGCTATATGCTATTAATATTAACTGATTTCTAGCCATTCTGAAGACAAAGAAATGTAAGAGTTTTTCAGTGAAACAGCACACCAACATTGACAGTGAAGAGCGAAAAAGTGCAAAGGTCATCAGGCGAAGGAGAGATGGATATCAGTGAAGTGTTGCAAGAAGAAGATGCGTTAAAAGAAACCATACAATACCAGATTTCTATTTTTCGATGATTTAAGTGTAAGTGATCGTATGGTCTTTCAGCGTCTAATAACCATGAGGGAGTTGGACATTTGTGTGTGGGTCTGAGATGTGAAGGAAGGTAAAGAGATGAAGATTTGGGTATCATTTACATAGATTTGATATGACACTCCAAATTAGCAAGGAATATCGTCCAGATACAAGGTGTACAGAGAGAAGAGTAGTATGCCCAAGACAGAACTCTGTAAGACGAGGGCATGGCGAAGCACCTTGAGATGGAAAGAAGCTGATTGAGAAATAGGAAGAGAACCAGTTGAGTGAACACTGGTGCAGCGGAAAGGTGTATCTGAAAGAGACTATTAGTTATGGATTCCTTACCTTAGAATTACCCCCAGGCATCAGACTGGATCCGGAGAACTTTTTTCGTAGCAGTACCCCTGCACGTCGGTAGGTGGCGTTGGTCGACTCCGCGTTCGTCGTCGTTATCGCTGGGATGACGTCGCAGTGTCTACTTAGACGCTGACCCTGCGCGCTGACGTCAGTTCTTTCTTTTTCCGCGCCAGCCAGCGCAGATCTGGGGAGAGCAGTACCTCTAGTCATTTTTTGACTGTTTTTTTTTTTTACTTTTGTCGACTTCTTTTTCGAGTTGTTTGACTCCTGATGCATAGGGATGTCATATCGGCGGACCGGCTTTAAGCCTTGTGGCTCCTGCCACAAGCTGATGTCGGTGACGGACCCACATCTCGTGTGCCTCTGGTGTCTGGAGCGCGACCACGACCCGAAGTCGTGCTCCGACTGTCGAGCCATGGCCGAAGTCTTTGCGGGAGCGGTCCTGAAAGCTTCTGGAGGCCCGGCAGCCGGCTCCGCGCCGCTCGAGGTCCCGGTCGAGAGGGAAGTCACGGGACCAGTCGCGGAGCCATCACCACCACTCCTCGTCAAAGTCTTCGTCTTCGGGTAAGTCGAAGCAAAAAAAGAAGGCGAAGAAGCACCGTCACTCTTCGCGTTCTCCCCGTCCGTCGGATGACACGACGCGTGATGCGGAAGGTAGTCGTCCGGCTCTGCCCGCGGAGCCTGTTGGGTCGACTCCGAGCCTCCCTCCCTTCCGGGGAGCCGGAGGGAGCCCTGCCCAGCTTCGTAGCTTTTACGAAGCCCTCCACTCCATCTTTGGAAGCCCGACTCCGCCTGCGCACCTTCGGGCCCCGTGGACTCAGCTGGGGGTTCTAGGCCTTCGATGCCGGCGGCTTTGGCCCCGGCGCCGCATGGCCACCAGGGATCCAGGCCTGGATTCGGATCGGCGCCGGTCGACCCTACGACACCTCCTCCCGCGTCGAATCCATTGGCGACACCTCCGCCCCTTCTGACGCTGGTTGTGTCCCCAACCGACGTCGACCCCCGCCTCCCCCTCGACATGGACACGGAGCCGTACCAGCGCCGACCGGTACTTTTGTACCCTTGTTCTACCCTGGTGTTTCCTATCGCCCTGAGTGGCAAACAGAGGAGGTTGAGGAGGACTGGGAGGGGTCTGTGGACCCTCTGGCAGACCAGTTGGAAGAACCGGACTGGAGAGAGGAGTTGGGTGAGGCCAGTGGTCTGGACACCTCTCCAGACCTTGGCATGCTTTCTCCCCCTACCGTGGCTAAGGAGGAGGGTGCATCATACGCAGTGGTGTTGCGTAGGGTGGCTGAGGCCTTGAACCTCGAGCTTCCTATTGTGGCGCTCAGGACTAACCTCCTGACCGATGTGCTTTAACTGGCAGCGGCCTCTTCGGAGCCCCTGCTGCCGTTCAATGAGGCCCTCGCGGACATCCTTCTGGGCACTTGGTCCAAGCCTAGCACAGGGGCCCATGTGGATAGGATGATTGCCCGATGCCACCACCCGGCCTCGGGCTACCCCATTTTCCTCTCCCAACACCCTACCCCAGAGAGCTTGGTAGTCCAATCCTCTACTTCCAAGGGCGCATTCCCTACCGCTCCACCTGATAGGGAATCCAAGAAGCTGTATCACATTGGGAAAAAGATGTTTTCTTCCGCCAGCTTAGGACTGCGGTCAGTGAACACCGCATGTCTCTTGGGCCGTTACACCCACTCTGTGTGGGACACGGTCGCGCAGGTGCTGCCACAGTGCCCGGAGGAGGCCCGAGCCGTGCTCTCCCGTGCAGTTGCTGAGGGTAGAGATACAGCGAAGTTCGCCATACGATGTGGGCTGGACACCGCCGACTCGCTAGGCAGGACGATTTCGACTCTTTTGGACATGCCCTTTGATGGCCGTCGCTTGTTTGGCAACAAAGCGGACAACTCGCTCGAGCGCTTTAAGGATTCTAGGGCTACTGCCAGATCCTTGGGCCTCGCTACCACCTCTCGCCCCACGCAGTCTGCTTTACGTCCCTTTCGTGGCTACGGAAGGGGTGCCCCACCACATTCCACCCAGAGCCACAGGTCTGCGCAAACTGTTCAGCCTCTGCGATGCCGGGGACGTGGGACCCAGCGTCGTGGGTCAGGGGGCCAGCGGGCGGGACTGTCCACCTGTGCCCCCTCTGCAGCAGCCTCCAACCCTTCCTAGTCTGACCCTCCAGGGCCGCCAGCGGGCGGCAGGATTTGCCATCACCTCCCCCACTGGCAGAACATCACGTCAGACAGGTGGGTTTTGCAGATAGTCCGAAGGGGCTACTCCCTCTCCTTCGAAACTACCTCTCCATCCATGCCACCTACACTCCATCGCATGTCGGAGGATCACTTGGCCCTTCTCTGCCAGGAAGTTACGGCTCTCTTGGCCAAGGGAGCCATCTAGCACATCCCTGTGCCAGAAGTAGGTCGTGGTTGCTACTCCCACTACTTTCTGGTACCCAAGAAGGACAAAGGCCTGCGTCCTATCTTAGATCTCAGGGGCGTCAACCGCTTCCTCCGGAAAGAAAAGTTCAAGATGTTGTCATTGGCTCAGGTTCTGTCTGCTCTCGACCCTGGAGACTGGATGGTAGCGTTGGACTTGCAGGACGCCTATTTCCACATTCCCGTCCTGCCGGCCCACAGGCGTTACCTACGGTTCATGGTAGGCCACGAGCATTTTCAGTTTACCGTGCTCCCCTTTGGCCTTACCAGCGCCCCTCGGGTGTTCACGAAAGTGATGGCGGTGGTTGCAGCTCATCTGCGCAGATCAGGGGTTCCAGTCTTCCCCCTATCTCGACGACTGGCTGTTGAAGGTGGGCTCGCCCCAGGCTGTCGTCTCCCACATCCAGACTACTGCGGACCTCCTGCATTCGCTGGGGTTCACTATCAATGTGCCGAAGTCACACCTGATTCCCTCTCAGAAGCTCCTTTTCATCGGAGTGGTTCTGGATACAACACAGTTTCGGGCTATGATTCTGATCTTTCAGCTCCTATCCTGGGTTTCGGTCAGAATGACCCTGAAGCTGCTGGGCCTCATGGCCTCCTGCATCCTGCTGGTGGATCATGCCAGGTGGCTATCCAACCAGGATTGGGTCAACGGCAGATCCCTCTCCCTTCCCCAACCAAAGTTCACAGTGGTGACAGATGCATCACTTCTGGGGTGGGGCGGCCACATGGGAGAGGTGGAGATCAGAGGCCTCTGGTCTCTGGCGGAGTCCGGACTCCACATCAACCTTTTGGAGCTCCGGGTGATTCGTCTTGCACTGAAGGCATTCCTTCTCTCTGTCCAGGGAAGAGTAGTGCAGGTGTTCACGGACAACACCACCGCCATGTGGTACTGCAACAAACAGGGCGGGGTAGGATCATGGACCCTATGTCAAGAGGCTCTCCGCCTTTGGACATGGCTGGAACATCAGGCTATATCCCTGGTGGTTCAACACCTGGCAAGTTCACTGAGCGCCAGGGCGGACGAACTCAGCCGCAGATGCATGATGGATCACGAATGGCGTCTTCACTCGGAGGTGGTGCAAGGTCTCTTTCAGCAGTGGGGAGAGCCTTGGTTGGATCTATTCGCCACCGAAGAGAACGCGCAATGTCAGCAGCTGGAATTTCCAAGGCGGCACTCGCTCGGCGACTCTTTTCGTCGCAAGTGGAGTTGCGGCCTTCTATACCCCTTTCCGCCTATACCACTTCTGCCCAGAGTGCTGAAGAAGGCCAGGCGCGACTGGGCCAAAGTCATCCTTGTGGCTCCGGATTGGGCACGAAGAGTCTGGTATCCCGAGCTCTTGTACATGGCCATTGATCCTCCAATCAGACTGCCTCTTCAGGAGGATCTTCTGTCGCAGCAACAGGGGACGGTCCTCTACCCGAACCTGTCCAGCCTCCACCTCCTTGTGTGGAGATTGAGCGGCGACAGTTGACAGCTTTCGACCTTCCTCCCGAAGTCTGTAATGTAATCTTGACAGCCAGGCGTACCTCCACTAAAACAGTATACGCCTGTAGATGGAACAAATTTGTGGCATGGTGCACAGCAAAGGCTGTGGATCCCCTCTCTGCCCCTCTATCAGAGGTTCTCCTCATCATTCTTTCTTTGGCGCAGCAGGGCTCTGCTCTGGGCACTCTTAAAGGCTATCTTTCGGCCATTTCGGCCTTTCTTCGGGTTCCTGATCAGCCTTCTCTTTTTAAGACCCCTATTGTAAATCGTTTCCTTAAGGGCATTACTCATTTGTTTCCTCCTATTCCTTTCGTAATGCCCCAGTGGGACTTGAACCTGGTTCTGACCTACTTTATGTGCACTCCATTCGAGCCGCTACATAATTGTCCTCTCAGACTCTTGACCTTAAAGACTGCTTTTCTGGTTGCCATCACCTCTGCTCGCAGGGTGAGTGAGCTTCAAGCTCTTTCTTCTAAGCCTCCTTTCCTTGCTGTTCATCCGGACAAGGTTGTCCTCCGAACTTGATTCTTTTCTTCCCAAAGTGGTTACCTCTTTCCACATAGGACAGACCATCACTTTGCCCACCTTCTTCCCGTCCCCGCATCCTTCTAAAGAGGAGGAGAGACTCCATCGTCTGGATCCAAAACGTGCGCTCTCATTTTACCTGGATCGCACAAAACAATTCCGGGTGGATGATCAGCTCTTTGTTGGCTATGTGTGCGCCTAGAAAGGTCGGGCGATGCAAAAACGAACCATCTCTCGATGGGTCGTTCTTTGCATTAAAATTTGTTATTCCTTGGCGAAAAAGGAACCTCCAGTAGGGTTGCGCTCCCTTTCCACCATGGCGACGGCAGCCACTACTGCTTTGGGACGTGGAGACCCCCTTCATGACATCTGCCAGGCAGCTACGTGGGCTTCCTTGCACACATTCACTAAGCATTACTGCCTGGACAGCCAAGTCCGGAGAGACTGCTTCTTTGGCGGCTTCTTTGGCCGTTCTGTTCGCCAGGACTTTCTGGTGTGAACTTAGTTCACAGTCCCACCTCTGGGGTTGGTATTGCTGGGTATCTATTCTAAGGTATGAATCCATAACTAATAGTCTCTTTCAGATGAACAAGTTACTTAGCTTCGGTAACGATATATCTGTAAGAGACGTATATTAGTCACGGATTCCTTAACGCCCCACCCATCCTCCCCGTTCTGCGAACTGACTCGGGGCTCTAGTTTATGCACCAGTGGTCAGTGTCTTGCATGGCTCTGCGCTTCTGGCGTGAATGTCGTGTAAAGAAGTGACGTCAGCGCGCAGTGGCGGCATTTAAGTAGATACCGGGACGTCATCCAAGCGATCACGACGACGAACGCGGAGTCGACCGATGCCACCTACCGACGCGCAGGGGTACTGCTACGAAAACATTTCTCCGGATCCAGTCTGACGTCTGGGGGTAATTCTAAGGGAAGTACACCATAACTAATATATGTCTCTTACAGATATATCGTTACCAAAGGTAAGTAACTTGTTCAACAGTGTTGAGTAGGATAGAGTGATCAAGTATGCCTGCTTCGTGGAGCATAAAAGTTGCAGACTGGACCACTTGCAACTCTGTTGGTTCTGTAAGGACCCTGATCAGGGTAGAGCATGCTGCTCTGACCCCTATGCTCGGCGCTCCCACTATCGAGGCCATGAGGCGGCTAGATATTAACATGTACAGAGGCCATCTTTAGGTCTAAGTGTATTTAGAAAGTAAACATGTACTTTTAAGTTTTAGATGTAGTGGTAGTGAAAAACGTCTAGCAAGACCCGCCTCTCTCATAGGATAACATTTGAGTTACCTTATTACATTTAATAAGCTGTAACTTCCAATTGGGAGCAGATAAACAAGTCGTGTTTGGTATCTAAAGAATTGTAATTAAGAGCCCTCTTTAAAAGTAAAGTCGGACTTTTAGTCACAATTCTGAAAATGCCACTTTGAGAAAGTTAGTGAAAACAAGGAAGGCTTGGGTCCTATACTCCCCAGACTGGACCACCCAAATATTGAAATCACAGAATAGTGTCAAGGAGGTTTATTTTAAATATTCGCGTTAAACCTGAGACCACTAATTCTGAGGTTTTTGAGCATTTATTCTGCTTAGTTTTGATAATTCAAAAGACATTCATAAATCAATTGGACATGTCTTTTAAAAGGAAACACCACATTAGAAAATCACACAATTGCAACACATTTATATGCGTGCTTTAGAACCATTTCTTTTGTGAGACAATATATACAACACATACATAATACCAAACGTTATTTATGACAAAAATATATACAGCAAACCAATGATCACAAGACAAACATCGATAAATTATGTGTGCCAGCCTGAAATTAAACCAGTCCTGCATTTGCACTGAAAACACAAGGCGGACAATTGCTCATTCAAAGACACATGTCTACTGTCCTGCCTGTGGGAGGGTGGGGATGCATATCCTACTTCAGGGTGTTGACAACCTAGAAAAGGGGGAAATCATTTCTATTCAGTCCCCTCGTGGCACACCCTGTTCTACCTTCCCCCACACTCAACAGCCAACGCGTTTCGAATCCCCAACAATTCCGGGATTCTCTTCAGGACTCGGACTTGGTTTTGTTTGGGCTCTAAAAAAATGAAAAGAAAAAATATATGTTGCTATAAATCTGACGACCCCTTGTATGACCAGAGCTTAATGGCCAGCACATGTATGATAGGTACCTCAATTGTGCTGCAAACAGATGTCCATTATCTGATCTTCAATTCATAGCATTAATCAAGGCTACAAAAAGATAGACATCAGGGCATTAAATGTACGATGCACTACATGAGAAACACATCGTATTTAAAAGGATTATAAAGCAGAGTTCCTACCTTAAATTTTATGTGTGTTTTTAAGCTCTTGATAATGATTTAAAAACGGTCCAGGATCTAGGAATGGTAAGTGAAATTATTATCAGTACTGACTCTGCCTGCATTCTGTGCGCGCATTAGAGTTAAACAGTGAAAAGCTGGCTCGCGCTACAATGTTACCTTGAGACTCGTGAAATGTAGTTCGAGCTCGCGGGCGCGTCCCCATGAATTTCTTCTGCAATAATCCTGACTGTTTCCTGTATGAATGGAAAACTACATGAAAGGAGGCTCCTTGATTATATGAAACCCCAGCTATTCCAGCAGAAGGTTGTGACTTGCCTTTCATTTCAGCCATGCGAAAGCAGTTAGAAAATCATCTCGCTCCTCTCATTCAAACCGGCAGCACTTGGTAACTGCCACTGATGCTTCCTTAAACAACCTGGAAGCGGAACTGTGAGGTCAAAGGCCCCGGGGATTATGGGCCATGTAGTCCATATTCAAAACGGGTGACATTTCAGAGTTTAGTAATTTCAGATAACTCATTCAGGCCGTGCAAGGCTGTGTTAAATTTCATAATGAGAAATGCCTTTCTTCGTGCCAATACTGTCTCAGGGTCACCACCTCTCGGGTTGTTCTTTATCAGAGATAATACAGTCCCATGTAAACTCATCAAATCTGTGGTTCAAAGTTATAAAATGTTCGACCATAGGGGCAGTAAGAATTTTATTCTTCAAACGTGAGCGGTGTTGCACAATCCGATTCCGTACTTCTTGCGAAGTTTTTCCAATATAAATCTTTTTGCACGGGCATGTAACTGCGTAAACCACGTTTTTGGATTCGCAATTCGTAAATTCATTGTGATGCCAGTGTCTCTGTCCATCAGTGAAAATGCAGCCCTCCGTGGTGGAATGCATACCGAACATGTTCCACATTTGTGATGCCCTTGCACAGGTGGAAGATTTAGCATGGTGCAAAGTGGTATACGGTTTTTTACTTTGGCCTGCTGTGTTGGCAATTTGTTGCCCAATGCTTCTATTTTTTTCCAGACCGAAGAGGGGTGGTCCGATGTTAGGAATTGTACCTTCAATCAAGTGCCAATTGTTGCGTATGATTTTCTTCACGGGTTGTGTGTAGGGCCCGAACGTGGAAACACACACAATGCGATCAGTAGGTGACTTGATTTTTTTGGTTAGCAAATGTTCCCTAGGTATGAACCATGCCCTTTTGAGAGAGTGTTTTAACAACTTCTTAGGATACCCCCTTTCCCGAAGTTTGTTAACAAGTGCTTCTGCATGGTACTCGTAGTCTTCCCTTCTTGAGCAATTGCGCCTTATGCGCAAAAATTGGCCAAACGGCAAATTGTCCTTGAGGTTTCTGGGATGGTAACTTCTGTAGTGGAGGGCATTATTTTTATCCGTGGATTTTGTGTGCAGTGTGGTAATTAACCCACTGGGTGACGTTTTCACACTCACGTCCAGGAATGCAAGACTCTGATTGCTGTATTCAAGGCTGAATTTGATGTCTGGGCTGCAATCATTCAACCATGTGTGGAATTCTTGTAGGAGGTTGGCGGGCCCCTCCCACAGGCACCAAACGTCATCAATATACCTGTACCACTGTTTCAAGTTTGGACTGTATGGATTGTTCTGATACAGGAATTGCTCCTCGTACTTAGCCATGTATAGGACTGCCATCTCAGGCGCAAATGGACAGCCCATGACTACGCCTTTGACTTGGATAAAAAATTCATTGTCAAATTTGAAGAAATTCTTCTTCAGTGAGATTGATGCTAATTTCAGAATGAATTCCGTCGGAACCCGATGGGGTCTAGGTCTAGATTCCAAAAATACTTCCATGGCATCAAGACCATCTTGTTGGGGAAACTGAGTGTATAGTGATGACACGTCCATTGTGACTAGTAGATTGGTTTCTGAATCAAAGGGGACAACCTCTATTTTATTAATGAAGTCCTTGGTGCCCCGTAGGTACGATGGAATTTCTTGCAGGAATGGTTTGAGAAAGATATCCACGTACTTGGACAGTGGTTCCAGGATGGAATCGCACCCAGAAACAATTGAGCGACCCGGCGGATTGGTTGCGTCCTTGTGAACCTTCGGGAGGAAGTAAAGTAGGGGCACCCTGGCAGGTTTTTTTATTAAGTATTCAGATTCTTTTGGTCCTAATATGCCCAGCTCAACACCTTCAGTCACCACCTTTGCGATTTCTTGTGAGATTTCCAATGTCGGATCCCGTGGAGTACGCCGGTACCATAGGGGATTCTGCACGTGATTTCTTCCTTCAGATAGATAGGCTTGTTGGGACCAGAGGACAACGGCCCCACTCTTGTCCGCTGGCTTGATCACTGTTGTGTGTTTCCACGTTCGGGCCCCACACACAACCCGTGAAGAAAATCATACGCAACAACTGGCACTTGATTGAAGGTACAATTCCTAACATCGGACCACCCCTCTTCGCTCTGAAAAAAACCAGAAGCATTGGGCAACAAATTGCCAACACAGCAGGCCAAAGTAAAAAACCGTATACACTTTGCACCATGCTAAATCTTCCACCTGTGCAAGGGCATCACAAATGTGGAACATGTTCGGTATGCAGTTCCACCACTGAGGGCTGCATTTTCACTGATGGACAGAGACACTGGCATCACAATGAATTTACGAATTGCAAATCCAAAACGTGGTTTACGCAGTTACATGCCCGTGCAAAAAGATTTATATTGGAAAAACTTTGCAAGAAGTACGGAATCGGATTGTGCAACAACGCTCACGTTTGAAGAATACAATTCTTACTGCCCCTATGGTCGAACATTTTATAACTTTGAACCACAGATTTGATGAGTTTACATGGACTGTATTATCTCTGATAACAAAGAACAACCTGAGAGGTGGTGACCCTGAGACAGTATTGGCACGAAGAGAGGCATTTCTCATTATGAAATTTAACACGGCCTTGCACGGCCTGAATGAGTTATCTGAAATTACTAAACTCTGAAATGTCACCCGTTTGAATATGGACTACATGGCCTATAATCCCCAGGGCCTTTGACCTCACAGTTCCGCTTCCAGGTTGTTTAAGGAAGCATCAGTGGCAGTTACCAAGTGCTGCCGGTTTGAATGAGAGGAGCGAGATGATTTTCTAACTGCTTTCGCATGGCTGACATGAAAGGCAAGTCACAACCTGCTGCTGGAATAGCTGGGGTTTCATATAATCAAGGAGCCTCCTTTCATGTAGTTTTCCATTCATACAGGAAACAGTCAGGATTATTGCAGAAGAAATTCATGGCGACGCTCCCGCGAGCTCTAACTACATTTCACGAGTCTCAAGGTAACATTGTAGCGCAAGCCAGCTTTTCACTGTTTAACTCTAATGCGCGCACAGAATGCAGGCAGAGTCAGTACTGATAATAATTTCACTTACCATTCCTAGATCCTGGACCGTTTTTAAATCATTATCAAGAGCTTCCACACACCCATAAAATTTAAGGTAGGAACTCTGCTCTATAATCCTTTTAAATACGATGTGTTTCTCATGTAGTACATCGTACATTTAATGCCCTGATGTCTATCTTTTTGTAGCCTCGATTAATACTATGAATTGAAGATCAGATAATGGACATCTTGTTGTATTCCGCTTTAGGTGTCCGTATATAGGTTTTCCTGAAACATGTCCTTATATAGGCACAATTCGCATTGCCCTTATATAGACATTAGCCGTGCACTCCAAATACAGGCATGGTCATCGACATCCGTCCACCCTAACGTCACAACGAGTTCTTAGAAACCAAACCCTTAAGCTCTCGGGAGTTCCCCTAGCACAGGATTATTGATTTCTCCAAGAACTCATCTATTATGTATGAACCAGTATACCTTAGGGGTTCATTCCTGACGTCTTCCTCTGTCCGACTTCACGTCAATGCTAACATTCCAAGGCACCTACCAGGTATAAATATACCTTCCCTTGCCCAAGCAAGTTAGAGGAGACCTCGACTTCAGAGGAGCCCATCATATCCCGGCCTGACCCACTGAGAAGACGCTGTCATTCCTGCTCGCAGAAGAATCCAGCTTTCAGTGTTCTGACTCCCTTCGCAGGGTGTTAGAGTTCCAGATCCGGCAGGAGATTCCCACCTCTCATATTCTCAAAGTATGGAGCTGACTAGAACCTAGAGGGACTCTTGGCATACTGGACCTAACATACTCTTAGTATACCATACTAGAGAATACTCCACCTACTTCTTACCTTTCCCTACACCTAGACTAGGTTAGGTACATTGGGGTAGAACTAGCTTAGAGACTCATCGTATGAGTACTCGCATTTTTAGCTCATGTTATTTATGTACGTGAATTTATGCTAAAAGATAATGCTAGTGCAGTATTATTTATTTCTACTGCTTACGCTGTACATTATTTATCTTGCATACTGTCTTGTGATCATAACAGCACATATCTCTTACACGAGAAACAAGACTGTTCAATAAAACCTCTTTATTGAAGCGTCCGTCTTTTCTTTCTGTGTAACTCTGCGGAAACTAAGCATGCACGATTGACTGAATGAAACTGTTATCTATTGTTTCCACGATTCTGAGACGTGTTCCGATTCTAAAGGGAAACAAAGTAGTCATGTTTATGCGGTTGCCAGAAACTACTCCCTTCTTGTTCTCAAGGAGTTTCTAGTGGCCTCTGAGCTAGCTGGCACAAAGTAATTAAGTTTAATATGCTCGATAGGGACATACCGACCTCAGTCCTATATCAAGCCTATAGGGTATATTATTCCAATGCGCAGAGCCTATTAGGGAAATAGGAACTACACTACATGGCGCCCAAACGTTTGGTAAGGCAGTAATTTAACGCTAGATACTGAGTAACTCAGCCGTGCTTTTCCCAGAGACCCCTACTCACATACTCCATAAGACGTCTGGATTGGGTAGGGTTAAATATCCACCACAACTAAATAGGACAAAAAACCCTATATATTAGTTGTTTGGTTTGTTCAACGTTGAAGGATACAGTGTTCCAAAATATTGTGCTCCTTATCTTTTTGTTTCCTTGAAACTTGTTCTACATTTTTCAAAAAACAAATGTCCACACGCGGGGACAATGACACCGGGAACGGTGTAGCTGCTGCTGACCCAGTCGTAGCAGCTTTTAACTTTACAGGTTTAAATGAAACCAAGGAGGGTGTTATAGACATCCATCCAAACTTAAGAAGAGCCATCACTCTAAAACTTATAAAACACGGCCTACCACCAAGAGGCGGTAGAGCAGTTTTCGTGATAGAGGCACACGAATCCTTTCAGACAGAGGTATTCTACTCATGGATAGTATTCCCTGAATCAAATCCAGTAACAAAACTGTTTCACTTCTACAAAGAAGATGAACCACCAGAGGAATATATTCCTTTCGAGGATATTGAAATTCCACTAACATACCAGGAGCATCAGCTCTAGTTTAAAGGCGCCCTAAAACATCACAAAAACATTACCAGGCTCGGTCCACTAGCTAGACCAGGAGCAACATGGCCGATTCTAGCCGGCTACACACCTCATTCTGACATTGAAGAGATGTCAGACGAGGAATTACTTACTCAACTTACAGAGTTAATAAAAATTTACAGACAATTAGTCCAATATGTCATGCGGACTTTCACAGTCCAACCACCATTGACCATTCCAAATCAAACCCCTCAACAGGGGAATACACTAAAAATTACACCACAGACTTTATACGCAGTCATGGGTAAAATGCCCACAAAACGTGAGCAAATTCCGTTCTGGATAGCTCCAAAAATTGCTCAAATCGAAGAAGTATTTCCTAATACTAGCCCTTATGAAAACACAGAATGCTAACAATGTGTTTACCAATGGGGATCACACCACAACTGGAAGACTGCACCACTTGGGGCTCAGTCTTTGCTGCCATCTATACTAAAACACATGGTGTTCCATCAATTGCAGTAATACCAGATGTCCTGAAACAAATTCAAAACGAATGCGGGGCAGAGCCTGCTCTGAATTTAGGTATGAAATTACTGAAAAACTTCGACCAGGTCTCAACAATAATATTATCTAATATTAAAGGAGAGGCAGCAGCAGTGGCGATCCGCCAACGATTAAGGGAATTTGATGTAACCGAACATCAAACAGAACTACCCAGAATAATAGAACAATCTTATGCAGAATTAGGCAGAGATAGTTTGGGTGGAAGACCATTGAAGCCAAAACTATCTGAAAGTCCTGAGGAGGACTCCATTAAACAAACTCCTACATCTTCTAAAAAGAAGAGGGAAACTAACAAACAAAATTCAAACAAGAAACGTTCTCAATCCCGAGGTAGGTCTCCTCAAAAGGAGCCCTCTGAAAGGAGGTATAACCTCAGGAATAGGGATAATTTAAAAAGCCTGACAGGTATCAAGATACTGATACACGTTCCTCTCGTACCTTCCAGATATCGTCACAGACATCGGAAAGAAGAGGACGGTCAGAACATAGAGAAGAACGCGTGAAATCGAAAGACGACAAACCCGTTCAGAAAAATAAATCAAAACCTCAATTCTCAAAAAGAAGGTAGCAGGTCTGAAGATCAGACATGCCGAGGATACTGAGAACACAACTCAAGAACGGAGAATGGGCTCAGACAATGCTGGACAGTGCGGCAGAAGTCACAATAGCTCGCCAGAACCTGAAGGAACTTCTGGAGACAGTGGACTTGAATGAGTACATCACAGTTGAGACTGTAGACACCAGGGTTAGTACTCCACAAAAGTTATATGAAATAACACTCCGAATGGAGGGAGACATACCAAGAAAGGTGAAAACACTCTTTTGGGAGAAACTTTCAAGGGGTTATGACCTACATCTAGCAGAAAAAGACTGGCCACCACAATTTGTCAGGGAGTGCCCACATGGTGAGGACATTATTATGCCTGCTTTCTCCAACCATATTCCAATTCACCAAAAATATACTTATGCCAGGAAATGGGCAGTTGCCCAGGCCCCAGCATTATATAAAAATCATGTAGGATGGGATGAGGACTCACCTCACCACAAAATACATCTAAAAATGAACCTACTGCACAAAGGCAGTACCCAATAAAGCAAGAAGCTAAGAAACAGGTCAGGGAGATCTTAGATCAACTTGAATACCAAGGGGTGATTGAAACATGCACCTCCTCAATGAACAATCCTTTGTTTCCTGTCTCCAAACCAGACAATACATATCGTCTAGTTTTGGATTACAGACACTTAAACACTTGTTCAAAAACATTTGCAGTGCAAAATGCACATAGTACAGCATTAATGAATAACATTGTGCGTAAAAATATAAAACCACATTGGATATCTCAAATGGTTTCTTTTGTCAAAACATAGCACCTGAAAGCAGGTACTTAACAGCTTTCTCAATAATGGGGACCCAGCGTCAATTTTGTCGACTCCCACAAGGGTTCAAGAACAGCCCGGGGTTATTCTCAGCGAGGGTAACAGAGTTACTACAAATTTATGATAATGAGGCATTGTCATATGTCGATGACATCTATCTGACAGACGATGACCTGGATAGGCACTTGAACAGGGTGAGCACCATTATATTGGGCTTCGCCTCTGAGGGCTATAAGTTCAACTTTAAAAAATCCAGAATTGCCCATCTCAATGTCCTTTTCTAGGATATGAGCTTTCAAGTGAAGGCAAGAGCTTGGCAGCCAACTTTTAGAAAGGTGTGCGCTGCTCCAACCTCCAAAAACGCTGAAAAATGTACAATCCATCCTGGGTTGCCTAAATTTTGGAAGAACTTACATTCTAAATTACGCAGAAAGGGTTAAACCTCTCTACGCATTAATCTTTTCAATCAAACATTGGACACAAGAACACACAGAAATCTTGCGTTCACTCCAAGCTAACATGTTAGCAACAAATCACTTACAAACACGCGTAAGTCAACGCAATTTAGTGATCCGAATAATTTCGGGTCAATGCGGATTCACCTACTTAACATTTAATGAGGGTGAAAAAGTACCAATAGCATACAAATCACATTTGTATACACAAGCAGAAATGCGCTTCACTTCAACTGAAAAAATACTGACAGCAGTTCAAACTGCAGTAGCAAAAGAAAGAGCTCTAGCCCAAGGGAAACGCATTATTGTCGTAACCCCAGTACCGGCCTTAGAGGCGGTAACTAAAGCGAGCATTCCAAATGCTAAAGCATTACATCCTAGATGGATACAATGGGTTAATTCTCTTGCTGCAACAGATGTTGAATATGTTTTTGATCCTGATTTAAAAACACAAGCGTTCCTGCAATATGAACATGAATGTCCTCTGCCCACTGAAATTCTGCCTCTCGATCAGTACGAATTTATAATTTACACTGACGGATCCGCACAACCCGCTACAGGGAGTAAGCAAGCTTACAGTGCAGCGTGCGCAATCGTTAAAGGTCGCATGCGCGATGGTAACTTCAGACCAATGGTGACTAAATCTCAATCTCTAGGAGATTGTCAGCTCAGCGAACTGAACTACAAGCATTCAAACTGGCACTTGAAAGTACAGATCGCGAATTCCCCACACTAATAGTGTGCGATTCTTTCTACTGTGTGCAGTCGTATAATGAATATATACAAAATTGGCTTGAAAATGGGTTCAAAGATGCAAAAGGTGGCACAATAAAGCATAAAACGCTTTGGGAACAAGTAGTTCAGTTGAGAAACGAACTACCAAAGGCTCACGTGATACACACGCTGAGTCATCAACGTGATGGCGTTCACGTTGCAGGGAATTCATTGGCTGACGAAGCCGCAAAGGGGGCTGTTCAGACGGCTTCCGTAGCTGCGATCACTCGTTCAAAAACGAGAATAGACAGTGAGATATTGTTGGCTGTCAATGCTGCGAGCAAAGGCAGTGGTGCAGCGTTACCCAAAAAGTTTCCACTCAAGTACTCTTATGTAATTGATGCGAACAACGTTCCTTTTGCTCGAATCCCTGGAGTGGGGGATAGGGTAATTCCAAACAAGGAACGTAGATTAGGACTAATCCTAGCAGCACATGAAGGGATAGCCTCTGCCCATGCAGGTATTTCTGCAACAGTATCTTTACTAAAACAAAGATATTGGTGGCCTGGCATTAGGAAACAGACCAAAAACTATGTTCTAGAATGTGAAATATGCCAACAGATGAAAGTCTCCACAGTGAAACGTCCTGCGCAGACACCCCTGTGGATTTCAGACAAACCATTAGCTTGTGTTTACCTGGACCACTGCGGTCCCTTGCAAAGGGACGGTAACTATAAATATATAATGGTCGCAGTGGATTCATGCTCTAGGTTCCTATGGATATGGCCTCAGCGCTCGGCTGACGCTCGAACTGTTATAAAAGATTTGCGAGTCTTTATCGGCACATACGCAATAGGCACGCTACATTCTGACCAGGGCCCTGCGTTTAGCTCTCGGGCTTACAAAGAAGCCATGGCCAGTTTGGGTGTTGCATTGCGGTACACCTCTCCGTTTCATGCTGAGGGAAATTCTGTTGTAGAAATGAAAAACCGGGACATAAAGCAGCCTATAACAGCTAGGGTACTAGGTTCGGGTGATGGGTGGGTCAAACATCTTTATGGGGTCCAACGCTCATTAAATAATTTGCCAAGAAGTTCTCTAGGGGGGTCACTCCATATGAGGTCCTATTTGGGACAAGAATGTGGGTTCCTGATCTCGAATGTAAAGGCACAGTGGTGGAAAATAAACCCTTTGATATCAAAGATCGTTTGGCTGTTTTACAGGATCTAAATGAACTAAGATCGAAACAAAGCAACGTGTTCCTGCAGCCAACCACCACTGGGGAAAAACCGGCAGTCCCAGCAAGGCCTGTCTGGATTCCAAAAGTTGGGGATCTAGTCAGAGAGAAGATTGCGGACAAGAAGGAATTTGGACCTTCTTACAGACAACCAGTACCTGTCCTAGCCATACACGGAACAAGAACAGTACTTCTGCCGCCCCTTGCTGGAAAAAAGGAGAAAAGATTTGTGTCAATCGACCTCATCAAACCACAGTATGTGGCCAATACTAAATAGTAGGCCTCGTGGACTCCGACCTAGTAGCAGACGCACTCCTCTCGCTACTATCCAAGAGGTTCAGACTGAAAGACTGATAACCATCGAGAATTCAGCAGTAACAGATGAAGGACTAAGCAACAATGCTATGGAACTCATCCCTCTTGAAACTCAAGTAACAGTTCGTCCAAATACACCTGTCTACACCAATGTAACAAGTGATCAACTGGTTCCAGCGATTTCGACAAATCCTGATGCAATTCCAACAATTGACAGAACTGCTTCTGGCTATTTCATTAACTTTGATACGTTTTCTGAGGATCCGAGTGAGCCTGAAACGACGCCAGCATCAAAAACTTTTAAACAGCAAGTACAAGACTTTTTTCATTTTCTGAGAAAGACTTATCTGGTTTCACCATGGATTGAACTGTGGATTATTTCTGGAATATTTTTCTTTCTGCTTTGGCTAGCTTTGGTTATGACTATGAGCGTGCTTATAAATGGCAGATACATCCATTTGGACATTGAAAGTAAAAATGTGAACTTACTTTTAAAACCACACAAATCATCCCATCGTGAAGCAAGAGACTTGTCAGCAGTGAACATCACAGCCGTTCCTATACAGGATGGTATAGTGTGGGACAAAACAGATTTCGATATCTTCGGCCCTACGGAACTTTTGAACATTCCACATTTATTTAAAATTTCACTAAGTGATTTTATTTCATCCAGTACCTATTCTGATGATTGGGACTTTGAGACTGTAAATGATATGATGTTTGATCTAGAAAGGTCTGCTGCATTTTCTAATAATGAATATTTAGAGGGTTCATCAGACTATGAACAGCTGTATTGCTATAACCACTATGGTCATCATTTTTTGCATAAATCTGCAACACCTAGAAATGTGTTTATGTTTAACCAATGGGAGCATTGTCCTACACCACCAAAAGGTAGTTCAAAAACGTTTGCTAAAAAGTTTCCATATTTTTCAGGATACAATACATCTGATCCAGAAACATTTTACTATAAAAATGTAAACAAAACAGGACTGAAAATTATGTTAACTAATACAAAACAGATTTACTCTGCAGCATTTATTGCCCAACTGTCTAGACATGGTTTCGACTTGTGGAAAGACACAATAGACACAAAATCTGTCTGGGGTACTAAAGATTGGCAAGTGCAGGGGATAGAAGCTTTGTTTAGAGCATGTATCATCCCTCAGCAAATAATGTTTTTGAATGACACTGTGCAACAAACGTCTTGCCTTGGTTTAGCCAAGATCAAAGACATGAAAACACCTTCTGTACCAACACCTGCCAGTAATAACAATACACAGGCAGCGGTTACAGTTGACACAATACTACAAATCAACAGAACAAATCCTGATTGGAGAAAATGGTTGATCTGGCCCACAGACACAAACATCTGTCAAGAAAGATTCCTGAATAAAACACAGGGGTTTACTATCCATAGGCCAGACCTACGATACGTCCAAAGACAACATCCGGGGGTAGTAACAACATACAGTGTAGGAAAATTGTGCCTCGACTGGCTACAAAAATCTACACTTAAGGATGTGAAACAACACCTATCTTTACTTAAAGAAGACGCAGACCTTAGGGAATTCTTGCTTGGACCAAGAAAACCGCGTCAAAAACGTTTCATATATGCCGGCATCTATGCTGCTTATAATGAAGCATGGAAGGTATCACAGGCAGAGGCCGCAGAACGAATACGTGAACTTGATCGTATTAACTTAGAGAAAACTCTCACTGTGGTCGACAATGGGTTAACAACTTTGTCATCCAGAATTTATTCATTGGACAACATTGTATCCTCTGCTATTGACATACTGGAACAAGATTTAGCCATGTTACAACAAGGCCAATCTCAGTTACGTTCTATTATGTTATTAAGCTGGACGCTGCAATCTTTGCGTGCGGGCTATGTGCCTTGGCGTTTTATCAACACGTCGGCTCTGTTTGCAGAATACAATCTAACTGATAAACAGATCGAACTGGCACAAAGAGGAGCAAAGTATACAGTGCTGAGCATTGAAAAACTGGAAAAATTACCATTCACAGTGGCAGAAAAACCAGCTACAGAATGGCTTATTCATGGCAAAATCACTCTGCCTGTCACTACTTTTCAGTTTCAGTATTGCCTCAAACAAATGCAAGCAGGCAAATATGAAAGGTTGGGTAAAGAATACATTAAGACATCCTGGAATTTACCTTACGACATACAGATGTTGGAGTGGGGATCGTGAAGTGTTTCTAAGCGGTACACACTGTGAAAATGCACTAAGCGGTTCACTCATATGTCAGGACATTTCTTTACACGGGGCTTGTAATGGTTCTGTGGCAAATTTGTCCTGCCACCAGCAGGGTACACCAGCTACTGTGATTAATCCAACGTTTGGCCAACTTTCTAACGGGAGTTACCTCATGTTGAATGATCAGAGTTGCTGTGGCATGTTGCCAGGCATCCCATATCTAGTAACGGTGGACTCCAGGGTCACTTGCTGTATGCAAGTATTGTTCCCCCAATAGACACAGTCAGGGAGTCGCCTTTATGGCCTTCATTGAATGTTTCTTTTATACGATTTGATACTTTAAGCAGAATGAAAGCCATGCTTATACAACAAACAGTGCCTCTGACCTCGGCCAAAGAAATCTATGATTTACAAGTTGCAAGGACTTCGGCTGAGATACAGGCTTTAATTCGTACAAACTGCCCTATACATTTCTTAGAAATGATGGGACGTATCTTTAACATGTCTGATACGAGCGGAATTGTACATGTATTTAAGACCATCTGTTCGGGACTTTTAGCACCTTTCCAGGCAGTCCTCGGAATCATCCCAAACTTCGCACATTCGGTATTTGGTGGTGTGCCGTTAATTCTAGCACTTGTTGCAGGAATCCTATTTCTATTCCTACTACTACGCTATGGCAAGCCTATTCGCCAACATCACTCCGAGCGATGTGGAGAAAGCTCCCCTTGAACGAAAGTGCTGTGAGCGAATAGTACAGCTTTTGGGCATGCCTCGTCTACGGGAACTTAATACAACGTGGTTCCTGTCATTCAGACCAATCTGGCAAGATTGCATCTTACCTGTTCTACGTTGCCTGCTTTGCAGTGAAGAATGCGTGCTAGACACCTGTCTAACACTCCCATCAGTCATGTCAACGGATATCGATACTCTGCTGGACCCGATAACGGCCCATGCTCTGTGTTGTCCCCAGAGGCTACCAATCCTGATGACGGCATTCATTGAGATCTCACAGACGCTTCCTGCAGCTGCTGAGGTACGAGATGGATCAACAGGCACACAGGTAACAACGGACGCGAACATTGCATCTTCTGCTGAAGGCGATGTTTCTCATCTCTGTGCAGTTAACCTTCTGAACGAGGTGTTCCAAATGTCACCAACTTCGGTAGACGATATTTTGGCTACAGAAATAGATGATTTCATGTTTACGCCAGACCCATACACTGACTTTGATTCGGCTCACAGTGTACCAGGGAAGCAATGAAATTTGGCCTTCATATTTTCCAAACTAGGAACTTTTCCCAGAATTGAACTTTTTCTTTTTTAATTTTTGAAAATACATGGCAAAACAATCTGCTTACAGTAGAACTATTCTTATAAAACGGACTTCTTTGAATTCTTCCAGGGACACATTGTCACCTTACTTGTCTAACATTTCATTTAATACCATGATATGCAATGGCTTTGATTTTTGAAAACTTATCAACCATTTCAGCATATGTATATATTTCTGTTTATTCATTCATGTTGCATTTCTTTCAATTATATGCTTGGAATGAAAACGATGCTTTAAATGTACAGTACCTATTGCATTCAACAGTTTATTTTAAACTTCTTTTAATATGCTTTTAGAAATGTTTTTAGCAACATGTGGTACTCAATTTAATGTTTAGCATTTAGTATTATCGTTCATTCGAAAGGAGTGGGTGTTGTATTCCGCTTTAGGTGTCCGTATATAGGTTTTCCTGAAACATGTCCTTATATAGGCACAATTCGCATTGCCCTTATATAGGCATAGAATCCCAGTCCTTATTTAGGCATTAGCCGTGCACTCCAAATACAGGCATGGTCACCGACATCCGTCCACCCTAACGTCACAACGAGTTCTTAGAAACCAGACCCTTAAGCTCTAGGGAGTTCCCCTAGCACAGGATTATTGCTTTCTCCAAGAACTCATCTATTATGTATGAACCAGTATACCTTAGGGGTTCATTCCTGACGTCTTCCTCTGTCCGACTTCACGTCAATGCTAACATTCCAAGGCACCTACCAGGTATAAATATACCTTCCCTTGCCCAAGCAAGTTAGAGGAGACCTCGACTTCAGAGGAGCCCGTATCCCGGCCTGACGCACTGAGAAGACGCTGTCATTCCTGCTCGCAGAAGAATCCAGCTTCCAGTGTTCTGACTCCCTTCGCGGGGTGTTAGAGTTCCAGATCCGGCAGGAGATTCCCACCTCTCTCATTCTCAAGGTATGGAGCTGACTAGAACCTAGAGGGACTCTTGGCATACTAGACTTAACATACTCTTAGTATACCATACTAGAGAATACTCCACCTACTTCTTACCTTTCCCTACACCTAGACTAGGTTAGGTACATTGGGGTAGAACTAGCTTAGAGACGCATCGTATGAGTACTCGCATTTTTAGCTCATGTTATTTATGTACGTGAATATATGCTAAAAGATAATGCTAGCGCAGTATTATTTATTTCTACTGCTTACGCTGTACATTATTTATCTTGCATACTGTCTTGTGATCATAACAGCACATATCTCTTACACGAGAAACAAGACTGTTCAATAAAACCTCTTTATTGAAACGCCCGTCTTTTCTTTCTGTGTAACTCTGTGGAAACTAAGCATGCACGATTGACTGAGTGAAACTGTTATCTATTGTTTCCACGATTCTGAGACGTGTTCCGATTCTAAAGGGAAACAAAGTAGTCATGTTTATGCGGTTGCCAGAAACTACTCCCTTCTTGTTCTCAAGGAGTTTCTAGTGGCCTCTGAGCTAGCTGGCACAAAAGTAATTAAGTTTAATATACTCGATAGGGACATACCGACCTCAGTCCTATGTCAAGCCTATAGGGTATATTATTCCAATGCGCAGAGACTATTAGGGAAATAGGAACTACACTACATCTGTCTGCAGCACAATTGAGGTACCTATCAGACATGTGCTGGCCATTAAGCTCTGGTCATACAAGGGGTCGTCAGATTTATAGCAACATATATTTTTTCTTTTCATTTTTTTAGAGCCCAAACAAAACCAAGTCCGAGTCCTGGAGAGAATCCCGGAATTGTTGGGGATTCGAAACGCGTTGGCTGTTGAGTGTGGGGGAAGGTAGAACAGGGTGTGCCACGAGGGGACTGAATAGAAATGATTTCCCCCTTTTTCTAGGTTGTCAACACCCTGAAGTAGGAAATGCATCCCCACCCTCCCACAGGCAGGACAGTAGACATGTGTCTTTGAATGAGCAATTGTCCGCCTTGTGTTTTCAGTGCAAATGCAGGACTGGTTTAATTTCAGGCTGGCACACATAATTTATCGATGTTTGTCTTGTGATCATTGGTTTGCTGTATATATTTTTGTCATAAATAACATTCGGTATTATGTATGTGTTGTATATATTGTCTCACAAAATAAATGGTTCTAAAGCACGCATATAAATGTGTTGCAATTGTGTGATTTTCTAATGTGGTGTTTCCTTTTAAAAGACATATCTGAAAGAGACACGTTAGTGACAGATTCCTTACCTTAGAATATCCCCAGGCGTCCGGCTGGATCCGGAAAGTTTTGCGTATCAGTACCCTTGCGCGTCGGTAGGCGGCGTCGTGCGGCTCCGCGTCCGTCGGGATCGCCGGGATGACGTCGCGGCCAGTACTTAGACGCCGCCCATGCGCGCTGACGTCAGTTCTTTCTTTTTCCGCGCCAGTAAGCGCAGATCCGGAGAGAGCAGTGCCCCAGTAATTTTTTGACTGAACTTTTGTGATTTTTTTATCACTGTTTTTCTCGAGTCGTTACCGACTCCGACGGTGTCAGTAGGGATGCCCGGCTTCAAGCCATGCGACGCCTGTGGTCGGATGATGTCGATCACGGACCCGCATCGAGACTGTCTCTACTGCCTCGGGCGCGACCACGACCCCAAGTCGTGCCCCGACTGTCGGGCCTTGCATCCGAAGGCTTTGCGAGAGCGGTCTCGAAAGCTCCTCGAGGTCCGGCAGTCGGCTCCGCGCCAGTCCAAGCCCCGGTCACGAGAGAAGTCGAGGGGCCGGTCGCGGAGTCCTCATCGTTCTTCGGGGTCAAAGTCTTCGCACTCCTCCGGTAAGTCGAAGCACAAGAAGTCGAAGAAGCGTCATCACTCGACGACTTCCCCTCGCCGGTCGCGCGACTCGGCTGAGGGTCCCGTCGGCACCGTCCCCGCGGCTCCGGGAGTGCCTGTGGAGCCGCCGCCGCATTACCCGCCCTACCCGGGTTCGGCGGCGACTCCGGCCGAAATACAGGAGATCCTGTCGGCCATGGCCCGCCTCTTTGGGCCTCACGGTCCCCCCGGTGCGCCTTCGGGCCCTGATGGGGTTCCTACGGCGCCGCCAGCGACACCGGCCCTGGCCTCGACCCCGGCTCCGTTGCTGCCACAACCCCGATCGACGCCGGTTGACCTAACAACACCTCCACCAACGTCGATTTCACCGGTGCCGTTCCCGACGCCGCCCGGGGCTCCTGGCGGCGGCGTTCCCCGGTTCTCTCCGGACCGACGTCGACCGACGCCGGCTCCGGCGCCGATGGGACCTTGGGTCCCACATGTCCCTCCTCCTTACATTGAACCTGATTTGGAGGACGAAGAGAACTGGGAGGGGTCTGAGGACCCTCTCACTGCCCAATGTGAGTATGATCAGGACTGGGCTGAGGAACTTGGGGATGCCAGTGGTCTGGACACCTCTCCTGACATTGGCATGCTGTCTCCTCCTTCTGTGGCCACGGAGGAGGGAGCAAACTTTGCTACGGTGTTGCGTAGGGCAGCGGAGGCCTTACACCTCCAGTTACCTACAGTGGCTGTCAGGACTAACATCCTGACGGAAGTGCTTCAGCCGGCGGCTACCTCCTCGGAGCCACTGCTGCCGTTTAACGAGGCACTTTCGGACGTTCTTTTGGGCACCTGGTCCAAGCCCACCACAGGGGCTCCTGTGGATAGGAACGTAGCCCGACGCCATCGCCCTACTCCGGGCGACCCCCTGTTCCTTTCCCAACACCCCACCCCTGAGAGCTTGGTTGTCCAAGCCTCTGCCTCGCAAAGCGCCTTCCCTACCGCTCCCCGGATAGGGAATCCAAAAGACTGGATCAATTTGGGAAGAAGGTTTTTCTTCCACCAGTGCTGGCTTGAGGTCTGTCAACACCACTTGCCTCTTGGGCCGATATACCCAACCCACTCCTTGTGGGATTCGGTGGCGCACGTTCTGCCCCAGTGTCCTGAGGAGGTCCAGGCACTGCTTTCCCGCGCCATTGCGGAAGGAAGAGATGCGGCAAAGTATACAATCCGTTGTGGCCTAGATACCGCCGACTCGCTAGGCAGATCGCTTGCAACGACAGTGGCGCTGCGCAGTCAGGCCTGGCTGAGGACCACTGGTTTCTCGGGGGATGTCCAAAACACTCTTATGGACATGCCCTTTGATGGTGTCGGCCTTTTCGGCAACAAAGCAGACCACGCGCTGGAGCGCTTTAAGGACTCGCGGGCTACGGCCAAGTCCCTGGGCCTTTCTGCTGTGCGCCCTCCGCAACAGTCTGCTTTTCGCCCCTTTTGTGGCCACGGAAGGGGCGCCCAGTCACGTCCGCTGCCCAGCCACAGGCCCGCGCAGCAAGCGCCTTCTCGTGGCCGAGGACGTGGCTCCCGCCGAGGCGGGTCGGGTAACCAGCGTGCGGGTCAGGCCACCACCTCCGCCCCGTCCACGGCCCCCAAGCCCTCCTAGTCCATCCTTTC
The DNA here is from genome assembly GCA_963921515.1 of Calotriton arnoldi. Classification (NCBI taxonomy): domain Eukaryota; kingdom Metazoa; phylum Chordata; class Amphibia; order Caudata; family Salamandridae; genus Calotriton; species Calotriton arnoldi. Next base: position 585,124 of record CAWUFW010004717.1, read on the forward strand.
AGGTCCACACCACGCCAGTGGGGGGCAGGGTCCGCCATCACCTTCCCCACTGGCGTACCATCACCTCGGACAGGTGGGTCTTGGACATTGTCCGAAGGGGCTACTCCCTCCCCTTCAAGACGCCCCCCCCAGCCATGCCACCTCAATACCACCGCATGTCGGGGGATCACTTGGTGCTTCTTCAGCAGGAAGTTGCTGCCCTCTTGGCCAAGGGGGCCATCGAGCGCGTTCCGATCCCAGAAGTAGGATGTGGTTGTTACTCCCACTACTTTCTGGTGCCCAAAAAGGACAAGGAGGACATGCGTCCTATCTTGGACCTCCGGAACATCAATCGCTTCCTCCGGAAGGAGAAGTTCAAGATGCTCACCCTAGCTCAGGTCTTGACTGCCCTGGAGACTGGATGGTAGCGTTGGACTTGCAGGACGCATATTTTCACATCCACCTCCTGCCGGCCCACCGGCGTTACCTGCGGTTCACGGTAGGCCACGAGCATTTTCAGTTCATCGTGCTCCCCTTTGGCCTTACCAGCGCCCCTAGGGTATTCACGAAAGTGATGGCGGTGGTCGCAGCTCATCTGCGCCGGGCAGGGGTTCCAGTCTTCCCCTACCTCGACGACTGGTTGCTGAAGGCGGGCTCGTCCCAGGCAGTCGTCTCCCACCTCCAGACTACGGCCGAACTCCTGCACTCGCTGGGGTTCTCCATCAATGTGCCGAAGTCGCACCTGATTCCTTCTCCACAGCTCCTTTTCATCGGAGCAGTTCTGGACACAACGCAGTTTCGGGCCTATCCTCCCGAACGGCGAGTCCGGGATATTCAGGCTATGATTCCGATCTTTCAGCCTTTATCCTGGGTTTCGGTACGGATTACCCTGAGGCTGCTGGGCCTCATGCCCTCCTGCATCCTGCTGGTCGATCATGCCAGATGGCATATGCGGGCTCTCCAGTGGGACCTGAAGTTCCAGTGGGCGCAGCATCAGGGGAACCTGTCCGATTACGTCCAGATCTCGGAGGGGACTGCACGACAGTTGCAGTGGTGGCTCTCGAACCGGCAATGGGTCACGGGCAGATCCCTCTCCCTTCCCCAGCCAGAGCACACAGTTGTGACGGGCGCGTCCCTTCTGGGATGGGGCGGTCACATGGGAGAGGCGGAGATCAGAGGCCTCTGGTCTCCGGCGGAGTCCCGGCTCCATATCAACCTTCTGGAGCTCCGGGCGATCCGACTTGCACTCAAGGCATTCCTTCCTCTGTCAAAGGGAAGGTAGTGCAGGTGTTCACCGACAACACCACCGCCATGTGGTACTGCAACAAACAAGGCGGGGTGGGGTCGTGGACCCTATGTCAGGAGGCTCTGCGTCTCTGGACATGGCTGGAACATCAGGGCATATTCCTGATGGTTCAACACCTGGCAGGTTCCCTGAACGCCAGGGCGGACGAACTCAGCCGCAGGTGCATGATGGATCACGAATGGCGTCTTCACTCAGAGGTGGCGCAAGGACTCTTTCTACAGTGGGGAGAGCCTTGGTTAGATCTATTCGCCACCGAAGAGAACGCGCAATGTCATCAGTTCTGCGCGTTGGAATTTCCAAGGCGGCACTCGCTCGGCGACGCATTTCGTCGCGAGTGGAGTTGCGGTCTATTGTACGCCTTTCCGCCTATACCACTTCTACCGAGAGTGTTGAAGATTCGGCGCGACCGGGCCCAAGTCATTCTTGTGGCTCCGGACTGGGCTCGAAGAGTTTGGTATCCCGAGCTACTCAGTATGAGCGTCGATCCTCCGATCCGTCTGCCTCTTCGGGAGGATCTTCTGTCGCAGCAGCAGGGGACGGTCCTCCACCCGAACCTGTCCAGTCTCCACCTGCTTGCGTGGAGATTGAGCGGCGGCAGTTGATTCCTTTCAACTTGCCTCCCGAAGTTTGTGATGTGATTCTGGCAGCCAGGCGTCCCTCCACTAAGGTGGTATACGCCTGCAGGTGGAACAAGTTTGTGGCATGGTGCACAGCAAAGGCTGTGGATCCCCTTTCTGCCCCTCTTTCTTAGGTTCTTCTGTTCCTTCTTTCTCTGGCCCAACAGGGTTCTGTCCTGGGTACCATCAAGGGCTATCTTTGTGCAATCTCGGCCTTCCTCAGGCTTCCTGATCAGCCCTCCCTTTTCAAGTCCCCTGTTAACAGGTTTCTTAAAGGCATTACATACCTCTTCCCTCCTGTTCCGTTTATAATGCCTCAGTGGGACTTAAACTTGGTTCTTACCTTTTAATGTGCGCTCCTTTGAGCCTCTACATAACTGTCCTCTTCGTCTTCTCACTCTGAAGACAGCCTTTCTGGTGGCCATCACCTCCGCTCGGCGGGTGAGTGAGCTCCAGGCTCTTTCGTGCAAACCCCCCTTTCTGTCTGTCCATCCAGACAAGGTTGTTCTTAGGACGCGTCCGTCCTTGCCAAAGGTGGTTACTGCCTTCTACATTGGGCAGATCATCACTTTGCCCACCTTCTTTCCGCATCCTTCCAGAGAGGAAGAGAGGCTCCACCTTCTGGACCCAAAACGTGCGCTTTCCTTTTACCTCAACCGCACACAACAGTTCCGAGTGGATGACAAGCTCTTTGTTGGCTACGTGGGTGCCAAAAAAGGTCGGGCGGTACACAAGAGGACCATCTCCCGCTGGGTAATCTTGTGTATCAAAGCCTGCTATTCTTTGGCTAAGAAGGAGCGCCCTGTTGGGCTACGTGCCCATTCTACCAGGGCAACAGCTGCCACCACGGCTTTAGGCCGTGGTGTTCCGCTACAGGATATATGTCAGGCAGCTACGTGGGCCTCGCTGCACACGTTTACCAAGCATTACTGCCTTGACAGCCAGGTCCGGAGGGACGGCTTCTTTGGCCGCTCTGTCCTCTGGGTCTTCCTTGTCTGAATCTGTTCGCAGACCCACCACCGGAGTTGGTATTGCTGGGGTATCTATTCTAAGGTAAGGAATCTGTCACTAACGTGTCTCTTTCAGATGCACAAGTTACTAACTTGTGTAACGATATATCTGTAAGAGACAGTAGTTAGTGACAGATTCTCACCGCCCCACCCATCCTCCCCGCTTCTGCGAACTGATTTCTAGGGTTAAGGACATGCCTTTCAGGGCCCTAGTATTTTTTCAGACACCAATGTCAGCCTCTTGCATGGCTCTGCGTTCCTGGTGCGGAAAGTCGTGTTCAGAACTGACATCAGCGCGCATGGGCGGCGTCTAAGTACTGGCCGCGACGTCATCCCGGCGAGGCCGACGACAGACGCGGAGCCGCACGACGCCGCCTACCGACGCGCAAGGGTACTGCTACGCAAAAACTTTCCCGGATCCAGCCTGACGCCTGGGGATATTCTAAGGTAAGGAATCTGTCACTAACTACTGTCTCTTACAGATATATCGTTACACAAGCTAGTAACTTGTGCGTCCAATTGATTTATGAATGTCTTTTTGAATTATCAAAACTAAGCAGAATAAATGCTCAAAAACCTCAGAATTAGTGGTCTCAGGTTTAACGCGAATATTTAAAATAAACCTCCCTTGACACTTTTCTGTGATTTCAAAACTTTGAGAAAGTTGGCATTTTCTTGTCCGAACCATTTTGTGCCTTATTCGGAGTCACATGACCACGTGTAGCTGGTAGTTGGTCTTTGTGTTGCTTCCTGACAATGAGACAAAGTGAAGATAGATGTTGGCAGGATGGACCACTCTGAGTTAACGTGGGGGAGGAGCTGTCACCTACCACACTTGCACATCACAAAGGCTCTGCCTGAGCACTTTGACAATGGGTTTGACTCTGGTCTTTTGTGACCCCAGGCAAGCTGGGGCCAGGACAGAGAGGAAGGGGATGCCGGACACCTCAGTGGAGGGAAACATCTAGAAGCTTCCTCTACTTCAAAGTGGGCACCAGGTATAAATATTGGACCCTTAGACCCGCCTCTTCAGTACACTTCTGGACCTATGGACTCTACCAGGAAGAAGGACTGCTGTGCTGCTGAAAGGACTGCCCCTCTGCTGGACTGCTGCCTAGAAGGACTGCTACTTCACTGTGCTGACCTGCTGCCCTTTTGCCTGGGTGAGAAGGACATGACCTTCTTCTCTAAATCCAGGACCCCAGAGTGATTCCAAGATATAGTTTGCTGGCCTCCTCAGAAGCCTCAGGGACAGAACAGGCTTCCTTACCACTTTGAACCCAGCACCCGGACTCTGCCATCTGTCAGTACTGCCCTCCCAAGTAGTGCCACCCCAGTCCTGGACCCTTGGAAGTGGGCCTGAAGGTGCTCTGCCACCCCATCTGTGGATTCAGGAGAACCGATGCATCTCCTTCTGCAGAACAAGTGCATCGCCTCTGCTGCGTGGACTTCCCCGATGCACGGATTTTGCATCGCCCATCGGAGCCGCCACTGCGCGACGCATCTTCACGCAAGGACATCGTCTCGCCCAACGCAGCCATTGGAACCGTCGCAGCGCGACACATCTCCACGCAAGAACATCTCATTGCACTTCGCAGCTCCCCAGAACCGCCGCTGGGCGACACATCTCTCTCCTCTCCTAGACCGCCATGAAGGAACTTTGGATGAAGAATATTTTAATAGAAATTTACTTTCAGTGCACTTTTTGAGGTTCTTATGCTGTGACTTTAGCTATGTTTCATAAAGACATATGATGCACCGTCTATGACCCTGTCTGTGTGTTGAGGATTTGACAGAGCTGTGCCGCCATGAGAAAATCGAAATGCGGCATTCTAAGTTCATGGCACTGGTTATATAGGAAATTGTAGACCCTAGCTCTCGCAAAATGGCATGTATCCATATTACCAAGATGTTCAGGTATGTTACCATTGTTTGGCATCATGGATTGGGGATGTGATTTATTGTGGTAGGGAAGAGTTGCTTAAAGGGATGATAACATGCCGCTCAGCAATTAGGCGGGTCCTTGATGCAGGTAACAAAACTGACAAATGTCCTATATATTGATACTGCAACAACTAACTTGTATATTATGACAACTGCTGCACAAGGTCAGAAAAAGATCAGGTCAGCATACTAACATGGAACGTGAGTGATCTAAATAATCTCCAAAACCAAAAACGAGGTGCTAGCATACCTTGATAGACACAATATAGATCTGGCTATGTTACTAGAAATGAGTCAGACCTCCACAGTTTACTTACAGATGGGTATTAAAACATATTTTGCTTCTTACAACTATCACGCATGGAGAGTGGCTATCATTCTGCGTAAATCTCTTGAGATGAAGAGTCACTAAGTCATTACTGATACAACTATACATTACAGTTCAAGGTATAGTGGTTGATACACATTACATTCATTAATGTATATGGTCCTCAAATAGACTATTCTAGCCACTGATTCCTCACATTTTGAATATTCCCCAGACATCAGGCTGGATCCGGAATTTTTCAGCAGTACTTCTGCGCGCCGGTAAGTAGCGCCATGCGGCTCCACACTGATGCAATTGCGCTCCCAAATTGGCATGTGAAGCCTATATAGGCGCCAGTCCCGCACACTGACATCAGTTCTATCTTTTGTGCACCACCAGGCGTGGATACGAAGATCCCCCTCGTCTCTTTGAGACTCCCTTTAAAAAATTTAAATGGGGGTGCAAGGAAAATATCACCTCCCAAAACAATAGGTTTTAAACCTTGTAGAGACTGTTGCAAACAGATGTCTTTGACAGACCCTCGTCGGGTTTTCCTGTGTGCCTGAGGTTGAGCCACGACTCTAAGAACCGCAATGATTGCATGTCGATGAATACGAGGCCATCTGAGACCCTTGGGGTGAAAAATACATTGCCAAGAACCGGAAGACTCCGCAATGGGAGCGCTCCAAGTCGAAAGTTCAGTCCAGGGCCTGTTCCAGATCCAGAAGTCGTAGGAGTCATTCCAGGGGTCATTTTTCATTTCGTTCAAAGTCGGTTGGTAAGTCGAAGAAAAAGCACAAGAAATCTAAGCTGGACTTAACCCCTTCCTGCCATTATCTCTCTCCTGAGAAGGCATTGGGGCAGCACCATACATCTTGCTCCCGAAGTAGTTTAACTTCGGAGCCTATCCCTTAGCTTGTCTGGCACAACCAGGGTTTCCGTGGCCATACGCTGTGCCAAAACAAATCGAAGAGTTCTGCGCTGCCATGCTCTGAATCTTTGGAGCCTTGCTGACTCTCTGGCACGCCTTCGGGCCCCATGGAGCTGAGAGGCCCTCCATCTATCTCGGGTGAGTTCACTTTTAGCACCGATTGTACCTTCCGAGCCCCCACCGGGTACACCTCCAGTTTAGACTCCACTTCCGGTGCTGAGATCCATGCTGGTTCCCGAAACTTGAACATCGATGCCAGAGGACAAGGTACCTATTGTACTCTATGATTCCAAGTCAGCGCTGGTACAACTCGCAAGAAGCCACACCCGATCTATGTCGATGTGTCGCCTCCTCCACCTGAGCCTTCACAAGGGAGAAGACATGAATACATACTCTGTGGTCCCTGTTTGGCACTGTTTCAGATAATAGGTATTACACGGGTGATGAGATTGGCCAGCCATACCATGAGGAGAATTGGTACGAGTTTAAAGATGCTAGTGGCCTTGAAACCTCCCTTGAGTCTGAGCGCCTCTCTCCCTCTCTCCCCCTGTCCGGCCCATGAGGAGAGTGTTTCCTACACCATGGTTATTAGACCAGTGTTGTTACAGAGATCCTTCAGACGGATGAAATCCCATTGAGCCTCTCTTACATTGTAATAAGGCCCTCATGGAGACTTTGTTGGGACCATTGGCCAAACCTTGCTCTTGCCCCCTGTCAACCACCAGATTGAACTACGCCACCACCCTGCCCGGGGCAACCCGGCCTTTTTATCTCAACACCCCTCCCCTTAAAACTCGGTGGTGCAGACATCTTCTAGCAAAACTAACCACAACACATTCCCAACTACTGCCCCCGATAGGAGGTTAAAATAGGTAAAGATATTCCGAAAAAGGATCTTCTCATCTATCATCTTGGCGCTACTATCGGTGAATGCCAGCTATCTGCTCGGGCCCTATTACCACGCCCTTTGGGATTTGATGGCTCAAGTTCTCCCAGTTGTTCCTGAAGATTTCTGACTAGTTATAAAGAAATCCCTCTTTTTGTATGGTCACTCCCTGAGTTTTTGGACTAATGCTGCTTGTTTTTTAATTGAGAGTGTACGGAGACCTGCTAATCAGACCTCCGTGCCAGTGCCCTGATCCTAAAACGTGTCTGTCGAACTGGCTTATACCAAATTGGCATAATCTAACTTACTTGTAAGCCTCTAGTATATGATACCCAGGGCATGTAAGTTAGAGAGTCACTCCAGGGACTGCAGCACTGGTTGTGCCACCGTGGATGTGACCCATGTAAAACCTACCTCCACTGTAGTCCGGAAGACTCAGGCCTTGTCACTGTACACAGTGGCAAAGCCAAGCCTCCACTGGTACTATGGGTAAGTCACCCTTATGGCAGGCCTCTCGAATCCTAAGACAGGGTGCAACATATTTCACAGGCAAAACATGTATTTTACGCGTTCTGACAGTAAAAACACGAAATGTCATCATCATCGATAACTTTATTTGGCAAATACATAAGCCATAAAAGTGCACAATAAAAGACTCGTATATAATAAATACAAAAAGATAAAATTAGGAGAAAGGATAGTGTATTTAGCCATGTACATTAATACCAGACACATTAATTAATTAGCTGATATCTGTGGGCAAAATGCACAGGTCTAAAATAATGGATACAGCGACTAGCACACTCTATTTTTAAAATTCTTAAAAATAAAACCTATACACTATGGACTAATGTTTTTCTATCTTGCAGACACTGCTGCCTTACTCTCCATATTGCCAATAAAAACCGAGTTACTGTTAGATAACTTACATCATTTTTCAGTATTCGGAATGCATAAGAATATGATCTTGTGCCCATGGCCCGCCAAATTGGCATAAGCCACTTCTTCTTAGATAGGGAATAGGTTGGGCAGAAAAAGTAGACGTGCTCTATAGTTTCCTTCTCTGCTCCACAGCACGGACAGTGGCAATCTGAGGGATGAATGGTTTGAGACCATGTACTGGTATATGTAGCTATTTGTAGGGTTCCATGTCTAAATTGCAAGTACAGTCTGTGATCTAATGGGGGCTCTATAGCATCTAGAAATTCTTCGAAGCTATACGAGAATTTAACTTGCAGAAATTGGTCAGTCATAGTACCTGTTTTTGAAGCTGACAAAATCTGGCCCAGTTAAAACTGATGGTAACTTGCTTAATCAAGCATTTACTTGTAACTGGACATCCTCGCATACATTCCACAGATCTCTATATCCAGTCTTGCTGAGGGTCTCACACACATTTGAACCAGGGGACATTACTTGTCCCTGGAATCCCTAGCACATCCTTAAGGCCCTCCAACTAGGATGAAAGTGTAGGCGGGTCCAGATCCGTCACCAGTAAATAATGGGCATAAGACCAACTTCCTCTGAGATGGGCCTTAATCCCAAATCAGATCTCAGGGGGACTAGTGGTGTACTATTAGGAAGGCCCAATAATTGGCGTATAAAACAATTCTCTGAGACTTGTAGGCTATGAATGTTTTTATAACCCCAGGGTTCCGAACCATACATTGCAGTTCCCAGTGTCTGTGCCTTATAGATTTGCACAACTGGTGAAATTGGACGATATAATTATTTTTTAAAACTCTGAGTGTTGCCCCACTATGCTGCACAACTTTAAGTCTCCTAATTTCTATTTGATTACACCAGTCCATATCTTCACTAAGGGACAGTCCCAAATAGTCAAAAACTTTAACTCTCTCTAAAGGAAAACCTAGAAGTTTAGGATTCGGTCTTGTTGAATGACCTGGGTTTAATATCATAAATTTAGTTTTTGCTACATTTATTTCTAGGCTCTGAGGTTCACAATATTTCTCAAAGCAACATAGAATATTCTGAAGGCCCATAGGAGATTTGGAGATTAATAAGGTATTGTCTGCGAACATTAGGGCCGGGGCCCTAGTGTTCGCTAATCTAGGTGCATCCCCATCACGGTCATCCAGGAATGAAATCAAGTCATTCATGTACAGTGAAAACAGGATGGGAGTGAGCACACATCCCTGCCTCACCCCACGATCCATAGCGAAAGGGGCTGTTAAGTTGCCTGACGTCCTGCACCGCACTTGTGCATCATTTCCCAACTGGAGCCTAATTAAAATAGGCAGAAGATCCGAGGGGACACCCATATCAGATTAAACTTGCCAGAGATTATATCGTGGGACTGTATCAAAATTTGAACGTAAATCAACAAAAACAATGTAAAGGCTGCCCCCTCCCAACACCACAAATTTCCTATAAATTAGCAAAAGACGCAAGACTTGATTAATTGTACTCACACCCTTTCTAAAACCTGCTTGGAAAGGGGTTAAAACTTTATGCTCCTCCATCCAAGAATGTAGCCAATTTAAACGTATGGTGCCAAAGAGCTTTTGAGAGCAACCTATTAAGCTAATTTGGTCTGTAGTTATCTGGATCCCTTTTTATGTATGGGGATAATTTCAGCCCCTGTCAACGTTGGTGAAATAGTTGCTCCATTTAAAATTTTATTATATAGTACTGTGAAATATGGACCCCACACATCATGGTTATGCCTGTAGAGGTCCCCTGGGATTTTGGCCAATCCTGGAGCTTTATTACAACTTAATTTACCAAGTGCAGTATGAACTTCCTCCAGGGAAATAGATGTAAACATTTTTGCCTGTGGCAGATCACACCCTTTCTTCTGTTAAATTTCAAGCAAAGTCAACTGCTGGTGAGAATCACCACCACCCTCCAGTGAATATAATGCTGCAAAATGTGTTACCCAGTTTGTAGCAGAGATATTGGACATAGGTGGACCTACTCCACCTTTACTGCCCAAGGAAACCAAATTCCAGAAGCTCCCTGGTCTTTATTAATAACTGCCGTTAACATAAGCTTCCATCGTTCCATTTGCCAAACCTCTCTAGCCCTTCTAATGGTAAGTTTGTATGCAGCCCTCAGGACTTTAATTTCCCCCGCCCCCCGTTCCTGATTCTTAATGGCTAGAAATAAGACATGTCTGGCATTTTTACAATCCACGTTATGCCACAACTGTGATGGGGGAGGTTTGCGGAATTTCCTAGATACTACAAAAAATAAAACCCTCAAATCATTAAACAACTTTTTATGTATTTGAGAGATGGATGATAAATACCTCTTCCCTGCGCTGTCCCATCCCAAGTTGAGTATCTCATGTAAACTTGTAGCTACACAGGAATAAATTTTACCCAACGGTACCTCTGAGTCCTTCATACGTGCCCATTTCACTCTGCGCATATTAATAGATACAATTATATTCGAATCAATACTGTCCTCTTGGACAGACTTCAGGCCTAATATCATGAGATCAGTTTCAAGTGAAAGGGCATTATGGTCGCTCTCTAACTAATCTAGCACCATAAAGTCAATAAGGGAAGACCATAATCGTAGATCTATTAGAATATAGTCAATAAGACTAGTACTGAATGGTCTATTGAAGGTGTTTCCCCATACTGTCTGAGAGGGATCTCCCGTTCACTGCTCGAAGGCCTACGTTTAATGTCAGACCATTAATTTGGAGAGCGAGTGATGTCCATTTCTTAATGGGCTCCAGGGACAACCTAGGGATGCCCCAGACAATGTCTTCTTCATATGAACCAGCTCCACCTTCATCACACAATGGTTCAAACTGGCAATTAAAATCGCCGCCAGCTATTATGAGAGCAGGCCATGGTGCAGCAGTCATATGGGAGAGTAACAGCTCCAAAGTATGCAATTCATAGGCTGAAACTCCTGGTCTAAGGTAGACAATATATATGTACACAACCCCAGCCAGGTTAGTGATAGACACACATAGAATGTCAGGTGAGGGCACTGGAACCTCTTTAAGTTCACCTATTATGTTAGAACAAACACAGATGGTCAGTCCTCCCCTACCATTTGAGTCCGCTTCTTTGCTAAAATTTACATAGCCAGCCCGTTACAGTGGTTTCAATGCCCAGGTTTCCTGGAATAAATAGATGCTATGTTGATCAATAAAAGTAGCCCAATCGGGAATGTTAAATTAAGTGTTTAGGCCAGCTATATTCCATGATAATAACTTGGGGTTGCCACGGGGAGTTTTGAAACGCATTTTCTCCACATCAGCACGAGCATTCATGTCATTAGAACCCCGGCTTCCATCTGGCAGAACTGTCTGTGGATGTATGTTCGAAAGGCTATCAACATCAGACCTACCTATGGAACTTACGAGGTCTATAGGCACACCTTTCCCAAGCAATTCCTGTTGGTCGCGGCCTTCACTATGGCTGTGGGGGGAACCGATCTCAAGAGTTCTGGAGCTGGGATACTGGATTGTCCCAGCCTCCCCCCTTGCCACTACCTGCCAGATCGGCAAATCCCCTTTCACCCTTCACTGAGGTAATAAACCACTCATGGGACACCCCCTTGGAAGTGACAACCCTAGTGCACACTATAGCTTCGGTACCTTTTAGCTTAGAGATATACAGCCTCCCCGAAACAATGTAGCTTGTATCCAGTCAATCTACTCCATTTAACACATCAGAATGCTTAGATGTGGTAACATTAAAACCAAAGGGGCCCTCATAAATATTCCTTGGGGCTCCAATGGGACTAGGTGCAAAATGTAATAGATGGTGATCGAATTGGTTTAAGTTTGGTGGTTTGCAGAAGTATCCTAATGGCACCAACTCAATTTTAGACTCTCTTGCAGGGCGCTGCTGTGGACCCAATCTGTAAACTATCCTGGTAGATCTAAAATTCCTCACCTCTCAGCGATTTCGCCCCCTTCCCCAACCAGCTCATACTCCTTGTTAACAAAATCTCCCCTGCCAAGGAGGGAGGGAACTGCCTGTTTTGCCCCAACCAATTAAGACACTTATTTGATTACTCCACTTGACCCTCCCTCTGATCTGCGCACAGTTCAGGAACTCCAACTAGCACAAGTACATAGGGGCATGAGGCAGGTGGTAAATCTAATACTGGGAGGCCCTTTAAGTTGTCAGAGATATTGGGGATTGGTTTTCCCCGTCTGCCCACAGCATGAATGGAGGGAACAGGATCACGGTGCCAACATCACCGTGCGAAGTACACAATTCCAGACTTTTGTCCACTCGATTGTAAAATGTGGTTAGTCATTGCTACCCCAGGCATATCCCTATATAGAACCTTCAAAGGATTGCCTGGCCTGTTGGTCGAGGAAGAATGACAGTCAAGTGGTGGAGCACAGGCACCAACAGCCCCATCTAATAAAGAGTTGGCTGAGCTGATTTACCCAGAACCTTTTCAATAGACTATAACCGTTCCAGAAGAGGGGTAATTTCTTCGGTCAGCATGTCTTTGATTTTGCCATAAAATGATTCCATAGATGATACTGCCCAGGGAGGAGGGCCGGTTAAATCCTTTGTCATTTACTACAGTAGATTTTGTAAAAATTTGGTCAGGGGCATCAGTATTAAATGGTAGTTAGTTGTTGGCCTAGCAGAATCTAGGCTGGGCTGAGCAGAGCAATTCTACTGTAGTCTTCTAGCAACTCAAGTTGATTTTGCGTTGACCTTTTCTCTAGCCCCCAATCCATTACCAGACACAAGTGATGGAGTTTGAACACCGGGGTCTATATCTGTCACTAACTGAGCTCCCTCCAAGGAGACCGCCGTATTATCAGCCATATTATCAAACCTGGAGGTATCCAATAGTAGGGGAGTCCCACTACAACCATTTACAGGTGTACCCAGGGACAACCTTCTCCCGGTTAGTTTGATTTCTGTCGAAATTAAACCCACGGCCCGCTGGAGCATTTTGTCTATGCTCTTGTTTCTCTGTGGGGAATGAGGTTGCAACAAAGCCACCTTCATTTTACCCATGTTGAGGCAAACAGATGAAATCAGATGAGATATTTCAAAAACATAGGACGAAGGCAGCAGTGGAAACCATAATGTGGACTGGCGTGGTCACTGACGCTGCAGCAGGGCAGACTGGGGCTTGTAGTTCAGCTTCTGGTTTGGTTCCGACTCCTCTGGCTCGCACCCGTGGGAACACCGGTACTGAAACTAGGCGCGGTCACCGACGCTGCGACTGCAGCTAAGCAGGAGGCCCGGTTCTAGCGGGTGGGTCGGGTGGGCCAGGCCCACCCAAACATGAGCCTTGGCCCTCGCAGTAAGGGCTTGAAGGCAGGCTCGCAACGCCATTGCGCTCAAAGGGCTTCAACCCCTCCCCCCCCGTCGGGAAGCTGTCTCAGCCGGGCTGACACAACCCGGCTGAGACAGCTTCCGGGCGCGCGCACACAGACAGTTTTTGAGATTATCGCAGCCGCACCTGAGTACTTCACAGGTCTTTAAAAGACCATTTACATGTTAACAAGGCTTTGTTTATTTTTTCACCCCTTCATCTCCACATGGCGAAAGGCGACACATCCTTTCTTTGACAACGGTAACCTTTGCCTACTGTCCTGCTGCATTGATATTTCTTTTTCTATGCAGCGCAGGAGAAAAGAAGTTTGTTTATTCTGATTCACCTTTCCTAACCCCTGACAGCTGCTTATCACATCAGGCTGTGACACAAAGTTTGACTAATGGAGTAGGTAAGAGAATGTGTTACTACTTGTTTTTGTTTTTAAAATCTGCGCAGGCCCAGCAGGACACATACGTCGTGAGTGCTTCATTTAAACAGTTTTTATCATTATCATGGCCGATGGAGGACAACAATAAGACAATAAAAAATGCCCAGATAACGCTGGTGATTAAAGATCCTGCTGGAGAGCAATCATTTGTCTGTTAGTAGTTTTTAAATGCAGATGAACTGCATTTTATGTGGAAGCTCAGTGGGTTACTGCCTTTGTCACAGAGATCCTTGTGTTACTTGCAGTTCAGAAGTTACAATCCTAACATAGGACAGTGACCAATGAACTGTCATCAAAGAGCTGCATGCAAACCTGAATGGTATAGTTAGAACTCCGCTTTTTTTGTTTTGTGATATAGTTAGAACTTCCTCAGTCTTTCATTATTCTAATGTTGCTAAAATGAGTATGTTTGGGCAGATATACATTTTTATCAGTAAAGCCAACCCCCAACCACTGGAGTACTCTTTAAATCCTGAGTTTGTGCTTCTCCAGACCAAACCCTCTTAAAATATACTGCCCACCAGTATGGATGACACGTGATTCCTACACCTTGTAATCCTCATTGGCTTATGTGACATTCCGTGTAGACTGATTTACATACTTGTATGATTTGTTGTCTCTGTATAATGTGTGCTTGGTGTAAAGTACTGACAAACACTACACTGATATGAGTAGCGCTATACAACAAATGAAATGCATATGAGAGAGGGGCTACGTAAAGATGAGGGGCACTGTTGGAGGGTGGCAGTGAGGGAATCCGAGGAGGAGGTCAATAGGGGAGGGGCTATGGAGTGATGAGGGGCACTGTTGGAGGGTGGCAGTGAGGGAATCCGAGGAAGAGGTCATGGGGTGGAGGGGGGAGCTAGGGAGAGATGAGGGGCACTGGTGGAGGATGGTAGTGAGGGAGTCTGAGGAGGAGGTCATGAGGGGGAGGGGCTACAGAGAGATGAGGGGCACTGGTGGAGGGTGGCAGTGAGGGAATCCGAGGAGGAGGTCATGAGGGGGATGAGCTATGGGGAGATGAGGGGCACTTGTGGCGTGTGGCAGTGAGGGAATCCGAGAGGAGGTCAATAGGGGGGGCCAGGGAGGGAGGAGGGGCACTGGTGGAAGGTGGTAGTAAAGGTATTTACGGAGAAAGAGGTTATAGGTGCTGTGCCAAAAAAGACTTTCGCATCTGCGATAAAGCCGCCCTGTCATGGCCTTTCTGTTTTTGTTTATTTAATTAGCAGTCGGGTCATAAGGGCTACTGTGGAAGATACTTTAAAGTGTGTGCTAATTATAGTTACTGCTATATTCAATGTTTTAAGTTTGAAGGTGATTTTACTAATGTTTTTACAGTGAAAAATGAAAGTGGAGCCCGATGGTGCCTGATATGGGGCTGGGGCCCAAGGTCAGCTGTAAGATGAGGTGCACTGGAGAGGAGTAGTGGATAACCAAGCCTGTAAGGGAGTGCGTTACAGAGTCCGGGGTCAGGTGGAGGTAGTAATGAAGAGGGATTCTCCCTGAAGGCTCGCACAGAGGGAGCCCGAGAAGTGTCACTTGCCTAATACTCCCACCTCAGAAACCTCCTCTTCCCATCAAAGGAACATTACATGGAAAAACACTTTTGAGAGTGATAATATTTAGAAAGAGATTTGGAAAAGAGTGCGTTTTACTGGGCCTTGTAAGACTAAGAAGAGATAAAGGAGGGCCCTGAAGCAGGCCTGCCTAGACATATATGCAACAAATCGAGCCCGCAGTGGCCCACCCAAATGCACCCTTGGCCCACCCAAATAAAAATTCCTGGAGCCGGGCCTGCTAAGCAGGCTGGAGTTTGCAATCCAGTCTCGACGCCTCTGGCTCCTCAACAATTCTTTAATTGCCCTGATTGTCCACAAGCAGTCAGAACAGCGAGTTTCTCGCTATCTTGCACTCAGGAGGGTCAGAGGGTTTGTGTGTGGAGTTGCCGGCTGCCCAACAGTCTATTTAATGGAGGCAGATTCCCGCAGAGGGGCAGGTGCTGCTCTGGGGGGAGGGAGGGGAGGAAAAGTGTGGAACACTCCCGCTCAGCCCAGGCTTTTTGTTCCTCTGTTCACACTGCTACACCCCCTGGGCCAAGGGTGTGCTGCTTTTTCTCATGTGAGATCAGGAAAGACAATAATGGAAAAAATGCAAATGAGGGCTGCAAAAATGCAGCAAGGGAGACAGGTCCCTGCGAAGCCCCCCAGTCAAAATACCGCAGCACTCACCAGCAGGAAGAGAGGGGCATGCTGCAACCGCCCATTGCCGTCTGCTCAGGGTTCCCACAGCTCCAGGCCAGCTGAAAAGTTTTCCAATGATGGCAATGGCGGCAACAACAAGCTGTGAGCACCTGTGCAACTCCTGCGCAGCTCCGACTCCGGCGGCAGGCACAGGCGAGGAGGAGAGCGCTATGCAGCAGATGTCAGTCCCTGGGACAAAGCGGGGTGGCCCCGGGTCTTCCTGGCGCTGACTGGTACAGGAGGGGTCCGCCCTTGGCCCGGGCTATGGTGCAGAACCTCTGTTGGTGCTATGTAGCACAAGTGACCAGCGTCGGGTGATGGAAATGAAAAAAGGCCGCCTCCTGGGCCTGCTGCAACACGCAGTCCCTGCTGAACCACTGCTTCGTTACCCATAAATATTCTCCCTTGACCATATCAGTGTGCAAATGTTTTATCTGTCACTGACAATTTATTTCTCAAAGCACACCACCTTGCGATCTGTCTTCGGTTCAGTAAACCCTCTCGCATCGTCAGCTCTGGCTTTACGAAACCATTGGCTATCATATACTGTAGACTGGCTGTTAGTGCAGCTGTTCGAGTACCTTTTCCCATTTTGGACCAGGAGCAATCAAAGGAAGAGATGGACGGCCTCCGTGGGGTCGGGAGGCCATCAGCACCGCTCCGGTGCAAAGTGTAGGGAGCCGGGCCATCTGCCCGCGGCCACACCAGGAGAAAACGCCCCCTTCCGCACCGACTCTCAGCGGGAGGTGCTGATTCCGCACTGGGGGAGGGCAGGCTCCCTCTCCTGGTTCCCAGAGGAGCACCAAGAACTTCTACAGTTGCGGTTCGGAGTGGGAAAACGATGCAGCTCCTTCCTGCTCGAGCGCGTCCTCTCCACTCTGATGATCGATGCAGCGTTCTGTGGAAAGGGGCGTATAAAGTTATTCATTTTCCCGAAATGTCGTTATTACTGTGCAAAGACTTGGCAGCTCTTTGACGAGTGCAGGGTTACACACTGACCCCTTCAGCGCTGCTAATTCCTAAACAGTGCGACCAAAGTTGATACTCCAAGGTCTCAAACAACTCGTGACATTAAGCCTGACTGGATTCTCCGGTCGAAATTAATGTAATATGTTGTAGTGTGCAACTTTTACAAAGTCGCCACTTTGTTGCTTTCACTCTCTTGTGCCCTTAACAGATTAACAAGGAACTTGAACCAGAGACGGGTTTCTGCCCTCCTAGCGAGACGTGCTAATGACTCCCAGTAAAGGAGACAAAAGTGGCTTGTCCTGAAGAGAGGTATTGGTTACCTCCTGCAGCAAGTCACACGGGTGTTGGCCCAAGAGGCAAGCTTCAAACCTGGAGCCACCTTTAAAGAGAAAATGGGGAACACTTGTGAGAGGGGCAGCCACATTGTTTAGATAGACTAGCTGGCACCCGGGAAGGAGAGGGGAAACCTGTTGTCAAACTGATTTTTCATGGGTGTGTAGACCCCTTGGTAGCCACACCTCTGGGTGGGCTAGAGTGCTGAGAGAGGGGTCCTCCCATGTTGGAAGTGAGCAGAATGGCGCATCCTGGGATAGCCAGATTCCACACTTCACAGGAAGTGGTCATCAGGTGGGAGGGAGTCTGGTAGCTCATTGGCTACCAAAAGCATCCTACCCTGTGGGCATTTTCTGGGCATAGAAGGGCACCCCTGATGTCAGATTTCGTCTGGACTGGAAGAAGGACCGAAGGACTGCCCTGCTGCACCTTGGAACTGCCAAACAGAGGCTGCACCTCATGAACCAGGTGGCTAGCAAAGCGAGGGCGACTGCGCCTGCTTTGTCCTGCTAGTCTCCACGGCCCAACCGAAGCAAAAGACTCCAAGGGTCAATTGGCTGACCTGTTCGCAGCACAGGGCTACAACAGCTGGAGAAGCCTGCCAGGGTGAGTTAGTAGGCCAAATATTCAAGCCACCGCTTCTCATCGCAGTGCAGCACCAGAGACCATTACTCCATGCTTAAAGTTGCACCCTAGTTTGCTGAACCAGGAGAGTCATCGAAGTACAGCATGGTTGCCCAGAAGTCGAGCTATCATCCAAGGATACCCAACCCCGATACCGCGTGAATGATATCCCAGATGCAACTGGATTTCTTCCAGGGTCAACATGACTAAGAGGAACGTCGATGCCTGTGGCCTGGATCGCATCACCAAGCCAGTGGACCAAGGAGCAGCCACAAGAAGCTCCCAGTTGCATCTACAGTACCCTTAAGCATCTTGTATCCCTTGCATCAGTACCACTCCATAGGAACCTACAGTAAAGGGATAAAGGTGCCTAGAATTCACTGAAGACTGCTCCTACCATCGAGATGACTGTTTCTGTGGACCTTGCTGGTCCCCCACTCTGGCTCCCTGCCGAAGTTGGTCACCCAAAGTAACTTTCAGTAACCACATTGATACTTGCCTGAAGTTTTTTTTCGAACAAGTTTCCACGTGTCAAATTAGTTGAATTTGACAATACTTGTTTGTGGTTAAGTGAAAAGGTGCTTATTTATTATACCTAGTAAATTTTATACATCTTCTGGTGGATCTTTTTTTTGTTGTGGTGTCTAAATACATAAAAATGTAGTCTATTTTTATAAATTGGTGTCTGGTTTTTGAGTGTCTCGTGAATTTATTCTTCAATATGTTTTGGTTCTGTTTAAATGCTTTACACTTGTTCTTATGTGAAGGCCTTGCTGCTTAGAGCCACAGCTACAGGGTTGCGCTAGAGGGTTTAACAAACGAAACCTACAGGTCCTAAAAGGGTTGGTAAGTGTATTACATGGTGAATTCGCACAACCACACCATATAATACACCACATTTCCTCACCCTGGTCCTTGCCCAGGCTATACAGGACAGTCGTGACAAGGCTGTGTTCAAAATTCGCTGTGGCTTGGATACCGCGGATTCAGTCCAGCTGGCCATTGGCACCAATGGTGCAATTCCCCGCCACGCTTACCTGCGGTCCACCTTTTTTTCAATCGATGTCCAGTAGTCCGTCATGAACATGCCGTTTGACAGGACTTGCCTGTTTGGCGACAAGGCAGACTTCACTCTTGAGTAGTTTAAGGAAAGCTGGGCCACAACCCGTCAGGTGTGCTACCCTGCCAGTCGCATAAGCCCTACTGCTCCTTTCGTGGCTTCAGCAGAGTTACCCCATACCACTAGCTAATCTACCCTTCAAGAGACACCCAACAGTTTTGCAGCCAAGGCCGTGGTACACACCGCCTCCACAGTTATGGCCTAGTCCACTACCCCCATCCCCCTGCAGTCCCAGTTGTCAAACCTTTTAGCGTGTCTTCAGTGGAGCATAGCCACCCAGTGGGCGTCAGGATCTTGCGATTCTTGCTGGTTTGGCAAGCCATAACATCAGGCAGGTGAGCCCTGAAAATTGTTCTGCAGGGAGGCCTCTGGTCTCTGGCAGAGTCCCGGCTCCATATCAACCTTCTGGAGCTGAGGTCCAACCTCTTTTCCCTCAAAGCTTTCCTTCCATCCATCAAAGGGAGACTGGTGCAGTTTCTCACAGACCACACTACCGCCATGTGGTACTACAACAAGCAGTGCAGGGTGGGCTCCTGGGCCCTGTGCCAGGAGGCTCTTTGCCCCTAGTCTAGACCCACCTAGCTAGGTCCATGAATGTGCGGACAAACTGAGCAGGCATTGTCTGGCAGATGACTATAGGGGTGGGCAGAACTTGCAGAGTTTCAGTTCGTGGAGTTACATGAAAACTCTGCGAGATTCCGTTGAGTTTCGTGAACAGCCGGAATTGGGTACGTCGCACTGATTTTTAGCGCCGGGGGCTCGTTTCGCGCTGAATAGTCCGCTTGAAAGGCACCACGGGACGCTCCAGAAGGTGCCTCTTCTTGAGTTGATTTTGCTGCCGCATGAGTAGATTTTATACTAGAGTGGCAGGTTTCTGACCGCATACGGTCACACCCGCCCCCGTTGGTGAAATCTCGCCAGGTGCCCTCCTTGTGACTGAAAATCAAGCTGGGGATGGCAAATTTCACTTGCCTACTTACTGTTGGTGAGCCGCACGCGAGAAAAAACTGCCACACAGTGGATGGCCGAATTTATCGCCCACCACAACCATGAATGACGTTCCATCCAGAGGTGGTGCAAGGGGTTCTACAAACACTGTGGGGGGAACCCTGGCTAGATCTGCTTGCCACTGTTGGTAGTGCGCAGTGTCAGCAATTTTGCATCTGAAGCACGTTAGGAGATGCATTTTGGCTGGAACGGAACAAGGGGCTCCTGTACACCTTCCCACCAATACCTCCCCTGCCTCTGAAGAAAATCGGGAAAGACTGGGCCCAAGTCATCTTGATTTCCCCAGCCAGGTTTGGTGCATATGGTTAATTGAATACTTCATTGATTAAATCTGAAATGTCCAAGTGCCCAGAAACAGGCTAGGACTTCAGGTTCAACAACAAAATAGTTCCATTTCGACCCCATTCAAAGATCTAGAGGTAAATGTGACAATGCATTCCTTATTGGTTGTAATTGAGTCAAAGTAGCCCCAGCTATTTTATGCTAGCATCTGTGGTCAATATAGTTTTTATGTTTACATCAAAACAGCCTAATGTGGGTGCTCATGCAATCTCCGCTTCGATTTTATCAACTGGTTTTTAACTTGATTTGACACCCCTTATACTTAGCCTTCCTCAAGACGTTAGAAATTTCCAGGATTGTCATTAAATGGCAGTATTCAAACAGACTGTGATAAGTAGTACCTTGATTTGATACACAGTAATGTTACCAACGTTATAAAGCTAAGCCAGTGATCTTCATACGTAAACTTTTAAGTCCTTGAATCTCATATATACTGGCCTCATCTGAATTTTGCACTGGCTTCATCTACTTTGTGCGCTGGCCTCATCTGCAATAAACCATTATCTAGTTTGTGTTGATCTCATCGGCATTGCGCACTGATCATGTTAGTATCATGTATCACTCATCCTAGTCTTAAATTGGTCTGCAGTGTATCAAATCTTGATCTCGCAAGCTTCATGTTTTATAGTTCTTTGGTCTCCTCACTGTTGTGTGTTGGAATTGTCTTTGTCTTGCTTTTGTCTCACTGGTATCTTATGTTTGCCTGGTGAGGTATTGTGTTGGTCTTATCTGTACCATCCTCGGACTCCTGCACAAACTGCATGAGTCTTTCTGTATAGTGACCGAATCTCATTACTTACTTCCATTGTCTCTTTGGTACTCATTCTAGTTGATCTCGATTACCCTTGGCTATTAAGTCCTTTTAAACTTTTGCCCTCTGTATCGGAATAGCAGTCCTTAAGTTGATTGTTGGTGAATTATGTTCCGATGACCTTGAAAGCCACCCTCGCATCAGCTCCTTCTCTCCAATTATTTTTAATCAGACACTGCACCTGTGAAAGAGTACAAGTGGTTAAAAAGTTGTCTGGCCTTCCCTCCCAACCCCCCTCTCCTTGTCTGAATCTTCCGAGACAGAGCGCAGTCATTTACATAAATACCACCTACTGTTATTCGCATGAAGCTTTCATTCGGTGGTGCAGCAGTACTTTTAGCAAAATATTGGGAAGCCTATCCTACTCTTTCAAGTATCAAAATTTTTCATCTCCATATTGATAGAAAATGGCAATTAAATTGGACTTTGTAGAAATCTATTGGCATTTGACAAAATTCTAATGCATCCTCTGCAACATTCCAGAAAGCTGGAGCCTATAGACGACCTCTTGTGCCTTCTTGTGAGGGCAGGTTGGCCCGTAACCTGCAGCAGCATGCTGATATTTACAGTGACTATGTTCTTGGCCGGTATGAAACCACAGCAACTTTCCTCACCTGCAGCTCATCCCCAAAGACTGCTTTGCAACTGCTTAAAGGTCTGTTGGTTCAAGCAAGTAGCATCTTGGTTTACCTTTCTGATTCCAAGATTGGATGCTTTAACGTCTGGGACTTTGGTCAAATAGCTGCTCTCTGGTTGCATGGGACCCAAGTTTGCATCTGCATTTTATACCGTAGTATAGCATTTCAGATGTCATATTTAGCCATATTTTCTTTTTCATTGAAGTGCTTTTCTCTTTAAAGCATAGCTGTTTTTATTTTCCCTGTCGGGAAGTAAGACAAGTGGAAGGCTGTGATTGTGACTCTGAGTAGACCCCCGGTGACTCCTTTCTGTCTCTCTGCCAATTCTAGTCTGTTGCAGGCCTTATCTGCTATAGGCAGTTCAGTTCTGTTCTGTTCCCTCCCCTCCCTCTTACCCACTTGTAACACCCTTCCTTCAGCCACTTGTCAATTATGTCCTCCCCGCCCCCCCCCTTCCAGTCCATTGCCAGTCCTACTACACCCCTGACCTGTTGCTTGTTGCTAATTGTGCTCCTTCTTATCTTATGCCACCTGTCAGTCATGATTTTCTTCTGGCTGCTTAAGGGTCCTATTCCTTGCCTCGGAGTCTCTTAACAATTCATGTTTCCTCTTTCACAGTTCTTACTCTCCATTTCATAGTGTATGTTTGTTTGAGCTTCAAATTATTATAAATGAGCTTTATTAAAGAGCAAATCAATGATGGTTCATTCTGAGGGAAAGTACACAGAGCCTGATAACAGGCTGTAAAGGAGCACGTGGGATAATCTTTCCCTTCCTTGTTCTACTTCTGCTTTTCATTTTGCCCCCAAAGCAGATATATTGGAATTCTCTCATGGGCCAAAGCATCCTATTCTAATTGATTGGTTTGCAGGCCTGATCAGCTAAAATGTTTGTTTTATGTACACTTATAACTGCATAGCGTTCTGATCCTCCCCAGTATTTTGAAATAAAAAAAGTTCAACAAATGAATGCCTTCTTCCCATAGGGAAATAATTTATCTGAGAGTAAAGCATCTGTGGTATGGACAAACTGTTCCCAATGTAGGGGATTAAAAATCACAAGTGATACTTTTAGACTATACAAATCGCCAATCCAGTGCAAAAAGACTCTCCTTTTTCAATCAAATAAAGAGGTATTTGGTTCGGTCTCAACCTGTCCTAAATCCTCAATTTTTGTTACAAACCTTTTTTCTCTGAATCTATTGAGATCCATTGCAGCAATGTTTGTTCTTATTTTGGCACACCTGATAACCCATCTTCTTCCTCTGGAGTGATCGTTTGCCTTCTTTCGTATTATAACCATCCCAGTTTTCAAGGCACACTCTCCTGCTAGGTTTTAGGCCAGCTCAGGTTTATGTGCTGAAACTTTTCATTGGACTTCAGGCTGATCTCCAAGCTGCCTTGTTATCTTAATAATGCTATGTTAACCCTCCAACACCATCCTAGTGACATTCTCAGCACCCACATGTCCAGATTTAAATTGGACCACTGAGATTGACTGTTTTCAAGCTCTCGTGCTCAGTAAACTGGTTAGAAGACATGTAACCTTTTAGCCACAAATTCTTTTATGTTTGAGAAGAACAGGGTATCTGCAGGAGTCTACATTTTACCACATTTGATTCCTCTCCTGTCACAGGATTTCTGGTGGGGTTAACAGCAAGTCACCCTTCTCTGGCGGTCAGATTTGGGTCTCCATAAAGTTTCAGGTCGGGCTGGCATGATGGGGTCAGCAGTTCGTCAGGTTTTTGTCCCTCAAAGGCCATGATCTCAGACAACCTAACTTGGTGGGATCAGACATGGGTCTCCGCAAGGCTACCTGTTACAATTCCCTTGTGGGATACGTAGTTAATTTTGTCTCTCCCTAATGCTACTGGCCAACCTCAACTCATTGAATTAGCTGTTGTCCAGGTTTTTGTCACCCAGAGGATGCTGAGGGATCCTAGTTGTAGGGCCAGAAGGTGATCAGGGTTGTCTCTCCCTAAGGCCTTCAATGAGCCTCCCTACTAGAGAGACTGCTCGGTGTTAATTGTGTTTCTTCCTGTTGATTATATGTTGGCTTTTTACTGGAAGCGTCAGGCTGCTGGTTCGCCTTCATTTGTGGCTTTGTTTGTGTCGCCTAACTGTCCTTTGTCGCTGTACGCCTAGTGGAGTCAGCAGTTGAGTATGTATCCCTGTGGTTTCGGGTGAGTTCCCCCTCATCTTTTGCAGGGTCAGCTGTTGGTCAGATTTCTACATTGTTAAAACACATTGCTCCACCTCCTCGGCGACTGAAGCAAGTTTCAGTTTCATTGCCAATATTAGGCCATTTCTAGTCAGGAGACGGTGCAAGTTCTGCTTTCCACGGCAGGCTCTTTCCTGCTTTTGGTCAATTCGCCTCCGCAGTGGGGTGGACCGGAAGAAGGCGTCTGGAGAAGTTTTGTAAGCAGAGAAACTCCAGCAGTGTTTTTGAAAACAGCTAAGTGCTTCCGAGCATTAACTCTTGGGCTTCCTCGGAAGACCTCTGATATGCCCCACATTGGTGGCAGACATTATTCCTTTTCAGATGCATTTCATAATTTTATTAGTCTTATGCCTCCATTCTCTGATCCAGGCTTCATCAAGCACCCTTTTCATTTGAAAAGGCGTAAACCTTTTATCCAGGAAATGGGGTTGAGGCTGTCACATATTTGGTTTCATCAGTTTAGAACACACTGCCATAGTGCAATTAATAATGTGGCTCACCCAGGGTCACCAAAGTCTGGCTTCTAACTGTCTCTAAGGGCTCCACAAAAGTGACCTCATCACATCTGTTCTGCTGCTAATGACCTATCTTGGGTAGCATTTCTCTGTTGGTTATAAATTCACTTACATGGAGTCACTGGAATGATCCTCCTGTACAAGTCAAGGTATGCTGGAAAATCCCCTCCATTGCAAATAAAAAACATTGGTTCAGTGCAATCTTATGTTTGGTGCACGTTTTCCAGTGCAGTTTCGTGCCCTGTTGATGTTTTGACTTACTTAGCATCTGAAGTGCTGGTGCCTTGCATGAGCTTGTGTGAGCTTTTGACTGTTTCTCTATCAGATGTCATGACAGAATCAACATGGTTAACCATATGCAGCCTCCTTAATAGGAGTGAATTACATTTTGATGGGTTTTGGGACTACTGCACAACTTTAAAATAATCTTAGGGCTGTGGTTCAAGGTGGCTATCCATATATGCTGATGTTTTGCTCCCTATTTCATGATTCTGAGATTTGGTGAAGATATGTACGAGGACAAGCACTTATCTGGGCTCATTGAGAATGCTCGATTCAGAACAGTCTCCTCTCTGCGTTGAGGTTAAATCGTGTATAGGCAATTTGTAGGTCAGGCATTAGCCAAGACCTTGTGATTTTACTAAAATATCTATAATATACTTACAAACAGGGGCTTTCAGCCACCATGCTTCATCCATTGGTCTGTTGTGTCATTCTAATCTTCTGCCCACAACAGCATGTAGCATGGGGCTGTGTGTCAGCCTACCTAAGCCACTGGTTAACTTCTCTTTGAGTGGCTGCATTTTGCCCTTTCTCAAGGAGCACATCCCCAAACAAGCGAGTTCCTGTCAGACCCAGTGTTTTTGTTTTTACTGTATAGTTACTTTAGTATTGCCTTGGTGTTTAGAGCCTGATTTCATAGCAGGACGCTTCTGATGTGAACACATGGCACTTCCCACCTTTGTCAGAGCCCTTCTCCTACCAATGCTGTTGTAAATTCCTTTTGGAGTGTTTTGCTTTTCTGACTGCTGCTGTATTGACTGTTCTGTATTGTTAGCCTTTTTTAACTTTTTTACTTGATTTCCTTTCACTTGATTTCCTTCCTGCTTTCTTTATTTTGATTTTTCTTTCGATTTCCTTCTCTTGCTTTCCTTCTTGCTTACCTTCTTTCTTGCCTGCCTTCCTCTTGCTTGCCTTCCTTCTTGCTTACCTTCTTTCTTGCCTGCTTTTCTTTCGCTTACCTTCTTTCGCTTTTCTTCTTTCTTTCGTTCGCTTTTTTTTCCGCTCTTGCCTTCTAAAGGCTTGGAGCCATTGTCAGCTTGATTGGCTTTTTAGGCCTGTTAGCCTAGACCTTTTGATTTTACTAAAATTATGGGTACAACATTGTTACTTATAGGGGTTTCAGCCTGACTTTATTCATTAGTCTGTGATTGGTGTCATTCACATTCTTCTTCCACCCACTCCAGCATGCATTAAGGGGCAATCAGTTAGTCCACTTGAACTATTGGCTGACTTCACTATAAGTTGCAGCATGCCGCCGTTTCATAAGGTATTCATTCACACACAAAGTAGTTAACCTTCAGTGCCAAGGAGTATTATGGTAATGTGGGTGTTTGTTTGGACCAAAAAACGTTTCTGCCTGTAGCAAATTCTTTTTTTTTTTAAGATTGGTGAGGGCCTTGCATAGTCCCAAACAATAAAGCTTGCAAAAACCATGAGAAAACAAGAATTTCCAGAAAGCTAACTGCCAACATCAGACATTTTGGCTTTGCCAGCGCTTGTTGTTTTTGTTTAACGCTGTGCCTAGCTACTCCATTCTGTACAGTAGCCTCTGAGATAAACTGCAACAAGAAACAAGTATGATTTCCATTAGTTGCAGTGAATGCTACAAGTTCAGCAGTCTCCTTTGGGCATGTCGCAGAGGCATGATGGGAGCCATCATAAGCAATGTTTTTGTGCTAAAAACTGGTGTACATCGGCTCTTTCACACGACAGGGATAAGTATTTGCTCAGAAATTATCCCTTTGTGCTACATAGCATCAAGGTCATGGATAAAGTCTACTTTTGGATCTGGAACAGTCTGTCACGGAAGGTTTTCTAGCGTACTGAACACAGCCCACCCAATCTGGTGCAAATTGAACAGGCCTGTCTGGGGATGCAGAACTTCTTTTAAAAAAGCTTGTGTGTAGTTGGGGTTGTAGGGGATGGTACCTAGAGGTGGCCATGCTAATTTCGTCAGCACAGTCTAGAGTTTACTGTAGTTCTGTTTGTTGCGCATTCTACAGCAAACCATCTTTGCTGTTTCTCATGGAACGTCCAACTAAGCTTCGCAAGGAATTCTGTTACCTGGTCAGCCTGTTTGTACTTTTCCATGAGGGTACTATGCCCGAGCGTTCACAAGCACTATAATGTGAAGGGAGAATTGCTTGCATAGGTCAGTTGAAATCATTCGGAGCTAAAGGGAAAGTGTCTCATGGGTGATGAAAAAAGTAGTTTTCATTTGTGGTGCTAAATGTAGGGTAAATGCTCTCATGGGGGCACTGGAAAGGAGGATAAACGTTTTCTCAGGTGAAACCAAAAGGGAAGTGAGAGGTTTCACTGCTATTTCAGGAGACGAGAGGAAAGCTTATCAAGTGGTGCTGATGATGAGGGATAAGTTCTCACAGGAGACATTGAAGGGGAGAAGATAGTTTCTCAAAGATAGCGCTGGTTCTGAGCATATAGAGTTTGCACATCTGGTGCAAGACATAGAGAGAGGTTCTCATAGAGGACACTGAAGTAGGAGGTTCACAACAAGTGAGGTTTGAAGTGCACGATGCTCACGGGTTGCACTGAAGGGAAGGTAATTTTCTTATGTAAAAGTAACTGCCAGACCTGTATTTCTTTACATAGTGTAGTTCATAGTATCCCAAGGGAGGAACCAGATAACTAATGCATCAGTTAATTCATATATTTGTTTTTTCCATTGAATCTCATTATTCATATCAAGTAATCTACATAAAATTGATAGTCAATTACCAACCATATGTACAATTAATAAAAGCACATGCTAATCATCATAGAGCGCTATAATTTGTATGTACAGTTTCTGTTAAATTCATTTTGATACAAAAAAATTATTTTCAATTTCCTTATTTTGCCTTTTTCCATTAATGCATCAATGTTACAAAATACTGACATCAACACCCATGTCCCTATCGATTACAATCATTCAGCCTATCCCATTCATACATGTACACTCTCCCATTTCTTTAAAAACCATGGCCACTGACAGTCCAGCAACAATACAGTGCATAATTATAATTCCCCTCTTTTTTTCCATTGATGTGACCTCTACTTTCCTCCATTGTGAGCACACTGGGGGTGTCTGTTGTCTGGTGCCTGTCTAGTTTCTGTCATTGTATCCTTCATAGAGTCAAGCATGTGAATCTATGAAAGATATCAATACAGAAGAATTTTAGTTATAGGTAAGTAAGTGACTTATTTCTTCACAGAGTTAGTGACAGTGGATGAGTGGTAAAATAACATGTGAGGTGACTCTTAAGGTGGGAAGAGACATTTTCACTGGTGGCGCAGAAAGAGAGTTGAGTGGTGCTGACGGGTGTTGCGGCTGGTGGGGGAACTGGTTCTTACCAGTGATGATTGAAGGAGAGAGGCTCTAGCAAATGATAATGAAGGGAGAGAAGAGATTCCCATAGTTGGCAGGAGGGCGAAGAGGTTCTTGCAGGAAGTGGAAATTCTCCCAAGTGACGAAGGTTGGGAGTAGGGAATTTCTCAATGTGGCAACAGGAGGAACAGGTTTTTAGGTAATGTCGGCGGTGACACTTGTGGCACTGATGAGGGGGGAGAGAGGTACTCTGAGGTGGCAAAAGGGAGGGGTTTCCTCAGGTGATGCTGGAGGTGACAATTTATTCTATCTTTTACTAATGGGGTGGTGAGACTTTCTCACAAGTAGCAATGAAAGAAAGAATTGGGACTATCAGGGGTAGCAGAGTAGAGACATCTTTGGGCTGATGAGTTACAGTGGGATAGCGATACATTTGTGCATTGTTGCTCTTGTCTCATTTCTTCATTTCTATTTTTTCTTAATATACAGGCGCAGTTTGTGCATACTGCTCGAAACGAGAGTCTGAACTGTATCAGAAAGAGGTAAGGAGGCACTATTTTTTGAAAGCTCCACTGTGGCTTACTTACAGTCCCTCATGAAATATACAGGCCTCTGCCCATTCTCATCAGTTCCTGTAATTAGGATATCCTATGATGGGACATGTGCAACCCCTTGTAATGCAGAAACCCCTGCATTGAAGGGGAGAACTTTTCTGGAAGGCATCTGCACACCATTAACACCTGCCATCCTCAAGATGGGCACCTGCAACATCTCCTATGATGTGGAGGCCCTCACAGGTAGCACCACCCTAAATCTCGTGTGACTGGGAGCCCCAGAGTTGGGAAATCTACACCCCAACCTTATTCTATGTTGTGATTAGATTAGAGTGGGATAACCACACCTCTGAGCTTCGTTTTGAATGGATACTCCAAGCAGAAAGTGTGGTAGAGGGTCTTGGGAGGCATTTGCACCTTGTGAGAAACGAACCCCTTGCACTTAGAATGAAACCCTTAGATAAAGAATGTGAATAAAATACCTGCCTGTGTCAATCTGTAATGCTTATGGGCGTTTTGTAAGGAACTGCATGCTTCTGAGTGAGCTGCTTCAGAGCCCCTTAGACTGTTATCTTATGCATGTTTCTCACTTTGTGTGTAGCACAGTGTTTGCCATTTGCATGACCTCTTGGGGCTGTTGTGTGTCTCAGTATACAGACAGCTGGTTGTGGTTTATCCTAGTAGAGGTTCTCTATAGGGGATAGGCCTTGTGGCCAACCAGCAAATCCATCTGAGATTGCTCAGTGGATGCTGGATTTCAGTTGCAGTGTGCATGTCAATATCTCCTAGTCTATGAAAAAGTATCTTCTGCTTGTCTGTTAACAGTTGAACAGTTCATGAACATTCCCAGTACAGTACTGGTAATTGTTGATGAGCAATACTGGTAATCGTAGATAAGCAGCAGATAAATCTGTATGTGGCCATGTGTTTTTTGTCTGCTTAGAGAAGGCAGCTGCGGGATCAGGTTCTCACCGGAGCACCATAACTACAGTTCTTGCTGGTCAGACAGTTACAGGGAGTATCTGAAGGACTGGAGATCAGTATCCAGACGTGTTGGATGATATATACATTGTTTGTTTGGCAGATTTATAAAGCGCATAGCTGCCCAAAGGCTTCCCAGCGCTGAGAGGAGAGGTGCTGGTGACAGATCCTGGGAGTAATCATCATGGGAACAACCTAGCCAAACCTTCTTTCCAGAAGCTGAGTTAATCTTTCAACAGCCTCAGTTCCCTGGTCATGGAATTCCACAGCTTTGGGACCAGGAACGAAAAGGATCTACCTCCCCATCGTTATCTCTTGATCCTCTGCGTCTTTATGTTGCAGTCATAAGACGACCTGAAGGGCCTCTTTGGTACATATGGAGAGATGAGTTCCCTGAGAATGATTGTACCCCTGCCATTCATTGCTTTATGTGCCAAGCAGAGGGATTTGAATTTAATCCTGGATTTGATGGGGAGCCAACAAAGCTGTTTCAGACGTTTTTACCGATTCCTGTCTGGGTATCTTGAAGAGTAACCTGGCCGCCGCATTCTGCACCACCTGCAGTCTGTTAATAACCTATTTTTGTGATCCCAGGTACAGGGAGTTGCCATAATCAAGACGTGAGACCACAAGGGCCTGGATCACGATTCTTCATGCCTGCATTATTTATATATATATATATATATATATATATATATATATATATATAGATCTATATAGATCTATATATATATAGATCTATAGATCTATATATAGATCTAGATAGATGAGGTTGGCAGCTGCAGTTTCCTTGACCACTGCAGAGTAAGGCAGCCCTGGTGATAGCTTCCTCTCCTCAGGAACCTGGAAAAACTGCAGACATACCGTCCTATGATCAAACCGCTAGATGACACCACCCTTCATTGGGTCTAGGTAGGGGGCCAGTATGACATTTAGCAAATGTCCTGACCTCTGGCCAGACCAGAAGACTTTGATTTATCCTTTGGAGTATAATAAACTTTTGGGGGGAAATATTGTTTCTGCTCTATTTACTGCACTGTGGACTTTTAAGAGGGCCCAGACTTTCAAGCACGTACTAGAAACCCATCTACTCTCCCTGAGACAGTGAAGGGTTTGGTTGTCTCGCACTGGAGTAGGCAAACCCTGCATTTGATGATTGCTGTGGTGACCATAGCTATTCTGCCAGGTGACAGCTGTATCATTAGCTGTATCATTAAGGACCCTTGATGCAAATTCCACATTCAACTCTTCCTTCATTTTTGATATAAGACTCCACCCATACCATATAAACTTGCATTAACTATGATAAGACATTCTTTGCTCATACAGAAAGGTTTCAACGTAGGCGCTCCCACAATGTCCATTTTGATTTGTTGAAACTCTTATTGTTGTCTATCCAACCCCAAAAAAATTGAATTTTTCCTTGTCAATTCTCTTAAAGGTTCCATTTTGGTTGCAAACTTACTATAGTATTCGCACAACCCAGAAAATGAAAGGAATTTTTCCTTGTTGTGTGGTGCTGGCGTCTTGATAATTGCATCCACCAGCGACATCTTAGGCACCACCTCCTTTCCAAACAACGTATGACCTAAATACTCCTTGCATTTAGTTTTTTTTAGGGTTAGCCCATGATCTACTGACCTCTTCCACACCTCACGAATGTTCCATATATTCTTGTTGATTCTTCGAGAATATGAGGATAACATCCTGGAAGCAGTTCACAAAATTATCAATATCCTTAAAAATGTGGAATATTGCCCTTTGGAACACAGACGCCGCAGAGGCCAACCCAAAAGGTATTCTTTTGAATTGGTTCATGTCTGCGGCATAAGTAAAACAGTCAAATGTTTAAAACTTTGGTTAACTCAATCTGCTGCTAGGCAGATCTTAAATCCAACGTGAAAAATATCCCAATCGCTTCTAACATGCATACAACTTCATTAATGTTCGGCAAAAGGATGACAATCCACAATAATAGCATTGCATGCCCTTAGGTCTACACACAATCTTAACATTTGATCTGCCTTGCGTGTCAAAACTATAGGAGACACTCACTCAGAGGATTTGATTTCTTCGATAATACCTTCATCTACCATTTCATTCAGCATCTCCTTCAATTCTTGTCTGACATTAATCGGTACACCCCTCAACTTCTGCTTCACATGTACAGCACCTTCTATCATTTTAATTTTATGTTTGTAACCAGTCAATTTACCTAGTTTGCCAGTATACACCTTTGGAAACTGATCAGTTACACCATACGCATTACAGCGATCTGTAACCGGTACCACAGGTAACATACTCCTGGGGTTCAAAATTATTCTCAACTTGCATTTACGTCATCCTAACGCTCTGTTCACAGCCACATACAATTTAATTTGAGCTAGTCTCCCCTTGAACTTCAGTACCACAATCTAATAACCAATAATATCAAAGGGGGACCCATCAAAACTTTCTGCTATGATGTCCGATTCCCTTAGTTTATCCAGGTCCAATATATTTCAGAATTTTTCCAAACAGTACTCCTTGGTGATTATAGTCCATGGAGAACTAGAATCAACCACAAGTTACAACTCAAAACCCCAAATTTTGACAACACGTTTAGGTGGGCTTTTAACTTCCTGGCCATTATCACAAATACTAAAATCCCTGATGAACAAGACAATGCTCTTATTGCTTCCATCTGTTTTATTACCACAATCTCGTTATGAACAGCATGCCTTCACCAACACAAAGTACTTTCCCTATCAGAGGTGCAGAAGTTTTCTTAAGATCGTTACACACCCTAGAAAAATGTCCAATGTGACTGCATTTTTTGCTGGTACAAATGTTCATGGACAACACCACCGCCATGTGGTACTGCAACAGCGGGGTGGGGTTGTGGACCCCTTGTCAAGAGGCCCTGCGTCTCTGAATGCGGCTGGAACATCAGGGCATATCCCTTGAGGTTCAACACCTGGCGAGCTCTCGGAACGCCAAAGCAGAAAGACTCAGCCTTCGATGCCTAATGGATCACGAATGGCGTCTTCACTCTGAGGTGGTGCAAGGTCTCTTTCAACAGTAGGGAGAGCCTTGGTTGGATCTGTGCGCCTCTGTTGAGAACGTGCAATGTCAACAGTTTTGCACGCTGGGGTTTCCAAGGCGACTCTTGTTCGGAGACTCTCTTCGTCGCGAGTGAAGCTCATCCCTCCTGTATGCCTTTCTGCCTATACCACTCCTGCCCAGAGTTCTCAAGAAGAACCAAAACAACTGACCCAAGTCATCCTTTTGGCTCCGAACTGGGCAAGGAGAGTCTGGTATCCCGAGCTACTGAACATGGCCATCGATCCTTCAATCAGGCTGCCCCTTCGGTAGGATCTGCTGTAGCAGGAGAGGGTTCTCCACCAGAACCTGTGTACCCCTCTGCCTTCATGCGTGAAGAGTGAGCACCACAGTTGACAACCTTCATCCTTCCTCCAAAAGTCTGTGATGTTATCCTGCCAGCCAGGCGTCCCTCCCCCAAATGGTATATGCCTGCCGCTGGGACAAATTTGTGGCATAGTGTGCATCTAGGAACATCAACGCTCAATTTGCACCCCTCTCCCAGGCTTTACTTTTTGTACTCGTTTTGTCCCAGGAGGGCTCTGCTCTGGACACAGTTAACAACTGCTTATCAGCCATTTGAGCATTTTTGCAGTTTCCAGACCAACCTTATGTGTTCAAGTCACCTTTGTGACTAGGTTCCTTAAATGTCTCCAACACATTTCCTCACAGGCCATTCTTCATGCCCCCGTGGGAGTTCAGTTTAGTTCTGACCTTTCTGATGTGCATGCCTTGCAGAACTATCCACTGCGGTTACTTACTATAAAAACAGCTTTCCTTGTGGCCATACCTTAGGCCAGAAGAGTAAGCGAATGGCAGGTACTGTGCGTGCACCCTCCTTATATCACCTTTTACCCAGACAAGCTAGTCCTTCGAAGATGTGCCTCCTTTCTTCCGAAGATAGTGACACCCTTTCATGTAGGTCAAAATATCGCCTTGCCTACCTTCTTTGCTCCACCTCATCCTTCTAAAGTGTTGAGACTGCATCGCCTGGACCCAAAAAGAGTGTTATTCTATCTTGATTGTACCAATGAACGCTAAACTCTTCATAGGCTATGTTCGAGTTAAGAAAGGGAAAGCCATGCAGAAACGAACCATCTCATGATGGATAGCACTCTGCATAAAGATCTGCTACGCATTGGCCAAAAATCAACCCCCTGAGGGTTTGCATGCTCATTCTACCAGAGCCAAGACTGCGGCCACTGCTTTAGCTGGTGGAGTCCCTGTAGTTGACATCTGTCAGGCAGCTATGTGGGCATCTCTCAACACGTTTACCAAACACTACTACCTGTACAGTCAGTTTCATCAGAACGGCTACTTTGCCCATTCAGTCATGCAGGACTTTTAGGTTTAAATCAGTTTTGCAGAACCACCTCTGGGGAGTCATTGCTTGGGTATCTATTCTAAGGTAAGGGATCTGCGGCTAGAAGTCTATATCAGAGGAACAAGTTTCTTACCTTTGATAACTTCTTATCTGGTAGAGACTATCTAGTCGCAGAAGCCTTACCGATCCTCCCTGCGAACTGATTACAGTGTGAGGGTCACCTTTCTCAGGGCCTTAGAAATTCACACCAGTTGTCTGTTTCTCATGGCTTCTTGCTTCCGGTGTGGAAAGTCGTGAAAAGAAACTGTCAGTGCAGAGGGGTGGCACCTATATAGGCACTGTGCATGTTACTTCTTTCACAGAGCTGAACGTAGCCACCTACTGGCATACAGGTTTACTGCTTGAAACCCCAGATCCAGTCTGCCACCTGGGGAATATACTAAGGTAAGGAATCTGCGGCTAGATAGTGTCTCTACCATACAAGACGTTACTAAAGGTAAGTAACATGTTCAGCTTTTAAAGACTATATCTCCACCCTATTTTCTGATGCATGTGCCAACTTCATTCATATGCTCAAATAGTTTCATACTGTACAAAAAATTCACACTAATTTATGCACACTGCGATCATTCAGTATGTAGGAAGCTGGATGGCTTTGCAGATGTCCCCCCACTTTTTGCCCCCATCTGACCGACTACATGCTAGTTTTTCGACTCTAGCAGTGCACTGAACCCTGCTAACCAGGCTTCAGTGCCAGTATTCTTTCCCCTAAACCGACTTGTTCAATTGTAACCAATCGTCAAGGATTTTAGCACCCTTGTGAGTCCCTGGTAAATGTTACCCAGGGGATCGGTACTAAAGAGGGTCCCTTGGGCTGCAGCATGTATTGTGCCACCCAAAGGGACCCACACAAAAACTGCATGCATCCTGCCATTGCAGGATTCGGAAATGGTGCGAACCGTTTTGAAAACACAACCATTTTGAAATCACAACATGACACTCTCCCTGAGTGCCATGCCCGTGCAGACTGCATATACTGTATGTAAGTCACCCCTACAGCAGGCCTTAGAGTCCTAAGGCAGGGTGCATTATACTATATGTGAGGACATGTCTTAATGAGCAGATATACATACCCCTGTGAGGTCTGGTTTCATTGCCATGACATTGCAAGTGTTCAGGAAGCCATCTTAAGTATATGTACTGGGCACTGGTAATTATGAGTTACCCAGATACATGAAGGCTTCACCGAAAATAATGGTATCTGAAAGAGACTGTTGGTTATAGATTCCTTACTTTAGAATTACCCCCAGGCGTCAGACTGGATCCGGAGAAATTGTTTCTTAGCAGTACCCCTGCGCGTAGGTGGGTGGTGTCGGTTGATTCTGGCGTCGTGGTCGCCAGAATGACTTGGCGGTGCCTACTTAGACGCCGCCCCTGCGCGCTTACATCAGTTTTTTCTTTTTCCGCGCCAGCCTAGCGCTGATCCTGAAAGAGCTATCCCTTAGTCACTTTTTGACTATGCTTTTTCAACGTTTTGTCGACTTTTTTCGAGTTTTCGACTCCTGGTGTGCGAGGGATGTCCCACCGTAGGACCGGGTTCAAGCCTTGCGAGACCTGTCACAGGCTGATGTCTGTGACGGACCCGCACCTCATGTGCCTTTGGTGTCTGGAGCGCGACAAAGACCCGAAGTCGTGCTCTGACTGCCGGGCCATGAATCCGAAATCTTTGGGGTAGCAGTCCCGAAGGCTCTTGGAGGCCCTGCGGTCGGCTCCGCGTAGCTCCCCGTCTCGTTCGAGGGGAAGGTCTTGAGACCGCTCTGGGAGCCCCCACACCTCGTCGCATTCAAAGTCTTCGAAGTTTTCAGGTAAGTCGAAGTGCAAGAAGGAGGCTAAGAAGCACTGGCACTCTTCGCCTTCTCCCTGTCGGTCGGCTGACACTACACGGTACCCGGAGCGTCGTCGCTCTAAGGCTCCGTCTCCGGTGCCTCCTTCAGGGACGACCCCGCGTTTCCGGGAGCCGGGGCATCCCCGAGATGGACCCAGAGCTGAACCGACGTCGAACCCGATGACGGAGGGTACTTTTGTTCCCCTGTTCATCCCTGGTGTTCCCTATCGCCCAGAAGGTGGTGTTGGATTGGGAGGGGTCGCTGGACCCTTTAGCAGAGCAGCTGGAAGATGCAAACTGGAGAGAGGACCTGGATGACGCCAGTGGTCTGGACTCCTCCTGAGACCTTGGCATGCTTTCTCCCCCTACCGTGGCTACAGAGGAGGTAGCGTCCTACACTATGGTGGTGAGAAGGGCGGCCGAGGTCTTGGGCCTTGAGCTCCCTTCAGTGGTGGTTAGGACTAACCTGCGGCATCCACCTCCGAACCCTTATTGCCCTTCAATGAAGCCCTCACTGACGTCCTTCTGGGCACCTGGTCCAAGCCCAGCACAGGGGCTCCTGTGGAAAGGACGATTGCCCACCGCCATAGCCCGGCCCCGATGACCCAGTTTTCGTCACCCCAAAACTCTTCCCTCGAGAGCCTTGTGGTCCAGACCTCTTCGTCCAAGGGCGCATTCCATTCTTCTCCCCCAGATAGGGGAATCAAAGAAGCTGGATCACCTTGGGAAGCGCATGTTCTCTTCCTCCAGCTTAGCATTGCGGTCTGTGAATACAGTGTGTCTCTTGGGCTGATACTCCCATACCATCTGGGACTCACAAGTGCTGCCACAGTGCCTGGAGGAGGCCCGGGCCGTTCTCTCTCAGGCAGTGGCGGATGGGAGAGACGTAGCCAAATTCACAATACGATGTGGACTGGATACCATCGACTCACTAGGCAGAACGATTGCCATGTCGGTAGCTCTTCGGCGCTACGCCTGGTTGAGGGCGTCTGGCTTTTCGGGGGATGTACAATCTACCTTGATTGACATGCCCTTTGATGGCCATCGCCTCTTTGGTGACAAAGCAGACTCGGTGCTGGAGCGCTTTAAAGATTCTCGGGCTACGGCCAGATCTTTGGGCCTCGCTGCCCGTCTTGTCCACTCCAGTCTGCTATTCGCCCCTTTCGTGACTACGGATGGGGCGCCCAGCCACATCCGGCCCAGTCTAGCTACCGGTCCACACAAGCTGCCCAACCTCTACGTGGCCGCGGACGTGGGACCCAGCAACCTTGCAAGTCTGGGATCCGGCGGGCCAGTCCTCCCACTCCCCCCGCAGCAGCCTCCAAGCCTTCCTAGTCCTATCCTAGACATCAGGGCCCTCAACTCCTTCCTCCGGAAGGAGAAGTTCAAAATGCTCAGGTCCTGTCTGCCCTTGACCCTGGAGACTGGATGGTGGCGATGGACTTGCAGGACGCCTATTTCCACATCCCCGTCCTGCCAGCACACAGATGCTACCTGCGGTTCATGGTAGGCCTCGAGCATTTTCAGTTCACCGTGCTCCCCTTTGGCCTTACCAGTGCCCCTCGGTTTTCCACAAAGATGATGACGGTGGTTGCAGCTCATCTGCGCAGATCAGGGGTCCCAGTCTTCCCCTATCTCGACAACCGGCTGTTGAAGGCAGGCTTGCCCCAGGCTGTCGTCTCCCACCTCCAGACTACGGCGGACCTCCTGCATTCGCTGGGGTTCACTATCAACGGTCCAAAGTCACACCTGACTCCCTCTCAAAAGCTCCCTTTTATCGGAGCTGTTCTGGACACAGCGTTGTTTCGGGCTTAACCTCCCGAGCAGCGAGTCCGGGATATTCAGTATTGATACTGATGTTTCAGCCTCTATCCTGGATTACAGTGAGAATGACCCTGAGGTTGCTGGGCCTCATGGCCTCCTGCATCCTGCTGGTAGATCATGCCAGATGGCATTTGCGAGATCTGAAATGGGACCTAAAGTTCCAGTGGGCGTGGCATATGGGGAATCTTTCCGACTAAGTCCAGATCTTGGAGGGAACTGTGCAACAACTACAGTGGTGATCTGATAGAGACATCTAGCCGCAGATTCCTTAACTTAGAATATCCCCAGGCGTCAGACTGGATCCGGAAAAATTATGCGCAGCAGTACCTCCATGCCGGGGGGCGGCACCGCTTGGCTCCGCCCTGACGTCGTCCCCGGACATGACGTCAGTGGAGCTACAAAGGACCCCCCCGGCGCGCTGACGTCAGTTTCCTTCTTTTCCGCGTTCCAACGCGGATCCGGGATTCAGCTGTTCCTCTGGCCTGTTTTTCTTCAGGCCCTTTTTCAACGTCCTATGGCGTCGGGGAACAGTGTGCGATGCCTTCGGGCTTTAAATTGTGCGAGACTTGTTCGCGTCAGATGTCGGCGTCGGACCCGCACGCCATTTGTATGTGGTGTCTTGGGCCGCACTACGACTCCGTGGAGTGTGCCGCCTGCCGGCAGATGCGCCCGAAGTCCCTACGGGAGCGTCGGATGAAGCTCTTGGCCACCCGGATTTCCCGCACGGCGTCTCCCCGACGTTCTCCGGTTGGTTCTTCTCTCCGCGTCCGCTCCCGGAGTCGATCCCGCAAACGTCGCTCTACAGGTAACTTGAAGAAAAAGTCACGGAAGTCGAAGTCCTCGCTTCCACGTCACGATGGGGGTCATGGTTCCCGTTCCCTCACGGAGCTGTGCGCCCCGGAGTCAGCCTCCCTTTACCCGCCCTTTCCGGGTACTGGTGCGACTCGGCCCCAGATGGAAGCCTACTACAAGGCTCTGCACTCCATCTTCGGGTCACCAGCTCTCCCTGGCGCGCCTTCGGGTCCCACAGTGGAGGTAGGCATTCAGGTCGGATCTCCGCCGGCGGGTTCGCCCTCGGCGCCGACCGAGTGCCTTGACTCCGGAGCCGTGCCGGCGTCGGGTACCAACCCCGATGGGCGTTTCAGCCCCACGCCGTGCCATTCTGCCTTGTCTCCGCATAGCCCCTGGTGGCTCCCTGGGTCAACATCGGCATCATCGGCGGCCGAGTGCCTGACTCCAGCTCCGGAGTCGTGCCGGCTTCGGGTCCTAACCCCGATGGGTGGGTGTTCCAGCCCCCCGCCGAGCCATTCTGCCTTGTCTCCGCATAGCCCCTGGCGGCTCCCTGCGTCGACATCGGCATTAGCGGCGCCGTGCCTGTCGCCACCTGGTCCTCAGGCTCCGTCTCCGCGCCTCTCCATGGTGGATTCAACGCTTTTGCGGCGTCGTTCGGCGTCGGAGCGGCGTCGTTCGACGCCTGAGCGGTCGCCGGCACCTGTCGGTTCTCCGCTTCCGGAGGACACAGGGTGGGTATGTCCGGACTTGTCTCCACGCCAGTTGCCTCCAATGCCATGGGGGCAGTGGGCCCTTGTTCCTCCTCCTGTGGGACGTGTCAGCTTGCAACCGTCCCCTACAGATGGGCTATTGTCACCCCCCACCACGCCCACTGAAGCTGGTGCTTTGTTTTTGAGGGGTGTTCGTAGGGCTGCAGCTGTTTTACATTTGCACCCTCCTTCTGTCTCCTTGTCCTCCGACCCATTATTGGATCTCCTCCACCAGGGTGCGGTAGATATTGAGCCCTTGCTGCCTTTTAGCGGCTTATTGTTCAACGCCCTTCTCAGGACATGGGCACGGCCCTCTTCAGGAGATGCTGTCGACAGGGCTGTGGCGCATCGGCACCGTCCGGCCCCTGAGAGCCCAGCCTGTTTGTCCCTTCAGCCTGGGGCTTACGGCCTCGTAGTGCAGGTGTCTTTGGCCACGCAACCTTCCTCTCCACCTCTTATGCAGCCTCCTACTAGGGAGTCTCGTTGGTTGGAGGCATGTGGACGCGGCATTTTTGCGTCCTCTAGTTTAGCCTTACGTGCTCTAAACACGGCTTGCGTCTTTGCCCGGGCTTCTTCTGCCCCGCCGTTGACACTACCGATTTGGTGGGTCGGGCAGTGGCGAGGTCCGTTGCTTTGCGCCGCCATGCTTGGCTGCGCGACGGGGTTTCCCCGAAAATGTCCGTGACAGTCTCCGGGACTTACCGTTTGATGGTGTGTCCCTGTTTGACGCACATGCGGACTCTGCGGTTCACCGCCTTCTGTCTACCCTTCCGTAGTGTGTCTTGCTTCATGTTGGCCCTGGGTTCATGCTGTAATACCTGAACGGCCTAAGCGGATTCTCGCCGTATTTGCTCATGCAGCAGGTCAGCTGTTTATTTTTCTGAGTCACTATGGCCTAGTGGTTCAGGTTGCACGCCCTTACCCCAAAGGTTATGTGTTCGGAACCTTTGGTTTCTGTGTTCCCAATTTACGTCCACTGTCTATGAGCTCACGCTCAAGAGGTGCCCCTTGTTCTGGTTGATGCTTACCCTATGTGGGGTATTTGTTAGCTATTGTATAGCTGCCTTCTTCCCACAGCAGTCTTGTACGCTTCTGTGGGGCCCTTTTTACTAGGTTGTTCTGCGGCTGTGCCTGTGCACTTTTACTGCTGCTGCATGCCCTCCCGGCGCCTTCTTGCGGTCCATTTGTTGGGCTCTCTCATAGTGGCTGCTGCTGGTCTGTGGCACTCCCCTGCATCTCCCTAATCCATTTCTTGAGGCCGGAAGGGCTTTCAGGTCCCTGCCGTCTCGTCTTGGTTCTTTCGCTACGGCCGTTCCATCTGTGGACTGCCTATCACAGGGCCCTGTCGCTGTGTTCTATTACGTACAGTGACTGCTCCCTAGTTTGCTCGCTCTCACAGGCTGGTGCATTTTCCGGCACCTTTCCGTTGCACAGTTCTACTCTCCTATACCCGTGCTGCGTAGTCCTTTCATGTTTGGACTTCGCTCTCCGTAGTGGCATTCTGGCCCCAGACGTTGATGCTGTCATTGTCTTGTGCCTTGCTTTTTTGGCCACTTCCCCTGCCAGGGCTTTCCATTTCCCTGCTGCATTCCGCGCAGGTGTTGTCCTGTTTTTCCTTCCAGCTGCGGTTGCTGCTCTCAGCGGGAGTGTTCTCCTCCGAGCAGTGTTTTCTCTGGTGGAGTATTGTGCGTATATCCACTCTTGTCGTTTCGTACTGTCTCCTTCCAGTACTGCTCGGCCTCCCTGTCTGTCTCACGGTAGCCAGTGGATCTTTCCTACCGCCTGTGGCTGTTGTGTCTGGCTCTGGGCCAGTACCACTGCTACATAGCTGTTGGTGCTATGGTGTTTTTTCTTTCTCAACTCATCCACTGGGATGGGCCCTGTCTTCTTTAGTCCTGTCCGGCGTACTACACACACCCAGACCTCCCGCAGGCGTACTCTTCCTTGCGGTGGCTGTGGTCTTGTTCCTCACTTTCGTGAGCGCAAGTCTTCTACATGTGTTAGTTTTGCCGGCTCTCTTTCACACGATACACCTATTAGTGCGTCTCTCGTGTCTCAGCTTTTGCTCGTGGCGCTTTATGGGGCCTTCTCCTTTCCATGGTGTGGTTCTGGCGGTACATACGGTTTCTCTTGTGTACTTCTGTTCCCCACGTTCGTGGCACTAGTTGTTGCCATTCTTCTCTGCCCTTCTGCCTTTTCATGCCCGCCCTTTCACATGTCTGGTGCATGGGCCACAGTGCATTAGCAGGTCTTGTGTTTCCTTTAACACTGCCTCATCCTGGGAGTCATCAGCATCCTTCCGCTGCTGTTCTCACTTCCACGGTGCTTCTGCATGTCCGTCCTGCCTGCTCGGACTCGGTCCATTCTTGTACCCTAGCTACACCTTTCTCTTTTGAAGGTCCATCAGATCCTGTGGATCCCTCATATTATACAATTGGTTCCTCCCCTTTTTCGGAAGGTATCCACTTTTATTCCGCACTGCCCTTCTGGTTCTGTGCTCACTTTCTCCTCTGTTTCACCGACAGGGATTTCCTGCCGCCCTCGGCAGCTTTAATGCCTTTGCCTCTCATTGTTGGCCACTCCCTATGGAGTATCCTAGTCCGGTGTTGGCCACTCTGGCAGTTCTGCCCCCACTGTGTTTAGCCGGCTGGTTGACACTTCTGTTCCCCTAACAACTTAGTGGTGTTCTCTCGCAGACCCGCCTCCTATGGGGTATGGCTTTGGTATCTATTCTAAGTTAAGGAATCTGCGGCTAGATGTCTCTATCAGATGTACGAGTTACTTTCCTTCGGTAACGATGTATCTGGTAGAGACGTTGTCTAGCCGCAGATTCCTTAACGCCCTCCCATCCTCCCCGATCTGC
This sequence comes from Calotriton arnoldi, assembly GCA_963921515.1. NCBI lineage: Eukaryota > Metazoa > Chordata > Amphibia > Caudata > Salamandridae > Calotriton > Calotriton arnoldi. The sequence goes on from CAWUFW010004717.1 coordinate 627,317, forward strand.
GAGGACCTGTTCAGGTGGGGTTTCTGCATTCGCCTCCCTTGGAGTGGCTTGTCCTTCTACGGGGCGGTATCTTTCGCCACCCTCCCAGTCAGGCTTATTCTTTGGATTTACTTGTTCTGCTTCTCCCAATCTCCTGCTTGGGCGATAGGTTCAGGTGTCCTTCTGCGTTTTTTCACATCAGTTTCCTCCAGTATGGGGCCTACTGGTGTTCTCTACCCTCCCACCCACCTTCTCCGTTGCCACTCCTACAGTCCATTAGTTTTGGGGTCTTTCTGGCCTGTTCCTCAGTCCAATGGTTCTATCATAGGGGACAGAGTCTCCCTATTTCTTTCTTTAATCCTGTGGGTTGGGGCTTTCTTGCCTGTCGCTGTTGGCTCATTTCATTACTCCTTTTGCCTCAGGAGAGAGTATTCTCTCGCTTTTGTGGGGTTGCTTTTCATTCCCTTCATCAAGTGCAGACTTTCTGTCGTCTGCCTCGGTCTTTTATTTATACATCTATTTCCCTCAGGGATGACATTCACTTCGCTTTTGCGAAATAGCTTCTCCATGTATTGCTCTGCTCTTTCCTTTTCAACACCTTTCAGTCAACAGTGCTTCTCACTGTTGTTCATGGTGCTTTCTCACCCATTTTCTTTTTTATTCGCACACTGTTCCCATGCTCTCACAGTTTTGCTGGGGGCTCCGCGTTGTGGCGCGGAAAAGTTCCTCCGAAGAAAACTGACGTCAGCGCGCCGGGGGGGTCCTATGTAGCTTCACTGACGTCATGTCCGGGGACGACGTCAGGGCGGAGCCAGGCGGCGCCGCCCCCCGGCGCGCAGAGGTACTGCTGCGCAAAATTTTTCCGGATCCAGTCTGACGCCTGGGGATATTCTAAGTTAAGAAATCTGCGGCTAGACAACGTCTCTACCAGATACATCGTTACCGAAGGTAAGTAACTCGTACGTTAACGACCCAAACTTGGGTCAGAGGCAGGTCCCTCTCCCTCCCCTTTCCCCAACCAGACCTCACAGTAGTGACGGATGCGTGACTCCTGGGAAGGGGCGGCCATCTGGGAGAGGCGGAGATCAGAGGAGTCTCATGGACAACACCACCACCATGTGGTACTGCAACAAACAGGGCGGGGTCGGGTCGTGGACCCTAATGCAAGAGGCTCTTCACCTCCGGACATGGCTGGAACATCAGGGCATGTCCCTGGTGGTTCAACACCTGGCAGGTTCCCTGAACGCCAGGGCGGACAAACTCAGCCGTCGGTGCCTGGTAGATCACGAATGGTGTCTTCACTCGGAGGTGGTGCAAGGTCTCTTTCAGCAGTGGGGAGAGCCTTGGTTAGATCTCTTCGCCACCAAAGAGAACGCGCAATGTCAGCAATTCTGCACGTTGGAGTTTCCAAGGCGGCTCTCGCTCTACTACGCTTTTCGTCGTGAGTGGAGTTGAGGCCTCCTGTACGCCTTTCCGCCGATACCACTTCTGCTGAAGAAGATCAAGCGCGACCAGGCCCAAGTTATTCTTGTGGCCCCGACTAGGCACAAAGGGTCTGGTACCCCGAGCTCTTGAGCATGGCCATTGATCCTCCGATCAGACTGCCCCTTCGGGAGGATCTTCTGTCGCAGCAGCAGGGGACGGTTCTTCACCCGAACCTGTCCAGCCTCCACCTCCTTGCGTGGAGATTGAGCAGCGACAGTTGACAGCTTTTGACCTTCCACCCGAAGACTGTAATGTCATCTTGGCAGCCAGGCGTCCCTCCATGAAAACGGTATATGCCTGTCGATTGAACAAGTTTGTGGCATGGTGCACAGCAAAGGCTGTGGATCCCCTCTCTGCCCGTCTTTCAGAGGTCCTTCTGTATATAATTTCTTTAGCCCAGCAGGGCTCTGCTCTGGGCACTCTTAGAGGCTGACCTTGCCACTATGTCTGCTTTTCTTCGGCTACCAGATCAGCCTTCTTTATTCAAGTTCCCTATTGTACATAGATTTTTTAAGGGCATTACTCGTCTCTTTCCTCCTCCTCCCTTCATAATGCCCCAGTGGGACTTGAACCTCGTTTTGACTTATCTTATGTGTGCTCCCTTTGAGCTCCTTCACAACTGTCCTCTCAGGCTCCTCACTATGAAAACTGCCTTCCTTGTTGCCATCACCCCTGCTCGCAGGGTGAGTGAGCTTCAGGCTCTATCTTCCAAGCCCCCTTTCTTCTCTGTGCATCCAGACAAAGTGGTGCTTAGGACGAGGCCCTCGTTCCTTCCTAAAGTGGTTACACCTTTTCACATAGGACAAACTATCACTTTGCCCACCTTTTTCCCACCTCCGCACCCTTCCAAGGAGGAGGAGAGACTCCACCGTCCGGACCCTAAACGTGCGCTGTCCTTCTACCTTGATCACACAAAGGATTTCCTGGTGGATGATCAACTCTTTGTTGGCTATGTTGGTGCCAAGAAAGGTCGGGCTGTTCAAAAGCGTACCATCTCTCGGTGGATTGTCCTTAGCATAAAGATCTGCTATGCTTTGGCGAAAAAGGAACCTCCTGTGGGGCTACTTGCTCATTCCAGTAGAGCTACGACAGCTACCACTGCATTGGCATGTGGAGCCCCACTTCTTGACATCTGTCAGGCAGCCACGTGGGCATCCTTGCACACGTTCAAGAGGCATTACTGCCTGGAAAGCCAAGTCTGGAGGGACGGCTATTTCGCCCGTTCAGTCCTCCAGGACTTTCTGGTGTGAACTTAGTTCACAGACCCTCCTCCGGGGTTGATATTGCTGGGGTATCTATTCTAAAGTAAGGAATCTATAACTAACAGTCTCTTTCAGATGAACAAGTTACTTAACTCGATAACGATGTATCTGTAAGAGACATATGTTAGTTATAGATTCCTTACCGCCCCACCCATCCTCCCCCTCTGTGAACTTACTTCTAGGGATAGGGACTCCCTTGCAGTGCCCTAGTTATTGTGCACCAGTGGTCAGTGTCTTTCATGGTTCTGCGCTTCTTGCATGGAAAGTAGTGTCAAAACTAACATCAGTGTGCAGGGGCGGCATCTAAGTAGGTACCGGGACGTCAGCCCGGCGACCACGACGACGGATGCGGAGTCGACCGATGCCACCCACTGACGCGCAGGGGTATTGCTAAGAAAATATTTCTCCAGATCCAGTCTGATGCCTGGGGGTAATTCTAAGGTAAGGAATCTATAACTAACATATGTTTCTTACAGATACATCGTTACTGAAGGTGAGTAACTTGTTAGTTTGGTATTAAACACCTCGTCTTGATAAATCCATACTGATGCCAGTATTGGATTTGTCCTGACATGCACCAGAGGGCACCTTAGAGGTGCCCCCTGAGTCCTACTAGTTTCTTAGTGTGCAAGTTTCTGACTCCCTGCAGGTGAGAGCCCACGCTCTCCAAGGTCATAAAAAATGCCTGTTCCGGAGAAATTTGTTCACATCTCCTCCAGCAGGATGGCTTGTGTTTTAGCATATCAAGGCCAGAGGTTTCAAAGCCTCTACTGCCTTTGATATGCAACTCCTGCTTCTCCCGGACTCGGGAGATGCCACTCCCTGCCCTGAGGCCCATTTGACACAGGAAAGGTGTGAGAAGCTGACTTGGTATATGGTGCACACTTATGTAAGTGGGCACCCTGCACCAATCCAAACGACCCTTAAGGTGATTTTAGTGGTCTTAGACAACCTTAGAAAGCTCTCTAAGTGGTAGATGTGGAGAGCAGCCTTCAGGCTTAGTTCAGAAGGAGTGTAAAGCATGTTGTTTTACCAGAGCATAATCTTATTGGTATAGATTAAGTGAAAAAGAACCACACAGTGTATTTATAAAAATGAGTATTTATTATCACTTCTCTAATTCCATATTCCACTATACTAATTCACCACTAATTCTTTATGGGTTCCAGAGTAGCGTGCTACTCGCCAACAAAGCGTTTCAACACCTCATCAGGGTTACAAGCGCTATATAAATGCAAACCGTTTTTCCTTTTTTACCCCTCCCTAACCCTTCTCAATCCAAATAACTGACTAACATATCCACCACTCAAATTACTTCATATTTCACTATACTAATTTTCAACACTAATCCTTTATGGGTTCCGGAGTAGCCTGCTACTCGCCAGAAAAGCGCTTCAACACCGCATCAGGGGTAACAGGCGCTATATGAATGCAAACCTTTCTCCCCCTTCTATCCCTCCGCTATCCTTCTCACTCCAAATAACTGACTAATATCCACCACTCAAATTACTTTCATATTTCACCATACTAATTCACCACTAATCCTTTATGGGTTTCCGGAGTAGCGTGCTACTCGCCAAAAAGTGATTCAACACCCCATCAGGGGTTAGAAGCGCTATATAAATACAAACCTTCTTTCCTCTTCTATCCTTCTGCTATCCTTACGAATCCAAATAACTGACTAACATATCCACCACTTAAAATTTACTTGCATGTTTCACTATACTAATTCAACACTAATCCTCTATGGGTAGTAAGCGCTATACAAATGCAATTACAATACAATACAATAAGAAACTCACTAACACACACAGATATCTCCTAGCCGGCGATATACACAATGCACACAATACTTTGCAATAGAAACAGGTAAGTAGCACGAATACACAGTGGTCTCCAGGGGGAGACCAAACAGTATACTAAAATAGTGGTATGCGATCCATGACTCAAGTCAAGACTATACCCAGAAGACGTAGAAGTGCCGGGGACCCAAGGAACCACCCAAGGTAAGTAACCAGGACCCCCCACGGAGGCCATGTGCAGAGCGGGAACACGACCGCGGGCTCAATACAAGTCAATGGGTAAGTCGCTGTTGCAATTTTAAAGAAGGACCCTTCCCAGTGGACTCTGAAGAAACCCAGTAGAAGACAGAAGGTTGGAGAGCCACCCGACCCATGGATACCCTAAGAACCTGGATACCTATACCAGGGAAGCCGGGTGCATAGGTGTGAAGTGGCGTCGGAAACCGCTGTCGAACTCAGTGGAGGACTGCAGGAAGATGCCGCTGCTGGAGAAGGTGAAAGTGTCCGGTGAACCCCAAAGGTGGATTCAGGATGAGAAGTACCTGCAAGCAGAGGGGACAGAGTCTATGCCACTTGGAAGTGACCAGGAGGCCCTGAAGAAGAATGCCCACCGAAGTAGAGTGTTGCAGGAGAGCCGGCGGTTACCTTGAAACTGCAGCTGTGCAGACCAGGCAACACTGTGGAAGACCAGGAGCCGTGCACGAGCTGTCCCACGTCGGATGTCGAGGGTTTAGGGGGTGGTGTCTGTCGGAAGCACCAACAAGTCTTTGCAACTGCAACCAACGTGGAAAGTGAAGAAGGTACTCACCACAAGCAGGGGAGTCAGGGCAGGCCCTGAGCAATCAGGGGAGTCCGCAGAAACCAAAGGAGACCCTCAGGAGGAGCCCATAGGCCGGAGGCACTGAACTCACAAGAGGACCTCGAGCAGCTCACCAAAGATGCAGGCCCACGATGCAAGTGATGCGGTGAGGTCGAAGATCTTGGTCACAGGAGATGCTGGAGGTGGGGGTACTTGGACCCTGAAGATCTCGGTGGAAGGAAGCCAACAAGCCTTTGCAACTGCAAGTCGACGTGGTGCACAGGGGTTCGGTTCCTGCGGCTCCGATGAAGGATACTGGCCTCAAACTTGGTGAGAGGACAGGGCAGGCCTCGAGGCATGTGAAAAACCGTCACCTGTGTTGCTCAGCCTTTCGGAGGCCGTGGGAGCCCAGGATCAGTAGACCAGTCAGCTTAGTTGCTGTGCCTGCAGATGCAGGGAAGTGACTCCTTCACTTCAATGGAGATTCCTTCAGGTGTCTTGGATGCCCACAGGCCTTTGAAGGTTCCTGTATGGAGCACAGGCACTGACGTTGCAGCAGACGAGCAGGTAGACGAGATCAGGAGCAGCAGGAGTCTTCCCAGTTACAGCCTTGATGCCGAGAGCGAAGTCCAGAGTGTCCAGACGATCGAAGAAGTGGTATCTTGAAATTAATCTTGTCCCACAACAAATCTAGGGACCCACCCTCAGGTAAGCCCTTAAGTGCCCTAATTAAAGGGTTGGGACGATTCAGGGTTCCCTCCCAGGGGAGGGATCCGACAGTGGGGAGGATACTCCCATGTCCTTTGTCCAGTTTTGCGCCAGAGCGGGAGCCAACGGCTCCCTGAGCTGGTTTCAACTGGACTATGCAAGGAGGACACCAAATGTGCCCTTCAAGCAGACTGAGTAGCGCTGGCAAGCGCTCCTACCCGGCCCCAATACACTAAACTCTGTCTGGGAGGTGGTCACACCTCCCTGTGACAGGATACCTATTGTTCTACCTTCCCCTGCTCGAGCTTGGCTCAGCAGCAGGAGGGCAGAATCGTGTCTCTGGTCGGCAGCAGCCATGTTGTGCTGTCCGGGTCTAGAAGACGGGTACCGGGAGTATTGAGGGCCTCCCAGAGGAGCTTTACAGTGCATGGAATCGTATCTCCCACACCGTTTACGGTGTAAGGGTATGATTCCAACATGTTTGATATCAAACATGACGGGGTTCGTTACAGCCAGTTTAGAGATGTTCATCGCGTAATGACGTGTGGCCACTATGTATCGTAATGGCTGATGCACTTACAGCTTGGGAGAATGGACTCTGAAGGCTGTAGGGGTGTCCTGCTTATGCAGGGGCACCCTCACACTTAGAACCGAGCACCCTGCCTTCAGGATTGAAAGGCCTGCTCTAGGGGTGACTTATAAGTTTCAAGTGCAGTGACCTTAGATATAGGGAAACCTATATCTTTCGTAAGTGGTGCTAGCACTAGCTTACACAGGCTGCAATGGCAGGCCTGTAGTTCCATTTTGAATGGTCTCTCATGGGTGGCATAATACATGCTTCAGCCCATGGGGGACCCCTGGTGTACCTATGCCCTGGGTGCCTCAGTACCATATACTAGGGACTGATAAGGGTACAACAGTGTCCAATCTGGGATGTACCCAAGTACTTACCATACCAATTTAGGGCAGAAAGCACAAAGAATGGGGTCCTGATCAGCAGGATCCCAATCAGATTAGTCAGAAACAGCATAGCACCAGGCAAAAAGTGGGGGTAACCATAAAAGCAGATCCTACTTTCCTACAAAAGGCGAGAAAATTAGCTAGTCAGAAGCTGTATTCACGCTCAGGCTAGTCACATCCTTAAGGTGGGCTACCAGAAGTGAACAACGAAAAAAGGGTTCCACCATCTTGCTTTTAGTGGAACTACGAACTCTGGGTCAAGTTTATGCCCACTTTCCACAGGAAGTGGTCAGATAGGGGGTGTAGGCATCCCAGGGGTAGGTAGCCCTTTGGCTACTACGTTATACTCCCCTTATTGCCCCTAAATTCAGTATTTAGTTGCCCCCCTGACACCAGGAACTCAGATTAATCAACTGGGAAAAGAAGGACCAAGCAGAGCTGAAAACGCAAGAACTGTTGACCAGCCCCGGATTTGGCACCAAACCCTGCCTGCCTGTTGCTGTCCCGCAGTTTCAAAGACCCGACTCGTCCAGCAGCTGTTTATCCTCCTAAAGCCTTGCAGGGCTGCCAGCACTTCACCAAATAGTCAGCATCTCCCTTGAAGTGGAGGAGCCACTTCCCTGCAGTGTGCAGGTACCAACCGCATCTGCCCGGTACACTGTTCTGCTGACCACCGGGTCTGCCGAGGAAGCAGCACTCCAGGAGAAGGACTCTCTGGCTCCCAGAGGTCAGCCCTTCTCCCCAGCGAGTTTAGAGCCGCTGGACCCTCCAGGAGCCCTCCAGCACCAATACCATGGGTACCGGAGCCCTTCCTGTAGCCAAGGCTTGTTAAGTGTCCAGTCCGGACACCAACCCAGCCAAAACAGAGCTACTGACGAGAGACATCCGCATCACCGAGGCCAGCACCAAGAGTGACCTTGCTGTCCTGTTTTGCCCCCACCACCTGGTCAACCCCAAGAAGTGAGAACCTCCAACACAAGCGCCCCCCGGACAAAACACCTCTGCAACCGAGCCCCACAGCCAGCGTCCTAGCCAACCGACGGTGCCCCTTGCTCCAGAGACCTACAGGAGCCAAGCCCCCTCTAGGTTCTGCCGGACTTATCCTCAAGTCCCCACTTGCAGCCTTTTTCATGTTAAAGGTTTCTCCATTGACTTTAACAAACAGTGTTCGAGGCTACTGTCACGAGCAGCATCTCTGCACCCGGACACACCAGGGCAGGTAAATCCGAACTGCTAGTGGTTCTGTGGACCTTGGCCCCTAAGCACCTTAAGTCCAGAAGTGTAACCCTGAGAATCATTTGTAAGTGTGCCTATGCAGTCAATGTTTCTCCAATTGGATAACATTACTGCGTTTGAGGCTCATGCCTTAAATCTGAAGGCTGTAATTTTTTACTGTTTTACCTGTAAAAATCCATATCATATAAAGTAGTTACCTGATTGTGATTTTCTATGGTCATATACCTCATGTCTGCTCACATGTGTGTCGGTTGTGTTTGGTTGAGTGTACCTTTCTCTAACAATGTGTCTTTTCCCAGATTTCACACTTGGGCTCTCTGGAGGAGAAGTTTTCTCGCCTTTGGACACAGTGCCAGCGCTGCCAGGGAAGCTTGCACGAAGACGTGCTCTGTACCAGGTACAAAAGGAATGAGTTGCCAGTTGAGTGTTGACCCTGACTGTGCTCGAGAAAAAACCCTTGTTACAGACAATGTCCCCCATGTCCATTTATTGCTGTCTCCACACACACTTACTTAGTGGAAGAGGTGTGGTGCAGCGGCCAGGGTGCCTGACTCCGGGCCACGGGGTTCACGGTTCGATCCCGGGTGCTGGCGGCAGGTTAGCCCAGCACCATGTGACTCTGGGCAATAGCTTGCTTAATCTTCCCGAGGGCCCCCAGTGCCGGGACACCTCTCCGGAGGTAGCTGTGCGCTTTACAAATGCTGGTATTTCATTTCATTTCATTACACTGATAGGCACATATTCCACCCATGGATTCCATCTCCCCATATCTCTCCTTGCATATAGAAAGACTGAAGGCAGCATCCCACAGTCATCACCAAAACCACTATCTGTGATTTGCATATGGTCCCTCATGACAGCATGGGTAGGTCATGGCTGATCACTAGTAGGTATGTGATCCATCTCGGACTGGATGGAATAGGCTTTTGTGGATGTACATGGCATGGGGTGGTCTAACGTTTACAAGCTATGGATCCCTAAGTTTGGCAACACGTTTGCTAGGAAATGAAATATGGAGAGTTGTCATCAACCCCTCTCTAACTCTCATGGAAAATGCTATTTACAAACATTAACCTGCCCTTTTGATCCAGAATTTCTGTGTGTGTCCAGACTGTCCAAAACCTCTGTGCTGAGGACTTTAAAGAACAGAGGTGATGGCACGTGTTGGAATTCTATTCGGAGGGACTCTGCCCAAAAGAATGTAGATTATTTTGATGCGGGTTCAGGGAGGGTTGCAGGGGAGACCTATTCCCAGGGGGTGTGCTACCACTGTTATAGGGACTACTTGTGGGGTTTGGAAGTTACCCGTCTGCTTTGTGATATCTTCCTTCCTGACACATTCTAAGAAAGCCTCCATAGTATGTGGGCTGTGCTTTTCTCGCATGAAAGTTATTTGTATATCTTGCCTGCATATTTCCCAAGTTAGTCAACAGAGCATGTGGACTTGGACCCTGTGCAGTGTGTTCATAGACAGAGTTATAACTTTGCCATTGACTTAGCAGTATTTATCAATACTATAAATCAATGGGACTATCAGGTGCTGACTCAGTACAAAAAGTTATCCGTTTAGAGTAATGCCATCAGGCTTTCTGTTTTCACCCTGAGTGACATTTGCATTTAGTACTAATACACACATAAATTCTGCCTCAATACAAGCATACTTTCTTCACTGAACCACTGGCAAAAATAGTTTAGTCTTTAAATTCAAGGGTAACCATAAATAGGCATGCCACCCTTCTTCAAACCATTTAAATTCTGCTCTGCAAAAAGACCTCTCTACAGGTAAACGGCTATCTAACATTTTGCAACTGCCCCTAAAAACCATGCCTTCTCTTCCAGTGAATCCTATTTCTGGGGACGCTAGTTTTTCTTTCCTACGCATTTCATTGGAGTCTGTTGGCTAACAATGTCACACATTTCCTTTCCTTTTAAAAAAGGTTTGTGAAAGATTTTCTATGGTCACTTCTCTTATCGGTGTATACATTTTATGTAGTTTGCCTCTTTTTTTTAAATGAAAATTACATGAAATGTGAACGTTTTTGGCCTTTCTTTAGGCTTCAAACATACATAGTGTACTGTTGTCCAAATTTAGATATGTATAATTTAAAAGTGCTCCAGTATACCCGCACATGGGCGGGACTGTATAGTGCTTATGACTTTGATGAGGATTCCTCTGGGAAGAGAACTAGGATTACATGTGAGTAACTTGTCCTTTCGTAGATTTCCACAAGGATGTAGGGTGTAGTCCATTGCAGATCAGCTTTAAGCCAGCTAGGGAAACACTATCCTAGGTTGCATCCTTTATAAGTCCCTGAATGGGGAAGAATGACCGTTTTGTTATGACCTTGATCACGTGAGATGTGTTTGCGTCTTTCAGCGGTGGTGATCACTCCATCTTGGTACTCAATTAGACTAGATGTGGCGCAGCTGCCATGTGTGCCTCCATCCCCCCTTTTTACTTATTTCTTGTGACTACCTTGTAGAATGACTCCAGTCTCTTCATTCATCCCCTATTTTGTTGTACTTAATCTTTGTTCATCCTCAGTCTCAGCTTATCCTGTCCAATGGCATCACATTTATGTATGTGCCAGTGAAACCTAGATACTTTGAAAGCCTTCTTTCAATTTAGACATCTTAGTGATGGATACTTTTAACTACAGATTCCTCACCTTAGAATACTCCCCAGGCACCAGACTCGACCCAGAAACGTTTCTCCAGCAGTGCTTTCGTGCTCCGCGCGCTCCATACCGCCTCAGTAGTGACTTAGGGGAGCTGCATATAAGCGCCACCCCTGTCCTCCGTCATCAGTTCCTTTCTTTCCCCGCCTTCTGATGTGGTTTGAGAGCTCCGCGCTCAGTTTACTCAGCTTACAACTACTGCTAACCTTAATCCAGTTTGCTAGGTATTGGGCCAGATATACTAAGAACTGGTCGCAAAATACTGATCGCAATTTGCGAACATTATTTGTGCGACCAGTATGGTATTTTGCAAACTGACCCATGCACTAATAGGTCTGTTTGCAAAATACCGTATTATAGTGGGTCGCAATTCTATCGACCTCATGAATATTAGTGAAGTAGGTCACAAATTGCAACCCACTACAATTCAAAACCATCACAGGGATGATGGCCAGCTAGGGTCAACAGACCACCATGTCTGTGATTGCTTTTAAATAAAAGCAATATATTTTATTAATTTTTATTTTAAAGCCTGTTTTCCATAAATCAAAATGGGATGCGTTTAAAACAAACTGTTACATTCACAAAGAGGAAGGATTCCCTCTGGGACCTCTTGCCATTTGCGAATGGGTTACTGCTACCTTTGTGTAGGCATAAAAATATTAATGTTTTCCAACAGGATTTTGATTGCAAAACATTAAACAAGCATTGGCATAGCTAATAGGTCTCGCCTTTGGGCGTTATAAGTGTTTAGATAGAGCTATTGGCTTTAACTATTATGAGATGTCTGCGGAATAACATGCCTATTTTGGTGCTTAAGGCACCAAAATCTGGATTGTACAGTAAATACTGTACACTTTTCCCCTGCTAAATTTCGTCAGGTTTGACCTGCCAATATTTAATGATGTGTGAGGTTTTTTGATGCACCTACTAATTACCGGTTGTGGTCAACAGAACCCATCTCAGAATTCTGACCTGTGCGCAAACAGGGGTTTGTGGAGAGGTTGGAAATCTCCGAACACCTCAGAATCAAATGTTACTCAGGATGGTTCAAGTTTTTGCACAGCATTGTCGTGTTGTACCTCAACATCTGGAGTGCAAGACTGTCAGGGTGTCTTTTTGTAACTGTTGTAGCCTGGACCCAAGTAACCTCACCTCATATTAAAAACTTTGTCCCTTCTTCAAAGAGCTGCAGAATCCCAAGTGAGGTGTAGACGGTTTGTGCCCGCGTGAGGATTCCAAGATCAGTGGGGGTTTGCACACATGTTTTTCACCAGGTAGAACTGGGTAGAGTCTTGGCTGAATTTGCACACATGTTATCCTTTCTTTTAAGATGCGGAGCTCTAAGTAATGTGGTAATACTCCACGCGGCACCTACTGCACCCTGCAGCATCAGTATTTATAGGGCGTGGTATTACCACAACAACATACAGCAGCACTTTGTGTTGTTTGTGGTAACCTGAACTATAGGGGAGCCAAAGACCGCTATCACTATAGCACTCTTGTGAAATTTATATCAATGCAATGAATGGCGGGAGAGGGGTGAATGGACAGGGGATGTGAATGGGCAGGAGAGCGGTAAATGGGCAGGAGAGCAGTGAATGGGCAGGAGAGCAGTGAATGGGCAGGAGAGAGGTGTATGGGCAGGAGAGAGGTGTGTGGGCAGGAGAGAGGTGTGTGGGCAGGAGAGAGGTGTGTGGGCAGGAGAGAGGTGTGTGGGCAGGAGAGAGGTGTGTGGGCAGGAGAGAGGTGTGTGGGCAGGAGAGAGGTGTGTGGGCAGGAGAGAGGTGTGTGGGCAGGAGAGAGGTGTGTGGGCAGGAGAGGCGTGAATGGGCAGGAGAGGCGTGAATGGGCAGGAGAGGCGTGAATGGGCAGGAGAGGCGTGAATGGGCAGGAGAGGGGTGAATGGGGCGGAGGGCGGTGAATGGGCAGGAGAGGGTTTACTGGTTGGAGAGGGGTGAATGGGCAGGAAAGCGGTGTTGGGCAGGGGAGTGGTGAATGGGCAGGAGAGCGGTGAATGGGCAGGAGAGCGGTGAATGGGCAGGAAAGCGTTTACTGGCAGGAGAGGGGTGAATGGGCAGGAGAGGGGTGAATGGGCAGGAGAGGGGTGAATGGGCAGGAGAGGGGTGAATGGGCAGGAGAGGGGTGAATGGGCAAGAGAGCAGAGAATGGACAGGAGCACGGAAATGGGCAGGAGAGGGGTGAATGGGGATGAGAGGGGTGAATGGGGGGGTGACTGGGCAGGACCGCGGTGAATGGGCAGGAGGGTGGTGAATGGGCAGGAAAGGGGTGAATGGCGGGTGAGTGGATAAGGGGTGGGAAGGCAGTGAATAAGGAGTTACTGGAATATGGGCGATGGAAGAAATAAGTTTGTTGAACGTGGATCCGGGGTGTGCAGCGCCCTCTGAAGAGAGGTGGAGGCGGGGAAGGGACACCTAGGCCTGAGGAGGCAGCCAGGGCGCTGCAGGTAGGAGAGGGCGCATCAGCGGGTGTGAAGGTCGGCAGAGAGGGGAGAGTTCGAGGAGAGGTGAGAGTGGAGGAGGGGCTGTGAACAGGCTAGTGACCAAGGGCAGGAGGGGGGCTGCGAGAGCATAGGGGCGAATAAAGCTAAGGGCGGACAGACGGGAGCCGCACCCCATGGAAGGTGAGGGACAGCCACGGCTGAACGGGGGCTTGGTGCTGCCAGAAAGGGGGCAGTAGGGGGACACTGCAGGTGAACTTGCTGACCTGGGACCCGTGGCCCCTGGGGGGCCTTGCCATCGCCTGGCCGCTTCAGACCGACCCTGACCTCGGTGGGGGCCACCTGGGACTCCCCTAGGCACTGATTGGGGCACAGCTCCCTGTAACTGGAGAGCCCGGCAGCAGTGCCAGGCACCGTATGCGCAGGAGGCCGGCAGGGCCCCTGGGAGAGCAGAGAGAGCGCAACGCATCCAAGGCACGGTGTAAAGCGCACCGACTGCCAAGGCCTCGGTCTCTCGGCGCTGCACCTCCCCTCAAGCCTCTCCGTCCTGAATGCTTGCATCTGGGGCACAAGAATAAACAACTGGACAGCACGGGACGAGTCAATGGATGAATGGATACATGAATGGATACATGTATGGACAGCGAGCTGCGCAGGAGACCGAATCAACGCGAAGAAGGAGGCCACGATTCCTCAATTATCCCCACGACCTGTGGGGCTTCGATATAAAGAACGGAAAGCACTTTTTTTAATCTGGAAAAATGAAGTGAACGAACCCTGGAACGCAAGTGCTTCAAGGCGCACCGGACAGGTACAGGGATTAACACACACTAGTGCAAGCCGTGCCCGCAGCTGCCCCTGTGACCTCCTCAGCACAGCCCTGTGTTACATGCCTGATGCAGTGTGCGGTAGTGTGAGGAGCTGTGAAGTACAAGTTAAGTCTGTTTCACGCACACCCACAGGGTACAAACGGAGCGCAAACTGCCCTTCGGTCGAGGTTTAAGGCACGTGCGCTCACAATATACTGACCTTCGTCAGGTCCAAGCTATAGACGTGTGTTTCATGTTATGAAAATGCAAACTTTTGAGAAGGGGGCAGCGTGGTACATGCCTCGCGGACTGGCATTGCAAGGGCAGTTGTGCCCGCTGCTTGCACCTGCATTTGTTGTGTTCAGGTGAGGATGCGTTTGCACATTTAGGTACGTGTGCTGGATGTTCACGCGGAGCACTGTCAAAGTCTGTGCAAGGGAACTTCTTGGTGGAACTACTAATAGCGCTTCGTGCAGTCCTGCCGTATCTAAGCACTTTAAAACAACAGCCGTGCCAGCCATAATACGTTAATGTCAAATGTAATGTGCTCCCGACCCTAACCCAAGAGAAGTTCTCGGCGATTCTACTAATAGCGCTTCGTGCAGTCTGGCCGTTTCCAAGCGCTTTTAAACAGTCGTGCCAAACTTGTCGTACCAAACTTGTGAGAATTTCGAAGCGATGAATGACGTGTGTGTTTTCCTTTCAGGGGTGTGCGTGCGGTCATCGATTCACACTCTACTGCCCTCCAGTGGCGGAACTTCGTATCCCTTTGTAAAACAGTTAAAAAAAAACAAGCAGCAGCTGTTTTGAAGCGCTTGTGCTGGCCTCCGCCTTGCGGGAGCGAGCAGCAGCGGCGCGAGAGCCATATGTTTTCAATTAGCACGCGCGCCGCTGCTCGCTCCCGCAAAGTGGAGGCCAGCACACGCACGAGTGTGCTTGAAAAGGAGCAAGGAGCAGACCGATTTCTAAAGGTCATCTCCTAGAGCAGCGCATGCTCGCTGCCTAGGCGAGACCTAAAAATTCCATACCGAATTGGTATTTGGAAGGGATGCCTTGAATACGCCCCTTGCAAATACCAATTCGGTATGTAATCGCAAACACAAATTGCAATTTGGTAACATCACGGAATCGCAATTTGTGTTCATTGCATACTAAAACGATATTTTGCGGTCCTATATGACCCCATTTTGTGAATCATACCCTTTGCATCCGCAAAAAGTCTTCAGTACACCTAGTCTAAAGTCCAATCAAAAAATGACATGTTTCAATGTCCAGACAGGCGTCGGGACGGGGCAGGTTCATCGGAGCCGACACCCGAGCTAATACCCCGGTAAGGTGCGGGCACCCTACACCACTAGCCAATGGAGTACTTCCCTCCCCCCAATTAGGTCACGGTCAGGAGTGGAATCGACCATTGAGTCGTAGCCTTTACTAAAGGAATCTTAGTTTATGGCCCCCCCACTGATCGCTCAGAGAGCTAATGCTACCCCTCTATTAGTTTAATTTTTCTTTGTGCACCACACAATTATCAGTTCTTTATTGGTCCTGATGAAACGCCAGGCATCTCTACGACCATAGAGGCATGAAACATGTCGACCTCATAGTTACCTGGGCACATTACGCCTACTGGGGTAACTCCCAACCTACGGGTTTTTTTACTCTGCCAAGGGTACCGCTCTATTAAAACCTCTCTTCTGGTAAACCTTAAACAGTTTTAACGCTTTGCACGCACCGCATCACCTTCCATTTAGGACTCACTTCACACACCCACATGCACCAAACGGCAGTTCTCAAAAGATCTCCGCTAAAGTGACCCTTCGGGGGACCCGTAGGGCATTGCCGCGCCGGCCCGACGAGGAGCAACTGCCCGATGATGAAGCATGACATCCTTCGGGGTGTGTGAGGGCAATAAGAGACAAGACTTGCTCTTCCCCACCGAGTCCTAGACCTAGACCTCTTCTCTTCCTCCTGTTTTCCTTTTTCTCACTGCAGTGAGTGAGTGACTGTTTGCACTACTCACCTTCGAACAGTGCCCCCCCTTTGTTGATTTCAAACTATGCCATTACTGTAGAAAGCAGGTGTCTGTCATATACCCACATGAGGTAGGTCTTTGGTGTTTGGGCTCGGCACACAACTCGAAGTTATGCAACAAATGTGTTTTTGTGCATCAGAAGGTTATCTTGGGCCAAGAGGCGAAGCTGTACATTACTGAACACAAGAACTAGTGGGCTTCTCATAACACTCTCTCCTGCTCCCAAGTCGCGGGCACGGACTCTGACTCGATCTCTCTCCCAAGGCTGTTCCCAAGAGAGATCTGCTTTGTGGTCCAAGTAGAAGTCCAAATAGAAGAAACACAAAAAAGCAAAGCGGGACTCGACCTGCATTCCATCACTCTGTATCCAAAGAGTAGCGGCGATGGCATCACAATGTCAGTTGGTCTCCCTCGAGGTCCCCAGTCACAGAGCCAGTTCACCAACTGATTCCAGTGCGCCCCGAGTTTCCTTGGCTATCAGCAACACCAGAGTAGATTGATGCCTTCAAAGTGGTCATGCTACAGATTTTTGGCGCACTCCTGGTTCCCTCTGGTGCACCTTTGTTCCCAAACGACCCGCAAAGGCTTCTAGTCCAGTTACCACTGGAAAATCCGTCCTCGGTGCTGTCTGACTCCTTGGGAACCCACTTTGAGCCCCAAACCAACTCCACTGCAGACATTCAATCTGGCTCCAAGACCCGCACCTGGTACTTCCTGGTTGATGCTGGTACAGATGTCCCTTGCTCCAGAAGAGGATCTGGTGCTGTTAGCGATATCCGACACCGAACCAACTTCAGCTTGATCTAGACTGATGTCACACTACAAGATGACAAAAGTGCAACCAGTCGTCATACAGTCTGACTCTGAAGCAGTGCCTCTACCAGGGCAGACGCGCCAGCAGAGGCTCTACTATCGTTTTGGCTCTGATGCTGAAAAAGGTGCCCTGCAGGAGTGAGATGTTGGTGGGGATGGGTGGTTTTCTCCCTCCTCGTTATAGAGATGACAACTTTTATATGGACTTACAAGATGCCAGAGGGCTTGCTACTGCCCCTGAAACAGGGTTTGACTCGCCACTTGGACCACCAACAGAAGAAAGTGCATCATTTGCAGTAGTGGTCTGACGGACAGCTGAGGTCCCGGTTTTCCTGCTGACTTCAGTCAAGACCAAAACAAACGTCCTTATGGAAATTTTGCAGCCTCAGTCGGCCATGTCAGAGATTCTGCTCCTGTTTAACACAGCCCTCACCATACATTGAGGGGCACTTGGTCAAAACCCTGTTTGTGCCCACTAGTGAATAGGCAGGTGGCCAGGCATCACAGACCAGCTGTTGGCAATTCTGATTTTCTCACTAAACATCCTACTCCAGAAAGCCTTGTGGTTCACGCTTCCAACTAGCAAGGTGAACCCCTTTACCCAAAATTCATTCCTCATGCACCCTCCGGGTAGGGAGTCCTAAAGGATTTAGCTGTTTGGAAAACATATGTTCTCTTCTGCTAGCCTGGCATTGAGATCAGTCAATGTTGTTTTTTTTGTTTACTAGGTCGCTATGCACGTGCTCTCTAAAACATGGTGAGCATCATCTTCGAGGGTAGGGCCTTTCTAGCTCAGATAATTTTTGACGAACAAGACTAGGACAAATATGTGATTTGTGCTCACATAGATACTAATGATAGCCTAGCAAAGGCGGTTGGCGCAGTTTTGTGCTGCACAGACACATGTGGATGCGTTCCACAGGATTTTCTGGAGATATACAAGCCTCTCTTGAATATACCCTTCGATTGGCTTGCTTCGTTTTGATGAAAAAGCTGATTCTGTCTTGTACACCTTTAAAGATTGTAGCACCATGATGCGCTCCCTGGGTCTGTTAACCCCTGCCAAGCAGTTCCTGTATCAGTTCAGAAAATTCGAAGACTACTCCTTATAGGCAACGGCACTCTACCCAACAACTGCAGCAGTCATCCCATTTCTTTCGAAACCGGGGACATGGTTCTGGAACGCAGCACACAGGTGAGCAGCCTCCTTCCCCAGTGGCAACAGTGACCAATCCACTTTAGTTTGCCCTTAGTGACGCATCTTTCCTATGGGGCCAAGACTCTGCACTTCCTCCGACAGTAGCGATCCATCACGTCTGACAGATGGGTCCTATAAATCATTCAGCAAGGCTATGCCCTGCCCTTTCTTTTTGCATGTCCAAATCTTCTCCCTACATCAGAGCAAATTTTAGAAGTGCACCTGTCCATTCCGTTATAAGAGGTGCGAGTGTTACTCTCCAAAGTTGCTATCGAACGTTTTCTGAAATCTGAAAAAAGAGGGGGTTGTTACTCCCAATACTTCCTTGTGCCGAAGGAGGATGGCAATCTCTGACCTATTTTGACCTTTGTGCAGAATTCAAAATGCTCATGCTGGCCTAGATTCTGTCTGCTTAGGACTGGGGGACTGGATGGTGTCCTTAGACCTCCAGGACCTATATTTTCATATACCCATCCTGCAGTCTCGCAGACGTTACCTGCAGTTAAATGTAGACCAGGAGCACTTTCAGTTTGCTGCGCTTCCCTTCTGCCTCACCAAGGCGATGGTAGTGGTTGCATCCCACCTTTCAGAGGGCAGGGAAACCAGTTTTCCTCTACCTCGACGACTGGCTGCTGAAGACAAGCTCGCCACATCCAGTCGTAGACCACCGCCAGATGATGGTAAACCTCCTACATTGTTTAGGTTCACGAGCAATGACCCGAAGTCCCACCCGACTCCTTTACATAGGCTTTGTGTCCCCTGATGTAAGGGCAGAAATTGCTGAATATGTTCAGTTTCCTTTAGCATCTCTAGAAGACAACAGATGACTTGATGTTGATCTCATGAAAGCTATTCAAGTCGCAGGCCTTAGCGGTCAGTTGAGTTCCTATTTTCTGCCGGTGCAAGGTGATCTCTAAACATTTCAACGTCATTGAGGGCCTTCTCAGATCTTTGACTCTTCCTTCCTCTTAAATTTTGGGGAAATGCGAGTTCCTAATGGTTTTTTTTATTGGTTACAAGGTGTTTTTCTTACCTCATTGTGGTTTTTTTGCATGTTAATTTCTTTTTTAGTGCAGATGTTATTTACCATTACGGCTGAAGGTTTAGTTGTGTTTAATATCCACTTCATACTTCAAGGTTACGGACAGTAAAGCATGGTCAACAATTAGTCTCATGTAGATGGGTATTTTCATTGGACATGACGAATATATGTCTGAAATCTGACTACAAGGTGAAGGAAGTATCCGCCCTTCACAGCCAAAACAAATACAGGATTATCTTGCACAGAAAGCGAGGTATCCTAAAACTAGAGCTCGAGTCCACCTAATAGCTCGAAAACGTCCCGGCAGTGATGCATGTGAACACTCCTCCAAGAAAAGGAGAGTTTGTTTTTCTACAGTAAAATACATTTCTTTGAAACTAAAACGTACTCGCAATGGGAGACCAGTGTCAAAGAAAAATCAAAGCCTGTCTCTTTAGCTTTCTCTTATGATGGGGCTTCTCCTGCATTGATGGTGTGGGTTCGCTGCACAGTTTCTCCTTTTTTCAGTGTTGACGTCTGTGGTTCTAAATCTAGAATTCATCGGCACCAGCTGTTCAGTGTTGGATCTTAAAGCTTATTTTGCACTGGATGCCTGGATTCTGATGGGCATCTTGGCGGATACCCAGAATCAAATCACTCCCTTAGCAGATTTGGTTTTCAAGCATCCTGTTCGTCCTCGCTGGTCAGGTGAAGACACTGCTGCAGAATACTTCCAAAGTGATAATGTGAACCAGAGTTCCAAACCAATGATAGTCTTGAAACTTTTTGAAATTAGTTGGCTTTATATGGAAGAGTAACTCTACTCTTCATAATCTGTCTGATAGTATCACTGCATATTAGGAGCTGAGCTGTAGCTCTCCTAATGAATTCAGCAACACCCTGAGTAATTAGAATTTGTGGAGCAAGGCGAGAAGCCTTGCTTGAGTCCTCTAGAGGACTCATGGACCCAAGCAGAATCCTTAAGGAGCTAAGTTTCCTTCTCATCACACATTCAAGATATACATTAATTGACTTCAGAGCCTCTTGACACACAGTCCCTTGGGTAAGAATCAGAAACCTCTTCTAAGTGATATTGCCCAGATCTCAGCCTGCAGCGTACTTAAGATGGTGACTAATGCTCTTTCAGTGCTGGACGAGGAGCGTATCTGCATATTGGCTGTGCCAGGATACTCGGCTGCTTTTGAATTGGTTGGCCAGATGGCACTGCTGTCCTTTTAAAACTGCTGCATGGAGAAAAGGATATATGGTTGAGTACTAAGGCCGAAGATAATTGGTCCAGAAGGACTTCTCCGGCTGCCCATCCTGCACCCCCTCACATTCTCTGAGGCCTGTGAAGGTGCCTCAAGGGTCCCTACGGTGTCCTATGATATCAGTTGTACTTGAAGCAGTTGAGGCGTGAGGTTGGTGGTCAAATGGTTCTTCTTGATACATATGTGCTTGTGACCAGCATGTATAACTAAAACTGTCATCTGCTGAGGACGTCACCACTTGAGAAAATCTCTTTCCTGCATAGTGTTGGAACATGTGTAACTGATGTGTACTAGAGTTGAATGCAATTAAAACAGATGTCTCAGCATCTCAATGGCCGTTTCCTATTACTCATCATGCTTAGTGCGCCTTCACTTGTCTCACAGTGTCCCATTGAACATTACTTCCCCTGCTCCAGCCTGTCGCGTTTTCCCACTTTCTCGTATGGTCCTCGGTCATTGCTCCCTCCCATGCAACCTGCCTCGTTCCTATTGGTTAACGCTGTCTTCACTGTCCAGATCTCCACTAATAACTCCTTTGAGATGCAGTCTTAAGCCAAAATGGAGACATTAACAGGGCTCTTGCAATGAACCCATGCACTGATCTGTATATTGCAGTGGTGTACAAGCAGTGAGATATCCACACAGCCTGTATACTACACGTTTAATTTTTTCTTGTATTTTGCACTTATATCCATTACCGAGGCATTCACAGGGTGCTCATGATGTGCCCCTATAGTGACATGTACATTGCAACTATATCCCAGGACTGACATATTTACCTGCACCATGTACTGACCTCCCAGTACAGGGTAATATATACAGCTGTTGCAGTGTACCACTATAGTGATATACCAGTACTAGGATATTTGCAGGGTTTTCACAACTCGACTGTCCTGCACTATGCACCACTAACCTACTATTGAGGCATTCAAAGGCCCCTCACAATGCCATCCTGTTGACTTGCCCCAGTAACTGATGTCCCAATATTTGGACCTTGTCGAAGCTCTCATCTACATCTCCCCCACCACTGGGATATCACAGTTCTAAAATGCGCCTCCATTCTATCACGCCCCAGCCCCGCTACTCCAGACACGGACAGGTATCGGCCTGCAGCTGCCATCAGTAACTCAGCACTGAGCCATCTTGAGCACTTTCGCTGCGCATCTCTATTCTGCCCTGCACCGTGCATGCATGGGTACCGGAACCTGAGACATTGGCATGGCTCTATCCTCGTCCTACACTGATATACTGAGACATTAGCGGCTATTGCCGACTTCCACCTGCACGGATGCCCTGGAAAGGAAATTAAACAGTAAGCTTGTAAAAGCTCCATGAGCTGAAAACGTATTGCTGAGAACTGTGCCCCTCGCAGGTTACATGTGCAATCCGAATGGGTGATAGCTCAGAAGCTGAGAGTAGGGGTGGGCGAAGTTCCTGTGTGGAAAGCGCAAGAAGTTTTCCCATTTTGTTCCCTGCTCGTAGAGAGGAATTGGATCTGCGAGCAGAAAAAAACACAAAAATACGCCGTTGATTTTTAAAACACTGCGAGGGGCCGGGTGGGCTCTGTGTTTACCTCGGTACTAAGCGCATGAACATTGCCAGCCCCTCGGTGCGTGTCTGCCAGCTCCCCCACCCTGTGTAAAGTGTTTGCCCGCAGTGTCCTCGCGGCACGCAGGTGCCTCGTTCGAGTTCCCTACTGGGATCAGTTCTTTTTGAGAGCCCTGTTAGGGGCCGGCCATTGTAATTCTCAATCTTACTAGCATTAAGTTCATTAAAATGGCGGCCCGCTTTTGATACTGCCGGGTGACCGTAGAATTAATCGTTCCTTATCTTCCTCGGTGCCTGGAACTGGTGATGCTCGCGCCACCGTGCTGCAGAAGGTAAATGGTGTAAGAATAAAGCGGTGTGTGTGTGTGTGTGCTGGTGCTTCCAATACTGGGTGTGTTTAAGGAAAGCCTTTGCTGCTTCGGCCGTGATATATCGGGTTCACATCTGTGCCAAAGGCTCCTATGCTGTGCTCTTGTTATGAACCTAGTATGTCCTGCTTCATGCCACTTCTACGTCTGTGAGGCGCGTGAGTAGAGCTGGTCTTGTCAGGTAACTGTACCTTGTATGACCACCAGTGACGCTTGTATTGTCACATGCTGCTCGTGAAGCTCGTACTGTCACGTTTCACTTGTCCTCTGCGCTACGAAAACTTCCCTTGTCACATACAGTACCAGTGCTGTGTTTTAAGGAAGCAGATGGCTTTAAGTGGGCCGGGTCCTGCCGGTGCTCAGCACCGGCAGTTCTAAATAGCAGGTGCTGAAAAGGTTCTCCATTTTTGTCCATACCCTCGGGGTGAAAAAAAAATCCTAACTCTTCAGCAGTGCCACCCTTCACTGCCTTTGTTGAATAGTTCTTTAATAGTCTCTCATGTCAGAACTGAAGCGTTTTCAGTGTTATATACAACGAAGCTGTAGTTGTTCACTTCTCAAATTTCATATTCCACTATACTAATTCACCACTAATCCTTTATGGGTTCCGGAGTAGCGTGCTACTCGCCAATAAAGCGCTTCAACACCCCATCAGGGTTACAAGCGCTATATAAATACAAACCTTTTCCCTTTTCTACCCCTCCCCAACCCTTCTCCATCCAAATAACTGACTAGCATATCCACCACTTTCATATTTCACTATACTAATTTAACACTAATCCTTATGGGTTCCAGAGTAGTGTGCTACTCACCAAAAAAAGCGCTTCAAACCCCATCAGGGGTAGCAAGCACTATATAAATACAAACCTCTTTTCCCTCTTCTATCCTGCCGCTACCCTTCTCTATCCAAATAACTGAATAACATATCCACACTCAAATTACTTCATATTTCACTATACTAATTTTCAACACTAATCCTTTTATGGGTTCTGGAGTAGGGTGCTACTCGCCAGAAAAGCGCTTCAACACTCCTTCAGGGGTAACAAGCGCTATATAAATGCAAACCTTTCTCCCCCTTCTATCCCTCCGCTATCCTTCTCACTCCAAATAACTGACTAATATCCACCACTCAAATTATTTCATATTTCACCATACTAATTCACCGCTAATCCTTCATGGGTTTCCGGAGTAGCGTGCTACTGCCCAAAAAAACCCCAAAAGGCGCTTCAACACCCCATCAGGGGTAACAAGCGATATATAAATACAAACCTTTTTTCCTCTTCTATCCTTCCGCTAACCTTCCGAATCCAAATAACTGACTAACCTATCCACCACTTTAATTACTTTCATATTTCACTATAATAATTCAACACTAATCCTTTATGGGTCCCGGAGTAGCGTGCTACTCGCCAAAAAAGCGCTTCGACGCCTCGTCAGGGGTAGTAAGCGCTATATAAATGCAATTACAATACAATCATATGCAACTAACAACCATTGACAAAGCCAATAGTCCTGGCTTGTAGGTGTAATGTCACTTCTTGTATTATATATCTGGACGCAATGACTAAAGCAACAAAATACCAGTCGGGCGGCGCGCTAAGCACAGATTTTTAGTTTAGGTGTTAAGCCACGACTCCTTGACAGGACCCCGCACACACAGTTTTTTCATCCCACTTAAAGCCCCGAGGAAGCTTGTCCTGTGTCGTGCTGCACTTTTGCTGAATTTTAGGGAAACTGATCTCATCACTTGTCATCATAGGCTATGTGCGAGGGTAGCTTGTCCTGCTACATCAACGCGGTGCGCCTGCGAGGCTCATCCTGTCACACGTGGAACCTGCGCATTGTGTTATGGGAGCTCCTTCCGATGCACGCAGCCGCCGGCGCCCGTGCTGAGTGAGGGAATCTTCTAGCGCGTGCTGTGTTCGTGCAGTGTTCGAGGAGCTCTCTCTGTTCCTGTGCTGTGTTTTAGAGGCTTGCCCGGCCTATGCAGCACCTGACGGTAGCAGGAAGTCGTCTCCCGGGTCATCCCCCTGCCGGGACGGGCCCGGTTCCCTAGGGAAAGTCTCGGAGGGCGGGGCCCGCGCCCTGACAGCAGGTGGCGAGGGAGAAATATGGCCCTATATAGCGTGCGTGTGAATGGTCCGCAGCGGCGGCCGCTGCTCGGCTCCTCGCACCGCTCCCTCCGCGCCCTTATCTCCTGGGCCACAGCAGATGACACTGGGGGCAGCGGGGGAGCCGGGCTCCCACGCTCTGGGGCAGGTGCTCTGCGCACATGCACGATGGCAGAGATTACACCGGCCCTGGGAATGGCCGCCGAGCAGCCTGCGTCATTTTATTGCAGCGCAGTCTTATTTGTCTTCGCTCCGGATTCGTGTTTACAGCGTTAATAAATCCTTTCCATGCCAGGCCTGCACCTGGAGGAGGGGGGTCACCTGCTTTGATTATTTATTTAATCCCAATATGCAAACAGGTATGGTGTATCTGAAACTATATTCCACACTGCAGGGCGCGTTTTCATTCTGGGAGGGGTCCTATCTCACACCAAGGCCACCGCTTTTTTTGTTGTTTTTTAGGACTTCCTCTGTCTTTTGGTTTTTTATGTGCAGTTTTTATATAGTGCGAACTGAGCCCAAGCCATCAGAGCGCTTTACATAAGCACCAGTTACATTGCACAAGGTCAGTTTCATGTTTTTTGTGACGGGGAATTAAGTGTTTGCCCACAGTCACGGGATGTTGAGCCGACGACAGGGCTCGACCCTGGTTCGCCAGTTCCAAAGTCGGGAGTTCTAACGCACATCCCCTCCAAATGGGTTTGGACTTGGGAGGGGATGTCCCCAGCCCAGATGTCTCAGCTCTCCGGCCGAAGGTCATTAATTTGTGGCCCAGATATTTGCACGCTCTGCATACTGTCAGCTCTGAAAACCTGAAGGGGCTAAGGGGTGGCTATTCCCAGGGTCTTCTTTCTCGTTCTGTGGGCAGCTTTCCCTAGGACTCTGCCCTTCGAGGTATCCTAGATACTAGTTTGCCCTTCCAGATCTTGCAGTGTGAGCTGAGATCTTTTCACTAGCTCCACGAGGGCTGTTTCTGATAGATTTCTAACCACAGGTTCTTCACCTTTTGAATATTTCCTTCGGCATCAGAATGGATCCGTACAAAGCCCAAGCAGTGCCCTTGCACGCTGAAAGGTGGTGCCTTGCACTTTCGTGCCATCACTCCGCTCCATAATTGATTCGTGGGGGCCAAATAGGCTTGACGTATGCACGTTGACATCAGTTCCTTTCAGCGCCAACAGATGTGGATCCGGAGCTACCCCTCCTCTCTTTCAAGATTGGATTTGTAATTTTTCCAAATATTTTTTCCCCTCAGAATGCTAAGGAAATGTCCCCTCCCAAATCTACAGGGCTTAAGCCTTGTGAGGAATGTCTCAAATAAATATCTGTGACAGACCCCCTTATGGTGCCTGGGGTTAGATCACAATTCTAAGGCATCTTGCTATACCCCAAGGCCATACGGGATAGTGAAGTGGAAGCTCTTCGTCACGACATACAGCAAGACTCCATGCTGTACTAGGTCTAAGGGGAGATCCTGGTCCGCTCTCAAAGCCGTTCCCCGGCAGGTCATTGTCGAGATCCAAATCTTCGGGTAAGTCTAAGAAAAAATGAAAGAAGTCAAAGCAGGCCTCTGCCCTTCCCGCCACTGAGCAAGGGCATCCGTGTGCATCCTGGACTCATTCCTGCAGTCGATCCTTTGAAGCCAGTTCCAGACCCCGCACTGCAGCCTGAACTCCTAGGGCCACTGGGCAAATCCTCAAATCCAGAAGTTTTGAGGTGCAATGTTTAACATTTTTCACACATTATCGGTTTCGTCTGGCGCTCCCACTGGCCCCAAGAAGCCGGGAGGTCTTCCAGCTGGGTATCGCCAGCGGGCCCTCCCTGAGCACTAGTTGGACTCTCTGCAACTGTATTTGACATCGGTACTGTATTGTCCTTCTGCACCACCCCACAACTCGATCCACCAATGCTGGCACCACCGACTCTGGACGACGACAGAGGCCAACCCACAGTGCTGTCTGACTCGGAGACGGCGACACACTGATGTCAGCCGAGTCGGCGGCCAGCTCCTCTTGCGCTCAGCTAATCAGCAACCCTTCCGACTCTGATACAATGCTTTTGCCCCATGGAAGGGCGCATTTTCTTCACAAATTGTTTGCCACGGAATCAGACAATGACACATATCTTGGAGATGAATTGGTCCAGCCCAACCACGAGGACAACTGGTATGAGGATCTCCAAGATACCAGTAGTCTGGTCACTGCTCCAGATACTGGGCTGGATTCCCCTCCGGGCCGTGCTACAGTAGGTAGTGCCTCATTCGTAGTGGAGATTCAAGTGGCAGCAAAGGTGCTTCACCTTCAGCTCCCTTCTGAGGAGGTCAAGACCAATGTATCGAACAAGGTGCTGCAGCCTGGCCAGACTAGTTGTGAGTCCCTTCTCTGCATTAATGAGGCCCTGACCAATACCGTTTTGGGGACCTGGGCCAAACCTTGTTTGGCGGCCCCAGTTAACCGTCTGCAGTGGAGTCAGACTTACCCAGCATTTGAAAGGAGATTCTTTGACTCTCCGAGTCATTCTGGACAAAATAGAGCAAAAAGGTTTGAGGCGTAGCCAACACGTGTTTTGCCCCCTATTATTGGCCTTTCGGCCTGGGGCTTCTTCAGGGCGTGATAGTTTAAAATATATTCTATTGAATTAAGGTTCCTTTAGTGGCTCAACACTAAGGGCGGTAACCCTTCACGCTTGGTAATCCAGGAAAAGTTCTGCATTCGCTTTCGGATTTGTGGTATTCAGTTGGCGCGGGTTCAATACAAGGATTTTTTCATAAAGATTACGAATACTCTTATTTGTCCTGGCACACTTCTCAGTTACCCAGCACCCCATGCCTGAGAACCTTGTAATACAGGCCTCGGATGGTAAGGTAAACCGTAATCCAAAAGGATTTAATTCTTTGGCAAGAAAGTTTTGTTCCAACAGCTTAGCCCTCAGTTCTGTGAATGCAAGCTGTCTCTTGGGCTGCTATATACATGCCCTGTGGGACCCAGTGGCCCAAGTTCTGCCGGTTGTCACGGAGGATGCTCATGGAATCCTTTCTCAAGCCATTTAAGACAGTCGGGATGCAGCAAAATTGACAATTCGTTGTGGGTTGGGCACCACTGACTTCCTTGGATGCAGTTCACTGGCTTTTCGGGGATGTCCAAGCTAGCCTAATGGACATGCCTTTTGATGGGTTCAGGAGACCAGGGCCACAGTACTCTCCTCGAGCCTATCAGCCCCTCTTTTTAGCGGCATCAACAGTTTCACCCTCTCCATGGCTTTGGTAGGGGCTTTCAGCACCATCAACACATACAGACAGTGCAGCAATCCTTTCAGCCCTTTCTTGGGCTCTGATGCGGTTCCCACAGACCATGGGGACAACAGGGGCAGCGTACAGCTCTCTCTTCAGCCCCTCTGGCTGCCGCAGCCTTCAAACCTCTTTAATGTGACTTTGCTGGCACACAGCCACCTTTCAGAGTCAGGATCCCGCACTTTCTGCCAGGATGCCAGGCACTAATTTTTGATAAGTGGGTCCTGCAAATTTATCAGCAGGGTTACGCTTTACCATTCCTCACAACCCCGCCACACTTTCCACCATCCTCAGACCGCCGGCCTACGGAGGATGGTCATCTCCCTTTTGCAGCTGGAAGTGCAGGCTCTTTTGGCCAAAAGAGCCGGAGAGAAGGTGCAGACGCAGAAGTTGGTTGTGGTTATTATTCCTGCTACTTCTTGGTACTGGAAAAAGGAGGCCTCTGCCCCATCTTAGACTTTTGCCCTTTCAATGCCTTCCTGCGGATGGACAAATTCAATGTCTTACTCTGGCCTAGGTCTTGTGTGCCCTAGACCCTGGAGACCAGATTGTAGTGTCAGAATTGCAGGATGCTTATTTTCACATCCCTATCCTGCAGGCCCACAGGCGCTATATGGGGTTCACACTGGGGGCAGGATCATTTCTAGACTGCTGTGCTCCCCTTTGGCCTCACCAGTGCCCCTCGGATGTTCACAAAAGTGAAGGCAGTCGTTGCAGCACATCTTCTCAGGTTGGGCACCCAGTCTTTCCATACCTTGATGACTGACTGCTGAAGTCAGGCTCACCCAGGCAGTCATCACCAACCTGCAGATTGCAACGATGCTTCTAACATCGTTGGTGTTCTCTAAAAATGTGCCGAGGTCACACCTGACTCCTTCGCAGGCACTCCCCTTCATCGGAGTCATTCAGAACACTATGCAGTTTTGCGCCTATCTACCGGAGCAGAGAATCCAGGACATCTGGGCTAATCTTATTGTTTCAGCCCCGGTAATGGATTTCAGTGACTGATGGCCTCCTGTTTCCTGCTGGTCAAGCACGACAGATCGTTTGTGCGGACTCTGGAGTGGGAATTGAAATCCTGGTGGGCACAGCACCAGGAGGATCTCTCTGATCAGGTCCAGATTTTGGAGGAAACTGGAAAAGATCTGCAGTGGTGGCTGCTGGACCACAGTTGGGTCAGTGGCAGACCCTTCTTCCTATCTCGCCCAGGGCTGAGGCTCCTGGGTTGGTATGTCCATCTGGAAGAGGTGGAGATCAGAGGCCTCTGGCAGAGGCTCGACTCCACATCAGTCTGTTGGAGCTTCAAGTCACCCGCTTGACTGTGAAAGTCTTCGCTCCATCTATCACAAGGAGACTGGTGCTGGTGCTCATGGACCACACCACTGACACATGCTACTGTGACAAGCAGGGCAGGGTGGGGTCTTGGGCCCTGTGCCAGGAGGCCCTGCGCCTCTAAACTTGGCTGGAATGTCAGAATTTCCTGATGGTATGCCACCTGGTGGGATCTCTGAATGCTAGGCAGGCAAACTCAGCCGTCAACACTTTGTGGACCACAAATGGTAGTTGCATCCGGAGATGACACAAGGACTCTTATGAGAATGTGGAAAACCTGGGCTCAGTCTCTTTGCCAATGACGAGAACTCGCAATATCAGCACTTTTGCGCATTGGAGTTTCCAGGGCATCTCTAGCAGGAAAGGTGGAACTCGGGACTTTTGTACGCCTTTCTGCCAATACCTCCCCTGCCCCAAGTTCTGAAAAAGATCAGGAACAACGGGGTCCAAGTCATCCTACGGGGCACGGAGAGTATGGTATTCCGAACTCCAGGCCATGATCATCTGTCCTTCAATCAGGTTGTCCCTTTTGGAGGATTTCTGTTGCAGAAGTAGGACAGGGTCCTTCACCCTACCCTGCGCAACCTCCACCTCCATGCTTGGAGATGAAGCTGTGACAGTTGAGGGCCTTTAATCTTCCTCCTTAGTTTGTTGATATCATCTTGGCAGCCAGGCGTCCCTTAACCAAGTCTGTTTAGGCCTGTCATTGGGGCAAGTTTGTGGCTTGGTGTGCTACCAAGCAAATTGATCCACTTTATGCTAAATGTCCGAGATGTTGTTTGTGTTGACATAGCCCAGCAAGGACTTCTTTGGGCACTGTTGAAGGGTATCTGTCGGCACTTACACCCTTTTTTAACGGTTGCCAACCAGCCCTCGTTGTTAAAATCACCCGCTGTGATAGTTTGCCTTTAGAGTTTGCAATATGTTTCTTACTTTTCCGTTTATTTCCAATGGGATTTCTGTTTAAATCCAATGGGATTTAAATTAGTTTCTTAAATTCCTCATGTGTGCTCGATTTGAACCTCTGCATAGCTATAGTTTCCGGCTACCTAACCTCATGACAGTGTTTCTTGTCTCTATAACATCAGAATGGCGGTTGAGCGAGCTACAAGCCCTCTCTGTCGACCCACCTTACAAAAATTTCTACCCAGACAAGCTGGTTCTACGAACTCAAGCCTCCTTTCCTTTGAAAATGGTGATTCCATTTCATGTCGGGAAGAACATCACCCTTCCTGCTTTCTTTCCTCCAACTCAGCCCTGTAAGGAGGAGGAGAGACTCCATCAGTTGGATCCAAAAAGGCTCTTAGTTTCTATAGTGATTGTACCAGATAACACTAGGTAGACGATCAGCTCTTTATTGCGTTCACTGTAGTGACGAAAGGCAAGACAGTGCAGAAAAAAACCCATCTCTCACTGGATCGTGCTGTGTATCGGCCTTGTAGGGTCAATCTACGTGGGGGTGCCTGTCCTGGACATTTGCCAGGAGACTACGTGTACGGCGCTCCATGCATGAAGCACTACTGTGCACTGCCGGGTCTGTCGCGAATGACACTTTGCCCACTCAGTCCTGCAGAACTTTTTGGTTTGAGTCAGCTCAGAGACCCACCACCTGGCGGTACTGCTTTGGTATCTGTTCAAAAGGTGAAGTATTTGCTTTTAGAAGTCGCTAGCTAAAGATCTAGTTACTTACCTTTGGTATCGCTCTTTCTATTAGAGATTCTATCTAACCATAGATTCCTCACAACTCTCCCCATTCCGTGAACTGGTCTTGTCACATGAAAATATCCCAATCCAGGAATCTGCATTCTTGTCATGAGAAACTCGGCTTGGCTCCACATCTGCAGGTGCGAAAGTGCAAAGAAAGTAATTGATGTCAGCGCTCATGGTGATGCCTATATAGGTCCGTGCACGTACCATCTGTCATGGAACAATGTAGACACAGAACCTCTGTGCTACATGCCAGCGCACAGGGGTATTGCTGAAAAAGTTTCCCGATCCAGGCTGACCCCGGGGAAGTATTCAAAAGGTGAAGAATCTACAGTCAGATGGAGTCTATACCAGAAAGAGCATTACCAAAGGTAAGCAACTTATTCTTTACTATCACTCCTTCTATATCTTTTTTTCCAACATTCCTATATTGTTACCAAAATTCTTTTTCACAGCATTGGTGGGTCACCTGACAAGCTTGGTATGGCCAGGGAAAAATCCACAAATAAAGTTGACAATGCTTATCATTCCATACGATAGAGGGGATGTTTCTGTGCTGGATTTCGAGCTCTATCACGTGATTGCACAGGCTCATTATGCCTTGTATTGGCATCTACCTCGCCCGCTTTTACCACACATTGTTGCTGAGGCAATCGGATACACTGGCAAAATCCCTAAATCAATGAGCCGTCAGCTCGAAAGAGAGAATTTCAACAGTGTCATTCACCACAAGGGCTTGGGAAGCTCTCCGGAGGAAGAATGGTTTGCCTGTTTGGTGTCCCCAGCCCACTTGAGAACAGCTTTGCTTTCTCATCAAGTTTGGAACAGATGGTGTTGCCCACTCTGACACATGTAGAGCAACTCTTTTAGGACCAATTGTTTTTATCTATAGAGCAGCATAAGTATCTTGCCTATAGCAACCCTCTGGACATATTTGTATATGTGTATTGAGACTGATAAATGCTTTAAAAGCCCATTATCCACTCTTCCCTGAGGAACTCAGAGCTCTGGATCCACTTACCAGCACAATTACTCTGGAGGGTACAAGAGGATTAGTTGAGCTATATGAGTAGTTTGCTGAGAATAGAACAGATGTGATGCTATTGGTGGTGGAAAAATGGGCTACAAGTGTTAAAGAACAATGCTCAGAAGATACGTGGGCATATTGCTGTGCAAAACTGCGCTTATATTAGATAATTATAGACATAGACTGATGCATTTTACGTTCTTCCATAGGATATACATGATTTCAGAGTAATTGCATCGGATAGCTCAGAAAACATCATACATTTCAGAGGTGTTGGACGCCATGCGCTGGTTTGTGCATTTGGCCTGGTCATTGTTAGACTTTACATCCTTGGCGTAGTATTCCCCCAAATTGTTTGCCTTCACCCCCTCCTTTTTTTCCTAGTTTATTTCTGTTGTTCAGTGCTAAAGTGCTTATGCTCTCTCTTTTAAACATGGCAACATTAAGCTACACCTAATTGGCACATTTAATTTATTTGTAAGTCCATAGTAGATGGTACTGCCTGTACCCAGGGCCTATAAATTAAATGCTACTTGTGGGCCTGCAGCACTCAGTAGCCTTTAAAACATGTCTCAGGCCTGCAAATGCAACCTACATTGCAGTTTTTAAGCTGCCATTTCGACCTTAATCGATCAATCAGGGGTTTATAAAGTGCTGCTACTCACCCATGAGGGTCTATAGGCGCGGTCAGGGGCTGCTGAATCATCTGGGCGCTGGGATTCAGTTGAACAGCCAGGTCTTGAGATCCTTCCTGAATTGGGTCAGTGACGTGATTTGCCTGAGGTGGAAAAGCAGGGTGTTCCAGGTCTTGGCGGCAAGGTGGGAGAAGGATCTTCTTTCGGCTCTAGTCTTGTGGGACGGTGGCCAGGGCCAGTTGGGCGGAGCAGAGGTGTCTGGCGGGTACGTGGAATGAGAGGCAGTGGTTCAGATATGCAGGTCCTGTGTCGTGAAGGGCTTTGGATGCATGTGTGAGGAGCTTGAAAGTTATTCTTTTGTTCACTGGGAGCCGGTGGAGTTCTCGAAGGTGTTACGTGATGTGGCTGCGGCGGGGGATGTTGAGGACCTAGAAAAATAAACCTTTTTGCAAGCCTAAACCTTCCTTTTTAATACTTATAAGTCACCCCTATGGTAGGCCCTAAAGTCTCATAGGGCAGGATGCATTGTATTTAAAAAGTAGGGCATATGTACTTAAGTTTTACAAGTCCTGGCAGTGACAAACTCCTGTTTTAAGGCCTATCTCCATTGACTAACACTGGGTTACTTTATTGCATTTATTAAGGTGATAATTTTAGATTGGGAGCAAATAGAGCTATGCTCTTTACGCTCAAATGAATTGTAATTTAAAATCCTTTTTAATGGTGAAGTTGGATTTTAAGTCACAATTCTGAAAATGCCACTTTTAGAAAGTTGTCATTTTCTTGTCCTAACTTAACTGTGTCTTTTGTCAGTTTACCGGGTCACGTGACTGTGAATGGCTCTGCTGTTGGGGGTTTGGGTATTGTTTCCAGACAGTAACTCAAAGGGGGCTTGGGTGTGGCCAGGATGTGCCATCAAGGCAGGATGACTGGGGGGGGGGGGGGGGTGGGGGGCTGTACCCATTCCCACCTACACTTCAAAGGGCTTTGCCTCCTGCACACACAAGGGAACCTGACACCAGGCCTGCCCTGCATTTTGTCACCCTAGACAGTTTGGAGCCTAAACAGGGGAAGAACTGTCCAGAGCCAGATGTGTGCACACACACAAAGGCTGGCATCAGGTATAAATATTGAACCTACAGAGCCACTTATCAGAACACTGCTGTTGGTCTGTTAAAGTTACAGAAGAAGACTGCCCTGCTGCTGAGAATGAAGACTGGACCTGCTTGCTTTCATCCCAGGCTAACCAAAGTGACTCCAAGGGTCAGTTGGCTGGCCTCTTGGGTGAGCTGCAGGGACACAACAAGGTTAGAGGCCTCCCTGCAACTGCACAACTAACTTGCTTCAACTGGACCTACCCGAGTCCTGCTGGAGTTAGTTCCTGATCCCCAAGAGGTGCCTCCCCTTGACTGGCATAAGAGTTTACTGCTCTGCATTAAAGACTGAAAATCCTGAAGTTTGGGCTCCTTGCAACTGAGAACGAGCCTGTTCATGCCAAGACAGCTGCCTGCGACGACCACCAACACGGACCTCCGGTTAGACTTGCTTTTCACACTACAGTGACCACCAGTTGCCACCAGCAACTCGAGCTGCACATCACACTACAGCAGTGACAGCCGGTGGTTACTGTCAATGCTAATCTACAGAAACGACCGTCTGGGACGCCAGACTGGCTCTTTGTGCTACAGCGACAACGCTCTACCTGCTCCTTGCGGCATCCTCCACCACAAACGGAACTCTTCATGCTAGACTCGGAAGGTAACTCTTCAGTGGGACTAACCTGGTCCCTGTACCCAACACGCACTCAATCACGGTTGGCCTGAACTTGTGACTTTCCTCCCGGTCTAGCACGACCAGATGACGCTTTGTGCTTTTAAGCGCTATTTCCACTAAAAACTTTAAAATTCGATATCTTCAGTTCTACTGATAGGACTATTGTCATCCTGGTATCATTTTATTTATTTTATTATTGTGATGTTGTTAGTTTATTACCATTTGTATGCTCTAAAAATTCTTTCCATATTGTCTCCAAGTTAAGCTTGACTGCTTTTGTGCCAGACTACCAGAGGTTTGAGCACAGGTTTATTTAGTGACTTTTGTGGTTCACCCTGACAAGGATTGTGGTTGTTGCCTGAGTGGGGCTCCACTCCCCTCAGCCAGTAACACAGTTTCTTAAAGTAATGTGCAGGAATGTATGATTTCTGACGAAATATAGAGGGGGGGAGCTTTTTATTAGACGTTGATATATGTAATACTGGTCACTCCCTTGAACATGCTGCGTTGACTTGTGCTGGTGTCCTTGAATCGAATTGACAGCTTTCTGCCCTTTTACTGTTGGCAAGATGATGGGTGGCACTTGGGTAGTGGAGATATCCTCTTCCAAAGGTGATGGGCTGGATAAGAGATGCCCTATGTCTAACTCTGAAATCTAAGCCACATTACTAGCAGACAAAAGTAACCCTAAAGACATTTGGGAACTCTCCCTAGAATACTGTAGAATGCACTGTGTGTAGCGGCTTCCGATGTAAGATCATGATGATTGCTTGTGCAGATGCTGTTTATGATTGACCAGGCCATCGGTGGGCTCCATCCCAGCCAGATCTTGCTCATATGTCCTGGATTGACAACGGATGTGTGGACTGTCACAGAGATGAACACTAGACCTATTATGAGTCTCACCGGCCCTTGGAAAGAGATGCAAATGTATAATCTTGATATTGTGCATTTGGAACTTCTATGATGATCATGGCCTTGTTATGATGAGGTGTTTTTTTTATTAAAAAGCAATTCGAAAAATTGTTTGAAGAGCACTTTTCTAATACTTTTACAAGCAAAGATAGAGACATAGACTGCAAGTTTTTACGATCCATACAAGTTTCTAGGAGGTTTTTCATGGTTGCTTTCCAGTCATCAGGGAGCCCACCCTGCCCAAATAGAATGATGGGGTGCAGCTCCCTTTGTCTGGAGGCTCTAAGGCTGTGGAAGATGTTGGATCCTCATGATCCCTCTAACAGACAATAACCTGGCGGCTTCCCTGACTATCATAGCAGATTAACTTGGCAAATGTTGCCTTACAAAGCACGAGTGGCATCTGTTAAAATAAGTGGCACAGGGCATTTTCACTCAGTGGTGCGTGTCACTGGTAGATCATTTCGTTACCTCAGAGAACACTCAATTTGTGGTGTGTTGCGCCTTGGAGGTCCCTTCTTGAGGAACTCTGAGACACATTCTATTTTCAGTGAGACTCTGGCCACCTTTACACATTTTCACCTATGCCATTGATTCCGCAAGTCTTGAAGAAGGTCAAGCAGAACCGAGCAAAGCTCACCTTGATAGTTCTGACCGAGCCGCAAGAGTCTAGTATTCAGACACCCTGAATCTAAGTAGATGCCCTGCACTTTCGATACCTATTTCAGAGGACAATATGGGAGTTGGTTTCACCACAATTTATGCCAGAGTTGAACCAACTGAGATTTTTGTCAGAGGTGATTAATTTTTTCTGACTGCTCACCATCCACCCACTAAGTTCAGCTCTCAGGCCACTGGTCTACATTTGTTGCCTGGTGGGAAGAAAGGCAAGTCAGCCCTTTGCAGACTCTGCTGTCTAATGTTCTTCTTTTAGTACGTTCTTTTGCCCAGGAAGTCTTTGATGTGGGCACTGCAAAAAGTTACTTGTTGGCCCTTTCGACCTTTATTTATTTGCCTGATCATCCCGACGTATTCTAGTCCCCAGTTGTGATGTTTCTAATAGGGGCTGCCATATAGTATTTCTCATGGGTCCATTTATTATGCTGCAGTAATACCTTCATTTGGTTATTAACTTTTTGTTGTGTGCTCACTTTGAACTAATACACAATTACACCCTGAGATCTTTAACACTTAAGACTCTCTCTATTATCACTTCTGCACCTTGATGAGATGAAGGCATTTTCTGTCCAGCCAACGTATACAACCTTTTCTCTCCAGACAATTTATTACTTCGAACTTAAGCTTCATTTCTCTCGAAATGGTGTCACCCTTTTATGTGGGGAAGTCAATCACGCTTCCTATGTATCCTCCTGTAAGTCCTCGTACGATCTGTCTTCCTGGTAGGGCTGTGCGAACTCATCACCCGGGTCACACAGTCATTATCAATGTCACTCCCAAATAGGGAATGGAGAGAGTGTTGTTGACCTTGTGGTAATTCAAGTGGGGATGTGACGCCTCAGGTGGATTCGGGTGCAAGGTCGGACCGGCATTGGAAAAAACAATCAGGGCGGCCTACGCAGGTGGTGAGGTAAACCTCGGCGGCGACGTGCCTGGAGCCAGCATGGGTCTGGATGTCATAGAGGAGTCAGAACAAGAGCTGGCAGCAAGATAGGCTCTGAGGATCCAGCTGGCACTATCCGGATTGATAACGCGGGCACTCGGGAAATGGCCGAAGGGCCAGTAGCCGAGTTCCAGCTGTGGGCTGCTTTTTTGGGCAGCCTGGGGGCTGTCTGTGCTGTTAGGGTGCCGCTAGCGGCCCAGTGGGTGCCTGAGTGGCCTTTCTAGAGGCAGATGGGCTGGCCCATTAATGTATGCTGATTGAGCGGGGGCAGGGGCCTGAGCAGAAGTGGTCTCACTTGCATTCATGTGTGGATCAGCAGTGTGAACTAATCTGTGCATTTTTTTTTATCTAAGTGAAGTTAATAAAACATGCCCCCCACCCCCTTTCTTTTCATAAAACTTTGCTGAAGCAGTGTTTTGCGGAAAGGCAATACGCAAATGTGAGACACTTTTTTTTGCTGTCACAGGTAGAAAGCTCTCTGCTCTTTAGGGTGCGTCAGAGGGAATCGTTGGGCTCTAAAGAGCCAGAGCATAACAGCACAGAACTCTTCAAGCTGTATGTCCCGGAAATATTTTTGATTCGATGATATGAAGAAAGGGAAGGTAGCTCAGAAACTGACATTGTCCAGGTGGATTGTCCTTTGTAGCATGCTGTGCTACGCTTTGGCCAAAATGGAGAATTCAGAGGGCCTTTGGGCTCTTTCCATCCCTGGTAAAGACTGCTTCTACTACCCTGGCTAGAGGTGTTCCAGTGTTGGAAGCCCACCAAGCTGCTACGCGAGCATATGTCCATACCTTTACCAGGCTTTAATGTCCCAGTTCCATTCTTGAATTGACTGTCACTCGTTGGAAAGAGCAGAAAATTTCTATGTTTTATATAACATCAGAGTGCTGGGGTGGCACCTATATTGCGCTCCGTGTCGTCACGTCTGAAGGCGGAACTGAGTGATGACGGAGGCTAATGACGCCACCTGCCAGTCTTCATGAGATTTTGTATAATTTTCTGGATCCAGAGTCTGGTGCCTAGACATTCAAAAAGTGAGCAATCTGTGGTTAACTAGAGTATACACCAGAAAGAGCGTTATTCAAGGTAAATAACTTGTTCTTTTGGACAACACTGGGTACTTGGTATCTTCTGGGTTAGGAGTGGTTGCATCAGACAAAAGAAAATTGCCTTTGCCAATAAAACACAAATGAAGTTATTGGCATAACTGAACGTAGAAATATTGTCAAATTTTGGTTTTTGATCATTTTTTAAATATATTTTTATTAACTTTTATTAAAACAAGCTCACAACACCCAAAGAGGTAATCAGTTTGCTAATCCTGCAATATAGCAAATAACCGAAGGAGAGTAATACACATTAATTCAGTATGTCTAAAACAGGGCATATTGATACAATGGCAACCAGTTATACAGACACTCGTTTTGTAAATATAATACGACAAACTAATATTGAAAAGAAGACAAACCAAAGAAAAGCATTTATACACTATATATTGAAAGAAGGAGCCCTTTCTCTGCCGTCTAGATTGTATATTTTAAAAGAATTTCTTTCTGGGTAGTATCAAGCCTTATTTATTTATTTGAGTTTTATATAGCGCTGGCTAGACCCGGAGGTATCAGAGCGCTTTACATAAGGTTCCACAAAATTACATCAGTTACAAGTTACATCAGTTACAAGAAAACATTTCAAGAGCGTCGGAAGATGAAATTAATGGAACTTAGAAGGGAAAGGTGTGGGGTAAAGGTGTAGGAGGGAGAAAGGATGGAGATAGGATGGATGGAGAGACGAAGGAGAGTCTGCCCAAAGTCCGGCTGGGTAGGTGACGGCCGAGGGGGAAGTCCACAGCCCATCTCCTCTATAGCTATCAGGTAGCTCCACCGGGCATCAGTCAAGCGGCTAGGTCTCAATGAGAAAACAATTAGAGAGCAAAGAGGAGGGATAAATGGAGCATAAAGGAGAAAGTGGGTGGAGTAAAGGGGTAGGAGGGAGAGTACGACGGAGAGACGAAGTAAGGTCTGCCCAATGTCCGGCTGGGTAGGTGACGGCCCAAGGGGTAGTCCACAGCCCATCTCCTATAGCTATCAAGTAGCTCCACCGGGCACCGGCCAAAAAGCTAGGTCTCAACGGTCAGAGGTAGGTTCACAGATTCGGTATCCTGAAGGGTAGGCCGGATGGGGGATGTAATCGAGGTCTGGTCGAAGTCCGGTTTTTTCCTCAGAGGAGTAGCACGACGTGGTAGGGAACACTGTGGCAGCCATCTTGGGGTCAGGCAAGGGATTCTGACCTTGGAGTTAGAAACAGCCGGTTCCCATTTTAGTCTTTCGCTCGAGGGGAGGGGGTGTTTGTTGTGCAATGGAGCATGCTTGAGGC
Organism: Calotriton arnoldi; assembly: GCA_963921515.1. Classification (NCBI taxonomy): domain Eukaryota; kingdom Metazoa; phylum Chordata; class Amphibia; order Caudata; family Salamandridae; genus Calotriton; species Calotriton arnoldi. The sequence goes on from CAWUFW010004717.1 coordinate 666,533, forward strand.
CGGAGTCAGTGTCCGCTTGCCTCCCGAGGAGGAGAGTATATCTGAAAGAGACACGTTAGTGACAGATTCCTTACCTTAGAATATCCCCAGGCGTCAGGCTGGATCCGGAAAGTTTTTGCGTAGCAGTACCCTTGCGCGTCGGTAGGCGGCGTCGTGCGGCTCCGCATCCGTCGCCGTGATCGCCGGGATGACGTCGCGGGCAGTACTTAGACGCCGCCCCTGCGCGCTGACGTCAGTTCTTCTTTTTCCGCGCCAGTAAGCGCAGATCCGGGAAGAGCAGTGCCCTAGTCAATTTTTGACTAACTTTTTTTGTGAATTTTTTCACTGTTTCTTCATCGAGTCTTCACGACTCCTAGGTGTTGTAGGGATCCCCGGCTTCAAGCCATGCGGAGCCTGTGGTCGCATGATGTCGATCACAGACCCGCATCTGGAGTGTCTCTTCTGTCTCGGCCGAGACCACGACACGAAGTCGTGCCCTGACTGCCGGAAACTTCACCCGAAGGCTTTGCGAGAGCGGTCTCGAAAGCTACTCGAGGTCCGGCAGTCTGCTCCGTGCCGCACCAAGCCCCGGTCCCGGGAGAGGTCGAGGGGCCGGTCGCGGAGTCCCCGCCGGTCGTCGGAGTCCAAGTCTTCGCGCTCCTCGGGTAAGTTGAAGCACAAAAAGTCTAAGAAGCGTCATCGCTCTAAGACTTCGCCTCGCCGGTCTCGCGACTCGGCTGAGGCCCCAGTCGGCACCGCCCCCGCGGCCCCGGACATGCCTATGGAGCCGCCCCCGCATTACCCGTCCTTTCCGGGTTCGGGGGAGACTCCACCCGAAATACAGGAATTCCTGTCGGCCATGGCCCGCCTCTTCGGGCCTCCAGGTCCCTCCGGTGCGCCTTCGGGCCCCGCGGGCCCTGATGGGGTTGCTCCGGCGTCGCCGTCGGCTCCGGTCCCGGCGCCGCCTGTCCCACCAGCCTTCATCCCGGCCTCGGCTCCGGCCCCGGCCTCGATCCCGGCTCCGGTGGTACCGCAACCCCCATCGACGCCGGTTGACCTAACCACGCCGACGTCCCCGGTGCCGTTCCTGACGCCGTCCGGGGCTCCGGACGGCGTCGGTCCCCGGCTCGCTCCGGACATGGAGCCGGACCGGCGTCGCTCGACGCCGGCTCCGGCGCCGATGAGACCTTGGGTCCCAAATGTCCCTCCTCCTCCATATTTTGAACAAGAGGAGGACCAGGAGAGCTGGGAGGGGTCTGAGGACCCTCTCACACAACAGTGTGAGTATGATCCGGACTGGGCTGAGGAACTTGGGGATGCCAGTGGTCTAGACACCTCCCCTGACACTGGCATGACGTCTCCTCCCGTGGCTACGGAGGAGGGAGCTAATTTTGCAACGGTGTTGCGTAGAGCAGCTGGAGCCTTACATCTCCAGTTGCCTACTGTGGCGGTCAGGACTAATCTCCTGACGGAAGTGCTTCAGCCGGCGGCTTCCTCCTCGGAGACCGTGCTGCCGTTTAATGATGCACTCACTGACGTTCTTTTGGGTGCCTGGTCCAAGCCCACCACAGGGGCTCCTGTGGATAGGAACGTGGCCCGACGCCATCGCCCTGCTCCTGGGCGACCCCTTGTTTCTCTCCCAACATCCCACCCCGAGAGCTTGGTTGTCCAAGCCTCTGCCTCCCAAACCGCCTTCCCTACCGCCCCTCCGGATAGGGAATCCAAACGCCTGGACCAATTTGGGAAGAAGGCTTTTTCTTCCTCCAGTGCTGGCTTGCGGTCCGTCAACACCGCTTGCCTTTTGGGCCGATATACCCACTCCCTGTGGGATTCGGTGGCGGCTGTTTTGCCGCAGTGTTCTGAGGAGGTCCAGACACTGCTTACCCTCGCCATTGCGGAAGGGCGAGATGCGGCTAAATACACCATACGTTGTGGCCTTGATACCGCCGACTCGCTGGGCAGATCGCTTGCAACGACGGTGGCGGTACGTCGCCACGCCTGGCTGAGAACAACTGGTTTCTCGGGTGATGTCCAGAATACACTCATGGACATGCCATTTGATGGAGTCGGTCTTTTTGGTTCAAAGGCAGACCATGCGCTGGAGCGTTTTAAGGACTCACGGGCTACTGCCAAGTCCCTGGGCCTTTCTGTTGTACGCCCTCCGCTAACCTCTGCTTTTTGCCCCTTTTGTGGCCACGGAAGGGGCGCCCAGTCACGTCAGCTGCCCAGCCACCGGCCCGCGCAGCAAGCGTCTTCGCGTGGCCAAGGACGTGGATACCGCCGTGGCGGTTCGGGCAACCAGCGTGCGGGTCAGGCCACCACTTCCAACCCGTCCGCGGCCTCCAAGCCCTCCTAGTCCCTCCTTTCAGGTGCACAGCACGCCAGTAGGGGGCAGGGTCCGCCATCACCTTCACCACTGGCGTCCCATCACCTCGGACAGGTGGGTCTTGGACATTGTCCGAAGGGGCTACTCCCTCCCCTTCGAGACCACCCCCCCCAGCCATGCCACCTGAATTCCACCGCATGTCAGGGGATCACTTGGTGCTTCTGCAGAAGGAAGTCACGGCCCTCTTGGCCAAGAGGGCCATCGAGCATGTTCCGACCCCAGAAGTTAGGACGTGGTTGCTACTCCCACTACTTTCTGGTGCCCAAAGGACAAGGAGGACATGCGTCCTATCTTGGACCTCCGGAACGTCAATCGCTTCCTCCGGAAGGAGAAGTTCAAGATGCTCACCCTAGCTCAGGTCTTGACTGCCCTCGACCCTGGAGACTGGTTGGTAGCGTTGGACTTGCAGGACGCTTATTTCCACATCCCCGTCCTGCCGGCCCACCGGCGTTACCTTCGGTTCACGGTAGGCCTCGAGCATTTTCAGTTCACCGTGCTCCCCTTTGGCCTTACAAGTGCCCCTCGGGTGTTCACGAAAGTGATGGCGGTGGTCGCAGCTCATCTGCGCCGGGCAGGGGTTCCAGTCTTCCCCTACCTCGACGACTGGCTGCTGAAGGCGGGCTCGTCCCAGGCAGTCGTCTCCCACCTCCAGACTACGGCCGAACTCCTGCACTCGCTGGGGTTCTCCATCAATGTGCCGAAGTCGCATCTGATTCCTTCTCCACAGCTCCTTTTCATCGGAGCAGTTCTGGACACGACGCAGTTTCGGGCCTATCCTCCCGAACGGCGAGTCCTGGATATTCAGGCTATGATTCCAATCTTTCAGCCTTTATCCTGGGTTTTGGTACGGATGACCCTGAGGCTGCTGGGCCTCATGGCCTCCTGCATCCTGCTGGTCAATCATGCCAGATGGCATATGCGGGCTCTGCAGTGGGACCTGAAGTTCCAGTGGGCGCAGCACCAGGGCAACCTGTCCGATCACGTCCAGATCTCGGAGGGGCTGCAAAACAGTTGCAGTGGTGGCTCTCGAACCGGCAATGGGTCATGGGCAGATCCCTCTCCCTTCCCCAGCCAGAGCACACAGTTGTCACGGACGCGTCCCTTCTGGGATGGGGCGGTCACATGGGAGAGGCGGAGATCAGAGGCCTCTGGTCTCCGGGCGGAGTCCCGGCTCCATATCAACCTTCTGGAGCTCCGGGCGATCCGACTTGCACTCAAGGCATTCCTTCCCTCTGTCAAAGGGAAGGTAGTGCAGGTGTTCACAGACAACACCACCGCCATGTGGTACTGCAACAAACAAGGCGGGGTGGGGTCGTGGACCCTCTGTCAGGAGGCTCTGCGCCTCTGGACATGGCTGGAACATCAGGGCATGTTCCTGATGGTTCAACACCTGGCAGGTTCCCTGAACGCCAGGGTGGACGAACTCAGCCGCAGGTGCATGATGGATCACGAATGGCGTCTTCACTCGGAAGTGGCGCAAGGTCTCTTTCTGCAGTGGGGAGAGCCTTGGTTAGATCTATTCGCCACCGAAGAGAACGCGCAATGTCAGCAGTTCTGCGCGTTGGAATTTCCAAGGCGGCACTCGCTCGGCGACGCTTTTCGTCGCGAGTGGAGTTGCGGTCTGTTGTACGCCTTTCCGCCTATACCACTTCTACCCAGAGTGTTGAAGAAGATTCGGCACGACCGGGCCCAAGTCATTCTTGTGGCTCCGGACTGGGCTCGAAGAGTTTGGTATCCCGAGCTACTCAGTATGAGCGTAGATCCCCCGATCCGTCTGCCTCTTCGGGAGGATCTTCTGTCGCAGCAGCAGGAGACGGTCCTCCACCCGAACCTGTCCAGCCTCCACCTGCTTGCGTGGAGATTGAGCGGCGGCAGTTGATTCCTTTCGACTTGCCTCCCGAAGTTTGTGATGTAATTCTGGCAGCCAGGCGTCCCTCCACTAAGGTGGTATACGCCTGCAGGTGGAACAAGTTTGTGGCATGCTGCACAGCAAAGGCTGTGAATCCCCTTTCTGCCCCTCTTTCTGAGGTTCTTCTGTTCCTTCTTTCCCTGGCCCAACAGGGTTCTGCCCTGGGTACCATCAAGGGCTATCTTTGTGCCATCTCGGCCTTCCTCAGGCTTCCTGATCAGCCCTCCCTTTTCAAGTCCCCTGTTGTTAACAGATTCCTTAAAGGCATTACACACCTCTTCCCTCCTGTTCCGTTTGTGATGCCTCAGTGGGACTTGAACTTGGTTCTTACCTTTCTTATGTGCGCTCCCTTTGAGCCTCTGCATAACTGTCCTCTTCGTCTTCTGACTCTGAAGACAGCCTTTCTGGTGGCCATCAACTCCGCTCGGCGGGTGAGTGAGCTCCAGGCTCTATCATGCAAACCTCCCTTTCTGTCTGTCCATCCAGATAAGGTTGTTCTTCGGACGCGTCCGTCCTTCTTGCCAAAGGTGGTTACTGCCTTCCACATTGGGCAGACCATCACTTTGCCCACCTTCTTTCCGCCTCCGCATCCTTCCAGAGAGGAAGAGAGGCTCCACCGTCTGGACCCAAAACGTGCGCTTTCCTTTTATATCAACCGCACACAACACTTCCGGGTGGATGACCAGCTCTTTGTTGGCTACGTGGGCGCCAAAAAGGTCGGGCGGTGCACAAGAGGACCATCTCCCGCTGGGTCACCTTGTGTATCAAAGCCTGCTATTCTTTGGCTAAGAAGGAGCCTCCTGTTGGGCTGCGTGCCCATTCCACCAGGGCAACGGCTGCTACCACGGCTTTAGGCCGCGGTGTTCCGCTGCAGGATATCTGTCAGGCAGCTACGTGGGCCTCGCTGCACACGTTTACAAAGCATTACTGCCTTGACAGTCCGGTCCGGAGGGACGGCTTCTTTGGCCGTTCTGTACTCCGGGACTTCCTTGTCTGATCTTTGTTCGCAGACCCACCACCGGGGTTGGTATTGCTGGGGTATCTATTCTAAGGTAAGGAATCTGTCACTAACGTGTCTCTTTCAGATGCACAAGTTACTAACTTGTGTAACGATATATCTGTAAGAGACAGTAGTTAGTGACAGATTCCTACCGCCCACCCATCCTCCCCGTTCTGCGAACTGATTTCTAGGGTTAAGGACATCCCTTTCAGGCCCCTAGTATTTTTCAGACACCTATATCAGCTTCTTGCATGGCTCTGCGTTCCTGGCGCGGAAAGTCGTGTACAGAACTGACGTCAGCGCGCAGGGGCGGCGTCTAAGTACTGCCCGCGACGTCATCCCGGCGATCACGACGCCGACGACTGACGCGGAGCCGCACGACGCCGCCTACCGACGCGCAAGGATACTGCTACGCAAAAACTTTCCGGATCCAGCCTGACGCCTGGGGATATTCTAAGGTAAGGAATCTGTCACTAACTACTGTCTCTTACAGATATATCGTTACACAAGTTAGTAACTTGTGCTTCTGCGTTATAGCTGCCACGGGGAGAGACGTACGCCATAATAGGATCAGGCGGGGGACCTCTAGTATCCCACTCGGTTGCTTGTGACGCTAAACGAGGACTTCCCTTGAGGCCTGAGCTGTTGCTGCTATTTCAAACAAATAGGCTGAGAATGAAATGATTGTCTCCACATGTCCCCACTGCTGTGCTAGTTGATAAGATAACCCCAGCAGGAGCATAGAACCTTAGTGCTGCCAGGCAGATTCCTACCAGGCCACATCCCAGGTGGGCCAGGGGTATAGTCCAACCTTTCTTTCACATCATAGACTAAATGGAGACTAAAAGTGCTTTATTGCAGCTCGACCCTTCCAAGATGGCCGCCCCCACAATATAGCCAGCGAAGAGTCCTACCTTTCTTTTCACAGTCCAGACAATTAGGGCTTGAAGCAAAGGACCCTTGACTACTAGGGAAATCAGCACTTTCTTTCCCCCAGACGTAGCGGATTCCCAAGCCCACTAAAGAGTCAGAAGTAGTGCCCAAACACATTGCCACAACAGGAGCCCAGGGAGAAGTCCCCCATACAATGATAAGCTCCTCCCAGAGCATGGATAGAAGCTCAAGTCGAATATCCGCAGCGGGCGATGGCTCCCATGCGTCGCTCTGTAAATATGTGAAGCATTCAGTACATTTATATGGTTTCTCACCAGAATGGTTCACCTCATGCAGTTTCAGTGATCTTTTCACAGTGAAAGCTTTGTCACATTCCGAACATTTGTATGGTTTCTCTTCAGTATGGATACGCTGGTGCAGTATCAGGTTTTTCTCTGCAGTGAAAGCTTTGTCACATTGCAAACATTTGTATGGTTTCTCCCCAGTATGGATTCGCTGATGTAATATTAGCGCATCTTTTGTAATGAAAGCCTTTTCAAATTGACTGCCTTTTGTATGGCTTCTCTCCAGTATGGATTTTCTCGTGTAGTTTCAGTGATTTATTTGTAGCAAAAGCTTTATTACACTCAGAACATTTATATTGTATGTGTCCCTGGTATTTTGAGTGAGAGATTTTCACACAGTACTACATATTCAGCCCCTTTTTATCATCTCATTTGCAACGTTACTTTTTTTGTTTATTTAGCTTTTTTTAAATATCATTTTCATTCTGAAGTATCTGAATTGATGTCTTTTCATTGCTTCATATTTTGCCCAGGCGAGAAGTACACGAGTTTTATCTTACCTCAGATCAGAGTTACATTGCTTCACATTCTGCATTCTTCCGCTTTCCAGCTCTGTCTGTGGCTCCGTTTCAGCCCGTGTTCGCTTCCCTTCTGTTTGGTCATAGTTTGTCAAGTTCTGTATGTTTATCCTCAGTAGGTATCCTGCAATGTCGTAGCCCCAGCTGAATGATTTGCAATATTGTTCATGAACAGTCCTTTTGGGGCGAGCCACTGAGAGCCGGAGCCTGAAGCCTGGCTCTGACTCAGCCCAAGGCCCCATTGGAAGCTCGAGCCCATAACGAGCCATGCTTCCATGTGGCTCCTGCCTGCCACCCTCGCTCTACCCTCATGCACAGAGAGGTAAACAAAGAAAGCATTAACACTAGAGGTAAAAAGAAGAGAAACATAGCTACCCATTTGGTGGCTGATTTGTACAAAGTGAAACAAGAAAACCTGCTTCCCCACTCAACCAAACTGTGTGATCGTAGGCAAAGGTTTTGTTTCACCAGTCCCCCTCTCTTCATTCTCTCTTATGAAAGCACTTTCAAATACGTGAGTTCAGAATACCAGCAGTACAAAAACCTATTGTGTTTGATTTAATAGACTATAATGTTTAAGAATCTGGGCCACATATAGGGTTCACGTGTCTTGCCTCTTAATTCACTGATGGCACTGTCGCCAGCGTGGCGACGGGGTGCAGGGATGGCTTTCAGTTTGTTTAAAAACTATCATTTATAATGAGTACTTCTTAGTGCAGTGCTATAATGTGACATATTAAGGTCAAAGCTTCCACATATTAATTCCACATTTATGAATTTTGAACAGACTTTATCATATTTGATGTTTGTGCTATCATTTACATACCAAAGTTTTCAGGGCTCGGCTGGCTTGCGGGCTCTTGAGCAAACCCAGACACTTGGCTCAGTTCTCCCTGTTAATTTGTTGGCTCGCTCACCTCTTGTTTTCCGGGTGGGGAACAAGTTATGGTTTCTTCTAATGGTTTGTTTAACAAACCATAACAGGCGAATTTCAAGGGTTTTAGGTTTTGATTTGCTACCATAGTGACACTTTAACTGTATTATTTTCAGATTTTACGAGCTTCTGTTGCAGTGGTTTTAGCTCTAAAGGGGTAAATCTTGCTGTCACTTTCACATAGAAGTGTCCTGGTGTTTTTTGTAGCACTATTCTGCATCCAGCAGTCTGGGGTATATGCTAAATTGGGCTTTCCATTTGTTGCTGCAGGTGTTTGTGGACATAAGGTGTGTATTTATAAAAAAGTAGATACATATTTCAGAGTAGGTTTCCAGACTGTGCTGCCGTCAAGTTGTGTTACCAATTTTACCAATATATTCATATTCAACAAATTGGATTTTGTGTTGCAAAAAAGCCAGTATTGTTTTTTTCTTAGAGGGATTTTGTGACTTGTGCGCAGGTTGATGAGGCATTTAAAACTTTTCCGAGGTAGGTATAGTTCATTCATGGATATAGTTATCATTATGCACCAAGTTTAGTGGTAATATAGCCCAGGCAGGCTCGGGGCCCCCTGGAGGGGGTGGGAGGATTTCAATTGTTGCTTATTTTTTCCTTTCAAATCATTTTATTGAGAATTTTCATAAAGTTGGATATAACATGTCGCCCTATATCGAGCATAGGAATAATGCCTGCTGTTAGGTGTCTAACATGCGTTAAGAGATACAGCAATATCCAGTGGAAAGCAAGCAGTGGAAAATCCCCATAATTCCAACACAACGCCCCAGTAAGAAGGAAAGATGAAACAAAGAGTATAAGATAAAAACAAGAAACAAATGGGGGAGGTGGGGTGGGGGGGGGTGTTAGCCAAAAGAATGGGGTATTGCCTGGGGCTAAGGTTAAGAGTTTTGTTGCTGGAGGGGGAAGCCTTGAAGATATAGGTTTGGAGTCATCTGGAATGTAAAGTCCCAGTACACAGGGGGAGCTTTATTTATTTTTAAGTAATATACTCGAAGTTTTACAAAAATACTAAATCATAAGCATAGACGATGAATTTAAATGTGCATCACCTAGAAATAGCCTCAGAGCTCAGTGTTACAGGGTCTTGTATATATTAAAGAGAGCAGAGCACAGATAGCTGTCATATTTAATGGAGTCCTTTTTAGGTCGAGCCTAGCGGCAACGCGCATGTGCTGCTCGCTCTGCGAGACTGCTGTAGTAGAGTATGGGAGAGAAGCCGCACCCACTCTCCTCCCATATTTTTCATTGGCTTGTGTCATTGTCTTTCGTAAATGCCGCCTTCGGATTCGTTAATAGGCTTGTTAGTCCCTCCTTAGTACGGCCTTGTCTTTATTTTTAACCTCCTACGGGACCTGTTATTTAGTCTGTGAGCACTATTTACTTTATTGAGTTTCTGTTGCTGCAGGCCGGACATGCGCTGCTTCAGCTGAAACCGCTTGTGTTTTTGTTAGCAGCACAGCTGACCCCGTAACACGGGCGCCTGGTTTCAATGACTTTAACCCGGCATTATCTTGTGTTTCGGCGTCGCCCGTGCCTCCAGCCTCGATCCCGGCTCCGGCCCCGGCCTCGATCCCGGCTCCACAACCCCCATCGACGCCGGTCGACCTAACGACACCTCCGCCGGCGCCGATGTCTCCGGTGCCGTTCTCAACGCCGCCTGGGGCTCCGGGCGGCGTCGTCCCCAGTTCCTTCCGGCTCTGGACATGGACCCGGACCGACGTCGCTCGACGCCGGTTCCGGCGCCGATGAGACCTTGGGTCCCAAATGTCCCTCCTCCCCCTTATTTTGAACCTGAGGAGGACCAGGAGGACTGGGAGGGGTCTGATGACCCTCTGGCACAACAGTGTCAGTACGATGAGGACTGGACAGAGGGTCTAGGGGATGCCAGTGGTCTAGATACTTCCCCTGACACTGGCATGCTGTCTCCTCCCGTGGCTACGGAGGAGGGAGCCAATTTTGCAACAGTGTTGCGTAGGGCGGCTGGAGCCTTACATCTCCAACTCCCTACTGTGGCGGTCAAGACTAATCTCTTGACAGAGGTGCTTCAGCCGGCAGCCTCCTCTACGGAGACTGTGCTGCCGTTTAACGACGCCCTCACTGACGTTCTTTTGGGCGCCTGGTCCAAGCCCAACACAGGGGCTCCTGTGGATAGGAACGTGTCCCGACGCCATCGCCCAGCTCCGGGCGACCCCTGTTTCTCTCTGTCCACCCCACTCCTGAGAGCTTGGTTGTCCAAGCCTCCGCTTCCCAAACCGCCTTCCCTACCGCCCCTCCGGATAGGGAATCCAAACGCCTGGATCAATTTGGGAAGAAAGGTTTTTCTTCCTCCAGTGCTGGCTTGCGGTCCATCAACACCGCTTGCCTTTTGGGCCGATATACCCACTCCTTGTGGGATTCGGTGGCGAATGTTTTGCCCCAGTGTTCTGAGGAGGTCCAGACACTGCTTTCCCGCGCCATTGCGGAAGGAAGGGATGCGGCCAAATACACAATACGATGTGGCCTTGATACCGCCGACTCGCTGGGCAGGTCTATTGCAACGACGGTGGCGCTACGACGCCACGCCTGGCTGAGAACCACTGGTTTTTCAGGGGATGTCCAGAATACTCTCATGGACATGCCCTTTGATGGAGTCGGTCTTTTTGGGTCCAAAGCAGACCATGCGTTGGAGGGCTTTAAGGACTCACGGGCTACTGCAAAGTCCCTGGGCCTTTCTGCTACACGCCCTCCGCTGACTTCTGCTTTTCGCCCCTATCGTGGCCACGGTAGGGGCGCCCCTTCACGTCAGCAGCCCAGCCACCGGCCCGCGCAGCAGGCGTCTTCGCGTGGCCGAGGACGTGGATTCCGCCGTGGCGGATCGGGCAACCAGCGTGCGGGTCAGGCCACCACCTCCAACCCGTCCGCGGCCTCCAAACCCTCCTAGTCCCTCCTTTCAGGTGCACAGCACGCCGGTAGGGGGCAGGGTCCGCCATCACCTTCCCCACTGGCGTACCATCACCTCGGACAGGTGGGTCTTGGACATTGTCCGAAGGGGCTACTCCCTCCCCTTCGAGTCCACCCCCCAGCCATGCCACCTCAATTCCACCGCATGTCAGGGGATCACTTGGTACTTCTGCAGAAGGAAGTCACGGCCCTCTTGGCCAAGAGGGCCATCGAGCATGTTCCGACCCCAGAAGTAGGGCGTGGTTGCTACTCCCACTACTTTCTGGTGCCCAAAAGGGACAAGGAGGACATGCGTCCTATCTTGGACCTCCGGAACGTCAATCGCTTCCTCCGGAAGGAGAAGTTCAAGATGCTCACCCTAGCTCAGGTCTTGACTGCCCTCGACCCTGCAGACTGGTTGGTAGCGTTGGACTTGCAGGACGCATATTTCCACATCCCCGTCCTGCCGGCCCACCGGCGTTACCTTCGGTTCACGGTAGGCCCCAAGCATTTTCAGTTCACCGTGCTCCCCTTTGGCCTTACCAGTGCCCCTCGGGTGTTCACGAAAGTGTTGGCGGTGGTCGCAGCTCATCTGCGCCGGGCAGGGGTTTCAGTCTTCCCCTACCTCGACGACTGGCTGCTGAAGGCGGGCTCGTCCCAGGCAGTCGTCTCCCACCTCCAGACTACGGCCGAACTCCTGCACTCGCTGGGGTTCTCCATCAATGTGCCGAAGTCGCATCTGATTCCTTCTCCACAGCTCCTTTTCATCGGAGCAGTTCTGGACACGACGCAGTTTCGGGCCTATCCTCCCGAACGGCGAGTCCGGGATATTCAGGCTATGATTCCGATCTTTCAGCCTTTATCCTGGGTTTCGGTACGGATGACCCTGAGGCTTCTGGGCCTCATGGCCTCCTGCATCCTGCTGGTCAATCATGCCAGATGGCATATGCGGGCTCTGCAGTGGGACCTGAAGTTCCAGTGGGCGCAGCACCAGGGCAACCTGTCCGATCACGTCCAGATCTCGGAGGGGACTGCAAAACAGTTGCAGTGGTGGCTCTCGAACCGGCAATGGGTCATGGGCAGATCCCTCTCCCTTCCCCAGCCAGAGCACACAGTTGTGACGGACGCGTCCCTTCTGGGATGGGGCGGTCACATGGGAGAGGCGGAGATCAGAGGCCTCTGGTCTCCGGCGGAGTCCCGGCTCCATATCAACCTTCTGGAGCTCCGGGCGATCCGACTTGCACTGAAGGCATTCCTTCCCTCTGTCAAAGGGAAGGTAGTGCAGGTGTTCACAGACAACACCACCGCCATGTGGTACTGCAACAAACAAGGCGGGGTGGGGTCGTGGACCCTTGGTCAGGAGGCTCTGCGCCTCTGGACATGGCTGGAACATCAGGGCATGTTCCTGATGGTTCAACACCTGGCAGGTTCCCTGAACGCCAGGGCGGACGAACTCAGCCGCAGGTGCATGATGGATCACGAATGGCGTCTTCACTCGGAAGTGGCGCAAGGGCTCTTTCTACAGTGGGGAGAGCCTTGGTTAGATCTATTCGCCACCGAAGAGAACGCGCAATGTCATCAGTTCTGCGCGTTGGAATTTCCAAGGCGGCACTCGCTCGGCGACGCTTTTCGTCACGAGTGGAGTTGCGGTCTATTGTACGCCTTTCCGCCTATACCACTTCTACCCAGAGTGTTGAAGAAGATTCGGCACGACCGGGCCCAAGTCATTCTTGTGGCTCCGGACTGGGCTCGAAGAGTTTGGTATCCCGAGCTACTCAATATGAGCGTAGATCCCCCGATCCGTCTGCCTCTTCGGGAGGATCTTCTGTCGCAGCAGCAGGGGACGGTCCTCCACCCGAACCTGTCCAGTCTACACCTGCTTGCGTGGAGATTGAGCGGCGGCAGTTGATTCCTTTCGACTTGCCTCCCGAAGTTTGTGATGTGATTCTGGCAGCCAGGCGTCCCTCCACTAAGGTGGTATACGCCTGCAGGTGGAACAAATTTGTGGCATGGTGCACAGCAAAGGCTGTGAATCCCTTTCTGCCCCTCTTTCTGAGGTCCTTCTGTTCCTTCTCTCTCTGGCCCAACAGGGTTCTGCCCTGGGTACCATCAAGGGTTATCTTTGTGCTATCTCGGCCTTCCTCAGGCTCCCTGATCAGCCCTCCCTTTTCAAGTCCCCTGTTGTTAACAGGTTCTTAAAAGGCATTACACACCTCTTCCCTCCTGTTCCGTTTGTGATGCCTCAGTGGGACTTGAACTTGGTTCTTACCTTTTAATGTGCGCTCCCTTTGAGCCTCTACATAACTGTCCTCTTCGTCTTCTGACTCTGAAGACAGCCTTTCTGGTGGCCATCACCTCCGCTCGGCGGGTGAGTGAGCTCCAGGCTCTATCTTGCAAACCTCCCTTTCTGTCTGTTCATCCAGACAAGGTTGTTCTTCGGACGCGTCCGTCCTTCTTGCCAAAGGTGGTTACTGCTTTCCACATTGGGCAGACCATCACTTTGCCCACCTTCTTTCCGCCTCCGCATCCTTCCAGAGAGGAAGAGAGGCTCCACCGTCTGGACCCAAAACGTGCGCTCTCCTTCTATATTGACCGCACAAAACAATTCCGGGTGGATGACCAGCTCTTTGTTGGCTACGTGGGCGCCAAAAAGGTCGGGCGGTGCACAAACGAACCATCTCCCGCTGGGTTACCTTGTGCATCAAGACCTGCTATTCTTTGGCTAAGAAGGAGCCTCCTGTTGGGCTGCGTGCCCATTCCACCAGGGCAACGGCTGCTACCACGGCCTTGGGCCGCGGTGTTCCGCTGCCGGTTATCTGTCAGGCAGCTACGTGGGCCTCGCTGCACACGTTTACAAAGCATTACTGCCTTGACAGTCAGGTCCGGAGGGACGGCTTCTTTGGCCGTTCTGTCCTCCAGGACTTCCTTGTCTGATCTTTGTTCGCAGACCCACCACCGGGGTTGGTATTGCTGGGGTATCTATTCTAAGGTAAGGAATCTGTCACTAACGTGTCTCTTTCAGATGCACAAGTTACTAACTTGTGTAACGATATATCTGTAAGAGACAGTAGTTAGTGACAGATTCCTACCGCCCCACCCATCCTCCCCGTTCTGCGAACTGATTTCTAGGGTTAAGGACATCCCTTTCAGGGCCCTAGTATTTTTCAGACACCTATGTCAGCTTCTTGCATGGCTCTGCGTTCCTGGCGCGGAAAGTCGTGTACAGAACTGACGTCAGCGCGCAGGGGCGGCGCCTAAGTACTGCCCGCGACGTCATCCCGGCGGTCACGACGCCGACGACGGACGCGGAGCCGCACGACGCCGCCTACCGACGCGCAAGGGTACTGCTACGCAAAAAACTTTCCGGATCCAGCCTGACGCCTGGGGATATTCTAAGGTAAGGAATCTGTCACTAACTACTGTCTCTTACAGATATATCGTTACACAAGTTAGTAACTTGTGCATTAAGTCATGTGAATTCCAGGTAGCACATAATCCTGTGCTAATGGGCTGAAGCTGACAACCGCACATCTGTGTTACATGTCATCTATACTAAAGCCACTTGACGGGTTGTTTTCAAAAGCCTGTTTTATTAACACCACCACCAATACCGCCACCACCACCATCAATACCACCACCAATACCACCACCACCAGTACCACCATCACCAGTACCACCACCACCAATAGCACCACCAATACTAACACCAACACCAATTCCACCACCACCAATACCACCTCCCCACCAATACCACCTCCCCCACCAATACCACCACCACCAGTTGCAATACCACCACCACCAGTACCACCACCACCAGTACCACCACCAATACTGCCACCACCAATACTGCCACCACCAATACCAGTACCACCCAATACCACTACTACCACCAATACCACCACCACTAGTACCACCACCTCAGCGCCTCTCGCTCACTAGTAATAGCAGGGGCACTGTACGAGGCCGGAGCTGCAGCCGAGACCATCCCTCCATGCCTGCCATAATGCACAGCACCAGGGGGTGAAGCCAGGTCCCTACTACAGCTGGAGTGTTTTTTATTAGGCCAAAGATTGCAATGACATCAATGACTTTACGCAATGCCACACTGCACACTCAAATCACGGAGAGGGCAGGAAATAGCCCCCCCCCCTCATGGAAGAGGTGTGGCGCAGCGGC
The DNA here is from genome assembly GCA_963921515.1 of Calotriton arnoldi. Lineage (NCBI taxonomy): Eukaryota > Metazoa > Chordata > Amphibia > Caudata > Salamandridae > Calotriton > Calotriton arnoldi. The sequence goes on from CAWUFW010004717.1 coordinate 681,610, forward strand.
CAGGGTGCCTGACTCCGGACCTCGGGGTTCACGGTTTGATCCCCGGTGGCAGGTTAGCCCAGCACCATGTGACTCTGGGCAATAGCTCGCTTAATCTTCCCGAGGGCCCCCAGCGCCAGGACACCTCTTCGGAGGTAGCTGTGCGCTTTACAAATGCTGGTATTTCATTTCCCCCCGCTCTTTCTCCTCAGTCGCGACAGTGTAAACACAGAGCAAAAGGTATTGGAGTGCTTTGTTAGTGTTTATAGTTCGGATCATATGTGACTCTCACTTCACACTTTGTGTCTGTGTAATTTACAACACTTACACATCTTCTTCACTGCACTATTTATCACTACTTTGAAGATGTCGCAGGCCTGTCTCTTCCTCTGATATTTACAATCTAACAAGCGGTCGAGAAGGCCCTTTATTGCAATGCAATAGGTCTCGCATTTGCAAGAGTTTAAGCTATTAAATAGTATTGTAAATGACTGCCTTTTATTTATGTTTTAAAACCCAAAACATAAATAAAAGGCATTGTCATTTACAATGCCAATAGCTCAAACTTGCGTGAATGCGAGACCTATTGCATTACAAATGCTTGTTTTGTAAAGGTGTTAGGTTCCAGGTTGTCCACATTGGCACTGCATTGGTTTCAATTTCTGATGGGTCTACCTCTGTACTCTATCCCATAGACCAAGATGTAGATGCATCAAACACCAAACAGTTTGTATCTCAAAAACAGCCATTCATTATAGACTTTCTAACTTTCTGGGCCACCCTTTGCCTACGGCCCCTTGGTGTCAGGGACAGGTGGCCTTAGGAAGCTGTAACTCTGATCTGGTAAGTCGGAGTCGGGATATGTTTTTTCACCCAAGAAACTGCTTTGCTATGTGACTACAATGCTTGCTCAAAGGCTTGCAACGGACCTGGATTTTCAAAAAAATATATAGTACAATTTCTTTTCTTTTTTTTAAAAATTATTTTTATTAAATGTACGACTTGTGACATCCTCTCAAAAACAGTTAGTTACATGTATACAAAAGGTTCCAGTTTTACACCATGACTGAGTTCTATAGCATCCATGCCCAACTCCCTCGTACAATTTTTTGGCGAATATCTAGATATGGGCCTCCACAATGTCTTTCTGCAAGAAGGGTCTATTTGGTTTGCTGGTGCAGGACGAGTATTCATGAGTATGCCATGGTTGGTCACCTGCACTTTGGTGTCAGATTGCTCAGTCCTTTACTACGTTATGTTGTTCAGAGCTTTGGGGCAGCGCCAATGGCTCAGTAGGCCTGGAAGACTAGTCGTGGAAAATGCTGATGTCCAGTTTTTACTGGGGGATGCTTCCGGTGCAAGCAGTTAAGAACTTCCGATCATTGAGCAGAAGTATTTAACCCAGCTTGGTCCCCGCTGGAGGGGAATGGGTAGCATGCAGCTTCACGCCCAGGAAGGCCTTCATCAGGTCTATGCATGTTGTCAGGGCATTGTTTAAATTTCCGAAGTCCAAACTCCTATGTAATGAGAGTATTTTAGCAGTTTCTATCTCGGACAGACGTACGGAAACGTGCTTGGCGGGAAGCTATGTGCATGCCAAGTCAACGTCTGAAAACAACTCTTTATGGACATACCAGTTGTAGTAAGGGTCCCGATTGGAGAAAAGAGTTATGCAGGTGATTTGTTTCTATAGTGGCACCAAATCACCTGTATTGCTGCAGGAAGCCACCTCTAATGCTTAAACAATGCAGGAAGAGTGACTAGGTGTAAAACTAAAATGATTGAAGCAGCAGTACAGCGTGGCTCACACCACCCAAGGGGCCAATCCTGACTTTGTTTCCAAGTCACCATGAAGGTGCAGCTCTCCTCCATTTATCTTCCCACCCGGAGTTTTCTGCTGCACCACTTAAACCAAAAGAGGGGACCGATGAAAGGGAGAGAGATTTCTGAAACAACCATGGGAATGTCACAAGCTTAGCCTTAGCAGTATTCAAAGGCTTCGAGAGTTGGTGGCAATGAGATTACCCCATAGTGTCTTGCATTAGATCAGATTCCAAGCATGAGCATGTATAGCCTTTAAAATGCTTACACTACATTGTATGCCCTCACATCTAAAAGAGGATTCAAATGTTAGCTGACATACCGAGATTGAAGCATTCTCATGCCACAGTGCTAAAATCTGGAACTGTCTTACTGAAACCTTATGCAAAATTTGCAACTTCGAAGCCTCGCGGGCAGGTTAATCAATCAATCAATCACAGAATTTGTAAAGCGCACTACTTACCCGCGAGGGTCTCAAGGCGCTGGGGGAGAAAAAAGGGGGGGGGGGGTGCTGCAACTGGTCGAACAACCAGGTCTTGAGTAGCCTCCTGAAGGTCAGCAGGTCTTGGGTCTGTCGTAGGCTTAGTGGAAGGGTGTTCCAGGTCTTGGCGGCGAGGTGGGAGAAGGATCTGCCGCCGGTGGTGGTTCTTCGAATGCGAGGGACGGTGGCGTGGGAGAGGTCGGCGGAGCGGAGTTGGCGGTTGGGGACGTAGAAGAGGAGTCGTCTGTTGAGGTAGGCTGGGCCAGTCTTGTGGAGTGCCTTGTGTGCGTGGATGAGGAGTTTGAAGGAGATTCTCCTGTCGACGGGGAGCCAGTGCAGGTTCCTCAGGTGGGGGTGATGTGGCTGTGGCGTGGTACATCGAGGATCAGGCGTGCGGAGGCGTTTTGTATGCGTTGCAGTCACTTGATGAGCTTGGCCGGGGCTCCCGCGCAGAGGGCGTTCCCATAGTCGAGTCTGCTGCTGACGAGGGCCTGGGTGACTGTTCTTCTCGTGTCTGTCGGGATCCACCTGTAGATCTTGCGAAGCATGCGGAGGGTGTTGAAGCAGGAGGATGAGACTGCGTTGACTTGCTTGGCCATGGAGAGCGTTGAGTCGAGGATGACTCCCAGGTTGCGTGCGTGGTCGGTGGGTGTCGTGGCTGCTCCCAGCGTCGTTGGCCACCAGGAGTCGTCCCAGGCTGAGGGGTTGGAGCCGAGGATGAGGACCTCTGTCTTCTCCGTGTTCAGTTTTAGTCGGCTGATCTTCATCCAATCGGCGACGGCCTTCATCCCTTCATGGAGGTTGGATTTGGCGGCGAGGGGGTCCTTGGTGAGGGAGAGGATCAGTTGGGTGTCGTCGGCGTAGGAGATTATGTTGAGGTCGTGCTGTCTGGCGATGCGTGCGAGCGGGGCCATGTAGATGTTGAACAGTGTTGGGCTGAGGGACGATCCCTGGGGTACGCCGCAGATGATCTCGGAGGCTTCGGATCGGAATGGTGGGAGGCGGACTCTCTGGGTTCTGCCGGCGAGGAAGGAGGTGGCCCATTCCAGGGCCTTGTCTCGGATCCCTGCGTCGTGGAGGCGTGCGCGTAGAGTGCGGTGGCAGACAGTGTCGAAGGTGGCGGAGAGGTCCAGCAGGATGAGGGCTGCGGTCTCACCGTTGTCCAGCAGGATCCTGATGTCGTCGGTGGTGGCGATGAGGGCAGTCTCAGTGCTGTGGTTGCTGCGGAACCCCGATTGGGATGGGTCCAGGATGCTGTTTTCTTCGAGGTATCGGGTTAGCTGCTTGTTGACGATCTTCTCGATGACCTTGGCTGGGAATGGAAGCAGGGAGATGGGCCGGAAGTTCTTGAGGTCTCTCGGGTCCGCCTTGGGTTTTTTGAGTAGGGCGTTGATCTCTGCGTGTTTCCAGCTCTCTGGGAAGGTTGCGGTCTCGAAGGAGAGATTGATGATGTTGCACAGGTGGGGTGCGATGGAAGGGGTGGGTGGGGTGCGATTGTTGAAGATGAGGTGCGGGAAAGGGTCTGACGGGGAGCCGGAGTGTATTGTGCTCATGGTCTTGATGGTGTCCTCGATGTTCAGGCTGGCAGGGGATCGTGGTCGATGGTGTGCGGCGGGTCTGGTGCATCGATCTTAGTTGGGGCTGTCTGGGTGTTGAAGCTGTCGTGGATGTCGGCGATCTTGCGGTGGAAGAAGGTGGCGAGGGAATCGCACAGGGGTTGCGACGGTGGGATGTCGTTGGTGTTGGAGCTGGGGTTGGAGAGTTCCTTCACGATGTTGAAAAGCTCCTTGCTGTTGTGTGCGTTGTTGTCGAGGCGGTCTTTGAAGGAGATTCTCTTGGCGGACTTGATGAGGTGGTGGTGGTTACGGATGGCGTCTTTGTGGGCTGCGTGGCTGTCCGGTGTCTTATCACTGTGCCATTTCTTCTCTAGTTTCCGGCAGGTACGCTTGGAAGCTAGGAGTTCCGAGGTGAACCAGCTGGCTCTTTTGGTGGTGTCAGCGTAGGTGGGTTTTTTTCAGTGGGGCGAGGGTGTTGGCACAGTCGTCCATCCATCTTCTGAGGTTGCAGGCAGCGTCGTCGGTGTTGGATGGGTCGGAGGGAGGGCTGAGAGCGAGGGTTGCCCGTAGTTGGTCTTCGGTGACTTTGCTCCAGCAGCGGCGTGGGATCTGTTGGGTGCGGTGGTGTGTGGTGGGTTTCTGGAAGGTGAAATGGATGCAGCGGTGGTCGGTCCAGAGGAGTTCCGTGGTGTGGCTGAAGGAGACGTGGGAGCTGGAGGAGAAGATGGGGTCGAGCGTGTGGCCGGCGGAATGGGTCGGTGTTGTGACGAGCTGGCTCAGACCGAGGTTGGCGAGGTTGTCGATCAGGGTGGTGGAATTGTTGTCGTTCTTGTTCTCCAGGTGAAAATTCAGGTCTCCGAGGAGGATGTAGTCGGTAGAGGTCAGGGCGTGCGTGCTGATGAAGTCGGCGATGGAGTCGCTGAACTGGGGTCGGGGCCCAGGGGGTCTGTAGACGAGGGTGCCTCTGAGGGTGGTGTTGGGGTCCGTGTGGATCTGGAAGTGCATGTGTTCGGCGGTGCTGAGAGTGTTGTCGGTGCTGGTCGAGACCCTGATGGTGTTCTTGTGGACGATGGCGATTCCTCCTCCTACTGCGCTGACGCGGTCTCTGCGGGTGATCTTATAGCCGTCTGGGATGGCTATGGCGATGTCGGGGGCGGAGGAGTCGTTCATCCAGGTCTCTGTCAGGAAGGCGACGTCTGGTGATGATGTGTCGAGCAGGTCCCAGAGCTCGACGGCGTGTTTGCGTGCGGAGCGGGTGTTCAGTAGGATGCATCGGAGGTGGTTGCGGTCCTTCTTGGCGGGTGCCTCGGTGGCTCTGAGGCTGGTGTAGCTGCAGTTCCGGCAGGTGAAGGGACCATGGGTGCGTTTCGGGGTGGCCTTGAAGCAGTTGTGCGTCTGTCCGGGGTTGAGAGCGTGGAGTGTGGTGGCATCGTATCGGCGTCGGTCCTCGAGGCTGGTGCCGGGGGCGCACGGCCCAGGGGTTCTGGCGCTGGGCGCGGTCCAGGCACGGACGGGCGCAGACGGGCTTGCCTTAGGCGCGCCTTCGGCGCGCCAGCGGCGCGCCCGCTGCGCGGCCGCCATATATGGGGAGGTGGGAGGGAGGAGCAGCTGGGAGGCAGGGGCAGCGAATGGGCAGTCAGGGGGGCGGGGAAGCAGCGGCGGGATTGGAGAGAGGCAGCGAGGGGTACAGAAGGCAAGAAGGACACAGGGAAATGGGGGCAGCGAGGGAGACAGAAGAGAAAACGGGCACACAGCAATGGGGGCAGCGAGGGTACAGAAGGAAAAAAATGGACAAAATACAGTGGGGGCAGCGAGGGGAACAGAGAGAACGGGTACACAGCAATGGGGGCAGCGAGGGTACAGAAGGAAAAAATGGACACAATACAGTGGGGGCAGCGAGGGGAACAGAGAGAGAACGGGCACACAGCAATGGGGGCAGCGAGGGTACAGAAGGAAAAAAGGACACAATACAGTGGGGGCAGCGAGGGAAAACAGACGAAAACGGGCACCGAGGCCACAAGCAGAGGGCGAGCTTACCAGCAGCGGGCAGGACACCACAGGCGGAGCTGTGTGGCGGGGGAGCGACCTACCTGGTAAGGTCAAGGGTCGCTCTCCTCACCGCGCAGCGGCCGCCATATATGGGGAGGTGGGAGGGAGGAGCAGCTGGGAGGCAGGGGCAGCGAATGGGCAGTCAGGGGGGCGGGGCCGCAGGGGACGCAGCGGCGGAATTGGAGAGAGGCAGCGAGGGGTACAGAAGGCAAGAAGGACACAGGGAAATGGGGGCAGCGAAGGAGACAGAAGAGAAAACGGGCACACAGCAATGGGGGCAGCGAGGGTACAGAAGGAAACAAGCATTTGCAATGCAATAGGTCTCGCATTTGTGAGAGTTTGAGCTATTGGCATTGTAAATGACAACGCCTTTTATTTGAGTTTTGAAAACTTGCAAACGGTGTGTAAATACGCACTTTCTACTTATAGAAGCAAGGCTGGCAGTAAAAGAGGCGCAGTTACTGCCAGCGTTGCTTCTCGTAAGCAAGGACTATAAACACCGCTTGCACGTTTTCAAAACACATAAATAAAAAGCATTGTCATTTACAATGCCAATAGCTCAAACTCTCGCAAATCCGAGACCTATTGCAAAAGATAAAACAAAAATAGGTAGTTTTTTTTTTTTTAACACTATCACAATGCTCCTACACTGAAGCCCTTACAGGCTTACACCCTTTCATGCAGATAGTTCAACGCAAATGGAGTCGGAGAGGAGTCCATTTAAAAGAGAGAGACGGACGGAGTTTGGGGTGGGAGGAGGGGAGAGCGGGCATTTGAGGGTGAGAGAGTTTGACGAACAGAGACAGGCAGAGTTTGGGCTTGAGGGAGAGGGGACATTTTAGAAGAGAGAGACAGACAGACTTTTGGGGTGGAAGGATGGATGCTGGGATTAAAGCATCTCAAAGTAATACTTTATAAACACTAGAACACCAACAAAAACGGAGACAGGCTTCAGTCAAGTACACACAAAAAAGAAGTTGTTTACGAGGTGCGGCAACTGCTCCCCGGCCCTTCCCCAGGGAGGATCTTCAGCCTTCTGTAAACAAAGCTTGGGGTTTAAAAAGTAACACCAGGAGGCGAGCTCTGTGAAAATCAGTCTATGGTTATGCTGCAGCAACATGCTCTTTACAGTGTAGTCAGGGGGAATCGTGCAGCAATATAAAAATAAATAATATGTACATATGTAAGAAAAGCTTCTAGAGCGTGCTGCTGAGAGGCGCAGCCTGATTTTGGTTCTAATTGCAGCCGATATGGAATACGCCTTATGGGCAGCAGGGGGTGCGAGGGGCACAGTGTGTGTGATACTCCGGTCTCCCCTCCTGGAGCCCCCCTCCCCGCCGCACCGTCAGGTAGTCCAGGACACTCTCGCAGCATTGAAGGGAGGGGGCGAGATTAAGCAGCGGCGGGCGTGTGGGGGAATGGGAGATAAAGCTGCGGTGGGCCAGGGAAATGCTACTTTCAAGATTTAATGCAGATTACTCGCTGCACGCGGCACCCAGACAGGAGGTCTGTGCATGTTTGCAGAGGCCCCAGGAGGCGAAAAGAGCAAGACAAGCATCATTATGTCACGTTCACTGTGCACTCACATACACTAGTTCAGATTCTGCCTTTCTTGTCCATTCATCATTAAATAGTAGGTGTATGCTATGGTAAGTATTCTCACGATCCTTATGCAAGGGGTAGCCAGAAGTGCATCATGAAAGGAATTAGTAATTCAAGGATGGCCCACGTCTAAGCCCAGGTCACCTTTATAAGGTGGGGCCAAAGGTCAAGTGGCCTTTTGACTTCTGGCCCACAGCCTCCTGCTCCCTGCTGTTTCTGCTGAACAACACTCAAAGGTGATTCTTATGTTAGGTTTAGCCAGCAAGTCCCAAAGCGATCCAGAATGTGTCATAAATGGTGTTACTCTTAGGACTAGCTAGCATGCACTCAGCAACAGCTGTAACATGACATGTACTCCAGGGGTATCCAAGTCACTGATGAGCAAACACATATATAATGATGCACATAGTCACAGCAAGACATCGAACCTGCACATTTTCAAACTCAGTTAGGATAATGTAAACAGTTAGGTTAAGTCACATATGGAATAGCTTGGGACCTAACACAGATCACGCTGTTGCTACATTCAGTGGTAGGCTGTGGTCTTAGTAAGTTTACAATAGTGGCATTTGAACCTGTGCGTCGCACATCGCTTTCTTCTACAAAAACACTAATGTATTGAGCGATCTTATTGGAACCCAGCACAAAGATTGACGATTGCTTTCTGCTCTCGTTTCCTTCGGCTGCAAACTCTCCAATTGCCATATGTTAATCATCACTCTCCTATAATATGTATTAAACGGCTTTGCAAGAGTTAACCTTTCATGCCGAAAGAGCCATGATGCCTACCCACAGCAAAGTCGCAAAGCAGAGTCCTGCAATGAATGTGTTGACACACGTGAATTTCAATGTAATAAAACTCGGACCAAAAGATATGCTCGCTTTTTGAACCTCTTGAGCCGTGAAGCGCGCACAGTCACACCATTAAGTGATGTGAAGGCACAGAGTTTGAAATGTTAGTGTGGTGAGATCAAACGCTATGCAAACAGTCTACAGAATTAACATGGGGGTGGGGGGGTTACAGGAATGTAACATTTTAAAAAGAAAAATGCAGCTTTCTTTCATACTTGAACATTGTGTAAATCGATTTTTATCTCCCTTGTTCCCTGAACTGTCAGGTTAAAGGATGCACAGAGTGTTCCTTTCAGTCTCTTTAACAGCTTTTATGGCGCGGTCAGACATTACAAGGTGAAAGCTGCACGGAAAGCTTGGGAGACATTTGTGTAGGCACGGAGGCGCTGGACACTCGCACTCTCGAGGTTTCACCCGAGTCTCGACCCCTTAATGCTAGGGCTCTTATGCTGAAAACAGTGCTTTAAATGGGCAGATACTGTCCGGTGCGGAGTACCTGCACTTCAAGGTGAAAGAGAGAGTACCTGCACTTGTCAACAAAGCTGCAATATATTTAATGGGAGAGTACCGGCACTTTATATTTTCATTTAAAGCACCCCCAGGCAGCGCACGCGGGGCCCACAGTAACAGTGCAGTGAAGGAGCTCTGGGGCCACAAGAATACTTCTAAACTGACGCACCAAAGCGCTTCGTTAGCAGACAGACTATGTCCCATATATCCTGACTCACCGTACACCTGGGGGTGTTGTGAATTGGATATATTTGGTGTGTAGCGGAATTGTGTTGTGGAGTGGAATTGCAGGCCCTCCAGCGCTGCAGTTACACGACTACATGAGACAATAGGAAGAGCACACACAGGGTGAGCATAACAGGGAAGGGCGACAAAGAACAACTGCAAGGGGGGAGATGTACAGGAGGGAAAACGCTGGCAAACACACATGGGCAAGCACACCAGGGAAGGAGGAGGGGTACAAAGAACAACGTTGGTGTAGAGAATTAACATGCCCGTCTGTTTTAAAAGGCTAGTTCGGTGATTTCTTTGACGTGTACCTGAACCAAAGTATTGGGGGCCATGATCACTTGCCAGGTACTGTGGGGACAGGGGCGCAAGGACAGACCCCTTTAGATGTGCGTGAGATGTATGAGTCTGCTGGTTTGGAGGGGGCGAAGAGTGAAGTGGTATTGTAATGACTGTGCGTCAACCCCCACAACACCTCTGCTGATTACCGTGTGAAAGTAAAGTGCCAAGGCCGACACTTGAGGTAAAGGAAGCGGTCCGGGACCCCAACAGGCGACAACTGCCCCGCTCCGCGCTCATCAGCACATCCCATGTTTGTGAAAGTGGGGACGACAAAGAAGAGACGGCTTCTTTGAGGGAATGCGCTTTGTGTGATCCGAGACACAGCGCAAAAGGCTTGCCCACCAACCCCCGGACGGAACAGCAACATAACATCGCACACGTTTCGTGGAATTTCATTTTCCTCGCCACATGGGACAAACAGCCGTGGCGTGTCAACAAAAAACTACCGAGTGAGCAGGGACAATAAAACTACCGAGTGAGCAGGGACAATGCACATTTCACACACCGGGAGCTGCACAAACACACTCGCTCCAATCGAAGCAAAACACTGCGGGGAAGGGGTGCCGCACGCTCGTGGGAAGCACCCCGGTAAAAATTTTAAAAATGCTCATATTCTGGATTTATCCCGGGCTCCAAGCAAAACACTACGGGGGAAGGAGGTGCCGCACGCTCGGGGAAAGCCGCACCGGAGCCCTAAGAGCCAAACAAGCAGAATAAGCATGGAATCGAAACCTGTGGTGCGCGTGAACCGAACGCGGGAATCGAAACCAGTGGTGCGTGCGCACCACAGAGGGGGGGGGAGGGGGGAGGCGAGGGAGCCTGTCGTCTGTGCCGCGCGCTGATGCGCGTCCTAGACACGGACGGGAATGGGCGGAGCAAAGGCGGGACAAGCGCCCGCCTTTGCCCAATCGCGTGCCGTTTTTTTAAAAAAAACGCACGCTACAGCCAATGTGGGCTTCTGAAAACAAAACCACACGCACGAGCGTGTGGGTCGTTTTCAGAAGCCCTTTCTAAAGGTCTCGCGCTGCGCGAGCAGTGCTGCGCACTGCAACGACAGGCGCGAGACCTAAAAAGGACACAATACAGTGAGGGCAGCGAGGGAGACAGAAGAGAAAACGGACACACAGCAATGGGGGCAGCGAGGGTACAGAAGGAAAAAAGGACACAATACAGTGAGGGCAGCGAGGGAGACAGAAGAGAAAACGGGCACACAGCAATGGGGGCAGCGAGGGTACAGAAGGAAAAAATGGACAAAATACAGTGGGGGCAGCGAGGGGAACAGAGAGAGAACGGGTACACAGCAATGGGGGCAGCGAGGGTACAGAAGGAAAAAATGGACACAATACAGTGGGGGCAGCGAGGGGAACAGAGAGAGAACGGGCACACAGCAATGGGGGCAGCGAGGGTACAGAAGGAAAAAAGGACACAATACAGTGGGGGCAGCGAGGGAAAACAGACGAAAAACGGGCACCGAGGCCACAAGCAGAGGGCGAGCTTAGCAGCAGCGTGCAGGACACCACAGGCGGAGCTGTGTGGCGGGGGAGCGACCTACCTGGTAAGGTCAAGGGTCGCTCGTTAGGACCTTTTTGTTTCAGACTTGTGTTTATCCGCACGAAGCTTTCACTTTCACCTTTCTGCTCTTTTCTGTCGGCTCGAGGGCTTCACAGATGTGGGTTGGCTTACACATTATCTTTGTTTCTGCTCCTTCTTGGGTCAGTTGTTGGCAGATTGTGGTTTGATTTGTGTCTGACTGGCTTTGTTTTTAGTTTATGGTTCCTCAGTGTAATTAATGAGCGTTTACTCGTGGGTTGCGTTTCACACCACATTCCTGTATTCTGCAAGTTTGAATTGTTTCGCAAGTGCTTTGTTGCATTGTAGTGGGTAGTGTTGCCCAAGGTGTGTCTACCCTGGCTGTGCAATAGTGTTCTCGACCTCTTACGGGTTCCTGAACTTTACCTCCTGTGTGTTAATTCCTATATCGTGAGGCTGGCAAGTGATGCTACTGGGGCAAGCGAGGGCAGCACAGTGACCAATTACTCAAGAAAATTGGTGGAATTGGTAAAGCTATAGCGCCTGGGAGTAGAGAGCATTTGAGCCCCACTCCTTAACGTGGCACCAGAATTGAGAGATGCCATTTCAACTTTCGGATTGAGAGGGAAGCTACATGTTTGAGATTACTTTCATTCTGTGTACATGTCTAATTTTCTCTTCTACTCCATTGGAAGTGCCAGTCTCCGTCCCACACAGTCCCAACATCTGCCTCCCAGGATTCCTTACATTTTACATTCTATCACTTTTCCCATGTCCCTTCTTTCTCACAGATTCATCTCCTAGGATCCCTCCTTTTACACAGGTTCATTCCTGTCCCTTAGTCATTTCTCTTGCACTTGTAATCCTATATGTTCACCTGAATCCCTTCTCACCTTGCCATAATTTATTTTTGGCCTCCAGAAACCCTGCCCTTACATTCTTACTGTCTGTCTCATCCTCCATAGACCACATTCTTAATACTAATACGTTATGTGTCTGCCCTCACGGTTATCACTTGCATGCATATTGTCTGCCTCTGCCCGCCAGGGTCCCATAGCTCTCATAGGACCAGACTCCGATCCCAGGGTTCCAGCTCCCACACCAGTTTATTTTATTCACTAGAGTCTCTTTCCTTCTTAAGCTAATAGGATTGCATCTCTTTTCCCTCACCCAAGTGTCTGTCTCTGTCATGAGTCTTCTCTCTCTGATATGAGCAGTGTGTGTCTCTTTCCTTGCTCTTCTCTCACACTTGTTGTGTCCTCAGTTACACAGGGTCCCCTTTTTCTTCTGTCGCTATCATATATTATTTTTTTTTATCATACTAGTAGACTGTCTCTTGCCCTTGATACCCCTTTTCTGACACAGGGAAGGGTATGTATGAAATCCACAAAGAGGTAGTACTCGTGGTAAATGAAAAGTCTCTTTAATCCGGCTCTACCGCACAGCACAGCTTCAGGGTACCAAGACATCACACCAACTGCTTTCTCAGTTGTATCAATAGCATTCCAAATAATCATTGCAACTTTAACATTCCATGACATAAAAACCTTAAACAAAACCCACCAGCACACACCAGTATGTTTCTGCCCTTGAAATGCTGACCTCTAACCCAGTATGGTGTCTGCTCACCACTGTCCATGTTGTGTATTCTCTCTCAGATAGCAGACGTTGCCTCTGTTACCTAGGGTTCCAGCTCACTAATGACAGTAGGAATAGTCTGACACCTAGGATGTCCAGTCTTTCTCTGTCTCCAGTCTTTTCTCAATGACTGGTCTGCCCCTTTGTCTCCTTGGCATGTCTGTCTCCCCCATGCTGTGCCTTCGCTATCACGCTGGTTGGGTTTGTGTCTGTGCCCCAGCAGGTATCATTCTCTCACAGTCGTAGGGCCTGTGGTGGTCTTTTTGATGCATTATCCACTCAAGCTTGATCCCTCTGAAATATTGAACCCCTTGTGGTACAGCTCAGTTATGTGCAAAATCTTGTACTAACGTTGTTTAACTCTTTTATTTCTAGCCGTGATTGCCCAATCTTTTACATGCGTAAGAAGGTACAGAAAGACCTGGACGATCAGGAGAAGCTGATACAGAGATTTGGACCCCCAACATGGTAGCAGATTATCATCCGGCAGCAGTATAAGAAGGGGCTTACGTGTGCACCTCTCTCCGAACCCTGGAGAGAAAGGAGCCTGGACAGACTTTATGAACACTGATCCAAGGGGGCACCTGAACACTGGAATGCCACCTCCGTGCCTTCTGAGCATTCTCGCTCATCACCAAATAGCACCCTCATGAAACTGGCTTCTTCTACACCTTCCTGTAACCTTCCAGGCCTACTGGAGTAAAATGCAAATGGAAAGACTGTGTGTGGTTGCCCTTCATGGGTGTGTCTTATCAACATGACCGTCTTCCTATGATGCATAGATGTCTTTCCAGGTTTTTCATTTAGACTGAGGATTTTACATTGTCATCAGTCTTAAAAAAGCACTTGTGAAAACCAATTCAAATGTGACACAGCAGATACTGAGATTTCCGATTAGCATTGAGCACAGCAGAATCCAGTAATCCACTGTTGAACTGTTAATCACCTTCAGCACCACAGTTGGGTAATGCTAAGCATCCTATGAGTACACTAAGACCAAAACTGTTATGGTCACCTGCCAATGAGACAAGTTCTAGTTTGCTGTGGCCTAGATAGGAGGCAAAGTAGTAGAAACTGTGCTCTATGTAGCACCAGCATCTTCTTGCCGCTTGACCGCTGTCTTTCTTTCCATAGATCCTGCCTTTGAAGTCTGAGAAGCAAGAAAACCCAGTTAGGTGTATAGCGTGACCATGCTGGGCATGCATACCTTGTCTTATAGTCAGTCATATGAGTTACTGACTTACTCCTTGACCTTTTATGGAGGAAGCATTTGTCTCTCTTCTGCCCAGGTGGAGAGCACATATCCCAGCTGTACTTCTACCACTGGCACCCTGTGGGTGCATACTCCGTGTACGAGGCCAGCTCTCATAAAGGGGCATATGGTCTCTAAAATATACATTTTGTACTGATACATTAATGATTTAATAAAAGGCTTTTTTCCACATGGGATGTCAGAGCGTATCAATTCAAGTTTACATATGTTAACAGATTTGTATAGACTTGCATATCTGCAGGAGGGGTGTTGGGCATGCTGGTGTCTAGCAGCAGAAATACTGGATAGGAGATGCTTCACAATCAGAAGAGTCTCAAGAGTAGTGTTCATGAACAGTGAAAACCACTTGAACTAATGAAGTTAATCACCATGGCAGAGGCACTTACGCAGGCCCTTGTATTGCAGTGCGTGGACACTTACGTATGCATGAGCTCTCCAGCAGCCACATTCTATAGGTATGGGCACATTGATTTGTAAGTATGTCCACTATTGTCATGAGTAACGACACACATTGTTGCTTTCGAATATTCACAAGAATACGCACAATGGATCAAATTTTTTTTACGTGGAACCTGCAAAACAGCGTAAGCTGCCTGTTTGCCAAATACAGTATGGGCTTACCAAGAACATACGGGGCTTGCAGCACCGCCTATTGCTTACCACAGTCAGCACCTAGCTTGAGCTTCACTCAACTGTGAGTAGTTGAGCTATTTTAAATCTTTTATTGCGCATGGGAGACATTTTCAACTGTCATTATGGCAGATAAGGAGAAATGTTTCTCCAATACTTAGTCCTCCGCTGAATACAAAACAAATTCACAGATAAGCCACGCTTAAATTTAATTTACTGTCTATATCTCACCCATAAGACTACTTGCTGTGGCATTTGCAAGACCGTACATTTACAGACCCTTAAAGACTGGTAAAGGAGGCTGGCCCTATACCTTGTAGTGAAGAAATTGATTTCCCATCTAAGGGGGATGCACCCTCATCAGGGAATAATCACTTGCAAAGTTCCCCATCAAACCCTTCCAAGGTGATGTCACAAAAAAGAAGCATGTTCAGCTTCCAGAGTTGGAGTTCTCTAAAGAACCACTTGTGTAAAGAGCATAACCCAAAGTTTCCTTAGAAAAGACACCAAAAACCTCTCCAGAGCACTATGCGCAGAAGATTTTGTGAAACCGCATTTCTTCAGAGGCCCAGTCGGCTTTTAATTGGAGAGCATTATAAGAAAAGTAATAGCACGTTTCTTCTAGCTAGGCGGAGGGGCTATCCCAAGAGCAGCAACAATCACTGCCTTTGAATATTGATGATAGTATCACACACATCTTAATAATTTTTCCCTTTCCTGATTAATCTTCTATGGAAGAAGTCGATTGTAGAAAATATATCTGTTCTGAGAAAAGCTAGTTCTTAGAATTCTAAAGCCTGAGACATAAGCGATTGTTCTTTTAAAGTCTTAGATGTAATTCATGCAGATATGAGTATTGCATTTAATAACACACATACAGCATGGAACTGCATAAGATGAAACATCTACATAATGTATACTTTTGTTGGTATATACTTATTTTATCAGGACAGTGCAAAATTTTAAATTGGTATAAAATTGTGGAATTAGTGCAACGTTGGTTGATTCTATAAAAAAAACTGTAAAAATACATGTGTAAATCCCCAAATCAAAGAAAGGAAAAGTTTGAGGAAAGCAATTGCGCAGCTACCGACAGTGGTGGCAAAAATATGGGTTGTAATTCAGACTGCATCCGACAAAGTCTCAAACAGCTGGCTCAATAATATACAGGAATTGGTAATGGCTAAGGAAGTGCATATTAACCCAGATATGACCCCAGACCTCCATGAAGAGGTGGGATGTAGTAAGATCTTCTTAAACATTTAGCAGGTGGGAGCAGGTGTTAACCACAATTCATAGGGGTTGATGTTGTAGAACATTTCTATTCATTGAGGAATGGGCTGAATGAAACCATAGGGGAAACACAAATATAAGTACACTCGATGATGGGCAGTTCAATCAGTGAGTACTAACCGCACAGATGCAATGGTGTTGGAAACGGGGTAGCGTGGTGCGGAGCGGGAAGGCTAAACCAGGAGCATTGTGTAAAGCATCCGCGCAGCACACACAGGCGACCCACCAGGCACACTACAAAAAGGAGACCACACCAGTTGGAGTAAGAAAAACAGCATATGTATTATGCAATCAGCATAGCAGAATGTAACCACAGTAGCAACACGGCGCCAACCGGCACCCGGTTTACATAAACAGTGGGGACTATGTACAGGGCAGCGCCAATCGGGCCGCTGCCAGAATCATTATAAGCACACGATGCAGAACATTAACACGTCAGTAGGCCTCCAATCTGAAAGAGACACGTTAGTGACAGATTCCTTACCTTAGAATATCCCCAGGCGTCAGGCTGGATCCGGAAAGTTTTTTGCGTAGCAGTACCCTTGCGCGTCGGTAGGCGGCGTCGTGCGGCTCCGCGTCCGTCGTCGGCGTCGTGATCGCCGGGATGACGTCGCGGGCAGTACTTAGGCGCCGCCCCTGCGCGCTGACGTCAGTTCTTCTTTTTCCGCGCCAGTAAGCGCAGATCCGGGAAGAGCAGTGCCCTAGTCACTTTTTGACTATCTTTTTGTGAAATTTTTCACTGTTCTCTTCAACGAGTCTTCACGACTCCTAAGGTGTCGTAGGGATGCCCGGCTTTAAGCCCTGCGAGGTATGTGGTCGTATGATGTCCATCACGGACCCCCACCTCGAGTGTCTCTTCTGCCTCGGCCGAGGCCACGACACGAAGTCGTGCCCTGACTGCCGGAAACTCTCATCCGAAGGCTTTGCGAGAGCGGTCTCGAAAGCTCCTTGAAGTCCGGCAGTCGGCTCCGCGCCGCAGCAAGCCCCGGTCCCGGGAGAGGTCGAGGGGCCGGACGCGGAGTCCCCGCCGTTCGTCGGAATCCAAGTCTTCGCGCTCCTCCGGTAAGTCGAGCACAAGAAGTCTAAGCGGCGTCATCGCTCTAAGACTTCGCCTCGCCGGTCGCGCGACTCGGCTGAGGTCCCTGTCGGCACCGTCCCCGCCCCGCGGCCCCGGACGTGCCTGTCGAGCTGCCCCCGCATTACCCGTCCTTCCCGGGTTCGGGGCGACTCCGGCCGAAGTACAGAAATTCCTGTCGGCCATGGCCCGCCTCTTCGGGCCTCGAGGTCCCTCCGGTGCGCCTTCGGGCCCCGCGGGCCCAGATGGGGTTGCTCCGGCGCCGCCGCCGACTCCGGTCCCGGCGCCGCCTGTCCCACCAGCCTTCGTCCCGGCCTCGGCTCCGGCCCCGGCCTCGACCCCGGTTCCGGTGGTGCCGCAACCTCCATCGACGCCGGTTGACTCTAACCACGCCTCCGCCGACGCCGATGTCCCCGGTGCCGTTTCCGACGCCGTCCGGGGCTCCGGGCGGCGTCGCTTCCCCGGTTCTCCCCGGGTCCGGACATGGAGCCGGACCGGCGTCGCCCGACGCCGGTTCCGGCGCCGATGAGGCCTTGGGTCCCTTATGTCCCTCCTCCTCCATCTTTTCAACCTGAGGAGGACCAGGAGAGCTGGGAGGGTCTGACGACCCTCTCACACAACAGTGCGAGTTTGACCCGGACTGGGTTGAGGAACTTGGGGATGCCAGTGGGCTGGATACCTCCCCCGACTCTGGCATGCTGTCTCCTCCCGTGGCAACGGAGGAGGGGGCTAATTTTGCAACGGTGTTGCGTAGAGCTGCTGGAGCCTTAAATCTCCAGTTGCCTACAGTGGCCGTCAGGACTAACCTCCTGACTGAAGTGCTTCAGCCGGCGGCCTCCTCTTCGGAGCCTGTGCTGCCGTTCAACGATGCACTCACTGACGTTCTTTTGGGTGCCTGGTCCAAACCCACCACAGGGGCTCCTGTGGATAGGAACGTGGCCCGACGCCATCGCCCGGCTCCGGGCGACCCCCTGTTTCTCTCCCAACACCCCACCCCTGAGAGCTTGGTTGTCCAAGCCTCTGCCTCCCAAACAGCCTTCCCTACCGCCCCTCCGGATAGGGAATCCAAGCGCCTGGATCACTTTGGGAAGAAGGCTTTCTCTTCCTCCAGTGCTGGCTTGCGGTCTGTTAATACCGCTTGCCTCTTGGGCCGATACACCCACTCCCTGTGGGATTCGGTGGCTGATGTTTTGCCGCAGTGTTCTGAGGAGGTCCAGACACTGCTTACCCGCGCTATTGCGGAAGGGCGTGATGCGGCTAAGCATACCATCCGCTGTGGCCTTGATACCGCCGACTCGCTGGGCAGATCGCTTGCAACGACGGTGGCGCTGCGTCGCCACGCCTGGCTGAGAACCACTGGTTTTTCAGGGGATGTCCAGAATACTCTCATGGACATGCCCTTTGATGGAGTCGGTCTCTTTGGTTCAAAGGCGGACCATGCGCTGGAGCGTTTCAAGGATTCACGGGCTACTGCTAAGTCCCTGGGCCTTGCTGTTGTGCGCCCTCCGCAAACGTCTGCTTTTCGCCCCTTCGTGGCCACGGAAGGGGCGCCCAGTCACGTCCACAGCCCGGCCAACGGCCCGCGCAGCAAGCGCCTTCGCGTGGCCGAGGACGTGGATACCGCCGTGGCGGTTCGGGCAACCAGCGTGCGGGTCAGGCCACCACCTCCAACCCGTCCGCGGCCTCCAAGCCCTCCTAGTCCCTCCTTTCAGGTGCACAGCACGCCAGTCGGGGGCAGGGTCCGCCATCACCTTCACCACTGGCGTCCCATCACCTCGGACAAGTGGGTCTTGGACATTGTCCGAAGGGGCTACTCCCTCCCCTTCGAGACCACCCCCCAGCCATGCCACCTCAATTCCACCGCATGTCAGGGGATCACTTGGTGCTTCTACAGAAGGAAGTCACGGCCCTCTTGGCCAAGAGGGCCATCGAGCATGTTCCGACCCCAGAAGTAGGGCGTGGTTGCTACTCCCACTACTTTCTGGTGCCCAAAAGGACAAGGAGGACATGCGTCCTATCTTGGACCTCCGGAACGTCAATCGCTTCCTCCGGAAGGAGAAGTTCAAGATGCTCACCCTAGCTCAGGTCTTGACTGCCCTCGACCCCGGAGACTAGTTGGTAGCGTTGGACTTGCAGGACGCCTATTTCCACATCCCCGTCCTGCCGGCCCACCGGCGTTACCTTCGGTTCACGGTAGGCCTCGAGCATTTTCAGTTCACCGTGCTCCCCTTTGGCCTTACCAGTGCCCCTCGGGTGTTCACGAAAGTGATGGCGGTGGTCGCAGCTCATCTGCGCCCGGGCAGGGGTTTCAGTCTTCCCCTACCTCGACGACTGGCTGCTGAAGGCGGGCTCGTCCCAGGCAGTTGTCTCCCACCTCCAGACTACGGCCGAACTCCTGCACTCGCTGGGGTTCTCCATCAATGTGCCAAAGTCGCATCTGATTCCTTCTCCACAGCTCCTTTTCATCGGAGCAGTTCTGGACACGACGCAGTTTCGGGCCTATCCTCCCGAACGGCGAGTCCAGGATATTCAGGCTATGATTCCGATCTTTCAGCCCTTATCCTGGGTTTCGGTACGGATGACCCTGAGGCTGCTGGGCCTCATGGCCTCCTGCATCCTGCTGGTCACTCATGCCAGATGGCATATGCGGGCTCTGCAGTGGGACCTGAAGTTCCAGTGGGCGCAGCACCAGGGCGACCTGTCCGATCACGTCCAGATCTCGGAGGGGACTGCAAAACAGTTGCAGTGGTGGCTCTCGAACCGGCAATGGGTCATGGGCAGATCCCTCTCCCTTCCCCAGCCAGAGCACACAGTTGTGACGGACGCGTCCCTTCTGGGATGGGGCGGTCACATGGGAGAGGCGGAGATCAGAGGCCTCTGGTCTCCGGGCGGAGTCCCGGCTCCATATCAACCTTCTGGAGCTCCGGGCGATCCGACTTGCACTCAAGGCATTCCTTCCCTCTGTCAAAGGGAAGGTAGTGCAGGTGTTCACAGACAACACCACTGCCATGTGGTACTGCAACAAACAAGGCGGGGTGGGGTCGTGGACCCTTTGTCAGGAGGCTCTGCGCCTCTGGACATGGCTGGAACACCAGGGCATGTTCCTGGTGGTTCAACACCTGGCAGGTTCCCTGAACGCCAGGGCGGACGAACTCAGCCGCAGGTGCATGATGGATCACGAATGGCGTCTTCACT
The DNA here is from genome assembly GCA_963921515.1 of Calotriton arnoldi. NCBI lineage: Eukaryota > Metazoa > Chordata > Amphibia > Caudata > Salamandridae > Calotriton > Calotriton arnoldi. The sequence continues at coordinate 701,664 of CAWUFW010004717.1, forward strand.
CGGAAGTGGCGCAAGGACTCTTTCTACAGTGGGGAGAGCCTTGGTTAGATCTATTCGCCACCGAAGAGAACGCGCAATGTCATCAGTTCTGCGCGTTGGAATTTCCAAGGCGGCACTCGCTCGGCGACGCTTTCGTCACGAGTGGAGTTGCGGTCTCATTGTACGCCTTTCCGCCTATACCACTTCTACCCAGAGTGTTGAAGAAGATTCGGCACGACCGGGCCCAAGTCATTCTTGTGGCTCCGGACTGGGCTCGAAGAATTTGGTATCCCGAGCTACTCAATATGAGCGTAGATCCCCCGATCCGTCTGCCTCTTCGGGAGGATCTTCTGTCGCAGCAGCAGGGGACGGTCCTCCACCCGAACCTGTCCAGTCTACACCTGCTTGTGTGGAGATTGAGCGGCGGCAGTTGATTCCTTTCGACTTGCCTCCCGAAGTTTGTGATGTGATTCTGGCAGCCAGGCGTCCCTCCACTAAGGTGGTATACGCCTGCAGGTGGAACAAATTTGTGGCATGGTGCACAGCAAAGGCTGTGGATCCCCTTTCTGCCCCTCTTTCTGAGGTCCTTCTGTTCCTTCTCTCTCTGGCCCAACAGGGTTCTGCCCTGGGTACCATCAAGGGTTATCTTTGTGCTATCTCGGCCTTCCTCAGGCTCCCTGATCAGCCCTCCCTTTTCAAGTCCCCTGTTGTTAACAGGTTCTTAAAAGGCATTACTCACCTCTTCCCTCCTGTTCCGTTTGTGATGCCTCAGTGGGACTTAAACTTGGTTCTTACCTTTTTAATGTGCGCTCCCTTTGAGCCTCTACATACCTGTCCTCTTCGTCTTCTGACTCTGAAGACAGCCTTTCTGGTGGCCATCACCTCCGCTCGGCGGGTGAGTGAGCTCCAGGCTCTATCTTGCAAACCTCCCTTTCTGTCTGTTCATCCAGACAAGGTTGTTCTTCGGACGCGTCCGTCCTTCTTGCCAAAGGTGGTTACTGCTTTCCACATTGGGCAGACCATCACTTTGCCCACCTTCTTTCCGCCTCCGCATCCTTCCAGAGAGGAAGAGAGGCTCCACCGTCTGGACCCAAAACGTGCGCTCTCCTTCTATATTGACCGCACAAAACACTTCCGGGTGGATGACCAGCTCTTTATTGGCTACGTGGGCGCCAAAAAGGTCGGGCGGTGCACAAGAGGTCCATCTCCCGCTGGGTTACCTTGTGCATCAAGACCTGCTATTCTTTGGCTAAAAGGAGCCTCCTGTTGGGCTGCGTGCCCATTCCACCAGGGCAACGGCTGCTACCACGGCCTTGGGCCGCGGTGTTCCGCTGCCGGTTATCTGTCAGGCAGCTACGTGGGCCTCGCTGCACACGTTTACAAAGCATTACTGCCTTGACAGTCAGGTCCGGAGGGACGGCTTCTTTGGCCGTTCTGTCCTCCAGGACTTCCTTGTCTGATCTTTGTTCGCAGACCCACCACCGGGGTTGGTATTGCTGGGGTATCTATTCTAAGGTAAGGAATCTGTCACTAACGTGTCTCTTTCAGATGCACAAGTTACTAACTTGTGTAACGATATATCTGTAAGAGACAGTAGTTAGTGACAGATTCCTTACCGCCCCACCCATCCTCCCCGTTCTGCGAACTGATTTCTAGGGTTAAGGACATCCCTTTCAGGGCCCTAGTATTTTTCAGACACCTATGTCAGCTTCTTGCATGGCTCTGCGTTCCTGGCGCGGAAAGTCGTGTACAGAACTGACGTCAGCGCGCAGGGGCGGCGCCTAAGTACTGCCCGCGACGTCATCCCGGCGATCACGACGCCGACGACGGACGCGGAGCCGCACGACGCCGCCTACCGACGCGCAAGGGTACTGCTACGCAAAAAACTTTCCGGATCCAGCCTGACGCCTGGGGATATTCTAAGGTAAGGAATCTGTCACTAACTACTGTCTCTTACAGATATATCGTTACACAAGTTAGTAACTTGTGCATCAAGTTTAGCATTAGGCGTAACCTTCGCCTTGGGTATCATTGGGGCATAAACATCAGCAAGGTACACCCTAGAAAAAAACATTAGGCCCATTAGCATGACCCTAGGTATGAACACATTACGCATAGCATCAGCCTGTAGCCACCTTATGCAGTAAAACAGATGAGGCATAAATGCAATATCATTAGTGTAAAGACACGTTAGGCATACGTCATGGCATTAGGCATCATCAAATACAATAGGCACCAATCCTGGGGCAGGAACACCTTATCCTGTAGGCATGTGAACTCATTTCCCCATTAGATTAGCCTAAACCCCATGAACAGTGGCATAACCATCCGTGTAAGGGACTCATTAGGGGCCTAAACAACACCTCCTGCATAGCGTTGGACATAAACCTGTGCATGAGGCAAGATCTGAAAAATCATGAGCATGGAGCACATCATGCATAACCATAGGCAGAAAACAGATTATGCCACCCAATCAGCAATGTCCCCTGGTGCAGGTGAGTTCTAGACACCACTGCGTCAAGAGAGCCCCTCTCTGGGACTCTAGATCAAAAATTAGGTGGCCCACACAGATCTGGCCAGTTGGGGGTCCCCTCCTGGGACCCGAGGCTCAGGGAACAATAAATGCCTCACGTTGCAGCTGGGGGCGGGCACCGACAATGTGCCCCGACACACCCCCCAACTCCTCACTGGGCCCCACTCACCAGGACTGGTGTCCTCCGGCGGCTCGCTTTGATTCTTCTGCACGCGGGGCTTCCCTTCACTCACGGGAGCCCCGCATTGCCATCGGCCGCCTCTCCCCTTCACCCGGGCCCCCTCCTGGGACCCGGGACTTCAACGCGGAGCCTGCTGGGCTCCAGAAGACTTAGGCTGCACGCGGGGCTCTCCCCAGCTCCCGGGGAGCCCCGCCTCCACGGAGCGACATCTCCGTCGACGTTCGCGCTGGCCAGCGCGGGGTAGGCTCCCGCCTGGCTTCTTTCAGCGCCGGCGTCCTCACAAAAGGCGGGGTAGGCTCCCGCCTCGTCCCACTCTTCTCCTGCCTTCACCCGGGCCCCCTCCTGGGGCTCGGGACTTCGATAGGGAGCCCGCGAGGCTCCGGCCGGCCTCCTAAGGCCCCGCCCACAGTCAGGCAGAGGTGCCTGGCTTCCGCGTCGGCTCCGGGCCTGCGGCGGTGATCTTGGGCGATTTCACAGTGCGGCAACGAGGGGTAGGCTCCCTCCCACGTCAACGCACTACGCGGGGTGGGCACCCGCTCTCCAATAAAGCAAACGCGGGGTGGGCACCCGCGGAAGAGTGTACAAGCGCGGGGTGGGCACCCGCTGGTTTCAAGGCAACATAACGCGGCAGCACGCGGGGTGGGCTCCCGCGAAGGTCGCAGACATGCGGGGTGGGCACCCGCTCTTCTCCTGCACACAGGGGGGATCCCCACGCCGGGTGTCCCCTCGGGGGTCACGCAGCCCAGCGCTGCAGGGTCACACGCTCCTCTCCTCCTTAAAGCACCAGCTATTAAAGTAGCGCACTCACGAGGCGCTAGGGAGCGGGCGAGGACCCAGGGTCCCACCAAATGAAGCTGTAGCGCTCCTCTGCAGGCAGGCAACAGCCACTCACAGTATAGCGCTCTCACAGCGCTGCAGGCATCAGCTCCTCTTCATGCAGGCAGGCCACAGTCAATTGAAGGGAAAGCGCTCCAAAGGCGCTAGGGACCTCACAGGTCCAGGGCCCACAGGGGGGAGGTCTTGCCCACGCTCCTCACCTCCTTGAAGTACAGGCAGTCCCAATGTGGCGCTCACGAGGCGCTAGGGGCCAGGAGACAAGTAGTGCAGGGCGAGATCAGTGGCTAGCAGGGCGGCTCACCAGTCCTGAAGCAGCAGCTCCTCTGAACGGTCATCCTCCAGTAAGGTGGCAATCCTGCCAGCACAGTAGCCTCCACTCCGGCGATGTCTCTGTATTGGCCCTGGGGACAACAGGGGGGGGGGGGCAGATGGGCACAGGGGCCAGCACACAGGCCCAATGTGGCGGTACCTCCTGGCAGAGTTCCCCCTCAGTCACTTCCCCTTCACTGCCTGGACTGCTCTTCACTGACTGAGCACATGGCAGCACAGCCCCCCTTTTCATATGCCCCTCACCCCACCTACCAGAAAGGCTGGCAACCTCTGGAAGGTTCCCTGGGGAACCGGTCTTAACTGGTTTAGGGGGAGGTGTAGAGCACCCTGGCTGCCAGGTTTCCCTCCAAAAGCTGGGAGTGCTGGGAAACAACAACTAGACCGCCACTCAATTCAGTCAGGCGGCACAAGGGCAGGCAGGAATGGCGTCCATTTTAAAAGTGACAGTGACACCATTACATAGTAGTACTCTTTTACATTTTAGACACATTAGGTAAATACTTAGGCCAGGGGGGGAAAGCGAAAAATTTTGGGAACATCAGGGCCAAGTCCAACAAATGGACTATCATATATTGTTCTTCAGCTCATCCCTACTAGGATGTCCGATGGTACGAGGACTTACAGGAGACTAGTGGCCTCAATACCTACCGGGAGACAGGTCTTTCTTTTCTCCCCCAGAACCAGCCACAGAGGAATCCCCTTTGTAAGCCATGGTGATGCGTAGGGCGTCCGAAGTACTTAACCTCCAGCTCCCCACCTTGGCAGTTAAAATAAATGTATTGAGAGACATCCTCCAACAGGGGTACAAATCTTTTGGGCCTCTTCTGCCATTTAATAAGGCACTGATGATTACCTTATTGGGGGCTTGGGCCAAACCTTGTTCTGGCCCCAAGTAAATTAACAAATTGCCAGACCCTGCTCCTGGCGACCCAGCTTTTTTTCTGCAGCACCCCTTACCAGAAAGCCTAGTGGTGCAGGCTTCACCATTCGCTCAAATCCCACCACTCCCCTGATAGGGAATCTAAGTGAGTGGAAACATTTGGCAAATGTTTTTTTTTTTTTTTTCCTTCCTACCACCTTGGCCCTCTGATCTGTTAACATCTGCTGTTTGTTAGTACACTACTCATACACCCTTTGGGATTTGGCGGCACAAGTCTTTCCTAGTGTGCCCGAAGACATTTGTTCTGTGCTCTCGCAGGTGATTCAAGATAGTCTTGGATACTACCGATTGCATTGGGCGAGCCATAGGTACCAGTGTTGCCATTCGCCGCCATGCATGGCTGCAATCGACTGGATTCTCCAGTGATGTCCAGTCCTCCTTGATAGACCTGCCTTTCAATGGGACTCCCCTGTTCGCGGATAAAGCTGAATCCGCTCTTCAGCGCTTTCAGAAGAGCAGGGCTACTGCTTGCTCTCTGGGCCTTTCTGTCCCACCTCTCCAACTGCAACAGTTGCATCGCTCCTTTCCTGGCTTTGGTTGGGACGTTCCTCACCAACCTGCCCCACCCCCACAGGGAGCTCAGCAGTTTCACAGTAGGGACCATGGTGCCCTTCACCCCCGTGGCTAAGGTCAGCGCACCATCCAGCCTACCACCTAACCTGCTAAACCTCTTTAGTATGCCCTTGCAGTGGCCCAGCTACCCAGTAGGAGGCAGCCACTGATTCTTACAAGGCTGGCAAGCGATCACTTTGAACAGGTAGGTCCTACGGATTGTACGCAGGAGCTGCACTTTGCCCTTTCTCCCACCATCCCCTCAGCAACTGGCGGAGGACCATCTCTACATTTTGCAGCAGGAAGTGCAAGTCATTTTCGCCAAAGAGGCAAGTAGGACATGGTTGTTTTTCCCGCTACCTTCTTGTGCCCAAGAAGGACGGAGGTCTTTGGCATATTCTAGGCCTGTGGCGCCTTCTCAATGCCTTCACCCGGAAGGAATGTTCAAAATGCTCACCCTGGCCCAGGCCTTGTCTGCCCTCGACCCTGGAGACTGGATAGTGGCGTTGGAGCTGCAGGATGCCTCTTTCCATATCACTGTCCTGTCCGCCCATCCGTGCTGCTTGCGGTTCGTGGTGGGACAGGAGCATTTTCAGTTGCTGTGCCCCCCTTTGATCTCTCCAGCGCCCCTCGGGGGCTCACGGAAGTGATGGGAATGGTAGCAGCACACCTTCAGATGTCAGGGGTGCCAGTCTTTCCCTAGCTCAACGACTGGCTGTTGAAGGCAGGCTTACCCCAGGCAGTCGAAAACCACCTCCAAAGTACAGCAAACCTCCTATCATCTTTGGGGTTAACTATCAACGTGCCAAAGTTGTACTTGGCTCCTCAGACCCCCTTTATATTAGAGCCATTCTGGGCACAGTCTGTTTCATACCTTCGTCGAGGACATTCAGGTTTTGATCACAGTCTTCCAACCTTGTTCTTGGATTTCAGTGAGGTCGACTCTGAGGCTGCTAGCACTGATGGCCTCCGGAAGCCTCCTGGTCCAGCACACCAGTTGGCATATGCAGCCTCTGCAGTGGGATCTGAAGTTCCAATGGGACCAACATCAAGGAGACCTCTCCGACCACGTTTAGGTTTTCAAATGAGGTTAGATCAGCGGCAGACCACTCTCCCTTCTCTACCCAGAACTGACAGTGGTGACAAGTACATTGCTTCTGGGTTGGGGCGGCATCAGGGAGAGGTGGAGATCATCTTCTTGAGCTGAGGGCTATTTGCTTGGAGTTGAAAGCCTTCCTTCCGTCCATCAAGGGGAGGCTGGTACAGGTGCTCACAGACAACACCACTGCCATGTGGTACTGCAGCAAAAAGTGCAGAATGGGGTCATGGCCTTGCGCCTCTGGAAGTGGCTGGACCACCAATGAATTCTAGACCACCAAGGAATTTTCCTGGTAGTGAACCACCTGTCAATCTCCTTGAATGCCAGGGTGGATGAGCACAGATATTGAGGCCTATCCGGTCACGAATGGCAGTTACACCCGGAGGTGGCGCAAGGTCTCTTTCACAAATGGGGAGAACCTTGGCTCGATCTTTTCTCCACTGCTGAGAATGCACAATGTCAGTACTTCTGCATGGTGGAGTTTCCAAGGTGTCACTCGCTCAGAGCCGCATTCCACCTCGAGTGGCCTTTCTGCTGCTACCACTCATGCCACAAGTTCTCCAGCAGATCAGGAAAGACCAGGACAAGTCATCCTAGTGGCTCTCGATTGGACACAGAGTAGAGTATCCAGAACTCCTGGGTTTGAGCATATGACCCCTCCGGGAGGACATGCTGTCACAGCAACAGGGCAAGGTTCTTTGCCCAGGCCTTTGTACTCTTCAACTCATGCTTTGAGATTGAGCGGTGTCAGCTGAACACCCCCGACCTTCCTCTGGAGGTGGTTGATGTCATCTTGGCAGCCAGGCATCCCTCAACAAAAACTTTATATGCCTGTCATTGAGGCAGATTTGTGACTTGGTGCGGCACATGCAAGATTAACCCGCTCCAGGCCAAGTTATCTGTCGTTCTGTTATTTGTTCTGTCTCTTGCCCGGCAAGACTTTGGTTTGGACACTGTTAATGGTTATCTTTCGGACCTTTCGCCTTCTTATTGTTCCCTGATCAGCCCTCATTGTTTAAGTCACCAGATGTGATACGTTTTTTGAAAGGGCTAAAATGTTTCCTCCTTTTACCTTTGTCATGCCCAAATGGGACCTTAATCTTGTCCTGACATACCTGATGTTCCTTCCTTTCTAGCCACGTCACTGCAGCACTTTACGGCTCCTTATGTTCCTCATAGCCATCTCCTCTGCTTGGTGTGTGAGTGAACTTCAGTCTCATTGCGTCAATCCACCATACACTTCCTTCTTCCCAGATAAAAACTGGTTCTATGGACTCCGGCATCCTTTCTACCAAAAGTTTCATATCTTTTAAAGCTATCACCCTGTGAGCTATTTATACTCTGCCTCACCCCTAAAAGGAGGGACATTTTTTGGATCCCAAAAGGGCCCTGAGCTACTACATAGATCGTAACAAAGACCATTGGGTGGACAATCATCTCTGTGTGGGCATCTCTGGAGCGGAAGAAAGGCAAGGCGGTGCAGAAGGGAACCCATCACCAACTTAATTGTGCTCTGCATTAAGGTCTGATACGCAGTGGCTGAAAAGCAGCCTCCAGAAGGACTGCATGTCTATCCATCAGAGCCAAAGCTGCTACCACTGTGTTGGTACGCGGAGTCCCTCTCCTGTACATTTTCCAGGTGGCTATGTGGGCATCCCTTCAGACGTTCACGCAGCACTGTTGTCTGGACAGTCTGATTCGTGGAGAGAAGATCTTGTCCGCTCGTCCTGCAGGATTTTCTGGCTTGAGTACATTCACAGACCCGCCTCCAAATAGGTACTACTTTGGTATCTATTCAAAAGGCGAGGAATCTGCGGCTAGAAGTCCCTATCAAAAGAATAAGTTACTTACCTTTGGTAATACTCTGCCTGGTAGAGACTCTGTCTAGCTGCAGATTCCTTATCGACCCTAATCTCCTCCCCGTTCTGTGATTGGACTCTATTCATAAATAAGAAGTCTAGGAATCTGCTCACTATCCATCAATTTTCTCCCAGAGCTGTGCATCTGGAGGCGCAGACCATCTCAAAAGTAACTGATGTCCACTCGCAAGAGTGGGGCCTGTGTAGGCCATGCACGTCATTTCCGGAGCAGAATGGTGTTGGTGCGAAGCCTCATGGCTCCATCTCCGGCATGCAGAAGTACTGCTGAAAAGTTTCTGTATTGTGTCTGATGCCTAGGGAATATTCAAAAGGTGAGGAATCTGTAGCTAGATAAAGTCTCTGCCAGAAAGAACATTAAAGAAGGTAAGTGAATTGTTCATCAAAGCAACACTTGACTCAAGAAATTGCTCAGTAAATCTCCTAACCAAGTTAGTAAAATTGAAAAATATTTTATGATTAAAGTAAGACCACAATGGCAGTGCCAGGCAAAGGCCAACAGCAGGATCCGGTTGCCATAGGTCAGCTGTGTACTTGGAGGAAAAGGCCTCGTGCTGCTTGTTGGAAGCTGCCCCTTTGATTCCTCTTTTTTGTCCTGGATACAAGAGGGAGCAGGTCCAGCACTTGATAAATCCTCACAGGTCACAGACAGCAGGTCCAGTCCTCTTCTAATGTTCCCCATGTCCAGCAAGTGTTCTGAAGAGGGTGCCTGGCGATGCCAAATCTATGCCTGGCACTAGTTAGTGCGTGGAGTGACTCCTGCCCCTCCCTAACCAATGGGGTAAAAAGTCCCAGGGTTAACTCTATCCACTTTTGCAACAGTTCCTGTCTGCCCAAATGTAACCAGGCCCAAAATGCCATGTGTCAGGGAATTTTCAAGACGGTAAAATTCTTCGGCCTCGCTAAACTTGCGGTCTGAGGGCTAGAGGAGTGTGTGGAGAGTGTACTAAGGTAATTCCAGTATCCTCCCACATCAAATACTAAAATCCAGTTTGAAGCAGGTACTGTTCCCATAACCAACCTAGAGACAGACATCTGGTAGGACAACAGGAAGTACCTTCAGCAACCAGTTAGGAGATCCACAAGGATTTTCTTGCCATCTTGTTCTCTCTAATTCAAGTGCGTCCCAAGTGTTAAATGTGGCTCAACAGATCGATCAAGCAGGATTTGACACTGTGCTTTCAAAAGGAGGACCACAGTCCTCATTCTGCATTTTCTGTTGAGCTCAGCGTAGTCATCTTTTCCCACAAGGGTCAGCCTGCTGTTTGCTCCTGGGAGGCGTTTCACACCTCATTCATATCTGTTCAAGGCTTGAGCTGGCTGAGGCTTGTGCTAATTAGCCTTCAAACAGTTCAGGCAGGTGTAGGGTAGCTCTCTAAAAGTAACTTTTCCTTAATATTTGTTAAAAATCTGACTTCATCTAATTGGATTTCTAATAATGATTACAAAATAGTTGTTTGTTTTTCATGCTGGTCCCTTTTCTGAGCTATCAGTATTTATCTGTATTTTAATATGCACTCTGGTTTCCTACATAGGATAGCCAAGCTTGCCGAAGTGAAAATAGCGTTTTTGGCCTTGTCATTGTAGGGACAATGTGATATTAATTTTCTACGTGTCCCACTTTGAATGCCACCCCGCCCCTACCATGTAGACTGCAAGGTTTACACAGGGTTCACATACTAATATTTAAAAGGAAGGTTTTTACCTGTCTAAAAGGGTTATTTTAACAGGTCGCACTGTAGGTTTACACAGTAACAGTCAGGCTACACATGGTAGACCTGAAGCCATGTTTGTCCTTCCCCTATAGTGGGGTGCACAATAGTTGCTGCAGTTCACCAGTGGCATTTAACTTCCAGGCCCTGGGTGCACTTTTTACATCATATACTAGGGACTTACAGCCAAGTTAAATGTGCCAATCAGGAATAATCTAATTTTGCCACGGTGAAAGGGAGAACACAGGCACTTTACACTGGTTAGCAGGGGGTAAAGTACACAGTGTGGAAACTATGAAAAATATAGGGTCCCAGAAAAGGCGTAAAATCTGGAGTGAACACTCAGAAATTGCAGATTTGCTACAATTTTTTTACCAGTCCATCATTATTATTTTTTGCTTCCTGTTCCCGTAGGCCATTTCCTGTTTGTATTTTAATGTGTATAAGACTATAAAGAATTGGAATTTTACCATGGACCAAGGAATGGGCATGGTGGCTGCCTTAGAACATCCTTGAAGATCTGGAGGGGTCCAGAATCCGCCTTTACGCATGCGTTCACTTAGGGATACAATGATACTTCACCAGGCGCTCTTAATTCATTCACAAGAGTGAGGTAAGAATCTTGTGAATAAAGGCACCACTTCTTCAAAATAGCGATCTGAAAGAGACTGTAGTTATAGATTCCTTACCTTTAGAATTACCCCCAGGCGTCAGACTGGATCCAGATAATTTTTCTTTAGCAGTACCCCTGCACGTCGGTAGGTGGCGTCAGTCGACTCCGTGTCCGTTGTTGGCGTCGTGGCGCCGGAATGACGTTGCGGTGTCTACTTAAACGCCACCACTGCGCGCTGTCAGTGCTTTTTTTTTTCCGACCCAGCCTAGCGCAGATCCGGAGAGAGCTTGCCCCCTTAGTCACTTTTTGACTAACCTTTTTCGACTTTTGTTGACGCCCTTTTCGAGTCTTCGACTCCTGGTGCACAAAGGATGTCCCTTCGCCGAATCGGATTCAAGCCTTGTGACTCCTGTCACAAGCTGATGTCCGTCACGGATCCGCACCTAGTGTGCTTCTGGTGTCTGGAGCGCGACCACGACCTGAAGCTTCTGGAGGCCCGGCAGTCGGCTCCGCGCCGCTCGAGGTCCCGGTCGAGAGGAAGGTCTCGGGACCGGTCGCGGAGCCACCATCATCATTCATCTTCGAAGTCTTCGCACTCCTCGGGTAAGTCGAAGAAGAAGGCGAAGAAGCACCGTCGCTCTTCGCCTTTGCCCTGTCTGTCGGCTGACGCAACGCGGGACACTGAGCGGTATCGCTCTCCGGCCCCGCCCTCGGAGCCTGCTTCTGGGACGGCTCCGCGCTTCTCTCCTTTTCCCGGAGCGTCCCCTGCCCAGCTTCAAGCATTTACAAAGCGCTTCACAGCATCTTTGGGCAGCCCGACTGCCGGCGCGCCTTTGGGCCCCTGGCCTTCGATGCCGGCAGCTCCGGTGCCAGAGGGCCCTCAAGGATCCAGGCCTGGATCCGGATTGATACCGGTCAACCTCACGGTACCTTCCCCGGCGCCGATCCCAGTGACGACGCCCCCGACGTCGGTTGTGCTCCCAACCGGTGTCGACCTCAACCCGACTTGGACACGGTGCCGGACCGAAATCGATTGACGTCGGTACCGGCGCCGGAGGGTACTTTCGTATCGCAATTGGTCTAGTGGCAGGTCTCTCTTCCTTCCCCACCCACAGTTGACGGTGGTGACAGATGCATCCCTGTTGGGCTGGGGAGGTGGAAATTAGGGGATTCTGGTCTCCAGTAGAGGGCCGGCTCCACATCAGTCTGCTGGAGTTGCAGACCATTTGTCTAGCTACAAAGGCTTTCCTACCATCCATGAAGGGGAGGCTTGTGTTGTTTCTCACAGACAATGCCACCAATAAATAGTACTGCAACAGGGCAGAGCGGGGTCCTGTGTCAGAAGGCTTCTGTAGGTAGTTGGAGCTTCATGGCGCTTTCCTGACCATGAACCATCTGGCAGGGTGGTTGAATGCTAGAGGGAACGAACTGAGCAGGGAGTGTCTGGCAGATTACGAGTGGCCTCTACATCTCGATATGGCGCAAGGCATCTTCCAACATTCAGGGCAACACTGGCCACCATCGGAACGTGCAACATGGAAAGTTTGTAAATTGGACCCTTGTTACAAGATGCGTTTCAGCTGGAATGGACCATGGGGCTACTGTGTGCCTTCTCGCCCTGTCTTGTGCCTGGAGTTCTGAAAAAAATCACGAACAACAGTGCCCAAATCATTTTAGTAGCACTGGATTGGGCCAGGAGAGTGTTGTACCCGTACATTTTTGGCATGTGCATCTGTCCTCTAATCAGGTTACCCCATTGCGAAGACCTCCTGTCTCAGCAACAGGAAAGGGTCCTCAAACCGAATCTGCACAAACACGTATACGCATGGTGATTGAGTGCCAGCAACTGACTACATTTGCTCTGCTGCTGGAAGTGGTGAATATCATCCTTGCTGGCAGGAACCCCTCCATGAATTCCTGGGACAAATGTGGAGCTTGGTGTGGCACTCTTAAGACTGATCCCTTACAAGCAAAGCTGTCAGACATCCTTTTTTTTTACTTTTAATTTTTAGGTCGTGCCTAGAGTCAGCACGGATGCGCTGCTCTGCGAGGCATGCTGTATTCCTTTTTTGGAATCTGGCCATGCCCATTGCCTTACATAGATTCTTTCATGTGCCTTTCAAGCGGTCTTTCTTTCGCGTGGTGTATTAATGCCATTTGTTCCTCCTTTTGGTGTGTTTGTCACGCCAATGGCGACTGGCCCTGTTACAAGGGTCATTTCGCTTCAGGTCATGTCTCCTTCTTGTAGCTCACTTATTTTTTAACATTTGTTTTTGGCCTGAACATGAGCGCTTGTGTTTTGAGTTACTGTTTGTTTCTGGCCATAACTTAATTTTTACATCTCCCCACAATGCATCCACACTATGGGGGATGCTGCGCCCCCTCATCCGTGCTTACAAATGTTTAATTGATGTGTTTTTAGGACATAAACAAAATGTACAATATCACCCCAAGGTATGGGAGCTCACCAGTGAGGTCCAGATTGTGTCATCTCAAGCCATGCTTGTTTGTGAATATTCCAGTACACACAAGAGGGTACGTCAAGATGCTGCTCCTGGGTGACCTTTTTTTTTGCTCTGCTGCTGTATCTTGTCATTCTGCAGTTTAGGAAAGTGATGTGGATGTGCTGCTGACCACCCTCCAGGCCAATCCCTTTCCCCATGCTCAGCAGCCTTTGGACCCTGAGCTTTAAGCTGCACCGCAACACCCTCATGCAGGTACAGGACAAATTGCACAGAGTGCTCCTTGTCCGGGCTTTAAGTGGGCCGGGTCCTGCCGGTATCCAGCGCTGGCAGTTCTAAAAAGCAGGTGCTGAGACAGGTCCCTTTCAGGCTCTCTATTATTGCCCTCACCTTCTGAGTGAAAACAAAATCTTAACTTGACAGCAGTACCACCCTTCACTGCTTTTGATGTATCTTTAAAGGGACTTGTTACGGTTCTTTCACAGCCTCATTTCAGAACTGAAGCATTTTAACAATTTTATACACAGAACCCATTGTTTATTTATCTTATGCAACTAACAACCATTGACCAGGCCAATAGCCCTGGCTTGCTGTAAGTGTAATAATACTTGTTATATTATATCTCTAGATGCAAAGACCGAAAGAAGCAGCAAAATACCAGTTGGGCAGCACATAATGCTAGGCAGAGATTTCTAATTTATGTATTTTAAGCCACACCCTTAACTATATCGGCAACACCCCTTTGAGAGGCTTCACAGTTTTTTCATCCCACTTAAAGCCCTGCTCCTTGTGATCCTGAGCAGATTGTAACAGTCTCGCTTTTTTCCCAGCTTCTAGTGTATTTCAGGGAAAGGACCCAAGCGAATGTGACACTTTTTTTTTTATAGGTATTTGGGTTTCAAGATATAAACACAAATTACATTTTTTTTAAATTGCCGGATAAAACGTTCTTGCAGATTGATGTATAGGTTATTTAGGCGTCTTTTACAATAGTAATCTAGCACAGTGAGCTAAGAACTGCCATCAAAGAGCTGCATACAAACACACTCGTTCATGCAGATATATATTCAAGCACTTAGGGCAGGATTACCAAAGATGCAGCTGAGTCTTACTCTTATAGTATTACAGACTTAAAGTCTAGAGGAAACCAAGACTTCGCGCCGGCATGGCTAAATACTTACAAGGCCCCAAAGGCGAGACCTATTGGCAATGCCAATGCTTGTTCTTATTTTGGCCCAACGAGGTATTGCAGTGGGCACTATTAAAGGTTATTTTCAGCCAATTTGCCTTTCTATGTTTGACGAACCAACCTCCCTTGTTTAAGTCACCTATTGTGATGTGATTTATTAAAGTGTTGACACACATGATCCCTCCCAAACCATTTGTGAAGTCATAGTAGAACCCTAACCTGGTCTTGACATTTCTCGTGTATGTCTTTTAAGCCGATGCATAGCTGATTGCTGCGTCTTTTGACTTTGAAAACTGTCTTCATCATTGTGATTATGCCACCTCATCACATGAGTGAACTCAAGGCATTTTAAATGCATCTATTTTTCCCTAACAAGTTGGTCCTGAGGGCTCGAGTGGCATTCTTGCTAAAGGTTGTGACTCCCTTCCACATTGGTTCTCTATCACTCTGCTAGCATTCTTTGCTCCCCCTGACCCTTCAAAAGAGGAGGAAAGGCTTAATTCAATTGGCTGGCCAAAAGGGCTTTTACATGGATCGTATCAAGGATCATAAAGTGAACTATCAACTTTTTGTGGGGCTCTCTGGAGCAGGTTAAGGGGAGGCTGTGCAGAAAAGGATTCTTTCAAGGTGGATGGTTCTATGCATTAAGATCTGCTACTTACATGCCAAGAAGCAGTCTCCGGAAGGTATGAAAGCCCATTCCACCAGGGCTAAGGCTGCTACTAGGGTGACCAACTGACATGGAGGTAAATTCTGGACAAGAGTGTAAAACAATTTGGGATAAAAGGTCAATTGTATGGACACATCCAAAGAGAGGCCCATACCTCACTACTTTATCAGTGCATTTATTTACTAATTTCTACATAGCACTATTTATTCACTATGGCCTTTTTATGTGATTGCCTGTAGGTATGCTACATTCAGGTGGTGCATTATGTCCTTGTTCAATAGTAAATTAATGCCCTTGAGCACGGTTTCAAAGGCATCACCCCTTTCCAGATTTACCCAAACTTTCTTGAATAGAAAGCAACATTTTGTTTGTTTCTATACATTTGAAAACTTATGGCAAGCAGTTTGGGAAACATTAAGGTAAGTGAGCATCGACAAGTTGAAACATCTGGCTCACCTCAACCTTCAGTCAACGTTAAACCTAAAAAAAAATTGATGAGACAGAGCGGATGGTGTGAGCAACATTCTCACGTCTAATGTCAGGATGTGAGGTACCCACAACTTGCCTGTAGTCTCACAACACTAGAGTGTGTTTTTGGGACTCTACATTTAGTTCAAAACTGGGAGCTTAGAATACCAGATAAATAAAATTAAAGAGCAGGATGAAATCGAGATAAGATGGGAGATCCACAGCTACTGATTCAAAGGGTTATTGCTAAGAACCGGACAAATAAGGAAGAGCGAAACAAGGGGGGACAATTCCTAAAATTAGACAATGAGTTTCAGAAAGTATTTTGTACCTGGGGATTTGTCTAAGCAGAGAGGAGAGAAACAGAAGAGATACTGTCAAGTAGTTGAACAAGCAGCATCCACCCACCCTGGCACACTTTGCTGTTACAGTGGTCTTCTGGTTGTGCTTGTTAAGAGTGAGCAGGGGCCAGACTCCTTGGAAGGTTGTGCTGGGCAATTGCCTATTCACTCCATGTCTTAAAATGGTTCTGCAGTCGAACCAAGGCCAAACCAGTGATCTGGCTCATCCTCAAGTGCCAAAGTACTTGGAGAACCTTCAATATGTTTGGGATGTAAATTACACAAGAAAAATATAAGAACATAATAAAGATTTTATTATGTAAGAAGGGTTTCTTTAACATATGGTTCTGTTTTCCTCTTTATATACAGGTAGACCCCAGATTGACCTGAGAATCTGTTGCCTTTCGATATCTAGGGATTAATATCTACCATTACCCCACTGACTTGTAGGATGAAAATCTGGGCAGAGTGACACGGTCCTTCCAGGCCCAGTTTGCTTTTTGGTCTTCTCTTCCACTTTTAGTAATGGCCACGTTGCACAAGTGAAGAAGGTGGTGCTACCTCAGTTATTGTATTATTTTGCAGATCTTCACCTGCTCATGCCTTGTTCCTTCTTCAGACACCTCGACACGTCCCACATCTGATTTTGGGCTGGTACGCCACCGGGCAGTTCTTTCCACTCTAAAGCTACCGGTGACTGCGGGTGGATTATCTCATCTGGACTTAGAATGCCATTTTTTAGCTGCACATCTCCAATGGGTGTTTCGCTGGCTGTCTGGCCACCCCCTGCATCAGATAGGGTTTACCCGTAAAGACTTTAACAAAGCTTACTGCACTACTCATGGCTTCCTACGTACCATTCTACCCAACGCCACCCAGGGTTATTCTAACCGGCTTTCTCTTACCTTACTAGAACCAGTCAACTCACTAACACGAAGAAACCCTGTTGCTCCTGCAAAACCTTTGCTAGGCCTCCCCATTCGCACAGGTCGGCATTAGCTCAAGGCAACTCTGCAGACCTCTCAAATGGGGTATTTGTTGACGGTGAGCTACTAGATTTCCAAACTTTTATCACTGACTAGAGTCTTCACCCAGGTCAATTCCTTTCTTACGAACACCTTAAACAATAATTAAATGCCCAATTTTGTGTCTGCCACCTAGCACCAACCCCACATGAAGTGTACCAGGTGCTTTACACCATAAGGGCTGGTGGCAAACTGATTAGATGGGTGTACAGACCTTTCCTGCAACCTGGGGACCACCACAGAGCTTCTCTCCGTACTAACTGGGAGACTGGCATGGCGAAACCTCAGCACGATGCAGACAGGGCTACAATATTGAAATATCCCCACATAGTATCCCACGGCTCCCGTTTTAAGTATATTCAAATAATATTCACTTTATATTCAATTTAATATTCGGAACTGAGCCTACCTTACACCTGTCCGAATTAACAAAATATACCCGGGAACAGCAGCTGCATGTCCTCTCTGTAAGCAATTAGGTGCTGATTTGCTTCAAATGCTTTGGTTTTGCCCCACATTCCTTTCATACTAGCAGAGAGTCTTCTAGGTGCTGTTGACCATGATGGGCCGTGTACTGACAAATTTCTCAAAAGTGGCCCTATTGGCCGTATTCCCTGCCATAAGTTCTGGAAATCCTCCACAAAGTTCCTCAACTTGACTCTTCTAGCAAAACGCAGTATTACATTACTCTGGAAGGATTGACTTCCTCCAGTTCTCGTAAGTTGTACCAAGGTCTCGCCCTGAACTGGCTCGAACTGGAGTATGCAAGGAGGTCACCATCTCTGCACCATCTCTGAAGTCTGGTGGTGCTGCCAAGCTCTCCCACCCCAGCCCAATATACTAAGTCCTGTCCGGGAGGTGGCCACCCCTCTCTGTGACAGGAAACCTATTGTTCTACCTTCCCCTGCTCACGCTTGGCTCAGAAGCAGGCAGGCAGAATCGTGTCTGTGGTCGGCAGCAGCACTAGCTTGTTTGCAGACCCTGCAAGGCTGTTACCGGGAGTACGGGGGTTCCCTAAGGGGCCACGCAAGATAAAGGGACCCCCTCTAGGCAAAATATTTTAAGGTCAGGGAGAAGAGGGGAAAACAACAATACACTCTAAGAACGCTCCCTCATGACCTATATTTCTTTTATCTAACTGAAAATGAATTCAACCAGGGCTGAAGTGAAGCTAAACAATAACAAAAAACATAATCATATTTATAAATATTCACATTATTTATTAATTTTCTTTGTTTTATCAAAAATATTTTTGTACTTTCTTTTACATATTTTTACCTTTTAAATCAATATTATAAACATCTACAAACCGTGTTGCATATTGGTGACATGGCATTTTCATGTGTAAACATCTTTGCATCATAAACCCCCGAGTAAAGAAACAAAAATAGAACATTCATACACACTAACTCACATGCATTCCTCCTCAAAAACACTCATACCACATTCATTAATGCATATATCTGGAAAGTAGGAGACAGAAAGTTGTTTTAATCTCCATGACCAATTAAGGCAACTGCATATAGCAGGATCTGAACAGCATTGGTCGACGCGCGTTTCGGTGGCTTGACGAATGGATAACACCACCTTCCTCAGGACCTTAGCCAGATATCAGACCAATATAAGTACACCCAGGGGATACCTGAAAAGGTATAATTACAATAAGTTCACAGCCCATGATTAAAAACAAGTTTTATCGATTGGACCTTCATGCACAGATTAAACTTTTCAAGTGCAATAGGATGTGACCAGACACGGTGCACATGCCTACAAGGTGCGAAACACCGAAGGTTGTGCTCCATATACCATCAAGATTTAGCCACATAATCCTGCCCCTACTTACTGAGGGAGGGTTTATAGAGAAAATAGAAACAATACAAAAATAAAAAAATTAAAGAAGTATTGTTGTACCACCACCACAGTTTGCCATAGTAGGCCATCTGAAAAATGGAGAAAATAGAAAAACAGAATAAAAACACCACTAATTGTCAAATATAATAATTACCCCATGTTGCAAAGTAGGTAAGATTTGTGAAGGATAGAAGCTCCTCTAAAGTACTTACTGCTAATAATTCTCCACAGGAGACTGTGCTTTTTGCTTTTGCAACTATTTTACTATTAGTACTTTTGCCGCACTCTGTCAGGATAGATAAAGCAATGTGTGTCATGAGTGCTAATGTCCAAATTGCATCTACTAGTACGGAATATGCTGAAGGTCATTGACACCTTACCTAAATTTCTCTTATGCGCTGTGCATTAAGTGGGGGCATATATGCAAGTATATTGTCAGCAAAGTAATAATTCCTATGAAGGGGGAAATAATTTTTAAAAGTTATTGAGCCATAATCAACAAATGTTGATTACTGTTATGCTGGACTCCTAGAATTCGACGTACCTTATAGGGTCAGTTCTTTGAGATCTATGCATCATGCTGTATTATACTGCACCAATTCATTATGGCGACATCTCAATATTAGTATGTGTTTAGTTGTGTTGGTTTAAGTCCAACAATACTATAAAAAAAATAACACAGTAAGATGTTTTGAGTCGTAAGCCTGATATAAGAAAATATTGTACTTTGGTGTAGTCACATTACTGGCACATGAAAGGCATGCATGTATGCCAGGAAGAAGTTATCATATATTTTAAACAATATAGGTATGAAGGACAAATCCATTGTGTCTACTACAGCATAATGTAATAATAAATTTGTAAGCAGAAACCTTAATAAGTGGCTCACATTAAACTTCCTTCACTGGATGGAATGCTGACTTCCAATTCCAACAAAAATACTTATACTTCTCCCGTGTTATTACCCTAAATATACCCCAATGTGAAAAATGCCTTAAAGAGGACACATGTAAGATCTATTTGCCAGACCAAGTCAGTTTGAAAAGGACAATAGCTAAAAGCTGCCTTAAACAATACCGCTGTCTGGCTAACTGCAACATAATAGTAATTGACTCATATCACCCTCCGCTCGAAATTATAAAACGATGCATGAGAGCCCAATGTCCTGCGGCATGAGCTACAAATAGCTGCAATGAGTCTTACCTTATTTTTGCAGCATAAAGTCCTGACGGGCTCGACAGAGGGACGGCCAGACGAAGAATCAGGAAGATTTACTGCCGGTCGATGTCACGACAGTTATATACAGTCCGAGATACAAAAACGCGCGCAAACTGGTCGCGCTCACGTGATGTACAGTCAAAAACTAAGGAAGGACTGGTACACAAATGTAGGTCGCGCCATCTTGGACTAGGTAATGCGCGTACAGACTGAAAGGGGAAGTGTTATCAATGTTTATAGGTGACAGTGTAGCCCAATATTTACTGCCACAATAACGTGCTGCTATATTCCAGCTCCTTATTTCTCATGGACACGGACTATATATATTTGTAAAGAGAGCAAATGCAGGTTACGCCATCTTGGACTGGTAATTACACTTGGAGACTCACTGATAAAATCCTATTAGTGTCTTCTAGTTATAGTGCTATCAAAAATTTATTAACATGGTAGCGTACTGCTGTATGGACTCCTTACGCTCATTGTGCCTAAAGATATGATCTAGGTATGTTTAAGACAAAAGCCTGCCCCGGTCCTGAATATCCCACAGTAGTTATAGCTGTAATACAGTGTAACACTATACCCTTATATGTGTCTGCATTTATTTTAAGTTCATGGGGACTAGTCACGTACAGCAAATGCTAGTCAGTGACTGCAATGAATATATCTCCTAGTCGATTAAAAGAAAAGAAAATAGGAGTTACATAACTGTAAAATACAGAGTAATGGGGAGGTAAACATCCACGTTATCATAAAAGGGACCTCCTACATGTACCTCAAATTGCTGCAATAAATAAGGGCTACCCACAAAGGCTAGGCTCAATAACTCAATATATCTGATGTCATATCCATTGTCCCCTATAGGGGTCGCAGCGAAGAATGTAAGGAGATACAAAAATAGAATCACTTCAGAAAAACATATCTGTAGTTAGCGGGGATCTACAGGATGATATTACCAAGGTCTAGTTACATTCCACTGAATATCCTCATTGAGTCCGTGTTTTACGCTATCCAAGGTGAAAATCCAAAAGGTTTCTCTTCTTTTGCGAGTGATGTCAATAGGTGTACCTGCTTGGCTTTTAATCTTTTCCAGAATACACCACAAAATGTCCTTCTCTGAATGGTTCTTATCCAAACAATGTTGGACAAGCGGAGCTGTAGTCTTGCTGGTACGAATAGCTGATTTATGTTCGCTATATCTTGTGCGGAATTCGCGCGATGTCTCCCCAATATATGCTAGCTTGCATGGGCATAACAGCATATATATAATGTTTTGACTCCTACAATTTGTAAGGTCTCTTAATTTTATGTTGTGACCTTGATACACGAGAGATTCTGTGACAATAGCAGTGTCACAGGCGTGGCATGACCCACATTTATGGTTGCCTAGAATGACTGGTAGGCCAGTGATGGTAGTCTGTCATGAATTGTTCTGCAGAGGGGGTCTGGTATGTACCAGAATATCGCGCAAATTGCGGTTCCTCCGGTAGGCCACCAGAGGTAGTTCTGAGTCTCATTTTCATTAGTATTCAGAATTTTCCAATTCTTTTGGATGATTTTGATTTTGTAATTGAGTGGGGAATGAGTAATGACGCATACCACTTGATTTTGAGAAGTGCGATGTGTTCCCTGTAAAAGGGCATCACGGTTGTAATATTTAGCCCTTTTATAGGCATGTCTGACTAGCCTATGAGGATAACCCCTAGCTAGCAGTCGTGTCTTTAAAGCATCTCCATGTTTGTGAAAATCAATTATGTTGGTGCAATTGCGCCTTACCCGCAAAAACTCCCCAAAGAGGATTGGGCCTCCCAGTACATGGGATCATACTTCCATCACTGGAATCGGTGTTGGGGTATCATTCCAACATGTTTGATACCAAACATGACCAGGTTTGGTGCAGCAATTATTTCGTTAAACATCTCGTAATGACTGATGTCCACTATATATCTTAAAATGGCTGACCGCACTTACATAGTCTGGAGAATAGACTACAGGGTTTGTAGGGGTGTCCTGCTCATGCAGGGGCACCCTCACACTCATAACCAAGCACCCTGCTGTCGTGTAGCTCCTATAGTACCCCTGCAGGACCTGCACGTTTGGATAACATATACTGCTGGCTTGGTGGCAGACTAACTCCGTGCACCCCCACCATATATGTTAGCCTGGTTTGCATTAGCTAGCTCGCAGTGCCACTAGTGTCTCCTCTTATCGGGGAGAGATTAGTTTCTGGCAACCTTAGATCATGACAACCCTGATCCCTCAGAACCGTGGAAACAATATACTACCTTTCGCTCAGTCACTCGTGCTCACTTATTCGGTTTGTCTCAGAGAGTTACACAGAATAAACAGTCGGGCGTTTCAATAAGTATTTATTGAACAGTTGTTATTCTAGTGTAAAATATGTGTTGCAGAGACCAGCAGGCAATAGCAGAGATATATTGTCAGCAGTACGATAAAAGCAAAGGGATAGAACAGTTCTACCATATTGCGATAATCATGGATACATACATGAATATAAAAGCATTATGCAAAATGTGCGTACTCCTACGATGCCTACCTAGATGTACTTATGTGTACCTAGCATATGTGTGTAGGTCTTAGAAGCTAAGAGCCAAGAATCCTCCTAGGATTTAGTCGAACCCCCATACCTGAATAGAGAGAGTGTGGGACCCCGTGCTGGTCTCGAGTTGGACACCCCATCTGGGTTGTGTCAGACCACTGTCAGCTTGAGCGACTGTATGCAGGAGCCTCAGCGTCTCTGGTCAGTGTGTCAGCATGGAAGTCTCGGTTCCCTCTACCTTACCGGGGCAAGATGTGGTGTATTTATACCCTAAAGAGTCTCGGTCCTTAGTATGGTTTGTATTGGACATGAGGAAGACGTCAGGGGTGAACTTTGTGCATACATATTATGCCGGTGGTGTATTCTTAGAAAGCCATGCATAATTAATGAGTTAAGTGTGGGCCTGTGTTTGGAAGAACCCTGCTGTATTCAAAACCACAGGATAGAAAACGTTCAGCCCTCAGAGCTCGTTGTGTACTAGCTGGGACCAATGTAGGTGAAAGATCATGCCTATATAAGGAATCATACTATAATAGGACATGTACAGTTGTGACCATAATTGGGCATATGCGGCCATGACCATAATTGGGCAAGTACCAATATGACCATATTAGGGTAAATATGAATACGTCTATTTTAGGGCATGTACGAACGGGTCTACATTAGGGCATCTATGCGGGATATAACACCCACTCCTCTTCCGAACTGGATAATAAATGACCATACTTAAAATCTGGACAATTTAAAAACATTTTTAAAAGCAAGTAAAAACATGGTTCTAAAAAATCGTTAAATTTTGGTGCTTAAATTTTTTTTTTTAAATTCAGCTTTTTCTAGTTGCCACTTAATAGTCAATATTGTCTCTCTATAGAAGTTGTATTACCATAAGCAGGAGAAGGCCATGCTTTTCTCAAGCAAAAGTGTCAATGTAAGAAAATGTTCCAAATTTAGATCGTTTATTTTGAAACGAGTGGAGATCACCGCCTTACTCAAGAAACCCAAGGCAGACCCCAAGGACCTCAAGAACTTCCGACCCATCTCTCTGCTCCCGTTCCCCGCGAAGGTCACTGAGAAAATCGTCAACAAACAACTGACCCGCTACCTCGAGGAGAACAACATCCTGGACCCTTCCCAGTCCGGCTTCCGCAGCAACCACAGCACCGAAACCGCCCTCATCGCCGCCACCGATGACATCAGGACCATGCTAGACAACGGAGAAACAGCAGCCCTCATCCTCCTGGACCTATCAGCCGCCTTCGACACGGTCTGCCACCACACACTACGAACACGCCTTCACGACGCCGGGATCCAAGAGAAGGCCCTGGACTGGACCACATCCTTCCTTTCCGGCAGAACACAAAGCGTCCGCCTCGCCCCTTCCGATCCAAGGCCACCAAGATCATCTGCGGCGTACCCCAAGGCTCCTCCCTCAGCCCAACGCTATTCAACATCTACATGGCACCCCTCGCCCACGTCGCCCGACAGCACAACCTCAACATCATCTCCTACGCCGACGACACCCAGCTGATCCTCTCCTCACCAAAGACCCTCACACCGCCAAAGCCCACCTCCACGAAGGAATGAAGGCCGTTGCCGAATGGATGAGGACCAGCCGCCTGAAGCTGAACTCGGACAAGACGGAGGTCCTCATCCTTGGTTCCAACCCTTCAGCCTGGGACGACTCCTGGTGGCCAACATCACTGGGAACAGCCCCGCCACCCACCGACCACGTACGCAACCTAGGGGTCATCCTCGATCCCACCCTCTCCATGACTAAGCAGGTCAACGCCGTTTCCTCATCCTGGTTCAACATCCTCCGAATGCTCCGCAGGATCTTCAAGTGGATCCCCACCGAAACAAGAAAAACAGTCACCCAGGCCCTCGTCACCAGCAGGCTGGACTACGGAAACGCCCTCTACGCAGGAACGACGGCTAAGCTCCTGAGACGGCTGCAACGCATCCAGAACGCCTCTGCACGTCTTATCCTCGACATCCCCCGACGCAGCCACATCACACCCCACCTGAGAGACCTGCACTGGCTCCCTGTCAACAAGAGGATAACCTTCAAGCTCCTCACCCACGCACACAAAGCACTCCACAACTCCGGACCAGCCTACCTCAACAGACAACTCAGCTTCTACACCCCCACCCGCCAGCTCCGCTCGACCAGCCTCGCCCTCGCCACAGTCCCCCGCATCCGGAAACGACCGCCGGCGGCAGATCCTTCTCCCACCTCGCCGCCAAGACCTGGAACACCCTCCCCACCAACCTCTGACAGACCCAAGACCTACTGGCCTTCAGAAGACTCCTCAAGACCTGGCTCTTCGATCAGTAGCAGCACCACCCCCCTCTTCCCCCAGCGCCTTGAGACCCTCACGGGTATGTAGTGCGCTTTATAAGTGACATGATTGATTGATTGATTGAAGCCGAATTCTTTCCCAGGACACGATGAGCCAATTCAAGATTACGCGTCCTGGCTGGGAAGCTCAATATTATCGGTGTCAGCTGCTGTAGATGACAAATCCAACGCCTCACAGAGAAAGTCAATCGCACATAGATGGAATGTAGTACTGCCAACAGTCGGTGCTGCGGCAGCTTGTGCGGCAGTTGTAACCTGGGTGCCTGTGTAGGAGTCACCTAACCCAGCAGGAGCGAACGGCACCTGTGGATTCTCCAGGAATGCATTCATCAGAATCGGAAGCCGTTGAGGACAACGCAGAGCGTGGGCCTTTATGGGGTCTAGCATTGCATCCGTGTCCGGAGGAGCATCTGATGGAAAAGTTAGACAAAGATCCAACGTGCATTCTTCTCCGCAGAACAGGCATCGAAGCACAGGTAAGATGCAGTCTATCCAGACTGGTCTAAATGATAGAAACCAGGAGGCATTGAGTTCTCGCAGGCAAGAAATGCCCAGAAGTTGTACCATGCGTTCATGGTATTTCCGCTCCAGGAGCGTGTTCACCATTCCCTCTGGAAGTGGGCCGTCCATTGCGTAGCAGCAATATTACAATCAGGATTCCTGCGATTAGGAACAGGATGAGCGGGAATCCTCCAAATACGCTTCCCAACACGGAGTGTATAAAATTTGGGATTACTCCGAGGACTGTCTGAAAGATGCTTAACAGTCCGGACCCTATGGTCTTAAAGAGGTGTACAATTCCGCTCGTATCAGACATATTGAAGATACGTCCCACCATTTCTGCGAAATGAATGGGGCAGTTTGTACGTATGAGTGCCTGTATCTCAGTCGAGGTCCTTGCAACTTGAAGTTCATAGGTTTCTCGAGCGGAGGTTAAGGGCACGGGTTGCTGTAAAAGCATGGCTTTCAATCTGCTCAGAGTATCAAACTGTATAAAAGAAACATTCAGCGAAGGCCATAACGGCGCCTCCCTGACTGTGTTCAGAGGCGGAAACAATACTTGCATACAGCAAGTAACCCTGGAGTTAACAGTTACTAGATATGAGACGCCCGGAAGCATCCCACAACAACCTTGATCATTTAGCATTAAGTAACTCCCATTCGAGAGCAGCTGGAAAACCGGCGTGATCATGGCCGCTGGGGTCCCTGACATGTGACAAGATAAGTTCACCACTGAACCCCTGCAGGCTCCGTGTAGAGAAATATCCTGACACATGAGAGAACCGCTCAAAGCGTTCTTGCAGTTTGTACCACTCAGATACACTTCTCGATCCCCATTCCGGCATCGCTATCTATATGGTAACCCCCAAGTTTCCTTGATGTATCCCTTACCAATTTTTACATATTTGCCTGCCTGCCTGCCTTTGCTCAAGGCAATATTGAAACTGAAAAGTAGTGACCGGCAGAGTTATTTGGCCATGAATGAGCCATTCTGTTGATGGTGATTCGGCTACAGTGAATGGTAACCTTTCCAGTTTCTCAATACGCAGCATTGTATATTTGGCTCCCTTTGTGCCATTTCTGTCTGTTTATCAGTTAGATTGTATTCTGAAAACAGAGACGTGGTGTTTATAAACGCCATGGCACATAGCCTGCACGCAAAGATTGTAGCGTCCAGCTTAACATCATAATAGAACGTAGCTGAGATTGCCCGTGTTGTAACAAGGCCAGATCTTGTTCTAATATGTCGATCGCCAAGGACACAATGTTGCCTAAGGAGTAAATACTGGAGGTCAAAGTAGTTAACCCATTATCCACTACTGCTAATGCCTTTTCTAAGTTAATACGGTCTATCTCTCGTATCCTTTCTGCGGCCTCTTGTTGGGATATTTTCCAGTTTTCATTGTAGTAGGCATAAAGGCCTGCATATATGAAACGTTTCTGACGTTGTTTCTTGGTTCCTAGTAGAAAATCTCTAAGATCCATGTCAGGTGTGAGTAGGGTCAAGTGGTGCTTTACTTCTGTCAGTGTTGAGGTCTCTAGCCAATCAAGGCACAACTTCCCAACACTATACGATGTCACTACCCCTGGGTGTTGTCTTTGTACATAGCGTGGGTCTGGCCTATGGATACTAAACCCTGTGGGTGTATTAATAAATCTCTGTTGACATTTGTTTGTGTCAATGGGCCAAACCAGCCATTCTGTCCAATCAGGATCTGATCTGTTGTACTGGAAAATGTCATCTAAACCTACCCCTTGTGTAGTTGAATTCTGCCCCACACCCCTCTGTGATGGTGTTGAAAACCCCGGTGTATTAATTTCCTTGCCTTTGGCTAATCCAAGACAGGATGTCTGTTGCACAGTTTCATTCAGAAATTTCATTCAGAAATCTGCTGCGGAATGATGCATGCTCTAAAAAGTGCTTCTATTTCCTGGACTTGCCAGTCCCTAGAACCCCAGATTGATTTGGAATCTATTATGTTTTTCCATAGATCGAAACCCTGTTTAGACAACTGGTTCAGAAAGGATGCAGAGTAAATATGTTTGGTGTTTGTTAACATAATTTTCTGAGCTGAAATTTTCTCCATTTTATAATAAAATGACATCTGAAAGAGACACGTTAGTGACAGATTCCTTACATTAGAATATCCCCAGGCGTCAGGCTGGATCTGGAAAGTTTTGCGTAGCAGTACCCCTGCGCGTCGGTAGGCGGCGTCGTGCGGCTCCGCGTCCGTCGTCGGCGTCATGATCGCCGGGATGACGTCACGGCCAATACTTAGACGCCGCCCATGCGCGCTGGCGTCAGTTCTTTCTTTTTCCGCGCCAGTAAGCGCAGATCCGGATTGAGCAGTGCCCCAGTCATTTTTTGACTGAATCTTTTTTGAGACTTTTTGTCCCAGTTTTCGAGTTGTTTCGACTCCAACGGTGTCAGTAGGGATGCCCGGCTTCAAGCCATGCGAGGTCTGTAATCGCATGATGTCGATTACGGATCCGCACCGAGAGTGTCTCTTCTGCCTGGGGCGCGGCCACGACCCCACGTCGTGCCCCAAGTGTCGGTCCCTCGCCCCGAAGGCTTTGCGAAAGCGGTCTCTAAAGCTTCTCGAGGCCCGGCACTCGGCTCCGCGCCGCTCGAGGTCCCGGTCCCGGGAGAGGTCGGGGGGCCGTCGTCATTCGTCGGGGTCCAAGTCTTCGTCCTCAGGTAAGGCGAAGCACAAGAGGTCGAAGAAGCGTCGCTCTAAGACCTCCCCTCGCCGGTCTCACGACTCGGCGGAGGGTCCTGTTGGTACCGCACCCGCGGCTCCGGGGGTGCCCGAACAGCCGACGCCGGACTACCCGCCTGTTCCGGGTGCGACGTCGACTCCGGCCGACATCCAAAACTTCTTGTCGGCCATGGCTCGCATCTTCGGGCCTAAGGGTAACCCCGGTGCGCCTTCAGGCCCCGCGGGCCCCAGTGGGGATCCTCCTCGCTCACGGCAGCTCCACCGGTGTCTGGCAGCTCCGGCCCCGGTGCCGCAGGACCCCTCGGATCCAGGCCTGGATCCCGGTCGACGCCGGTTGACCTAACCACACCTCCACCGGCGCCGACCACTCCGGTACCATTCTCGGCGCCGTCCGACGTCCCGGACGACGCCGTCCCCAGCTTCTCCCCGGAACCGGACACGGCGCCGGATCGGCGTCGGCGATTCCGACGCCGATGGGACTTTTCTTCCCTCATGTCCGCCCTCCATATTTTTCACCTGTATTGGAGGACGAGGAGGACTGGGAGGGGTCGGAGGACCCTCTCACAGCTCAGTGTGAGCCTTATCAGGACTGGGCAGAGGAACTGGGTGATGCCAGTGGCCTGGACACCTCTCCAGACCTTGGCATGCTGTCTCCTCCTTCCGTGGCTACAGAGGAGGGAGCAAGTTGTGCAACGGTGTTGCGTAGGGCGGCCGCGGCCTTGCGCCTCGAACTCCCTACAGTGGCTGTCAGGACTAACCTCCTGACGGAAGTGCTTCAGCCGGCGGCTACCTCTTCAGAGCCACTGCTGCCGTTCAACGACGCACTTTCTGACGTTCTTTTGGGTACCTGGTCCAGGCCCACCACAGGGGCTCCTGTGGACAGGAACGTAGCCCGACGCCATCGACCGTCCCCAGGCGACCCCTTGTTCCTCTCCCAACACCCCACCCCGACAGCTTGGTTGTCCAAGCCTCTACCTCTCAAAGCGCCTTCCCTACGGCTCCGCCAGACAGGGAATCCCAAAAACTGGAGCAATTTGGGAAGAAGATGTTTTCTTCCTCCAGTGCTGGCTTGCGGTCCGTGAACACCGCTTGCCTTTTCGGCCGTTATTCCCACTCTCTGTCGGATTCGGTGGCGCAAGTGCTGCCTAAGTGTCCTGAGGAGGTCCAGACACTACTCACCCGTGTTATTGCAGACGGGAGAGACGCGGCAAAGTTCACAATCAGATGTGGCCTAGACACCGCTGACTCGCTGGGCAGATCGCTTGCGACGACAGTGGCGCTGCGCCGTCACGCCTGGCTGAGGACCACTGGTTTCTCGGGCGATGTCCAAAACACCCTTATGGACATGCCCTTCGATGGCATCCGCCTTTTTGGCAATAAGGCAGACAGCGCGTTGGAGCACTTTAAGGACTCGCGGGCTACGGCCAAGTCCTTGGGCCTCTCCGCCTCGCGCCCTCCGCAGCAGTCTGCTTTTTGCTCCTTTCGTGGCCACGGAAGGGGCGCCCAGTCACGTCCATTGCCCAGCCACAGGCCCGCGCAGCAAGCGCCTTCGCGTGGCCGAGGACGTGGCTCCCGCCGAGGCGGGTCGGGTAACCAGCGTGCGGGTCAGGCCACCACCTCCGCCCCGTCCGCGGCCTCCAAGCCCTCCTAGTCCATCCTTTCAGGTCCACAGCACGCCAGTGGGGGGCAGGGTCCGCCATCACCTTCCACACTGGCGTACCATAACATCGGACAGGTGGGTCTTGGACATTGTCCGAAGGGGCTACTCCCTTCCGTTCGAGACTTCCCCCCCCAGCCAAGCCACCTCAATTCCACCGCATGTCGGGGGATCACTTGGTGCTTCTTCAGCAGGAAGTGGCGGCCCTCTTGGCCAAGGGGGCCATCGAGTGCGTTCCGACCCCAGAAGTAGGGCGTGGTTGTTATTCCCACTACTTTCTGGTGCCCAAAAAGGACAAGGAGGACATGCGTCCTATCTTGGACCTCCGGAACGTCAATCGCTTCCTCCGGAAGGAGAAGTTCAAGATGCTCACCCTAGCTCAGGTCTTGATTGCCCTCGACCCTGGAGACTGGATGGTAGCGTTGGACTTGCAGGACGCATATTTTCACATCCCCGTCCTGCCGGCCCACCGGCATTACCTGCGGTTCACAGTAGGCCACGAGCATTTTCAGTTCATCGTGCTCCCCTTTGGCCTTACCAGCACCCCACCGGTGTTCACGAAAGTGATGGCGGTGGTCACAGCTCATCTGCGCCGGGCAGGGGTTCCAGTCTTCCCCTACCTCGACGACTGGTTGCTGAAGGCGGGCTCGTCCCAGGCAGTCGTCTCCCACCTCCAGACTACGGCCGAACTCCTGCACTCGCTGGGGTTCTCCATCAACGTGCCGAAGTCGCACCTGATTCCTTCTCCTCAGCTCCTATTCATCGGAGCAGTTCTGGACACAACGCAGTTTCGGGCCTATCCTCCCGAACGGCGAGTCCAGGATATTCAGTCTATAATTCCGATCTTTCAGCCTCTATCCTGGGTTTCAGTACGGATGACCCTGAGGCTGCTGGGCCTCATGGCCTCCTGCATCCTACTGGTCGATCATGCCAGATGGCATATGCGGGCTCTGCAGTGGGACCTGAAGTTCCAGTGGGCGCAGCATCAGGGGAACCTGTCCGATTACGTCCAGATCTCGGAGGGAACTGCATGACAGTTGCAGTGGTGGCTCTCGAACCGGCAATGGGTCACGGGCAGATCCCTCTCCCTTCCCCAGCCAGAGCACACAGTTGTGACGGATGCGTCCCTTCTGGGATGGGGCGGTCACATGGGAGAGGCGGAGATCAGAGGCCTCTGGTCTCCGGCGGAGTCCCGGCTCCATATCAACCTTCTGGAGCTCCGGGCGATCCGACTTCCACTGAAGGCATTCCTTCCCTCTGTCAAGGGGAAGGTGGTGCAGGTGTTCACCAACAACACCACCGCCATGTGGTACTGCAACAAACAAGGCGGGGTGGGGTCGTGGACCCTATGTCAGGAGGCTCTGCGTCTCTGGACATAGGGCATGTCTCTGATGGTTCAACACCTGGCAGGTTCCCTGAACGCCAGGGCGGACGAACTCAGCCGCAGGTGCATGATGGATCACGAATGGCGTCTTCACTCGGAGGTGGTGCAAGGACTCTTTCTTCAATGGGGAGAGCCTTGGTTAGATCTATTTGCCACCGAAGAGAATGCGCAATGTCATCAGTTCTGCGCGTTGGAATTTCCAAGGCGGCACTCGCTAGGCGACGCTTTTCGTCACGAGTGGAGTTGCGGTCTGTTGTACGCCTTTCCGCCTATACCACTTCTACCCAGAGTGTTGAAGAAGATTCGGCGCGACCGGGCCCAAGTCATCCTTGTGGCTCCGGACTGGGCTCGAAGAGTTTGGTATCCCGAGCTACTCAGTATGAGCGTCGATCCCCCAATCCGTCTGCCTCTTCGGGAGGATCTTCTGTCGCAGCAGCAGGGGACGGTCCTCCACCCGAACCTGTCCAGTCTCCACCTCCTTGCATGGAGATTGAGTGGCGGCAGTTGATTCCTTTCGACTTGCCTCCCGAAGTTTGTGATGTGATTCTGGCAGCCAGGCGTCCCTCCACTAAGGTGGTATACGCCTGCAGGTGGAACAAGTTTGTGGCATGGTGCACAGCAAAGGCTGTGAATCCCCTTTCTGGCCCTCTTTCTGAGGTTCTTCTGTTCCTTCTCTCTCTGGCCCAACAGAGTTCTGCCCTGGGTACCATCAAGGGCTATCTTTGTGCCATTTCGGCCTTCCTCAGGCTTCCTGATCAGCCCTCCCTTTTCAAGTCCCCTGTTGTTAACAGGTTTCTAAAAGGCATTACACACCTCTTCCCTCCTGTTCCGTTTGTGATGCCTCAGTGGGACTTGAACCTGGTTCTTACCTTTTTAATGTGCGCTCCCTTTGAGCCTCTACATAACTGTCCTCTTCCTCTTCTCACTCTGAAGACAGCCTTTCTGGTGGCTATCACCTCCGCTCGGCGGGTGAATGAGCTCCAGGCTCTTTCTTGTAAGCCCCCCTTTCTGTCTGTCCATCCAGACAAGGTTGTTCTTAGGACGCGTCCGTCCTTCTTGCCAAAGGTGGTTACTGCTTTCCATATTGGGCAGACCATCACTTTGCCCACCTTCTTTCCACCTCCGCATCCTTCTAGAGAGGAAGAGAGGCTCCACCGTCTGGACCCAAAACGTGCGATTTCATTTTATTTAAACCGCACACAACAGTTCCGGGTGGACGACCAGCTCTTTGTTGGCTACATGGGCGCCAAAAAAGGTCGGGCGGTACACAAGCGGACCATCTCCCGCTGGGTCGTCTTGTGTATCAAGGCCTGTTATTCTTTGGCTAAGAAGGAGCCCCCTGTTGGGCTGCGTGCCCATTCCACCAGGGCAACAGCCGCCACCACGGCTTTGGGGCGTGGTGTCCCATTGCAGGACATTTGTCAGGCAGCTACGTGGCCCTCGCTGCACACGTTTACCAAGCATTACTGCCTTGACAGCCAAGTCCGGAGAGACCGCTTTTTTGGCCGTTCTGTTCTCCGAGACTTCCTTGTCTGATCTTTGTTCGCAGACCCAACACCGGGGTTGGTATTGCTGGGGTATCTATTCTAAGGTAAGGAATCTGTCACTAACGTGTCTCTTTCAGATGCACAAGTTACTAACTTGTGTAAAGATATATCTGTAAGAGACAGTAGTTAGTGACAGATTCCTTACCGCCCCACCCATCCTCCCCGTTCTGCGAACTGATTTCTAGGGTTAAGGACATCCCTTTCAGGGCCCTAGTTTTCAGACACCAGTGTCAGTTTCTTGCTTGGCTCTGTGTATCTGGCGCGGAAAGTTGTGTACAGAACTGTCGCCAGCGCGCATGGGCGGCGTCTAAGTATTGGCCGCGACGACATCCCGGCGATCACGACGACGGACGCGGAGCCGCACGACACCGCCTACCGACGCGCAAGGGTACTGCTACGCAAAACTTTCCGGATCCAGCCTGACGCCTGGGGATATTCTATGGTAAGGAATCTGTCACTAACTACTGTCTCTTACAGATATATCGTTACACAAGTTAGTAACTTGTGCTTCGGGTCGGATGTGTTAAACCCTGAGAAGTATGTGAATATCTGAAAGAAACACATAGTGATAGATTCCTTACCTTAGAATATCCCCAGGCGTCAGACTGGATCCGGAAAGTTTTCGTCAGCAGTACCCCTGCGCGTCGGTAGGGTCGTCGTGCGGCTCCGCGTCCGTCGTTGGCGTCGTGGTCGCCGAGATGACGTCGCGGGCACTACTTGGACGCCGCCCACGCGCTCTGACGTCAGTTCTTTCTTTTTCCGCGCCAGCAAGCGCAGATCCGGAGAGAGCGGTACCCCTAGTCTTTTTTGACTAAGTTTTTGAGATCTTTTTCTCACCCTTTTTCGAGTCGATATCGACTCCTGGTGCAGTTAGGGATGCCCGGTTTTAAATCTTGCGAGGACTGTCATCGGATGATGTCGGTGACGGACCCGCACCGGGTGTGTCTCTTCTGCCTGGGGCGCACCACGACCCCAAGTCGTGCCCCAACTGCCGGTCCATGGCTCCGAAGTCTTTGCGGGAGCGGTCCCGAAAGCTGCTTGAAGCCCGGCAGTCTGCTCTGCGCCGTGACAGGTCCCGGTCCAGAGGGAGGTCGAGGGACCGTGCGCGGAGTCACCATTGGCTTCCCCTCGCCGGTCGCGCGACGCGTCTGAGGGTACGGGTGGTGCCACCCCCGCGGCTCCTGCGGAGTTCATGGAGTTACCGCCCGACTACCCGCCCTTTCCGGGGTCGTCGGCGACTCCGGCCCAGATACAGGACTTCCTGTCGGCCATGGCTCGCCTCTTTGGGCCGTCTGGTCACGCCGGTGCGCCTTCGGGCCCCGCGGTCCCGCATGGGTGTCCTCGCGTTTCATCGCCGGCGGCTCCGGCCCCGGCGTCGCTGTCGGCTCCGGCCCCGCAGGACACCCTTGGATCCAGGCCTGGATCCCGGTCGACGCCGGTTGACCTAGTTACGCCTCCACCGACGTCGACCCCACCGGCACCAATCCTGACGCCCGCTCCTCGGGACGACGTCGACCTCAGATTCAGCCCCGAAGTGGACGCGGCGTCGGTCCGGCGTCTGTCGATGCCGTTCTCGACGCCGTTTGGGGATTTCTATCCCCATGTCCCTGCTCCTTATTTTCGGCCTGTTGAACTCCCTGAGGAGCAAGGGGAGGACTGGGAGGGGTCGGACGACCCTCTCGCTGCAGCCTGCGAGTCTGAACAGGACTGGGCTGAGGAATTGGGGGACGCCAGTGGTCTGGATACCTCACCAGACCTTGGCATGCTGTCTCCTCCTACCGTGGCTACGGAGGAGGGAGCCAGTTACGCAGTGGTGTTGCGTAGGGCGGCGGAGGCCCTACACCTCCAGCTCCCTACTGTGGCCGTCAGGACTAACCTCCTGACAGAGGTGCTTCAGCCAGCAGCTACTTCTGCGGAGCCGCTGCTGCCCTTTAATGAAGCCCTTTCGGACGTTCTTTTGGGCACTTGGTCCAGGCCCACCACAGGGGCTCCTGTGGACAGGAACGTGGCCCGACCCCATCGCCCGGCTCCGGGTGACCCCATTTTCCTCTCCCAACATCCCACCCCCGAGAGCTTGGTTGTCCAAGCCTCTGCTTCCCCAACCGCCTTCCCTTCCGCCCCACCGGATAGGGAATCCAAGAAGCTGGATCAGTTTGGGAAGAAGATTTTCTCTTCCACCAGCTCTGCGCTGCGGTCCGTGAACACCGCATGCCTCTCGGGCCATTATTCCCACTGCCTGTGGGATACGGTGGCGAACGTGCTGTCTCAGTGTCCGGAGGAGGCCCGGCCTGCTCTCGCCCAGGCTGTTGCAGAGGGGAGAGACGCAGCCAAGTTCATGATCCGTTGTGGTCTAGACACCGCTGACTCACTGGGCAGATCCATTGCAATGACGGTGGCGGTGAGAACCACTGGATTTTCAGGGGATGTCCAAAACACCCTTATGGACATGCCCTTTGATGGCCGTCGCCTCTTCGGCGACAAAGCGGACAGCGCGTTGGAGCGGTTTAAGGACTCACGGGCTACGGCCAAGTCCTTGGGACTCTCGGCAGTCCGCCCTCCTCCGCCTTCCGCTCCTTTCGTGGCACAGGAAGGGGCGCCCCGCAGCGTTCGCAACAGAGCCACAGGCCGGCGCAACAGTCATCCCAGCGCGGACGCGGTTTCCGCCGTGGCGGAGAAAGGGGCCAGCGGGCGGGTCAGACCACCACCACCCCCGCCACCTCTGCCTCCAAACCTTCCTAGTCCGAACTTTCAGGCCCATCACACGCCAGTGGGCGGCAGGCTCCGCCATCACCTCCCCCACTGGCGCACCATCACTCCGGACATGTGGGTTTTAGAGATAGTCCGAAGGGGCTACTCCCTCCCCTTCGAGACTACCCCCCCAGCCATGCCACCTCTATACCATCGCATGTCGGGGGATCACTTGGTGCTTCTTCAGCAGGAAGTTGCAGCCCTCTTGGCCAAGGGGGCCATCGAGCGCGTTCCGACGCACGAAGTAGGTCGTGGTTGCTATTCCCACTACTCTGTGGTGCCCAAGAAGGACAAAGGCCTGCATCCTATCTTGGACCTCCGGAACGTCAATCGCTTCCTCCGCAAGGAGAAGTTCAAGATGCTCACTCTAGCTCAGGTCTTGTCTGCTCTCGACCCACAAGACTGGATGGTGGCGCTGGACTTGCAGGACGCCTATTTCCACATCCCCGTCCTGCCAGCCCACAGGCGTTACCTACGGTTCATGGTAGGCCACGAGCACTTTCAGTTTACTGTGCTCCCCTTTGGCCTTACCAGCGCCCCTCGGGTGTTCACCAAGGTGATGGCGGTGGTCGCAGCTCATCTGCGCAGATCAGGGGTCTCCGTCTTCCCCTAGCTCGACGACTGGTTGTTGAAGGCCGGCTCGCCCCAGAAGGTCCTCTCCCACCTCCAGACTACGGCCGACCTCCTGCACTTGCTGGGGTTCTCCATCAATGTGCCGAAGTCGCACCTGATTCCCTCCCAGAAGCTCCTCTTTATCGGAGCGGTTCTGGACACGGCGCAGTTTCGGGTCTATCCTCCCGAACAGCGAGTCCGGGACATTCGGGCTCTGATTCCCATCTTTCAGCCCTTGTCCTGGGTTTCGGTCAGAGTGACTCTGAGGCTGCTGGGCCTCATGGCCTCCTGCATCCTGCAGGTCAATCATGCTAGGTGGCGTATGCGGGCTCTGCAGTGGGACCTGAAGTTCCAGTGGGCGCAGCATCAGGGAAACCTGTCCGATCACGTCCAGATCTCGGAGGGCACTGCACGACAGTTGCAGTGGTGGCTCACGGACTGGCATTGGGTCGACGGCAGATCCCTCTCCCTTCCCCAACCGGAGTTCACAGTGGTGATGGATGCGTCCCTCCTGGGATGGGGCGGCCACATGGGAGAGGTGGAGATCAGAGGCCTCTGGTCTCCAGCAGAGTCCCGGCTCCATATCAACCTTTTGGAGCTGCGGGCGATCAGGCTTGCACTGAAAGCATTCCTTCCCTCTGTCAAGGGGAGAGTAGTGTAGGTGTTCACGGACAACACCACCGCCATGTGGTACTGCAACAAACAAGGCGGGGTGGGGT
Source organism: Calotriton arnoldi (assembly GCA_963921515.1). Taxonomy (NCBI): domain Eukaryota; kingdom Metazoa; phylum Chordata; class Amphibia; order Caudata; family Salamandridae; genus Calotriton; species Calotriton arnoldi. Next base: position 738,345 of record CAWUFW010004717.1, read on the forward strand.
CGTGGACCCTCTGTCAAGAGGCTCTGCGTCTCCGGACATGGCTGGAACATCAGGGCATGTCTCTGGTGGTTCAACACCTGGCAGGTTCTCTGAATGCCAGGGTGGACGAACTCAGCCGCAGGTGCATGCTCGATCACGAATGGCGTCTTCACTCGGAGGTGGCGCAAGGTCTCTTTCAGCAGTGGGGAAAGCTTTGGTTAGATCTATTCGCCACCGAAGAGAACGCGCAATGTCATCAGTTCTGCGCGTTGGAATTTCCAAGGCGGCACTCGCTCGGCGATGCTTTTCCTTGCGAGTGGAGTTGCGGTCTGTTGTACGCCTTTCCGCCTATACCACTTCTGCCCAGAGTGCTGAAGAAGATCAGGCGCGACCGGGCCCAAGTCATTCTTGTGGCTCCGGACTGGGCTCGAAGAGTATGGTTCCCGAGCTACTCAGTATGAGCATCGATCCCCCGATCCGACTGCCTCTTCGGGAGGATCTTCTGTCGCAGCAGCAGGAGACGGTCCTCCACCCGAACCTGTCCAGCCTCCACCTCTTTGCGTAGAGATTGAGCGGCGGCAGTTGATTCCCTTCGACTTGCCTCCTGAAGTTTGTGACGTTATTCTGGCAGCCAGGCGTCCCTCTACTAAAGTGGTATACGCCTGCAGGTGGAACAAATTTGTGGCATGGTGCACAGCAAAGGCTGTGGATCCCCTTTCTGCCCCTCTTTCTGAGGTTCTACTGTTCCTTCTTTCTTTGGCCCGGCAGGGCTCTGCTTTGGGCACTATCAAGGGCTACCTTTCTGCTATTTCGGCCTTTCTCAGGCTCCCTGATCAGCCCTCTCTTTTCAAGTCCCCTGTTGTAAATAGGTTTCTTAAAGGCATTACTCACCTTTTTCCTCCTATTCCTTTTGTGATGCCTCAGTGGGACTTGAATCTGGTTCTGACATACTTGATTTGCGCTCCCTTTGAGCCACTTCACAACTGTCCTCTTCGTCTTTTGACGTTAAAGACTGCTTTCCTGGTGGCCATCACTTCCGCCAGGCGGGTGAGTGAGCTCCAGGCTCTTTCTTGTAAGCCTCCTTTCAGTCCATCCGGACAAGGTTGTGCTCAGGCCCCGTCCTTCCTTTTTGCCAAAAGTGGTTACGGCCTTTCACATTGGGCTGACTATTTCCTTGCCCACCTTTTTTCCGCATCCTTCCAGAGAGGAAGAGCGGCTCTACCGTCTGGACCCAAAACTTGCGCGTTCTTTTTATCTTAACCGCACACAGCAGTTCCGGGTGGATGACCAGCTTTTTGTTGGCTACGTTGGCACCAAGAAAGGTCGGGCGGTCCATAAGAGAACCATCTCCCGCTGGGTTGTCTTGTGTATCAAAGCCTGTTACTCTTTGGCTAAAAAAGAACCTCCGGTGGGGCTGCGTGCTCATTCCACCAGAGCTACTGCAGCCACTACTGCATTGGGACGTGGTGTCCCCTGCAAGACATATGTCAGGCAGCCACGTGGGCCTCGCTGCACACGTTTACCAAACATTACTGCCTGGACAGCCAAGTCCGGAGAGACGGCTTCTTTGGCCGTTCTGTTCTCCGTGACTTTCTGGTGTGATCTTTGTTCGCAGACCCACCACCGGGGTTGGTATTGCTGGGGTATCTATTCTAAGGTAAGGAATCTATCACTATGTGTTTCTTTCAGATGCACAAGTTACTTACCTTCGGTAACGATATATCTGTAAGAAACATTAGTAGTGATAGATTCCTTACCGCCCCACCCATCCACTCCGTTCTGCGAACTGATTTCTAGGGTTAAGGTCATCCCTTTCAGGGCCCTAGTTTCAATGCACCAGTGGTCAGTATCTTGCATGGCTCTGTGTTCCTGGCACGGAAAGTCGTGTACAGAACTGACGTCAGCGCGCGTGGGCGGCGTCCAAGTAGCGCCCGCGACGTCATCTCGGCGACCACGACGCCAACGACGGACGCGGAGCCGCACGACGCCCCTACCGACGCGCAGGGGTACTGCTGACGAAAACTTTCCGGATCCAGTGTGACGCCTGGGGATATTCTAAGGTAAGGAATCTATCACTACTAATGTTTCTTACAGATATATCGTTACCGAAGGTAAGTAACTTGTGCTTCTGTGCAAATGCTTGTGAACTACCTTTTGGAGGTGTTGGGCAGTGTTCCCACTGGTGGTATTCAAATACATTTCTAGGTGTTATAGACTTGTGTAAGAAATGATCACCAAAATGTTGGTAACAGTACAATGTATCATAGTCTGAAGTACCTTCTAACATTTCATTGTTCGGAAATGCTGCAGTTTTTTCTAAATCGGACATCATAGCATTTACATTTTGTGTCCCAATCATCCGAATATGCACTGGAGGTAATGATATCACTTAAAGAAATTTTAAATACATGTTTTAGCTTTAAAAGTTCAGTCGGACCTAATATATCATAATCAACCTTGTCCCATACTATACCGTCCGGTATAGGAACTGCTGTAATGTTCACCGAAGACCAGTCTCTTGGTTCACGATGTGAAGACTGGTGTGGTTTTAAAATCAAGTTGACTCTTTGGGCTGTAGAGCTTGGTTGGAGGTATCGTCCATTAATAAGCATACTAAAAGTTATTATTAAACCTAGCCAGAAAATGAAAAATAAAATCCCAGTGATGTACCATAGTTCTATTCAAGGTGATACCAGGTAAGTCTTTCTAAAAAAGTTCAAAAAGTCATTGAGTTTCTGTTGGAGTGATTTTTTGGCTGGCGTCGTCTCCAGCTCGCTTGGATCCAGTGAAAACGTATCAAAGTTCATGAAATAGCCAGAAGCAGTTCGATTAATTGTTGGAATTGCATCGGGATTTGTTGAAATCGGATTTTGCTCTTGACGAGGCATGTTGACGTAGATGTCTGTATTAGGTCTTATTGCAACTTGATTGTTAAGTTTCTTCTTGTCGAAGTGGAACGAATTCCATAGCACTGTTGCTTAGTCCTTCATTCTGTACAGGTGGCTCTTCAAACGTGATGAGTCTTTCTGTTTGGACTTCTTGGATTGTAGTGAGAGGAGGGCGTCTGCTACTGTGGAGTCCACGAGGCCTACTGTTTAGTATCGGCCACATAGTGTGGTTTGATTAAGTCGATTGAGACAAATCTTTTCTCCTTTTTTCCGGCAAGAGGCGGCAGAAGTACAGTTCTTGTGCCGTGGATTGCAAGGACCGGTACAGGCTTTCTGTAGGATGGCCCAAATTCTTTCTTGTCAGCAATCTTCTCTCTGACCAGATCCCCGAGTTTTGGGATCCAGATAGGTCTTGCCGTTACTGCCTTGACTTCCTCAGTGGCGGCCTGTTTCTGGAGCACGTTACTTTGTTGTGTCCTGGAATCATTTAGATCCTGTAAAACAGTCAAACGATCATGGATATCAAATGGTTTTTCATCCGCCACTGTGCCTTCACAATCAAGATCAGGTACCCACATTCTTGTCCCAAATAGGACCTCGTAAGGAGTGACACCTCCTAGAGAGCTTCTTGGCTGATTATTGAGCGCGCGCTGTGCCCCATAAAGGTGATCGACCCATCTACCGCCCTTGCCTAATACCCTAGCTGTTAAAGATTGCTTTAAGTCTCGGTTTTTCCTCTCCACTACAGAATTTCCCTCAGGATGGTACGGAGAGGAGTACCGCAATGCTACGCCCATTCCTTCCATGGCCCCTTTGTAAGCCCGAGAGCTAAACGCCGGACCACGGTCCGAATGTAACGTGCCAACTGCGTATGTGCCGATAAAGACTCACAAATCTTTTATAACAGTTCGAGCGTCAGCCGAGCGCTGAGGCCAAACCTTGAGGAAACTTGAGCTGGGCGCGCACAGACGGACAACCTAATGCTGTCTAACAATGGTATCTGTACTGGACGTGTTGTGGTGGACCCATTCATCTGTTTGCAGATGTCGCAGTTCCAGACGTAGTCTCTAATCGACCTTCTCATCACGGGCCACCAGTAGCGTTCTTTTAACAAAGCAACAGGCTCCTTAAGTCCGTTATGTACAGAACCTGTTCCTTCGTGTGCTGCCACAATTAAGCCTAGCCTACGATCCATATTTGGTATTACTCTATCCCCCACTCCAGGAATCTGAGCATATGGAATGTTTTGTGCATCTAACTTGTAGGAGTACTTGAGTGGAAATTTTTTAGGTACTGCTGTGCTGCCTTTGCGTGAAGCATTGACAGCTGCCATTATCTCGCCGTCTACCCTCGTCTTTGAACGAGTAACTGCAGCTACGGCGGCTGTGCAAACAGCCCCCTTTGCGGCTTCATCAGCCAATGAATTCCCTTCAACGTGAACGCCATCACGCTGATGACTCAGTATATGTATCACGTGAGCCCTTGGTAGTTCGTTTCTCAACTCCACTACCTGTTCCCATAGCATTTTATGCTTAATTGTGCCACGTTTTGCATCTTTGAACCCGTATTGTTCCCAATGATGTAGATATTCATTGTACGACTGTGCACAGTAAAAGGAATCACACACAATAAGTGTGGGGAATTCGTGATCTGTATTTATAAGTGCCAGTATAAGTGCTTTGAGTTCTGCCAACTGGGCCGTGCAGTTTCCTAGAGATTGCGTTTTAGTGCAACTCGGATGGAACTTTCCAACGTGGATGCGACCTTTATCAATCGCACACGCCGCGCTGTAAGCTTGCTTGCTTCCTGTGGCTGGTTGAGCAGACCCGTCAGTGTAAATAATGTATTCATATTGATCTAGAGGCAAAATTTCATTTGGCAGAGGGTATTCTTGTTCATATTGCAGGAATGCCTGTGTTTTTAAACCTGGATCAAATCTGTATTCAACATCCGTTGCAGTAAGAGAATTAGCCCATTGTATCCATCTTGGATGTAAGGCTTTAGCATTTGGAATGCTAGCTTTTATAACGGCTTCTAAAGCTGGTACTGGGGTCACGACAATTATGCGCTTTCCCTGAGCCAGATCTTTCTCTTGCTACAGCGGTCTGCACTGCTGTCAGAATTTTTTCTGTTGAAGTGAAACGCATCATCGAGTTTGGGTACAGGTGTGATTTGTATGTGATTGGTACTGTTTCGCCTTCATTGAAAGTTAAATAAGTGTACTCGCATTGACCCGCTATGACTCGGATCACTAAGTGGCATACGTTTACCCGTGTCTGTAAATGTTTAGAAGCTATCATGTCTTCCTGTAAGGAACGCAGGATATTTGTGTGTTCCTGTGTCCATTGTCTGACTGAAAAATCAGGTTTTATTAAGTCGTAGAAAGGTTTTACCCTTTCTGCGTGATCCAAAATGTATGTTCGACCAAAATGTAGGAATCCCAGAATTGATTGTAAATTCTTTAATGATTTTGGAGGTTGGAGCAGTGCACACTTTTCTAAAAAGTTAGCTGCCAGGCTTTTTCCCTCACTTGACAGCTCGTATCCTAAAACAGGACATTGAGGTGGGCAATTTTTGATTTTTTAAAATTAAATTTATAGCCCTCAGAGGCGAATCCCATAATAATGGTGCTCACCCTGGTCAAGTGCCTCTTTAAGTCATCGTCCGTCAGATAAATATCATCCACATAGGACAATGCTTCTTCATCCAAATTTTGGAGTAACTCTGTTACCATCGCTGAAAACAACCCTGGGCTATTCTTGTACCCTTGGGGGAGTCGGCAAAATTGCCTTTGCGACCCTAACGCACTGAATGCGGTCAGATACCTGCTTTCAGGCACTATATTTTGGCAGAAAAATCCATTTGAGATTTCAAGTGTTGTTTTGTATTTTTTCCGCACAATGTTATTCATTAATGCGGCACTGTGTGCATTTTGAACTGCAAATGTCTTTGTGTAAGTGTTTAAATGTCTGTAATCTAAAACTAGACGATGTGTTGTCAGGTTTGGCTACGGGGAACAAAGGATTGTTCATAGGTGAAGTGCAACTTTCTATCACCCCCTGATATTCAAGTTGATCTAGCATCTCCCTGACTTGTTTTTTAGCTTCCTGCTTTATAGGGTATTGCCTTTGAGCATTTGGGGAAACTTTTAACGGGATCACGTGGTGGGTTGACTCCTCATCCCAACCAGCATGATTTTTGTACAATGCTGGAGTTAGGGCAACCGCCCACTCCTGCGCATATCCATGTTTTAGGTGAATGGGAACGAGGTCGGAAAAGGCTGGAAAAATTATCGTTTCTCCCCTAGGGCACTCCATGACGAATGCTGGTGGCCAGTCTTGTTCTGCTAATAGAATGTCATAACCAGATGCCAGATTTTTCCAAAAGAGACCTTTAACTTTTCTGGGCTTGTCCCCCTCTATCCGGAGTGTTATCTCATGTAACTTATGTGGGACACTTACCCGAGTATCAGGTGTTTCCACCATGATATACTCACTCAACTCCGTTGTCACCAGAAATTCCTTCAGGTTCTGGCGAGCTATCGTTACTTCTGCTGCGCTGTCTAGCATCGTCAGAGCCCATTCCCCGTTCAGAAGCTGTGTCCTCAGAATTCTGGGCATGTCTGATCTTGAGACCTGCTACCTTCTTCTTTTTGAACTGAGGTTTTGATTTTTGTTTATCCTCTTTTTTTAGGTGCGTAGTCCGCAGCGCGTTGCGTGTCTCTGGACTTTGTACGTTCCTTTGACCGTCCTTCCCTCTCGGAGTTTTTTGATGAACCCTGAAAGGAACGAGTATCAGTATCCTGATACCTGTCAGGTTTTTTAATATTATCCCTATTCCTGAGGTTATACCTCCTTTCAGAGGGCTCCTGTTGAGAAGACCTACCTCTGGATTGAGATCTGGTGTCTTTAGATTTTTGTTGTTTTTTATTTTCCCACTTCTTTTTAGAAGAAGTAGGTGTCTGCTTTGTAGTGTCCTTTTCAGGACTGCCCACCAGTTGTGGTTTTAATGCTTTCCCACCTAGACTGTCTCTGCCTAGTTCTGCATATGCTGTTTCAATTATTTTGGGTAGTTCGTGTTGTTGGTCCTCTGGACCGAACTCCCTTAGGCTTGGCGGATCGCCACAGAAGCTGCTTCCCCCTTAATGTTAGCTAGTATTATGGCTGAGACCTGTTCAAAGTTGTTTAGCAACTTCATCCCTAAGTTAAGGGCAGGTTCTGCTCCGTACTCATTTTGTATTTGTTTTAATACTTCAGGTACTACTGCTATTGACGGGATACCATGTGTTCTGGTATATATGGCAGCAAAGACTGAACCCAAAGAGGTGCAATCCTCTACTTGTGGTGTGAGACCCATGGGCAAGCAGATTGTTAGAATTCTGTGTTTATCACAGGTGGTAGTTTTCGGGAATACTGCCTCAAGCTGAGTTATTTTCTGAGCTATCCAGAATGGGATTTGTTCGCGTTTTGCTGGCATTTTGCCCATTATCGCGTGTAATGTTTGTGGAGTAATTTTATTAACTGTACTCTGGACTGGAGTGTCTTGTGCTGCAACTGGTGCAGGCTGAACTGTTAAAGTCCTCATCACAAATTGTGTGAGGTTTCTGTAGATTTTAATTAAATCTTTGTGTTGTATGAGTAATTCTGGCTGTGGCATTGTGTTAATGTCAGGATGCGGTGTTTATGCCGCTAATATGGGCCATGTGGCTCCTGCTTCTCCGAGCGGGCCTAATCTTGCTCTTCCTTGTACGTGGGGTAGGGCGCCTTTAAACCAGTAATTATGCTCCTGGTAAGTGAGCGGAATCTCTAACTCCTCAAAAGGAGTATAGTCCTCTGGTGTTTCTTCTCTTAGGTAGTAGTGAAATACATCTGTTATTGCATTTGCTGCTGGGAATGTAACCCATGAATAGAACACCTCTGTTTTGTTTGATTCGTGTGCCTCAATCACGAAAATTACTTTACCACCCCTGGCTCTTAAGCCATGTTCTAGAAGTTTTATGGTGACTGCCCTTCTGAAATTTGGTGCAATTTGTATTGCATCCTCAGGGTCTTCTTCTCCTAAACCGAAGAGGTCTGTTACAACTCCCCTGTTGCGTTTGTTTCTTCCACCATTTTAAATTGGAAGAAGGGTGTTTAAGGAAATTTTAAGATAAGGTGTAAATGCACAATTGTAGGACCTAAATATCCTTCAAGCTTGAGTAACCAACAGCCAATAAATAGTATTCTCATACTACTCAGCTGCAGCGGATTTTGTGCCCACCCACTCCAGACGTCTCTGGGGTTTTGTGAGTAGGTTCTCTGAGAATAGTACGACTGAACTACTCAGATTCTACCGTTAAATAAGTACCAAACCAACGTTGGACGCCATGTCGTGTAGCTCCTATAGTACCCCTGCAGGACCTGCGCGTTTGGATAACATATACTGCGGGCTTGGTGGCAGACTGACTCCGTGCACCCCCACCGTATATGTTAGCCTGGTTTGCATTAGCTAGCTCGCAGTGCCACTAGTGTCTCCTCTTATCGGGGAGAGATTAGTTTCTGCCAACCTTAGATCATGACAACCCTGATCCCTCAGAACCGTGGAAACAATATACTACCTTTCGCTCAGTCACTCGTGCTCACTTATTCGGTTTGTCTCAGAGAGTTACACAGAATAAACAGTCGGCGTTTCAATAAGTATTTATTGAACAGTTGTTATTCTAGTGTAAAATATGTGTTGCTGAGACCAGCAGGCAATAGCAGAGATATATTATCAGCAGTATGATAAAAGCAAAGGAATAGAACAGTTCTAGCATATTGCGATAATCATGAATACATACATGAATATATGAAGCATTATGCAAAATGTGCGTAATCCTACGATGCCTACCTAGGTACTTATGTGTACCTAGCATGTGTGTGTAGGTCTTAGAAGCTAAGAGCCAAGAATCCTCCTAGGATTTAGTCGAACCCCCATACCTGAATAGAGAGAGTGTGGGACCCCGTCCTGGTCTCGAGTTGGACACCCCGCCCGGGTTGTGTCAGACCACTGTCAGCTTGAGCGACTGCATGCAGGAGCCTCAGCATCTCTGGTCAGTGTGTCAGCATTGAAGTCTCGGTTCCTTCTACCTTACCGGGGCAAGATGTGGTGTATTTATACCCTAAAGAGTCTCGGTCCTTGGTATGGTTTGTATTGAACATGAGGAAGACGTCAGGGGTGAACTTTGTGCATACATATTATGCCGGTGGTGTATTCTTAGAAAGCCAAGCATAATTAATGAGTACAGTGTGGGCCTGTGTTTGGAAGAACCCTGCTGCATTCAAAACCACAGGATAGATAACGTTCAGCCCTCAGAGCTCGTTGTGTACTAGCTGGAACCAATGTAGGTGAAAGATCATGCCTATATAAGGAATCATACTATAACAGGACATGTACAGTTGTGACCATAAATGGGCATATGCGGCCATGACCATAATTGGGCAAGTACGAATATGACCATATTAGGGTAAATATGAATACGTCCATTTTAGGGCATGTACAAACGGGTCTACATTAGGGCTTCTATGCGGGATATAACACTGCCCTCAGGACTGAAGAGCTTGCCATAGGGGTGACTTATAGGTTTTGAGTGCAGTGACTTCGGATATAAGGAAACTTATATCTGTTGTGAGAGGTGCTAGCACCACCTCACACAGGCTGCAGTGGCAGGCCTGTAGTCCCAGTTTAAGTGGACTCCCATGGGTGACACAATGCATGCTGCAGCCCATGGGAGAACCCTGATGAACCTATGCCCTGTTTACCTTAGTACCATATATTAGGGGCTTATAAGGGTACACCAGTAGCCAATTGTGGAGGTACCAAAGTACTTACCAGATCCAATTTAGGCAAGAGAGCACAGTTGCTGGGGTCCTGATTAGCAGAATCCCAGCAAGCTAGGTCAAAAATACACTAACACTAGGCAAAAAGTGAGAGTAACCATGAAAGCAGATCCTACACTTACCTGTAGAGTTTTAGTATTTTTCTTTTAGATTCATATGTAAACCTCCCACCCTTGCTAGTGAGGTGTATCCTGTTGAGCATTTCTCTATTTCACATACGTGTTACATGAACATCACGAGGTTTAGAGAGGTGCAGTTCAAAGTAAAGGCACCCGATTGTATAAGAGAGTTCTTTCATATGGCTTTAAGCAAAAGCTGTAACTTGGTATGTGTTAGACCTGGCACCATTGGCGTGGGTCTCCCTTCCATTTTTCGCTGTTGCCTCATGTGTTTTTGCTGGTTATAGATGCTTTGGGCACTGTGCCACAGCTATTCAGTGCCACAGTGCAAGTGCTCCCTATGGTAAATTGATGTATGGATTAGTGACTCCATGATTGGCTGGTTTGGTTTACTTGTCAGACCCTAGTACAGTGCACTGAGTGTGCCCAGGGCTTGTAAACCAAATGCTGCTGGTGGGCTTGCAGCACTGGTTGTGCCACCCACAGAAGCAGCCTGTAAAAGTGTGTCTCAGGTCTGCCATTGCAGAGCCTGTGTGCAGTCTGGTACTGCCATGTTGACTGGGCAAGTGCACCCACTTGCCAGTCCCTAAACCTTCCCTTTTCTGCATATTAGTCACCCCTATGGTAGGCCCAAGGGCAGGGTGCATTGTAAGTATAAGGTAGGACATGCCCTGGTGTGTGTGGCATGTCCTAATAGTGAATTACAGCCATTTTCGTTTTTCACTATTGCAAGGCTACCTGTTCCCCATAGGCCAGAATGGGCAGTTTGATTATTACATCTTATAATCCTAACTGACCCAAGGAACATGGTAGAAAAACGAATTTAGTATGCCTGAACTCAGAATGATAAAATACATCTTTTAGTGAAGTTGGTTTTAACATTCTGTGTTTGAAAATACCACTTTTAGAAAGTAGGTATTTTCTTGCCTAACTATCCAAGCCTGCCTCTGCTAGGTTGTGTATTCCATGTCTGGTTTGTGAGTGACAGGGGCTGGGGGATTCCAGGAGACAGGGTGAGACAGCCCAGGGCTGAATAGAGAGATCTGCATGTAGATGGGTGGGAGGAGTTGCACCTGGGACCTGAATAGGGCTGTGCCTTCACTCCACAATGCTGGCTCCACCTCCTGTGGTGCGTCTGATGTCCCTGGCCTACACTGTGAAAGGAAAGAAGGAGTCTTGTCAACAAAGTGCTCCAGGACTGACCAGAACTGGTTTGGACTAGGCAAAGGCCTCTCTGCCTTCAGAGAACAAAGGGAAAATGAGTATAAAAGAGGGGACCCAAACCCCAGAACTTTAGATCACTTTGGGAAACAAGAAGAACCTTTGCTGAGGAGAGGAACCAGAGAGAGAGACTGCAGGAGGAGATTATCCCTATGCTGAGTGCTGTTTGGGGGATTGGCCTGCAGTGGTTGCCTGACTGCCAAAGAAAGGAGAAAGGACTTTGTGCTACTTTTCATTCAACTTGTAAAGGATCTCCAAGGGCTTGAGAGAGAGCTTGCCTCCTGCTGAAGTCTCAGGGACAACAGACTTCACCCACCAGCTCCCCAAGAGTTCTTTTGAAGTGCCTGCTGTTGTGTTGGGCCTTCTGAGGGACTGCGTGTCGCAAGGAGCTGGAAGCACGACTCACGAAGAAGAAGCGTGTCGCCGCCGCAGCCGCTGTCGTCGCATGGCTGAAGAAGGGTGTCGCCGCTGCTGCTTCGCAACACAGAAGCGCCTCGCAACGCCGGAGAAGAGGATCGACGTCGCATCAGACGCCGCCGCATCATCGGAGAAGCGTGTCGCCGCCGCAGCCGTCGCATCGCTGAAGAAGAGTGTCGCCGCTGCAGCTGTCGCATTGCCGAAGCGCCTCGCATCGCCGGAGAAAAGGATCGACGTCGCATCAGACGCCGCCGCATCACCGGGAAGCGTGTCGCAGGGCCTGTCGCGGCTCAGAAGAATCGTTGAGTCGCCGCACGGCCGTCGGGCGTGCACGCATCGTGTCGCATCAAGAAGAAGACGCCATCTTTGTTTCATTGCACCGGATCTTCATCGCATCACGGCGTTGCTGGTCGCATCGCCACGGAGGCGCAGTAAGAAACCGACGCATCACCTCCCCACGCCGAGAAGAACCAACGCATCCCCTACGCATCACCGTTCTTGCGTGTAAGGAACCGACGCATCACCTTCCCTGCAACACTTTCGTTGTATAGCGTTACGCATCCAAAGGTACATTGAACTCAAAGTGTCGCATTTTACACCTTAAGAGAACTGAGCTAATTTTACCATTTTTAAAGTACAGTATTGTGAATTTTTGTCGTTTGTGGTCTTGTGTTAAGTCTATATAAAGAATACTTATTTTTAATATACAACCTGTGTGGTGTCCATCTGTAGTGTTGTCACTGGGTTACTGTATGTGTTCACAAATGCTTTACACATTGCCTCTGAGATAAGCCTGTCTGCTCGTGCCAAGCTATCAAGGGGGTGAGCAGGGGTTATTTTAGGAGTGTACCCCCTTACCCTGACTAGACGCAAGGGTCCCTATTTGGTCAAAGGTACCTACCTCTGCCAACTAGAGACCCCCAAATCTAACATTGGTGGTCAGCGGTGAGGATTCTGGACTTGCATTTGTGACTCATATACAGTGATTGGTGGACACTACTAGTGAGTGCAGACTAAACGCGACCACATACTTTTGGTAGATTGTTTTTCCTGGGATTTCCTATTTTTGCCAAGAACTGCCAAGTTTAACCACCATGGAAAAAGCAGCATCCATAGCATCTGTTGATTTTGATTGGGAAGAGGAGAAACTAGAATGCTACAATGTGAGACAGCTAAAGCACTTCTGCAGGAAATTTAAAGTTGCTATGACAGGTCTCACCAAGAAGGATGAGTTCCAAAGGGCGCTGAGGGCCTGGGTCGAAGCAAGGAATACCCCTGAGAATGAGGAGGGGGCTGAGAATGCAGATGAGCAGCTGGAGGGGCCATTAGGTCCAGAGGGGAGGGGAGCAACTTCCCCAGCAGGTAGTGTTTCTGCCAAAGGCCTGTCCCCAGAAGAGCTGGAGGACAGGGAGAGGAGTAGGATGCATGAGCTGGAGCTAGCAAGAATGAATGGGCAGTTAGAAAGTAAGAAATTGGCCCTAGAGGAAAAAAAGATGCAACTGGAGCATGAGAGAAGTTTGAGGGAGTTGGAATTGAAAGCGAGGAGCTTAGAGATTACTCCCTCTGGTGGCAGCACACCGTCCATGCCTGTAGAAGCAAGAGTGTATATCCCTAAAGGTGTGGTAAAAGAGTTTTTCAAAAATGATGACATTGGGCAGTGGTTCAAGGCCTACGAGGTAGCCATGTCCTCCCACCGGGTCCCTGAGAAGGATTGGGGAGCGGGGTTGTGGGGACGGTTCCTTAGCGAGGGGCGGGATACCTTGTTGGACTTGCCCTCTGAAGTCCACAACTCTTATAGCCACATGAAAAATGCATTGATGTCCAGGTATGGGTTAACTCCTGAACTGTATAGGCAGAGGTTCAGGAATTGCAAGAAGATAGAGGGCAGTACCTGGGTAGAATGTCACTTTTTTCTGCAGAGCACTGGATGGTTGGGTGAAGGGTAGCAAAATAAATGATTTTGAGGCGCTCTTTGATTTAATTGCATGGGAGCACTTGTCAAGTAATTGTTTTCCAGAGCTACGCCAGCACCTGATTGATAGTAGGCTGACTAACCCTAGGAAGCTTGCTGAGGAGGCGGACCGCTGGGTGAGCACCCGGGTCCACAAGGGTCACGTGGGAGACTCCGCCAAAGGTGGGCAGGGTCCCCAGCAGAAGAGTGGGGGGGACAAGGGTAAACAGATGGAGTTCCAGAGAGGGCCCCAAAGTAATTCCCAAGGGAACCGAGGGAAAGGTTCCCAGCCTCCCCCTGAGAAGAAGCAAGGGGTCCCGACAGGTAAACCTGTTCAAAGAGGGCCCCTGACCTGTTTTAAGTGTGGCCTAGTGGGTCACGGTTCATGGGATCCCCAATGTCCCCAGTTTGGGAAGACAGCACCCACTGGTGCAGCACCCCGGCAGTTGGCTAGTGTAGCCCTGGGGGAGGAGATGGGTGCCCAAGGTGGGTGGGGTCCCGCAGAGATGTCCCTTGTCTCTTTAGGAGACTGTGAGGTGGTCCCCAGGACCCAACTGCCTGATAACACTAAAAAGTACAGGCAGTGGGTGACCATCAATGGCCATAGAGTGGAGGCTCTTCGAGACACAGGGGCCAGTGTGACAGATGTCAAGTGTCACCTGGTGTCTGAAGAGCAGGTTGTCCCCAATGCATTTTACCCAGTTGTTGCCGCTGACAACACAGAGAGCCACTGCAAGGTGGCTCAGGTTCCCTTTGAGTGGGGGCGGGGTCTCTGGTACTCTTCAAGTAGCTGTGAGGCCAGCCATGCCTGTTGACTGTTTGTTGGGGAACGATTTGGAGAGCTCACCTTGGGCTAAGGTGGAGCGAAGTGCTCATTTGGAGATGTTGGGTCTGCCTGACTGGGCGTGTGTGACCACACGGTCCATGGCAGCCAGTAAGGGTGTTCAAGAGGACCTGGAGCCTGAGAGGGGGGCCCAGGTGCCTGCCTTAAAGAGAAGAGGCATGGGGCGCAGGAAACCGGCCCCCAAAGTTCCCACGGTCCAGGAGGAGGTAGACCCTGAGGGGGATGCCCTGGAGCCTACAGGGGAACAGGTAGCTGAACTGGGGGACCTGCCTGAGCTGACCCATTGGCAGCAGGAAGGAGGACCCTCCAGGGAGGAGTTCTGTGAGGAGCAGAAGAAGTGCCCTTCTCTTGTGGGTTTGCGGCAGCAGGCTGCAGACCAGGCAGCAGGTGATCAGTCTGGATCACATTGGATCTACTGGGAGAATGATCTCCTGTATACTGAGCCTAAGGTTGCTGAGCCTGGGTCAGCTCGTGTGCTGGTGGTACCCCAGCGCTTCAGAGCCTTCCTACTGGGGCTGGCTCATGATGTGCCGTTAGCAGGACATTTGGGGTAGGACAAGAACTTTGAGAGGCTTGTCACCCACTTTTATTGGCCCCAAATGCGCAGGAGTTCAGATACTCACTGCAGGACCTGTCAGACTTGCCAGGCAAGTGGAAAGAGTGGGAGGAAGCAAAAGGTTGCTCTCCAGCCATTCCCTGTGGTCAGCACCCCCTTTGAACGGGTGGGTATTGACATTGTGGGGCCACTGGACCCCAAGACAGCCATGGGCAACAGGTTCATCCTGGTCTTGGTGGACCATGCCACCCGGTACCCGGAAGCCATCCCTCTCAGGACAGTGATGGCCCCCGTGGTGGGACGGGCACTGATGGGAATTTTCTCCCGTGTGGGGTTCCCTCGAGAGGTGGTGTCTGACCGAGGTACGAACTTCATTTCCAAGTATATGAAGTCCCTGTGGCAGGAGTGTGGGGTAACTTATAAGTTCACCACTCCTTACCACCCCCAAGGAAATGGGTTGGTTGAGAGATTCAACCAGACCCTAAAAGGCATGATTATGGGTCTTGAGGAACCTATGAGGCGTAAGTGGGACGTCCTCTTACCATGCCTGCTCTTTGCATACCGTGAGGTGCCACAGAAATCTCTAGGGTTCAGCCCCTTTGAGCTTCTCTATGGACACCCAGTGAGAGGACCTCTAAGTCTGGTCAAGGAAGGCTGGGAGCAATCTCCCAGGAAACCTCCCCAGGATGTAAATAGCTACATGCTGGCCTTCAGGAACCAGACTAGGCGTTTCAGGCAACTCGCTGAGGCGAATCTGGAAGCCAGCCAGGAGGAGATGAAGCGGTGGTACGACCAGAATGCCACTCTGGTAGAGCTTCAGCCTGGTCAGAAAGTGTGGGTCATGGCCCCAGTGGAGCCTTGTGCGCTCCAGGATAAGTGGACCGGACCATTTGAGGTGGTGGAGCGCAAAAGTCCTGTTACCTACTTGGTGAACTTGCGGTCTCCCAGGAACCCCTTGCGGGTCCTGCATGTCAACCGCCTGAAGCCCCACTTGGAGAGGTCCGAAGTGGGCATGCTCTTAGCGACAGATGCTGGAATGGAGGAGGAGACTGAGCCTCTTCCTGACCTCCTGTCGGCGACAGAGCGAGATGGGTCAGTGGATGGTGTGAACCTCTCTTCCACCCTGAGCAACAGAATGACAGTCTCCAGTTGCTGGGACAGTTTTTTGATCTGTTCTCCCTGATTCCCATTGTCACTGATTGGTGCGTCCATGATGTGGACACTGGAGACAGTCCTCCTGTGAAGCACAAAACTTACAGGGTAACTGACAGGGTGAGAGCTTGCATCAAGGAGGAGGTCTCCAAGATGCTTGCGTTAGGGGTGATTGAGTCCTCTAACAGCCCTTGGACCAGCCCAGTGGTCTTGGTCCCAAAGGCTGCAGCACCGGGTGCCACGCCAGAACTCCGGTTCTGTGTGGACTACCGAGGACTCAATTCAGTCACGAGGACTGACGTGCACCCCATCCCCAGAGCTAATGAGCTCATCGATCGGTTGGGGGCTGCCCGGTACCTCAGCACGTTTGATCTAACGTCTGGGTACTGGCAGATCGCCTTGACTGATGGGGCAAGAGAGAGGTCAGCATTCTCCACACCAGATGGGCACTACCAGTTCCGGGTTATACCCTTTGGGATGAAGAATGCCCCTGCCACCTTTCAGAGGTTGGTCAATCAGGTGTTGGCTGGACTGGAAGAGTTCAGTGCCGCCTACCTGGATGACATTGCAGTGTTCAGCGCCAGTTGGGAAGAACATCTGCGCCACCTCTGGGAAGTGTTGATGGCGCTGCGAAGGGCAGGCCTCACGATTAAGGCGAGCAAGTGCCAGATCGAGCAGGGTTCCGTGGTGTACTTGGGACACCAGGTTGGGAGCGGCCAGGTGGCTCCCCTACAGCCCAAGATTGAGACCATCCTGGCTAGGGAGCCCCCAAGACCCAGACAGAGGTGAGAGCCTTTTTAGGACTCACTGGGTATTACAGGAGGTTTGTCAAGGGGTATGGCAGCATCGTTGCACCCTTGACAGAGCTGACTTCCAGGAAGCAGCCCAAGAAAGTGATTTGGACTGACACCTGTCAGAAAGCTTTTGAGGCCCTGAAAACTGCCATGTGCACGGCGCCCGTGCTCCTGGCACCCAACTTCTCAAAAGAGTTTATCGTTCAAACAGACGCTTCAGAGCATGGTGTGGGGGCTGTTTTGTCACAGATAAATGAGGAGGGCCTAGATCAACCCGTAGCCTTCATCAGTAGGAGGTTACTTCCACAGGAACAGAGGTGGAGTGCGATTGAGCGCGAGGCATTTGCTGTGGTCTGGGCACTGAAGAAGTTGAGACCATACTTGTTTGGGACTCACTTCCGGGTTCAGACAGACCACAGGCCCCTCAGATGGTTGATGCAGATGAGGGGTGAGAATCCAAAGCTGTTGAGGTGGTCCATTTCCCTACAGGGGATGGATTTCACGGTGGAACACCGCCCTGGTACAGAACACGCCAATGCTGATGGTCTGTCCAGATTTTTCCGCCTTAGTGATAAGAACTCCCAGGAGGTAGGGTAGTTCTCCCCACATTTCAGCTGGAGGGGACACGTGTTAGACCTGGCACTATTGGCGTGGGTCTCCCTTCCATTTTTCGCTGTTGCCTCATGTGTTTTTGCTGGTTATAGATGCTTTGGGCACTGTGCCACTGCTATTCAGTGACACAGTGCAAGTGCTCCCTATGGTAAAGTGATGTATGGATTAGTGACTCCATGATTGGCTGGTTTGGTTTACTTGTGAGACCCTAGTACAGTGCACTGAGTGTGCCCAGGGCTTGTAAACCAAATGCTGCTGGTGGGCTTGCAGCACTGGTTGTGCCACCCACAGAAGCAGCCTGTAAAAGTGTGTCTCAGGTCTGCCATTGCAGAGCCTGTGTGCAGTCTGGTACTGCCATGTTGACTGGGCAAGTGCACCCACTTGCCAGTCCCTAAACCTTCCCTTTTCTGCATATTAGTCACCCCTATGGTAGGCCCAAGGGCAGGGTGCATTGTAAGTATAAGGTAGGACATGCCCTGGTGTGTGTGGCATGTCCTAATAGTGAATTACAGCCATTTTCGTTTTTCACTATTGCAAGGCTACCTGTTCCCCATAGGCCAGAATGGGCAGTTTGATTATTACATCTTATAATCCTAACTGACCCAAGGAACATGGTAGAAAAACGAATTTAGTATGCCTGAACTCAGAATGATAAAATACATCTTTTAGTGAAGTTGGTTTTAACATTCTGTGTTTGAAAATACCACTTTTAGAAAGTAGGTCTTTTCTTGCCTAACTATCCAAGCCTTGCCTCTGCTAGGTTGTGTATTCCATGTCTGGTTTGTGAGTGACAGGGGCTGGGGGATTCCAGGAGACAGGGGGGGTCAGCCCAGGGCTGAATAGAGAGATCTGCATGTAGATGGGTGGGAGGAGTTGCACCTGGGACCTGAATAGGGCTGTGCCTTCCCTCCACAATGCTGGCTCCACCTCCTGTGGTGCGTCTGATGTCCCTGGCCTACACTGTGAAAGGAAAGAAGGAGTCTTGTCAACAAAGTGCTCCAGGACTGACCAGAACTGGTTTGGACTAGGCAAAGGCCTCTCTGCCTTCAGAGAACAAAGGGAAAATGAGTATAAAAGAGGGGACCCAAACCCCAGAACTTTAGATCACTTTGGGAAACAAGAAGAACCTTTGCTGAGGAGAGGAACCAGAGAGAGAGACTGCAGGAGAAGACCATCCCTATGCTGAGTACTGTTTGGGGGATTGGCCTGCAGTGGTTGCCTGACTGCCAAAGAAAGGAGAAAGGACTTTGTGCTACTTTTCATTCAACTTGTAAAGGATCTCCAAGGGCTTGAGAGAGAGCTTGCCTCCTGCTGAAGTCTCAGGGACAACAGACTTCACCCACCAGCTCCCCAAGAGTTCTTTTGAAGTGCCTGCTGTTGTGTTGGGCCTTCTGAGGGACTGCGTGTCGCAAGGAGCTGGAAGCGCGACTCACGAAGAAGAAGCGTGTTGCCGCCGCAGCCGCTGTCGTCGCATCGTTGAAGAAGGGTGTCGCCGCTGTCGCTTCGCAACACAGAAGCGCCTCGCATCGCCGGAGAAGAGGATCGACATCGCATAAGACGCCGCTGCATCATCGGAGAAGCGTGTCGCCGCCGCAGCGCTGTCGTCGCATCGCTGAAGAAGGGTGTCACCGCTGCAGCTGTCGCATCGCATCGCCGAAGCGCCTCGCATCGCCGGAGAAAAGGATCGACGTCGCATCAGACGCCGCCGCATCACCGGGAAGCGTGTCGCAGGGCTTGTCGTGGTTCAGAAGAATCGTTGAGTCGCCGCACGGCCGTCGGGCGTGCACGCACCGTGTCGCATCAAGAAGAAGACGCCATCTTTGTTTCATCGCACCGGATCTTCATCGCATCACGGCGTTGCTGGTCGCATCGCTACGGAAGCGCAGTAAGAAACCGACGCATCACCTCCCCATGCCAAGAAGAACCGACGCATCCCCTACGCATCAGTAGGGACCCGACGCATCACCGTTCTTGCGTGTAAGGAACCGACGTATCACCTTCCCTGCAACACTTTCGTTGTATAGCGTTACGCATCCAAAAGTACATTGAACTTAAAGTGTCGCATTTTACATCTTAAGAGAACTGAGCTAATTCTACCATTTTTAAAGTACAGTATTGTGGATTTTTGTCGTTTGTGGTCTTGTGTTGTCTATATAAAGAATACTTATTTTTAATATACAACCTGTGTGGTGTCCATCTGTAGTGTTGTCACTGGGTTACTGTATGTGTTCACAAATGCTTTACACACTGCCTCTGAGATAAGCCTGTCTGCTCGTGCCAAGCTACCAAGAGGGTGAGCAGGGGTTATTTTAGGAGTGTACCCCCTTACCCTGACTAGACGCAAGGGTCCCTATCTGGTCAAAGGTACCTACCTCTGCCAACTAGAGACCCCCAAATCTAACAGTATGTATTTGTTTCTTGCTGGAAGAGTATAATTTTGATGCAGGGGATATCCATACCGCCCGTGCATCTGTAAATGACACCAATGCTGGAAAGCACATTTACAAGTCAGTAACTTATTCTTGTAGGAAATTGTCATGGTACACTGAATTTATTTTACCTCAATGTATTTGTTGAGTGATTACACTGGCACCTGAGAATGTAAATTTGATCAAGAGGGTGATTTCATTAAGGTGCCTTGCATAGGGCACAGCAGATCAAGAGTCTTCAGAAAAACAAGATCACACAATCACAATCTGGGTGTTGAAGCTGATGAGAGTTTTAGAGCGAACAGCCTCAAAAATGAACTCTATCTCTAAAGCACATGTAGGTTGGCTAGTGGATGGCCAGCAGCATTTGGAATACCAACACAGGATATTTTGTTAACTCCTACAGCTGGAATGTGCTGGTGTGGTATAAGGGCGCATGAATTTAAAAAAGTGAAGCTGTTGCAAGGTCTTCTGTGCTGTTGAGATGTACTGGAGGAAGGACAGAATGAGGATCATCGTAAGAAATTGTGACAGGCATGTTCAACACGGACTGTAGTTGCTTATTTTGGTATGATAATATAGCACCAACACTTCTTGCATGTTGCCACTATTTGCTTAACAATTTCTGCAGTATTGGCTTTCCTGTGGTTTACATATGCGCAAACCTTTGGCTTGGTGACTTGCACCTCAGTAGACTGCCCTTTGTTCTTTGGGTATCCCCCCTGGAGATGAGTGCACTCTTGGAGCCTTTGTTTACCTCTGAAAAAGCTCCAATGAGTACCAAAGGTGCTAATACTTGCCCCGAAAACTCTTTGGAATGAACATTTTTCGAACAATATTAACTAGGCGATAGATGGGCATTTATTATGGTCTGGGTGCTCAAGCCGCATTTTGCTGCAGTTAGCCAATGACGTGTTTTTGTGGTTGGTGTTAAACATAATAGACTGCATTTTTGTATCTAATATTATCATACCATGATGAGTTATGAAAACAATTGCATTTGACATGAGAACACATTTTAGACGTAAAGGAAACATTCCAAAAAGTAGGAGTGAGAAAATAAATTGGCTTATTTTTCTCGAAGTATCCACAAACCTTAACATTAATGTTATGTCGATTATTTTTTTTTTTTTTTTTTTTACTGCACCGCTTGCTTCAATTCCCAAAATTATGGACATAAGGCGTCCGTAAAAGTAATGATGATGGACAACGGACATCATACCAAAATAACGGACAGTCCGTAAAGTTGGTCACCCTAGCTGCTAACACTGCATTGCCATGCAGCTTGCCTATCCTTGACATCCACCGGGCTGTGACGTGGGCATCAGTGCACACATTCATGCAGTAATACTGCCTTGAAGCCAGGTCCGATGGAAAGGGCATTTCGTCTGCTTGGTTCTGCAAGGTTTTTTGGTATGAATCGACTTCACACACTTTCCTCCTGGAGAGGTCCTGCTTTGGTATCTATTCTAAGGTGAGGAATCTGTAGTTAAAAGTATCCATCAGATGAATAAGTTACTTACCTTCCATAATGCCTTTTCTTGTGGGTACTCCATGTAACTGCAGATTCTTCACTGCCCACCCATGCCCTCCATTCTGTGGAATTATCGCTTTTTTTTATTGATAACCACATTTTTATTGTTTGTAGCAGTTACAACAAGCCACAACAATGCCGACACTCTGTTCCCGAAGGAGACCGAAATCAATATACTAATAAACTTTACAGCGGGTGAAAGTGCACACCAAGAAAATGACATCAATTTTATCACATCATCCTCACACTGAACTGGTGTCTGCCGTCTCAAGCCATTTTTCCCCATATTTTAGCATGCTTGGCAGGCAACCCAGTGCCTTATATACTAGCTTATCTTTTTGGGTGCTCCAATCTACCCCACGTCTCCATTGTGCCAATGTCGCTTGGAAGCCTTCCGGTGAGCAGCTATGTTCCGCTTAGGCATGATCAGTGCCGTCCCCAATAGAGCTTGATCTGCTTGTGCCTGCCGCTCACTCAAGTACCCCCAGCAGTATCAATAACAGTGAGCGCTCTATCTCCAAGTTCAAAACATCAGGCAATTCGGCAATCACTGATTCCCAATATCTTGACCGTCTGGAACAAGATCATGTCATATGAAAACAATTTGCTGGGGTTTGTGAGTATCGGAAGCACGCAGGACTGGCGAGAAGCCCAGCTTTATGGAGTCAACTTGGCAAATGGTATGCAGTGTGAAGATAGTATGTTTGTACTAACCAAAGCCGAGATAAGATAGTATGAGTCTTGGGGGCCATCAGTGCATCCTGCCAATCCATGCCCTCCATGGGTCCAAGCCACCCTTCCCAGCTGGCTCTAAGAGCCGACAGTGTGTCCGGGGCATTGACGATCAGTGTGCAGTAGATCTGGGATGCTCTCCCTTTACCCAAAGCACCTTTTTAACATCAAATAGGTCCCAAGTTAGTATTCAGCACACTGGTGTCAACAATTGTTCATAATCGGTGTCTGAGAACGCAGAAAGGGAAAAGACAAACTGGCATCACTCGCACAGGGACATTGCTTTTATGTGGCTCCGCACTGTCACTTGCAGGGCAGTGTGGAATCAACATGGAAACACAAAGAGCCATCTAGCAATGCATCGGAGTACTGTTATGGAAAACGTTTTCCAGATCAGATATGACACCTGGCGAGTGTTCTAAGATCAGGAATCTGTGGTTCGATAGAGTAACCAACAAAAAGAGTATTACTGAAGAAAAGTACCCTGATCTTCAAAGGACTGTGTCAGATATTTTTGAGGGCTTGAGTTGGGGGCAGTGAGGGCCAGCAGTCGACCATAATTTCTGCTCCGTCGTTTTTAATATTTATCACTGGAAATCCTGCTTGTGAGAGTTGGCACCTCCCCCCAGTTTTAATCAGCCCTAATCAGAAGTATTGTTTAGGAAACCATCGATATTTGAGAGACTGCCAGTCCTTCAGCAAGTGCATCTCCTGCAGTAAACAGACCTCCCCTTTGAGGTAATGCAGTTGGCTTAGGATGGCTAGGCACTTTGATGGTAATAATGTTAACCATTCATTGTCATTTCCCGCTTTACCTTTGTAATTGTAGGAACAATCGGTGCTGGCAATCCAACCCCCACTTAAACCCTAACAAACCCATTCTCAATCCCCGTAACCAACAACAGTCACACAATGACTTCAACTAAGTGTGAGTACACTGACTCTAAATAACTTACTTGGGCTCTAGGAGTGGGATGATGGATAACCTCTTTCAAGAGAGGAAAGGGACGGAAAGAAAGGGGATGATCATCTTTCACCCCAGCCCACATGGCTGGTCAGTATGACAATAACACACAACAGAGTACTGCTCGTCCACAGATGTTTTTTAATGAGTATCAGAGTTGTAGGTACTCTTGTTATAAGGACATAAGCCCCTCATCCACTTAGTTGGTGGCATGCTTCATCATCGTACCCCTCCTAGCACCGATCGGAAAGATCCAGGTGCGAGCTGCCACCCACGAGGTTGCGAAGCTCCAGAGGTTTTTTTGGGCATATCATTCAGTAGCAGAATCAATGTTGAGTAACTGCATTCTTCCCAGGGAAGGGGGCCCAATGGCAGAGGGAATTACTGGGCAAGCTGTACTCTTTTGTGTGTTGTTAGTTGGGAGCGTGTACTGCTTCTGCAACTACCTCCATGACCCTTTTTTGTGTTGATAGATATGATCAGTATGACACCCAGTTTTTATGCCCTATGATTTGACGACCAGGAGGGTCTTTGGGTTGGCAGTTCTAATATTGCAAATTCTGAGAAGAATGGGGACCCTGGGCCTTCTTTGTGATAATTCTAGTGTGAGAGCAATTGATGCTCAACAACTAGAGATCCTCTTTAGTTAAAGACCCCAATAAAGGGCTGCAAAAAATGATGAGCCTGCATGATCCGCTGAATGACTCTTCTGGATTGTTGTGCAACATGTGCAGAGTTTTCAAGGAGGAAGTAGAGTTCATTATTTTATCTAACAGTGACTTATGCTCCTTCTCATTGGCAGCTGCAATGGGTTTCTGGTGGAATTTGGTCTTTTATTCGGGACCGTCTTCCAGTGACTTTGGATCAAGTGCAAGTTGATTTCTTAGCAGACTCTGTGGGATCTCTTCCATCTGCTTGCTCTCCGGTAATTTGCAGGATACGTTTTGCTTGTTCCAGCAACACAATCTGTACTGGACCGTTCTCCCAGTCAAAAATTTGACAAAATGGATGTTCACCATTTGTAGGCAGTGTGGTTCTCCTGCAAGAAGTCTAGGACTGGATGACATTGTGCCCTTTCCAATATTGTAACAGAAAATAGAGCCTGAAAGAGTTTGAGTGCCCTTCAAAGGTGTAGTTTTCGTTAAGACTTGCTGCTGCTAGGATTTCCTCTTTTCTTTGAAAGAAATGAAAATGTATGAGAATATCCGGTGGGACGCTGACATGGTAGGGGATCTATAGATTTGGTGTGCTCTGTCCAAAAGAGTCTCCACTGCTTTCGGCTGGCACAGTCTTTGATTGTTGTTCTCCATGTGAAAGCCCTCAGTGCCAGTATGGATGCCCCTGATCCTACTTTTATTCCTGGGAGACCTATTTTCAAGAACTTACAGGTAAGTTTGGAGGGCAGTGTCTGAGTTCTAGAAGCTCCTGCTTCTTCCTGGGCATTGGCCTCCCCCAAAGGAAAGAACCTATTCCCTTTGTCATTAGTCTTGCTTAACGTCCGCTAGCTCCTTAGATCCTTTTACAAAGTAGAAATATCCTCTTTGAGATCTTGGATTAAGTGGGTAAGGAATTGCTTCATTGCTGGTCCATTTGTGTTCATATTATTCTTGCTATAGCCCAGATCCGTGGCGCACACAGGTTCTTTTGGTCCATTGTGCTTTGAGTTAGAGGGTTTTAGCAATAGGTCTCTCACTGCTTGACCCTTTCTGGCTTTTTCAGAGCCATCTTGCAATAATTGTGCATGGTACGTGTGCCAGCCGGCATAACTAAAGGCACCCTGAGTGTCCATTTCAGTCCAGTGAGGTGTCTGGAGGCTCTGGACAGGAGCAGATTCTGGTGGACCGGAGCAGAGCTGCAAAAACCCCTTCTTACACGATCGCCATCTCAGAAAATCCTCATTCAATCTCTTTAAATATTTATTCAAAAGTGTTTGAATGAGCCTTGGAAGCTCTCTGTGATATTCAGCAGGGGAGCTCAGATGTACTAGTCTATATAATACGATTTTGACAGTTAGCAGCAGATACAGTTTGGGTAGAACACACGCAAATGTTCTTGTTTGGGCGAGCCTTAAAAGGCAAAATAAAGGATTAATTAATGATATCCATAATCTGAGTCCCTCTTCAATCTGATTGAACTATCATTGATGATTGAACCTCGACTGCTAGAGAGAGAGGTTGAACGATTTAAAGGAAAAGGAGGAGGGTCAAGCATCTTTCTTTTGTTAAGGAGGCTTCAAACATTTTCTTCTGATGCTTCAACATCTGCATCCTCCCAAGAAGAGCCAATGCAGATCAGTTCAGTCTGCAGTCCATTGTCCAAAGTACAAAAGGACAGCGACAACGATTTGGTTCTGTCCTCTAATAGGGAGAGAAGGAAAGGTTTTAGTCTGTCCCTTAATCTTGGTTCATCTGAAAATCCTGGAACCTCAAATTCTGTCTCTTGCCACAACAGCTTTGCTTATTTACCAGTATGACTATCTGTGTGCCAGCTCTGCTTGACTGTGGAACCACTGAAAAGTACATGTAAATGACTGGGGTCCGAAACTGCTGATACCAATGAAACCTAAGAGTGTTGCTGAACAAATTTGAATTGTTGTTTGAGCTCCTATTTCTTCTGGTCCATTAAATGAGATGACAATTCCATTAATGGCGTCTATGGGTTTTCACAAGGGAACTCTCTCTTTTGATTTTATAGTTTCTGCCAGTTATGTAATAATTCTAGGAATTCCATGGCTTAAGAGACCTAACACTTACATCATTTGGGTTAAATGTACTCTGTCCTTGTCATTCTTGTTTTGCCATGAGCATTGTTTTTCTACTGAAAGTTACTGGGCTCCAGTGGAGGCTCCTCAAGTTTGACTGTGCTTTCCCACCCTTTCTGTGAAATTATTCCTTATGCATGCATTTATCAAAAAGAAGGTATTGAGGCAACATCTATGGGAGACTATATAAAATGGGTGGATAACTCCATCTACATTCTCAGCAGGCATGTCTTTATTTTTTGTGCCTACAAGAAATCAAGAATTAACACCTTGCATTGATTACAGTAAGATAATTACTAAAGATTCTACCCATTGTCCTTCAATAGAGCCATCTTGAAGGCAGTCCGAAGAGCCACAATTTGTACTAAATTAGATCTCTGTGGGGCATATCATCTCCTACTAGTGGAGAAGGGTGATGGATGGAAAACAGCCTTTCAGATACCTAGAGTAATGTCATTTAGACTCTGTAATGTTCTAGGCATTTTTCAATGGTTGATCAATAATTTCTTTTCAGTTATTCTCAAGCTTTTTGCAGTCTGGTTGACATACTGTTTTTTCCAGATACCTCAGAATATCATCAAATACATGTACCACTATGCTAAGTAGACTGAGAGAACATAGTATATATTGGAAGATAGAAGAATTTAAATTTGAAACATCCCACACAGAATACATTGGCTATTATCTGCTGTCATTTAGACTCAACATGATTCCAAAAAAGGTTGCAGCCATTTAAGTTTGTCCTTCATCTAAATCTGTCAAGGAGACCCAATGTTTCCTTGGTCTAGTAAATTGTTACTACCAGTTTTAGATGGCTTCCCTGAGAAGACCTGTTTAATTTCATATCTTCTTAAGAAGACAAACTTACAACTAAGATTCCATTGGGATGCGATTATCGAAGCAGCATTCTTGGACCTAAAGAAGGCATTTATTGATGCTCTTGTGTGGAGAGATCCAGATCCTATAGGACAGTTGATAGTTGAGCCTGATGTTTCTGATAAGGTGGTGGAAGCAGACCTGTTACTTTTGTAACCAGATGATGGTCTAAAACATCCACTTTTTTTTTTACCTCTCCCATGTTTTGACAAATTGTGAACAACAGTATTCAGTTATAAAATAATGTTTGGCAATGAAGTATGTCTGTGAGAAGTAGGTACCTCCCTTGATTTGTGTTGCCAGCATTTTGAGATCTGAACAGATCGCAAGATTCTAGATGTTTTGCAAAAAAATGCAGTATTGGAACAGTTGTCAGGCTCATTGGGAACATTTCTTTCTTCAATACGCATTCTAGGTGACCTACATTCCTGGATCTCAGTGTGGTGGCAGGTGTTAACTCTCACAGCCAATCAACTAAAGATGAATCTCAAGAACCAACTTTGTTACTACTTAAGTTGGAGGAGTAGCACAAATATTTCTACAGAGAGTAAGAGATTCTCATGCTCAAAACATATGACCTTCTATAATATTGTCGGTAATCCCTGTCTCTTCATCATGATTTATATTCCCAACAAGTCTTAAATCAGGGGTCTGCAACCTTTTCTGTGATAAGTGCTACTTGTGTTCAATGAAAATCATGCCAAGCTACTATTGTAAGAGAGACCACATTAGACCAGTTTACATTAGTGGCAGCCATCTGTAAGATGAGCAGCAGTGACCACCATAGTGTATCAGTTCCTGTGGAATGGTATACACATATATAGATATTGTGATGCGCAATCGCGATAAAGAGGTTAGAATGATGTCAGAAAGAAAGGACCAAAAACACCAAAAGTCTCATTGAACACATATGTATGTATTACTCAAATATTATACAAAAAATATATAGGCAGTTGTGCAAAGTGTCCCAAGTGTTACAAGAACCTAAAACTTACGTGACATAGTGTGACAATATTTACAAGGTTTCAAGGACTATTTCTACCAAAAACGACCATTTCTGAAATTTTTACAAATTATACAGCGACTTTATACAATAATAAGTGCTGAATCAGTGGTTCGCGTTCATCATTACTGTCGACGGCGTTTCAACCCTTTCTAGAATGTAGGGTCTCATCAGGACCTATAATTGTGGGGACATCTGAATTATCAATCGCTCAGCTTGAGTGAAGAAAATGTGCCAACCATGGGTGAAGTAAAAGAAAGATACTCACAGGGAGACCCAGCCGGGTTCCCTGTTGAGGCTGTAGGCCGGCGAATAAGAGGATAATGCAGTGCAGAGGATGTAACTTGGCAGTATAGGTCGTGCACAGTTCCTTGTAGTACATAAATAAATCCTTTGGTGCCTGAAACTGCAAATTTTGTTTAATCACCTAAATGACCATAGGCAACTAATTTATAAGAATCTTAAGGAAATGTCTTCAGAGTGAATCCTCATCTTAGAGCTTCACCTAACTCTCATCCTGGAGATAAGGTTTGGCATGTATCTTTACTTCTTCCCACTCATCTACCAGTCAAGTTCAGACCAAGATATTTTGGACCATTTATTATCTGTAACCAAATTAACCGAGTTGCCGATCGATTTAAGCTACCTCCTTCTTGGAAGATTCACCCCAACTTATAAGTCTCATAACTCAAGACATATCTTGTTGATCCTTATATTTGTACTCAACCTCATCCAGCTCTGTTTGACTGTAATACAGAAGTTGAAGTTAGTGAACCTGTAATTTTCGTTTATTCTAAGTTTACCTGGAGTATCTCATTAATTGGGAAGGATATACTCTTGGTGAAAGGTCTTGGGTTCCTTCTTCTTCTGTACATGCTTTAGTTCTGGTTCATGATTTTTAACGGGCCTTCCGGGGTAAGCCATGAGTATAGATATGAGCATGCCACCTGCAGTGTAGCACATCGACTTACTGGATGCCCCTTGTCAGCCTTGGTGTCTGTTTCTTTGGTTCTCCCTGCCGTCCTACATGCCTTGGAAGGTTTCTTGTAGGAGAGTAGGATCTGCCTCTTATGTTGCCCCCACTTTTTTTCTGATGTTAGCACTGGTTTCTGGCTATAGTCTGGCTGGGTCCCTGCCAATCAGGGCCCCAGCCTCTCTGTTCTCTCTAAACGACATGGAGTGCACTCTAGGTGCACTAGTGATTGGATACTGTGGTGCCTTATGAGTCCCTAGTATATGGTACCTTAGGTGCCAAGGGCATAGGTACTTCACAGGCCTCCCAGGGGCTGCAGCATATGTTATGCCACCCCTGGGAAGCAGTCTAAATCTGACACCACAGGCCTGCTACTGCAGCCTGGGTGAGGTGGTGCTAGCACCCCTCACTGAGATATAGGTTTCCTATATCTCTCCTGCACACACATATAAACCTATCAGTCACCCCTAAGGCAGGCCCTATCAATCCTGAGGGCAGGGTGCTTGGCTTCTATGTGAGGGGGTGCCTCTGCCTGAGCAGGGCCCCTCTGCAGCTCTCAGAGTCTATTCTCTGGTGCTGTTTGTGGATGCGGTTAAACCATATACTATTAAGTGCATTATATCCTCGCGGTAAATGCTAACTTTGGAATGGCTGCATCAAAACATGTCGTGTTTGGTGTCAAACATCTTGGAATACTACCCCCCGCCAATCTTGGCGGCGGGGGTAGCATTCCACCCTTCTAGAGGGATAAGACATGTACCTGCTGTGGAAACGCGGTAGAATCCTAAAGAGCCCTGGCATCACAAAATGGATGCCACCAGTCACAGACACTGGGCTGCCCTCCTGCTGATGACCGAAACTCGCAGTGGAGGAAGCCCAACAATAGGCATCCTGTCACAGGGAGGTGTAACCACCTTCCAGACAGGGTTTAGTGTATTGGGGCTGGGTGGGTGCACTCTTAGAGTGCTTTGAAGTCCTGCACTGGGGGAGCAGAAGGCTCCTCTGTGCATATGCCAGTTCAAACCAGCTCAGGGGCTACCTGCCCCTGCTCTGGCGCGAAACTGGACAAAGGGAAGTGGGTGTAGCCACCCCTCCCTTGACCCTCCCATAGGTGGGGTCATAGAGCTAGTCCATCCCCTCTTTTAGTATAAGAGGGGGAACCTTGCCATTGCAAAGCAGATAACCCCTGGACGACGCTCTACAGAAGAATCCTGGCCCTTCGACGTTCCACTACCTTTGGAAGACAGAAGAATCTCCCTTGGAGTCAAGGAGTGACTCCCCTGCTTGGCAGGCACCAAAAACGACAACGACGGTCGCAAACTACGCCGCTCCCGCCGGAGTCCGAAGTCCCTGCAGCCCAAGAAGTGGATTTCCTGACCTCTCCCAGGCCATCGTGAGTCCCCAGCGAAGCTGAGGCAAGTGGACCCCACGAGTAACGAGGAACCGCGACCCCTGGGTACCGTGCACTATTGTCGAGTGCAACCCCTTCACAACGTTCTACGAACTTGTGCTTTGGACCACGTGTGGTCCTGACCTCCAGCAGGAATCCCTCCGAAGATCAGAGGCCTACACCGTCCCGAGTGACCGTGGGCCCCTGTTGAGTGATTCCGCCCGAGGTGTCTTCGCGATCCCTTGCCTGCCGGCTTGTGGGTCCCCAGAAGACTTCTTAAAGAAACCAAAGGGCTCCCCTGGTTGCTCCAGGCCTGCCCTGACTTACCCTCGCTGGGTGAGTCCCTCAGACCTTGCTGGTCTGCGCTATCGACTTTTCTTCATCTCCCCGAGACTTGCTGCTGCCAAGGCTTGTTGGCACCTATCGAGTTGCCGACACCGCAGTCAGCTGCAGACGTCGAGGGACCCACCGAATCCAGCTCCTGGTCGTCGTCGACACCTCCTGGACCACGTGGCTGAAGAGTCAAGGCACCCGCAACCGACCTGAATCAACCGACGACGGTGGGCATCCATCTTCCTTGCCCCGGGTCACTGCCAAGTGACTTTGAACACTGTCCCCTCTGCTTTCAGGTCATCCTTCTTCAGAATCCAGGCTTGGATTCCACCGGACACTTCTTCAGCTCCCGCAAGCAGCAAGTCTTCTTTGTTCGCCATTGAAAACGACGCCGCGACCCGACACCAAAGGACACCTGTGCACCCGGCTTCCCTGGGTGAGGTAACTCCAGCACTACGGTGCTCCTGTGGGTGTGGGCCCTAGAACTACTTACCCTGTAAGTGACTTGCTTGTAGGTTCTCCCGAAGTATCCTAAAACTCTTTATTTCCAACCGCGACTTGCCCCATTGAAGTTAACGGCGATTCGCGCCTGTGTATCCACACTGCACGCGTCCCCGGTGGGTCCTTTACTTACCTGCCTTGGGTGGTTTTGTGAGGCCCCAGCACTTCTGAAGGCCCTAGGCCTCGTCTCCCTGCAAGTCGTTGTTTCTAAGTCTCTTACTTAGTATATGGTCTGGTACGCCCCTAGGGCCCCAGCCATATTTTGTGCTTAACTTATTGTGAAACGTTGATTTGTGCATATGTTTGTCTTCTAATCTCATAAAGAGATTAGTAGAGAGTTATTTAGAAATAAATACATATATATTTGATATATATACCTGTGTGGTGTCTTTTCATTTGGTGATTCAAGAGATTATATGGTAAAACAAGCTGCTTTACATTCCTCCGAGACTTAGCCTGAAGGCTGCTCTCCACAGCTACCACTAGGATAGCTTTCTTTAAAAGGTTGTCTTAAACCTATCTACCATAAGAGTCGATTTGCCCTGGTGCAAGGTGTCCACTTTAATTAGTGAACAGCATATACCAGGCCAACTTCTCACATTGGTGGGCAGCGTGTGGGATTCCAGCTTGCCATTGTTTTACCAGAAAATCTCTATTTGAATTACTAACTGAAAACCATTATAGGTACTCAAGGTACATATAAAGTCAAGCTTAGTATCAATAAGTTCTACTGAACTTAGAGCTGTGTGCCAAGGGATAGCACACCCTTTCCACAGCTCAAGCTAGGATCAGTAGGCCACAAACTAGTGTAGGTAGTACAACACTGCACAACACTAGAATGTCCTTAAAGGGTGGACCCAGTGGATCCACTCAGCCTCAGTATAAGGACATGGCTTTCTCTGACTTGAGAGCCATGTGTGTTGACAGACACCTGAGGCTAGGACAGAGTCCCTCAACCCTGCACCTGATAGATCTGCTAACAACAGATGACCTTAGATTGGCTCTAGGAGCTAAAGGGTTTGAATCAGTGGGTGGGTCAGTCATAGTATCTGGGTCAGATGATGAAAATCAGAATGACCAAGACTCTGTGATTGAAGGGCCAGGCTCCAAGGAGCCTGAAAAGGACAGAGGAATTCTCCCTAAGAGAACTGACAGAGAGGAGGAGAGGCACAGATCCCCTTCCAGGGAATCTGACCACTCATCACTCTGGCAGAGAATTTGTCCAGCAGAGGAGCTCATACTTTTCCTTAAGAGAGACCGCCTCTGAGAGAAGGTGCAAACTGCTCCAGTATGAGGAAGCCAGAGTGGCCCTCAGAACCAAGCAGTTGGCACTGGATAGGGAAGCCCTGGAGATCCAGAGAGCTTCTAGAAAAGAGGGGTTAGAACCCCCTGGTGGCAGCAACAGTGTCCCTAGAGGCAGAGAATATATTCCTGACCATAGGAACCTGAGCAAGGTTGTTCCTCCCTACCAGAGTGGGGATGATATCCACAAGTGGATAACTGCTATGGAGAGGGCCTGTAGAGTACAGCAGGTCCCCCAAAAGCAGTGGGCAGCAATCTTGTGGCTCTCCTTTTCAGATAAAGGAAGAGACAAGCTCCTCACTGTTAGAGAGGAGGATGCTGATGATTATGAGGTCCTGAAGAGTGCACTGATAGATGGGTTTGGCTTAACCACTGAGCAGTACAGGTTGAAGTTCAGAGATACCCAGAAGGCACAGACTCAGGACTGGACTGACTTTGTTGATTGTGCAACCAAGGCTCTAGAGGGTTGGCTGGTTGGCAGTAGGGTTACTGATTTCAAGGGATTGTATAATCTGATGATGAGAGAACAGATCCTAAATAATTGCCAGAACCAGTTGTTGCATCAGTACCTGGTGGACTCTGATCTGACCTCTCCCCAAGAATTGGGAAAGAAGGCAGACAAATGGGTCAGAACCAGGGTGAGGCAGAAAACCCAGAACCAAGGGGGTGACACTAAGAAGCAAGATCCTAAAGGCTCTGAGAAAGGTGGGGATAAGTCAAAAGACCAGAAGTCTTCACAAGGGCCCCAAAAATCTGCATCTGGTGGGGAGTCACAGTCCAACAAGGAAAAGGCCAAAAGAAGCCCTGGTGCAAATTCTGTAAACAGAAAGGGCACTGGACTTCTGATTGTACCAAGTCCAAAGACCAAACCACCACCACTCCTGCCCCTAAGGCAACTGTGCCCCCTAGCTCAGCTACTGGTGGAGGTGGTACGCAGAATAAGGGTGTAGTAGGGTTGACCCTGGGTTCTGAAGTGGATTCTGACCTAGTCAGAGTGACCACTCAGGCAATGCTGATTTGTGAGGGAAACATTGATATGTCCTTCCTAGTAAGCCCCAGTAATCTGGGCAAGTACAAACAGCAGCCTTTGATAAATGGCAAACAGGCTTTGGCATTTAGGGACACAGGTGCTAGTGTCACCATGGTGGCAGAGGACCTAGTGGACTCTGGACAGATCATCCTGGGTGAAATGTACCAGGTGACCAATGCAAGCAATGTCCAGACCAACCATAGTCTGGCAGTTGTGAATTTCTCCTGGGGAGGGGTAACTGGCCTCAAGAAGGTTGTAGTCAGTGCAGACCTCCCTGTAGAATGTCTATTGGGCAATGATCTAGAGACTTCAGCCTGGTCTGAAGTAGAGTTATGGACTCATGCTGAGATGTTGGGCATCCCTGCAGAGGTATTTGCTGTGACCAGGTCACAAGCAAGAATGCATGACACTGAACCAGCTCTGGATCCTGGAACAATGGACCAGATGCTTCCCAAGAGGAGGAGCAGTAGGGTTAAGGCAGTGCCTTCCCCTCTGTCTCAGATCAAAGATTCACTTCCAGAGGGAGGTGAAGCAGAACCTGAAGAAGGAACTGCCCCAGAGGGACTTGAACCTGACCAGGTTGAGTTCTTGGGGGCAGGGGGCCCTTCTAGGGAAGATCTGAGTAAGGAGCAACAGTGCTGCCCTCTCTTGAACCCCTCAGACAGCAGGCTGCTGCTGAGGCTGCTGGGAGTGCTAGTGGGTCCCATAAAGTTTATTGGGATGAGGGACTCCTATATTCTGAGGGTAGAGACCCAGCCCCTGGAGCCACCAGGAGGTTGGTAATACCTCAGAAGTTTAGGGGTTCCTCTTGACCTTAGCACATGATATCCCTTTAGCAGGTCACTTGGGCCAAAACAAGACCTGGGACAGGCTTGTTCCACATTTTCATTGGCCACATATGTCAGAGGACACAAAGGAGTTTTGTCGCTCCTGTGTCACTTGCCAAGCCAGTGGTAAGGCAGGTGGCACAACAAAGGCCCCCTGATACCGCTACCTGTGGTGGGGGTACCCTTTGAAAGGGTAGGGATTGACATTGTTGGTCCCCTTGACCCTCAGACTGCATCTGGGCACAGATTTATCCTGGTGGTAGTGGATCATGCCACCAGGTACCCAGAGGCAATTCCTCTGAGGACCACCACAGCACCTGTGGTGGCTAGAGCCCTCATTGGAGTTTTCTCCAGAGTGGGTTTTCCAAAGGAGGTCATTTCTGACAGAGGTACCAACTTCATGTCAGGATATCTGAAAGCAATGTGGAAGGAGTGTGGTGTAACTTATAAGTTCACCACCCCCTATCACCCACAATGCAATGGTTTAGTTGAACGCTTCAACAAAACCTTGAAAGGAATGATTAAAGGACTCCCAGAGAAGCTTAGGCGGAAATGGGACCTTCTTCTTCCTTGCCTATTGTTTGCCTACAGAGAGGTTCCACAGAAGGGGGTTGGTTACAGCCCATTTGAGCTTCTGTTTGGGCATCCTGTGAGAGGTCCACTATGTTTGGTAAAAGAGGGCTGGGAGTTACCTCTCAAACCCCCCAAACAAGATGTGATGGACTATGTACTTGGTCTCCGCTCCCGGATGGCAGAGTACATGAAAAAGGCAACCAAAAACCTGGAGGCCAGCCAAGAATTGCAAAAAGCTTGGCATGACCAAAGGCTGTGCTGACTGTATACCAGCCAGGACAGAAAGTGTGGGTGTTGGAGACTGTGGCCCCAGCAGCCCTCCAGGACAAGTGGAGTGGCCCCCATACAATAGTTGAACAGAAGGGAGAAGTCACCTATCTGGTGAATCTTGGAACTCCCAGGAGCCCCCTAAGGGTGCTTCATGTCAACAGATTAAAGCCATATGTTGACAGGGCTGACATGGGCTTGCTCATGGCAACTGATGAGGACCAGGAGGAGGAGAGTGACCCTCTCCCTGACCTGCTCTCTCAGAACCCTGATGATGGGTCAGTAGATGGTGTTGCTTTGGCAAGCAGCCTCACTGACCATCAGCAAACTGAGTGCAGACAAGTTCTGCAACAGTTTAGACATATGTTTAGCCTGACCCCTAGTCAGACTACCTGGTGCACCCATGAGGTGGACACTGGGGACAGTCTGCCTGTCAAGAATAAAATCTACAGGCAACCTGACCATGTCAGGGACTGTATCAGGACTGAAGTCCAGAAAATGTTGGAGTTAGGCGTGATTGAGCCTTCAGATAGCCCTTGGGCTAGCCCAGTAGTCCTGGTACCCAAAACTCATACCCAGGGTGGTAAGAAAGAAATGAGGTTTTGTGTAGACTACAGAGGCCTCAATGCAGTCACTAGGACTGATGCCTATCCCATACCAAGGGCAGATGAGCTGATTGATACTTTGGCCTCAGCCAAGTATCTAAGCACATTTGACCTAACAGCTGGCTACTGGCAAATCAGATTAGCTGATGATGCAAAAGCCAAAACAGCATTTTCGACCCCTGGTGGGCACTACCACTTTGTGGTGATGCCCTTTGGATTGAAAAATGCACCTGCCACTTTTCAGAGGTTGGTGAATAAAGTTCTGGCCGGGATGGAAACTTATTGCTCAGCTTATCTAGATGATATTGCTGTCTTTAGTTCCTCCTGGCAGGATCACTTGGTCCACCTCAGAAATGTTTTGGAGGCCCTGCAGAAAGCAGGCCTCACTATCAAGGCCACCAAGTGCCAGATAGGGCAGAGTCAGGTTGTGTACCTGGGCCACCTTGTAGGTGGAGGCCAGGTTCAGCCTTTACAGAGCAAAATCCAAACCATAATGGAATGGGTTGCTCCAACCACCCAGACACAGGTGAGAGCCTTCTTAGGCCTGACTGGGTACTATAGGAGGTTTGTCAAGGGATATGGATCTATAGTGACCCCCTTGAATGATCTTACCTCTAAGAAAATGCCAAAAAAGGTTCAGTGGACAGCTAGCTGTCAAAAGGCATTTGAAGACCTAAAGCAGGCCATGTGCACTGCCCCCATCTTACAGAGTCCAGACTACACCAAAAAGTTCATTGTCCAAACAGATGCTTCTGAGCTGGGTGTGGGAGCTGTACTGTCTCAACTGAATGATGAAGGTCAAGACCAGCTAGTAGCTTTTATTAGCAGAAGGCTGACCCCTAGAGAGAAACGTTGGTCAGCTATAGAGAGGGAGGCCTTTGCTGTGGTATGGGCCCTGAAGAAGTTGAGGCCATACTTGTTTGGTACTCACTTCATAGTTCAGACTGACCACAAGCCCCTCCTATGGCTAAAGCAGATGAAAGGTGAAAACCCAAAACTTTTGAGGTGGTCCATTTCCCTACAGGGGATGGACTATACAGTGGAACATAGTCCTGGGACCCAACATGCCAATGCAGATGGACTCTCAAGGTATTTCCACTTTGAACACGAAGACTCAACTGGTCAAGGTTAGTTTAGTGTCCCTACGTTTGGGGGGTTGTGTAGGAGAGTAGGATCTGCCTCTTATGTTGCCCCCACTTTTTTTCTGATGTTAGCACTGGTTTCTGGCTATAGTCTGGCTGGGTCCCTGCCAATCAGGGCCCCAGCCTCTCTGTTCTCTCTAAACGACATGGAGTGCACTCTAGGTGCACTAGTGATTGGATACTGTGGTGCCTTATGAGTCCCTAGTATATGGTACCTTAGGTGCCAAGGGCATAGGTACTTCACAGGCCTCCCAGGGGCTGCAGCATATGTTATGCCACCCCTGGGAAGCAGTCTAAATCTGACACCACAGGCCTGCTACTGCAGCCTGGGTGAGGTGGTGCTAGCACCCCTCACTGAGATATAGGTTTCCTATATCTCTCCTGCACACACATATAAACCTATCAGTCACCCCTAAGGCAGGCCCTATCAATCCTGAGGGCAGGGTGCTTGGCTTCTATGTGAGGGGGTGCCTCTGCCTGAGCAGGGCCCCTCTGCAGCTCTCAGAGTCTATTCTCTGGTGCTGTTTGTGGATGCGGTTAAACCATATACTATTAAGTGCATTATATCCTCGCGGTAAATGCTAACTTTGGAATGGCTGCATCAAAACATGTCGTGTTTGGTGTCAAACATCTTGGAATACTACCCCCCGCCAATCTTGGCGGCGGGGGTAGCATTCCACCCTTCTAGAGGGATAAGACATGTACCTGCTGTGGAAACGCGGTAGAATCCTAAAGAGCCCTGGCATCACAAAATGGATGCCACCAGTCACAGACACTGGGCTGCCCTCCTGCTGATGACCGAAACTCGCAGTGGAGGAAGCCCAACAATAGGCATCCTGTCACAGGGAGGTGTAACCACCTTCCAGACAGGGTTTAGTGTATTGGGGCTGGGTGGGTGCACTCTTAGAGTGCTTTGAAGTCCTGCACTGGGGGAGCAGAAGGCTCCTCTGTGCATATGCCAGTTCAAACCAGCTCAGGGGCTACCTGCCCCTGCTCTGGCGCGAAACTGGACAAAGGGAAGTGGGTGTAGCCACCCCCTCCCTTGACCCTCCCATAGGTGGGGTCATAGAGCTAGTCCATCCCCTCTTTTTAGTATAAGAGGGGGAACCTTGCCATTGCAAAGCAGATAACCCCTGGACGACGCTCTACAGAAGAATCCTGGCCCTTCGACGTTCCACTACCTTTGGAAGACAGAAGAATCTCCCTTGGAGTCAAGGAGTGACTCCCCTGCTTGGCAGGCACCAAAAACGACAACGACGGTCGCAAGCTACGCCGCTCCCGCCGGAGTCCGAAGTCCCTGCAGCCCAAGAAGTGGATTTCCTGACCTCTCCCAGGCCATCGTGAGTCCCCAGCGAAGCTGAGGCAAGTGGACCCCACGAGTAACGAGGAACCGCGACCCCTGGGTACCGTGCACTATTGTCGAGTGCAACCCCTTCACAACGTTCTACGAACTTGTGCTTTGGACCACGTGTGGTCCTGACCTCCAGCAGGAATCCCTCCGAAGATCAGAGGCCTACACCGTCCCGAGTGACCGTGGGCCCCTGTTGAGTGATTCCGCCCGAGGTGTCTTCGCGATCCCTTGCCCGCCGGCTTGTGGGTCCCCAGAAGACTTCTTAAAGAAACCAAAGGGCTCCCCTGGTTGCTCCAGGCCTGCCCTGACTTACCCTCGCTGGGTGAGTCCCTCAGACCTTGCTGGTCTGCGCTATCGACTTTTCTTCATCTCCCCGAGACTTGCTGCTGCCAAGGCTTGTTGGCTCCTATCGAGTTGCCGACACCGCAGTCAGCTGCAGACGTCGAGGACCCACCGAATCCAGCTCCTGGTTGTCGTCGACACCTCCTGGACCACGTGGCTGAAGAGTCAAGGCACCCGCAACCGACCTGAATCAACCAACGACGGTGGGCATCCATCTTCCTTGCCCCGGGTCACTGCCAAGTGACTTTGAACACTGTCCCCTCTGCTTTCAGGTCATCCTTCTTCAGAATCCAGGCTTGGATTCCACCGGACACTTCTTCAGCTCCCGCAAGCAGCAAGTCTTCTTTGTTCGCCATTGAAAACGACGCCGCGACCCGACACCAAAGGACACCTGTGCACCCGGCTTCCCTGGGTGAGGTAACTCCAGCACTACGGTGCTCCTGTGGGTGTGGGCCCTAGAACTACTTACCCTGTAAGTGACTTGCTTGTAGGTTCTCCCGAAGTATCCTAAAACTCTTTATTTCCAACCGCGACTTGCCCCATTGAAGTTAACGGCGATTCGCGCCTGTGTATCCACACTTCACGCGTCCCCCGTGGGTCCTTTACTTACCTGCCTTGGGTGGTTTTGTGAGGCCCCAGCACTTCTGAAGGCCCTAGGCCTCGTCTCCCTGCAAGTCGTTGTTTCTAAGTCTCTTACTTAGTATATGGTCTGGTACGCCCCTAGGGCCCCAGCCATATTTTGTGCTTAACTTATTGTGAAACGTTGATTTGTGCATATGTTTGTCTTCTAATCTCATAAAGAGATTAGTAGAGAGTTATTTAGAAATAAATACATATATATTTGATATATATACCTGTGTGGTGTCTTTTCATTTGGTGATTCAAGAGATTATATGGTAAAACAAGCTGCTTTACATTCCTCCGAGACTTAGCCTGAAGGCTGCTCTCCACAGCTACCACTAGGATAGCTTTCTTTAAAAGGTTGTCTTAAACCTATCTACCATAAGAGTCGATTTGCCCTGGTGCAAGGTGTCCACTTTAATTAGTGAACAGCATATACCAGGCCAACTTCTCACATTTCTGTTGTCCTTGGTAGACAGTTTTCAGTTCCTGACAAGGGCCACGGATGAAATAGTGGTGCTCTACTCCTCTCCCTCAAAGCTGGGTCCAAGCAGGTCAGCGGGGGTTCAGGGTTGCTTGGAGCACATTCTTTTAGGTTGATGTGGGGCAATGGCCAGGCAGACCTCTGAGCGTCTACTTTCTTGTGGGTGCAGAG
The DNA here is from genome assembly GCA_963921515.1 of Calotriton arnoldi. Taxonomy (NCBI): domain Eukaryota; kingdom Metazoa; phylum Chordata; class Amphibia; order Caudata; family Salamandridae; genus Calotriton; species Calotriton arnoldi. The sequence goes on from CAWUFW010004717.1 coordinate 777,946, forward strand.
GGACCATCAAGGTGCTTTTGACCTGCCTGAAAGCGTTGCAGGTCATGAAAGTTCTACACCAGTAACACTTCTTGCATGAGCTCCCAATAGGAGATGGAGGCAAAAATATTAGTGAATTCTTTTTTACCCGTTCATCATGATGTTTGCCATAATTTTTCTTGGTCATTTCTTGTTTGTAGATATAAAAGAATGTAGAGAATTCATTGCACTTCATCATGACGCAGTCTGGGTTTCTTTGTTGGTTCTACGCCAGTTCTAGCTTCAGTTTCTTCTAGTACTTCAGTCCTGAACATCTAGGCCTGCCTTGCTGGGCCTTCTACAGTCTGATTTCTTCAAAGTCCAGTTTCTTTAGCTATTGTTGTAAAGCAGATGTTGTATGCTTCTGAGGCTTTTTTCCTCCTTTTGAGAACTGTGACTCTTCACTATAGATGGCAGATCCATCTCATGTTATGGGTGTCACCCTTACCTCAGACTAGCCGAGATCAAAGCCCACTGAGAAGTCTCACCTTCCAGCCCTTTACAATTGGATCCTGTACTGGCTGCTTGGAAGAGGCCCTTCTCAGGCGTAGCAGTTCACAGACACATCTCTTGACGACAAAGACCTTCACCTTGTAATTCAAAGTTCTTATTGTCATATCCCTCACTGGGGAGCCTAATGGTACAAGCTTCCTCTAATTTAAACCCAAATGCATTTCCTATGACCCCTTCCAGATAGTCTAAGAGGCTGTACTTTATGGGGCAAAAGTATTGTCTTGTGTCAGCCTCATCCTTTGCCCCATTGTCCTTCTGGGTCACAATGTCCACGTCCAGTGGGAGCTTGTAAAACTAACCGGTTAGTTTGCCTGGCACAAGAAACCACCTTTCTTCAATCTGGGACACAAGAAACCACCTTTCTTCAATCTGGTTCATGATGATTCAGATATTTACAAATAGATCCTAAAGTGCGGCATGGATTCCAAGGACACCGTAACTTGATCCATTGGCACCTCTCTATCACTTAGCCTCCATACTTGAATGCATTCCACTAGCTTTACAGGAGATGTCCAGCCAATGCTCATGCCCCTTGAGGGCAGGTGGCTGTTCGAAGAGACGGCAAACTCCTCCCTGGAATGCTTAAAAAACAGTCAAGTTATGGCATGCTCACTGGGCCTGGCCAACACAGTGAAGCAATTCCACTAGCAGTATTGAGTATTTCAGGGATGCTTTAGGCACAACAGTCCACCAGTGCCAACTTTTGCAGCCAGTCCAGATGCCCCAACAAGTGTACGGCTTCTGTCTGGGCAGGAGTGAAGCTAGAGAAAGCCATCACCAGCAACATCAGTAGCTCCAGTCCCTGCCATATTTCACTTGTTCAGCTAACTTAAAACCTCTGACTTCCCATGCATTCGCTCCTCTACACCACCAGCTTCCAGTGAAGGGTAGGCTGCCCCATTTCTCAACTAAATTGGAGACAAACACAATGGATTGATGGATGATTCAGCTACCTTGCAAGGACAGCACCCTACCCTTTCTGTCCTCTCTTCAAGACCACCCTCCATTCATTCAGGACATGATCTCTGGCACACACCTTGATTTTGGAGGTTGAGGTTCATGCCCTGGTGAACAAAGGGGCCATAGATGTGGTTCCCCAGGAGCAAAGGGGCACTACATTTTACTTAATTTACTTCAAGGACTTTCTCCTCTTCAACCTTATTGTTTGACATGACAAGTTCAAGATGCTGTCCCTGAGCCAAGTCTTGCTGGCCCTCAATGCAGGAAATGGAAGGTGTTCCTCAACATCTACTTTTATTTACCAAGCCTACCTGGTCACTGGCACAACCCGAGGTTAACCTGGGATTTTGGCACTGACAGTTTGTGGTTGTGCATTTTCTACTGGTGAAAGCTCCTCTGGTATTCACTAATGTGATATCTGGTGGAGGCTTCACTGCAAAGATCAGGAGTCCATGTATACCCCAACTTGGCATGACTTGCTGGTGAAGACGTGGTCTCCTGCACTGGTCTCTGGAAAGTATTCAGCGTACTATAATTTTCTTCCTAACCTGGGCTTCACAATTAACACCCAGAAATCTCAGCTTGTCCCTATACATAGGCTAACGTTTATAGAAGCAGTGGTAGACTGGACCCTTTTGAAAGCTTTTTCTGTTCCTCAGAAAATTGCAGATATTGTGGATATGATTCTGATATTTCTGGCTCAGTCACCAGTCCCACGTTTTAAGTTTGATAGGCCTGACGGATTCATGCATCCTGATGATGAATGAGAATCCTTTAGTGGTGCCTAATGAGCTAATGTCTTCAGCATTATGAGACCTTGGCTAAGGCACACATCTGGGCCACGTCGGAGCAGCTCCTGCACATAACCGAGTTATGCTTCAGGCAGTTTGTCATGCCATAAGGCCTCTCTCCCTTCCATCTTAGGAACTGCTATTCAAATTCTGGAAGCCAACACAACCACAGTCTGTTATGTCAAGAGACAGGGAGTTATAGACCCTGTGTTGTATGGTGGGATACAACCTTGGTGGTTTGCACAGCAGTGGGGCATTTTGCTGCTAGGTGTACCCCGTAGGGGCAGTCTCAAAATGAGGACAGTTGCTCTGAGTTACTTCCATTTTGAAGACCATGAGGGGGAGTTTAATCCCAAAATAAAGGAAAGGATATTTTCCAGATAGAGGTGTGCATGTGTGGATCTCTTCACCATGGCCCAGAATAGGAGTGTCTTCAGTTTCGTGCCATACACTTCCCTCGTAATGTTTCCCTTAGGTATGCCTACAGAATTGACTGGTCACAGGGCCTGCTTTACACATTCCCAACAATCCTGCTTCTGTCGTAAGTCCTGCAGACGTGTGAGGATCGGCCAGAGCCGATCCTGACTGCCTGGGACTGGGTCATCAGTATGGTTATCTGTCAGAACTCAGCACTCCTCTTTCTCTCTCTCACAAGGTGAATCTGCTCTTGCAGCATCTTGGCCAGGTCCTTCATCCCAATTGCCCAGGGCTGCAGCTGCAAGCATGAAGATTGAACAGTGTCATCTAGACTCTTGCTTACCACGTGAAGTGGCACACATCATCTTGACCAGCATGGAAACCCTCACAAAATCCAGTACTGTGGGTCACTGGAACATGATTATTCCGTGGAGCGAGTGAAGTCTTGAACCCATTTGAGTCGCACCTTTCCAGTGATCTGTTCTTCACACCGTTTCTTGCCCAGTAGGGCCTAGTAGTGCCTATCGAAGAAGTCTATTTGACTGTAACGAAACTGGTGCTCATGTAAAGCGCTCTGATACCCGATATCTTTGGGTCTAGTTCGCGTTATATAAAACTCTTTAAAAAAAAAAAAAAAAAAATTAAACAGCCCTATATGACTTTATATGTCTCCTGGACCCGCTTTCTCTGTTTGTCATCACAGGTGGTTCATTTTCTGTAAGATTTACTTTATTTATCATCTCCCATTCCATTTATGGTTCCCCAGTGGGATGTAAATCGTGTGTTGAAGTTCCTTATGGTATCCTCATTCAAGTCAAGAAAAAGTTGCCTCAGAAATTGTTTTCTTAATGGCAATGACGTCGGCCCATAAGGTCGGTTAACTCCAGTTTCTCCTAGTATGGCCTTTATTCACAGTTTTCTATCCGGATAAACAGGTTCTTCAAACTTGTGCACCTTTATTACTGAATGTGGTATCCACCTTTCATCTGGACCAGTCCATTACTCTTCCATATTTTTTTCTTCCTCCTCATCCCACCAAGAAGACCAGCTGCAGTGGCTGGACCCCAGACATGCAATGTCTTACCACCTCGACCGCACTTAAGAGGAAACAGTGGATGATCAGCTCTTTGTGAGGTTTGTCAGTCTCAGAAACACAAAGCGGTGAAAAATCACACCATACAGTTTGGGTTACTCTTTGTATTGTATTAACATCTATTTTGCCTTGACCAAGAAAGATGTTCCAGGTGACATTCGTGCCCATTTTACCATGGCCCTGGCTGCTTCCACTGATCTCACGAGAGGCGATCCGGGGGTTGACATCGGCCTGGATGCCATTCGCTTATGACGTTGTCTCAAAGCCCAATGAGTGGACTAACACAGACAGGGGTTCTGCTCTCAGCCGCACACTCACTAAAGAGTGTGCGGTGAACACCAAGGCGCCCTCTACAGCATTGTGGTGATTGTGGACACAAAACAAGGCAAGGGACACTGCTTGTGTTCTGACTGCCAGGAAAGAAGCAAGCCACCTAAAGGCTTTCTGGCAGACACCGATGTTGAACAACAGTTTTAATGGAATGGAATGTAAAACAGTGTTGAAGGCTGCTGAGGTCTAAGGAACATGGTGGCCGAACCTCCCTAGACCAACGTCCTTCTCATGTTGTATGTAGAGGCCACAAGGGCGGTTTCTGTCCTAAGATGGGCCCAGAAGCCTACCTGAACGGCGTGTAAGAGCAGATTCGAGTCAAGATAGTTGTATAGCTCTTGTTTATCATTTTCGCCAATAATTCAGCAGGCAGAAGATGTAATGCAGTCGACCGAAAGTTTGACATAATCTTTGGATCTGTTGAGGGTTTTTCAGTACCTGAGTTCCCAACACAGAGCACTCAACAGGCGAACTATTATACAAATATTGTATTGATTGCTTTTTGGCCTTCTAATTTTATACTTCCAACTGGCATGTTATCTATTGAAGAATAGCTTGTCACAAAGGGTGTCAAGGTCTGGGCTTACCTTAATAAAGCTTTATAAAACAATGTAATCATTCAGACGACACTACATGTCGTAACAAAAAGATCCAAACTCTGCCTAGCTGTGCCCGTAAGTAAACATAGAAGTTGGACAAAGAAAACGTCTTATATTGTGTGGGGGCAAATAACTCGTGCCACCACACTGACACAGTCCCAGACCAATTGCAAAAGATAATATTGACTATTTAGTAAGAAGTAGTTTATCCATGTGCGTAGTAACAATGTTAAATAACAGAATATTATTTAGTCAAACTGTCCATGTATGAAATACACTAAAAGAAGTTTTTTTTTCTATTTGCATTACAAAATGAATTCCCATTTTATATTGGTGTGTTAAGGCCTAGTGTGCAATATACTTCAAAAATGCTTGCCACTGATCAACGTGATACAGGGCATGTGTAATAATGCTTAGATTATCAATGTGTAACTGGGAGGGTAAGCAATAATAGTTGCCATCTTGAGAGTGAGTATTATAGGAATACTTAATCTGATGCTATTTGCCGGACTTGTCTCTCTCCATACTAAGCATTGAACAAATAATTTAAATTAAACACAGACCGATCAGTAGCCAAATTCCCAGAGCAATCGCAATCAGTTATCCCTTAAGCAGTTCTAAACTACGACAGTAACTATTTACACATATTCGAGACACAAATGAGGTGGATTGGTATATTTCTAGTTTGAAATATCTGTAAGATGTACCATCCAAGCTCTGTTATCGAAACTGTTAAGAGCTATTTAGCAATGTAACTGCATTGATCGGTGCAATATCGCAAACAATATGGTCCATTTAGAGTTGGAGACTGTACAACCCTTTTTGGCTCACAGACTATTCAGTCTGGTGTAAGCCCATGCAAAAGACATTTATGATTCCTCTCCTCATCTCTAGAAACAGAACTACGAGTTCTCTCTGCCTTCCCAAGAGTGCAGAGGTGCATTATTACACACTACAATGAAGACATGCAACCTGCACACCAAGAAACAAGGCAGTTCAGGATCCCAATTCAGCTCTTATTTTCTACTGTGCAGCCTAAGAATCCATTATTTTGCTGCAGTCAGTCTTAATTTTCTGCCCTCTTCTGACAACAAGCGTGTGTTTTATAGCATGGAATAGAGAAAAAAAGATGAGCAAAATGCTTGTTTTAATAATGTGCTGTCAGCTGTTTTCACCCTGGTGTTACTGCAGTCCACGTTGACAGTCCTTACCCATATTGAACATTGGGACTTTTTTGGAGTCCAAGTGTCAATGTTTGTTACTTTGAGAGTATCTGGACAGTCTAATTCCATACAGTGCTGCTCCTGTTCATTACAGCGCCGTATCCCCTAATCCTACTCCCCAATGCAAAGCAATGGACCCTTATGCGACTGTGAGTCGAGAATGAGCGTAATTATCTACTCCTGCAGGAAGTTAGCCTAGCTTCGCCCATTTGCCCAGCTTTCCTATTTAGACACTGGCTTATGACTAGATTCAGAAATTCAGGAACTAGAAACTCAGTTTCCGCACCCTTTGATGCAGCGCGTACAATAAAAACTATTTTCCTCCTAGGTCACTTATCGGTCATCCAGGGGCGACTTATATTTTCTCACATCCACATGACTATGGGGCCCATAACATCGCCTATCACACACACACACACACCTGGATTTCCTCTACACCTTTACGAAAATCTATACTCCTAGGAGAAACATGAGAACTAAATGAAAAACATCATTTATGTACCGCTGGAAAGAGCCGGGATACCTTATTACTTTAACCTATCGCTTTCTTAGTTATTTCTTAAGATATTCCTGCTCATCGTTTTGTCGATGGATCATCTAGTAAGAAATCAGTTTGTAGTGATTAAGACCAGCTAAATCACAATAACCAATTACTAGTGTCACAATCATTTAGTAAAATAACCACTGAGTCGTTTGATTAAGAATCTTAAATTTTATATAATTTTAAAAGCATGAGAAAGAATTTAGATTTTTTATTCAATTATTCATTCATTATTAATTCAAATATTTATTAAGCAAAATCAATTTTATTGCAGAAAGGAAATTTTGTCATGAAGCAAAAACCCTAATTACCTGCCTATCTTTTCCTAATTTAGCCTAAGGATCTAAAACCTAAGTTTAAGAATTAAAAATAACCTGATTCTCATACTCAACTGGAAAAATAAGACAGCAACAGAAACTTCAGCTCGTCAGCATCCGCTACCTGCAACCCGTCCCATCTAACAGTCTTTCAGCATCTCCCGCTCAGTAAAATGGATCGATCTGGACCACCAAGCACTGGAAGCCACCAACTCCAACACCGTCTCTGACTGCGACTCTCCAACTCTGACCCCCTCCCACTAAGAGTAGGCCCTCTTATACCCTAATTCTAACTTTGCTAACTAAATTGTTGCAACATTAATAACGCGCTTTTCTTTCATTGGTCCATTCATTTCATCTATTCATTCTTAATCAAGTTCTCCCGGATCCAACTTGTTCTTTGGAATGTATATGTTCATTTCCTTTTTCACAGTTCAAGACATGTTTCCATCCGCTTCGATCAGTACATTTGTAACTTCTTTCGATACATTCGAGAACTCTGCAGGCATTGTCCTTTCTCTTAAAACGGTTTCCCACGGTTCTTTGCTGATCACCACGGCACACTATCAGTTCAATTAGGTCACATCAGCCTTGACCATTCTTGCATCCTAGCCTCTCAGCATCATCACGTGGTTAGCTTTTCTCCAACTTTTTCTCCCTTGTCACGCGTTTCCCGCACATGCGCACTTTAATAACCGGCAGCCATTTTATATCGCCACTCGTTTATACTTAGAAGCACTATTTAGAAATAAACAAAACATAATTAAAATAGAGAAACATAGCCTTTTCGTTTCCCTCCCGTCATCTACGTACCCCAATTAATTATTACCTAGCAGAAAGCAACATTTAAGCTGTTCCTTACTTACCATCACTATTGTTTTTGCAACGACACGTTTATATTCTATGAAGCACAAATCATGCATTTATTATTTATTTAGTACGCAATTATTCTTATGTTATAATTAGACACACAGACATTCGTTAATAGATTATTCAGCCCATGTACTTGCGTGTTACCCTTCCCTCACGTACATTGTTGATTAATACATTTAAACAAACATTTTATTAATTATTTATAAAATTTGTTAGGGGTCAAAAAATTTTATTTTCTCTGCTCCATCAACTCCCCCCTTTGGTGATTTTTAAATCACCATATAAAACCCAAGTTATACTTCTTTTTCAGGCAGCATATGTCTTTCATCCTTTTGCTTTTTGTTAGTTATACATCTGTTTCCATTTCATCTTGTCTTCTTGTCTCTTTATACATGCTTTCTTTCATTTTCTCTAACTCAATTTCACCCATTTCTCTCTCTCTCTCTTTCATTATTCTGTTATTTCTTTTTATCTTATTTTGTCTTACTTTTACACGTTATTACAATTTTCAACACCATGGCTAACAATATTGCTACAGTTGCTATTATTATAACTTTCCCTATCATTAGTCTACTCATTCTTGTTAACCAATTTGCTACGGAAGAAAACCCTCTACCAAGTTTTCCCAGGACACTTTCAACCTCCAGTGGAACTAGTTCTTTGTGCAAATTTGTAATATTTATAATATACTTTTGTATATTTTCACTTTTATCAGGAATGTAAGTGCAACAATGTTGGACTTTCAGCATTCCACAGACTCCACCCTCTTTTGCCAAAAGAATATCAAGGGCAAGCCGATTTTGCATCACCATAGCTCTCATGGCAACCATTTCGGTATTTACCATCAAGAACCCTCCCGCAGTATCTGTAGACAAACGATCTACTACTGTGGATAACTTCCGAATTTTGAATGCATTCAAAGATATTCCCACTGCTGGTATTAATGCTCCAAAAATATCACCTACAATTTCTGAAAAACTTTCCCTCTTTCTACGTGTAAAGCTATTAATCATCTTGTATGTTCCTTTTTCTTCTCTGTCCATATGAAAGATTTTTGGAAAGACCAGGCCTACATAGCAAGTTCCATACCAATGGTCCGGTAACCTGTAATAAGCTCTATTCCCACAAATATAATAGATACCTGGAAATATTGGATCTTTTCCACCTTTGAATCCCCAACCTCCCAAAATTTGATAATTGTCATGGCAGATACTGGAACCTACAAAGTAATTGTCATAGACTGTCTTGTTTCTTCTAATACACAACTTTCCTGTTTGCGGCCAATCTAATGTCATTGCTTCATTTATCTTTTTCCCTTCATGATTTCCTTCCTCAAATGTCCACAGATGTTTTCCTTCCTCTTTTCTTGCTTCTCTTTGAAATTTCATTCTTCTTTCTTCAACCATTTCTAAAAATACCTTTTCTTCTTTCTTTAACTCACAGGTAAGGTTGTTTTTAGCTATTTCTTCTAATGTTAATTTTCTATGCTCTAAAAAGAATTCTCCTAAAACCCTTGCTTGTTTTACTTTGTTAAGTTCTGGAACTACAGGAACATTTGCAAAAATCTTATCTATATCAGTGTAATAAAACTCTAATCTACCTGTTTTATAAAATAAACTTGCTATGACACTACAGGTTATTCCATAAGTTAGAGGTAGGTGATGATAAGTCACACCTTCTGACACTGATGCAGGCAACTGCATACAAACATAACAATCTCTCACATCCATTGTCTCTACATATTCGTACAACAATTTTGTAAAAATATTTTTAGAAAAGTCTGTTACTGACTTATCCTTATGTAATTCTGCACTACTTCTTAAAATAACTGGTTCTTTAATATTAGTTTCTTTTTCTGGTTTAGTATCATTCTTTGATTCTATTACAGCTCAGTGGTGGCTGGTGGAATTTGAAAGTGGAGGGGCGTAAGACAAATTAATGCATGTTAATTAAAAAACTTTGGCATACAAACATGTGTACAATGGTGCCTTATCTAGCACAATTTCTGTAATAAATTGACCATAATCACAGTTCCTATTGGAAAGGCCCCTGTAATAACTCTCACATTTCTCATCAGCTTAGGCCCGCATGCGCATGGAATTATTTAAATAAAGCAAACATTTTGCAGTGTAGAGCAAAACGGTGAAATGAACAGTGGTGTTAATTCTGCTGCCTCAGTGCCCCTTCAGGGCAGCTCAGCAAGCTCCCTCACATTGCTGGATTTATTTATAAGGAGCAGAAACCAAAAATTATGAATAAACCGATGTCCTTCACTTCACAGACTGCTCTCTATATTGTCAAAAATATACCCACATATCGTTGATGCTCAGCTACTGTATCCTGGCAGAGCTCTCACTACTGCAAAATCAAACCACTCTTTACAAGCTGGCATCTTTGGATACCGTGCACGGATATTGCGATCAGAATTGGGATTGCATGGTGAGCGATCTAGCTACCGTACTCAGTTTGCAGAGTGACATTACCAGAATGCTCTGGCTGCATCACATAGATGTTTGTTGCCACTCCCATGATTTCATTGAAAACATCAGTGCATTCTGTGCGTTGTACTGTACTTTCAGTTCAATTAGCTACTAGTCACACCTGTAACAATGATTTGGAAAAGCAAAGTCCAGGACAGGAAAAGCTACGTTCCAGTGATGTGGCATGTGCTGTTTTTTTTTTATAACTCTGTAGGAAAGCTTAAAATATCACGTTAGAACAATGCCTTTTTTGCATTCTGGGAGTTGTAGTTGCGTGTATTGTAGCTACATAGCTTCACAATGCAAGGAAAATACTGGACTGGGTGATTTTCTCATGGAACCGGGAATCTTGAGCACTCACAGAGCAATACTTTCCCTGTTTAATTGTAAGGCATATACCAGAGGCACATTTTACTAAATGGAGCTATGCGGCACTGCTATACTGAGGGGAAAAGGAACACAAGACTGCGCTCACGCAGCTAAATGACAGTCACACGTAGGGTGAACCACTCTCCTAGTTGCTATCTTATGAGAGCCCCGTGTTCACAATGGCACAATAAACTGCATCAACTCCCCGGGTCGTATAACTATGTTAGCACGTGGTAGATAGATCACTCAAAATATAAACAGAAAATATCCGAACATACAGACAGCCTGGTTTGTCCTCATATAATCATCTTATTTATTGATCTACACAATGATACTGTCGGAGGCACAGGAGCGAGTGTAAACATTATCAATGTGGGAAAGCTTTTGGCGGGAAGAAGCAGTTTCTACCTGCTATCTTCAAGAATGCCTGGCCTGGTTGTAAACTTTGCTACGCATTTCTCTTGGCCAAAACTACTCATGTAACAGTAGACAAAGACAAACAGTTTCCTGCAAGTGAAATGAAAAACACCAGGGAGTTGGAGCGGGCATGAAGCCAGCGAGGTGCACACCTGCACTGTTTGCGCACTTGCAGCCCCGACCACCTGCACTCGCTTTGCACATACCTCGCGACCATGCTCTGCCACATTAAGCAGGGACTCGCTCTCCCACAGAGCATGTCATTCTCAGACTCCCTGGGAAGCAGGGTTACTATCAGAGTGGATCACACATGACTATTCTCAGCTGGAAATGATATACGGGTGTTTGGATTGTGCTTTTACAGCTATGATGGGCCATGCATAGTTCGGAAAGCCCACACAGGAAGTAGCGCAATGGCCATATTTAAATCAGATAGAGGAGGGACCGTGAACTATATCAACAGCAAAACCAAAAGGAAGATGCAGCCATCAGTTTCACCTAGTAAATCTTGAAAATGTCATTGCAATCATAGGAGTACTGAAACAATAAGAAAATGGACGTCCCATGATAATGGCTGGGGTTACATCTTGCAGTTGCAAACTAAAGTGGTCTCCTGCTCGCACCGTTACCAAGTGTGTATGTATTTTACTTGGCAGCAGCCACTGGGCCGCGCTCAGAGGGGTACCAGTTACGCTTGGGTAGCATACAAACACATCATGTCACCCAGACGCACCTTGACAGCACAGGCTGCGTGTCTGCATTAAATGACACCGGCGTGGGAGAACGTGAACCGGTTGTGGGTCGGAGCACGAGCCTCCCTCTCTTTCAGTGACGTAGCGTAGGTTCCATGGGCCCCAGGGAAAGCAAGGCAAATGGACTTCACTGGCATTTGGGTAGTGAAATAAAACAACAATTAGGGTTCAGGGTCCCGGTGCCACTGCACGTGCTGCATCGCCGACAACTATACCCTTGTTGTTTGGCACAGAAGTGTGACCGTTGGCTCTGTAGTGCTCGCACCTTAAGGCTTCAGCTCCGCCATCACGAAAACCTTCAAAATATGTTATATTCTTCTGTGAGTGGTTTGCGCGTGACGATGGCTAATTTACAAAATACACGCACTCCTTGATCATTGACAATGTGATGTCTCAAAGCGCTCGGTGATGCATCAATTGGCTAAGCAGAACATCCTATAACTATTTTGGTCTAATTTATAACCAGGGAAAGGGTGTAGTGGCCAGGATAACGGTTTGTTAAAATAATGTTTTCACTATTTATTTTTCTGACCACATAGTGAGGGTTAGTTTAGTGGCGAGTGTGTGACTGTGCATTTGTTATATGCAGATAAGTGTCGGCTGTATGTGTAAGGTGTATTTTACAGCTGGGTAGAGTGACCGCGGCTCGCGCGCGAGGGGGGGGGGTGCCGGGGGACCCGGGGGAGTTTTGAAAGAAAACAAGAAAATCCTACCTGAGCAGGTCCGCCGTCCGCGCCGCCTCGGGTCCGACTCCGTTTGCGCCTATAGCCCCTCTCAGCCAATCCTGGCGCTGCTGGCAGCGCCAGGATTGGCTTAGGGCACGGTTACCTCTCGCCCGCCTGCCCATTAGGAGACCGAGGTTTGAGCCTTTGCTCAACCCTCGCTCTCCTAATGGGCATGCGCAAGCCAGTGCACACACAAGTGCGCATGACTCGGCACGGCGCGAAAATTCGCTGCCCTTCCCCACTCATGCGCACTTGTGCTGCAGTGCTGCCTGCTGCCCCTGGTCCCTCTGACAATCATGTCAGTCAACATGACACAGGACCGCCCACCCCCTTCAGACTCTGAAGGGGGTGGGCGGTCCGACGTCATGCTGACTGACATGATTGTCAGTTCTCCCTCGGCGTCTTTGAACTTAAGTAAACTGATTCAGCCCCAACGCCCCAATGGACGCACCGCCCCTGTTACAGCTAAACTAATAGGAATTGTGATTGCTAAAACTATCCATACTGTCATTAATAAACCTGTACAAAAGCAGCACATTTTACACCATCTTTTTACAAACTCACATTTATCTCTTCTATCTCTAGTATTTTCCATTTTACTTTTATCTTTTTGTTAAGTTTCAGAAAATTGTGTCACTACACCTCAGAAATGACTTAGATGCCACTCTGCTTTCAAAAGTCTTTGCTTGGTACTTTCTTTTAATTCTCTCCAGAATTCTTTCGTTGTCACATCCGGTGATTTGTCATATCCAGTAAAATTGTCACATCCGGCAGAAGCACTTTAAGTTTTCACTTCAGGTTTGTTGCATCTCACCTTTACCCATTCGGTTTCTTAGTCTCGGGTTTTCGTGAGTGTTTCCTTCTTCTTTGTAATCCGTTAGAGCAATGTACAGCCACTCAGGTGACTTGTACTTCGAATTCACTTTCTTTGTTCTTTTAGACTTTTGCAGTCGTTTTCCACTTGGCTTTTCTTGTTCCTTTTGACTTGTTATTTCATTCACCTGTTCAGCACTTTTTTCTCCAGTTCTGATTATTCTGTATCTCAATTTTCTTATATAGTTGCTGGGCCAATTGTCTCCTTTTCTTGGCCTTTTGGCTTCACCTTCTTTTTCTCCTCTTTCTGATTTCCAGTTTCTTTTTCTTGATTCAGTTTTTGTTTTCTCTTCTCCACTTTCTTCAGATTCTGTTTCAACTTTTTCACAATTGTCTCTTATTTTGAAGCTTATGATCTCATCTTCTCTTACTGGTTGATCTTTCTTCTCCTTCTTATTTTCCCTTATTACTGTCCCTCTCGGTGTTCTTCCGAATTGGTATTTTCCTCACTCTCTACTTCTAAATTTCCCTGTTCTTTTGTTTCACTATCTGTCCCTATTGCTCCTCGGGGTTCTTCTCGATTTTCTAACTTTTTATTTGTCTCTTTCCCTACTTTGTCTATTAATATTACTTTTGAAGGATTTCCACCGTAACTTGTACTTGGTTGCTCATCTAGATCATTTTCTTGTTCATTCTCTTCTCCAATTGGTTTATATCCCCAAGTTCTCCTTCGAAATTCTTCACAGTTTGCAACTGAATCATCAGATCCTGAACTTGTGTCAGATATTTCCAGATGTCGACTTACAGGTCGATCTTCAGGTTCTGGAATTTCAGAAATTCTTCCTTCTTCTTCTTCTTCCTCTTTAGAGGTGCTTGCCGTTGGGGTTTCCAGATGTCGACTTTCAGGTCGATCTTCAAGTTCTGGCACCCTTTCTCTTATTCTTTTTATCCCAGTCGCTGAACTCTTATCCCACACTTCCAGACGTCGACTCACATGTCGATCTGCAGGTTCTTGAACTCTAATTGTGTGGCTGGCATGGACCCAGTTCTTCACTCCTGCACACTTGACTGCAGTTGTTGTCACTAGGATTACCTGTCGTGGCTCGTCCCAGCGAGGAACTAGACAGTTTCTTCTCCTGTGGATTTTTATGCGGACCCAGTCTCCTGGATTCAAGTCGTGGGCTGGCTTTCTTTCAAGAGTGGTCGCATCCGGTCCAACCTGATGAAACACAGAACGCACCACATCAGCCAGTCCTTTGCAATAATCCAGTACTAGATCATCAGTTATAGTCAATAACTTGTTGACAGGTACTTGTGCTTGTCTCATTGCTCGTCCCATGATCACCTCATAAGGACTAAGTCCAGTTTTCTTTTCAGGAATGCTTCTGATGGTCATCAGAACAAGGGGCAGTGCATCTGGCCATTTGAGTCCTGTAGCTTGACACATTTTTCCCAACCTGTTCTTAATTGTTCCATTAATTTGCTCTACTACCCCAGAAGCCTCTGGTCTGTATGCACAATGCAGTTTTTGTTTAATACTTAATGCTTCACAAATCAATTGGATCAACTCATTTTGAAAATGTGTTCCTCTATCTGTCTCAACCGTGACTGGAAAACCATACCTTGGAATAAACTCTCGCAGCATAAGTTTTGCTACCGTTATTCCATCATTCCTTCTAGTGGGGTATGCCTCCACCCAACGAGAAAACAAACAGACGACCACTAGAACATATTTTAGTCTGTTACAAGGGGGCATTTCGATGAAGTCTAATTGCATTCTAGTGAACGGACCTCCTTCTCGTCCTATTGTTCCTAGACTCACTATTGTCTTTCTTCCTGGATTAAACTGTTGACAAATAAGACATCTTTGACAAAGACTTTCAGCTATGGCTCTGAATTTTGGGTTATACCATGTTTGTCTAAAAAGTCTTATCATTGCATCTCTCCCAATATGAGCTTGTCCATGGTACATCCGTGCCATGTCTGCAATCATGCTATCAGGCATAACTGGTCTTTCATCTCTGTAAACCCACACACCATTGTTTTCTTGCCTTCTACATCCTGCTTTTATCCAGTAATCTTTTTCCTCATCATTTGCAGCTTCCTGTAACTGTCTCACCTCATCCCATGTCTCGACAGTGTTAGTAAAAAGCAAAGGAGAAGAGATATGCTCCCTTTCTCGATTCTTGTTTAGGGATACCATGTTCTCTGCACAATATTTGGCTATCTCATCCGCATAATTATTACCGACAGCTATGTAATCTTCATTTTTCTTATGTGCCTTGCATTTCACTACAGCTATCTGCTTAAGCAGCTGTATCGCCTCAAGCAGTTTCTTAACAAAATCTCCATTTCTGATAGGTGTTCCTGCAGACGTCAAGAAACCTCTTTGTGACCAAATCTGACCGAAGTCATGCACGATACCGAAACCATACTGGCTATCGGTCACAATCGTAACTCGTACATTTCTTCCCAACTTACATGCTTGAATCAAAGCAATCAGTTCTGCAACTTGGGCAGACCTTATTCCTTTCAGACAAGACGCTTCCATCACAGTTGCCACTGTGCACACTGCGTAAGCTGCGCTTAAAACTCCTTCTTTCGTTCTTAAGCATGAGCCATCCACAAACATGACATAATCTGATTCCTTTAAAGGCTCATCTTTTATGTCAGCTCTTGGTTTTGTGCAATATTCCAGCACATTCAGACAATCATGATCTACTTCATCTTGTTCAATTATACTCTCTTCATCTGGCAATGATGTCGAAGGATTCACATTCATACATCTATCTATGGTCACATTTTCTGCACTCAAGATTACTTTTTCGTACTTAGTCAGCCGACTATGTGTCATGTACTGTGTTTTTGTTCTTGTCAAAACAATTTCTACTGAATGGGGAACATATACTCTCAGTGGATACCCCATCACTATACCTTCACTTTGTTCCAGACTTACACAAGTAGCAGCAACAGCTTTCAGACATCCAGGCAACGCTTTTGCTATAGGATCTAAAACAGCTGAGAAATAAGCAATTGGTCTCTTCATTGTTCCATGTTTTTGTACCAGTACTGAAAATGCACATCCATCTCTTTCACTGCAGTACAATTCAAAATCCTTTTCATAATCAGGCATTCCTAAAGCAGGGGCCTCACACAATTTCTTTTTCAACTCTTTGAAAGATTTCATTTCTTCGTCATTCAACTCAAAAGGATCTTTTACATCCTTCTTGGTCAGTTTTTGTAATGGTTTAGCAATCAAGGAAAAACCACTTATCCATTGTCGGCAATATCCAACCATTCCCAGAAACATTCTTACCTCTCTTTGCGTCATTGGTGCTCTCATTCCTTGAATCATTTTTACTCTTTCTGTCGCTATCTTTCGCACTCCTTTCTCAATTTTATGCCCTAAATATTGGACTTCTTTTTGGCAAAATTGCAATTTCGAAGGGGACACTTTATGTCCTCTTTTCTCTAGATGGTTCAGTAAAGCAATTGTATCACTTACACATGCTTCTTTTGTTTTCGATGCCACCAACAGGTCATCGATATACTGCACCATCACTGACTTTTCTGGCATTTTCAAATCTTCCAGGGACTTCTTTAAAATCTGATTAAAGATTGAGGGGCTTTCTTTATACCCCTGAGGAATTCGGCACCATGCCAAAATACGCTCTCCGAACCGGAACGCAAATAATGGCTGGCTATCTGGATGCAAAGGAATAGAGAAAAATGCGTGACACAAATCTATCACTGTATACCACTCAGCTTCGTGTGGAATTTGGTATAGAATTACTGCAGGGTTTGGCACTATTGGACAACAAGGCACAACTATTTTTTTGATCTTTCTCAAATCCTGTACTATTCTATATGTTCCGTTTGGCTTTTTCTGTCCCATAATAGATGAATTACATGGACTGCTCATTATTTCTTTTAGAATTCCCTGTTCGATCATTTTATTTATTACAGGAGTTATTCCTTCAATTATTTCTGGAGTCAATTTATACTGTGGCGTATTTGGGTAAGTTGTTCCTTCTTTTACTGTTACTTTTACGGGATCAACTTCTTTCATTAATCCAATATCTTCTCCTGTAAAATCCCACACATTTTCTTTCACTGTATTTTTCAGTTCTTTTGGAAGTTTTTCTGCATCAAATGCAGGAAACAAACCACTCATTTGAGGTTCCTGATTCATCAGTGTTACTTTATACAATACATCTTCATCTGGGGTTTGAAATCCAATTCCATCTGGCGTACAATAAATTGTGCAATTCATTTTGCACAAAAGGTCACGACCTAACAGATTTACAGGACTACAATCTCACACTACAAATCTATGCATTTTGCTAAAAGAACCAATTTTTACTTCCACTAATTCAGTAAGTGGTGTTTTAATCTGCTGATTTGCTACTCCTACTACTTGGATGTATTCACCTGAGAGAGGAAGGTTTGGAATTTCCACTGATCTGACAGTAGAACGGGTAGCTCCAGTATCGACAAGGAATGTTACATTTGCACCATTCACTTCTCCATCCACAAAGGGACCAGACTGATCTACCTCTAGAGTTGCGCCAAGTACGCACTCTTTTCCCTCTCCTAGGCACCGTCATGAACTTTCATCCGCCTCATCCTCACTCTGTCGCAACCAATACTGAGAAATGTTAGCTGCTCGCGGCAACTGTGTTACCTGCTCTCCTCCGTAGAATCCTGTTTCTGTACTGTATCTTTGCTGGTTAAGTGTTGGGAAGTGGTGGTTGTGGCACCTGACCTTGTTGAACAACTACCTCATTCTGCACCTGTGGAGTTAATGATTGATTTTCCGGATTAGGTTTAGGTGGGAACTTACACTCGTTTCTCCAATGCCCTAATTTTCCGCAATTATGACAGGGCCATTTCTTCTTTGCCTCCTCTAGACTCACTTGACCTTTCCCTTTACCTATGTTAGGTCGCGATTTATTCTGTCCTGTTTCATTCCCACTATTATTGTCCAATTGAGCTTCTTGCTTTTCTGCCACTTTCACCTGTGCCCACATTGCCTTCTCTTTCAATTTACGCTGTCTACTCTCAATATCATCACTACAATACTTAGCATACCTCAGTACCTCATCTACCGTGCCATTTTGCCAATTAATCATATGCTGTTTAATCATTTCACTAATCTCTGGTTTCAACCCAAACACAAATCTGTATACGAAATGACTCATATCTTTTTCACTCAACTCCTCATATCCACTATACTGCTTGAAAACCAACAACAACCTTTCATAATAGGCATGTACAGACTCCTTACTTTCCTGTGTAGTTCTATCGATTTTTACCCAATCTGTTTCTTTAGGAGGAATCTTATTTTTCAAAAAGGTAATCACCTTATCGTACTTCCTCATCACCTCAGGACCTGGAGCTCCTGTCTTAGGATCTCTTGGATATTCTGTAGTTGGCCAGTCAACTGTAATTTTACACTCAGACCACAAATCAGTTGGCACCACTATGTCAAACAATCCATCTAAATCTATCCACAACACTTTTGAAACCTTTACAAACCTCTCTACTTGTCGGTACCATTCAACTGGTTTCACTCTCAGCTTCGGAAATTAATTTGTAAATGACAGTATATCCTGCCTAGTCCATGGAACATGCACATAACTACCACCTGGAGTTTCTCTCATAGGGTATTCTCTGGCAACAGGTTCTTTTTCAGTTATCATAAAAGCCAAAGAAGCTTTGTCTGTAGTTTTCTCATTCTTTTTCGTCCATCTAACTTTCCATCTGTCCACATCACCCCATTTTCTCAGTAACACAATTAACTCTTTTATCTGTGTCAGCCTTCCTGCTGTGTTCAAGTTTTCAATATCTTTCTCATAAAAGTCTACTCTGTAGGGTTTCTGCAATGTTTTCACTTTCGCAAAATCTATTCCAATTTCACTGGCTATCTCTTCTAGTTTGTCATGTAAATTCTTTGCTCTCCATGTAATACTTTTGCACAGAAACATTATTTCATCATCCTGGTAATTTTTTATCTTTTCTGTACCAATCGTTCCTAGAATTAATGCTTCCATGTCAATTTTTAACCTAATTACATCTAATGGTTTTTCTTCTGGTTCCTTTATTTTAAATGCCTTCATCCACTCATTTAACTCATCAGGTGTCGGACCTATTGGTGTATTATTTAGTTCTATCCAATTACCACTCTTTTCAGGAGTCTCTGTTGCAGATTCTGTTACCATATGCATTTTCCTACCATTACACTCATTCACAGTCAAATTTGTAGGTGGACTTGGTCTGTAAGTACTAGCCAAATTACTTGTACTTGGTTCCATCCTTTCTTTTTCTCTCTGAAATTGTGAACTCATAGGAATCACTAAGGACCGTTCATCAATTTTCTGATTCTCAAAAACTGGTATTACTGGACCTATTGTTACAGGTACAGTCACAGCTTCCATGTTTTTCGTTAATTCCCTAATTTTCTCAGTTAGTTCTTTTGTTGTCCTTGCTAATTCGCTTGCATTGTCACTTTCTACTCCTTCATTTTGTGAAGTTCTTATTTGATCTTGTGACCTATTTATTTCAATTCTTTTTACCGGACTTTTATTTCGCACAGTCTCTATTAGCGGCGCATTTGGTGTCACCACTGTAGAACTCTGCTGATACGGAGGTGGATTTCTATTTAAAATATCTTCCAGCAATTCATCATCCGTTTCACTCTCATGCATATATTTCTCCCTCTCCATATGTTTCTTTTTCTCAGTACGTTTTCTCTTAGTCTCTTCCTCAACTGTAAAAGCCGGAAACAAACCTCCTGTCATGTTAGCACATCTCCATCGTTTTATTCTATCCTCATGATTTATTCCCCACATTCTTCCAGGCATAAACTCATGATCTCTTAAACCTCTGAATCTCTCTCGCTCATACATCTCATCCTCCCATTCCGTCAATGCTTCAAACTGTGTCGGTCTAGGTCTAGGTTCTAGATTTGTCATCTTTTCTCGCAAATTTCGCAAAACCGCTACACTAAATGAACCATTTTCAGGGAAAGCTAATGCACCCTCATTCTTCGTATACTTTGCCCAATTTTCCAACCATATGCATGTATGATATCCATATTTCAGCATCATATGTGAAGCTGCTGATTTCGGCGGAGGAATTACTTGTCCCTCTCTAGTCACAACCTTTTTGTCTTTCTTAAAGAAATTCTTTATTTTTGTCGTCCATGACGTTCTCTCCCTTTCATACTCGTAATACGGCATGTTTTCAATTGGTTTTTCTCTTCAAACCAGCACTGTTCCGTGTACGGAACTTCAACCAATCACAGCGCGACTCACACTAACGCACCAATCAGAACAATTCCCTTCGTCCGCGGACCAACCAATCCTAGCGCGGCACTTTTCTACGTCACTCTTGACTCTGTGTTCACGTGACTAGCGCACTATCCAATCCTAGCGCGGCACTGTCGATGTCACTCCTGCTCTTTTACCCCTCCTTTACAAAAATTATCGGCAAATTTTCTTTTCACTGTTTCTTCGTTAGTTACAACAATTAAAACAATTCCATAGTCTGATTCGCTAAACAAAGTGACAGCTTTGTCCTTTTACACAAGAATCCTGTATTTCCAGTAGGCAGCGCTTACCTCTACCCTACCACAGAATTATTAACTCTCGCCGATAAAGTAGCACTTCCCTCTACCTTACCCTTCTTTCAAGCAAACAATTAACTCGTT
Organism: Calotriton arnoldi; assembly: GCA_963921515.1. NCBI lineage: Eukaryota > Metazoa > Chordata > Amphibia > Caudata > Salamandridae > Calotriton > Calotriton arnoldi. The sequence goes on from CAWUFW010004717.1 coordinate 798,888, forward strand.
TCTCTGGGGATAAGACACATGTGGAGACTAGGCTCCTGAGAATTAAGGCCAAAGTTTCACAAGAAAACGTGATTTGCTATCTCAGTTACACACCTTTCGTACAGAAAATCCCTAACATAACACAACCTGTGTTATTACCAAAATGAATTCAGACCATGTACCAAATTCCATGTGACTTCTCTTTCCACACGTGTTCCACTTCCTACATCCCAGAAGCGTGAAAACTCACATATAACATAACGCGACTCAACATATAGTGTTAGTCATCAAAAATAATCAATAATCACTAAACTAATCTATAGAAACCATAACTCTGCTACCAAGAAATCTGCTGCAGCGCGTACAATAAAAACTATTTTCCTCCTAGGTCACTTATCGGTCATCCAGGGGCGACTTATATTTTCTCACATCCACATGACGATGGGGCCCATAACATCGCCTATCACACACACACACACACACACCTGGATTTCCTCTACACCTTTATGAAAATCTATACTCCTAGGAGAAACATGAGAACTAAATGAAAAACATCATTTATGTACCGCTGGAAAGAGCCGGGATACCTTATTACTTTAACCTATCGCTTTCTTAGTTATTTCTTAAGATATTCCTGCTCATCGTTTTGTCGATGGATCATCTAGTAAGAAATCAGTTTGTAGTGATTAAGACCAGCTAAATCACAATAACCAATTACTAGTGTCACAATCATTTAGTAAAATAACCACTGAGTCGTTTGATTAAGAATCTTAAATTTTATATAATTTTAAAAACATGAGAAAGAATTTAGATTTTTTATTCAATTATTCATTCATTATTAATTCAAATATTTATTAAGCAAAATCAATTTTATTGCAGAAAGGAAATTTTGTCATGAAGCAAAAACCCTAATTACCTGCCTATCTTTTCCTAATTTAGCCTAAGGATCTAAAACCTAAGTTTAAGAATTAAAAATAACCTGATTCTCATACTCAACTGGAAAAATAAGACAGCAACAGAAACTTCAGCTCGTCAGCATCAGCTACCTGCAACCCGTCCCATCTAACAGTCTTTCAGCATCTCCCGCTCAGTAAAATGGATCGATCTGGACCACCAAGCACTGGAAGCCACCAACTCCAACACCGTCTCTGACTGCAACTCTCCAACTCTGACCCCCTCCCACTAAGAGTAGGCCCTCTTATACCCTAATTCTAACTTTGCTAACTAAATTGTTGCAACATTAATAACGCGCTTTTCTTTCATTGGTCCATTCATTTCATCTATTCATTCTTAATCAAGTTCTCCCGGATCCAACTTGTTCTTTGGAATGTATATGTTCATTTCCTTTCTCACAGTTCAAGACATGTTTCCATCCGCTTCGATCAGTACATTTGTAACTTCTTTCGATACATTAGAGAACTCTGCAGGCATTGTCCTTTCTCTTAAAACGGTTTCCCACGGTTCTTTGCTGATCACCACGGCACACTATCAGTTCAATTAGGTCACATCAGCCTTGACCATTCTTGCATCCTAGCCTCTCAGCATCATCACGTGGTTAGCTTTTCTCCAACTTTTTCTCCCTTGTCACGCGTTTCCCCGCACATGCGCACTTTAATAACCAGCAGCCATTTTATATCGCCACTCGTTTATACTTAGAAGCACTATTTAGAAATAAACAAAACATAATTAAAATAGAGAAACATAGCCTTTTCGTTTCCCTCCCGTCATCTACGTACCCCAATTAATTATTACCTAGCAGAAAGCAACATTTAAGCTGTTCCTTACTTACCATCACTATTGTTTTTGCAACGACACGTTTATATTCTATGAAGCACAAATCATGCATTTATTATTTATTTAGTACGCAATTATTCTTATGTTATAATTAGACACACAGACATTCGTTAATAGATTATTCAGCCCATGTACTTGCGTGTTACCCTTCCCTCACGTACATTGTTGATTAATACATTTAAACGAACATTTTATTAATTATTTATAAAATTTGTTAGGGGTTAAAAATTTTTATTTTCTCTGCTCCATCACCTTCATCAGTCATACAACCAAGCAGGTACTGGCAACTCGTCTTTTCTGACTGTCAGCACAAGGCAATTTCCAGCACACCTCACGGTGTCTTCACAAAAGGCAGAAACAACATGGATATGTACTATCTGAAAGAGACACGTTAGTGACAGATTCCTTACCTTAGAATATCCCCAGGCGTCAGGCTGGATCCGGAAAGTTTTTGCGTAGCAGTACCCTTGCGCGTCGGTAGGCGGCGTCGTGCGGCTCTGCGTCCGTCGTCGGCGTCGTGATCGCCGGGATGACATCGCGGGCAGTACTTAGACGCCGCCCCTGCGCGCTGATGTCAGTTCTTCTTTTTTCCGCGCCAGTAAGCGCAGATCCGGGTAGAGCAGTGCCCTAGTCAATTTTTTACAAAATTGTTGGTGTTTTTTCACTGTTTCTTTTCGAGTCATCTCGATTCCTAGGTGTCGGTAGGGATGCCTGGCTTCAAGCCATGCGACGTCTGTGGTCGAATGATGTCGATCACAGACCCGCACTTAGAGTGTCTCTACTGTCTCGGCCGAGACCACTACACGAAGTCGTGCCCTGACTGCCGGGCCTTACACCTGAAGGCTTTGCGAGAGCGGTCTCGAAAGCTCCTTGAGGTCCGGCAGTCGGCTCCGCGCCGCACCAAGCCCCGGTCCCGTGAGAGGTCGAGGGGCCGGTCGCGGAGCCCCCGCCGGTCGTCGGAGTCCAAGTCTTCGCACTCCTCGGGTAAGTCGAAGCACAAAAAGTCTAAAAAGCATCATCGCTCTAAGACTTCGCCTCGCCGGTCTCGCGACTCGGCTGAGGCCCCTGTCGGCATCGTCCCCGCCCCGCGGCCCCGGACATGCCTGTGGAGCCGCCCCGCATTACCCGTCCTTTCCGGGTTCGGGGCGACTCCGGCCCAAATACAGGAATTCCTGTCGGCCATGGCCCGCCTCTTCGAGCCTCAAGGTCCCTCCGTGCGCCTCGGGCCCCGCGGGCCCTGATGGGGTTGCTCCGGCGCCGCCGACGACTCCGGTCCCGGCGTCGCCCGTTCCGCCAGCCTTGATCCCGGCCTCGGCTCCGGCCCCGGCCTCAATCCCGGCTCCGGTGGTACCGCAACCCCGATCAACGCCGGTTGACCTAACCACGCCTCCGCCGGCGCCGATGTCCCTGGTGCCGTTCCTGACGCCGCCCGGGGCTCCAGGCGGCGTCGTTCCCCGGTTCTCTCCGGTTCCGGACATGGAGCCGGACCGACGTCGCTCGACGCCGGCCCCGGCGCCGATGAGACCTTGGGTCCCAGATGTCCCTCCTCCTCCATATTTTGAGCCAGAGGAGGACCAGGAGAGCTGGGAGGGGTCGGAAGACCCTCTCACACAGCAGTGTGAGTATGATCAGGACTGGGCAGAGGAACTTGGGGATGCCAGTGGTCTGGACACTTCTCCTGACTCTGGCATGCTGTCTCCTCCTTCCGTGGCTACGGAGGAGGGAGCAAATTTCGCAACGGTGTTGCGTAGAGCAGCTGGAGCCTTGCACCTCCAATTGCCTACTGTGGCTGTCAGGACTAACCTCCTGACGGAAGTGCTTCAGCCGGCAGCTACCTCCTCGGAGCCCTTGCTGCTGTTTAATGATGCACTGTCTGACGTTCTTTTGGGCACCTGGTCCAAGCCCACCACAGGGGCTCCTGTGGATAGGAACGTGGCCCGACGCCATCGCCCTGCTCCGGGCGACCCCTTGTTTCTCTCTCAACATCCCACCCCCGAGAGCTTGGTTGTCCAAGCCTCTGCCTCCCAAACCGCCTTCCCTACCGCCCCTCCGGATAGGGAATCCAAACGCCTGGACCAATTTGGGAAGAAGGCCTTTTCTTCCTCCAGTGCTGGCTTACGGTCCGTCAACACCGCTTGCCTTTTGGGCCGATATTCCCACTCTCTGTGGGATTCGGTGGCGGCCGTTTTGCCCCAGTGTTCTGAGGAGGTCCAGACACTGCTTACCCGCACCATTGCGGAAGGTAGGGATGCGGCAAAGTACACCATACGTTGTGGCCTTGATACCGCCGACTCGCTGGGCAGATCGCTTGCAACGACGGTGGCGCTGCGTCGCCACGCCTGGCTGAGAACAACTGGTTTCTCGGGTGATGTCCAGAATACACTCATGGACATGCCCTTTGATGGAGTCGGTCTTTTTGGTTCCAAAGCAGACCATGCGCTGGAGCGTTTTAAGGACTCACGGGCTACTGCCAAGTCCCTGGGCCTTTCTGTTGTGCGCCCTCCGCTAACCTCTGCTTTTCGCCCCTTTCGTGGCCACGGAAGGGGCACCCAGTCACGTCTGCTGCCCAGCCACCGGCCCGCGCAGCAAGCGTCTTTTCGTGGCCGAGGACGTGGCTCCCGCCGTGGCGGGTCGGGCAACCAGCGTGCGGGTCAGGCCACCAACTCCGCCCTCTCCGCGGCCTCCAAGCCCTCCTAGTCCTTCCTTTCAGGTGCACAGCACGCCAGTAGGGGGCAGGGTCCGCCATCACCTTCACCACTGGCGTGCCATCACCTCGGACAGGTGGGTCTTGGACATTGTCCGAAGGGGCTACTCCCTCCCCTTCGAGACCACCCCCCAGCCATGCCACCTCCATTCCACCGCATGTCAGGGGATCACTTGGTGCTTCTGCAGAAGGAAGTCACGGCCCTCTTGGCCAAGAGGGCCATCGAGCATGTTCCGACCCCAGAAGTAGGACGTGGTTGCTACTCCCACTACTTTCTGGTGCCCAAAAAGGACAAGGAGGACATGCGTCCTATCTTAGACCTCCGGAACCTCAATCGCTTCCTCCGGAAGGAGAAGTTCAAGATGCTCACCCTAGCTCAGGTCTTGACTGCCCTCGACCCTGGAGACTGGTTGGTAGCGTTGGACTTGCAGGACGCTTATTTTCACATCCCCGTCCTGCCGGCCCACCGGCGTTACCTGCGGTTCACGGTAGGCCTCGAGCATTTTCAGTTCACCGTGCTCCCCTTTGGCCTTACAAGTGCCCCTCGGGTGTTCACGAAAGTGATGGCGGTGGTCGCAGCTCATCTGCGCCGGGCAGGGGTTCCAGTCTTCCCCTACCTCGACGACTGGCTGCTGAAGGCGGGCTCGTCCCAGGCAGTCGTCTCCCACCTCCAGACTACGGCCGAACTCCTGCACTCGCTGGGGTTCTCCATCAATGTGCCGAAGTCGCATCTGATTCCTTCTCCACAGCTCCTTTTCATCGGAGCAGTTCTGGACACGACGCAGTTTCGGGCCTATCCTCCCGAACGGCGAGTCCGGGATATTCAGGCTATGATTCCGATCTTTCAGCCTTTATCCTGGGTTTCGGTACGGATGACCCTGAGGCTGCTGGGCCTCATGGCCTCCTGCATCCTGCTGGTCGATCATGCCAGATGGCATATGCGGGCTCTGCAGTGGGACCTGAAGTTCCAGTGGGCGCAGCACCAGGGCAACCTGTCCGATCACGTCCAGATCTCAGAGGGGACTGCAAAATAGTTGCAGTGGTGGCTCTCGAACCGGCAATGGGTCATGGGCAGATCCCTCTCCCTTCCCCAGCCAGAGCACACAGTTGTGACGGACGCGTCCCTTCTGGGATGGGGTGGTCACATGGGAGAGGCGGAGATCAGAGACCTCTGGTCTCCGGCGGAGTCCCGGCTCCATATCAACATTCTGGAGCTCCGGGCGATCCGACTTGCACTCAAGGCATTCCTTCCCTCTGTCAAAGGGAAGGTAGTGCAGGTGTTCACAGACAACACCACCGCCATGTGGTACTGCAACAAACAGGGCGGGTGGGGTCGTGGACCCTCTGTCAGGAGGCTCTGCGCCTCTGGACATGGCTGGAACATCAGGGCATGTTCCTGATGGTTCAACACCTGGCAGGTTCCCTGAACGCAAGGGCGGACGAACTCAGCCGCAGATGCATGATGGATCACGAATGGCGTCTTCACTCGAAAGTGGCGCAAGGACTCTTTCTGCAGTGGGGAGAGCCTTGGTTAGATCTATTCGCCACCGAAGAGAACGCGCAATGTCGTCAGTTCTGCGCGTTGGAATTTCCAAGGCGGCACTCGCTCGGCGACGCTTTTCGTCGCGAGTGGAGTTGCGGTCTGTTGTACGCCTTTCCGCCTATACCACTTCTACCCAGAGTGTTGAAGAAGATTCGGCGTGACCGGGCCCAAGTCATCCTTGTGGCTCCGGACTGGGCTCGCAGAGTTTGGTATCCCGAGCGACTCTGTATGAGCGTCGATCCCCCGATCCGTCTGCCTCTTCGGGAGGATCTTCTGTCGCAGCAGCAGGGGACGGTCCTCCACCCGAACCTGTCCAGCCTCCACCTGCTTGCGTGGAGATTGAGCGGCGGCAGTTGATTCCTTTCGACTTGCCTCCCGAAGTTTGTGATATAATTCTGGCAGCCAGGCGTCCCTCCACTAAGGTGGTATACGCCTGCAGGTGGAACAAGTTTGTGCCATGGTGCACAGCAAAGGCTGTGAATCCCCTCTCTGCCCTCTTTCTGAGGTTCTTCTGTTCCTTCTTTCCCTGGCCCAACAGGGTTCTGCCCTGGGTACCATCAAGGGCTATCTTTGTGCCATCTCGGCCTTCCTCAGGCTTCCTGATCAGCCCTCCCTTTTCAAGTCCCCTGTTGTTAACAGGTTCCTAAAAGGCATTACACACCTCTTCCCTCCTGTTCCGTTTGTGATGCCTCAGTGGGACTTGAACTTGGTTCTTACCTTTCTCATGTGCGCTCCCTTTGAGCCTCTAAATAACTGTCCTCTTCGTCTTCTGACTCTGAAGACAGCCTTTCTGGTGGCCATCACCTCCACTCGGCGGGTGAGTGAGCTCCAGGCTCTATCATGCAAACCTCCCTTTCTGTCTGTCCATCCAGACAAGGTTGTTCTCAGGACGCGTCCGTCCTTCTTGCCAAAGGTGGTTACTGCCTTCCACATTGGGCAGACCATCACTTTGCCCACCTTCTTTCCGCCTCCGCATCCTTCCAGAGAGGAAGAGAGGCTCCACGGTCTGGACCCAAAACGTGCGCTTTCCTTTTATATCAACCGCACACAACACTTCCGGGTGGATGACCAGCTCTTTGTTGGCTATGTGGGCGCCAAAAAAGGTCGGGCGGTGCACAAGAGAACCATCTCCCGCTGGGTCACCTTGTATATCAAAGCCTGCTATTCTGTGGCTAAGAAGGAGCCTCCTGTTGGGCTGCGTGCCCATTCCACCAGGGCAACGGCTGCTACCACGGCTTTAGGCCGCGGTGTTCCGCTGCAGGATATATGTCAGGCAGCTACGTGGGCCTCGCTGCACACGTTTACCAAGCATTACTGCCTTGACAGCCAGGTCCGGAGGGACGGCTTCTTTGGCCGTTCTGTCCTCCGGGACTTCCTTGTCTGATCTTTGTTCGCAGACCCACCACCGGGGTTGGTATTGCTGGGGTATCTATTCTAAGGTAAGGAATCTGTCACTAACGTGTCTCTTTCAGATGCACAAGTTACTAACTTGTGTAACGATATATCTGTAAGAGACAGTAGTTAGTGACAGATTCCTTACCGCCCCACCCATCCTCCCCGTTCTGCGAACTGATTTCTAGGGTTAAGGACATCCCTTTCAGGGCCCTAGTATTTTTCAGACACCTATGTCAGCTTCTTGCATGACTCTGCGTTCCTGGCGCGGAAAGTCGTGTACAGAACTGACGTCAGCGCGCAGGGGCGGCGTCTAAGTACTGCCCGCGACGTCATCCCGGCGATCACGACGCCGACGACGGACGCGGAGCCGCACGACGCCGCCTACCGACGCGCAAGGGTACTGCTACGCAAACACTTTCCGGATCCAGCCTGACGCCTGGGGATATTCTAAGGTAAGGAATCTGTCACTAACTACTGTCTCTTACAGATATATCGTTACACAAGTTAGTAACTTGTGCATTTCGTCCCTCTAAGATCTTAGAAGTTACTTGGGTAGCATCCCTAGATTGCAGGTGAGCTACTATCATGTACCCTTATCAGAATCTCTAGGAATAACCTTGGACAATAACCTTTCAATGCAGAATCACATCATGCCTCCACCAGGGGTGCCAACTTCAATCTACTCGTACTAAGGAAATTAAAACCTTTCATTCCGACCGCAGATCTCAAGACATCGGTTCAAGAGCTGTGATCTTCAAACTAGATTACGGCAGCACCACCCTCATGGGACTACCTAAAGCAAAACTGGCACCTCTAAAGGCAACCTTTAATGCAGCGGGTCGACTCATCACAGGCTCTAAAAAAACGTGATCACATCACCCCAGACCTAAAAGCACTGAACTTGCTACCCTATGAGGCACATCCATCTAAAAATAGCCTGCTTGACTCATAAAGCTCTTCACCGCAACACTCCAACTTACCTGGCCAAGAAACTCGTCCTATCAAGCGAGAACAGAACTTTGTGAAGCACTGGCTCCCTCTTACTGAAGCCCTACAAATTGAAGAAAAAAAAAAAGAAAACCTACAAGCGTTCCTTCTCCGGAAGCACCTCCACAATTTGGAACTCTCTTCCTCCCGAGACCAGAACCAATCCCTCAACTGCCCTCTTGAAGCAAAAAGTAAAGAAACTACTAATGAACAGATTCCTTCCCCATTGAAGATGCATCCACCCCAGACTTTAACCTCCATGGCCTGCCCCTCCACAAGACTCTCTGATGTTTCTACATACCCACTGTTACCTTTTTTTATGATGACCCCCTACACATTATTTAATGGACCTCCCCGAATCCAGACTTTACGAATGCAACTTATGTTCTATACTGACTTTGCTGTTCTCTCTCAATTGTATACTCCTATCTGTGTACCTTTTTGTGTTCCTGATGTACAGCACTCTGATACTCGAAAGGGTCATGTATGCGCTATATAAAACTCAAAACAAAACAGGACACAATCCTCATTCTTGCCTCCTCATAGAACATAATACAAGCTTTCCAAACTTCATCCACATCAAACTTATTTACTACTCATGCCACCAGCAAAAAAAACATTGCAACTTAAGCTACTTAACAAATTGACACTGCTGACACCACCAGCATACTTAACCACAACTCACATTTCATCAGACACCGACATAACTCACCCAGACTTCCACATACTTTGTTAATATCCTTGTCCGTACAGGGTGCAGCATACATACATCAACCACAAACACAAGATGCAGGGCCCTCTCTGTCATCCACAAGTCATTAAGATTGTGGCCTTACATCATTCAAAAACCCTCCAACTTCCTCCATGAATTGTAGACGTCTCCATCTATGTATCTCATTGCATCAGTTTCAACCTGCTGACTTTCTTTAAGCAGCAGTACCTTCATGCCACTATTCCAGTTTTCAATCTGTGTACAAGGGCCATTATTTACACAGTCCTGTATGAATGCTTCCTCAACATTGCTATATATTAGTATAACAAGAGAATATAGCCTTCTTTTGACATCTACTTTCATTTTACATACATTTATTTTGTTTTGTATGATTGCTTTACATTCCCAGGTGGGTCCATAAATTGAACCTTTGTCCATAAACTGTGTCCTTTATCCAGAGGTTTTACAGTCTGTGTGCCAGGTAGGCACCTAAACTCTAACTGCCACCCACCCAAACCACACAACCACATATCCCATTCTTAATCTAATTTGCACCAACCTTGGCCTACCAAAGCCATCCAAGCTATTTTAAAAACTCAGAATTTTTCATGGGGTCCTAGGCAGTCTGTGGCTTCTGGTCAGTATCTTTTGTGGTAACTGGTCTATGCCACTGGTGTCCCAGGCCCACTAATATTATTGCACTTCAGCTGGATTAACTTTGTTACCCTCTTTGGGCACTGGGCTCTCCAGCCAAGTCGATTAGTCAAGGCCTATTGTAGGAAGGGGTGGGGGGTAGAAATACAGCATGACATTAAATAATTCACAATAAACTCAAGAATAGGACTTTTATTAACAAGTAAGACAAAAAGGGCAGTTAAAACAAAGAAAAATATAGAACACCTTTAGCTGCTATCTCCATGCTCAAGATAGCACCTAAACGACCATCCTTACTTTTTCACAGCGTTTATGCAAATACTACTGCGTTCTCTGACCAATATTATCTTATGTGTTAATTTTTTAATTCAAATATATTGCCATTTGCTTTTTTGACTTTAAAAGAAGTGACAATTATTTATATATCAGAGGATAACTGCAATGAGGTAAGAAGGAAAAAGATTAAAGGTGAGAATGAGTGTAATGAGGAGAAATGGATAAAGGGTGCCTGGCCAAGTATCTAAAGAAAAAGGTGAAATAACTTACAAGTCAGTGTTCCGATACATTATGTAATGTTCGGGGACTCGTTGGATTTTGTTAGTGTTTATAAATGTTTTCAGTCATAGAACACAGGGGCCAAAAAAAGGACCACCATGTATCACATCTGGATTTGATATGTCAGGCCCCCTATTTCAATGGCTCTGGGTGCAAACTGGATGAATCCAAGAGTTTGAGACCAGTTGTATAGGTAAGAAGGGTAAAAAAAGAAGAAAGACAAATTCAAACAAACCCAAACAAACACAAATCAAACAAAGCAAGGGTCACACCTAAGTCAAAATGGTGAATTTGGGGTAGTAAGATCCTCAGTGTCTAGTTCTGTGGAGCTAGCCGGAATCAGGTGGTTTGTGTCCAGTCAGATAGAGTTCAGTCAAGGAACCAACTGGTCTCCAAATGTGTGCAAGTTGTGACCTGGGGACAAATGTGTGGAGATAGTGACTCAATCTCAAGAGAGAAACCCCAATGCTATCCAATATAAATAATGACTTATTTAATTATGAATCAAAAGACACATGGGAGGATGATAAAACACTCTTTGTGGAACCTTCCTACTTCCCCAAACCTTGAGAACATTCAAATGGAATCTCTAGCCTCCTACATTCTCAGAGCCGTGGCTACACTAGGTTTACAATCCATTTGGCATACCAGGCTACTAAGTACAAAGCGTAACAAGATGTAGCAGTGGTTTAGTGACCACTTTGAAGTCATCCTGTGATACCAAAGTTTAGAATCTCAAAAAAGCTTTTGGAAATCAAATTTTCTGGTGCCCGTGACACTCAGGACTAGAGCAAAAATAGTCATTCTAAACCAGAAGCTGTTTTGGATCAACTATTTTCCAAACTGGGAAATGGGTTTCAACCACACCTTGAAATTGTAAGTTCACTGGAACTGAAATAGACAGTTATTTCAAATGGTTCTAAAAATCAAGCAACAATGATCTTGCTGTTAAATGGTAGGGGAGTGATGGGCCTGTAATTGGCGAAGTCATCTGGAGCTAGGTGGGTGCTTAAGGAGTGGGAGGTTCTGTCCTGTCTTGTGCTTGGAAGATGCCTTGAGTGAGGGGGGATTTATGATGATGAGAGAGCTTTTTAGCAATGGCTTTAATGAAGGATGAAGGTAAGACATCTTAGCAGGTGGTAGATTTGAGGCAGTTGAGGATGCCAGCGAGAGACAGGTCTTTGAAGGATGAGCATTGTTGACTGCAGCACAGAGAGGTGAGTGTCAAAGATGAAGCAAGTTTGGTGTTGTCAATGTACTTTTGGATCTTCTGTATTTTTTCACTGACGTTGATGGCATTGCATTTGACTGTGGGATAGGCGCATATGGTTTGATGCAATACTTGATTGTCTTGAAAAGTCTTCTGCTGTTAGTTTTATTCATAATGTTGGTGTAGTACTTGGCTTTAGCTGATGTGATGGGTTGTCTGCGTGCTGCAGGGAGGGACTTCAATACCATGAGATCATCTGTGTTTTGTTTTTCTTCTGTTTTCATTTCTACCTGTGGATGGGTGTTTACATTATTTTCTAGAAATGTGTTGAAGTTGTTTAGAAGAGTGTTAACGCCTGAGATGGCAAGGCAAGAGATGGGTTTGTACTTTAGGTTGTCGAGTGAGTAGTCATTGAACGATCTGAAGGTTTGCTGTTCTTTCTGGATTTACCCAAGTCAGTTGGATGCATGCTGAGCAGGATGATGGGAATGGCAAGGTGGTCGGCCTAGTCCAGGGATGTGGAAGGCTTGCATTAGGTTGTTGATAATGTCAAAAAGACAAAGATGAGAATGTGGCCTTTGAAGTTTGTTTTTGGTTCGGTGACAATCTGTACTAAATTCAGTGTACTGATGAGATTGAGGTGGTTTTCTCTTGTTGTTTTCATGCTTGAGTTGTCTGAGAGAGTGATGTCACCAAAGATGGTGGCCTGGGTGTGGCAGATGGATAAGGTGTTGAGAAGGTCTGAGAATTCACCTATGAAGTCCTTGACCTGTCCAGAAGACATGCAGATAAGGTGGCTGAGTTGCAATGAGTGGAAAATAGAATGTGAGGAGTTACATGGAGCTCAGTGTTGCTTTCATATGCATGGTGTAGGACTCATTAATATAGGCGAGGCATCCTCCCATCTTATGAGCACAGTCCCCACATTGGATGCTGTAACCTGTGGAAACTGGGATGTCACGGATGGTGGGGCATGAGCCATGTTTCTGTGATGAAGAGTGCATTAAGGCTGTGACGAGTAGTAAAGGCTGCAATGCCGGGATCATGGAGAACTGTAGATAGAACATTGACGATAATGGGATGGAGTACATGGTTGGTAATTTGAGAATTCATAGTGGTTAGTGCGCTGCTGGGTGTGGCACATGATCAGATATTACCTTCTAGGTGCTCACTGTGGTTGCAGTGTAGCACAGCTTCTGACTGAAGGTCCTTGCTGGTCCTGGTAGGCTCAAACGTCCTTGTTGACCCATAATTGGCCTAAACAGGTAAGAACTGTGGTGTATCCACCCTTAAGTGTTGACGGCCTGGGTGGTAGGACACCCTAAAGAGTTGATTGAATTAGGGAGGAGGCAAGACGTCACTTTGTGTAGAGATGGAGGCTGGGGCCTGCAGTAACATAAATTCCTGTGAAGATGGATGTCTGCTTGTCGATATTCCTTGTTTTTTGGCGCCATCAGTGCAGCAAATTTCAAAATGCAATATTACTAATTTACAACCCTTTCTTTCGTAAACTATTTGAGGATTTTTTTTACTTTCCCCAAAATATTCCAGGAGTGGAGTTAGAATAGTAATAAAGTTTCATGAACTATTTGGTTGAGAGCTGACTTTACCCAAAAATTATATTACTGGTGTTAGAATAGTAAGTTTGACCTCCCAGTATCTGCCAGGCCTACTGCGCACTGATGGTGCTACTCAAGGCAAGAAACACTGTTTTTTCCAGTGGAAACCAGTGATGTCATTTCCAGTAAAGAGTGATGCTGGAAAATCCAATTATGTCACTTGCTGTAGATACTAATGTTGGAAACTGCAGCAATTTCATTTCTTGTGGAGATGGTTGCTTGAGTGAGGTGCGCTTTTGAGCTTCTTGTCTTAAAGATGATTTTGGTGAGAAACCAGTGATGTCACTTCCTGTGGAGCTAAATGGTTGGAAATGCAGTGAGGGATATGGATACTGGAACATTACAAATACAATTGCCCAGTGACTATAATGACTCATTCGTTGTTTTGGTGAAGCTGAAACTAAGATTGTTCCACCTCACGGAAATTTGACCAGGGCAAATATGCTGTGTGGTCATATATACACCTTTACTGAAGATTGTGCTTGTTACCTTTTACTCCCTATTGTTATATTCCCAAGTTAGGCCCATGTAGCGAAGCAGCTTATTTCTTACATTGTCGTCACAAATAACATTTTCAGCTATGACCTTTTGCACATATTTGCGTGCACGACAATGTTGGATTAGTTTCCCTGAAACTAAACTTGTTTATACATCTAGCTTCACACATTATCACAACGCCCTGAACATCATGTACAAGGTCTGGTTTTGCCCTACGTACAAATGTCATCACTATCTTCATCCACTGGGCAACGGGGCTTTCTACATATCCATAACATCACTAACCTATACTCACATTGCAAGGATGCTTTCTATTATAAAAGATGAGCATCCCGATAGATTGGCAGAGGAGGCACTTTCGCAGACACCGAGGTCCCTGCATGCTGAGAAATCACCACGCAGCGGTCTGACATCTCGTGAGGGGTGTCCGGTTCGTGACCAAGACGGGGTCCTTCACTCTATCCCATCAGGTAATGGGGTTGGTTCGTCCCTTGGAGGGATTCTTGGCTTTACACCTACACACACTCTAGATACACCTAGAGTAGGGTTCGCATCGTGGGAGTACATATTACTGCCTTGTTTTATATGCCTGCATATATTCATTGTTTCAGCACCATGGTAGAACTATATCTACTATTTACGCTTTTGGTGCTTGTAATCACGTTTATCTGCTTCCGTCTACTAATCATTGCAGCACACATTTTATGCAAGAATAACCTTGGTTACAATAAATTTCTTGAAAAACGTCACACTGTATATTCTCTGTATATTTCTCGAGAATAAGTGAGCACGAGTGACTGAGCGAAAGGTTCTGTACTGCTTCCACGATCCCTGAGGGGTCAGGGTTGTCCTGTTCAGTGGTTGCCAGAAACCATTCGCTCCCTGGTAGGTTAGGGGGGCTTACGGTGGCACTGTGAGCTAGCTGGTCTATAGGCCAACATATCCTGCAGGGTTGTCCGGAATCAGTCTAGACACCAAGCCCTCAGTTTATGTTTTCCAAATAATGTGCAGATCCTACGGATTGGTAGGAACTACAAGACACTATCAAAGATTTACTAGATCCAATGAAATCCACTGTTATGAATATCAAACTTCACTTTTTAGGAGCCTATACTTTTAACCACATTCAAGAGAAGGATGAAAGAAAAAATACTTTTTTACTTTGTATATTCTTTTTGAGTATCAACGAATGCAATGTATCAACATTTCATTAATCGGTTGTTTCCAAAATGTTCGATCAGGTCATGGTGATTTGCCTGGGTGATAAATCAATGTATTCCCTATCTTCTAACATAGACATTTTGGGCTACATGTATTAAGCTATTTAGAGTTTGCAAACGGGCCGATTCACAGAATCGGCCAGTTTGTGAAAGGTAATAAGGCTTTTTACGTGTATAAAAACCCATTTTGCGAGTCGGTAACCTGTTACCGAATCGCAAAATGGGTTTGCGATTAGCTATTAGGAAGGGGCGTGTTTAGGGCGTCGCTTCCTAATACCGAATCGCATCAGTATGTAGGAATGTTTTGTGACCGAAATGCGGTCGCAAAACATTCGCATTTTACCACCTACTTCAAGTAGGTGGTAACCCATTCGCAAATGGGAAGGGGTCTCCAAGGGACCCCTTCACTTTGTGAATGTTTGTTACAGCAATTTTTAAGAGCAGGCAGTGGTCCCACGGAGCCTACTCTTAAAAGAATTAATAGAAAACTTTTCATTTTTGTTGCGTATCCCATTTTCCTTTACGGAAAACGGGCTGAATTAAAAAAAAAAAAAGATGGCTTTATTTTAAAGCAATTATGGACATGGTGGTCTGCTGACCCCAGCAGGCCACGTATCCCCGTGATTTTAGCGATTCCTAGCGGGTCGCAAATTGCGATCTACCTCATTAAAATTAATGAGGTAGACAATTTGCGACCCCCTAGGAATCACTATATGAAACTCTTTGAGTTTCATACATGCAAATTTCGATTACCTAATTGCGATTCTCGGAAATTCGCAATTAGGTATTCGTAATTTACAATTTTGATACATTTAGCCCATTGTTCGCTTTGTGTTATAACAGCTTCGATGAAACATTGTGCTTCTTGGTAAGTTATGCTTGAAAGGCTTATTGTTCTAAATCCAGATGGTTCTTGGGAGCCCCCTGCAAGTATGAAAAGCATGCTCTCAATAATGACACAGCACTCTTAGTTCTAGGGATGTAATGGTTAAACTGGACATTTTTGTTTCTTTGATTCTGCAGTGGTTGCTCTAGTTGAACAGTCAACCCTTTGGAGGTGACATTAAGTTTGGTATACTAGATACACTGTAACAAAGTTATAATCAAGAGAGGTCCGATGTATTGTTTTTTAAATCAAAAAGAAAATGACTTTAGTTCAAAGCCTTTTTAAGGATGAAGTGGGGTTGTGATGAGGGGTTAACTAGTGTGGAGAGGATGGGGGGGAGGGGGTTTTGGAACGGCAATAGCAAATCTGGGAAGTGAAAGGTCAGGTAGAGGTAGACATTTTAAGAGTAACACCAAACACGCAACTATCAAAACAATGACACACGCAACAGTATGATAATAGTATCTTGACATGGAATGTCAATAGCATGAGTAATAAAATCAGGAACTCCTGGACAGAACCCGAGGCTTTCTCAAGACAGTCTAAGGCGAATAGAAAGGTGAAAAGATAATCAGAATATCTGTGTACGTCCCCCCAACATTACAAAAGGCTGAACTGAGTGACGCATGAATGCTCCACCACATAGACCACTATCTTCCACATCATAGAAAATGCCCTCTTGTTCACGGATGAAGATGACCTATGGCTTCTGTTTGCTGAACCTCTCACCTGCCTTTGACACAGTTGACCATTACACCCTCATACACACCCTGGAGTCTCTGATGGGATTCACAGGCAATGTCCTTAACTGGTTCCCCTCTTACCACTCCAACCGACACCAGTTCTTCAAATGGGCACCTCCAGGTCACAAAAAATCCTTATCCCCTGTGGAGTTCCCAGGGTTCCATACTGTCTCCTGTCATCTTTAAATTTTACATGGAGCCACTTGGTGCCTTACAGTAACAGCATCAAGACTCATAAATAAGGCCAATTAAACACAACTCTACTTGGAAGTCTCCTCTGCTTCAGACATCCAATGCCCTAAACACTGCATGCACATCATCGAGACCTGTATGTCCACTGCCTACCTGAAGCTCAAACCAACCAACGCAGTATTCCTTTTATTTGCCATGAACAACAAACATCATACAGTACAAACCTGGCTCAATGACATGATCCTTAACAGCTTTGAATCCCAACTTTCACAGAACACCAAGTCAACTTGGATTCACCCTGGACACCTACCTCATCCTCAAGGAATACATTGCCAAAAAACAAGGATGGCTTGATGCCAGCTCTCTCTTCTAAAGAAAGTCAAACCGTTTCTTTAAGAAGCACCTTCAGGACTGCTGTTTAAGCCCTTATAATCTTGCATCTAGATGGTGGTGATGCCTTTCTCTGGACTCCCAGAGTACATACTGGCAGCCCTTAGAGACATCCTGCACACTGCAGCACACGTCCTCCAGAACCTGAAGAGATATGATCACATCACCCTATCCTGATGGAACTCCATTGCCTTCCCTTGCCGGCCCGCACCATTTTCAAAACCAGCTGCATCATTTACAAAGCTATCACAACCATCACCCCTGCTTACTTACATGTTTACCATTTCTGGTGGTTCTTGGGATACTCACAGGTAGGGATCTCCAAAGTAAGAGAGATCTACCAAATGGAAAATATGAAATCTCTCTCATCCTACATGATTCACAACATTTTAGTTATATCCTATTACGGTCTGCCTTGAGGAGGTACATAACACAGCTTAAGGAATTGCAGGCTATATCTCCTGTCAAAAGTAGGGTCCTGATCGAGACACATATGAAAAAGGCAATCTCTCAAATAAATAAAACATTAATGAACAATTCACTAGATGTGCTAACAAAGGTCTAAGAGAGATGGGAAAAGGATATTGGCCCAATAGAAGATGATTAATGGCAATAGGCCAGATCATACGATTCCGACTAGTGCAATTTAAAATTCTACATTGTGCAAACTTATCTAGGGTGAAACTTAGAATCATGGGGTACACAAATTTGTACCTTTCTACGGGGATGTAAAATGGTTGAAACCCTTATACACTTTGGAAATGCCCCAATACCAAGAGTAAGTAGGCAGGCAGTCAAGCATGATTACAAGCATTATTTTTGTGGTATTTGGGGGCATTTGCCTCGATATGCAGAGTAGCGGGTAATTAAAACAAAATGAATGTAGTGAGTGAGGTAAATGATTTGCAAGAGAGTGTCAAAAATGTGGTTTCATCTGTGGAGCGTTAATGAAGAAGTGTTGATGTGATGGAACAGTATTTTGTGGACCCTATTGCTAACATTGATGTGGGGGGAGTTACATTACTCACTGACTGACTTGGGTGCACTTATCATTAATCTAGCAGAGGATATGGTTAATAGGTATTGGCAAAACGTGGAACTCAAAGAACCAGATGTGAAGCCAGAAGCATACTGATGATTAAAAAATCTGATTTGATATTTTGACAACACGTTTGAATAAATTAAATATAAGATTATGTTACTGACAAGGGCCAATACCTTTTGGGGGTTGGGGGGTTCATCACGATTAGTTATGTATAGTTTTGAGGTCTTTAAAAAAAAAAGTCAAGTTATGATTGATAGTGAATTGTGTTTGTCCAGTAAAAAGTTGGAGATTAAATAGATAAGTAATAAAGTTAATGAGAAAAATGTAGCTGTGTTTCTGGGCAAGTACATCAGTGTTTAGGGAAGGCATGGGTGAAGTTAAAAGATTTTAACATCATATTAACTTTTTAAAGAGGGGCTCATCCCCTAAGTATCCAGAAGGAACTTCCAAGAGTTTTGGAAATGAAGTTTAAGTTTCAAGAGTGAATAATTGAGCCTTCACTCCTGTTGTTGCCAATAGTAGTGGTGTGAAAAAACAGAGCTCAGACCTTGTATTGACCTTTGCAGTCTCAACCAGGCCATTTGGGTGGATGGACATCCTATTGATCAGATGAAGGTGAGCAGCTGTTTTTATCAAATTAGACATTCAGGGCCAGATGTACGACCATTGGCAATTGCGACTCGCAAATCGCCAAATTGCAAGTCGCAATTTGTGAGTCGCAATTCCCACTGTACAACAGTGTCTGAGACACTGTTTGCGATTCCCAATAGGGTCGCAAATTGCATGCCTCATGCATACTAATGAGGCTGTCGGTATTTGCGACACCATTTGGAATGGCTGGCACTCCTAGGGATGGTGGCCTGCTGGGGTCAGCAGACCTCCATGTCTGGGACTGCTTTTAAATAAAGCAGTTTTTTTTAAATGCAACCCGTTTTCCTTAAAGGAAAACGGGATGCATTTAAAAAAAAACAAAAAAACTTTTTTGTTTAAATTTTTAAGGGCAGGTAGTGGTCCCTGGGACCACTGCCTGCTCTGAAAAAATGTTTGCGCACCCCTCCACAAAGGGGAAGGGGTCCCCTGGGGACCCCTTTCCGTTTGCGAATGGTTTACCACCCTCTTGAAGAGGGTGGTAAACTGTGAGTGTTTTGCGACCGCAATTGCGGTCACAAAACATTCTTGCATAGGGTTCAGACTCGCTATTAGGAAGGGACGCCCTCGGAACGCCCCTTCCTAATAGCGAGTCGCTAACCCTATTTTGCGAGTCGCTATTTACTTAGCGACTCGCAAAAGAGGGTTAGTATATGGCCCACTGTTTTTTTGCACGCGCAAATGGGTCTAAAATCCATTTGCGCATGCAAAAATCCGTCGTACATCTGGCCTTTAGTCCACTTATCATCAGATTGTCCTGCTGAAAGAGATGTTTTTGTTCCTCTTTATGGTGTTTCCCAACTCAAGAGCATGAAAATTGAATTTGATCTGCTTGAGCTTTTATTGAGCATCTCACACATTCCTAATTTAAGGAATGTGATGGTGTGCTAGCTTTCCAGGACTCTGTTGATTTTCAGGAGAAATTAGAATAAACATCATGCTTGCTTAGAGAAAGTGTTGGGTATTTTGGAAGAAGAAATGGTTGAGACTGCACAGGAAGAGATGTGAATTCTGTAAGGAATAGATTGAGTATTTGGGTCACATGATTTCAGCCAAAGGCTTTAAACCCAGACTCCCGGTTATGGAAAGTGATCAAAGACGTCCCTGTTCCAACTAATACAGACAAGTTACTGTCATTTGTAGGTCTTTGCAAGTGCTATACTAAGTTTGTACAGAATTTTCTTTTAGCATAACTGAACCGTTAACGACATTACTAAAGAAAAATGTCAAATACATTTGGGAACATGAACCAGTTCAAGCTTTTAGTAAACTTAAAGAGATGTTCTTGAATGTTACAACTGTTTGAGCCAATATTGCAATTGACAGTGAAGTATAGTATTGCCAAGGTTTTAACACAAAGGGACAACGATTGGGGAAAGAATCTGACATTTGCATTATGTACCCTCAGAGAATCTTAAAGGACGTATTGCATCATAGAGCAGTGCACAAGTTCATGGGTCGTATTTGTAGAGCAAGTTTTATTCTAAAGGCTGCAAACAAGCTGTTGATGTACATTTTATAAAAGTATATTCAGCCAAGTTGACAGCCAGATTGGCAAGACTGAACCCAAAGTTTTTGAATATGACTTCAAAGTGGAATTTATTCCTGGTTTTCAAAATAAGAAAACTGATCATTTGTCCAGATTGCCATTACCAGAGGAGGAAAAGAGTGTATATGATTTTGTTGATATTAAGTGTCTAGTAGAGACTATATGAAAACATTTTGTATATAGGAAAAGTGGAACATAGATCAGAATTGGATAAAGACAATTGTTTAAATGTTTGGAATAGGTCAAAACAGGGTGGCTGAAGGAAAGAAGGTTACACAGTAAATAGCAACCATGTGATAAGGTAGTTCCAGAATTGAGTACTGAGGATGATTTGTTGGTGAGTAGAGACAAATTTATGCCACCTCCCATGGTGAGAACAAGTTTGTAAACCTATTTCGTACAGGGCATTTCGAAATGACACTCTACAAGAAATCGAAAATGAAATTTGTGGTTAGCAAAGCTATGGAGCCTGGCAAAAGTTCCACTTTGGTATGCAGTCGCCTGTCCTGGATCATATGTTATGTTATGTTAATCAGAACTTATAGAGTGCACGTTCACCAACAGGTTTCTTGGCGTTGGTATTTTTCATTTGAGGTCACTAGTCAGAAGGTCTGGGTCTAGCTATAAGCTTGGGTGAAGAGCCAGGTCTTCAGCATCTTCCTGAAGCGAAGGAGGTCTGACTCTAGTCTCAGTGGGGGTGGCAGAGCATTCCAAAATGTGGGTCCTAGTATTGAGAAGCGTGACCCTCCTGTTCGTTTACATCTAAAGTCCGGAACCACCAATCAGGGCCGGCGCTAGGCATGGGCAGCATGGGCAGCTGCCCAGGGCCCCGCGCTCAGCCCATCAACATGGGGCCTCGCAAAAGTGTTTCTCCACCACGTCCAAGGCCTCGCACCTATAGTGCCGCACTGCGAGGCCCAGGGAAGAGATGACTCTCACCTGGGCTTCGCAGGCATGTGTAGCGCTGTAAGGAATAGGGGAAGAGGCCCACCTCCCCTGTGCCTCGCAGCACTGGACCATGGCTGCTAAACCCCAGGGAGGGGGCCCCTTTTCCCCTGGGCCTTGCAGCCCCACAAGTCGCGGCAGACCCGTCTGCATTTGCCAGGTTTGACCTGTGATTGGGGATGCCGTCCACTTCCCACTCCAATGCCAATTAGCCCGCATTTTGGGGCCTGACAGTTTTAACGATTTAAAAAGACGAGCAACTCTCACTCTTTCAGATGCTGATGAGCTGTGAAAGAGATGCTTGTCAGTGGCGGAAAGGAAGGCGTTGCAGCACAGGAGAGGATCATGCACCATGCAGGGTCAGGAGCACCTTCCGTAATTTAGATGCAAATAGCTTTGAATGTGTAAATGAAACCCATTTTCTTCTGCACTTTTTATATAACGCAAACTCAAGGTATTGGAGTGCTTTACATGAACACTAGTTACTTTAAACATGGACATATTCCTTTTTTTAGGTACAGTGAGATTAAGTGATTTGCGAGAATCACAGGATGAGACAAGGTCAAGAGTCGAGCCTGATTCCTCAGTTCCAAAGTCAGCAGCTGTGAAGTAACGCCACATCTTCTCCCCTCCTCTACCCATGCTACCTCTCCAGGGAGTAATCTTTTAATGTATATTTCTTACATGAATGCTGTTGCAA
This sequence comes from Calotriton arnoldi, assembly GCA_963921515.1. Taxonomy (NCBI): domain Eukaryota; kingdom Metazoa; phylum Chordata; class Amphibia; order Caudata; family Salamandridae; genus Calotriton; species Calotriton arnoldi. Next base: position 820,856 of record CAWUFW010004717.1, read on the forward strand.
AGTGCTGCCATGCTGTCAAATCAGTGGGCGGGGCACAGGGAGAAAATTATTTGCCCAGAATCAAACAGTTGGTTAAATCAGTAGAGCCAGGACTGCAGTGCACTCCTACTTGGGGCAAAGCCTATATATTTACCACTGTACTGCATTAAGGTGACTGACTATACCATGTGACTGGGAATCTCTCTTCTCCAAGATAATATCCAGTCCATTTATTAAATCACACTGACTAGTGGTTTTTACACAGACTCAAAATACTCCCAATCTTCCCATAAAGGGAGCAGCAGAGCAATAAATTCAGAAAAGTGATTGCCCAAGAGCATGCAATTTGAGGCCGGGATTAAAAACTTCTCCTGCTGGTTCCACATTTCCAACTAGTCGACCAGGCCACAACTGGGGTGTCAGTGATTCTGATGGCAAGACGAAGGGGCTGCCCCTCCCAGGGAATTGTTGCTTTGTTATGGGCCCTGCCCAGCTTTAGAACAGTGTTTATTTTTGTCATAAAGCTGAGATTAGTTGTCAAATATCCATGGCTAAATCCTGGTCCAGTGCAACCACTGGACCAGGTCCTGTGGCAGAGGGTACTTACTGGACTTTATGCGTGGTAGCTATTTACCACTGGCGTTTCAAACCTAGAGACTATTTTATTCTAATTGGATACCAGAGTTTATTTTCTAAACTCAAAATTTGCAACAGCGAGCAGTCAAGGCTTACTCCAGGAGGTGGTAAAGGGGTTAGAATTTAAGTATAGTATGAAAATAATCAAGCTTGATAAACTCAATCTCCAGCTCTCCAGTATTATCTTTTAACAGGGCCTGCTTTAGAGGGAGGGATTTAGAATAAAACCCCCAAAATCCACTATGTGACTCATAGTGCCCCTATTTCCATATCCACATTTTCTGATGCCTACACATGCAATATGCCTCCACACCTGCATTGTGTCTCCAAACGCAGAAACAGACCTGTGAAGTGATAATGGAAAATTGACCACCTTACTTGGTCCTCACAGCGATGGCTGGGGACTAAGACTGCGAGGCTCAGGGAAGGGGACTCTCCTCTTCTGGGCCTTGCAGCACCAAACCATAGATTTGATGTCAAGGGCAGTAGACCAAATCCCATGGGCCTTGCAGCACTAGACCATAGCTGAAAGGCCAAGTGGATGGAACCACCCTCCCCTTGGCCTTGCAGCTCGGGCTCATGGTGAGGTGGTTCACATCTTGAAGCCATGGTGTAGCACTGAAAGGCCTTGCAGAGGGCCCCGCTCCCCTGGGCCTCATAGCCATGGTTCAGTGCTAGTAGGCCCATGGGTCTATCCTAATCCTCTCAATGCTACACCATGACTGAGAGGCACAGGAGAGGGGAGCCCGTTGTGTGGGCCCCCACCCCTGGGTCAAATTAAATTTTTCTCGCAGTGCTGGACCCTGGCCCTGTGCATATGTCTCAAACAGGGGGATAGCAATCGGTAGTGCAGCAGGTGCCGTGGCACCAGGCTCAGACATATTAAGAGCCCAATGTTCCCATATTATGGCCTTATTGTACTGTGCAGCCAGTGGACGAGGGTGAGGGATGCTTTTACTTTGCACCATGGCACAATTGCTCTGCTACGTCCCTCTCTTTCATGGGCCTCACAGCCATGTTCCAGAGCTGTGAGGCCTGAGAGAGGCCCTCCCTCCCCTGGGCATCACAGCCATGGTTGGACACTCACAGGAGGAGGCACCCACCTATGAGCTTAGCAGCACTGGAACATGGCTGCGAGGCCCATGGGTCCTCTCTCAGGGGGTGTAGTTAACAACAGTGCAGCAGGTGCAGTGGCACCAGGGCTCAAGTCTGTTAGGGACCCAATGCACCCAAATTATGGCTGCGTTTTACTGTCTGGCTTCATTTTCTTACATTAGGGTCCATGGCAACATTACTATGTCATGGGTTCCTTCTCCCATGCACCGCAAAGCCATGATCCAGAGCTGCTGTGCAGCTCACGCAAGTCCCACCCTCCCCTAGGCCTCAGTGTCATCGTCCAATGCTGAGAGGCCCAAGGGAGGGAGTCTGCTGCCCGGGGCTTTGCAGCACAGATTCATGAATTCCATGCTCAGAGCAAGGGGCGACATCTGAAGGGCATAGCTATCAATAGTGTAGGAAGTGCAATGGGACCATGGTCTTGTGGGGTTATGTGTCCAATGCACCCAAATTATGGCTGTATTTTAATGTCCAGTCAGTGACCAGAGGGTAGTGGGGAGTCACAATTTGCCTTGCTTGCACCACGGCTGGCTTGCTCTCCTACACCTTGCAGCCACGATCCTGTTCTGCAAGGTCCAAGCGTCATTCTCTCCCTTGGACCTTACGACCATGGTCCAGTGCTCTGAGGCCTTCCAAAGTAGGGAGGCAGGGTGCAGGATTGTTCTTCATTTTAGTTGCATCCAGCAGACAGCTCCTGTTGGTGCCAAATGTCCAACTTTTTTTGCTTGCCAAGGGACTGATGTAGGCAAACATGCTAATCAATAGGGGATGCAAACAAATAGTTTAGCTGGCAAGGCTAAAGCAGCTCATCCCAGTAGGATGTCACAACACTGTTTCTGGGAACAATCACTGCGCAGTGACCAGTGGCCAGCATTTGCTAACATGACAACTGGGAGGCAAGACTTGTACAACAGCACTAGTTTAATATATTTCTATGTAGTAGAACTTTAAAATATATACTTATTTTATTAGTTTTTAATATTTGTTTTTTTGTTTAATATCTGCACCAAGAAAGTTGCTTCTTGCAAAGCAATTCAACAGTAGTCAATTGATGGCACTTCCTGTGGTGTCCTTTCCTGTGATTTCATGCTGTATGCAAATTAGAGGGGACCCACACATTCCCTTTCTGCCCGGGGCCCCAAAAATCCTAGGACCGGCCCTGCCACCAATAGATTCATGTGCATGGATCTTAAGGTGTGCTGAGAGGTGTACCTATGGATTTTTGAGGACATGTACTTTGGGCCTGTCCCATGTAAGGCTTTGAACAGGATACAGCCTGTTTTAAACATGGAGCGCTGCTCCACTGGGAGCCAGTGCAGCTCTTTTAGCAGCGGCTTAATGTGACATTGTCTGCCTTGTTGGTATATAATTCTAGCTGCCTGGTTTTGTATCAGCTGCAGACGATGTATCTGGTTGCGCTGGAGGCCTAGGTATATTGAGTTGGCATAATCAATTTTTGATAAGATCAAAGAGATGATGATTTGAATGCTAGCCTCTCTGCTGAAAAATCTTCAGATTTTTCTTAGTTTCCGCAGTTGAAAAAAACAGGCGGAGGTGACCGCTCCAATCTGCGTGTTCATGTTAAGATCTGAGTCGATATGTATGCCTAGCAGGTGCACCTGTTATTATTTAGGTTGAGTCAATGTTTCAAAGTAACGTTAAGTAATAAAATGATTGTAACAAAAATTCAAATCAGTATTCTTGTTAACTTGAATCAACCAGGTCATTGTTTGAGCCAGAGAATATTCAAATTCATATAGTTACTCCTTAACATCAAAACATATACCATTATGTTTGGCAATCTCATATAACCTCTTCTTTAGGGCATTTTCTTTTTGAGTCCTTCACAAATGAAATACATGCTCAGCCTTGAATATATATTAGAATTGGTGTGGTACCCTAAATGCAATAACATAGAAAACAAAATAACTAAAAAGATGAAAAATGTATATCAGCATCATCTTTTAAAGTATTTTTACAGCAGTATGAGTAAACGCAATTGCAAGATAACATTAAAGCCTTTTATCACACATATATTTAAACACATCTGGGGTATGGTGCCGCAATATCACAGCCATAACCGTTCACAAAACTATAAATCATCAATAATGTGTAAGAAAAAAGGGGATGGCAGGGCAACTCTCAAACACTATTGTTTGTTCTCCAAAGTAAATCCAACCTCCACATAAAGCATGTGATCTCTAGTCAACGCAATAAAATACAGTTCTATTTATAATAAGTGCATTATTAAAGATTAATGTTTGTGAGTGGATGCAGTATGAGGCATATATGAAACCTATGCTTGTGGGTCAAAATCAATTAAAAGATGAAAACCATGTAAATACGTGCATAGTAAACAATGTCATACCTCAATTACAGAAGTCATTGGTTTATTTCTATCACTTACTGTCTGCTTTAAAATATTGTGTCTAAGGACAGATTTAAAAAAGTAGGTAAGCCGCCAAATTTTTAACATAAAATTAAAACTACATCAGTATGGAAACAGAGATGTGTGTCTAGAAAGAACCGCAATTTATACAGAATCCCTATCAGGGACTCTAGTGCTATGTCAACCCAAAATCTGTAACATTATACCTCAACTAAGGTTCCTCAGAAAAGCATCATCGCTGCACTCTTCTTGCTGTACTGAGCAAGCCCGAAGGCAAGATGGCCACCAGTGTATATATCCCCCACTCATGATGGCTTCCTCCACGGTCAGCATCCTCAAAGCATCTCTATAGTTGTTGGATGATTATATCGTTGTCACTAGCCCCACTGGTAGATTTAAAACGAATAAAGGAACTATATAATAATTGTATTAGAATCTAATTAATAGTCCTCATTATCACATTAATGTTATGCCCTATAATATGAATTCCAAAGATTAAAATTTAATAAACAGATATACTCTTTTGATCACGAACAATTTTGACCATGGATCATTCGAACCAGCAGTAGCTAAAGAAGGTGAATCTAGATTTAACCCATGGGCTACAGATGGGTACATGTTTTGTCACAGGAGGCTCAAATCCTTGTATGCTCTTAGGTGCCTTCATACAATCATATATTTTGAGCCACAGTAATGGTTAATAGTAGTACAAAATATTTTTAGAAGTTGTGTACAACATTTTAACACATATTCTAAATAATATCGGTATCTATGCTTTGTAGCACGTGTCCATTCAGTAATTGTCACAACAAGGGTCACTCACCTGAATTCTTAGACTTCTGCATAAGTGAAGATCTTCCACCACTTCCCCCTGAGGTTAATCTTTTTACCTGAAGAAATGACTGACACCAACGACTGGCCTTGGGGTTAAGAGGGGGAAGGGGGGAGAGAAAGATGGTTCTGGTGTACCTGGAGCTCCTGTGGAAAGAATGACAGGTGTGTGTTAATCCTTTTGAGCCGAACCATTCAAGTTCTATGGGAAGGTACATTCCATCTCCCAGGAGTGGGACTCTGTCGAAAGAATACAATAACTTAATGCAACCATACATGAATGCTTTATGATCAGCTTGAGCATGTTTTTCTTGCCCCCACACCCTGCAGTTATTTGTGGTTACCTCCGCAATCCCTAAACCCACTTGCTGGGACCACCATTGAGTTTACCTGTCTACTCTCTATAAGGTAAATTTAGACTTAGGCAATAAAAAGATCTTTTCAAAAAAGATTCATTTAGAATGTTTTTTGAGTGGGTGTCCTTGAGAAAATATCAAACAAAAATTAATGAAAGAAAACCAAGTGCACTTGGGGGTTCTTTGAACACAGAACCCTGAGCTTAATATTAAGCTCGTATCTTTAGTTTCTTCGCGGATGGTAATGATCCTATTAGTATTTTACGTTATATTAATTCACACAGCTCAGACAATTTGTTCTTTTTTATTTTTCTTCTGTTAAATTTCCTCAGTTAAATTGAAACTGTAATGGTGCACTTGAAGAAAGGAGAAACCAAAAACGAGAAGCGCCCAGCTAATGCACTAACCTGAGGTCTGCATAATGGAGCGTTAAGAGAATGATGGTCATAGTCAAGGTGAGGGAGGTGTGATGGCCCCGGCTACATGACCAGGATCCAGGACTCAAGGTTGTAGAAAGTTGTTGACGGGGCCCAGAACCTATGGGCGATGCTGGTGGGAGATACAGCTCTCTCCTCAAACAGATTGACGAAGCCAAGCCAGCGGCTACTCTTTGAACGTGGTATTTATAGCCCGTCATGCACATGGAGAGTGCTGCCTGCCAATTATAAGACGGTCTCCGTCTGGAGACACAGGCCTCAGCAGTTATTTTGCAAACTAAAAACAAAATACCAGAAATTTCGGCAGAAAATGAGGGCAACAGGAAACGGAGGTCTTTAATTGCTCATGAGTGTATAATTGATCAGCAGCCATTGTACAAACAAAACCAAAATACAAGCGGATGTCTTTAATTTGTCAGCAGTGTATAATTAGTCAGCAACCCTTGTACAAACAAAAAAGAAAATACCAGACACTCTGGCACAAAACTGAGTTCTTTAATTGCTCAGAAGTGTATAATTAGTCAGCAGCTGTTGTACACACAAAAATATCAGACTTTCCAGTGGGAAAATCACTATGAGTAGCTGATCAATAGGGTTTGAGAAGCAGACAAATGAAAACCAGGAAAAATTTGGTAATCGTCGGGCAAGGTGAGTTTCATGGTTACAGGATTGATGATTTGTGAAATTGAATAAAGACTTGCATAGTGGGGTTGGAGTTCTACTAGTCCTTTGTGAATATTTTTGGTGGCCAACTAGACTAAGTCACCTACTGTGTAGGACGGTTCTTGTTTCCGGTGCTGATCAGCTTTTTTTTTTCATTGTGTTCTTGTATTTAAATAAGTGTTCTTTTTCCCTCTCGAAAATATTTATAAGGTTGGCATGGTGTATTTGTGCTGCAGGGACCTGGCTCATGCCTTTTTGTAGTTCCAAGGGAAAGGTTCCAGGGTGGTACCCAAGATTACAAAAGAATGGATAGACCCAGGTAGCGCAGTGCGTGGTAGTGTTGAATGCAAGCTCCACAAGACTGAGGACCAATTACTGGCGTATGTACATAGAAAATAATGTTGAGATTCTGCCAAGGACTGATTAACCTTTTCAGTTTGCTTGTGTGTTTGGGGTGATATACGTAGGACAACCCGAGGTTTATGCCAAGCGATGTAGACAATCCTCACCAAAATTTAGAGATGAATTGGGGGCCTCAATTCAAAATGATTGAGGGAATTCTGTGTAACTGGAGTATCTGTTGAATAAAGCTGTCAGCCAACTTTGTAGTGGTGGGATGTTTTTCCAAAGGGACGAAATGGGCCCTTTGTGTTAACCGATCCACCACCACCCAAATGGTAGTGAATCCTCTGACAGACAGGAGATCCATCACAAAATCCATGCTGATGTTTCAGGGTGCCAATGGGATGGGGATTACTTGAAGGAGATCTGTAGGGTGAAAGGAGCTCAATTTGTTCCAAGCACAGGTTGGGCAAGTCTAGACGAAGGTTGTAAAATCCTTGGACAAGTTTTCCACCAAAACCATCGGAGGCAGTTTTGTTTGTCTTTTGTTTGCCTTGATGCCATGTGGTGGGAGTGGAAGGGCACCAGTCTAGCAATACTTTCCTTAATTATGGTGTGGGAATATGTAGTTAGTTCTCATGGTAGAAACAGCCCTCTTTTAAACTGTGGTTGGATTTCTCTAAGCACTTTCCTGGATCTAGGGGTTCTGTGTCACAGAACTGCAGCTTCTAATTACTTTTCACTAGGGAGTATAGTCTGTCCTTTCATCTCTTGATCTGAGTCTGCCACTGGTTCTTCTAGGCACGAAAGGGCATTTGCTTTAGCTTTCTTGGAACCAGGGTGATACGTTAATATGAAATAGAATTCTTTAAAGAAAAAAAGCCATCTCATTTGATGTGGAGTCCCAGCTTTTGCAGACTAAAAGAACTGTAGATTCTTATGATCTCAGAATATGGAGATAGTGTGTCGTGCACAAGGAGATAGTGCCTCTACTCTTGAAAAGCCATTTTGGTTGCCAGCAGTTCTTGTTCAGCAATGGTATAGTTCTGTTCTGCAGGGAGTAGGTTTTAAGAGAAGTAGGCTATTGGGTGCATTTGCCCTGTCTCTGCGTCTTGTGGTAAAAACTCTGCCAACAGCGTATTGAGAAGTGTCTGCCTCTACAAAGTATGGCAAAATGGGATGAGGATGTCGAAGCACAGACATCGAAGTTAACTTTTCCCTGATCACAAAAAAAGGCAGTGTCAGCTTCTGTCCAGCAGAAGGAATTTCCTTTCCTTAAACGTCTCGTGATAGGGGTTACTATCTCAGAAAAATGTGTGATAAAAAGTCAATAAACGTTGGCGAATCCCAAAAGACTTTCACATTGCACTGTCTTGCCATTTAAAGATTGTGTCCATCTTTTTCGTATCCATCTGAATTTCTGTTTGGGAAATCACAAACCCTAAAACCTATTCTCGGGTGACATGGAATGTACATTTGTCTAATTTAGAGACAAGTTGTTTTTTATGCATCCGCATATATCAAGTAAATCTCTGATAACTTTGCTAATAAAAAACAAAAATGCCACTAGGGCTTTACATAGCTCAAAGTGCATTACACAGAATGTGCATAGTCTGTACTTAGTGCGGAAGGTGGTCTTCTATTCATCGCAGTTGCACATGGGAATCAAGTGATACGCCTCCTATAAATATAATTTGGTATATATTGGTGAGCACTTTACAAAAGAACAGGAATCAATTATTTAGGGCTTAGAATTGGCAAGGAGGAATGTCGAATGAACCCAGTGGCCAGAAACTCATCCAAATACTTTTTTAAGTGTTGGTTTTTGGGTTCTGAAAGTGCGTAAATCAGACTTCAAGGCAATGTTGTCCCTGGTATTAAGTCAATGTGGCAGTCAAAGCTTCTGTGAGGGGGCAACACTGTAGTTTTTCACTTAATCAAACACATGCTGGTAGTCTTGATATCGACTAGGTAAACCTTCAATGGTGAAGTTATAAAATGATGCGCATTTGAGTAGAAGTTCCCAATCAGTGGCCAGTTTATAACAGCTTTGTAAGCAAAATGTGGAATCCAGAGTCACCTTTCATAGAGTCCAGTTTATTTTTAGGTTATGCAACTGCTGCCAAGGTACTCCCAAGATGGCTTCGAAAATTGGAGTGTCTATCAGATCAAACCTGATGGTCTCAGAATAACTGTTGTCACAAACTGATTGGATAGGTTCAGTTTGAAAAGTAATCAAGCAGGAAGATGATTCCTAAGCCATGGGTTTCGGCTAGACTGATATCAAAGAAATCTCTGGTTGCTCCAGAATTAAATATGATTGGGAGGCTTTTTGCAACTGATTAGAGATTATTAGCATGAAAGTGAAAGGTAAAATGCCTACGAGTCCTAGCAAAGGTGTTAGCAAGATATTGTGAGATCCCCTGTCCTGAAGTACCCGAAGAGTGTATATCGTTCGTCTTTTAGCTTTTTAGTTTTCCCCCTCCAGGAGGGGGCTATTGGCAATCAGTGTCACCTTTGTGGCATTCACAGGCAAAATGCCAAGCCTTTCTACAAAACAGAGGGAGGTTTACTTTTCCCCTTTTGTCTTTCTCTTCTTTTAAAAGAGGCCTCAGAGTTCCTCAAACGTTTCCCTACGTCAGATGTTTCCTCTCAGAATATCACTACTTTTGAATCGAGCCAGGATTTTCCTCCCTTATGCTCTCCAATTCTTTGATCCAACTTAACCACTAGGTCAATTAATTCTTCACATTCCCCAGTGGATCTATTATCTGTGCAAAAACGTCTTTTAAGTCGTCCTTCAGGCCCAGGTAGAACAAAGAGGTCATTTTTCCTCTAGCCAGTATGTTTTCAGTATTAATTATAGGACAGTATGTTTTTGTTTCCCTGTTTAAGATTTGACAACTCATTGTTTCGTGCCTGCATAACAGTATGTTTAACTTGCTTATCTCCTCTTTGAATGTAGGAATATTTGTAGCATCGAATCGGCATTCTCAACTATGGGTATAGACCATTTGTCACATTTCTCGCCGCATTAGACAATTTGGGGCGTTTCCCACTAAGGGGCTCATTACGATGTGGGTCGTAAAGCCTCCGCCGGACAGTGGGAATCTTCGTGACCACGTCGGAGCCCTTCCGACCGACCGAGTTGGTTTACAGTCCGACTTACCGATTACGATGTTCGCGGTCGGAACGTAAACCGGCAGTCATTCCGACTCGGTTCTGACCGACTCGCGGAGTATTCCTGTCGGTCGGAACCGCACTGTAACCTCCCTATGGACGGCGTTTCCGCCGTTGGGATTACGATGTCGCTTTCCAACAGCCTTTCAGCGTCAGCCTGTCCTGGCCTACGGTTGCTGGCCAAGGGGGTACCTAAGGTACCACCCTGTAAAGCCCTGCACTGTGTGGGATGCACCATGGGGTGCATGTGACAGGGTGCAGGGTTTTCCACACACACCTCATTTCCCCATAGGAGCCTGTGTTACATCCGGTTCTTGGGTGTAACACGAACTCCCATAGGAAACAATGGGAATCCGACTGAACAGTGTTCGGTCGCATCGTAATCCAGCGGTCGGAACTGCCGACCGCAAGTCGGTCAGTCCAGAATCCGAGACGGCGTCGGGCGGAGGCTTTCTGCCCAACATCGTAATGAGCCCCTTTGTATGAGATAATGAACAACACTTTGGAAGTGTCATCAGGAAATGCAGCAGATATTTGAAGGCACTAAAGCTGACATTGGTTCATAAAGGTTCTAAACTTTCCCCAGAGAATCATTCTGGAGGGGCTAGAGGTACAGGAGTGGAAGTAGCCACAGCCACATTCATTTTGGCATTGGTTTTCCCTGTAGCTTCCCTTCCGGGACTTCCCTGCAGTATGGGACTGGTATTCATGAACCAGGCGGGCTGCAAAGTGGTAGGGATGGTTTAGGTATTGTTCATGGGTTCCCTGCCCAGAGGCTTGTCCTAAGCTTGTATCCTGGAGTTTCGAATTCAGGACCTGCTTCTCCTGACGCAGGTTTTGCAATACTACTTCGACATTGGCGATGGCTCGGGCCATGTCCGCCACAGATGTGGTACCTTCAGAAAGAGCTTCGGACAAATCTCGAGTGTCAACAGGATCATCGGACTCTATCTTCGCTAGGGTATACTCATTTTTCATGGGCTTTACTTTTTTGTCACACAAAGGGCCACTCGCCTAAATTCCCAGGACTTCTGTGAAAGCAAAGATTTTCCACCACTTCACCACATCTCCCTGAGGTTAAGCCTTACTATCAGAAGAGATGACTGACACTAGTAACTGACCCAAGGGGAAGAGGAGTTGGAGAGACAGAGAGAGTGTGATGGTTCTAGTGTACCTGGAGCTCCTGTAGAAAGAATGACTGGTGTGTGTTGATCCTTTTGAGTAGGACCCTTCAAGTTCTAGTGGTAAAGCCCACTTCTTCTGCCAGGAGATGTACTCTGTGAGAAAAGAGCACATTCACTTTAGGCAATCATACAGAAATGCTTTACAATCAGCTTGAGCATGCTTTTCTTGACCCCCTTTCAGTTATTTGTGACTTACCTACCACTTGCGGAGACCACCATCAAGTTTACCCTTCTACTCTCCGCAAGGTAACATTAGGCTCAACATTGTGAAATATTGCCCTTTTTAAAAATAAAAAAAAGGTTCATTTAGAGAGTTTTTTTGGGTGTGAGTTCTTGAGAAAATATCAAACACAAATTATTGAAAGAAATGCAGGTCCACTTGGAGGGGTCTTTGAACACTGACCCCTGCGCTGGATCCTAAGTGCGCATTTTTAGTTTCTACAATAACAATTCTATTAATTGTTTTTTATGTTGTTACTTCACACAGCTCAAGCAATTGGTCTTTGTTATTTTTCTTTTTCTTCTGCTAAAACTTCCTCATTTAAATTCAAATTGTTAGGGTGTTAGGGAGAACCATAAATCAGAGGCGCCCGACTACTGCACTAACCTGTGTTTCGTGTAATGGACCGAAGTAGCTGGAGCGTTGAGTTGTGGTAAGAAAAAGATGGTCGTAGTGAAGATGAGGGTTGGGGGAAGCCATCATGATTGGGGGATATAAGATGAGGGCTGAACGACCAGGTTCCACGGTTCGAGGTTGTGGAAAGTCTTCTCAAAGGGACCAGACTCCAAGAGCGGTGCAAGCCCCCAGCTTCCAGGCAACAGTTTCTGGGTTGCTTTTATTGGAACCTACGGGCAGTGCTCGTGGGAGGCACAGTGCTCTCTTCAGATAGATTGACGAAGCCAAGCGGGCAGCCACACTTTGAACATGGTATTTATAGCCCTTCATGCACGTAGAGAGTGCTGCCTGCCAATAAGAACACAGTCTTCGGCTGGAAACAGAGGCCCTTAAATTAGTAGCAGTCATTGATTGTACAAACAAAAACATCCTTCCAGAAACTCCTGCAGGAAGTGAGAGCAACAGGTAATGGAGGTCTTTATTTGTTCAGCAGTGTATAATTAGTCAGCAGCCGTTATACAAACAAAAACAAAATACCACATACTCCAGAGGCCTTTAATTGCTCAGCTGCTGTTGTACACACAAAAATACTAAACATTTTGGCTGGAATCAAGGACAGCAGGAAACAGAGTCCTATGATTGATTGATGTTTCAGTATGTTGTTTTAACAAAAAACACCGGGCACTTGAACTTAATTAAACAGACTTGTTTACAGTACACACAAACTAAAGTGCATAGTCTGCCTTTTAAAACAAACACTCAGCAGAGCATGCAAATAAAGTACATAGTAGAGTACAGGGCACCTACCTAATTGGAAAGTAGTGATGACAATGGAGAACAAACAGCACAGGCACACCCAGGGTATGACAGTAATATTAGAGATGACTTTTGAGTTAATTTAGTATGTACCATAAATATAGCTACTTCCAAAGTTTTTCTAGTACCTGTTTTATGTTGGCTTAACATAACTAGGACAAAGAATATGCAAAATTATATATAATTACAATGTTAAGCATTCACTGCCATGATTGATCATAGTTTGGAAGAAAACATTAATTGAAACAGTTCCCCATATTGAAGATATCTGAGATGCTGCCATTTCTTAGCCATAAGTAGCTGCTGATTCTCCATATCCGTTGTCTGTAATGATGTAGTTCATCTACCGTTAAGATACATTTGGGGCTCCAGGTCTGTACTGGGTTTCAGCTCCACTCTTTTCAGTTTATCGATCCAACATGCTTACTATTCCCTAGTCTGACTTCTCCATTTCCTCCGCTCCCAGATTGTTATGTGAATAAAGCAAGTGAAGCCGATTTTTCCACACTCCTCATCTACCTTTAAGAAAAAGTTGGGTATATATATATACCTAGGGGAAAAAATAGTCTGCCTCTCTGATTTGTAATCAAGACAAGAATAGTGCACAGTGTCAAAGGGACTGTAGCCACATATTCAAAACCTTAATTCCTGTCCATTATTGGAACATGAAACCAAACTTGCTACTGGGCAGTAGAACAGGTGGACAGAGGGATAGGTATAGGGAGAAGTGCAGAGGATGGAGTACATGTCATCAGCATGTATTTTGCCCTTTTGTGATTATGATGCCTTTCTTCAAATTTAGTCCAGGTCGCTGGTGCTGCTTGAGACACCTGGACATGTCCTTACCTTGAGGTGATGGGTCAGCCACACAAGTCTCAGTTAGTTGGGCCTTGCCTCCATCTTTTCTTCTTTGTAAGGGTACCTTCTCTCCACACCAGACACTCCACCTCCTCATCTTCAAAATAAGGTAGTTGCAGCTTCAAACTTCTCCTCTGGTTTTAAGATTAGTCCAAGTCTTGGGAAAGGCAGCAGCTTTGAATTCTGCTTCTTGCATGTTGGCTCTCAATTGATTCTGCAAAGCTTCCTTTCAAAGTCTATAAAAGTATGAAGTAATAGTGGTCAGAGGGCTATTTCTAAACTGGTAGGAAGCCAGGGCCCAATCAGGTTAGTCACCTTCAAATTTAAACTTTATAGCCAAGCAGACTAGAGAGCATTTTTGCACACTTTCTACCCAACAGCAAGTGGGGGGAGAAGGAAATTGGCATTAGTGTGTGTATTGAGAGCTCACAGGACATTCTAAGCATTGCAGGGCAAACCAGAGTCTGGCGATGCACAGACAACAACCCAAGGTAGTTCATGTGGTGGTGCTGGACCTATTTATTGGTTCTTTGCGTGTTGCAGCCCAGAAAGTGGATACTGTTGAAACTTATAGGGGCTCTCTGAAGCACAAGCTCCAGGGGCTGCTACATGAACTTGGACGCTATAAAGGACTTAATCCTAATGTAAGGATCTTCTATCTTGTGCCATGTTTGGTGAATCCTTGCAGAAGCCACATTTCAACAGTACAGATACTCTAAACATAACATTTGTAATATGGCCACATACAACACACTCAGGATATGAAGGTTACGGAGATTTGAACAGATCTGAATATGATGGTCAGTAGACACTGATGTCCATGCACTGTACTCCAAATAATACCATAACGCACCATATTTCCATGCACCATTATACATCTTACAAAGAACCCTTTGCGCACAAGGCACCAAAGTATTATAGTTGGCAAAGGACTGCCATCTCACCAGCACATTCCTGCACCATATCAACATAAATCTTAGAAACAGTCAGATAAAGTTAGCATAATTATACGTTACTCTCACAACACAGCAACAATGTGTCTCCCTCAGTAGCATAGCCTGTGTAGAAAACCCTTTGCATTGTCAAAGCAATCGACAATCAACCACCCAGCTCAGAGAAACAAAAAAGTCCTTCAGCATACCCTTCCATACACATAAGACACTACAAAGATCATTCTCATTTTAGAACATACTGTACTTTCACATTAACCATCACAAACTACTACTAAACAAAGGGGCCGATTTATTTGTTGGCGGTTGGCCCGTCCTCCGCCAGGACGTCACGCTGGCAGAGGTGCCAACTGCTAAATTTAGAATTACCCGCCAGCCCAGCAGACATTTCTAGCTTTGGCGGGAACCCCTGTCAATGCATTGTAATTTTGCTATACGGCTCCATAAACATGATGGAGCCGTACAGTAAACTTAGCAAGTTTTCAAAAACTAAATCCCAAAGGGGGATTTTCTTTTTGAAAATAAAAAATCTGAAAGAAACACGTTGGTTATAGATTCCTTACCTTAGAATTACCCCCAGGCGTCAGACTGGATCCGGAAAGTTTTTTCGTCAGCAGTACCTCTGCGCGTCGGAAGGTGGCGTCGGTCGGCTCCGCGTCCGTCGTCGGCGTCGTGGTCGCCGGGATGACGTTGCGGCAGCTACTTAGACTTCGCCCTCGCGCGCTGACGTGAGTTCTTTCTTTTTCCGCGCCAGCCAGCGCAGATCCGGGAAGAGCGGTACCTCAGTAATTTTTTGACTAACTTTTTCTCGACTTTTGTCGACGTCTTTCTTCGAGTCTCCGACTCCGAAAAGGTGCATGAGGGATGCCCGGTTTCAAGGCCTGCAGTCCCTGTCATCGCATGATGTCTGTGACAGATCCGCACCGCGTGTGTCTTTTTTGCATGGAGCGCGACCACGACCCCAAGTCGTGCTCCGACTGTTGGTCGATGGCGCCGAAGGATTTGCGGGAGCGGTCCCGAAAGCTGCTTGAACATCGGCAGTCGGCTCTGCACCGTTTGAGCTCCCGGTCGAGAGGGAGGTCGAGGGACCGGTCGCGGAGCCACCACCATTCCGGGTCGAAATCATCGAAGTCTTCACACTCGGGGTCGGGTAAGTCGAAGCATAAGAAGAAGTCGAAGAAGCATCGTCGCTCTTCGACTTCTCCTCGTCGGTCGGCCGATCCGACGAGGCACGCGGGTGGTGCCCCTCCTGCGCGGGCCTGACGAGTCGACTCCGAGTTTCCCTCCCTTCCCGGGACCCAGAGCGACTCCCGCCCACCTTCGTATGTTCTATGAGGCGATGCATGCCATCTTTGGGCGGACCGACGCCGCCGGCGCACCTTCGGGCCCCGCAGACTCGGTTGGGGGGCCTAGATCTTCGCTGCTGACAGCCCCGGCACCGCAGGGCCCCCTTGGATCCAGGCCTGGATCCGGATCGGCGCTGGTTGACCTCGTTACTCCTCCACAGACGCCGCTTCCGACGGCACCACTACCGTGTCCGACGCCGGTCGGCCCCCCGGCTGGCGTCGAACCAGTCCTCCATCCCGACGTGGACACGGAGCCGGACCAGCGTCGCCTGATGCCGGATCCAGCGCCGGGTGGGGTTTTCATGCCCCTGTTCACTCCTGGGGCCCCTTTTCAACCACAGTGGCACCCAGAGGATTATGAGGAGGACTGGGCGGGGGCAGCTGACCCTTTAACTGACCAGTTGGACAGTGAACAGGACTGGAGAGAGGAACTGGGGGATGCCAGTGGTTTGGACACCTCCCCTGACCTTGGCATGTTATCTTCTACCGTGGCTACGGAGGAGGGAGCATCATACGCAGTGGTGTTGCGTAGGGCGGCCGAGGCTCTCAACCTCGAGCTTCCTACGGTGGCGGTCAGGACTAACCTCCTGACGGAGGTGCGTCAACTGGCTGCAAGCTCTTCGGAGCCCTTGCTGCCGTTCAATGAGGCCCTCACCGACGTCCTTTTGGGCACCTGGTCCAGGTCCAACACGGGGCTCCTGTGGACAGGATGATTGCCCGACGCCACCGCCCGGCTCCGGGCGACCCCACTTTCCTCTCCCAACACCCCACCCCGGAGAGCTTGGTTGTCCAAGCCTCCACTTCCAAAAGCGCATTCCCTACCGCTCCCCCGGAAAGGGAATCCAAGAAGCTGGACCACCTTGGGAAGAAGATCTTCTCTTCCGCCAGCTTAGGACTGCGGTCGGTAAACACCGCATGTCTCTTGGGCCGTTATTCCCACTCCGTGTGGGATACGGTGGCACAGGTGCTGCCTCAGTGTCTGGAGGAGGCCCGGGCAGTGCTCTCCCAGGCTGTGGCCGCCGGGAGGGATGCAGCAAAGTTTGCCATACATTGTGGGCTGGACACCGCCGACTCTCTGGGCAGGACCATTTCACCGTCGGTAGCGCTTCGTCGCTACACCTGGATGAGGTCGACTGGCTTTTCAGGGGATGTCCAGAACACCTTGATGGACATGCCCTTTGATGGCCGTCGCCTTTTTGGCGACAAGGCGGACAACGCTCTAGAGCATTTCAAGGACTCACGGGCTACGGCCAAGTCCTTGGGCCTCTCCACCCGCCCTGCGCAGTCTGCTTTTCGCCTCTTTCGTGGCTACGGAAGGGGTGCCCCGCTACGTCCCGCCCAGAGCCACAGGCCGCAGCAAGTTACCCAAACTTCGTGCGGCCAGGGACGTGGGAACAACCGTCGTGGTTCTGGGGTCCAGCGGGCGGGCCAGTCCACCAACCCCCCTCCGTAGCAGCCTCCAAACCCTCCTAGTCCGACCTTTCAGGCCCATCAAATGCCAGTGGGTGGCAGGATTCGCCATCACCTCCCCCACTGGCGCACCATCACGTCGGACAGGCGTGTTTTGCAATTAGTCCGAAGGGGCTACTCCCTCCCCTTCGAGACTACCCCTCCAGCCATGCCACCGAGATACCACCACATGTCGGGGATCATCTGGCCCTTCTCCAGCAGGAAGTTACGACTCTCTTGGCCAAGGGAGCCATCGAGCGCGTTCCTGTCCCAGAAGTAGGTCGTGGTTGTTACTCCCACTACTTTCTGGTCCCCAAGAAGGACAAGGGCCTCCGTCCTATCTTGGATCTCAGGGACGTCAACCGCTTCCTCCGGAAGGAGAAGTTCAAGATGTTGACGCTTGCTCAGGTCTTGTCTGCCCTCGACCCGCAAGACTGTATGGTAGCGTTGGACTTGCAGGACGCTTATTTTCACATCCCCGTCCTGCCGGCCCACCGGCATTACCTACGGTTCACGGTAGGCCACGAGCATTTTCAATTTACCGTGCTCCCCTCTGGCCTTACCAGCGGCCCTCGGGTGTTCACGAAAGTGATGGTGGTGGTCGCAGCTCATCTGCGCAGATCAGGGGTTTCAGTCTTCCCCTATCTCGACGACTGGCTGTTGAAGGCGGGCTCGCCCCAGGCAGTCGTCTCCCACCTCCAGACTACGGCCGACCTCCTGCATTCGCTGGGGTTCTCCATCAATGTGCCGAAGTCACACCTGATCCCCTCTCAGAAGCTCCTCTTCATCGGAGCGGTTCTGGACACAGCTCGGTTTCGGGTCTATCCTCCCGAGCAGCGAGTCCGGGATATTCAGGCTATGATTCCGATCTTTCAGCCTCTATCTTGGGTTTCGGTCAGAATGACTCTGAGGGTGCTGGGCCTCATGGCCTCCTGCATCCTGCTGGTCGATCATGCCATGTGGCATATGCGGGCTCTGCAGTGGGACCTGAAGTTCCAGTGGGCGCAGCATCAGGGGAATCTGTCCGATTGCATCCAGATCTCGGAGGGCACTGCACGTCAACTGCAGTGGTGGCTCACGAACCAGGATTGGGTCAATGGCAGATACCTCTCCCTTCCCCAACCAGACCACACTGTGGTGACGGATGCGTCCCTTCTGGGATGGGGTGACCACATGGGAGAGGCGGAGATCAGAGGCCTCTGGTCTCCGGCGGAGTCCGGACTCCACATCAACCTTCTGGAGCTCCGGGCGATTCGTCTTGCACTCAAGGCATTCCTTTCCTCTGTCCGGGGAAGAGTAGTGCAGGTGTTCACGGACAACACCACCGCCATGTGGTACTGCAACAAACAGGGCGGGGTGGGGTCATGGACCCTATGTCAAGAGGCCCTCCGCCTCTGGACATGGCTGGAACATCAGGGCATGTCCCTGGTGGTTCAACACCTGGCAGGTTCACTGAACGCCAGGGCGGATGAACTCAGCCGCAGGTGCATGATGGATCACGAATGGCGTCTCCACTCGGAGGTGGTGCAAGGTCTCTTTCAACAATGGGGAGAGCCTTGGTTAGATCTATTCGCCACCGAAGAGAACGCGCAATGTCAGCAATTCTGCGCGTTGGAATTTCCAAGGCGGCACTCGCTAGGCGACGCCTTTCGTCGTGAGTGGAGTTGTGGTCTGTTGTACGCCTTTCCGCCTATACCACTTCTGCCCAGAGTGCTGAAGAAGATCAGGCGTGACCGGGCCCAAGTGATTCTTGTGGCTCCGGATTGGGCACGAAGAGTCTGGTATCCCGAGCTGCTCAACATGGCCATCGATCCTCCGACCGGTCTGCCTCTTTGGGAGGATCTTCTGTCGCAGCAGCAGGGGACGGTTCTCCACCCGAACCTGTCCAGTCTCCACCTCCTTGCCTGGAGATTGAGCGGCGGCAGTTGACGTCTTTCGACCTGCCTCCCGAAGTCTGTGACGTAATCTTGGCAGCCAGGCGTCCCTCCACTAAGACGGTATACGCCTGCCGGTGGAACAAATTTGTGGCATGGTGCACAGCAAAGGCTGTGGATCCCCTTTCTGCCCCTCTTTCTGAAGTACTCTTGTTCCTTCTCTCTTTAGCCCAGCAGGGCTCTGCTCTGGACACTGTCAAGGGCTATCTGTCAGCCATCTCTGCTTTCCTTCGGCTGCCAGATTAGCCTTCTCTTTTCAAGTCCCCGGTAGATAACCGTTTCTTAAAAGGCTTAACACATCTTTTTCCTCCAATCCCCTTCGTTATGCCTCAGTGGGACTTGAATCTTGTCCTGACTTATTTAATGTGCGCTCCCTTTGAGTCGCTTCATAGCTGTCCCTTACGGCTCTTAACTCTCAAGACTGCTTTCCTGGTGGCCATCACTTCTGCTAGAAGGGTGAGTGAGCTCCAGGCCCTTTCTTCTAAACCTCCTTTCCTATCAGTTCATCCGGACAAGGTGGTTCTCCGAACCCGTCCATCATTCCTTCCTAAGGTGGTCACTGCCTTCCACATTGGGCAGACCATTACTTTGCCCACCTTCTTTCCGCCTCCGCATCCTTCGAAGGAGGAAGAGAGGCTCCACCGTCTGGACCCAAAACGTGTGCTCTCCTTCTATCTAGATTGCACCAAACAGTTCCGGGTGGATGATCAACTTTTGTTGGTTACGTGGGCGCAAAGAAGGAGTCGGGCCGTACACAAACGCACCATTTCTCGATGGGTCGTGTTGTGTATTAAGGCTTGTTACTCTCTGGCTAAAAGGAGCCTCCAGTCGGGCTACGCGCTCACTCCACCAGGGCGACGGCAGCCTCTACTGCCTTAGGAAGAGGAGTTCCTCTGAATGACATCTGTCAGGCGGCCACGTGGGCATCGCTGCACACGTTCACCAAACACTACTGTCTGGACAGCCAAGTCCGGAGAGACGGCTTCTTTGGCCGTTCTGTTCTCCAGGACTTTCTGGTGTGATCTTGGTTCGCAGACCCACCACCGGGGTTGGTATTGCTGGGGTATCTATTCTAGGGTAAGGAATCTATAACTAACGTGTTTTTCAGATGAACAAGTTACTTACCTTCGGTTACGATATATCTGTAAGAAACATTAGTTAGTTATAGATTCCTTACCGCCCCACCCATCCTCCCCGTTCTGCGAACTGATTGCTAGGGTTAAGGACATCCTTTCAGGGCCCTAGTTTTGTACACCAGTGGTCAGTGTCTTGCATGGCTCTGCGTTTCTGGCGCGGAAAGTTGTGTACAGAACTGACGTCAGCGTGCGAGGGTGGCGTCTAAGTAGCTGCCGCAACGTCATCCCGGCGACCACGACGCCGACGACTGACGCGGAGCCGACCGACGCCACCTTCCGACGCGCAGAGGTACTGCTGACGAAAAAACTTTCCGGATCCAGTCTGACGCCTGGGGGTAATTCTAAGGTAAGGAATCTATAACTAACTAATGTTTCTTACAGATATATCGTTACCGAAGGTAAGTAACTTGTTCAACAATGCCCCACTGGCCATGGGAGTTTTCTCACATTGCGAGAAGGGCATTGAGCACTATCAGTGCCCCTTACCACCAGGTTTTTTCTGGCAATAATAAGCATTGAAAACGGCTATATGTCCGGCCATCTAAACTAGGTGGGTGGACATATAACCAAGCTTCCGATGGGCCGTCAAGAAGTTTGACCACGGTGGAGACACCGTAGTCTCCACCTTTGTCAAACGATGATCCACCTTCATTTAAATCAGGCGGGCGGGTGGACTGCAGTCTTGGCGGGGAGGGAACACCGTTGCGACAGTTTCCACTCTGCCAAGAAATAAATTGGGCCCCAAATATTTAACAAGTCTCTACAAGCCCCTGCCAGCCAAGCTCTATTAATGAATATACAAACATATGTATGAAATGTGTTGATCGATAAAAAAGAGCACCCTGATTAAAAAAGTGCCCTACTGATGGTAGAAGGCACTATACAGGTGCTTATAACAAACCATAATTGCTCTCCTAGGGATAAAGATAAACAGCAAAATGCTATGACTGTCTATATAATAAGAGGACTTTTGTACTTACATTAGCTTACAAAAGGAGCAGAAAAACCATTGAGTAACATTAGAAGTCTCCTCTGCACATGAATGAAACTGTAGCACTAGTCTGTCACTACGTCCTACAGTTTACAATTGGCCAACTCTGACACATGGGTGTAGATATACGAATTTAGGAATTCAAGTACATTTCCAGTAATATGCATGGAAAGCTGCATTCCTTGCAAATTTCCAGGAGTACTGTTAAGAATACCATGTGACATTTTCCTGGCTTGCTTTTTCTCAAATATGGGGTTGTACACACAGTACAATTCTGCACTGTGAAAAGAAAGCCCACTGTGCAAATGCAAATTTTTTCATTTTCTTTTTTTTTTCTCCCATGTGGAAAGCATTTTGCCTCCTGGAGAAGCCCCTTCTCCCATACCCCACAAAGTCTTGGGTGTGCCATTCTTCTTCCCATCCTGGAAAGAGAGCTATTCCAGTCTCTTGCTGGAGCAAATCTCCATTTCCAGCTTGGTAATGGATCAAAGAAGAGTTTGTGAACGTCTGCAATGTCACAAGTTTGTGGGCATTCTGAAACTCTCAAGGCAAACCACACCTTCATCCAGCTACATGCCACTGCATGGCATTTCCTATTGTGTTATTATATACAGTTGTGGCATGTTTGCCTGTTGGGGATCCTTTTGTGGATACCTGACAGTCGTAGATGACTGAAAATAGCTTTCTCATTCAGGCCCAAAATTGTAGGTCTCACCTGAGACAGCACATGCATTGTCGCTTACTGGACATTTTCTTTACTTGCCTGAGACAGCTCATGCGCTGTCACTTGCAAGACATTTTGTTTACTAAAAGGAGCTTGGAGCCCACCCATTGCTTACCATTAGGTGGTTTCATTGTCACTCTTATTTGCTGCCTCCCAATTGGCCATAGAATGCTGGTTTCACTTCCTCTTCTTTTGTGTGGAGCATGGACCAAGTAATGATTGCTTCATTTTGATTAGTACCCTTCTGCTGTGATTGCGGTACTATTTTGTGTTTCTTCCTCCCCTGTCGCCATTGTTCATGTTGCTTCATTGAGCTTTTTTCTAACTTTTAGCCGTGCTGCATCGCCACACTGCTGTACAACATGGCTGAAAGAAATTGTCAAAGTCAAAAGCTCTTGCATAGGTGAGAGCTTTGGCTTTGCCAAAGCTTGTTTTTTAAAAGCTTTAGCTTTGGATGGACATTGGTTTTTATTAACTCTGATAATTCCTGTGTTGTCTGACCTCAGCTACCACTAGAGAATCAAAGAGGTGAAGAACGCCTTGACATCTATTGCGGTAGTAGTCGGTATCTGCGGTCAGTGTGCCGCTACATTAACTATTTTGCACATTGGTTTCTAGATTTTTACTGACTTGTGCAGAGTATGTGAGATATGTGAAAAGATGAAACATTTTGTTGACAGAAAACAATGGCCTACATTTTGTGTTTGCTAGTATTATAGTTTACACTGGAGGCCTAAAAGTCCCTATCCCATTTTCAATCAGTGCTCTCCTTCTGTAGTGGTACAGCTGAGCTAAAAATGATGGCTTAAAATATTATTCAGGAGAATTCACACTGGTTAAGATTGGTTCAAGTATTTCTATCCATAAATTCTTTGGTTTACTTTTTCCTACTGCAGATGTTACTCTTATCTCTGGAGTTGCTGCAAATCCGTCTGGAGTTAACACAATGTTGAGGTTCTATGGGTATCTGGAGTTACAGCCTGCCCTGTCCTCCCAGCTGTAACCACGCTGGAAGACCTACACCTGAAAACCTGCTGTGCCAGTCTGCTGAGGAGGTTCCCGAAGACCAAGACACCTGGCCGCACGAGAAGCCAGTCACCATTCCAGACCAGGACATGCTGCTCATTATGTCCCAGTAACCATGAATGGTACACATAAGTGGAACACGAGCAACAAAGAAGGAGTGGATACAGTGATGAGGCGATAATAGACAACTAACTGTAGGTGAGCAATTCTGGAATAGAAATTGTAATTGGCAAGTGTGCACCCTTGCACCAGCAAGATAAGTTTATTTATATGTGTTTATTTATTTATTTGCACATTTATTTATTTTTGTTTATAGAATTCATAGATCTCACTGCTACCTGGCACAATAGAAAAAGCTGGTCATCTAGATGAGGTAGAGGGCAGATATTGGCAGTGATTAGTCAAGTCTTGAGTTGTTTCTTAAAGAGTAATAAATAATGAAGGCGTCAAGCGAAATTCAGCGGCCATAGAATTCTGATTATTTGCAGCAATAAAGAAGACGGCCCTTCCTCCAATCTGCATGAATTTGAAGCGAGTTGTTGAATAAGATGCAGACAAGATGATCTGAATGAACGAGTGACTGTGTCCAGCTCACAGATGCATAAGAGAGCAAGGTTGGACACGGCTTTGTGCGCCATGCATAGTGCCTTATAGTGCCTTGAAGATCAATTCCTTCCTGGCGGAGCCAGAGTAGAGAAGGCAGTCGAGCAGATACTAATTGTGTGGGTGGAATATTATCAATTTAGCGAGCTGCTGCATTGTGGACTGTCTGCCCTGGAAGAACCCAACCCTGCACCACAGTCTCATTCCTGTGACAGTCCAGCTCGTTGCAGGGGCCACCTGGTGAACCATGAGGGAGCTTGGAGCTACTTGATGCTACTTATTGGTCGGTGAGATGTTGAAGGCCTAAAGCCAGTGGCTACAGAGAACTATAAGCTAGTGACTTACCTGGTCTCAGAGGTATCTCAAACTTCTCTGATCTCTGTAGCCTCAATCCCAATCGCGAAGGGTACTTGAGGCTTGTAGGTATTCACCAATGAAATGATTCCTGACCAATCTTGACATTTGCCTTGCCAGCCAAGCTCCTGTGATTCGAGGAACCAAGGGCACTGTAAAGTTCTCAGCATGACCAAACAATTCCGAGATACAGGCTTCTGAAACATGACAGGTACCTTAGACTCGGATAACAAGATCTCTGTACCATGGAGCACGAAGAACAGTCAACTGTGATGGGTGTTACTGTCCCCTTATGTTTAATTAGTAGCCCCAATGGACAACTGGGAGCCAAGGCATTGGAGCACTGATAGACAATGTGAAACTTTGACTGCAACCAGCCGCCAAATCCAAGTTATCATCCAACATTGGCCCTTTCCTGTTGAATGGACTTTTGATGGACGTCTGTCCCAAAGATGCAGAAGCCAAACTTGCTAACCTAATTATCCCCTTTCCGACTATAGAACTATGTCTGTCTGGCACCTAAAGACACTTTGTAATCCTTTATTGACTCTCGGGTAGTAAATGGCTTCCCTCATACTTCATATGCAAGGCTAAACCTTTGGATCCTGGGTGATGACATGCAGTAAATTCCAATACATACAGAACATGGGGCAGAAAGCACCAAATTCTGAATGTAATTCCTAATTTTCATGAGGAAAACTTAGAACTGGAGGCATTTACGGTGCTCGATAAGTATCTCCTTCATCTTCAGTGTCTTCATTTATCAGGTGTGGTTACTACCTCACCGTCATCTGGCCCACTCGTAACCATGGGCTAGGTAGCAACCATCATCTTGTCTATATAAAGTCATGATACTTAAAAACTGTTTAGTATTGTAATTGTAATTGCATTTATATAGCGCTTACTACCCCTGACGAAGCGTTGAATCGCTTTTTTGGCGAGTAGCATGCTACTCCGGAACCCATAAAGGATTAGTGGTGAATTATTATAGTGAAATATGAAAGTAATTTGAGTGGTGGATATGTTAGTCAGTTATTTAGATTGAGAAGGATAGCGGAAGTTTAGAAGAGGGAAAAAGGTTTGCATTTATATAGCGCTTGCTACCCCTGATTAGGTGTTGAAGTGCTTTTTTATCGAGTAGTACGCTACTCCGGAACCCATAAAAGATTAGTGGTGACTTAGTATAGTGAAATATGAAATTAATTTGAGAGGTGGACGTGTTAGTCTGTTATTTGGATTGGAAAGGATAGTGGAGGGATAGAAGAGGGAAGGATTTAGACATTTTTTTATTTGTTTTGGAGGTCATAGCAGTAGCAGGAGGCTTAGGATAAGAATAAGGGATGTGGAGGGAAAAGAGTCAGATGTAAGGGTGTAGAAAGGCTTGTTTTGGGGGATCGGAATAGTGAAAGAGGTATGAGATGATGCAAGGAGGGGTAAAGTAGGGAAGAGTCTAGAAAGGGTTATTTTGGGGATCATAGTGGTATGGGATTTGGGATGAATGAGAGAGTGGAGGTAGAGGATATATTGATAGAGATATAGGGTGAGACATAGGGTAGTGCATTGGAAAGAGTAGTAGAAAGAGGTTTGAGATGAGTCAGAGAGTTGAGGTAGAGGATATATTGAGAGAGGTATAGGGTGAGAAATAGGGTAGTGCATTGGATATGCTGAATTAGAACAAAAGTAATAAATATACAGATCCATAAGTACATGGAAGGTATATAGATGCATAAAGAAAGTAAGTATATGTAGATTAAAGATGCAATAAATAAACTCCGGCTTTCAAGTGTTGTACTTAAAATTACTTTTATTTGTTTATGTATATATATATTTTTTTTGTGTGTAATTCAATAGTGAAGCAAGTGTAGATAAATAGTTATGATAAAAGATTTACTTATTTATGCAGTCACTTATATACATGTTAAAAACATAAAATAATGTAACTATCAGTAATATGTACATTTGTTTAGCAGAACTAATGAATGTCTATATATTTCTTTTTAGTGCCACTCTAGAGAGGAGGTCCCTTTGTTGAATGTGTTTGGTGATTTTATTCCTGATGAAGAGCAGTCCTGTTCCATGTATTGCTTTGTGGGTGATACAAAGCAGCTTGAACATGGATCTTCTGGCAATCGGTAACCAATGTAGGGCTTTCAAGGCAGGAGAGATGTGGTCTTGCAGTTTTTTCTGTAAGAGTAATCTGGCAGCCGAGTTCTGAATCCATTGTAGTCTTTTCATGGTGTTAAAGGTGATCCGTGGTAGAGGCTATTGCGTAATCGAGTTTGAACAGAACAAGGGTGATGGTAGCTTGAACCTTGTGTGGAAATCCCAAATGGGGGAAGATTCGTCACAGAGTTTTTATAGTAGCAAAGCTTGATCTTGTTAGTTTGTCCACTTGGGCATTCATCTATAGCTTGGAGTCCATGGTCATTCCGAGGTTTCTTACTTCCTTCGATACTTTAGGTGGTGTTCCCAGATCATCGGGCCAGGCGGCGAGTGGGTCATAATGTTTCCAATCGCCACATGTGAGTATTTCTGTTTTGGAAGCATTCAATTTGAGATGGCTCCATATCATTCATTGATCACCGGCTCTGAGACAACTGAAAATTGTCGAGTTTCCAATCTCTTTGGGGCATTCCAGTTGAAGGAGTATTTGAGTGTCATCTGCATAGTGATAGCACGTGAGGTGAAATTGATTGATCAGTGCTGGTAATGACTTCATGTAGTGTCATTCATAGCTATTGTTGGGCACTTCTGGTTTTCCACTATTTTTCTAAAGGTGTGTAAAAGATATTCATTTTCAAAGTGATATCGCTGAAGGGCATTAGATCTGACTAACCCTTGGCTAAGTGGGTTCTTTACTAAGGTTTTCCAAAGACGCGTCCATGGCACACACCTTTGTGCCGATTTACTTACCATTAAAAAGCCTGCTGTCTCAGCACAAAATTGCTCAGTGCCTAGGCTGAAGAGAGATTTGGCTAACCAATGTAACAACCAAAGCAAGGAGACAAGACCGTACCAGCACTGTTACCACCCCTGCTCCCCACTGAACAAAGGACCTAGACAAAAAGCCTGGCAATGCCCATCTGCCATGTTGAATTTCTAATCTCTTGTGGTACAACGTTAATATGCTTCAATAGGGCAGGGCCCTTACTAACAAAAATTGATTTTTAATGGTGACTGCAGCCCTCAGGATTCTAACACTGAACTTCAAAAACAATAACTTGTTTTCTGTGTAGCGCTAAGTACCACAGTTTGGCCCTCTGTATGGGTTGGATCCCACTATGTCCCACTCCTAAAGAGGCCATTTCTTGGATGGCCCCTTTAAGTTTGGAAATTGCACTTTATAAATCTGGAAATTCCCCTCCCTTTTTTCCATCTTTCTGTCCCCCCATGTCTTCTTTCTTTTCCATCCCCCCATAAGTTTAAATGATATTATTTATCTTTATGAAATATGTTTTTATCATTGTATCAAAGCTTCTTTTGTTATCAAATAAAATTCTTTTAAAACTTTAAAAAAAAAAAATCTGGAAATCGCTTCAGTTGATTTCAAAACATCTTTGAGTAAAAAAGAGATCAGTTTCATGCCTAACTTATACAAATCAGATTCACAAACAGCCATGAATGTAAAACACTACACACACACATACACCCGGAACATTAGTTGAGGTTATGTGCACTGATGAGTTACTACCATTGTCCTTTATTCTGTAGATATGTTAAAAGGGATACCACCTTTTTATTACATGAGAAGGGTACCTGTTCCTTGCTTCCATTAATTTAGTCTGGTTTGGCGTGCAGCTGTCTAGCATGACCTGCGATTACCAGTTCGTTTAAAATTTACAAATAGTAGACTTCAACGCCACCACATGACTATATATATATTCACCAAACTCCTTCTCCACGTGTCAGTTTCCCTGGGCACAAAGAAAGAGCGCGGACCTCGTCAATCTTCAATATGCAATGTTTATTTGTGCTCCCCAAACAATGCTGCTGCCATGACGCGTTTCGTCCCTCTAGGGGACTTGATCACATGACGCGCTGGTAGTTTAGGCAATTATTTAAATACTGTTTGCAACGTTATCATGTGACACCTTTCTTAAAGTGCACGGTGCTCATAAATAAATTAATAAAGTTTAACATATCCAAACTAACAAAATTGACAATATAATTCCTGCATAAATGCTGTTTGCACCGATTTGTTTCTTAAATACATATATATATATAAATATATAAATACATATAAAATTCGATAAATATATAAATGTTACATTGAATATCGGTTTTAAAACATGTTTTAGTTATGACTCAAATGTTAATGGAGCCTAGTACTATTTAATAGTATCATCTTCCCCTCATGTATATGATATAAATTGTCATTGTCTATGTTTGGTTATTTTAAAAATAAATAAAACGTGTTTGCTACCCTAACGTGCTGTCTGCCTTAAACTATCTATTATAACCTAAGTAAGTGAAAGAGAATAAAAAAAGTGAATAAAAAAGTTTAAAACCTGAAATGTACTAAAAATCCTATTTAAGCGGTCTGGACAAGATGTTAAATTAAAATATTAAGGGGAACACTGGTTGATTTAATCTATAGTTCCTTTAAAGTTTTTTACTGATATCCTGTATTAGACACATCATGAAAAAAGGGGGGGGGGGTTTGGGGGGGAGGAGAGAACCCGAGTATCAATGTCTGATTCATTTACTCTACAGATGTTCAAAGATGGTTGCTGTATTTAAAAAAATCATTTAGTAATAAACTTTAAATTTGAATTTTTTACTCTTGAATTTTTTACTCGGAGAAGGTTGGTTAGATCTGACACACTACCTGCCTCATTTGTCTAAACTTGTGAATTCAGAAAATAAGACTGGCATGGAGTTCCTCAGTGGCGTTCAATCCATTTGGCTGTTTAGTATCGAGATTTAAGATGTATTGCATCTCTAATTTGCGGAGGGCTTTCTCACGATCGCCCCCTCTTTTGTTGATTGGAATACAGTCAATTAAATAATATTTGAGTTCTTTAGGATTGCCTTCATTTTTTTCACTAAAATGGCGTGCCACTGGGTATGTGGTGTCTTTATTTTTAATTGCTCGTATATGCTGGAGTACCCTTTTATGACCCTGTAAAATAGTACTACCAACATATTTTAATTTGCATGGGCACTCCAGCACATACACCACATAGTCAGTTTTGCAATTGAGCACTTTGTCTATCCTCCTCTCAATATCTCCAAAAGGAGCCTTATAGCTCGTCATGTTGACCCCATGTTGGCATGCTTTACAGGTTTTACACTTGTAAAAGCCAAATCTTTGAGACAACCATGTATTTTTGTTCACTGGGCCAAATGGATCATTTTTTACTAAGGCATCCTTCATGGATCTGCCCCTACGATAAGTTATGGCAGGCCTTTTCGGGGCTGTGGGGCCAATTATCGGGTCCTGTTTAATTAGGTACCAGTTTTTCTTTATGATTTTTCTTACAGCAACCTCTTGCTGATTGTATTTTAAAATGAACCCAAAACTGCTGGTTTCTTTGGTTTTTTCCATCTTTGATTTAGTTTTAAGAAGCATTGCCCTCGATTCTTGATTACTTTTTTTAAGAGCTGCCTCTAGACATTTTTGACTATATCCCCTCTCTCTGAATCTTTTGATGCACTCATTTTGAGCTAATTGGAGGTCCCTATCATTGCTGCAGATACGTTTAAGCCTCAGTAGTTCACCGTAGGGTATACTTTTTACCAGGTGTCCTGGATGGGCACTACTGGCATGTAATACGGCGTTGCCAGCTGTTGGCTTCCTGTGGAGTCTCGTTTCAATTTTATTATGTTTGACATAAACTTCCATGTCTAAAAAGGTCACCATATTATTACTGATACAGGCAGTAAAATTCAAATTGAGATGATTCTTATTGATTCTTGCTATAAAACTTTCAGCTTGTTCCTGGGTGCCTTGCCACACCAGGAAGAGATCATCTATAAATCTCCACCACTCCCTTACATGTTGAACCATGGAATCTCTGTGTTCGACCATGAGGACCAGCTCCTCCCACCAGCCCATGTGAAGACATGCATAGCTGGGGGAGAAGCTGGCCCCCATGGCGACACCTCTGGCTTGTTGGTAATAGGCATTCTGAAACATGAAAATGTTATTAGTCAAACAACACTCCACCATATTTAATAGCATATTGGTATGATCCGCATATTCAGGCCCTCTGCGTGTTAAATAATACTGAATTGCTCTTAGGCCATCTTTGTGCCTGATAGAAGTATAGAGAGAGGTCACATCAAGAGTGATAAGCAAGTAATCATTATTCCACTTGAAATTCTGCATTTTTTGTAAAAAGTCCCCAGTGTCTCTAATGTATGATGCCAAATTTTGTACATATTCCTGGAGAAAATAGTCAATGTAGATTGATGTTGTTTCAAAGATGCTATTTCTCGCCGAAATGATTGGCCTACCCGGTGGATTTTTGGCATCCTTGTGAATTTTGGGGATGAAGTATAAAATAGGTGTTGTAGGATTGTCATTTCTTAAATATTTGTATTCCTCCATTGAAATTAACCCCGTATTTCTCCAGGCAGCTAGTTTGATGTTGTAACTTCCATACATTGTAGTTAATGCTTGTTTGTTGCTGCGACAATAACAAGTATTGTCGTTAAGTTGGTTCATTGCTTCTTTAACATAATGACCTTTTTTCCATAGAACCACGTTACCACCTTTATCAGCACTTCTGATGACTATCTCATTATTGTTAGTCAGTTTTGTCATTAGATCATGATATTGAATCTCCTTTATATTTTTCTTGGTTTTAATATTGTGTTTCAATTTGTTAATGCCTTGGAGTTTATGATTGAGATTTTTCAAATCACTGATAACTTGCTCTTAAAAGGCATCTATTGAGTCTTTAGGCATCATCGGATAAAAGGTTGAGGGTGGTTTAAATGGTGTGAGGCCTGCTTGATACGTAGGAGTAGGTGACTTGCTTTTTGCCTGGTAAGTAATCATTGCCATCCTCATCCAGTAATCCCTGTAGTACTTCCATCAATTGCCCCTCTGTGTCATTTTGACTTTCATGTATCATGGCATCACATTGGGTTAGATCACTTATACCGCCAATGTCCTTATTAACTGAATCATGTTGGATTTTCTTTTTGTGTTTAAAATATTTTTGCAGTTTTAATTTTCTCACACCTTTGTATATATCAACTCGGTTTGCCGCATAATTAAAGGTACTCTCAGGACAGTAGGAAAGCCCAAGGGCCAGTAGTTGTTCTTCCGCTTTGTTTAATATTGTATCCGTTAAATTAATCACTGTTTTGGATTCACATTCTGGCTCAGAAGCATTTTGCGTTACTTCCTCCACTGTTGGTATTGTTGGCGTTTTGGCTGACTTCTCTTGTTTTCCTTTTTTTGCCTTGCGCCTTTCCCTGCGCTTTCTGCTCCTGCTGATTCTTGGTTGCCCGGCTGGTTGCTCTGCTGTTTTCTCGGGCGTAGGGACTGGAGGCGTTCTTTGCATAAAAAATCAACCTCCTCTGTTAGGGAGAATCGACGTGTTGATTGCTGCCTTAATTTGCGGCGTGCATCTCCCTCTGATTCACTGTCAACTGCTGAGCTCGCATCAGATGCTGAGGTTAATTCAGATTGTAAATTATTGGCTGTTACCTCAGTGGAGTTATGTTGCCGTGAGCCCGCTTTGTCTGCTTTCATGTTGTCAAATTTCCTAGCGAACGTGAATATGCGGCCACATTCATAATCACACCTATCGCGGTGAAACTTGTAGGCTTTCCGTTCCCTTATCGTGTCTTTCTCTTTTTTTAATCTTTTTTTCATTTCATTTCTAATTTTTTCTAGTTCATCAGTTTGCCCCATTTCATCTAACTCCTTGTTTAACTTATCAATCTCCACTGATAGACGAGCACAGTCTTTTTCAGCATACTTTACCAAGATGCACAGTAATCTCCTTGACGAATCTAGATTAGTCTCAGCCCATTCTTTCATCATGTCACGATCTGAACATTAGTTGAGGTTATGTGCACTGATGAGTTACTACCATTGTCCTTTTTTCTGTAGATATGTTAAAAGGATACCACCTTTTTATTACATGAGAAGGGTACCTGTTCCTTGCTTCCATTAATTTAGTCTGGTTTGGCGTGCAGCTGTCTAGCATGACCTGCGGTTACCAGTTCGTTTAAAATTTACAAATAGTAGACTTCAACGCCACCACATGACTATATATGAGGAAAACTCGATTGCACTTCATCAGGAAAAAACGAGCGTGGTCCCAGCAGTATGTGCAATTTCTTTACTTTATTGCCACCTTGTCCGCCATGACGCGTTTCGGACGGAAAACGGCCTTGATCACATGACACGTCCTCAGACAGTGCTACCGCTTTTAAAGTGCTAGTGCAATAAATTATATCATAGACATAGAAGACATTTCATATACAAAAATTAAAAGCATAAATGCTAATTAACACTTGAACATTCCTAAGACCATACTTATAATTGTTTAAAACCATATTCATAAAAATATCCATGGTTAAATCCCAATTCATATAATAACGGTACTTTAAAATCATATCATAATAGACCATGATTCTAAAATAAAAACATCATTATTTGTCATGTCTATGTATAATAAAATAACATTGTAACTATCCCAAAATATTCCTATCGTGAACCACCATATTAACTGTGTATTCCGTCACTTACAATTTTAGTTGTCACAACTTAAAATGATGCAACTGGATAGCTGGTTTTCAAATATGAACTCATTGATCAATACATAGGTGACTATGCTACCCCTATGTTGATACCACATATCATGCCATCTCATCTAAAATAGTATTGTGCAAAAAACGCATTTGTATTTTTCCTAAAGTGACGATGTGCTTACCAAAGTGCCTAAAGTGAATATTAAAATGCATATGCTAAAATGATTTTATTGTATCCGTTGCTCACTATTTTGAACACAATAATAAATAATAAATATAGCTGCAAATTCCTGTAGGAAATTCTTTTAAACAGTTATCTATTATTGATAACATATACTCAATCTTTCTTTAACCCTCAAATATCTGACCTTATAATTTGCAAGATTCATCTAGGTTAAAGAAAATAAGGTGCTAATGATTAACAAGTGCAAATTGATGAAGGACATATCATACATTATCTAATCCACAGTTGATCCCATAATAGATTCATAAATAATTCATATATTATAAAATATATATAATATATATATATAAAAACATTGCAAAAAAACCACTGAAACATGACACATTAATTTCTAATTCATAAATGCATGGTATAGAGGAAACAATCGTTTTTAGGTCGAGCCTGGGCATGCGCTGCTCTGCGGCATGCTGTATTGGAGTATGGAATAGTAGCCCCGCCCACTCTGCTCATATTTGTCATTGGCTTATGTCATTGCCCTTCGGGAATGCTGGCTTCTAATTCGCTAATAGGCTTGGAAGTCCCTCCTTAGTACCGCCTTGTCTTCGTTTGTAACCTCCCATGAAGACTGGCCCTTTTACTTTGGTTGTTACACCGTAGGTCTTTTTTAGTCTGTAAGCACTATTTTCTTTAATGAGTTTCTCCTACTGCAGGCACGACATACTTTCCTGCAATATTCAGCACTCCATGCGTGCGTTCGTTTTCGGAGCAGCCCGGGACAATGGCAGCCGCTTCTTTAAATAGGTCTTGCATTTACAAGAGTTTGAGCTATTGGCATTGTAAATGACAATGCCATTTATTTAAGTGTTAATTAGCAAAACAGATAAATAAAAGGCATTGTCATTTACAATGCCAATAGCTTAAACTCTTGCAAATGCGAGACCGATTGCATTGCAAATGCTTGTTTGTTTTATTTCCGCGGCAGGCGTTTTAAACATATTGTAGTTCCCCATACATATTGACTTTGCCAATGCTTGATTTTCGTTGCTTCCTTAACGATTCCACTGTGTAAAGATGTCCCTTCTTCAGACACATGCCAGCAGCAAGGATATTTGCAGTGTGTTTTAGCAAACATTTAATCACCCCAATGATTATTAATTTTTCTTAATATGCTTTTGGCGTACCTGTATGACTAGATATGTATTTACTTTATTTTTCTGATTTTTATTTGGTGACTCGTGGGTCGTGGTAGCATTTCTAATAGAACTGTTGTATAGGTTGAACTATCGGGAGTTATCAGGTCAATTGGAGTTTGGGTTCTTGCATAAGGAGCCGGAGATGAGAGAAGGATGTGTGGTTGATTAAACATCGGTTAGAGTGCGTACATATATTGTATGCATTAAGCAAGGTGCAGTAGGGCTGGAGGTTTGCCGAATGAGGGGGGGGGGGGGCACACTGTGGAGGCCTTTATCTGATAGCATTGTCCTGTCATATTTTGTACAAAAACACATTAAATTAACACGTATAAAAACCTGTCATACTGCGGGGCGGGGGCTTCCCGCCGACGGGGCAGTGCTTCATTATTTTGGGGCGCCCCCGTCGAAGGACGGGAGTTCGTTATTTTGGGGCGCGGGCATGGCGGAAGTGTGGGACCTAGGTCCTGTTGGGTAAAGTGACCACAGTGCCCGGCCCTGGCGGGGGTCTTCCGCTCTTGCACAGTCAGGCCGCAGGGCCCTGGCGGATCTTCCTGGGGTCCCGGCCCCCGGTGGAGAGGAGGACAGATGGTGTGAGAGGAGGGGCGGGCTGCGGCACTGCTCAGACCCAGGGCTCCGTCCGATAACACGAGCGGTTTCCTCAGAGATGCTATCGCCGCTCCACGCGCCGCCGACGTGTGAAATACAGTTCACGAATCACCGAGCGGGATACGTGTTTGTGACACGCACACTTCCCTGAGAAAGCGACCCTTTGCTGGTGCACTTGTTTACCTTCGTGTGGTGTGCTGCGTGCTCTGCCAACACGCTCCCGTGAATGTGTGTGGCAGTGTCTGTTGCTGCTCGATAGTGTGCTTTTACGGGTGTCTTGTTTGTCTGTGGCTGTTTATCTCTGCCTGACTAGTTCCACGTATCTTTGTAAATGCGAGTATGTAGCTGCTCTCTGTGTGTGTGTACCAGCTTCTGATTGTAGTTGCATGTCTGCGTTTTAGGTGCTTATATCTGGGTGAGTAGCATAGGGTGTTTGCTTCTTGTGGTTGCTTGTGCCTGTAGCTATTGATGTTTGTAGCTGTCGTTGTGTATCTGCAGATGTTTGTACCTACTGTTGATAGTGTCTGTGTAACAGGTTATGTTACTGGATGTTTGTATACTACCCCCACTTCCTTCTCCAGACCTCACTTACTGAGCATTCGCTCCCACGCCCGAAGACATTTACCCAAGCTTAATAAAACAAGTTCCCACCCCAAAAATGACTTCCTACAAGAGTAGAAGCCATCAATTTCCACTTCCTGTTTCATTTTTCTGTTGGATGCAGGTAGTATCCAGGCTCAAAGTAAGTGGCGGGATCTGCTCTTGTGATTCAGGGTCATTTAGTGAATGCAACATTCACACTATTGTGGGCGCTATCTCTTAGATAATCTGCATGATAGTCATAGTACTCATAGTGCCCAGATGCGGGGTCGGGGATGGTGTTGTCCTCAAGAACAGATGAGGAATTATGTCCCTAAAGACAATATTCAAAATAGCATTTCAAAATACGGCCAATAATGGACTAACTCAAAAAGTGAGTTCAAGATCATTAATTTATAAAACCATGAAGGTTTATTGAAATATTAAGGTGCAATAGAGAAGAAATAAAAATAGCAGCATTCAAAAAAAATAATTGAAAGAAAATAGAAATCAATTGCCATAAAGGCTCTTGGGCTTCAAAATAAATATGCATAACACAAACTCTGCATAATAAAAAATAAAAAAAATGCAGCAAATTGACCGAGATTCTGGCAGCATGTCTAGTAGAGACCCAAAAAGATCTGGCTCACCCCCAAAATTGAGGGTTTATGTAGTAAACTGTTTCACCTTAGAAAATGAAAAAAACTGCACTGTCAGCATGGTGCGAGCAAAAGTAACATTATGTCAATGAATCCTATTTCAGCATTATAAAACATCATATAAACCTACCATCCTAACACTATCCCACTACATTAAAATTGACTCGCACCTTCAGACCTAATGTCATTTGGAGATGTTAGAACAAACTAGTTACATGAACAATAAAAGAGTCTTGAATGAATGCAACACAGTGTGCAAGCTGGAAGAGCCATGCAAAGTCTCTAAAGGCTTCCTCCAGAGAGTTCTTCGAGAACAACATATTATTACAATACAAACAGTGCACAATGGAGTTGAGGCTTAGATAGCACTAGGCTATAAAAACTGTCCTACACATCATAGCTTTTTCATTTCAATTGCAAATAAATCATATTATTAAGCATATATTTCTGATTAAAGAAAACTCCAACACTCTCAGCTCAGCTAGAGACCCCTGTAACAAAATCGGTGGATGATAGGAAATTGATGGTTTCAGTTGGACCTCGTTTCAGAGGAAAGTATTTTGCATCCCGGAGGGCGTTTGGTCCTGCTTCCCAGTCACAATTTAGAAATTAGCCTATTTGAGGGAGGGGACGAGGCCGGGCAGTCCCTTTAGCTGAAAAGTCCTGTTCGTAGCCGGCTGGATTGTCAGTCCGGCTCTGCCCCCTCCCAATTCATGACTCTGAGGAGCTGCAGCTTCTTCCTTCTGTAGGAGGAAGATTGACCCCTTTTTTCGAGAATTGGAGGGCCATGGTGACTGATCAATGGGTGCTTCAGATCATTCAGCTAAATTACTGCATAGACTTTCAAGATCTTCCAGGAAACTGTTTCTGTCCAACTTCTCTGCCCAGAAATTTGCAGAAACGCTGGCTATTGGTAGCAGAGGTGCAAAAGCTGGTAAACAAGACAGCAGTGATTCCGGTCCCAACTTCCCACAGAGGAAAGGGTTTCTGTTTGATTTTGTTTTTGGTCCAGATTCAACATGCGAGGACAGGCCACTACTGATTTACAAGAACTGAATGCTTATATACCATACGTATTCCAAACAAATGGAGAGTTACCGCTCAGACCAAGGGGAAAGGTTGTTTAGACCAAATTTATAACTGTTCTCCTTAGTAAACATTAAAACATACCATCAGCAATATTGCCACAACCATTAGTCTCACACTATTCACATGCATAATCTCATACTCCAAAATATGGCAAAAGTGAATCTAGTGAATCTTAGAAAAATATATATGGCTTTAATCCCACAATGTATTTAAAATACTTAAAATCACATACAAATATAGGAAAACACATATACCACATGTCACAAAAAACAAGGAAGATTCTTCTAAAACAAATTAATCTGTCTTCAAGCATATACACCTCTCCTCTATGTATCACTGAACGTCCATGATTTTTAATAAATGTCATATAAGGAAACATTGATTTATCACATTGTGGGATTAAAGCCACATATTTTTCTAAGTTTTGGGGTATTTAAATTTTTTATATTTTTGAGTATGGGATTATGCATTTGAATGGTGTGAGATTGAATGGGTGTGGCCGTATTGTAGGTGGTATGTTTTAATGTTTACTAAGGGGAGGATTTATAAATTTGGTCATATCCCACACATGGCATTCAAAATTATGTTTCTGCAGATAGTCTTACACTACATAAGAGTGGAAGATTTGGATCTTCCAGACGCATATTTGCCCGTTCCGATCCACAGAGCTTCTCTGAAGATACTGAAATTCTGCCTAGATGACAGGCACTATCAGTTTCAAGTCCTCCCTTTTGGACTGACCACCTCATCAAGGGTTTTCACCAAGGTATTGAGCCACCGGTAGGGGTAGTGCATGCAAGAGGGACTCATGTCTTTCCTTATTTAGATGTTTGGCTGATTTCTTTGCTCCTCTTCTTTTAATGCTGGGCAATAAGCAGGTGGGGTGCGTGACCTGCTGGCGGAGGACGGATTTTTGATAAAGCACAAAAAGTCACAGTGATGCCATCCCAGGAGTTGCACTTCATAGACGCTCACTTCAGGATGCATCTGGGACATGTATTTCTTCCAGATGCAAGGAAGGAGAAGCTAATGTCTTCATTGTCCTCTCTCTTAGCCATGTAAGTACTAACATCACAGCACTGGTTGAGGATACAGGGGCTTATGGCCTCAACAGTGGTTATCCTTCACTGGGCCAGGTTGCATCTATACCCATTGGTGAATCACCTTCTGGAGAGTTGGGACCTACAGTTGGAACAATACGAGGACGTGGTCCTGGTAACTCCAACGTTTGCCAGTCTCTCCATTGGTAGCAGGAAAGGAGTAATTTTGACAAAGTTTCCCCTCTAGAGAAAGTCCCTCTCAAGATTTTCAGATGCAGAAGGGATGAGGGGGACGACTGCAGGTGTGGAGTCATACAGAGGGACCCAAGAGCAGAAGTTTGTTCGAATTGGAAGGAATTGAAGGCAGTGCACATGGGCCTGTTGCATTTCCACCAGTGGTTGGAGGCTGTACAATGTCTAGATAAAAATGGATAGCAGACTGGTCCTGGCGTATATCAAACATCAGAAGGGTGGACCATGTTTCTTTGAGCCAGGGAAATCTGTATGACAACATTCTCCTCTCTTTGATTGCAATGTTTCTTCTGGGGAGAGAGACCGGACCTGTGGACCATCTAAGCAGGGTCTTCCCCTCCTCTGAATCACTGACTCTGAATCAGGAGGTTTTTCTCAAGATAATTCAAATATTTGGGATGCCAATGGTGGATCTGTTCACATTAAGGGAGAATGCTCGCCTTCCTCAATTAGGCGCTCAGAATCTCCCTCCGGAGGCCTGGAGGGTGGATGCACTATACTTTCAATGGTCAGAGGAACTGATGTATGCCTTTCTGCATATCCCACTAATTCTGAGTATCTTACAGAAGGTCCAATAGGATCAAGCAAAGGTTATGTCTGTTGTCCAGGGTAGCAATGTCAACCTTGGTTTCCTCCTCTCTCCCACGTAACAGTGCAAGATCAATGGACTCTACCACTGTCACCATATCCCTTGACTGTCTCCTATCTTCCTCAGGGATCAGTAGTCCACCTGCAATTGAGAGTAAGGCTTTTGCAACGCTGAATTAGCAGGAGATGGGTTGTTAATAGGATGTGGCGGGGTTTAAACAGTAGGTGTCGCTTCTTGACCCTGAAAGCGTATTACAGGCACTTGAGAGGTTTTGAGAAGTGGTGCAAGACTTAAAATATGCACCTTGCTCAACAGGTCATTCTGCTAGCCTTGATTTTGTTGAAGGATGGATTTCTGTGGGGATTCTCAGTGTCCGCCCTACGATCCCAGTGGGCAGCAATCAGAGCATTTAGGAGTCTGCAGTTAGAAGCATTGGATTCTTTAGTGGCAAGATTGCTGGAGACCAGTAATTCATACCCCAGTTCCCAGCATGGGATCTTCCAGTAATGCTTCAATCACTTCAGAAGTCGCCTTTAGAGCATTTGAGTTTAGCAGTTTGAAAGAATTTATCTTATAAAGGTTTGTTTCAGATGGCAATTTCCTCAGGCAGGAGGATATAGGAATTGGGATCTCTTTTGAGTTTTTATCCATTTTTGAACACCTACCCAGACAAGGTAGTGTTATGCGGTGCCCTGATTTTGTGCCAAAAATCCCTTTAGTTTTCATTGTACTTCTGATTTGGTTTTACTGGTATATGACCTGAGCTCTCCCTCCCAGGAAGAGGAATTGTTCCATACATTAGGCATTTGTAGGGCACTTGAGATTTATTTAACATCAAAACCTTTTAGAAAAAATTATTCATTTATAGTTGAACATTTATAGCTTCTGTGCAAGGTCTTAAACCTTCTTCAGTGACGCTACAAAGATGGCTGGAGCAATGGGAACTCCTTTCAGCACAGGTTCAGGGGAGGTCTACGAGGGAGATCTCAGCTTCATGGGCAGTTTTGAAAGGGACCTCAATGGTTGACATATGCAATGCAACCACTTAGGCTACCTCCCATACTTTTATAAAGCTTCATTGGTCGCAATTGGGAGGAAAATTGTCAACATCCTT
Organism: Calotriton arnoldi; assembly: GCA_963921515.1. Lineage (NCBI taxonomy): Eukaryota > Metazoa > Chordata > Amphibia > Caudata > Salamandridae > Calotriton > Calotriton arnoldi. The sequence continues at coordinate 860,792 of CAWUFW010004717.1, forward strand.
TGGTTCCATGTTGTTTGATGTGGCTGTAGGGTAAGAATGGAGTGAATAATCTTTAGTCTGTTTCACAGTCTGTGATTAGTGTGCTATTGACTGGGTTGAAGCAGAGTTTCTGGCTTGAGTATCGTCTCATTAAATGAGGACTGGGAAGAGGAAAACAGATGAGGAGGTAATGACCCAGTAATCTTCATTATTCCGAGTCCTGGTCTTCCTCGTCACAGTCCAGGTTTTCCCATCCCACCCACCCATTGGAGGTGGAATACGGTTTCAAATTAGGGAAGTCCTTGTAATGACAGGAAGTGGGGATCGATGGCTTCCACTCTCGTAGGATCATGGGAAGAATGGAAGGAAGTGGAAGCCGCCTTAGAGGTGGAAACCTTTTTATTAAGCTTGGATAAACTTCTACAGACGTGGGAGTGGATGCTTATTAAATGAGGATTGTGACGAGGAACACTAGGACTCGGGGTAATGAAGATTACCGGTAAGTAAATGGGCCAGTGCAGCGTCCGCATACTACCTCTATGTAGAGACTTTGGTCACTGGTTGGATTCATCATCCCGACTGGCATCATGAAACATGTTAGTGAATCACGTGAGTTTGGTTTGTGATTGTTTAGCCAGTGTTGCAGAGCGCCTGAGAAGGGGCAGGATTACTGGTCAGAGACGTTGGAGAACTCAGCCGTGACCTAAAAGAGAGCTTTTTTGGTGAGTGTAGAGCACAGGCTTTAATATGGCTATCGAAAGTTGGCTGATGTATGTTCTATAAATAGTAACCAGGTGCAATTTGTGTGTGCTATTTGTCACATGAGGTTAGGCGTATCTACTGTTAGGGCTCTATTCACATAGCCTTCCATATTTTATGCCCCTAAATCTTCCACACTTTATAACTTAGAGCTTGCCACCCCTTGAAGCCCATGGGAGTCAGAGACCAGCATTCCATATCTCTGCCACAGAGACCATCCTTCCACACCTTAAACTCTAGAATCCTGTCTTATACCTCTTGCACCAGAGAAAAGCCTTGTATAGTTTTGTACCCCTAGGGACAAACCCACCACATCTCCAAATTTCAAAGGTGAGCTTTTAACACCCAAGTCTCACACTCAAGCCTATCAATAAAATGGTATCTGACTCTTAAAAGGAGAAGGGTACATCCTCACCAGCGGCAGGCCTTCTTCGAACATGTCCAGGACTGGATGGGACAGAGCCAGCTGAATTCTGGGATCTGAAATGATGGTAGCCAGAGGCTGCAGGTGCTACACATGGCTTGCACTTTGGACCCTCTGGCTTTGAAATTATTATTCCTGTTCCCCGACCGCATGAGGGAAGCAACAACAGAAAGAAAACTCGGCTCTAATGGCTGTTTACTTTTGGTAGTTTCCACTCAATGCCCCTCCTTCAGATGCTCAGAAACAAACAGGAGGTAGTTGAGAAACAAGGGGGTCAATCCTCTAATGTCGTTAGTAGCTGAATTATTCGTGATGTAGGTTCTTCTACTCTGGGTATTTGGTGAATTGCCCTCCATGGCTGCTGCTAAATACACCAAAAACACAGATCATTTTAAAGGAACCAGAAAAAATCGTGTTTAGTAACAATTTGTACTTCCACCGATATTAATGGAAATTATAACTCCAGCTGAAATTTTTAAAAGTCTGGGAATATTTAATACAACATTACTAAGGGAACACAGGTCAGCCAAATGCTGCAAGTCTGCTGTTTTCAAATGTGAACATTAATTTACATAATTACTTTATCGTACACACTCACTCTTCAGCACCTGGAGAGACACTTGGTCCTCAGCTCAGATCCCAGAGACAAGCTTTCCCACCTCAGGCCCCTGAGATAAGCCAGATCCCAAGACACGCGCTCTGCACACCTCATGCCCCAGAGATGAGCTGAGCCTGCACACCACAGCCCTAGTGACATGTCTTGGACACCTCGGGCCCCGGAGTTAAACCATCTACACCTCAGACTCCGGAGGTAAACTTTCCACACATCAGGCTCCTGAGAAAAGCCAGATCCCAAGACACACACTTTCCATACCTCATGAACCAGACATAAGCCTGCACACCTTAGGCCTTAGAGACCGATCTTGCACACCTCAGGCCCAGGGTTAACCATCCACACTCCAGTTGCCCAAGGTAAACTTTCCACCCCGCAGGCCCCTGAGAAAAGCCAGATCCCCAGACATACGCTTTCCACACCTCATGAACCAGACATGAGCCTCTACACCTGGGGCCTTAGAGACCAGTCTTGACACACCCCAGGCCCAGAGTTAAATCATGCACACCCTAGTCTCCCAAGGTAAACTTTCCATACCTCGGGCCCCTGGAAAAAGCCAGATCCGAAGACACACGCTTTCCACACCTCATGAACAAGACATGAGCCTGCACTCCTCAGGCCTTAGAGACCGGTCTTGCACACCTTAGGCCCAGAGTTAAACCATCCACACTCTAGTCTCCCGAGGTAAACTTTCCACATCTCAGGCTCCTGAGAAAGGCCAGATCCCAAGACACGCGCTTTGCACACCTCATGAGCCAGACATGAGCCTGCACACCACATGCCATAGAGACCAGTCTTGTGTTCAAAAGACTTTATTAAAGACATCAAGATATAATAACATCTGAGAATAAAGAATAGCAAGCAAATATCAACAATAAACCATATATAGAAAACTAAAGTCTTTATACATTTTTTGGGAGGGAAATAAGGGAAATTTCTAGATATAAAGACAATAATTTAATTTAATCCATTTGTAGAGCGCATGGTTACACCACCGATGTGTCCCCGCGCTAAAACAGACTCACTAAAAAGGAAGGGAGGCCAGTTCCGCTGATAGGACCTAAGAATTCGTGGAGCTCTAATATGCTGAGGAGAATAACCAAGTTTTCAGATGTTTTCGAAATCTGGTTTCGCAAGGCTCAGTTCTTAGATACTCCGGTAGCGTGTTCCATGTTTTAGCAGCAGGGTATCTGAAAGAGCGCGCCCCCATCCTTGCCTTGTTAATTCTAGGTACAGTTACCAACGCCCTGCCTTTAGATCTTAGGTTCCGGCTAGGTGTATATTGAGTTATTAGAGGATGTAGATATCGTGCGCTTTTTTTTGACCGAATTCGATGGCAATAGCACATTGCTTTGAATACGATTCTTTTTTCAACCAAATAACATGCAGAATATACACAGTATACCATGTCAAAAGAGACAAGCGAAACCACCATATACATTTAAAAGCTACAACTATCCTGTCAAATACAAAAAAGAAAAAATACAAAAAAAGGATAGAGAATAAATTAATCAAGGAGGATCAAAATTTTCAATGTAGGAACAGTTTGTGACACATTAACATCAACTTGTGTAAGAAATACAGTAAGAGGCAACCATAACCTTTGAACTTTAGGAGAGGAAGAACATTGTATCATATACATAGTATCCAGGTTATGATGTGAACAATCAGAGTCCCACCACACCTTAAATGATAACTTGGCTGAGGATTTCCAATTAAAGAGAATTTGCTGAAATGCAATTGCCAATAGAATATCCAGTAATTTATCATCAGGAAATGAGGGATGGATAGATTGAGACAATGTACCTAAAAATAAATAATATTAAAAGAGGGTGTATATGAAAGATCTTTTGAATTTGTGACCATACTCTATACCAAAAGGTAAGTGTATTGGGGCATCTATATAACATATTCATTAGATCAGCCTGAGGAAAATTACAGGGCCAACACTTCACAGAGACACCCGAGGAAAACTTAGAACATTGTATACAAGTATAATCTAATCTGTGGTAAATAAAAAAGATGGATTGCGTAATACTAGCTAATCAAGAGATTTTATAAATACGGGCCCACTTCTTAGTCCACTAGAAAGCTTACACTGATATCCTTCCAGATATAGTAGTATTCCTTAAGGAAAAAGATTTACTTTCCTTAAAATGACCCTCACCCACCAAAAGGTCCCTTGGTGTGGCATGCTTCATCATCGGGTTGATGGAGCAGGATTTCGCAAAAAGAAGCCTGCTCGAATGAATACCCCCATAATACGTACTAACAGTAATCTGAAAGAAACATGTTAGTTATAGATTCCTTACCTTAGAATTACCCCCAGGCGTCAGACTGGATCCGGAATTTTTTTTCGTCAGCAGTACCTCTGCGCGTCGGAAGGTGGCGTCGTGCTTGCCGGGATGACGTCGCGGCAGCTACTTAGACGCCGCCCTTGCGCGCTGTCAGTTCTTTCTTTTTCCGCGCCAGCCAGCGCAGATCTGGGAAGAGCGGTTCCTCAGTCATTTTTTGTCTAACTTTTTCTCGACTTTTGTCGACGTCTTTCTTCGAGTCTCCGACTCCGAAAAGGTGCACGAGGGATGCCCGGTTTCAAGGCCTGCGGCTCCTGTCATCGTATGATGTCGGTGACGGATCCGCACCGCTTGTGTCTTTTTTGCCTGGAGCGCGACCACGACCCCAAGTTTTGCTCCGACTGCCGGTCGATGGCGCCGAAGGCTTTGCGGGAGCGGCCCTGAAAGCTGCTTGAACATCGGCAGTCACCACCATTCCGGTTCGAAATCATCGAAGTCTTCGCACTCGGGGTCGGGTAAGTCGAAGCACAAGAAGAAGTCGAAGAAGCATCGTCGCTCTTCGTCTTCTCCTCGTCGGTCGGCCGATCCGACGAGGCACGCGGGTGGTGCCTCTCCCGCGCGCGGAGCCTGACGTGTCGACTCCGAGCTTCCCTCCCTTTCCGGGACCCGGAGCGACTCCCGCCCAGCTTCGTATGTTTTACGAGGCGATGCATGCCATCTTTGGGCGGACCGACCCCGCCGGCCTGCCTTCGGGCCCCGCGGACTCGTTTGGGGGGGCCTAGGTTTTCGCTGCCGGCGGCTCCGGCCCCGGCGCCGCAGGCCCCCTTGGATCAAGGCCTGGAACCGGATCGGCACCGGTTGACCTCGTTACGCCTCCACTGGCGCCGCTTCCGACGGCACCACTACTGTGTCCGACGCCGATCGGCCCCCCTGGCCGGTGTCGACCCCAGCCTCCATCCCGACGTGGACACGGAGCCGGACCCATGCCGGATCCGGCGCTGGGTGGGGTTTTCATGCCCCTGTTCACTCCTGGGGTCCCTTTTCAACCACAGTGGCACCCAGAGGATGATGAGGAGAACTGGGAGGGGTCAGGTGACCCTTTAACTGACCAGTTGGACAGTGAACAGGACTGGAGAGAGGAACTGGGGGATGCCAGTGGTTTGGACACCTCCCCTGACCGTGGCATGTTATCTCCTCCTACCGTGGCTACGGAGGAGGAAGCATTATACGCAGTGGTGTTGCGTAGGGCGGCCGAGGCTCTCAACCTCGAGCTTCCTACGGTGGCGGTCAGGACTAACCTCCTGACTGAGGTGCTTCAACCGGCTGCAAGCTCTTCGGAGCCCCTGCTGCCGTTCAATGAGGCCCTCACCGACGTCCTTTTGGGCACCTGGTCCAGGCCCAACACGGGGGCTCCCGTGGATAGGATGATTGCCCGACGCCACCGCCCGGCTCCGGGCGACCCCACTTTCCTCTCCCAACACCCCACCCCGGAGAGCTTGGTTGTCCAAGCCTCCACTTCCAAGAGCGCATTCCCTACCGCTCCCCCGGAAAGGGAATCCAAGAAGCTGGACCACCTTGGGAAGAAGATTTTCTCTTTCGCCAGCTTAGGACTGCGGTCGGTAAACACCGCATGTCTCTTGGGCCGTTATTCCCACTCCATGTGGGATACGGTGGCGCAGATGCTGCCCCAGTGTCCAGAGGAGGCCCGGACAGTGCTCTCCCAGGCTGTGGCTGCCGGGAGGGATGCAGCAAAGTTTGCCATACGTTGTGGGCTGAACACCGCCGAATCTCTGGGCAGGACCATTTCAACGTCGGTAGCGCTTCGTCGCTACGCCTGGATGAGGTCGACTGGCTTTTCAGGGGATGTCCAGAACACCTTGATGGACATGCCCTTTGATGGCCGTCGCCTTATTGGTGACAAGGCGGTCAACGCTCTAGAGCGTTTCAAGGACTCACGGGCTACGGCCAAGTCCTTGGGCCTCTCCACCCACCCTGCGCAGTCTGCTTTTCGTCCCTTTCATGGCTACGGAAGGGGTGCCCCGCTATGTTCCGCCCAGAGCCACAGGCCGCAGCAAGTTACCCAACCTTCGCACGGCCGGGGACGTGGGAACCAACGCAGTGGGTCAGGGGGCCAGCGGGCCAGTCCTCCAAACCCTCCTAGTCCGACCTTTCAGGCCCATCAAACGCCAGTGGGTGGCAGGATTCGCCATCACCTCCCCCACTGGCGCACCATCACGTCGGACAGGTGGGGTTTGCAAATAGTCCGAAGGGGCTACTCCCTCCCCTTCGAGACTACCCCTACAGCCATGCCACCGAGATACCACCGCATGTCGGGGGATCATCTGGCCCTTCTCCAGCAGGAAGTTGCGGCTCTTTTGGCCAAGGGAGCCATCAAGCGCGTTCCTGTCCCAGAAGTAGGTCGTGGTTGTTACTCCCACTACTTTCTGGTCACCAAGAAGGACAAGGGCCTGCGTCCTATCTTGGATCTCAGGGACGTCAACTGCTTCCTCCGGAAGGAGAAGTTCAAGATGTTGACGCTTGCTCAGGTCTTGTCTGCCCTCGACCCGCAAGACTGGATGGTAGCGTTGGACTTGCAGGACGCTTATTTTCACATCCCCGTCCTGCCGGCCCACCGGCGTTACCTACGGTTCACGGTAGGCCACGAGCATTTTCAATTTACCGTGCTCCCCTTTGGCCTTACCAGCGCCCCTCGGGTGTTTACGAAAGTGATGGCGGTGGTCGCAGCTCATCTGCGCAGATCAGGGGTTTCAGTCTTCCCCTATCTCGACGACTGGCTGTTGAAGGTGGGCTCGCCCCAGACAGTCGTCTCCCACCTCCAGACTATGGCCGACCTCCTGCATTCGCTGGGGTTCTCCATCAATGTGCCGAAGTCACACCTGATCCCCTCTCAGAAGCTCCTCTTCATCGGAGCGGTTCTGGACACAGCGCGGTTTCGGGTCTATTCTCCCGAGCAGCGAGTCCGGGATGTTCAGGCTATGATTCCGATCTTTCAGCCTCTATCCCGGGTTTCGGTTAGAATGACTCTGAGGCTGCTGGGCCCCATGGCCTCCTGCATCCTGCTGGTCGATCATGCCATGTGGCATATGCGGGCTCTGCAGTGGGACCTGAAGTTCCAGTGGGCGCAGCATCAGGGGAATCTGTCCGATTGCGTCCAGATCTCGGAGGGCACTGCACGTCAACTGCAGTGGTGGCTCACGAACCTGGACTGCGTCAATGGCAGATCCCTCTCCCTTCCCCAACCAGACCACACTGTGGTGACGGACGCGTCCCTTCTGGGATGGGGCGGCCACGTGGGAGAGGCGGAGATCAGAGGCCTCTGGTCTCCGGCGGATTCCGGGCTCCATATCAACCTTCTGGAGCTCCGGGCGATTCGTCTTACACTCAAGGCATTCCTTCCCTCTATCCGGGGAAGAGTAGTGCAGGTGTTCACGGACAACACCACTGCCATGTGGTACTGCAATAAACAGGGCGGGGTGGGGTCATGGACCCTATGTCAAGAGGCCCTTCGCCTCTGGACATGGCTGGAACATCAGGGCATGTCCCTGGTGGTTCAACACCTGGCAGGTTCACTGAACGCCAGGGCGAAGGAACTCAGCCGCAGGTGCATGATGGATCACGAATGGCGTCTCCACTCGGAGGTGGTGCAAGGTCTCTTTCAACAATGGGGAGAGCCTTGGTTAGATCTATTCGCCACCGAAGAGAACGCGCAATGTCAGCAATTCTGCGCGTTGGAATTTCCAAGGCGGCACTCGCTAGGCGACGCATTTCGTCGTGAGTGGAGTTGCGGTCTGTTGTACGCCTTTCCGCCTATACCACTTCTGCCCAGAGTGCTGAAGAATATCAGGCGTGACCGGGCCCAAGTCATTCTTGTGGCTCCGGATTGGGCACGAAGAGTCTGGTATCCCGAGCTGCTCAACATGGCCATCGATCCTCCGATCAGACTGCCTCTTCGGGAGGATCTTCTGTCGCAGCAGCAGGGGACGGTCCTCCACCCAAACCTGTCCAGTCTCCACCTCCTTGCGTGGAGATTGAGCGGCGGCAGTTGACGTCTTTCGACCTGCCTCCCGAAGTCTGTGACGTAATCTTGGCAGCCAGGCGTCCCTCCACTAAGACGGTATACGCCTGCCGGTGGAACAAATTTGTGGCATGGTGCACAACAAAGGCTGTGGATCCCCTTTCTGCCCCTCTTTCTGAAGTACCCTTGTTCCTTCTCTCTTTAGCCCAGCAGGGCTCTGCTCTGGGCACTGTCAAGGGATATCCGTCAGCCATCTCTGCCTTCCTTCGGCTGCCAGATCAGCCTTCTCTTTTCAAGTCCCCGGTAGTACACCGTTTCTTAAAAGGCTTAACACATCTTTTTCCTCCAAACCCTTCGTTATGCCTCAGTGGGACTTGAATCTTGTACTAACTTATTTAATGTGCGCTCCCTTTGAGCCGCTTCATAGCTGTCCCTTACGGCTCTTAACTCTTAAGACTGCTTTCCTGGTAGCCATCACTTCTGCTAGAAGGGTGAGTGAGCTCCAGGCCCTTTCTTCTAAACCTCCTTTCCGGTCTGTTCATCCGGACAAGGTGGTTCTCCGCACCCGTCCATCATTCCTTCCTAAGGTGGTCACTGCCTTCCACATTGGGCAGACCATTACTTTGCCCACCTTCTTTCCGCCTCCGCATCCTTCGAAGGAGGAAGAGAGGCTCCACCGTCTGGACCCAAAACGTGTGCTCTCCTTTTATCTAGATCACACAAAACAGTTCCGGGTGGATGATCAACTTTTTGTTGGCTACGTGGGCGCAAAGAAGGGTCGGGCCGTACACAAACGCACCATTTCTCAATGGGTCGTGTTGTGTATTAATGCTTGTTACTCTCTGGCTAAAAAGGAGCCTCCAGTCGGGCTATGCGCCCATTCTACCAGGGCAACAGCAGCCACTACTGCCTTGGGAAGAGGAGTTCCTCTGAATGACATCTGTCAGGCGGCCAAGTGGGCATCACTGCACACGTTCACCAAACACTACTGTCCGGACAGTCAAGTCCGGAGAGACGACTTCTTTGGCCGTTCTGTTCTCCAGGACTTTCTGGTGTGATCTTGGTTCGCAGACCCACCACCGGGGGTATCTATTCTAAGGTAAGGAATCTTTAACTAATGTTTCTTTCAGATGAACAAGTTACTTACCTTCGGTAACGAAATATCTGTAAGAAACATTAGTTAGTTATAGATTCCTTACCGCCCCACCCATCCTACCCGTTCTGCGAACTGATTTCTAGGGTTAAGGACATCCTTTCAGGGCCCTAGTTTTGTGCACCAGTGGACAGTGTCTTGCATGGCTCTACATTTCTGGCGCGGAAAGTCGTGTACAGAACTGACGTCCGCGCGCGAGGGCGGCATCTAAGTAGCTGCCGCGACGTCATCCCGGCGACCATGACGCCGACGACGGACGCGGAGCCGACCGACGCCACCTTCCGACGCGCAGAGGTACTGCTGACAAAAAAACTTTCCGGATCCAGTCTGACGTCTGGGGTTAATTCTAAGGTAAGGAATCTATAACTAACTAATGTTTCTAACAGATAAATCGTTACCGAAGGTAAGTAACTTGTTAATTAGTAATAGAAAACTAACGTGCACCTTACATAAACACAAGGGAATTTGCTTTGCGCATGTGTACACTAACGTGAAATAATATATGAAAGAACTAAAATGGTATTTGCATTGTGCTTTAAAGGAAATGAGAAATAATGCATGACTAGGCCGCATGTGCATTTCGTAGTTTGCATGGTGCATTTTGCTTTGAAATAACAAATAACGCTGTTTTCGCTTAAAGCTATGCTATGCAAAACGCTAACAGGGAATAGTGCAAAGGTGGGTGGTAAACAGTGAAAACTACATTATCACATAATTAATGAATGTTCATTTTCCATTTGCTATAGTGAGCTGGATGAGACACCATTTTCCCTTAACTTAGCCGGATAAAGGAGGGGCAGGACAAATGAGGGAAAATGGTCTGTCAAAGACACACTGAAACGCTTAGCACAGCAGAAGAAGCGCAAGGGTGAAGGCCAATGTGATGATCGCTTGCCAAGGGATGTGATTGACCGTGGGACAACAGGACTCCTTCGGACATTGCTTGAAATTATGTGCAATTGTAACATGAATTAAAACGTGTGAACGGAACAATAATGAAATCATGGGAATGGATGTAGAACAATGAATAAGCCCAAACTTTGAATGAGATCACAGTGGTGTGACCCACCACCTCCTAAATCCACCAATCAGCTGTCAAGTTTAGTCAAATGTTTCAACTGATGTGGGACGGACATGTAGGTTTTAGGGTATAACTGGGGTGCCTTTAGGGGAGTGGTTTAGAAGGTTAGGCTGACTACAAAGAGAGAGAGGGGAGATGCGTCGCTGTTCGTCGGTTTGCAGAGAGGCCTAGCTGATCCTGTCCGGTCCCGTTCCTGTCCCTGTAATCTTTGTCCCCTGACCCTATTTCAGGGCCACCATCACTTTGGCTAAAGGGGTGGTTTTCCTACAGATCCTTTGGGTTTGTATTATTCTGACTCGTTTTTGTATGATTACCTGCAAATGTATTTTGCCTCTGAAAATTTTGTCTCTTCACCTGTCCACTCCGTCAGAGGTGCATTGAACGTATTATTTAGATGAAACTTTTGTCTCTTCATCTATCCCCTCCGTTAGATATATTTTGTTTCGCATTTGATTTTGCTGAAACTGATGTCTCTTAATCTATCCACTCTTTCATGCATAATGTCATTATTTTATTGATGAGTTTGTCTCTATTCTGAAATTGCTGATGTTTTCTCTCCCTTTGTGAATTCATTATTTGCACTTGTGACCGTATGCATTGAGCATTTTATCATTTAATTTGAGATAAAGCTTTGTTAACTTCACCGAGTGTCTGTGATTATTTAGCTGACTGTATAATTAGTTAGATAGTATTATCATTACCATCAACTATTCAACTAATTGGTTCATCGACCAAGTAGAAGGAAAGTTGATGTATAAGCTAGATGAGTATTTTGGGATATCACACATGAAAATTAGAAGGAAAAGAATTATATGTATATAAATTGACCCCAACACATCAGGGATTTGGGTGAATGTTGGCCTTGCGCTGGATCAGTTTCTTGGTAGCAGAGGATGGTTTAATTATTGATTAGTTTGGTAATGATTATTGATTATATGTTTTAACACGAAAAGATTAGTGTCCTGTTCTATGTTGTCTGGAAGTTCAGGTACGGAGATACCTGAGTAAATCCCGGGAATGGAATTAGCCTGAAATAGGCAGAAGAAGAGTGTGGATATAGAAGTCCCACTGCAGAAGTACTTTGACTGTTGTAATAATACCGAAGCTACGGAGCGCTGTAGCTGTTATATTTAGGCAATTTCGTATGTAAGTAGAGTGTCTGAAATAGCGAAGGGTTCACTTCCGAAACTCTAGCCTTATCCCCAAGGGAGTACCAAGACCTCTTTTCACACCAAAAAGTCCTCTTGCGAAACTTTGGCCTTATCCCTAGAGGAGTAGTAGGTCCTCCCGGAGCTTGCTTGAAGAGTAAAATAGCGCTGGTCGTTATTAGAACTCGTAGTGAAGAAAACCTCTCGGAAAAGTGAAAACTATCTCTTTATTTAGTGGAACAGACAAGGTAGCATTGTTTTGTGTTGTTACTAACAGGAATTTGATTAAGAAAACTTAGAAAAAATATTGCCGTATTATTTTGTAAAGGGAGGGTCAGTAGTAGGAGTAATACTGACGTCAGAAAAAGCCGTGCTGGCATTGGTCAGGGAGCGGGCGTGTACTGAGTTCTGGTTGGTTGGTGTGAGCCGCGCTAGTATTGGATGAGACATTGCTCACGTTGCGGTGCTCTGATTGGTTGGTTGGTGTGAGTCGCGCTAGTATAGGACGAGAGCTGACAAATAGAATAGGTATAATTACGGAAAGATTTACTTGTTTATTTTGGTAAGGTACATTAGCGTAAAAGATCAGAAAAATGAAGCTGCTAAAGAAAATAAAGAATTTTTTCAATAAGGACAAACCAATTGTGACTAGAGAAGGAATTCCTATTCCACCCCCAAAACGCCTGCTTCTTATATGATGTTGGAGCGAGGATATCATACGTGTATGTGGTTAGAGAATTGGGTGGAGTATACAAAGGACGATGGTGTCATAGCTTTTCCACAGCATGGTACGTTTAATGTAAGGATATTGCAGAATCTGAGAAATCGAATGAATGCACTGGAACCAAATCCTAGACTGACACAGTATGAAGCCTTAGAAGAATGGGAAGTTGAGGCATTTGAAAGAGAGAAATATAGAGGTAACAGCAGATACAGGAATTGGATGTATGGATACCCTTTTGAAAGCAGGGAAGAAAAGTTGAAAAGATGGGGGAGAGCTGTGGTAACGGAAGGTTTGTACCCAGTTTTAGTTGCTGATGATCAGACAGGAGAAAAGTGTAAAGATAAAAATAAAAATATAGAGACTTCAAGTTTTAGAGATGACCCGAATAACTCTGAGGATGATGAGTTGTTAGAGGATATAATGACCAAAAGACCACCGCCATATGAAGAAAATTCAGGGGAGGTAACCCCGAGTGCTCCACAGATGGGAACCCCACTGACTCCCCAAGTCACCGAAATAGCTAGGGTAGTGCGAGAAAATGAAGCAAATTTGTTGAATAAGGCAAGACTAGAGCAGGTTCAGAAAGTGAATCAGTTAAGTCTGAATGCAGAAGCATTGACGGTACCAGTGACAATTGGTCCCGTAGTGCCATTGTATGGGGAAAGACAGAATTTGTCGAAAGTGCATTAATTGGCAGTTCCAAGAAGTGGTAGCAGGAGTGGAATGGTGACGGTAATGAATGAGAATGGTCAGGATGATCAGAATAAAACACTGTTAGATCTTCCGGTTTGTGAGTTAATAACGGAAACCCCTAAAAGAGGTATACAATTAGACCCAAGGAGAATAGGGCCGAATGTCACTCCAGTAGCAGGGAGTTCAGCAGGTCCTTCACCAGAAGAATTCAATAATTGGATAAAGGAAATGACAAAGCCGAAACCACAACCACAGAGTATTAATGTAAGTCAACTGAAAGTAGATTTGGAAGAAATGATTATTGGCACAATAAGTCCAGATAGATTAGGGACTTACCGAGATGATGAACTGTTGTTTTTGTGCAAAAGCATTACTTGGAGAGTGAAGAATTTACATGAGAAAATATCAGAAGCTACTAATGAGTATGGAATAGACATAGAGAAGTCGAAAGTGTTGCAGAAATCATACAGGTTGGCTTTTACTGATAAGGATTTAGAGAGTTTGAATGCGTCTGGAAAAAGATTGCAGATAAAATAGTTGATGAACATTTTGAAGAAATGGGGAGATGTAAATCGATGGAAAAATAGATGGACGAGAAAGAAGGAAGAAGCAGCTAGTAAAGGAGTATCCATGTTTCCGTTAAAAGAGACAGAACGGGTTGAAAGGGCGTGTCCGATGAGAGAGGTACCAGGTGGTGGATGTTCATGTCCCATGGTCAAGACAGGATATATTGTCTTTCACGAACGATTTTCCCAGGTTAAGAGAGAAACCGGTTGAATGGTACAAACAGGTAGAGAGGTTTGTAAAGGTTTCGAAGGTTTTGCTAAAGGATTTAGATGGGTTTTTTGAGATTGTCGTTCCAGCGGATTTGTGGACAGAGTGTAAGATCACTGTTGATTGTCCAAAAGATGAATATCCTAGAGACCCTAAAACAGGTGCACCGTCTGATGAAGTGATGAAAAAGTATAATCCGGTAATCACGTTTTTGAAGGAAAAAATGTCCCCAAAGGAAACAGATTGGGTAAAAATTGACAGAACGACCCAAGAACCAAAAGAGTCAGTACATGCCTACTATGAAAGGTTGTTGCAGGTATTTAAACAGTATTGTGGATTTGAGAATATTGGAGACAAGGATATGGGACATTTTGTGTATCGTTTTGTGTTTGGATTGAAACCGAAAATTAGTAATATGATTCAACAGCATTTGATTTGTTGGCAGAGCAAAACAATAGATGAAATTCTGAGGTATGCGAAATATTGTAGTGATGACATTGAATCGAGACATAAAAAGTTAAAAGAGAAAATGATGTGGGCACAGGTGAAAGTGGCAGAGCAGCAAAAAGCAAATAATAGTCCTTAAACTGGCATTCAGATGAGTGGTCAGAATCAAAATGGGCAGAATTCCAGTGGAGGTAGAGGTAGAGGTAAAATGAGCAGAGAGGAAGCTATGAAGAAATTTCCTTGTCATGTGTGCGGAAAGCATGGACATTGGAAGAACGAGTGTAGATCTGCTTAAAAGAATAATGGGGCAAATCAAAATTTATTCCACAGATGCAGAATGAGGTGGGTGTAAATCAACAGCAGCAGCAGATAGTTACTCCACAGTTACAGGTGCCACAAGCTCCCTTGCCAAATAATGTGAATGCTCAAGTGCAGAGGTACAGTGCGAATACTGGATTTCACGGAGGTGACCAAAGTGGTAAGAATCAAACTGTGCAAATGGTTCCGCAATATTGGTTGCAGTGCAATGAGAATCATTCAGACTCATCTCAATGACGGTGCCTGAGGGGGGAGGAAGAGTGCGTACTTGGCGCATCCTTGGCGGTAGATCGGTCAGGTCCATTTGCTGACGGAAAGGTGGAAGGGAATGACATTACATTCTTAGTGGACACTGGTGCTACCCGTTCTACTGTGAGAGCAGCAGAAATTCCAAACCTACTCCTCTCGGGAGAAACTATCCAAGTTGTAGGAGTCTCGAATAAGCATATTAGAACACCAGTCACAAATCCAATAGAAGTTCATATTGGAAACTTCAGAGACATGCATCGTTTTGTGTGTATGTGACTCGAGTTCAGTGAATCTCTTAGGTAGAGATTTAGTATGCAAGATGAACTGCACCATCTATTGTACACCGAATGGTATTGCATTTCAGACACCTGATGAGGATGTCGAATTTAAGATGATGTTAGCGAAGCACGGAACAGAAGTGGATGAGTTGTTTTCACTTCTCACAGAAGAGAATTTGCCTGAAGAGTTAAAAAGTGCAGTAAGATCGGATGTGTGGGATTTTTCAGGAAAGGAAATTGGCCTAATGACAAACGTAGATCCAATTCAGATTACAGTGAAGGATGGTGCTGTATATCCAAACACACCGCAGTACAAAATGAGTCCAGAAGTAATTGCAGCAGTCACTCCTGTAATTGACCAGATGATTGAACAGGGAATTCTGAAAGAAATACTGAGCAGTCCTTGTAATTCGCCTATTATAGGGATTAAAAAGCCTAACGGAAAATACAGAATAGTGCAGGATTTAAGAAAGATTAATAAAATTGTAGTACCCTGTTGTCCAGTAGTGCCAAATCCAGCAGTGATCCTTTACCAAATTCCTTGTGATGCTGAGTGGTACACAGTGATTAATTTGTGCCAAGCATTTTTCTCGATTCCTTTACATCCGGAAAGCCAGTATTTGTTTGCATTTCGGTTCGGAGACCGTGTTTTGGCATGGTGCCGAGTTCCTCAAGGGTACACAGAGAGTCCCTCAATCTTTAATCAGATCTTGAAAAAATGTCTGGAGACTTTGGTCATGCCAGGAAATTCAGTTTTGGTTCAATACATTGATGACCTGTTAGTGGCATCAAAGACACGAGAGGCATGTGTAACAGATACAATTGCCCTATTGAACCATTTGGCAGAGGGAGGACACAAAGTGTCCCCAGCAAAACTACAATTTTGTAAACAGGAAGTCCAATACTTAGGACACAAAATAGAAAAGGGAGTCAGAAAAGTGACACCAGAAAGAATTAATGTGATCAAACAGATGAGTCCACCCAAAACTCAGAAAGAAGTACGAATGTTTTTGGGAATGGTTGGATACTGTAGGCAGTGGATCAGTGGTTTCTCCCTGATTGCAAAACCTCTACAGAGGTTGACACGGAAAGATGTGAAAGATCCGATTGTTCTGGATGATGAAAGTATGGAAGCTTTTACTAAATTGAGAAGCAGTCTTTGTCGAGCACCTGCATTGGGAATGCCAGATTATGCAAAGGAATTTGCATTGTACTGTTGTGAAAGAGATGGATGTGCACTCTCAGACCTAACTCAGAAACACGGAATGGCACGACGTCCAGTAGCATATTTTTCCACTACCTTGGATTCAGTGGCTGCAGCATTACCAGGCTGTTTGAAAGCAGTAGCCGCCACTTGCGTGAGTCTGGAACAAAGTGAAGCGATTGTGATGGGATATCCAGTCAAGGTGTATGTGCCACATTCAGTTGAGATCCTTCTGACCCGTACCCGGACACAGTATATGACTTCTAGTCGGCTGACTAAGTATGAAAGAGTGATTCTGGGTCCTGAAAATGTGACTGTGGTGAGGTGCCCAACCGTAAACCCGGCGACCCTGTTGCCAAATTCTCGGTGTGAGGAAGTGAGAGAGGAAGCGGATCATGATTGCTTGGATGTGACAGAACTGTGCACCAAACCCAGGCCTGATATAGAGGATGATCCTTTGGAAGAACCAGACTGTGAGATATTTGTGGATGGGTCATGTCTAAGAAATGAGAAAGGTGAACTATGTACTGCCTATGCTGTTTGCACCATAGCGGGAGTTCTTGAAGCATCCTGTCTAAAAGGGGTAAACTCCGTTCAAATTGCTGAATTGATAGCTCTGATTAGAGCGTGCAAAATTTCCAAAAGCCTGAGGGTAACCATATTCACTGATAGCCAATATGGGTTCGGGGTTGTCCATGATTTTGGACAGCTATGGATGCAAAGGGGATTTCTGACTTCTTCAGGTTCCCCTATTCGTAACAGCAAAACTGTAAAATAATTATTGGATGCTTTGCATTTACCCAAGAGAATTGCAGTGGTCAAATGTGCTGCACATAAATCGGGAGATGATTATGTGACGAAGGGCAACAGATATGCCGACCAAAAAGCGCACTTCTGTGCACGAAATTTAATGGCTTTAAACAGATCAATTGAAAGAGGAAATACCGAATGCCATCTTATGTTTACAACCACATTTGAAACTTCGGATGAAGTGAGGCAGATGCAGGAAGAGGCAAGTGATGAGGAAAAGCAAATTTGGAGTAATACAGGTTGTAGAAAGAGAGCAGAGGACGAGGTATGGGTCTATTTTGACGAAAGACCAGTTTTGCCAGATTCTTTACTTTCCCATATGGCCAAGGTGTACCATGGAATTGCGCACATTGGAAGAGATGCAATGATCAGACTCTTCAAGCAGATATGGTATAACCCAAAGTTCAGAGTCATTGCAGAGAGCCTTTGCCAGAGGTGCGTCATCTGTCAGAAGCAAAATCCAGGCAGAAAGACAGTTGTTAGTTGGGGACGAATTGGAAGAGCAGGAGGACCATTTACCCGACTCCAATTGGATTTTATTGAACTTCCCCCATGTAATGGGCTGAAGTATGTGTTGGTTGTCATCTGCCTGTTCTCTCGCTGGGTGGAAGCCTATCCCACGAGAAGAAATGACAGCCTAACAGTAGCCAAATTGCTTTTGAGAGAACTGATTCCTAGGTTTGGATTTCCAGTCACTTTAGAGACAGATAGGGGAACGCATTTCAACAATGAGATAATTCGGATGATTTGTGCAGCATTACAAATTGAGCAAAAGCTGCATTGTGCCTATCGACCTGAAGCATCTGGAGTGGTCGAGCAGATAAATGGCACTATAAAATCTAGGTTAGGGAAAGTGTGTGCATCCACAACACTGAAATGGCCTGACGCTTTACCCCTTGTATTGATGAGTCTTAGGAGCATTCCTGACAAAAAGACGGGATTAAGTCCACACGAAATCCTAATGGGAAGAGCAATGAGACAAGCACACATACCAGCGAACAAACTGATGAGTATATCTGATGATCTGGTGCTTGATTATTGCAGAGGATTGGCTGATCTGGTGCGTTCTGTGTCTCATCAGGTTGGGGAAAACGCCACTACAACACAGCCGAATCAAGCTCATGATCTGAGTCCTGGTGAGTGGGTTCTCATCAAGAAACACGTGAGGAAATCGTGTTTAGAACCCAGGTGGAGCGATCCTTACCAGGTGATACTGGTGACGACGACAGCAGTGAAGTGTGGTGGTTTGCCAAACTGGATTCATGCAAGCCATACCAGACGAGTCCTAAGTCCACTTGAAAGACAAGAAGAGCAGCGACTGGTAAATCAAAGTCAAAGACCAGTGGTTGAAGTGTGTGAAGCTGAAGAATCTAGAGTGACAGATTCTGAAGAACGTACAGATGATGAACAGCCAAGCACATGTCAAGTAGAGTATGCACCAGATACTAGGTCTCAAGAGACTGCTTTTGAGCCAGAAGAAAGTGAGTTTACTGTTGATCCAGAAGAAATTGAGTTCACGGCTAAACCAGAAACAAGTAAGACTACTGTTGAGCCAGAAGGAAGCGAATTCACAGTTGAAAGTGAAACAACTATCGAATCAGCAGAAACAGAAGTTGCTGAAAGTCAGGAGGAAGAACAGATAAAAGAAAGGCCAAATAAAAGAACCTGTGAACCAGACAAAGAAGGTGAAAAAGTAGTTCAAACCAAGAAACCAAGAAAGGGTGACAATTGGCCAGGCGGAGTGCAAAGACTGAAATACACTCTTGTGAAGAGAAAGTCAAAGAAAAGGCCAGAACAAAGTAACGAGGTCTCAAGTCAAACAGAACAAGAAGAATCAGGAGAAGAATTAGTACGAAAGACAAAGAGAGTAAGAATTCCAAGCAGGAAATACAAAGCACCAGAATGGACCTACGTAATTTTGGAAGAAATTGAAAGTTCTGATCCAAGTGAAGAAAAAGACAGTTCTGACACTGAGCAAGTTGATGAAAGCAAATTAAGACCACCTTAAGAGAACTTTGAAAAATTAAGGTGCAAAATTTTGGTATCTGAAAGGAAACCTGAATGACTCAAAAAATAAAAAGGAAAATAAAATAAAAGAAGGGGGTAAAGAAGAAAGCCTTGAAGTTATGAATACACTATTTTTTCTAGAATTTTTTGTAAGTTTTAGTATTCATAGATTTAGATAGATTTTTGTTAAGAAAATAAAAATGGCAGAAGCAGAAGTGACTGAACATCCAAAATCTAAACTAAAACGTAGATGTATTAAAGCTTGCTTATGTAGTGTCTTGTTATTGACATTTATGTGGATATTACTAACTGTCCTTGTACCTATTCTAATGGTAACTCATGATGGAAACAAAACTAATGATGTAACAAGAGAAAGGATGAGTGACGTTACTAATGAAACACCTAATACTAATATAGAACAAATGGATGGAAGCATTCTCCATCATGATAAATCAATTGGTGATTTCTCATTAAATGTCTTTACTAAATTGTTATACAAATATATTAATACTATGAATGTGAGTGATTGTTATGTGTGCATGCAATTACCTTCGTCTGTCTCAGAGGTGGTGACTTATCACCACCTACCTTTAACATATGGTGTGTCTTGCAGTATTTTAACAAGTCTGTTTTACGTGACGGGGAAGCTCGAGTATCATTACTCCAACATAGATTTAGTATTTTCAGAAATACCGGTTATAAAGGAGCTAAATAAGGTTTTAAGTAGTAAAAATGCACGTTATATGGGAGAGTTCTTCCATATTACTCAAACTTTAGATATAGAATATGCTTATAAAAATAACCTGACGTGTAGTTTGCGGGTGAAGAAAAGATTTTTATAGAAATGGTAGAAGATAGAAGAGAAAGTTTCCAAAGAAAAGCTGCTGAACAAAAGTCACAGGTACCACCGTGGGTTTTTAGAGAAGGAAATTATGAGAAAGGCGAGACATACGCTGCAATGTCTCTGGACTGGTCTCAAAAGGGAAAAATATGTTTACTTAGAATGAAAATTAACTATAACAAGTATTTCATTGGTACTAGCGAATGTGAGCATACTTTCGAAATCACTGCAGATTGGGGATTGAAGGGTGGAACAGATCCTGTTTTCCCAGGAGTCTATTATGTGTGTGGAAAGAAAGCCTACTATAGGTTGCCTGCACATTTGTATGGTAGTTGTTATTTTGCTATTGTCTTTCCAAAGGTCTATCACATGGACCGAAATAGCAACCAACTAAAAGAAATGAATCACGGACTAGCACGTAATAAGAGAGCAAGTTTTTCAGAGATAGTAGGTGATATTTTTGGTGCACTGATACCCTCAGTTGGAGTCATTCTGAATTTGCACAAAATTCGAAAGTTGTCTACAGTGGTTGACCGTCTATCGACAGATACTGCTGGTGGGTTCCTGATGATTGACACCGAAATGGTTGCAATCAGATCAATGGTTTTGCAAAATCAACTTGCCCTTGATATCTTATTAGCAAAAGAGGGTGGAGTCTGTGGCATGTTGAAAATCCAACACTGCTGTACATATATCTCTGACAAGAGTAAAGGAATTGAGGGATATATAAAGAATATTACTGAAATTACATGAGGACTTGACCCAACTGGAGGTTGACGGTGTCTGGGAGAAACTTGGTAAGAGTTTCTCCTCTGTAGGTAAATGGTTTTCTACCTTTTGGAGTAGTTTATTAAGAAAAATAATAATGCCAATTATTTCAGTACCAATAGTAGCCCTAGTGATAATAACAACATATAAATGTTGTAAGTGTAAGAGTAGAACAAAAGGATAAACAAAGAGCAAGAAAAAGAAAAAGAGAGGAAATAGAGCTAGAAGAAATGAAAGGAGATTACTATAATATGATGAAAGATTTAGATGAAAGTGCTATAAAAAGAGAGAAGAATTCTGAATTTTGAATAGGTGAAGATGGCACTCGGTATGGTAGGTATTTTATGATGGCTCCAGGAAGCCATCAGAGGGGGGATTGATGGAGCGGGATTTCGCAAAAAGAAGCCTGCTCGAATGAATACCCCCATAATACGTACTAACAGTAATTAGTAATAGAAAACTAACGTGCACCTTACATAAACATGAGGGAATTTGCTTTGCGCATGTGTACACTAACGTGAAATAATATATGAAAGAACTAAAACGGTATTTGCATTGTGCTTTAAAGGAAATGAGAAATAATACATGACTAGGCCGCATGTGCATTTCATAGTTTGCATGGTGCATTTTGCTTTGAAATAACAAATAACGCTGTTTTCGCTTAAAGCTATGCTATGCAAAACGCTAACAGGGAATAGTGCAAAGGTGGGTGGTAAACAGTGAAAACTACATTTTCACATAATTAATGAATGTTCATTTTCCATTTGCTATAGTGAGCTGGATGAGACGCCATTTTCCCTTAACTTAGCCGGATAAAGGAGGGGCAAGAGAAATGAGTCAAAATGGTCTGTCAAAGACACACTGAAACGCTTAGCACAGCAGAAGAAGCGCAAGGGTGAAGGCCAATGTGGTGATCGCTTGCCAAGGGATGTGATTGACCGTGGGACAACAGGACTCCTTCCGCGGACATTGCTTGAAATTATGTGCAATTGTAACATGAATAAAAACGTGTGAACAGAACAATAATGAAATCATGGGAATGGATGTAGAACAATGAATAAACCCAAACTTTGAATGAGATCACAGTGGTATGACCCACCACCTCCTAAATCCACCAATCATCTGTCAAGTTTAGTCAAATGTTTCAACTGATGTGGGACGGACATGTAGGTTTTAGGGTATAACTGGAGTGCCTTTAGGGTTTAGAAGGTTAGGCTGACTACACAGAGAGAGAGAGGGGAGATGCGTTGCTGTTCGTTGGTTTGCAGAGAGGCCTAGCTGATCCTGTCCCGTTCCTGTCCCTGTAATCTTTGTCCCCTGACCCTATTTCAGGGGACCCCCACCATCACATTGGCCAGAGGGGTGGCTTTCCTACAGATCCTTTGGGTTTGTATTATTCTGACTCGTTTTTGTATGATTACCTGCAAATGTATTTTGCCTCTGAAACTTTTCTCTTCACCTCTCCACTCCATCAAAGGTGCATTGAACGTATTATTTAGATGAAACTTTTGTCTCTTCATCTATCCCCTCCGTTAGATATATTTTGCTTTGCATTTGATTTTGCTGAAACTGATGTCTCTTAATCTATCCACTCTTTCATGCATAATGTCATTATTTTATTGATGGGTTTGTCTCTATTCTGAAATTGCTGATGTTTTCTCTCCCTTTGTGAATTCATTGTTTGCACTTGTGACCGTATGCATTGAGCATTTTATCATTTAATTTGAGATAAAGCTTTGTTAACTTCACCGAGTGTCTGTGATTATTTAGCTGACTGTATAATTAGTTTGATAGTATTATCATTACCATCAACTATTCAACTAATTGGTTCATCGACCAAGTAGAAGGAAAGTTGATGTATAAGCTAGATGAGTATTTTGGGATATCACACATGAAAATTAGAAGAAAAAGAATTATATGTATATAAATTGACCCCAGCGCATCAGGGATTTGGGTGAATGTGTATGGGCCATTGTTCTGTGAAATTATTGAGTATTGATCCCTGATCAGGTATTGGCTTTGCGCTGGATCAGGGTTCTTCCCGCCCTCTGCGGGACGGGGCATGCTGCAACCGACGGAGACGTGGGAGCACTTTCTGGAAGGTGTGTGCTATATTACTAAAAGATAGGAGTGGAAGGGTCAGTGAGATAGTGAACAAAAATTCTAAAAAATACCTGCCCACTAGGGACCTAAACTCTATTGAATCCTGTGGCTGGTATTGTTAAAAACGGGGGTGTTGGAGGTGCACAATATAATGTATGTGTTACTCCTGGTCTACATGTTTCAAGCCTTCCCCTTCAGCTTTTCTTCAGGACCAAGTACGATTGATCCCTAATACCACTCCTGAATATTGGCTATTGTATTCTTTAGTGCCTATTCATGGTATATCATTGTGCATTATACGATACCCAATCGGTATGATGCTTCAATACTACCTATTTGGTAAGATGTCTCAATTCATTCTGGAAAGATAAAAGTATGCATAACATGGGTTAAATTACCGGCACGTCGAGTGTTGTAAACCACATCACCATCCAGTGGAAAAATGTGTGATATATATTTCTATTAGGGTGACATTGTCAAGGTGCCTTTCACTCTGTGTAAAAAAAAATGTATATGGACAAGACAGTACACAACAAATAACAGAAAGCACACACTTTATAATATCGTCATGTCCAGGCGCTCTTTTCCAAAAAACCATGCAGTATGTCTACTCGTTGTGCTTCATAGTCAGTGAAACACTAAATATATTTTTGTGAGAGTACTTAGCTTGAAAAACTTACTTATTATTGTTCTAACTTTGCCCCATGAGGCTCTGCACGGGAGGTAAGGGACGCTTGTAGTCAAACTCTGAAGAGATAAATGAAATTTGCAAATTTTGAAGTTTAACAAGTAAAAGGGGTTTTGGTTCTCAGTGATCGGGGAAGCGACTATGCTGTACTTACTGCTTCAAACCTACTCCCTCCCTTGAGGGAGTAGCTCTGAAGCAGTAAGTAGTAGCTTTGAAGCAGTAAGTACAGCATAGCCGCTTCCCCGATCACTGAGGACCACAACCCCTTTTATTAGTTAAACTTCAAAATTTGCAAATTTCATTTATCTCTTCAGAGTTTGACTACAAGCGTCCCTCCCGTGCAGAGCTCATGGGGAAAAGTTAGAACAATAATAGTAAATTTTTCAAGCTAAGTACTCTCACAAAAATGTATTTAGTGTTTCACTGACTATGACGCACAATGAGTAGACATACTGCATGGTTTTTTGGAAAAGAGCGCCTGGACATGACAATATTATAAAGTGTGTGTGTTCTGTTATTTGTTGTGTACTGTCTTGTCCATATACATTTTTTTACACAGAGTGAAAGGCACCTTGACAATGTCACCCTGATAGAAAAATATATCACATATTTTTCCACTGGATGGTGATGTGGTTTACAACACTCGACGTGCCGGTAATTTAACCCATGTTATGCATACTTTTATCTTTCCAGAATGAATTGAGACATCTTACCACTTAGGTAGTATTGAAGCATCATGCCGATTGGATATCGTATAACGCACAATGATATACCATGAATAGGCACTAAAGAATACAATAGCCAATATTCAGGAGTGGTATTAGGGATCAATCGAACTTGGTCCTGAAGAAAAGCCGAAGGGGAAGGCTTGAAACATGTAGACCAGGAGTAACACATACATTATATTGTGCACCTCCAACACCCCCGTTTTTAACAATACCAGCCACAGGATTCAATAAACTTTAGGTCCCTAGTAGGCAGGTATTTTTTAGAATTTTTGTTCACTATCTCACTGACCCTTCCACTCCTATCTTTTAGTAATATAGCCCACACCTTCCAGAAAGTGCTCCCATATCTCCGTCGGTTGCAGCACGCCCCGACCCGGGGCGGGAAGAACCCGATGATGAAGCATGCCACCAAGGGACCTGTTGGTGGGTGAAGGTTATTTTAAGAAAAGTTAATCTTTTCCCTTAAGGAATACTACTATATCTGGAAGGATATCAGTTTAAGCTATCTAGTGGATTTATTTTGATTATCTATTTGATACAGGAGGCAAGGTCCACTATGTACCTCTCTCTCCCTCTTCTTGATTAATGTGCCACTTCTTAGTCCAAAATGCAACTTGCCATCTTACACCCAAATCTGTTTCCCATAAAAGTTCGACCTTGGATTTGGCTCGAGTAGGATCCGGCAACAAAAGACATTTGTAGATTGCTGCTGCTTTAGGAGCTGTTTTGAGAAACTCAGTAAATCCTGAAGAGAGGGGGATCCCTTTAGAAGAAGCATCCTTAAGAGCAAAATATCTGTCAAGTACCACATTCAACAATAATAGAAAACGAGAATAAAAGGACTTGGGGCAATGATAAGTTTCACAGAATTGGGAAAAAGAAGTAGGTGCATTATTAGAAAAAAGTTGATGAACCCACATAAGTCCCTTATCCTTCCACGTGCGCCAAAAAAGAGGTCTATTATTAATCTGAATTAAAGAATTATACCATAGCGGCTATTCAAGAAATATGGAAGGAGTCAAATGGCTCAGGAGAAAGGTGGACTTAAGTAGCGAAACAGACTGTTTTAAAACAGGTGAATGAAGGAGTGAGTTCGAAGAGGAAAAAGATAAGACCTCCTTAAAAGAGACGGGCTTAACAAAAGCCTGTTCAAGATCTAACCACAAAGGAGAGAGTGGTGAAATTACGTCGAACGTTCAAAGAGCAGCTTGTCGTAAGGTATAGGCTCTAAGATAGCCATAAATATCAGGAAAGTTCACCCTCCCAACAGCTTTGGGTTTTTGTAAGATAGAAAGTGCCACACGCTGTTTCTTTTTATGCCATAAAAAGGAAATAAGTAACAAACTAAATGTTTTAAAATAGGATCTAGGTATATAAAATGGTAACATTGAGATAAGACATAAAAAAAATAGGGGAGACTATCATCTTAATCACATCCTGACGACATCACCAAGAAAGAAATAAGTGATTCCAGGAAGAAAGAAGATTTTCAACCTTCGCATTGAGATCTTTGAAATTAACTCTAATCATATCAGCAAAAGAATTTGCGACCAAATCCCTAAATAGTGTATTTTTGTAGAAGTTCACCACTGAAAACCAGTTGTACGATAAGGGTGGCTAAATGTGTATTTATTGAGAGGAAGAATTTCCGTTTTATCTTTATTTACTTTATACCCAGATACCTCGGAGAAAAGAGAAATCTCCATCAAAAGAGAGGGCAAAGAACTCTCCGGAGAGGATATAAACAAGAGAACATCATCTGCATAAGCAGCAAACTTTAAATGATGATCTCTATAGGGAAAACCAGTAATCGACAAGTAAAGACGAATTTGAGAAAGAAAAGGTTCCAGCGCCAATTCAAATAATAAGGGGGAGAGCAGACACCCTTGCCTCACTCCTCTGTGAAGAGAGAATTACGAAGAAACCTTACCATTAAACAGAACAGAGGCTTTAGGAGAATAATACAAAAGAGATACCAAAGCAAAAGATTTAGGTCCAAAGCCATGCCAGGATAGGAATTTAAGCATAAACTCCCAACTAATCCTATCAAAGGCCTTCTCAGCATCTATTGTTATAGCTGCAAGCGAGCATTTAAACAGAGGGGCCTCAATAAGAACATTGAATAATAAACGAGAATTGTCAGAAATAGGTGTACCCTTAATAAATCATGATTGCTCCTTTCCAATAAGATACAGGAGGAAGGACTCTAAACGAAGAGCGAGCAGTTAAGCAAAACTCTTATAATCCACATTTAACAATGAAATGGGTCTATAATTCTTACAATCATGGGGATCCTTATCCTCCTTATTAATTAGACATAAAATAGCTTCCTGAAAAGTACCAGGCATGGAAGAGGATTCTGCAAAACCGGTAAACTGATGAAATAAATATGGAAGGAGAATATTTGAGAAGTGAAGATAACATTCTACTGTAAAGCCATCAGGGCCTGGTGTTTTCCCCAATTTGTACTTTTTTAATGCACAAGAGATTTCCTCCAAAGTAAGATCCTTTTCAAGGGAGTTAAAATCCAAATCTGGGGAAATAGTATGGGAAACTTGATCCAAATAATCAAAAATAGTGGAGGACTGAGCCGGTGACTCCGGAGTATACAGGAATTTTTAGAATTTAACACACTCCTCTAAAATATCTTCATGCTTAATAATAGCATCTCCATGAGAATTGGTCACTGCATCAATAACACACCGCTCTTTTCTAACCTTTAAATATTTTGCTAACAGTCTACCAGCCTTGTTTTTCCCACCATAATAATGAGCATTCTGCCTAAGAAGAATACAATTTGCCTCATTCGTAGAAATGGAGTTGAACTTTAGCTTTGCCTGAATTAAATTATGAAGATCCGAGGGCAATTTAGAAGAAAATAACTTTTGCTCCAAGGATTTAATTGAAGAAAGTAAAACTGAATGTTCCTTATCACAACGTCTTTTAGTTCCAGAAACATAGCGTAAAATAAAATCCTGTGCAAATGCTTTAAACGTATCCCATAACAGAAAAGGAGAAACAGAGGTATTATCATTAAACAAAAATAATTCAGAAGCAAAGGACACAAAGGAACGAGAGTACTGAACATCTCTTATAAGAGAGTTATTAAATCTCCATCTATGCGAAGAAGGATACGGAGGAGCCAAATCCAAGTCAGTCTTAGAGACCAGTCTTGCACATCTCAGGACCAATAATTCTGCCTTTCAATCTCAGCTATTGTAATGATAGGTGAGCACGTTTTCTTAGAATGGTTGAAGATTACCTTGGGATGTGCATGATGTCCATTCATTTTCACATAGAAGAGAATGTCATCACTTACCTTTCTTTGAAAACAACCAATGTTTCCCATATATCATTCTAGATGTTGAGGCATTTGTAATGCCGAAAACCGTGATGTGTGGATAAGGCTGTGGTTTTCCTACATTTTTCATCCTGCATAAATTGGTGATATCCTGCATTGAGGTTTAGCTTGTAGAACCATTTCACTAAGTGTAGATTTACTGTTCTAAACTCCACATCTATGTATCTTGAAAATATATATGTATTATATAGAAATGTATATATATATTCTCCCAAACCTCTTAAGTAGAGAACTTCTGTCCCAAGAGAGGTGGAATAGCAGCCGAAGGAGTGAACTCGTCAAAAGTATGCCACCAACCAGTAAGGAGACTCCGTTCACACAAGGCATAGTACGAGTGCAAATCATCCAAAGTTTATTTGTGGCAAAGCTGCATGACCCGTTTCGGCCTCATGGCCTTAATCACATCTCCCACAGTGCTGCACATCCCATCTGAGAAACCCTTCTGCCAGTACTAGACATAAAAGCATTAGCAACTGCATTAGGTTTCGCCTATGGGATTAATAAGCTTTTTTTTGTTGTAGGTTGTATCTTGCTGAGTAGTTGTACATTATCAGTTACAGAAAGCCTGTTAAAGTGTTATGACTTGTTCATGAACAAAAAGGCAATATATTGTGCTGTTACTAATGGTATTATAAAGTGGGGAGATTAGGTAAATGGTGGAGGACAAAGATAAAAAAACATGTACCTGATAAGTAGGCTTGAAAGTGGTGCAGCTATTGGGAGAATAGGTAATGGGTGGATGAAAAACCATACAAGTACAGTGTAAGAGCGGTATTTGCAAATTCAAAAAACAAGATTACGAAAACTCGATGAAAAGGTGTTGTTTGGTTATTGTCCATTGCTAAGATAAACAAATGAAAATGAACTTTAAATTTTTAAAATGAGCAGTTGTGCAATATAAGTGAAAGAAACACACTGAAAGTAAGATTGTTTTATTGAGATGGGCAAGTTAATTTTTTTTTTACAGATTTCTCTTACGATTTTTTATTTTATTTCGCACTGCACATTTTTTTTATTATTGCAAAAAAACTTAAACATGAACATAAACTCTGAAACAATAATGAGCATATAGAAAATATTTGCACTTGCATTGACTTTGGCATTGTGTTACTTATGGTTTACAATTTTTCTTTATTTAAACAGTACACTGTGACATTTTCAATGATTGTGCTATATACTTTGAAGTTTGTATCTTGTAACAAATACTGTAATTGTTATAATATGTCCCGGTGCACCATTGAAATCATGACCCTAGTGCCTGCTAGATAACTACACTTTGCCTGTTCTAAGAATGTGCAGTTGGTGTTCTTTATATTATATAACAGCGAAAATACAGGAGGCTGTTTAAATTACTTTGGAAAACTCTAACCTTTTTTAGCAATTATTAAACTGAAATACCAGGCGTAACGCGAGCTAAATTAGACAAAGCGTTTGCCTGTTTTAAGAATGTGCTTTTGATGTTCTTCATGCTATATAACAACGAAAATACAGGAGGCTGTTTAGATTTATTTGGAGAACTCGAACCCTTTTTAGCAATTACTAAGCTAAAATACCACGTGTTAAAAGTATGCAACAAAATATGAATGCATTTTACATCCTTGGAAAAATGAACAGCAAAATTCTCACTATTAGGAAATAGCTCCTGCTTCAGTTTACAGAGAACCACTCAATTACCGCGTTGCTTATTTATACGGTCAACAGAAAATACAGCAAACGATATAGCATGCTTTTGGTGCTAGAACAATTCAATCTGCACAGTGAAGGCCAGTCCGAAAAAAAGCCAGTCTTACCACCCTACCTGCTTACTAAGCTGAACACTTGGTGTGAAAAAGTGGAAAACTCACACCAAGCTATTCCAAAATAATAGATACCTTCCGAAAAAAGAACAGCAGCATAAATCCCACACAGTTACCAAACACGTTTGCTCACAAAGACAAGCTTTGACGCAATGCGACAACAATACCCAGCAGTTTGAATTTTTGAATTCACTCCTCTTGAAACTATACAGCCTCATTTCCTGGCCAGTAGAAGGAACACAAAACTTGAGGAATACTTTTAAAACAGGCACATGACTGTGTTTACAATCCAAGACTCTGCGGCAGGGTCTGGCGCTGTAATGTTCTACAGAAACTGTCCTAACGGATAAAGGAGGTTAAAACATCCCTTCAGAGCACCATGGAGCGTGCTTTTGTAAAGCACTGCAATCAATTTGTTTGGGTTTATGCTACATAATGCGCCAACAACAAACACATGACACATTGCAGACAGCCAATCAAGGCATTGCTGTTGCCACGTGGATCCGATGATACTCGCAGTGGATGCTCGGCTCTAGATATACATACATTTTGTTCTTTAGTAACTCCAAAACTACTGAACAGATTTACATCAAATAACATAAAGCACTCTTTCTGGACCAAGATCTAGGTTCCTTCCAAATTTGATGTAATTCCTTTCAGCAGTTCGAGCTGTAGTTGTGTCTAAAATCCCTATGGGAAATTGCATCGGGAAAATGCGTTTTGAGACCCCCCTTTTTCTCAGCTCCCACTTGACAAATCACCCTGAAACTTTCTAAGCAGCAGCTGGAGTGAGTTGTAAACTAGTTTTGAAAATTTTGTGAAGATTCGTCAAACGGCGCAAAAGTTCTTAGCAAAACAAAAAATGCGCCGTCTATGGAAACTAGGTCCTAACTATAACTAACTACCGGCCCTCCAATAGGATATATATATATATATATATATATATATATATATATATATATATATATATATATATATATATATATATATATATATATATATATATATATATATATATATATATATATATAATATCTCCACCTCGCTTTCTCCGCTGGGGAGCCATGGCCTCGCAGGGCAGTCTCAGCGCTAGGGGGACGGAGTACCCCTAAGAAACATTCAACACATACTTCCTTCCCAATGTGCAAAGAAGTGCGCCGGACACTGGACCTTGCTGCAAACAGTTGTTTTTAATCCATAAACAGCAGTGTGGCAGCCTGCTTCAAACAAATAATCCTAACGCATTTTGGCTGATATGACAGCTTTGTTCACACGTAAGCTCTGGATTGTGGCGTTCACTGCATGATTACGTTCGCCTTTTAAAGACTACACAATTCCTTGGTAGTCTCGCTGTAGGAGAGTAGGATCTGCTTCACATGGGTACCCCCACTTTTTGCTGATGCTTCACTGTTTTTCGACCTTAGTCTGGCTGGGGCCCTGCTAATCAGAACCCCAGCCTAGCTGCTTCCTCTCTAAAATGGTTTCCATGTGCCTTAGGCACATCTCTGATTGGAATCTGGAGTGCCCTTATAAGTCCCTAGTATATGGTATACTATGTACCCAGGGCATAGGTACCTCAGAGGCCTACCAGGGGCTGCAGCATGTATTGTACCACCCCTGGAAGGCCATCCAAACTGACACCACAGGTCTGCTACTGCAGCCTGGGTAAGGTGGTGCATGCACCCCTTACTGTGATATAGGCTACCTATATCACTATATACATACACACATATAAACCTATAAGTCACACCTATGGCAGGCCTTATCAATCCTGAAGGCAGAGTGCGTGGTTCCTATGTGAGAGGGTGCCCCTGCATGAGCAGGGCCCCTCTGCAGCGTTCGGAGACCCTTCTCTGATGCTGTTTGTAGTGCAGCCTGACCATATACTCTTAAGCGCATTATAACCTTGCGTTAAATGCTAACTTTGGGATGACTGCACGGAAACATGTCGTGTTTGGTGTCAAACATCTTGGAATACTACCCCCCCGCCAGTTCTGGCGGCAGGGGTAGCATTCCACCCTTCTAGAGGGAAAGGCATGTACACACCGGTATGCCCGGTACTGACTTTCCAAGCCCTGGCATCACAAAATGGATGCTGCTGCCACAGACACAAGTCTGGCCTCCTGCTGCTGGCCGAAACTCCGGCAGGGGAGGCCTGGACAATAGGTTTCCTGTCCCAGGGAGGTGTGACCACCTCCCCAGACAGGATAGTGTGTATTGGGGCTGGGCGGGATAACTCTCGGGTGCTTTGAAGTCCTGCACTGGGGGCACATTTGGTGTCCCTGTGCATACCCCAGTTCAAACCGGATCAGGGGCTTGCAGCCCCTGCTTTGGCGCGAACTGGACAAAGGGAAAGGGGTGTAGCCACCCCTCTGCCCTGACCCACCCATAGGTGGGACCACAGAGTAAGTCCAACCCCTAAACTTAGTATAAGTATAGGAACCCAGTCCTTAGGACTTTAGATTATCCCTGGACGAAACTCTGACACAGAATCCTGGACCTTCGACGCTCTACTTAAAGATTAGAGGACAGAAGAATCTCCCTTGGGGTCAAGGAGTGACTCCCCTGCTTGGCAGGCACCAAAGAAGCAATTGTCCGGTCTGCATCGCTGAAGCTCCCGCCGGATGCCAAAGTCTTTGCATCACCAGAGGTGGATTTCCAGACTTCCCCGAGGCTGCCCTGAGTCCCCAGCAAAGCTGAGGCCCGTAGCTGTCGTGGGTAACGTGGAACCGTGACCCCTGGACACCGCACGCATTTGCAAGTGCATCCTCTTCTGGGTCTCCCACGAAGTCGTGCTTTGGGGTCCGAGTAGCCCTAGCCTCCAGCACCAACTGCACCGAAGATCACTGGCCTCCACTCCACGAGTGTCCTGTGAGCCAGCTCCACGTGCACCGTCTCGAGGCTCCTTCGCGGTCGCTAGCCCGTTGGCTAGTAGCCCTTCACGAAGGCCAATCTTTTCTACTTGGGCTCCCTGGTTGCTCCAGGCTTGCCCTCACTTACCCTTGCGGGGTGAGTTCCTCAGACCTTGCTGGTCTGCACAATCGTCAATCTTCATCTTCATCGAGACTTGCCGTTGCCAAGGCTTGTTGGGTCCAATCCGGTCGCCGACACCTCAGCACTCGACAGACATCGTGTACCAGCCCGAATCCTGCTCCTGGTTGCCGACAACGCCTCCTGGACCTCGTGGCTGAAGAGTCAAGACGACCGTCAACCTACCTGAAGCACTCGACATCGGTGGGCATCTGCTCATCGCCTTCCTGGTCACTGGCTAGTGACTCAGACTCTGTCCCCTCTGCTTTCAGGTTATTCAGATCTCCGATCCACCCTTGGATCCACCCGGACACTTTTCACTTGGTCGCCAGCAGCACTTTGCAGCAGATCGCCATTCAAATCGACGACGAAACCCGACCCCGAAAGGCACCTATGCACCCGGCTTCCTGGGTGAGGTAACAAGAGTACTCCGGTGCTCCCGTGGGTAGAGACTCTAGAACGACCTAGTTCTCAAACGGTTTGCTCCAAGTCCTTCTTTAAGTGTCCCTTTTCTTTAAATTCCCAACCGCGACTTTCTCCATAGAAGTTAACGGCGATTCGCGGCTGTGTTACTACACTGCACGCGTCCCCCGTGGGTCCCCTGTGTCACTACCTTGGGTGGTTCCTTGTGGTCCAAGCACTTCTAGAGGCTCTAGGCCTAGTGTCTAGCTCAGTCGTGGTTCTTATACCACTTTATTGGTATATGGTTTGGTACGCCCCTAGGGCCCAAACGTGTATTTGTGCTATTACTGTGTTTAAATAACTTATAACTTATGTACTTCGAACTCTAGCCTCATAAAGAGACTAGAGGGGTGTGTTTAGTAATAAATACATATATTTTGAATATATACCTGGTGTGGTGCTATTTCATTTGATCACTCAAGAGATTATAGACTGGTAAAACAAGCTGCTTTACATTCCTTCAAGACTTAGCCTGAAGGCTGCTCTCCATAGCTACCACTAGGATAGCTTTCAATAAAGGTTGTCTTTAACCTATCTCCAATAAGGGGTTGTTTGGACTGGTGCAAGGTGCCCACTATAATTAGTGGACAGCATATACCAGGCCAACTTCTCACACTCGCCATATATATATATAATTGAGGTTATAGTTACAACCTAGTTTCTATAGGAAGAGCATTTATTGTTTTGCTAATAACTTTGGCGCTGCTTGACGAATCTTAACAAAAGTTTCACAACATTTAATTTAGTTCGTTTAGCTGCTGAGTTTAGGGGTGATCCTTCAAGCGGGGGCCAAGAAAAAAGGGGGTTCTGAAAATACTTTTATCCCATAGGGATTTTGTACACGACTACAACCCGAACCGCTGAACGGAATTACACCAAATTTGGCAGAAAGCTTGATATTGGTCCAGAAAGTGTGCTGTTTATGATTTGGTGTAAATCTGTTCAGTAGGTTTCAAAATATTAAAGGCCAATACATATAGATATCTAGGGACGTGGATCCATTTCACTGGACTCGCGGATCCACAGTCCCCAGAAAGAGTTGGCAGCCATCTTGGGACTCAGTTTGAATCTGAGTCCCAAAAAAACATAAACAATAAAGAAAGGGGGCAGGGTAGGAATCCCTGACCCTCTAGGGAGGTGGTGGTGGTCCCACAGGGACCCCGCCGCAGGTTAAAAGCATTTTTATAATTCAATTTTGCTGCGAATTTGCCGGTGAATCCGGGGATTCACAGCAAAATTGAAGAAAAAAAAGACACGCGGTCTCCCCCCACATCTTTTTTAGGAAGCCCCAGGTGGGCCAAATTCCGGGGGCATTTAAGAATAAAAGGGGGGTCGCATGGGGCTCCCCACTTAGGGCTTATTAAACCCCGGGGACCACCACCTCCTCGGAGTATTAATAATGCATTATGCGGGAGCCACACGGACTCCCCATAGCCCTGGGGATCGCCACTTCCCCAGGGCTATATACAAACAAATAGGGAAGGGAGCGTGGAACACATGGCCCCAAAGACCACCACCTCACCCAGGGCTAAATTAAAAGGGATGGGAGGCCTCGTGGACCCCCCATTCCCCGGGGACCACCACCTCTCCGGGGCATAACTTTAAAAAGAGGGAGGGGGCCATGCGGCTGCCCTCCCAGGCCTTATACGGCCCCAGGGACCACCACCTTCCCGGGGCAGGCACAAAACAAATGAAAGGAACGAGGGCAGCGCTGCCTACCTCCTGGTTTTTTATTTATTTTTATTTATTTTTTTATTTATAAAGTTTTATAAAGCGCGAACATGACCAAAATGTTGGTGTCAGAGCGCTGTACAACCTAATAAATAGCATTAAATATACAAGGAGCAAAATATAGACAATACAGCATGAAAAGATAATACAAAGAGACATAGTGAAAACACCAGCAAAGAAATCAAATTGGCATGGATAGTCGCCTCAGATAGGAAGGACATTATTCAGCAGTCTCATTTTTACTTTGTTTTTGAAAAGAACGAATGAAGGGATGGTCCTGATCTCTGGGGGAAGAGAGTTCCAAATTCTTGGGGCAATTCCAGAGAAAGATCTCTTATAGGTTTTCTTTTGTGAAATTTTGGGGTTTCAGCAGTAGGGAGCATGTACTACGAGAAGCTCTATTCCTTCCGGATAGCACCAGTTTCTGAGCCAGGTAGCGAGGAGTGTTGTGGTGGATGGCTTTGTATGTCATGCATGCTATTTTTAGGTAGATTCTAGATTCATAAGGTAGCCAGTTCAGAGAGTGGAGGGCTGGGGTGATGTGATCATTTTTCTTTACGCCTGTGATGAGCCGTGCAGCAGCATGGAGGGTAGCCCTCAACGGTGCTAGTTTTATTTTCGGTAGGCCAACAAGGGTAGCATTCCCATTGTCAAGTTTGGAGATCACAAGAGCCTGAACCGCCATCTTGAGATCTGCATTGGGCAGGAAAGGCTTTAGTTTTCTTAAGATGTGGAGATGGAAATTGGCCGCTCTGGTTGTGGAGCTGATGTGATTCATCATGGAGAGGTTGTTGTCTAGCGTTATTCCTAGGGATTTTGCTGAATCAACAATATGTGGGGTACAGTTCAATGCGGTGAGTAGTGGGAGCCAGTCTTTGATGTTAGAGGTGGTGTTGGGAGGCGAGATTAATAGGAATTCAGTTTTGAGGGCGTTAAGTTTGAGGTGGTTAAGTGTTAACCAGTGTTGAGTTTTGTTCAAGATGTTATTGAGAGTGCTGATGTCGTCAGGAGAGGTAATCTTCATGTACAATTGCGTATCATCAGCGTACATATGGTAGGAGATGTTGGAGTGTTTGAGGATTTCAGTTAGGGGTTCCATGTAAAGATTAAACAGGGTGGGCAAAAGTGAAGAACCTTGGGGAACGCCGATAGTGACCGGTGTCTGATCGGATAAGTCATGATTGATTAGGACTCGTTGAGATCTGTTTTGTAGGAATGAGAAGAACCATTTTAAGACAGTGCCAGAGAGACCCATCCTAAGTTCTAAGAGGTTCAGGAGGGTTTCATGTTTGACTGTGTCAAACGCTGATGATAGGTCAAGAAGGATTAAAAGACAGGATTCATTATGATCGAGAAAGCGTAAAGCATCGTCGACAATGTGGACCATGGCGGTTTCAGTACTGTGACCTGGTCTGAAACCAGATTGGCAGTGGTCGAGGAGTTGGTGCTGGTCAATGTGATTGCAGAGTTGTTGATGAACACATTTTTCCAGGAGCTTGGCTAAGGTTGGGATGCTCGAAATAGGGCGAAAATTGTTGGGATCAGAGAGGTTCGCGTCTGGCTTTTTTAGTATAAGTGTGACTTATCCACTTTTTAGACATTCCGGCATGGTGCCTTGCGTAAGAGAGGCGTTGATAATTCTGGTCCATAGGGGTATCAGGAGGTGTGAAGTTTCCTTGAGGAATTTGGAGGGGAGAGGGTCATTAAAGTGGTTGGAAAGTTTAGTGGAAGACAGTAGTTTTGAGATGTCAGTGTCCTCAAATGTCTGAAAGATGGACCACGAGGCATTGTTTTTAGGTTTAAAGAGAAGGTGGCTAGGACAAATTTCCTGCGAGGTGGAGGTGCATTGTGACTGGGTTTCAGGCGGTAAACAATTCACAGCAATGCGGAGCTCATTGTCAATTGACTTAGTTTTATCAGGAAAAAAGGAGGAAAATGATTGACAATTAGGTAGGGTTGTAGTGTCAGATGTGGAGGATTTACGCTTTCCATTAGTTTGTTGTTTCACTAGTTCAAAGAGTTTTTTGGGACGGTTGAAGGTTGTGTCCAGTTGCTGATGGAAAAATGATGATTTGGCACTTCTGATGCACTTATTGTAGTTCCTTCTTTTTTTACGCAACAGTTTAAGGTTTGAAAGAGATGGGGTCTGTCTCCACACTCTTTCTGCAAGTCTAAGGGCACGGCGTTCCTCATTAAGGCTACAGTTGAACCAGGTATTGGTTTTACTTATCGGGACTCTCTTTAGTTGTTTGGGGGCAATGGAGTCCATGATGTTAGACATAGAGCTAAGGTAGTGCTTAGTGAGGTCTTGAGCATCAACCATATCAGTGGGAGGAGACAGGAGGTTAAGGCTGGTGGCAGATATCATGTCTGGATTGAGATTGAGGGTGTTTCTGATCCAATGTTTAGCTTTCACAGGCTGGCCTTTGCGGATGGTTGCCTTTACAACAATGGAGAAGGTGATGCAGTGATGATCGGTCCAGTCGCAGGGTGAAATAGAATCCAATAGTATGGTATTTTCCTTGGCTATGATTAAGTCTAAGATGGCCCCTTTTATATGAGTAGGATGATTACAGACTTGGATCAGGTTGAGGTCCTGGAGGAAAGCCTTAAAGCAATTCACTAGTGGATCCTTAGTGTCATTCCAGTGAATGTTGAAGTCACCTAGGAAAATCTGGTTGTTGTATGGGGTAAGGTTGGTGGAGATGATCTCCATGATTTGTTCAATGAAGGTAAGATTATCACCTGGGGGATGGTAGAAAGTGTTCAGAGTGCAGGTGGAGTTGTCTTTGGTAGAGATATTGATCATCATATATTCACAGCCAGATGTTGTAGAGGAAAGTGATTGTTTGACAGAGAGGTTTGATCGATAAATACAAGCAATACCGCCCCCAAGACGGATAGCGCGATCTTGACGGATGATAGAGTAACTGGGTGGAACCAGGATGTCTAGTATAGTAGAAGAGGAAACATTTAGCCAAGTTTCAGTGAGAATTAGTAGATCCAGGTCCAAGTTGAGTAATAAGTCCTGTATGTCGGCCGCGTGTTTCACTGCTGATCTGCAGTTGAGTAGTGAGCATTTTAGGTTGGTTTTGGTAATGGTAGTGGAAGAGTGTGAGATGGGAACAAGTTTGAGGTTAGATTTATTGATGAGTCTGGGTTTGGTATATGGTAACCTTTGCGGTTGGGTGATAATGGTTTGAATCCTAACTGGAGGTGGGACTGGTGGTGGGATCATAAAGCAAGAGAAGGGAAAGGATATCTGTGGTCGAAAGGTATTCGACAAGCCTGTTGGGTCGGGTGGAGTGGTCTAGATTAGGTTTGCATCTCCATCTAGGTTGAGATCTGGAGTATGCACCATTAACTGTGGGAGGGCGAGTGGGAGAGGGAAGATTACAGTGCTGGTGGTAGATCGAAAGGTTTGACATATTGAGTTCTAGATTAGAGGTGATGCGTAGAAGACTAAGGATATCAGCCCGCAACAACTGTATATCAGATTGTATAGTATCCAGCGTAGAATAGAGTAATGGGGTATTATTGTGGGTGGTGTTACGGCAGAGAAGTGATGGGGGAGGGGAGTTATCTAAAATATTGTATGTGACGGAGGGGTTCTTTGGTTTGGAGCAATAGTTAGTAGTCTTAGAAGTATCCCTACCTAAGGTGATGGGATTATGGTCAGACACCGTAATGTGATGAGTGAGGGGACGCGAAGAGGAGAGGTCGTGGAGACAAGAGGTGGAGATAATGTTGAGAGGCTGCTGTTCAGAAGTATTGATGTCAGAGAAGGAGCATGTAAAGGCTGAGGAAGTAGGAGACATATGGTTTGTGGAAGCCCCTGCATGTGTAGTGATAGTGGTTCGCTGACTGGGGGAGCTGTGTATCCCAAGCTGAGAGGGAGCCGTGTTGTGAATTATTTCGTTATTAGGTTGGATATGAGGGTTGACTAGGTGAGTGTTGGAGGAATGGTCGGCGCCAATCCGAGTGGGGGTACTGTTCTGAGATGATGAGATATCAGGTATGGTAGTGTGGGCAACAGTCCGGGGCGAGCAGTAGGAGGACGAGTGGATAGGAATGGATGGGCAGTGTATGTTATTGGGAGGGGGATCATTAGGTAGTTGGGATAGGTGGGGTGAGGTAAAGTCAGTGTTGAGTTTGTCCTTGAGGAAAGGGAAGACATTGTCAAAAAGTTCCAGGTTGCGGTTAGAAGACTGAATGAGCACTATGCCAGTATTATAGATGGAGATAGTCGCTTCTGCCTTGTAAAAAGGGGAGGGTGAAATATTTAGTTTGTGACCGTGAGGTATTTTCTTGGTGGTGGTGGGTTTGAGAACTGAGGATAGGGCCTTTCTGGTGCCATAGTTAGCCCTGGGGACCGCCACTCCCCAGGGCCAGCTCCTGCTATATGCTGGGATGTCCAACCCCACGACATAGCTGTTTGCTATGGCTTGGCAGGAGCTTTACCACTCCCGCCAAGCCATAGCAAACTGTGCTCCACTTCTAGCAAGCGAGGCCATAAAAAAATGCTCTCACTTGCTAGAAGCGGAGCACAATTGTTTTAACAGAGAGGGAGCTGCATGTTTCGCAGCTCCCTCTCTGTCAAAACAATGCCGGCTCCAGCAGGAGGCGGGGAGCCAGCAAGGACCCCAACATAAGTTACAGGGTGCCCTGGGTGGGACAGGGACACCCAGAAGAGAGGCCGGGCCCTGGGGGATGTAGTCCCCGGGGCAGAACTCGGCCAGGGAGGGGGGCCGCGCGGCCCCTTCCCCTTATTATTTAAAAAAAAATGTAAAAGACCGGGCCCTGGGGGAAGGGGTCTCCAGGGCTTAAATCGGGCCAGGGAAGGGGGCCACACCCCTTTCACCACCACTCTGCAAACGCTCCTTCTGGCGCACTGCTGGTAGGGGGATAAAGTCTCCTTGGCTACAGAGGGTACTTGGGGGCCAACAAGCCCTCCTGTTACCTCCAGTAAGTCCCACTCAGTGGGATTACTAAGAGGTCTTTGGAGGCCACGCCTCCTTTCACCACCACTCTGCAAATGTGCCTCCTGGGGCACTGCTGGTTGCGGGATGAAGTCTCCGTGGATGCTGGGGGTCCTTGAGGGCCAGGAAGCCCTCCTGTTACCTCCAGTAAGTCCCACAGAGCGCAATTGCTGAGAGGACTTCAGAGGCTATGTCCCCATTGTCCACCTCTGTGCAAGCGCACCTCCTGGTGCACTGCTGGTTGGGGGATGAAGTCCCCTTGGCTCTAGAGTGTCCTTGGGGGCCAACAAGCCCCTCTGTTACCTCCAGTAAGTCCCAAACAGCAGGATTGCTGAGAGTTCATCAGAGGCCACGCCCCCTTTCTCTACCACTCTGCAAACATACCTCCTGGCGCACTACTGGTTGGGGGATGAAGTCCCCTTAGCTGCTAAGGGTCCTTGTGGGCCAGCAAGTCCTGCTGTTACCTCCACTATGTCCCATACAGTGGGATTGCTGAGGTCTCCAAAGGCCATGCCCCCTTTCTCTACCACTCTGCAAACGCCCCTCCGGGCACATTACTGGTTGGGGGGAGGATATCCCCTTAGATGCTGAGGGTCACTGGGGGCCAAGAACCCCTCTTGTCACCTCCAATAAGTCCCACACAGCTCAATTGCTAAGCGCTGTTCGGAGGCCTCGCCCCTTTTCTTCGCCACTCTGCAAATGCACCTCCTGGTGCACTACTGCTTGGGGGAAGAAGTCCTGTTGGATGCTGAGGGTCCTTGGGGCCCAAGAAGCCCTCCTGTTACCTCCAGTAAGTCCGACACAGCGGGATTCCTGAGAGCTGGATGGAGGACCTTCCCCCTTTCTCCACCACTGTGCAAGCGAGACTACTATTTTTAAAAAACATCGAAATTCACTCAAAAAAACAAAGGTTACAGGGACATTATAATTAGGAAATAGAATTTGAAAAACCTTAAAAATGAACTTAAAAAACCAAAGGTTGCAGGAACGTTATAGTTAGGAAATTGAATTTTTTTTAAAAACCTTAGAAATTCACTGAAAAAACAAAGGTTACAGGGACGTTATAATTACACTCAGATTTCACTCTTACAAAATCATAGAAATTCAGCAGTTAGTTACCTGAGCCAACTATAACTTACGCCCCCGCAATGCACTGTTTATTACCTCACATATAATATCACTCAGAACATGGTCAGTGACATCACTGATAACATTTCAAATGACATCACTGATTACATCATCCACAGAACCACTGACACACCCAGTCAGACCCCATACAACATCTCTTGCCCCTACTCACACACCCACACAACCACTCACATACCCATACTCATACATCCACTTGCTCCTCCATAGACCAACTCACACACCCACTCACTCAGTCATACAGCCACTCATACAACTAGTCACTCACCCATACAGCTACTCATACACCTACTACACACCCACGTATTCACTTATACAGTCTCTCACACACCCACTCACCCATACATCCTCAACACAGCCACTCACTCACCCATACAACCAATCACACACAACCACTTGCATACCCATCCACACATCCATAGAAGTGCTCATACATCCGCTCACTCACCCATACAGCCATTCAGACACATACTCTATAATACAGCCACTCACACACCAACTCACTTAACCAAACTTCCACTCAAAGAGCCTCTCACTCACCCATACAGCACACCTACACACCCAGTCACTCACTCATACAGCCATTCAGACACCCACTCACTCACCTATACAGTCACTCACACACCCAGTAACTCACACACCCACTTATACTCCCATACAGCCACTCACACACCTCCTCACACACACATTTAGCCACTCAGGCACACACGGATACACACAGCCATTCACATGTTATATGTTAAAAGTAGTATTACTCATTAGTAGTACACCTAGTATACTAATTAAACTTTTGTAATAGCTTAGTATATATGTTTAACACTCATAAATTCTTAGAAAACACACTCACTGGATGATGTCATCAGTGATGTCATTTAATATGTGATCAGTGATGTCACTGACCATGTCATCAGTAATGTAATATGTGAGGTCATAAGCAGTGCATTGCAGGGGAATAAGTTATAGTTAGCTCAGGTAACGGTAACTGCTGAATTTCTATGGTTTTGTACAAGTGAAATCTGAGCGTAACTATAACGTCCCTGTAACCTTATATGTGTGTGTTTGTGTGTATATATTTGTGGGTGTGATTATATATATATATATATATATATATATATATATATATATATATATATATATATATATATATATATATATATATATATATAATGTGACCAAGAGCTGGATAGCTCGAAACGCGTCTTTTTGCCTCGAATCAATAAATATAATTTTGCAAAACTTGGATCGGTGTGGCTCGTGCTTACATGAATCAGTAAGCTATTTGGTGGATATATATATATATATATATATATATATATATATATATATATATATATATGTATATATATATATATGCTTGAAGTTGGGACTACTGTGGTAACTAGTAGCCCGGTTTTCTGAATGTGGCATGCGCACATGGAGGGGGTCTGTGGAACAGAGCCAGCCACTCTGTAAATTGTATCAAAGGATGAAACAATTCTTGCGCGGGCATATTGGAATGCCAAATTGAACATAGTCCATAAATGCTGCTTAACGTTGTTTATTGAAGTTGTTGGGTCGCCGTAACATGTTTTGATCGCAGCAGCGACCTTGATCACATTAACACAGCGGCGCCATTGATGGAATCTTTATAGCAGCAGGTAAGTGCATAAAAATAGAACAAAATATATATATCAGTAAACAAAATGTCTTGTTAATAATACTTTCTTTTCTCTATAGCTTTATACATAGAATTTTTCAAATTCTTGTTTTAACCCATATTGTTAAACCATAAATCCAAGGCCAAACCTTCTCAATTTACATTATTTATCCATTTAAAAACTATATTTGTTTTAAACAATCTTTCTTGTATGATTATTCATGACCTCTATGGCCTGGTTAAAACAAAAAAATCTGATAAAAGCATCTATTTTGGTGAAACAAATTTTTTGTGTGCAAAAGAAAAAAGGCACTTACCTGTACTGTGGCGTCTCCAGGCGCATGCGCAGTTCTCGCAAGATGTACATCGGACGTAGGGGTTTGCGGGAGAGAGACCACGGTGAGAAGGAGGAGGGCAGCCCGGAGATGCCACAGTAAAGGTACGTGCCTTTTTTCTTTTTAAATTTGTGCTTTAATATTTTTTATTAGGGGGATTGGAGGTGTGGAGCCTTTTTTTGTTGGGAGGGGGTCTGGCTAACTCCACTCTGCTGTGGAATCGGAATTTTGCCTAAACTCTGCGTTCTCAGCAGAGCGCAAAGTAGGCAAA
Organism: Calotriton arnoldi; assembly: GCA_963921515.1. Classification (NCBI taxonomy): domain Eukaryota; kingdom Metazoa; phylum Chordata; class Amphibia; order Caudata; family Salamandridae; genus Calotriton; species Calotriton arnoldi. The sequence continues at coordinate 903,658 of CAWUFW010004717.1, forward strand.
ACTCTGCACACTCCGCTGGCGGAGCGGAGTTTTCTGCCCGCCCTTAATCACATCTTGACTAATTGGCGGCATGAAACATGTTGACCTTATAAGTCATCAGGGATCATTGTCCCCACTGGTGAAATCACGTTTTTAATAAGTCATGCATACTCATGGATTAAAATTTGATTTGAGACTTGCCTAGCCTTTTTTTAAGTCAATAATCACTACATCGACACCTACGTTTCCTCAATCTACACAAAGGGCCCTTAACTTGCACTTCACATCACAGCTTTGGAAAAAGATCTCTGATAAAGAGCCCCCTTGAGGGTGCCTCGTCGGGCATTGCAGCGCAGGCCCGACGAGGAGCAAGCCCGATGATGAAGCATGACTCCTGCAAGGGTGTGTGAGGGCCCCATTTCCAAAAAGGAACTACTCCCTTTGTAGTGGCTCCTTTTCTCTGACCTACTCCCCTTTGTCCTGTGTCCCCTTTCGGAACAGCATACCTTTTTCTTTTGAGAATTTACAATGGAGCATGTATGCTGGACCTTTATGCACTCTAGGTCCCCAATTTTTTCTGATGGACCAATTGGACAACTAACGGCAGTGATGGTCCAAGACTGAGGGCATTGGTGACCCTGAGGCACTGGCACCGAGTGGCTGCTTTGAGAGAGGGAGTCAATTTGGCTCAGTCACAAGGGCAGCTCCTTCGCTAAGGCGGATGAGCGTCGCCCCACTGCTCTCAGAGCAGTAAAAAAAGGAAAGAATAAAATGATAATAGCTTTGTTATTCTCATTTTATTTTTTGTAGCTACGAGGCTAGGTTAGGGTGGGCGAGGCTGAGGTCACAGGAGGAGTGGTGGGCAACACTCTTAAGTGCGCATGACTGTTTGGCCGGCCGTCATACGTACTTTGCGTGTTCCCCACCAGGCTGTAATGCACAGCCTGGTGAGGAACATGTACAGGCTCCCAGATGCGTGCCAAACCACGGCGCTCAGACCAATCACAATGCTGCATTGCCGTGTTGTGATTGGCTAAGGGGAGCCTGTGTGCTCTCTGCTTCCGGAACACGCCAGGAAGAGGGAGAAATGACGGAGGAGAGACGGCGGCCGTGAAAAGGTAAGTATTTTGTTTTTAATAGTTCGTTCCCTTCCAGCCGCCACTGCTTAGTCGGACAGTGCGCACCTTACACTGCAGGTAAGGTATATACTGGTGCCGCGGGGGACTTTGACATTCTGAGAACTTTAAAAAAAATGTGATCTTGGTTACTGTGCATTGCTGTTGCGATTTATGTGAAAAATAAAAAATAATCTCTTTAAATGTTTTTCACACATTGTTTCCACTCACTGGTTTCTGAGAGGCAGCGTGTAAGTGTTTCCGGCAGGAGGTGGGGGGCAGACGTTCTTTTTATTCACGACCGTGGCGCGCGTGAGCTGCAAGTGCGCCGAAGGCACGCCAAGGGCAAGCCCATCTGTGCCCTTCCACACCCGCTCCAGGCCCAGGGCACAGCATGCTGTCCGTAATAGTACAGAATCACCACATGCCTACACAAGACAGGGCACTGTTGCTCCTGAAAAAATGCGCCAGCAAGCAACAATGCCCCTGAGAGGCTTTTCAGATGGCCATAAGCAAAAGACTATATCGCACACCATCACAGGGAAATCACCGTGCACAACCCTGAAAATGAGGTCAAACTCATATGCACAATCTATGTGTAAACAAGCGCTAGACATAAATGGGTTTATCATGGATAATAATATTGATTTCCTTTTTATCACAGAGACATGGGTGCGGGGGTGGCCATAGCCGTAAATGAGAACTTATTAGCGACAGTCACAGGTGAAGCAGAATCTCTTGCGATCAATCTCCACTGAGTGGCCCAGAACACTATTATCTTTTTACTAATTTATAGACCACTGGGCACACCCACCTCATTTCTAAACTCTATGGCTGAGACAGTGGTGTCGGCATCCATAGAGTCCTGTAAACTAATAATTTTAGGTGATTTTAATCTTCATATTAATGATCTCCTTCATAAAAATGCCACAGAATTAAAATATATTCTAGTGGCATGCAATCTTTGCCAGCAAGTATTAGAACCTGCTCATCAGGTGGGACATTCCTTAGACCACATTCATGCCAACAATGATACGGTCAAGTTTTGCAATCCTCAAAAACTAACATGGTCAGACCATTGAGCAGTATTTTTGCTATTCCAATGAAATCGTATTTGGGAAAAGAGACCCCTAAGTGTAAAAAAAATCTTTTGTCAGTGAGGAAAAATGGATGCTAACAAACTTAACAACAAATAAATGAATACATACCTGCCACTGACGGCAGATATCACTGCCAACATGTTGGTATTTAGTAAGTGGATAAAAGAAGCCCTGGACTAGGTTTTTTCAGAAAAAAACAGCATCTCACATTAGGTACACCTGCCCGCTCCCTGGTACAATGATTCACTTGTCCAAGCGAAATGTGAATGCAAGTTGAAAGAACAGGCATGGAGATGCAAGTACCAGGAAGATGCTAAAAAGAAATTGTAAGGAATTGGGTTGTTGGTCGAGTGGGGTGTGAGCCCTGGTCAAGCAGCAACCACAATACTTGTCAGGGTGAGGCACAAACCAAACCTAAATTAACCTGTGCTCAACCCCTGCTAGCTTGGTAGTCAGGCTTGACTTAGTGGCAATGTGTAAAGGATTTGTGCAACACTTCAAACAGTATTAAAGTGAAAACATTACTCAAAACGAATCCCACACCAAGTTAGAAAAATAAAGTTCTTTTTAATAAATAAAATAAGACCAAAACAGCAAAAATCCAATCAGTAGACCTGGCGATATGCAGGTTTAAGGATTTCAGTAAAAATAGCACCAAAAAAGCACAAAGTGAAAAATGTGGCTATTTGGTCACGCCAGTCACAAGTTCAGGCCAAACGTGATGAAGTGCGGTCCATCTACCGGGACCCAGCTAGGCCAGCTGAACAAAGTACCTTAAATCCTGGTTTGTGGAGCATTGTGAGTATCTGTGTTGAAGATGAGTCACGCAGCCTAAGCAATGCATTGGTTCCAAGATGCGGCGAGGCTGCGATGCGATGGTCTGCGTCATTGTCGAGGATCGCGTTGATGAGGGCTTGTGATGTGAAGTCAGGAGCTGTCATTGAGGCTGCCACAATGAGGGATCCGAGGGCCTGTGGCGAGGATGCACCACGCATCAGTCGTTCCGATGAGGCGACGGACTGTGATGCAGGACTTGGTGACTGGATCGATCTTCGCAGCAGTGTGTTGGTTCTGGCCAGGGCTGCGCAGCAGAGGAGATGCGTCGGTTCCACTGGGTCCAAAGAGGCTGGCAGAGCACCTTAGGCCAACTTCCAAGGGTCCAGGACTGGGGTGTACCACTTGGCAGGGTAGACTCGCAAATAGCAGAGTCCAGAAGCTGGGGTTGAGGTTGTTGGAGGCTTCTGTCCCTGAGGCTCAAGTCAGGAGGCCAGCCAACTAGCCCTCGGAGTCACTGTGGTGGTCCTGGGTTTAACAGATGCGGCTCCAGCCCTTCTCACCCAGGCAAGAAGGGAGCAGGGCAGAAGTTGTTCAGAGCAGTAGTCCAGCAGAGTGGCAGTCCTTTCACCAGCACAGCAGTCCTTCTTCCTGGCAGAGTATTCATAGGTCCAGAAGTGTACTGAAGAATTGGTATCTGAGGTCAAGTATTTATACCCAGTTGTGCCTTTGAAGTTGGGAGAAGCTACTAGAGGCATGCCTTTGAAGTGCACAGGTGCCCTGTCCTCCTTGTCCTGGCTCCAGACTAACTACAGGGGATATGCAGATCTTTGTGTGGGGGCAGGACACAGCCTATTCAAGTGTAAGTGGGGTTGTGCCCAGCTCCTTCCTACCATCCTGACAGTGATGGCCCATCCATGCACACCTAAGCTCCCATTGTGTGTGGCTGTCTAGAAGGAATACACAAAGCCCACCTGTCACCCAGCCGTGTGACCCAGAGACAGGTTGCAGGCACCAAATGGCTAAGGTAGGAAAATGCCAACTTTCTAAAAGTGGCATTTTCAAAATTGTAATTTAAAATCGGACGTCACCATAAGTAAGGATTTTTCATTACAATTACAAAGACACCAAACTTGAAAGAGTTACCTGCTCCCATATTGTAATTACAGCTTATTAAATGTAATACGGTAACGCCAATGTTATCCGATGGGAGAGGTAGGTCGTGCAGTAGTGAAAAACTATTTAAAGGGTTTTTCCCTACCAGGACATGTAAAACTCAAAAGTACATGTCCCACTTTCTAAGAACATTGCACCCTGCCCTCTGGGCTGTCCAGAGCCTGCCCTAGAGGTGACCTACATGTACTAAAAATAAAGGTTTGGTCCTCGCAAAAGGTTTATTTTGCCAGGTCGAAATGGCAGTTTAAAACTGCACACACAGGCTGCACTGGCAGTTCTGAGACATGTTTTAAAGTTCTACTTTAGTGGGTGGCATAATCCATGCTCATATTCAAAACATCACCTCTTCCCAGGAGTTCTGTCAAAAATTGTCATCCTATTTTGTAACTAACATTTCTAGCCTCATGTCAATCCTCCTGCTCCCTGACCCTGTGATTTGCACATCTTCAGAAGATAGCGCCATCTCCTTTACCACAATAAATGACAAGTTGGAGAGCTAGACCACCTTCCTACTGATTACGGCAGAAACAATTATGGATAGGCCCTGCACTATCAAATCGGGTTCAGCACGGGAGCCTATGCCGGCCAAACAATGCAGAATAATTGCCGCATCAATTGCTCCCATGATGACTATAATATGTAATCAATCTTTAGAGATGGGCCTGGTGCCTAAATTATGTAAGGAGGCAGTGATACTACCTCTATTTAAAAAAACTTTCATTGATTGAAACTGTGCAAGCTAAAGACCGATCTTCTTGCTACCGGAGATGGCAAAGATCCTAGAGAGCTGGGTTAATATACAGCTATCACAGTACATGGAGGATAACAATCTTCTTCACAGGTCCAATCCGGCTTTAGCCCAACCCTGAGCATGGAGATTGTTGTTGATAGCTGCATCCAATGATATAAGAATGGCCCTGGACACAGGTGGGTCAGCTGCCTTGATCCTGTTGAATCTATCAGCGGCATTCTCCTGCATCTCCCATAACATCCTGCTTAATCACCTCCAAGATTCAGGAGTGAAGGGACAAGTGCTCAGATGGTTTGCATCCTTTTTTACTGACAGGAAAAAAGTAGTAGCACCTCTTTCAATATTAATTGAGTAGCTTGGACTGAATTTTGACACCTATGCAGACGAAACTCAACTAATTAAAAGACTGGAAGAGATGGGGAACTCAAAGAAAGTTTTAAGTCAGGGCTCACAAGTGTGGCCTCCTGGATGAACGCCAACTCTTTACAAGTGAACTCTGATAACACAGAGGTGATAGTTTTTGGTTGCGCCTCAGCTTGGGCAGACTCATGGTGGCCACAATCTTTAGGAACACCCCCACATCTGTCGAAAAAGCTTGCAATCTGGGTTTTATCTTTGACTGCAAAATAACTTTCACGTCACAAGCATCCAAACTCTTTGCCACCTGCTGTTACACCATGAAGATGTTGGGAAATATTCTTGCCCTCAAGCCAGAGAAGCATAAACAACAACTTGTTCAAGACCTGGTCAACGGCCTGCTTGACTGCTCCAATGCACTATATCTGGAGCTTCCCAAATACACTCCTAGGAAGCTGCAGGTTATTCAGAATGCAGCAACGAGGCTAATCCATAATATCCCAAAAAGAGAGCACCTATCTCAGCAACTGAGATCACTTCATTGGCTCTCAATTGAGAAAAGATGCACATTCAAGGCTCTTTGCTATAGTTACAACGCTGTGCACTTGGAGAAGCATGCTAAGCATTACATCTCTGCTCTCTTCCATAGATATGCCCCAATCAGGGCACTATAGCTGTGCACTTGGAGAAGCATGCTAAGCATTACACCTCTGCTCTCTTCCACAGATATGCCCCAATCAGGGCACTATAGCTGTGCACTTGGAGAAGCATGCTAAGCATTACATCTGGGCTCTCTGTCAGGGATATGCCCCAATCAGGGCTCTATAGCTGTGCACTTGGAGAAGCATGCTAAGCATTACACCTGGGCTCTCTGTCAGGGATATGCCCCAATCAGGGCACTATAGCTGTGCACTTGGAGAAGCATGCTAAGCATTACATCTGGGCTCTCTGTCAGGGATATGCCCCAATCAGGGCTCTATGCCCCGCCTCTGCTTTTCTTGTTAAAGTGCCTCAATTCAGAAAAGCCCGGATGGGAGGTAGAGCGTCCGCAGTTGTGGCAGAGAAAGCAAGGAACACTCTGCCTTTTTCACTCAGAGTGGAAAACCGCCTGATGCCTTTCAGGAAAGCTCCCAAAAAGTTTTTATTTTAACTGTTCTAGCTCAGATGTATCCAGATCTCAGTATCGGTACCGGGAAACCTTTGGGTATTTGTGCGCTTAATACAACTTCAACTAAACCAAAACTGGGCAAAAGGGACACGTGCCGGTCACTTTTCAGGTCTTCAGTTTCTGCCCTGGCTCTGCCATCTGTTGTGTCCAGAGGCAAGTATTATGGGTGTTCAGGACTTTGATACTTTGTCTTGGTTCGGAAAGTTGACCTGTTGTTGTGAGTCATTGGAAACACTTCAATCTTTTGCTGAAAATAAATCCGGCACCCTTTACCCGACATCCTTCCCCATCACTCGAAATCTCTTGTTTCCCCCCTGGTGTCACCTCCCATAGCCTAACACACAAAGTGTGAATGTCTTCTCACCCACAATGTCCCAGGTCCACTAAAGTGTTGTTGGCATCAGAAGTGTCAGGCCTCGTGTGTGCTGAGCAGTGCTGTATTTAGACCTGATCATGACTATCTCTCCATCTCTCGCAGAACAGAATGTGTCTGAAGGCGGAGGCTGGGGTGGAGAGGAGGGGGAAGATGGAAGAGAAGAAGAGGGAGTGAATTAAGAGGGGTAGAAGTGGTCCTGCAATACTGTACCATGCAGTTCTCTCCCAACCCTAACGAATATTTCCTATCTAGTGTTGGGAAGGGAAACTGCAACTTTAAGATGCGGAAAATTAAATGAATTGCAGGGCTGGTACCGCACATGTGCTCTCTTCACATACCTGGCCCTACCCAGCCTTCTGGGTTACCACCTTTTTTGCCACATTTGAAGGAGGCCGGTAACAAGACATTGCCATACGCGCAGAGAAGGAAACTGGTAAGGGTGCTGGTAATCAGTGAGATAGACAGGTCAATGATGTGGTAACTGAGGAATTTCCCAACAGGACAAAGACCTCAAATGCCAGAAGGGCTGGCACAGTCAGACACAAGCCAGGCTCTGCCTTGATTGTTAAGAGGTTCCCAAATATCCTATCCAAATATACATCTGAAAGACCGTGTGGAGTAAATGTAGGAGAATAACCATAAGAAAACCATTTCTGCACTATCATGGCTGGCTCTACCATCTCAACACATGGCAGTAGATTTCCCAGCAGAGAGAACTTAGGAAGAGCAGAAAACATAGCAACAAAGCAGGCTTCAAGCATTGCATATCTTGGACACACTTGTACATCATCTCTGGCTGCTGAATTCAGAGACAGTTGTAAGATGATGTCCAAGTGGCAGCTCTACAGATCTCCTTACCCCACGACTCGAATTTGGAAAGACATTGAACTGAACAGGACCTAAGGACTACAAGCATAGGTAACGGTTCCTAACTTGCTAGCAAGACCAACCTGGTATGCAGTTTTTTTCGAGGATTATGTTAAAAGTGTAAATTGATTTTAAATCACGACCTAGATTTCCACTTGTAATTAAATTGTTTCTTCACTGAACATATAGAGTAGCTCTACCCACGGCTCCAGAGAGGTTCTTCATTTTCTATGAAGTTTGGACCCTTTGCGATAGTCCCCGCTAAAAGGACGAAACTTCCTGTCTGCATAATCTGTGTTCCAGACTGCTATTTTTTTTGCTTTGTCCTAAATTCTCGTTGATTTTCACTTTTTGCCTCAAATTGAGGGACCCTAAATCACCAGGAAACCTCAAAATGAAGCTTCCTAGGACACTTGGGATGTACAGTTCCCCGGTCCCCACCATGTAGTCTTGCAGATGGTCTTTCTTGCATCCTCTGCTCACGTCCTTGATGGTGGCAGCATTTGTATAGTTTTTAGGCTGCAGTAGATCCACTCAAGCGTGATGTCTACTGACCTCCAAATGTAAACTGAATCCAGGACCTCAGCAAAATGGTCTCTCGCCATATTTATTTCTGTTTAATGAATATGAATGTTCATCAACACTACTAAGTTGTTTTTCCAAGAATGATCAGGAGCCTCATTCTGAGTGCAAATGGGAAAGTTTGATGTACCTCTTATATGGGTTACCGTTAGATAATCTGTAATTTTTTTTGTAAGGACCAAGGAATATGTGCAATCTGGTATTTGTATAGTTTGAATCTAGCGTCATAGCAATGGAGAACTCAAGGTGGGATGGGGCTAAGGCTACTGTTAGCGGAGACACAAAAGAGATTGCTAATTCCTCTTTTTTTCACTCTCTGCTTTCCTCCTCTTTAGATTCTCTCTGGAGGAAATACACAAAGGGCCATATTTATGACGCCAGTTGTGGCGCGCTTGCACCACACAACATAGTACATGCCTCACACAACTGAAAAATGAGATTTCTGTAGCCATGCAAGGCCACTTTGCGTGGCCCTGAGTGACTTCATTAATCTCAAGTAAAGCAACGCAGTGCAAATTGCTGCGTTGCCTTACTCTGCGCTAGAGAGGCGTTCCATGGGCGTTGTGTGGCTGTTCCCATGCAACTCCCATGGTTTTTGATGCATTCCCATATTTACCAGAACTGGTAAACCTGGGAATGTACCAAAAAGATACGCCTTCCCAGGAGAGGCGTAACGAGAAGAAATATCTTTATTTCTTCTTGTTACTTCCTCTTTCTATGTGTGATGTATGCCTCTCAGGATTGTTTTTGTGCAGGAGGGTGCTCCTTCCTGCATAAAAACAATCCTGCATACAAAAGAGGCTGCCTATCACCATGGTGCAAGGGTGCCTGCATTGGTGCTAGGCAGCCAAAACGGCTGCAGTCCAGGGGAAAAGGCAGGGATGTGCCATATTCTTTTAAATAAGGTGCATTCCTGCCCTGTCCCTTTCACGCAGTGCAGCGCAGCAAGGTGAATTGCTGCACTGCGTGACAATGTCATAAATATGCCCCAAAGTTTCCAACCAGAGCAGACCCTTTGAGAATGTAGCTACCTGGTGTCACCTGGTTACCATTCAATACAGTGCAATCTAGAAGCAAGTCAAGTCCTGCTCTTCCCAGGAGCTTCTCTGAGAATGAAACCTCCACTCCAGTCTTACTGATTGATTTTTTACATTTCTTCATTGTGTGGCGCTGATTGGTAGTCAGCTGGTGCCTGACTGCCATTGGCCGTACAGAGCTACATTCAAACTGTGTGCTGCTTATTGCCTCAAGGCTAAGACTATGTCAGATGTTCTGCTGAAGCTCTGCTAGCTGGCCCTGTTTCTGCTGGTGTTTCCTAGGTGCAGACTCCCAGCCAGCCCATGGAGTCCAGAGTCTTGGAAAACAGCGGCAACCCTTCTGACTTCACAATACCTGCAGCCGAAGAGAAAAGCAGGTCACAGAGCATAATTAACGCTGAACTTTAAAAAAATGAAACATTACTTTTTTAGCTGCTTTTCTAGATGAACTGTCCAGACTCTCCACCCGACCCCCTGTGGCCACCAAATTCCCCCATATGTGAGCACCCAACCTCCGCCTCTCCCCCCACTGTGCACAGCCGAAGGGCTGTGTATAAATAATTCAAGTGTTTTTCATTTTATACAAAATAAGTCTGGCTAGACAATAAATCTTTTTTGCAAGCGTGATTACTGAGTTGTACTGCATTTAGTCTCAACCATCGGCCCACCTCCTTTGACACAGGCCTAGAGTAGTGGATACCACAGAAAGTTAAGAAGACTTCAAAAGGACATCTTTCCATCACAGTTTACCTACCCAGTGTCCTGCTTAGCAGTGGATGTTTACAATATCAGTTTTGCTATTGTCTGTTTGCCCATGTGACTGCAAGGATAAGAGAAAAGGTCTGATGTTCACCTAAGACGCTAGACCTTTTCTAGGCCCTCAGTGCCAAGCGTTCTTGTACTTTTTGCTTGGCCAAGTTTACTCTAAATTGTGTTGTGAAGCGCAGGAGTAGTTGTAACTCTCAGGTGCTGTTACACCTGTACTAAGTGCCTTTGTTCTCATCCTCTTACTTTGAAGCCCTTCCATAGTTCAGCTAACATTGGGGCCCCGCCTTCCACAATATAAACCCAGCGCAAGAGATCCTCTATTGTCCCCAACAAGAACTGACAATAAAAGTCCATGCCTGGGTCTTCCCTAGAGTTGGTCCCTATTCCTGCGGGAGATGATCTTGTCCTCTCGCAGGATCTCACAAGGTTCTGCAAGAACATGGCAGCCATGTTGGGCTGGCAGAATTTACACTGCTTCTAGTCTTCTAGATAGTTGAAGGCAGCAGTCTAGCAGGAATCTCACTCAGGACAAACTTGCTTATTGCTGCCCTCCGGTTCCTGGTAACCCTCCCTCCTTGTCTCCTGGATCCTCAACGAGACTTCTGGCGCAGCTGTAAAAAAAGCTCTAGAGGACAAATCAGGACAGAGAGTAATCTCACCTCTAATGCCAGCCATAGTCTTTGGAGGTAACTATCCTACCAACAAAGTCTCCATAGAATCATTTTCCCTCCCATTTCCCCCTTCTGGCTACATTGGCCAGTCACCATTAGCCCTGTCCAGAAATGTATCTAGACTGGGGAGAGTTCCTATCCACTTTGTGCCTGCAACACAAAACTGTAGACCTGCCAACCCACTTAGCACCACCTTGTGCCACATAATCTCGGGTCTCTCTTCTTCAAATTGTCTCCCCGTGTAGTGCCCATATCACAGTAAACACATAGTGAGCTGAAACCACTGCAGAGAACGAATTTCCAGCTCACTGTGTGGAGGCTCTGTACAGCCGACATCGGGGAAACAGCCTTTACAATGTAAGCGTTACAACGCATACCATTACAACGCATGTCGTTACAACGCGAAAGGCTTGTTGCAGGGGGTAGAAGGTGTTGGAGTTAACTCCAACATCTTCCCTACTGTTGCACACACTGGAGTTGGAATAGTAAATTATACTATTCCAACTTCCAGCGCACCCCCGACAGCAAGTCGGGGTAAAGGTATGCGTTGTAACGGCATGCGTTGTAATGGCATGCGTTGTAGGGTCATACATTCTCGACATCCATCAGTGGTTTAAAGCCTCCCAAGATTTTTGGCAGCCGCCTCAAAAGCCTTGGTAATTTGTTTTTGGGGAAGAGATGAAAGGTCTGTTTGGACAGTGCCATCTCTAGCCTCACCCCTCCATAGGCGGCAGATAGTGATGGGCTCAAAGCCCTGACCCCCATTCCAGACCACATTCCTTCAAGGCCATGCCTCCGCCTCTCACACAGTAAAACTAATTTCAAAGTTGGCAGGTCTGAACCTGGAACAGCGGTTAATGCTTCTAGGGCTCTCTGTTCTGACAGGTGCTGAAATAATTTCTGTGGGACTAAACCCCAGAGGCATTTAAGAGTACATAAAAAGAGTACGTAAAAGAGTACCCTTGTAGTAGGCTTTTACGGATTCGTATATGACTCGGAATTGGCCCAACATATGTAAAAATGGAATAAAATGAGAATAACTAAGGAGTATTCTTATTCAATTGGTACGAATAGAATGGACTGTGCCCTCTATGCTCTTTTTCTAAGAGAGAGTTGGACATTTCAGGGCCAGTTGACAAAGGCGTGTAAGAGTACTTGAGATGGCACTCCTGCAGCACTACTGTCCGGACCCCTTATGAGTGCTTCGGTGTGTGCAACTCTCTCGGTCTCTTTCTGTCCTGTGCACTGTACAGCGAGCTTAAGGCCTTGGGCAGGGACAAGATAACGTACATTAAAATATATAACTCACATTTATCCAAGAACTTGGGGCCAGATGTACAACTGTTTTTTGCGGTCACAAACGGGAAATCGGCCCATTTGCGACCACAAAAAGGGTCCTGGCATGTACAAATGCTATTTTGCGAGTCAGTGACTCGCAAAATAGCGTTTGTGACTCTCGCTATTAGGCATGGGCGTCTCTTCCTAATAGCGAGTCACAATGGAATGTACCATTGGTTTGCAAGCGCATTTGCGGCCGCAAAACACTTGCAGTTTACCACCTACTTCAAGTAGGTGGTAAGCCACTCACAAACAGGAAGGGGTCCCTACGGGACCCCTTCCTGTTTGTGAGGGTGTGCGAAAATATTTTTTATGAGCAGGCAGTGGTCCCAGGGACCACTGCCCTCTAAAAAATGAAACAGAAATGTTTTCTTTTTCTTTTTAAATGCATCCCGTTTTCCTTTAAGGAAAACGGGCTGCATTTAAAAAAAAAAACTGCTTTATTAAAAAAGCAATATATGTAAACAAGGAAAGGATACCGAGTCACTATTGGACCCCCTATTAATAATCTTTGATAAACAACAGAAGAGTGCGGCCAAACTCAAAAGAAAAACGGCGAGAAAAATAACTCTTGGGAGTTAAAAGAACCCTCACTCACCAACCTAGTTGGTGACATGCTTCATCATTGGGTTCCCACCAGAGAGGCCGAATGCCTCCCTGGTGTGCTACGACGCCTGGTTACAGCGGAGCAGGTTTTGTGTAATCCTAATGTGATTAAGTGAAAGTGGTTTAAAAAGTGACCAATTCGACCATAAACAAGCTTTATTCGCGGTGAACTGAGCACTATTAAAAACAGTGTGGTGGATGTTATAGGGACTGGCTAAATTGACCAGATACATCCATAGTATATAAAGGAAAAAGATGTGGTCAACATGTTTCTGCCTCAATACGCAGTTTGCGAGGCTTTCGTCAGGACCAAAAAACTAGAAAAAACTAGAAAAAACCACGGTGGTGTGCGCACGCTAAGGCGCACCCTAACCTGTGGTCTGGAAACCGGTGTAACTTACGGTTTGTAGTCAAGCCTTCAACATTTGTGAAAGCCCCGTGTATTTAAAATGTCCGGTAATAATACCCCATGGGTCCTGATGGGGGGTGCGAACTTACCGCAGGTCCTGAAGTATAGAATTGCAGGTCTACCACGGGCGACGACCTTTGGCGTAAGTGTGACTATAAGTTCGCGCCCCCCACCAGGACCCATAGGGTATTGTTACCGGACATTTTAAATACATGGGGCTTTCACAAATGTTGAAGGCTTGACTACAAACCGTAAGTTACACCGGTTTCCAGACCACAGGTTGGGGTGCGCCTTAGCGTGCGCACACCGCCGTGGTTTTTCCTAGTTTTTTTCTAGTTTTTTGGTCCTGACGAAAGCCTCGCAAACTGCGTATTGAGGCAGAAACATGTTGACCACATCTTTTTCCTTTACATACTATGGATGTATCTGGTCAATTTAGCCAGTCCCTATAACATCCACCACACTGTTTTTAATAGTGCTCAGTTCACCGCGAATAAAGTTTGTTTATGGTCGAATTGGTCACTTTTTAAACCACTTTCACTTAATCACATTAGGATTAAACAAAACCTGCTCCGCTGTAACCAGGCGTCGTAGCACACCAGGGAGGCATTCGGCCTCTCTGGTGGGAACCCAATGATGAAGAATGTCACCAACTAGGTTGGTGAGTGAGGGTTCTTTTAACTCCCAAGAGTGATTTTTCTCGCCGTTTTTCTTTTGAGTTTGGCCGCACTCTTCTGTTGTTTATTAAAAAAGCAGTCACAGACATGGTGGTCTGCTGACCCCAGCAGGCCACCATCCCTGTGAGTGCTGGCCATTACTAATGCGGTCGCAAATAGCACGTGCCTCATGAATATTAATGAGGCAGGCAATTTGCGACCCCATTAGGAATCGCTACCAGTGTCTGAGACACTGTTGTAAATTGCATTTTGTGAGTCGCAAAGCGACGCAATTTGAGAACCGCAAAATGTAAGGGTCGTACATCTGGCCCTAAGACACACTGTCGCAAACCAGGCACAGAGGGCCAGATGCAGAAAGAAACCGTTTTGCGGTTTCCTAATAATTAGGAAATCGCAAAAGGGCATGCATGAGAGTGTGTTGAACACTTTTTGCGATTCCTAGGGGATCACAAATTACCTACCTCATGAATATTAATGAGGTAGGTCGCAATTTGCAACCCACTAGGAAACGCAAAAATCACAGGGATGGTGGCCTGCCATGTCTGTGATTGCTTTTAAATAAAGCATTTTTTTTTTAAATGCAGCCCGTTTTCCTTAAAGGAAAACGGGATGCGTTTCTAAAACAAAAATGGAAAGACAGTGACGAAGGCTTGGAAGAAAACCTCAAAATAATAGAGCCCTTTCTAAACCAAAATGCATTTCCATTTTAGGCTTCAGCAGTCTCATAAAAGTACTTAACTTCAACAAAACGAAAAGGGCTATTGTAGTGGTCTGGCAACAAAATTTTCATTGATCAAAATATACCAAGGTTGCTGCACAAAGATGAAAATAACTTATCGACTTAAGGGCTGTACTTAAGTCTGTAATGCAAAATATGGGTTCATACATCATCAAAGTTACTCACAATGAAAAAATGGTTACTTGCAGTGATCATGTTAAACTTACGTTTTACGTTCACAGTCAGTAAGAAGATGAAATAGAAATTTCAAAAGGCCATTCTAACTCATTAAATTAATATTCAGATATGTACATGTTTCCTCGCTCTTTGGAAGTTAAGTTAATAGCTCTTGCGTTTTTTTAAACTTTTTCTCTGTATTCTATATCCTGTGCTCTGTATGATATGAATAACTTACTATGTTTACTCCTAGATAACATCCCTGTCTGTGGAAAGTTTTGTACTGTTATTGTCCTAGTAGAAGTATTTTTCTTCACCGGAACTCATTAGAGTTAAATGTTATCTTGTCCTCATTGCTTTCACCATTCCCATCCTCATGTTTTAAACTTGGGTATGTTCTCCAGTCTCTTATGTGCTTTTCATGACTGTCTTGCTACTGTTCCGGTTCCGTCGGCGGAGGGGTAGGTCTTACGGTTGGATTCCTTGCTAACCAGGACACTACATGATAGGTGTCCTAAGACTCGCCGGCAACTGCTGAGGCATGACTTTTGCAATAGTAGGTCGTCCTCCACCTCTGTGGGCACTTTTCCCGCAGTTTCATTATTTGGGAGGTAGGTGTGCCCGCCTCCCCATGATGTGTAGATGCATGTTACTTGGTCCTGAAGAATTGCCATTCGATCCTCCTGACGAGCGAGGCAAGAAACATGTTGACCTGTATAATTACGAGTAGAGCGTAAATATCCTGATTCACCACAGTCGCATATTCGCCAATCTTGTTTTATTTTAATCGGGCAGGGAACCTACTAGAATAAAGGTCCCTTATTGGATTCCCTGACCTGTTTTAATCACTGCATGCACTTATTCACCACATCTACTCATATTAGGTCCCTCACCCCCCACGACACCATACGGCATGGAACAAAAGATCTCCGCCAAAGAGCCCCACATTGGGTGCCCGTCGGGTATTGCAGCGCCGACCCGACGAGGAGCAGGCCCAATGATGAAGCATGACACCTAGCTGGCTGGGTGTGTGAGGGCCCTAGTTCCAAAGGGAGGAATTCCCCTCCCTTTTGTTATATTGGTTGGACTACCCCCGTAGTAACAGATACACTGGCTCTTTCACCTGCTCAAGACCCTCACAAGGAACTACGTACCCTCTTTTGTATAATTGTCTTGCTACTGTTTCATCATGTTTTAATTTTCTTTCATCTCCTTGATTTTTGGCACATTGTTTTCCTCTTATTCTCTCTTTCTTTTTTATAATGTTAATTTCCATGTACCTTTTTGTCCTTTAAAGCTATTTAATTCTGTCAAAGTTATTTCCTGTCTCTCTTCAATGTGAAATTCTTAGAATTCTTTACTTGGAACATTTAGGGCCAGATGCATGAAGAAACCATTTTGCGATTTCCTAATTACCAATCCTTGCGATTCGCAATTAGGAAATCGCAAAACGGCATGCATGAAAGTGTGTTGAACACTTTTTGCGATTCCTAGGGGATCGCACATGACCTATCTCATGAATATTAATGAGGTAGGTCGCAATTTGCAACCCCCTAGGAATAGCAACAAGCATTGGCATAGCCAATAGGTCTCGCCTTTGGGACCTTTTAAGTGTTTAGCCATGCAGCACATGCATACACAGGAGGAAGGACACTGACACTAATAGGGGTGGGGGGGGAGGGAGAGAGCCGGAGGCAGAGAAAAATAAGGCGAGACAGAGGAAGAAAGAGGAGAGGAAAAGAAAGGGACCGAGTAACGGAAATGGATACAACAGAAGAGAACAAGAGAACAGAGAGAACGAAGGCTAGCGAAAGACAAACGAGGGAATAAAAGGCAAAAGAGAAATGGAGAAATAAAGTAAGCAAGGTGAGTAGAAGTAAATATAGGGCGGCGAAAAGAAACAAGAGGATAAAAAATACACAGCGCGAAAGGGAGAGACAAAGAAATAAGAACTGTGGAAGAGAAGGGGGAATGAATGAATGAACACATAAACAACTGAAAGAAAGGCGAAATGAAGGATTTGTGCTGAGGATAAAAATGAAGGAAAGAATGACGTAAATATAAATAGTCCGAGGGACAAAAAAGAAGGAATGAGAGACGAAAAGCAGCAATAGTGTGGGGATAAAGATGAAGGAAGGAAATAAAGAAAGGCGAAAAGAAGGAATAGAATGGGGGAAAAAAAGGAAGTCAAAAGGAAGGAATAGTGCAGGGAATAGGAAGGAAGGAGGCAGGGATATAAGTAGAGTATATGGGGAGATGGTTGAGTGAAAAGGAGTGATGAGCAGGCACAAAGGAAAAGAGACAGGTGTATTAAATGGGAAACATTACGAGCGGCGATAAAATGGACAGATGAACAGATTAATAGTGTGAGAGCGAAGGTAGTAACGAATGTGGAAAATGAGGAAAAAATGCTAAAGAAAAAATTACCAAACTACATTAAATGGTATAAAAGAACGAGTGAAAGGAGAAGATGTGTAGGGGCAAATCAGAGACGGGTAGGAAGGACATATCATTACTAGAGTACTAGAGTATATACTGTTCGCGTGAGCAAGGATAAAAATATCTAACTAAATCAGCAGCAAGTAGCAAACAGTGCAAGTAGAATAAAAATTTTGTTAACAAGAAAGAGGAATCAAGTCAACACAGGGGATGGGAGCAACGATCCCAACTTTTACCAAAGTGCATTTTAAATAGGGAGAATTTAAGTTCCTTTTTGCATGGGAACTTTCAAAAGGTTGAGGTGCGCAAGTCGTGTCTCGATGCCAATTGTTTATTAAAGCGAACGGTAAATTTCCTTTGCAAATGGGCGAGTGTTCACAAGCAGTACATTGTTGTTTCTAAAAATCTACATAGCTGATAAATGTTGACATTTGAAATGCCACGTACAGACTCGCCCGTCTCCACCCCACCCCCTACTCTACGCCAACTTGTAGAAAATTAAAAGCTTCAACCCAGCATCATCTTCCCTAAAGGGCCACCCACAGCCCTCTCCCTCCAGAGTCTGGTACCTGTTGGATAACCACGTTGTCAGGCTGTATGAGGCTGCTGAGGATGGACTCCAGTATTTGCGCCATCATCGGGGCGACGACAGAGCTACGGGAAAGTAACAAGTATGTTGGAGATTAGGGGGGTAGCGAAAAGGGTTTTTGTCAGAGGGTGGGGCACTTCTGAGAGGAAGAGATTTTTGCCCGAGGGAGTTGTCAAGCAGTTAGTTAACCCTCTACCTGCCCCACAGATAAAGTTAGTATGCAGTGAAGTGTGGTAAAGTTGCGGTTCCGTTAGGGGTGGGCTTCACGTTGAAAGGCAAATATCAGAGGACTGGGAAGAAGAAACGCTTAGCATGTCAACTAGTAGTGTAGTGCGCTGGGGTAGCATACACGGCTGAGTCGCCGAGCCTGTTAGTTATCGGGGACAGAGTCTGAGGCCTGTGAGCTGCGGTGCCCCGGGGTTGGCCCACACACAGTGCGAGACCGGTGAGGTGCGAGCGGCTTAGACGATCTCTTCAAACATTCCACGGCGGGTAACCAACGAAGTGCAGAGGCGCTCAACAACCTAAGGAGCCGGCAGTCGTGCAGAGTGAGATAGACGCACATGGGTGCCAGCGAGACTTCACAGAAGCCAGAGCGGCCAAACAACAGTATTGCCTCCTTCAGGAGAGGAGGACGCACCGCACGCTCCACGTGCATCGTCGGTCTCTACGCCTCATAGCCTGAGTAAATCTTTAATTTCTCGCTGCTCGGTACTGAAAACGAAGCCTGTCAGAAAGCTTTCCAGCTACTTCTGTCAACAAGCAGCAGCTGTTTTCGGGAGTCGTGCGTGCGCGCGCAGTCTGTTTTCGGGAGTGGTGCGTGCGTGCACGCGCAGCCTTCACTTTTCAAGCACTGCACTCGTGCTTGTGGCGCGCCGCTGCTCGCTCCCGCAAGGTGGATGCCGCCACAAGCACGAGTGCAGTGCTTGAAAAGTGAAGACCGATGGCTAAATAAAGGCCCTCCTAGAGCAGCGCATGCGCGCTGCCTAGGCGAGACCTAAAAATCACAGGGATGGTGGCCTGCTGGGGTCAGCAGACCACCATGTCTGTGATTGCTTTTAAATGAAGCAATTGTTTTTTAGGTCTCGCCTATGCGGCTGCGTAGGAGAGACCTTTAGAAATCGGCACAGCTTTCCCTGCAAAAACGTGCACGCGTTGCATTGCTTCCAATGGCAACGCGTGCACGTCTGGCGATTCACTTGCGGGAGCGAGCAGCTGGCGCCATATGTTAATTATCGCGCCTTGCCGCTCGCTCCCGCAAGGGAATCGCGCTGGCCCCCTCCTTTCGCCCCTCCCTCTGCTGACGTGCGAGGCGTGCGCTTGTTTAAATTTCATTTCGCGCCCGCGCGGCGTTACTTTTACGGCCGCGCGGCCACTGCTTGTTTTTTTTTGTTGTAGGCACGGGAGAACCCACGCCGAGATTCGAGCCTGATTCCCAGTTCCAAAGTCGGCAGCTCGCTATGTTGTGCCACATCCTCTTTCTAAAGCAATCTAGTGTCTCCTAGAGCATATATACTCACTATGCACTGCAGTAATTTTAAAAAGAACATTCACGTGTCAAAATGGTAATTCCAGCCCTCCTCAGCACTCACTAACAGTCGGATCCCCCGCTGCAGCCCTCTGACAGCACACACAGCCCGCACACCGTCCTGTGCCTCGCGAGCCCAAGAGGGAGGAGATCGCACCGTGTGATCTTGCACCAATGAGAGCCGGTGCAGGTGGTCACTCAGAGGTTTGCAGGGCAGAGCATCCACAAGTAGGACTCTGTAAGATATAGAGGGTGGGGAGCACGGGCTCTTCATCTCAACTAACAGGAAGACTCGTGAAAAGGAGGGCGGAGCTACAATGGATCGTTGGGTGATAGAATTAGCCATAGGTCGATTGTACTGTAAAAACTAGCTCTCCGAAAGAGTGAGTATCCCCGACACGTTGAACCGAATGCAGGAACGCAGAATGATTGTATCACCAAAGCATCACAATACAGTTCCTTTGATGCAATTGTAGAACACAGTAGATATGTGACGGGTAAGGGAGCCAATGTAAGTCACGGTGTCCTGCCAGGGCGGGGGTGCAAGCGTCACAGACTGGCTGCGCGCGGCACTGTCAGGGGTCTGCGCTCTGCATTGTGCCAGGGGTGTGTGCCAACGTCTGTGTTCTGAGGGCCTTGTGCACAGAGTTACAGTATAGGCGTCACATTAGAAAGTGAACGCGAACTTTGTGCTTAAGCTGCGTCTGTGATCACCAAGGTTAAAGACACTGTACTTGGAGTACCAGGTTGTAGGCACGCGGCTCAGCTTTGTGCCAAGGGACGGGCTCAGCAGTGCCAGTGGGTCATGTGGTCGTTATTCCGCCAGATGGCTCGGAACTAGTAAGACTATGTAGATGTGGGCGAGAATCAAAAACTCGAGCCTGGTGCCTGGCTCGGTCTGAGCTCGAGGTCCCCCAGGCTCCTCGAGCCCGCAACGAGTCGATCTTTCACGGGAGTTAATGTGCCTTAGTGGCCACATCTGCTAATTCTATGTCATAGGGAACCGGGCACAAATCCGTGCAAAACTCCCTGTGCTGAAAAATGGACCGTGGTCCGTGTCTTTTGTGAAGCGCTGTTATGTCTGTTGCCAAAATGCCCTTATGTAAAACTGCCCAAAATAAAGCACGGATTCTGCCTGTCACCCACACTCTAAACCTCGTCCTCAAATAAATAATGAGAAAGTATTACCCTTTGATGTCAAACCACCTAGTGGCTAAATTGCTGAGTGTGAAACTGGAAAATGTTATCAATCCCAGATTGATCAAACTGTGTGATCGTAGGCAAATGCTTTATTTCTCCGAGCCTCCCTTCTGTTCATTATCCGATAAGACAGCACCTTCAAATACGCGAGTTTAGGATAGTGCTGAACAAAAAACGTCTAGTGTTTAGCAGTGTGCTAACAGAGAAGAGGGACACCGTGAGAGGAACGATGGGAAGTGATGTATGGAGAGACCAGCGCGAGGCAGCAGCGGAGAGAGAGAGGAGAACACAGCGCGGTCCCCAAAGCGAAAGAGGATCGCGCCGGAGCATGGGGATCTCTTATCTTTATGGGGCCATGTGTTTGGCCCCATAAAGATAAGAAAGTGCTTCGCGACAGCCGTGAAGCAGGCCACCGAGTCCTAATGTAAGCCAAAGGGAGGCAACCAAAACACCTCATCTCCAATGGCAGGCCACCGTTTAGCATAAACGGTGACGCCAGCCAATGGGAATGAGGGGCGGGGCTTAAAGCCCTCTTCTGAAAGTCCTCTCTTACAAAACCCCTCGCGGGGGCGGAGCAGGGCTCTGCCCTGCAACGCCACCGAGACCTAAAAAAACATTGTCCAAAAGCAAAAATATATGTTTAGTCTCAAAAGGCACAAGTTGCCATAGTAGTTCTTTGCACTGAAGGGAATTGCTTTGGGTGTTGAATTGCTTCTAGTGAAAAAGCTGAATCCCACCATTCACTGTGGTTAACCAATGATTGAAGTAGTTTTACTCGTGCTTTATTTTGTAGTGTGCTTAAGAAAAATGTGACTCTTATAACAACAATCCCGTGGCTGAAGAGGGCTCGCTGAAACGCTGAGCAAATGTAATGTTCTCGAAATGAAAAAGAAAACACAACTTTATTTGGCAGCAAAGTACAGACCACTCTGCCGAACTGAAAACTGAACTTCAAATTGTACAGAAACAGACAATAGTTTATATACCTTTTCAAAGGTGAATACGTCACATGCATATTTACTGACAGAAAGTTCTAGCACAGCAACAAAAGGCAATACTATTCTCCAAAATTAACTGTTCACATGATTATGGAATTCTACACATGTGGTTTAATGCATTTCTACGCCAGCTTGGTGTCCTTGGCATGTCTGTCTGAAGCGTAAAGCACTACTCCCACAAGTCTGCTGTTCTGTGAAGCCTATTATCCTGTCTGCCCTGCACGTCTATTCTACTTATCAACATGTTTTCTTAAATACGTGTTTCCCTTGAAAACGGGTCTGTGGCCTTCACTGCTACGGTGGTTGCCTAACTATAGTTCCCTACTCTACAAAAACATGTATCTGCTTTCTTCCCTCCGAATCTTAACCCTATGTGCTGCTTTTTAGGTCTCGCCCTGAAGCCAGCGCTTGCGCTGGTCTGGGCGAGACATTTTGTAAGTGGGCATTTAGAAATGCGACCACTTTTTTTTGGGCTTGCCTAGAGCGTGCGAGTACGCGCACAATGTCGAGCAGAGGCGCCATATGGCTTTCCTCTCTCGTCATGGTGCGCGCACATCGCACACCATTTGCCAGCCTGCTTGCACGTGCACAGCTGCTGCTCGCACTCCCTCCTCCCTTCTCCCCCTCCCTTTTCGTGAGCTTTGATCAAGCTCCTCTGCTGCTGGCATTCCCCCCTCCCTTCTCGCCCAGCCCTTCTTGTCTAACTTTCTCTCTCTCTCTCGCCTGCCTCTGCTGCTGGCATTCCCCCCTCCCTTCTCGCTCAGCCCTTCTTGTCTAACTTTCTCTCTCTGTCGCCTGCATTGGGTCGAAATCTGATTATGGAAAATAAGCACTGGTCGCCCAAAACGAGTTCCGTGCCCACCACCCTCTACCTCTCTCTCTCTGCCTCTCTCTCTACCTCACTACCACTCTACCATCTCCTTCTACCTCTCTAACTCTCTACCTCTCTCTCTCTCCCTCTACCTCCCTCTCTCTCTCTACCTCTCTCTCTCTACCTCTCTCCCTCTCTCTCTACCTCTCTCTCTCTACCTCTCTCCACCTCTCTCTCTACCTCTCTCTCTCTCTCTCTCTCTCTCTACCTCTCTCTCTCTACCTCTCTCTCTCTCTCTACCTCTCTCTCTCTCTACCTCTCTCTCTCTCTACCTCTCTCTCTCTCTCTACCTCTCTCTCTACCTCTCTCTCTACCTCTCTCTCTCTCTCTACCTCTCTACCATCTCCTTCTACCTCTCTCTCTACCTCTGTACCTCTCTCTCTGTACCTCTCTCTCTCTCTACCTCTCTCTCTCTCTACCTCTCTCTCTACCTCACTGCCACTCTACCTCTACCTCTACCCCTACCCCTCTATCTCTCTACCTCTCTCTCTCTACCTCTACCTCTCCCTCTCTACCTCTCTACCTCTCCCCACCTCTCTCTCTACCTCTCTCTACCTCTCTACCTCTCTCTCTACCTCTCCCTCTCTCCACCTCTCTACCTCTCTCTCTCTCTACCTCTCTCTCTCTACCTCTCTCTACCTCTCTGCCTCTCTCTCTACCTCACTACCACTCTACCATCTCCTACCTCTCTCTCTCTACCCCTCTCTCTCTCTACCTCTCTCTCTACCTCTCTCTCTACCTCTCTCTCTCTACCTCTCTCTCTCTACCTCACTGCCACTCTACCTCTGCCTCTACCCCTACCCCTACCCCTCTATCTCTCTACCTCTCTCTCTCTACCTCTCCCTCTCTCCACCTCTCTCTCTCTACCTCTCTCTCTCTACCTCTCTCTCTCTACCTCTCCCTCTCTCCACCTCTCTACCTCTCTCTCTCTACCTCTCTCTCTCTACCTCTCTCTCTCTCTCTACCTCTCTCTCTCTACCTCTCTCTCTACCTCTCTCTCTCTACCTCTCTCTACCTCTCTGCCTCTCTCTCTACCTCACTACCACTCTACCATCTCCTTCTACCTCTCTCTCTACCCCTCTCTCTCTCTACCCCTCTCTCTCTCTACCTCTCTCTCTCTACCTCTCTCTCTACCTCTCCCTCTACCTCTCTCTCTACCTCTCTCTCTACCTCTCTCTCTCTCTACCTCTCCATCTCTACCTCTCTCTCTCTCTACCTCTCTCTCTACCTCTCTACCTCTCTCTCTACCATCTCCTTCTACCTCTCTAACTCTCTACCTCTCTCTCTACCTCTCTCTCTCTACCTCTCTCTCTACCTCTCTCTCTCTCTCTCTACCTCTCTCTCTCTCAACCTCTCTCTCTCCCTCTCTCTCTCTCTCCCTCTCTCTCTACCTCTCTCTCTACCTCTCTCTCTACCTCTACCTCTCTACATCTTTCTCTACCTCTACCTCTCTACCTCTCTCTCTACCTCTATCTCTCTCTCTCTCTCTCTCTCTCTCTCTCTACCTCTCTCTCTCTCTCTCTCTCTCTCTCTCTCTACCTCTCCATCTCTACCTCTCTACCTCTCTCTCTACCTCTCGCTCTCTACCTCTCTCTCTACCTCTCTACCTCTCTCTCTCTACCTCTCTCTCTCTACCTCTCTCTACCTCTCTCTCTACCATCTCCTTCTACCTCTCTACCTCTCTCTCTACCTCTCTCTCTCTCTACCTCTCCATCTCTACCTCTCTACCTCTCTCTCTACCTCTCTCTCTCTACCTCTCTACCTCTCTCTCTCTACCTCTCTCTCTCTACCTCTCTCTCTACCTCTCTCTCTCTCAACCTCTCTCTCAACCTCTCTCTCAACCTCTCTCTCAACCTCTCTCTCAACCTCTCTCTCTCCCTCTCTCTCTACCTCTACCTCTCTACATCTTTCTCTACCTCTACACCTCTCTCTCTACCTCTCTCTACCTCTCTCTCTCTACCTCTCTCTCTACCTCTGTCCAGCTCTCTACCTCTGTCCACCTCTCTACCTCTGTCCACCTCTCTACCTCTGTCCACCTTTCTACCTCTCTCTACCTCTGTCCACCTTTCTACCTCTCTCTACCTCTGTCCACCTTTCTACCTCTCTCTACCTCTGTCCACCTTTCTACCTCTCTCTACCTCTGTCCATCTCTCTACCTCTCTCTACCTCTGTCCACCTCTCTACACATCTCTACATCTGTCTAGCTCTCTCTCTACCTCTATACACCTCTCTACCTCTCGCAAATATAGCTACAACGTCTACGTATAATACGGTACACAAAGTGGCAGCCGCAGCCTAAAATCACTTCTTGTCCTTAAAAAAAAAACAATCATTACCATATCCAATATATCTCCCCTTTATGACCTTATAAGTATTTACTTCTGCAGCACAATATCCTTTCGTCAACAACATCAAATGTTGCACAGCTAAACACTTATAAGGTCCCAAAGGCGAGACCTATTGGCTATGCCAATGCTTGTTTTTTTAATGCAGCCCGTTTTCCTTAAAGGAAAACGAGATGCGTTTCAAAAACAAAAATGAAAAGTTTTCTTTTCTTTTTTAACAGTAGGCAGTGGTCTGTGGGACCACTGCCTGCTCTTAAACAAGCATTTGCAATGCAATAGGTCTCGCATTATTAAAGTTTGAGCTATTGGTGTTGCATTATTTAGCAATGCCAATAGCTCAAACTTTAATAATGCGAGACCTATTGCATTGCAAATGCTTGTTTATCTGTGGAACCAAATTAATGGGTTTCCCAGGACCTGGGGCGCCGTCCAATAATTTTGGGATGATCTCAATAGGGAATGAAGGCCAACATGAGTTTAGAAATTTGGCAGAAAGTTTAAGTTGTGTTATGTTGGGAATGAGCGCTGGCAGGAGCCAGGTATCCATTGGGTGTTGACCGGTTTTGTCATTGTCATTTCTTTTTATTTTGGATGAGATAATACTTAAACCAGTACTTATGTAACACAAGACAACTGTGTAAAAAGATGTAAAAAGAACAACAATGTGAATATTTCATGGTCAAATGTGTTGTTTAAAGGCAAAGGGGCAAATTGACAAACGTTTATGAGTACGGGAAGCGGCACTAAAGTAGTACCCTTTACTGTACTCTTGCATGCCTTTGTGACTTAGCCCTGTAACATCAGACTGCCTTTAGTAATAGTGCAAAGAGGGCTCAGTCATTTCTATTTGTACTAATTGTATGTGAATATTCCCTGGAGATTCCCATTGTATTCCCATTTTAGATGAGCTGGGGCCAATTCACAAAGGCATGTAGGGGTACTTTAAACAGTGCTACAGAAGTAGCATTTTATGTACTCCAAATTGCCCTTGTGAGTAGGTCCCAGAAAGTGGAATCTGGCCACTGCAAATGGACCTGGAAATAGATGAGCTATTTTTTCTTAGTTTGTTTGTAATAAACATTATGCACTTACTCTTGTATCAATTTGTATCTTGGCACAATATCTGTTTTACTTCGTCTCTGCCCTCTGTTCACTAGTAGAGCGCTCTGATACCCGCAAGGGTCATGTTCGCACTATATAAAACGTTCTAAATAAAATAAATTGATGGCATCATAATTAGGTAGGTTTAACTAAAAACCCTTTCATTTTGTACATACTCATTTGTGAAACTTCACAGATTTAATTTTTTAAATTGCATTACGAGGAATAAATAAAAGTTTATGCTTTTAAAAGTTTATCGGAAGACGACCTGTCATGATTGAAGTGATGGCCTGGCATTTTGTGGAAGGGGTGAAAAAACAGAAGAGGAGATGGTCCCCATACAGGGCCACAGCTATCATTAATGCAGCTGCAGCAGTTGCATTGTGGCCCAAGAGTGTAAGAGGATCTTAGCACCCAATAATGAACAGTGTTTTTGTTTGATGCATTTGTTCCGTTAGAAGTCTTAAATTTGTAGTGGATTATGACCTACAGGAAAGAGCCCATGAAATCTCAATGCCCTACCCATTGTGATGAGCCAGGCCACTCCCCAATTTGACAAAGTGGGGGACTCTGTGTTAAAAAAATAATGTTTTAAGACCTCTGCCCTATAGGGACCGGGATTTAAGCCAAATGCCCTGCGTCATTCCCTCCTAGACCAGAGCCCATGTAGGGGTTCTCCTTCGCCCCACTTAAAACCCCGGCGTTGTTCCTTTTGCATACACGAAGCTAAACTGAGTTAGTTATACGCGACCTAAAAGAAAGAAAAGAAAAAAAAACTTTCAACACTTGACTTCTAAGACGCGTTTATAATGTTTTAAGACCTCTGCCCTATAGGGACCGGGATTTAAGCCAAATGCCCTGTGTCATTCCCTCCTAGACCAGAGCCCATGTAGGGGTTCTCCTTCGCCCCACTTAAAACCCCGGCGTTGTTCCTTTTGCATACACGAAGCTAAACTGAGTTAGTTATACGCGACCTAAAAGAAAGAAAAGAAAAAAAAACTTTCAACACTTGACTTCTAAGACGCGTTTGGGGGTGGGGTGGGGGGGGACGACGACGAACTACGTGCACCCGGAAGCACACACTGGTCCAAATATCAGCTCGCCCCATTTAAAAGGGCAAACATCGGGAAGTCGCCAGAGAATAGCATGCTATGCAGCGTAGGGCAGATGTGGGATGGTGTGCAGGCAACCGCACAGCCGGTGGACACAGTACTCTGGTGGAGATTTAACAAGAAGGTAAAGGATGTTACGGGGTGAGGATACGGACATCCGGAGCAGAAAGACGTGCCGCACAGCGTTTCCCTGCGTGTTGTTTGTAGTGCGACATCGACCGGAGAGCAGAAAGAGACATGGTCTGAAAAATAAATCGCTAACTTTCACGCGTTCAGATTCTAGCTTTGCATTCTGAAAGATGTAGTCCTGTTTATTCTATCCAAATCAGAATTACATGTCCCAGAATGCATACAAAACAAGCTCTCGACATTGCGGCTCTGAAGCCCGCGAGACGCCGTGCGTGTGCACGTCTGCTGTCCGGCGCCGGGCACAGCTGTGAAGCACACGAGTCAAAAAGACGCCGTGCGTGTGCACGTCTGCTGTCCGGCGCCGGGCACAGCTGTGAAGCACACGAGTTAAAGAGATGCCGTGCGCGTGCCCATGTGCTGTCCCGGACCAAGCTGATAGACACGCCGTGAGCGTGCATATCGGCTGTCTGGGAAAGTGCACATCTCCTGTCCCCCTTCCAAACTAAGTCGACGACAATATATCTCGCTAGCGAGCAGCTTCGCTGCGTCGCTAGGCGAGACCTAAAAACGCTATAACAAACATTCACAAAGGGGAAGGGGTCCCAAAGAGGGACCCCTTCCCATTTGCGAATGGGTTACCACCTACTTAAAGTAGGTGGTAAAATGTGAATGTTATGCGACCGCATTTCGGTCACAAAACATTCCTACATACCGATGCGATTTGATATTAGGAAGGGACGCCCTAAACACTCCCCTTCTCAGAGGCGCAACTGGAGCCAAATTTTGGGGGGCGAGGGGGCTACTCAAAATTTCAGTGGGGGGGGGGCTAATTTTTTCAGCATTCTTTCAGCAATAGGCTGAGTGGAGATGCAGGGGCTCTATGAAGGGGTGAATAAACAACAAAGCCTCGTTTGGTCTATAAAGACCTGTTAAGTACTCGGGTGCGATAAGACGGACACCAGACCAGCCAGCCTACAGCTGCTCAAAAACTGTCTGTGTGTGTGCCCGGAAAGCTGTCTCAGCCCGGGGCCAACACACACGACGGGGGTGGCTGAAGCCCTGTGAGCCTTATGGGCGTTGCTCGCCTGCCCGTTCTTAATAGCGAATCGCAAACCCATTTTGCGATTCGGGAACAGGTTACTGTATCGCAAAATAGGGTTTGCTGCATGTTAAAAGTATTTTTTGCATTCGAAAACGGGCCGATTCTGGCAAACGGCCCGTTTGCAGAGACAAAAATGCTTGATGCATGAGCCCCAAAATGTCTCACGTAAAAAATGATAGAGTTCTGTGGTAGAGACACTCTGGACTGCAAGTCCAAAATCCTAAGGCAAAACCAGAGCATCAAATCCTGGATAGAATGGAATACATTCTAGAATTAAGAGCACGAAGAAAAGAACTGCAACTATTCTATCGCTGACATTCTCTCCCATGCCCCTCACCGTGCCCCGTGCTGCAGCGCTATACCACCGCAAAAAAATAATTATGGTTAATTTTGAACGCTCTCCGTCAGAGGCAGCCGCTTCGAAGCGCAGATAGAAATTCTAAATTGATTAAATGAATGCACGCTGCAGGCTGTGGTTTAGTCCATGTTGCCCCCTTGGTCTACACGTCGAGGCTGTTGCCCAAGCGGGCCCAGCGGACCCTTCAGTGACGTGGTTGCGCAAGGCACGCTTCCTGTCCCCCACCTCCGCCCCAACTCACGTGACGCAGTTGCCTAAGCTCAGCCACCCCTAGAGTTGCGGTGGCGCGTGCTTCCTTCCTGGCCCCTCGGGACCCATGGAGAGATGTTTCCCAAGCCTCCTTCACTGCCTCCCGTAACAACACAACCCCCTACGGCCCACTCCACCTGGCGTCCACTCCACACACTACTTCGGTGGCCACGTTCGCTCCCAATTGGCTGAGTATGCTAAGCGAAGCCTGCAGAGGTCGGTGGTAATCTCGTCAGGGTCGATTCAGCCTCTACCTTCTAAGGCCGAGAACTGTAGTAACAGTTATAACACTCATCGTTTATCGATTTGGGGGCCGTGACCTAGATTTATGATCATAATATTATTATGCATTCCTCCTCTCTAATTATCTCATTACAGTCGGGGTTCAGTAATCAGTGGAGCTGGTTTTGCGGGCGGTAATACCACATCTATGTCTCTGATACCGGGTGACTCGGTACTTTCTGTTGCAGCATGCGGTAATACCGCAGGACTCGAAATGGTGATGATTTTGAGCAGGATTTCCTGCTTCCACGCAAATGGGTATTTAGAGGCCAATAGTAACGAGGACCTTGGAAGTGACATCTCTACTTTTCTGTAATATGAACATGGCGTAGGTACTCAACTGTAATAATTTATTACAGTTGAGTTGTAATATTACCATGAATGCATGCTCCTAATGCAGGCACTGTAATGCAACCTCCTAGGCAGAACATTTATATGCCTCTTAAACAACCAAAGGATAAGGTCCTTCTTCATGGGGAAAATGTTTTCCTCGTGGGGAAAAAAAGTGTGTATTTGCATAGCGAGAGGTGCCTGGCCGAGCTTCACAGGCGTACTACTGGGCATGTGGGTGAATTCCCAAGGGTAGTAACTCTGCACCCATTCATAGTCGTGCTTCTGCGGGTGTTCGTGCACAGGGCACGACGTGCTTGCAATACATTAAGCTGCTTATGGATGGCCATTTTCATAGTTCTAATTATGCATTATCATACATTATCTGAAACCAGGAGAAGTCTTAAATTAGAAGCAACAAGGATTTAGTGATAGGTTTGATGTACAGAAATGATATTGCAAGTCTGCTTATAAACTTTGGCCTTGTTCCTCTGGGCCTCTGCCTGTTAGACTTTGTTCTCCTTCAGTGATTCCTTTTCTCATATGTATCTGCTCTACCTCAGACTCAACTGGCTCGACCTCTGACTGTCCTGTTGAGAAATTGTTGGTAATTTACCCAAAGAGGTCCAGTAAAGGACATTGCAGTAGTCCAGCTCTGAGGCAATAACAGCCCTGTGGTGGTTGCTCTTACATTTTACTTCCGGAAAGGGTTGGACCTTTCAGTGCAGTCTGGTGTGGTAGACTTTACCTCTGACTAACGTGGTGCTGCCACAGACCTATAGTTTTCATTTTCTTTAATTACAATAGGTAAGTGTCCAGTCAGCCCGACTCACCTCAGCAGTCTCAAATTGAATGGTAACTATACTACAGTACGGTGGTTGAACAACCAGCATAGCATTTTGCATTTAGCCTGCAAGGCACAGGTTTGACTCCGGGCAGGGTCAACTTAGACTTTCATCCTTATGAAGCCAATACAGTAAGCCCTGCTGACCTGGGTAATCTCACTTATAATTAAAGTACTAATGGACACCTGTTTGTGGTTTTGTGCTATGTATAATGTCTGCAGCTGTCTGTCACAACTGTTCGACCCTGCGGTTTTTATGTTTCTATATATCTTCTGTCCGAAACCCTCTTGGTTTGTTAGGTCTGGCTAGACAGTGGAACTATCTGGAAGAGCAATTGTTACTAATTCTTTAAAATACATATTGAATGGGCTTTGGCTTCACTCGGGAGTATTACTCTTTCATCATGTTGCTGTTTGTTGTATTATTCCACCTTGCATTACCATGCACTAGAGACTATATTACATCTCAAAAGATCATTGAATGATCACACATTAAATTCTTAAATACATTGTATTCAGAATATTTTCAGTTTGTTTTTTCACTGCAGGCGTTTTAACATATTTTAGTCAGGGCTCAAATGCAAGCCAGACCTATTGACTTTGCTAATGCTTGTTTTTCTTCTTGTTATCCAGATACCAGCTACAACAGTGCTACCAGAAGGTTAGACTGCCTAGTGAAAGAGTTCCAAAGAGCTCTTTCCCATGGATGACATGTGATGTACTGGTTAATGCTTCAATTACTTACCGGTAATTGCATTACTCTGAGTACGTTTTCACCCTAATTAATTACGTAATGAGGCCGCCGCGCCTCACAGACACACCCAGTTCCCTTCCAAAAAGTTGAAAAGCCCCTCCCTCCCCCTCCCCCCCAACCTCCTGTTTTAGTTGACGCAAGCCCCCACTTAGTACAGTTGGCCTGGTCCCAACAGGGTGGGAGGGGTTAATTAATTAGGGTGAAAACGTACTAAGAGTAATGCAATTACCGGTAAGTAATTGAAGCATTACCTCCTCGTTCCGTTTTCCCCCCTAATTAATTACGTAATGAGACATAGCAAGCAATAACATTGACCAGGACAACTGATTATTTATGCACCACTCAGTTTATTTAAACCTGGAATTAAACCTCCTATTACTTCATAGAAGACAGCACTTTTGACCCCAAAATCTCCTCCAGGCCAATTTCCTGCATAACTCTCTAATGCTGTACAAATGTAGATGGCGTAGTGTTAGAACTGGGGGTCTCTAGTTGGCAGAGGTAGGTACCTTTGTCCAAATAGGGATCCTTGCTTCTAGTCAGGGTAAGGGGGATACACTACTAAAATAACCCCTGCTCACCCTCTTGGTAGCTTGGCACGAGCAGGCAGGCTTATCTCAGAGGCAGTGTGTAAAGCATTTGTGAACATATACAGTAACCCAGTGACAACACTACAGATGGACACCACACAGGTTGTAGTATAAAAATATGTATTTTTATATAGACTTAACACAAGACCCAAACGACAAAAATCCACAATACAATACGAAAAATATGACTGTCAAATGGTAGAAAATAGCTCAGTTCAATAAAGATGATAAATGCGACACTTTACTCTCACTGTACCTTTGGATGCGTAACGCAAAACAAACAAAAGGGTCGCAGGGAAGGTGATGCTTCGATTCCTTACACGCAGAAAGGAGGATGCGTCGGTTTCTTACTGCGGCCCGGTTCTGATGCGTCGAGATGGCGCTCCGATGCGATGACGATCCGGTGCGATGCGAGAAAATTGCGTTTTGCTTACGGTGCGACAACGTAGACGGGATGCGTGCACGCCCGATGGCCGTGCGGCGACTCAGCGATCTTCTGAGCCGCGACAGGCCCTGCGACACGCTTCTCCGGTGATGCGCCGGTGTCCTCTGTGGCGGCGGCACGCTTCTCCGGTGATGCGAGGCGCTTCGGTGATGCGATGGCGACAGCGGCGGCACGCTTACTCTGCGATGCGACGACTGCTGCGGCGGCACGCTTCTCCGGTGATGCGGGGCGCTTCGGTGATGCAGCAGCAGCGGCACGCTTACTCCGCGATGCGACGACAACTGCTGCGGCGGCTACACGCTTCCTCTTCGTTACGTCGCGCTTCCAGCTCCCAGCGACACGCAGTCTCTCAGAAGGCCCAACAGCAGTAGGCACTTCAATTCCCAGCAAGGGAATTCAGGAGGGGAGCTGGGGGTGAAGTCTTGTATCCCTGAAACTTCAGGCAGGAGGCAAGATCAATGTTCAAGCCCTTGGAGATCTTCTTCAAGATGATGAAAGCACACTGAGTCCTTTTCTCCTTTCTTTGGCAATAAAGTAACCACTGCAGGCCAACCCCAACAACATGCAGCATAGGGGTAGTCTCCTCCTTCAGCTTCCTGGTTCTTCTCCTCAGCAAAGGTTCGTCTTGATTCCCAGAAGTGATCTAAAGTCTTGGGGTCTGGGCCCCAATATTTATACCAGAAAATCCTTTGTCCTCTGAAGGCAGAGGGTCCTGTACCTAGTCCAAACCAGTTCTGGGTGCATTCTGCCAGTGCACACCTTCTTCCTTTGTCAGTGTGGGCCAGGGACACCAGACGCACCACAGGAGGTGGAGCCAGCATTGTGGAAGGCAGGCACAGCCCTATTCAGGCACAGGTGCTACTCCTCCCACCACTCTACATGCAGATAGGTCTATTCAGCCTAGTGCTGACTCACCCTGTCTCCTGGAGCCCCCCAGCCCCTGTCACTCACAAAACCAGACATACAAAACACAAGCTATCAGAGGCAGGCTGGAGGGTTAGGCAAGAAAATACCTACTTTTTCTAAAAGTGGTATTTTCAAACACAGAATGTTAAAACCAACTTCACTAAAAGATGTATTTTATCATCCTGAGTTCAGGCATACTAAATTCGTTTTTCTACCATGTTCCCTGGGTCAGTTAGGATTATAAGATGTTATAATCAAACTGCCCATTCTGGCCTATGGGGACAGGTAGCCTTGCAATAGTGAAAAACGAAATTGGCTGTAATTCACTATCAGGACATGCCACACACATCAGGGCATGTCCTACCTCTTACATACAATGCACCCTGCCCGCAGGCCTACTTTAGGGGTGACTAACATGCAGAAAAGGGAAGGTTTAGGGACTGGTAAGTGGGTGCACTTACCAAGTCAACATGGCAGTACCAGACTGCACACAGGCTCTGCAATGGCAGGCCTGAGACACGCTTTCCAAGCTGCACCGGTGGGTGGCACAACCAGTGCTGCAAGCCCACCAGCAGCATTTGATTTACAGGCTCTGGGCACACGCGGTGCACTGTACTAGGGTCTGACAATAAATCAAATAAGCTAATCATGGAGTCACTAATCCACACATCAATTTATCATAGGGAACACTTGCACTTTGGCACTGATTAGCAGTGGCAAAGTGCCCAAAGCATCTAAACCAGCAAAAACATGTCAACAACAGAGGAGGCATAGCGAAAAAAATGGAAGGGAGACCCACGCCAATGGTACCAGGTCTAACACGTAGCCCAAGTAGCAGCCCCACAAATCTCAACCAAAGATGCTCCCTGAGCCTCTGCCAAGGAAGTAGACATGGCTCTAGTGGATCTACCTTCCACCCCAACTGGACACGGAATACCAACCTCTCTATATGCCAATGCAATCAGAGACCTGATCCACCTCCTCAGAGTCTGGGTGGAAGGTGTAGAACCCTTCCTAGCCGGTCCAAAATTCACAAATAAAGAAGAAGACATCCTGAAATCAGAAACTCTGTCCAAATAAAGCAGAATAGCTCACTTGACATCCAAGGAATGCAGCTTCACCTCCTCCGGGGAGGAAGGATTAGGATGAAACACTGGTAAAATAACCTCCTGCGCCCTGTGAAATACTGAATTTATCTTAGGGATGAAAGAAGGACCAGGACGTAAAATGACCCTGTCTTCGAATACCCTAAAGAAAGGATGCCTTACTGATAAGGAACCCAATTCCCCCAACCTCCTCCCTGAAGTAATGGCAGCCAGGAAGAAAGTTTTCAAGGTAAGCAATCTCAAATCCACCTTCTCAAGAGGTTCAAAAGGAGACCTCTGCAACACCTCTAGGACTAAGGAAAGATCTCAAGATGGGCATACCGGTCTAGCCGGAGGCTTGAGATTAAGAAACCCCTTAAAAAGCCTCTGGACACGCCCATCTGCATCTTGTAAATTACCCCAAGATGTCGGGAAAGCCTTAATGGCTGCCCATTGAATCTTAAGAGTGGAAACCTTTAAACCTAGAGCAAAACCATCCTGCAGAAAATGTAGCACCTTCACCAGTTCAACTGACTGTGGGACTAAATGCTTAGTCGTACACCATTTCTGGAAAGTGGCCCAGTGTCTAGAATAAGAAGAAAGAGTGGAGGCTCTCCTAGAAGCCTGAATGGAGGAAGCCACCTTCTCAGAGACCCCCTTTTCCTGTAACCCAGCCCTTTTAACCTCCAAGCCGTCAGCCGGAGGGTTCTCAATGGTTTGACCTGAAGGCAGGGAAATGCTAGGGGGTGGTGGAACTACTGGAAGAAGGAACCCCTCACTGATCCTCATTGACATTATCAGATGGTACCAAGCAGAGCGGGGCCATGCTGGAGCTACCAGTATCACCACTGAATCCTCTCGCTTCAACCTGATTAGGAACCGCAGAAGAAGAGGAAAAGGCGGAAAAGCATAAAGGATCCCCTTTGGCCAAGGACAAGACAGGGCATCCACTGCCCAAGCCCCCTCCTCCTTCACCCTTGAACAGAACAGGGGAAGAAGGGTATTCTGAGCTGATGCAAACAAATCAGCTACTGGGGTCCCTCACTCCTGAAAAATCCTGTGAAAGGCCTGCTTGGTCAGACAAAAGTCCTGAGAGGAAGGAAGTTCCCTGCTCAATTTGTCCGCTCTGACACTCAGTATCCCCTGAATGTAAATCGCTCTCCGCTCCAGTACGTTGTCCTGTGCCCAAAGAAAGATCTGATCGGAGATCCTCGACAATGCTGGAGATCTTGGGCCCCCCTGTTTGTTCAGATAGGGCTTGGCTGGGTTGTTGTCTGTCCGAACCAGGACACCTTTGCCCTACAACAGGGGAGCAAATGCCATCAGAGCCAGATGAATCGCCTCCAGCTCCCTCCAGTTGGATGGCCTTAGCTGCTGCACCCTCGACCAAAGACCCTGCACCTGCCGTGCACCAAGTCAAGCCCCCCAACCTGTCGAGCTGGCATCGGTTGTCAAGATGATCGGTGACTGGGGCATTAAGCTGAACCCTTTCCTGATGTGTGCGGACTCAATCCACCAAGAAAGCTCCTCTCTCTCATCATCGTTGTCATCGGAATCCTCACAGACAAATCCTGAGATCCCGGGGACCAATGACCCAGAATGTGTCGCACCACCTTGTTTAGATGGAACCTGGCCCAAGGCACCAGAAAAATGGTCGCTGCAAGGTCTCCCTGCACCTGCATCCAGTCAGCTGCAGTGGGATTGGCCTGCCCCAACAATCTTGACAAATGAGAGCGAATCTTGTTGATCCTCTTCTCTGTCAGCGAAACCACTCCTGTGCTGGTTAGAAACCTTGCGCCAATGAAAGTCTGGCACTGAACAGGCGTCAGATGGGACTTCTGATTCACCAGAAACCCATGATGTTCCAGAACCGAAAGAGTTCTTGTGACATGAGCCACAGAGGTTTCCAGGGAGGATGAGAATACCATGCAGTCGTCGAGATATGGCAGGCGTGCGATGCCCTCCTGACGCAGAACTCCCACCAGAGGAGCTAGGACTTTGGTGAAGACCCTTGGCGCTGATTTCAGACCAAATGGCAGCACCCGAAATTGAAAGTGCAAGGGACCCACGGCGAACCTCAGAAATCTCTGGTGACGTCTGTAAACGGGGACGTGAAGGTAGGCACCCTGAAAATCGATGATGGCCAGAAAGTCGCCTTTTGATACCAAAGGAATAACTTGCTGCAAGGATAGCATTTTGAAATGGATTGTCTTTACCCACCGGTTCACTCCTCTTAAGTCCATTACTGGCCTGTACTCTCCATTTGCCTTCTGCACCAGGAACAGAATCGAGTAAACTCCTTTGCCCCTTTCCAGTGCCGGAACCTCCATAATTGCCCTCTTTTTCAAAAGGGCGAGAATGCCGGACCACAAAACCTCTCTCTTTACTGGATCCCTTGGAATAGAAGTAGGGAGAGTTCCTAAATCCAGAGGTGTTTGAATGAACTCGCTCATATAGCCTCTCTGAAGTAGACTGAGCACCCATTGATCTCTGATGGACTCCTGCCAAACGCTGCCAAAGCCCAACAATCTCCCTCCAACTGGGCCATTCCCCACCAGAAGGGGGGACTAGTCAGGAACGATTCTTGCTGGTTCCCGCCTGTTTACCAGAGTCCTGCGACTTGGAGGATTTCCTAGGCTGAAATCACCGTCTTCTGGAAGAATAACCTTTGCATCCTTCCTAGAAAAATCATTACGGTCCCTATTCCAAGACCTATAGGATCTAGAGGCAGCCCCCTTATAGGGAAAAGTGTGCTTACTATCTTTGAAATACTTTGTTATGGTTGCATCCAGCTGGTCTCCAAACAACTTCTTCCCTTCAAAAGGAATTTTCAGGAGGGAAGCTTTTTCCGCATAATCCGTGTTCCAGTCCCGCATCCACAAATGGCGGCGTGCCAGGATGAACGCACCAGAAGCCACTGCTGAGGATCTAATAATATCTGAAGAAACATCAGCCAACATCTTTGCCTCCTGTTCCATTTGCAGCAGTAAATCAGAGCAGTCTACATTCTCCTGGATGGCAACAGAAAGAGACTCGAAGTCCTTTACTAAAGACTTTGCTGTGTATGCCGCATAAGTAGCTGCCTTCATGGACACAGAACTGGCAGCAAAAGACTTCTTAGTAGCACCATCAATCTTGCGATCCACAGCGTCTGCAGGAGAACAATCCTCTGGGTTAATCACTGTCCTGCCAATCAAAGGCACCAGAATAGAATCCACCTTAATTTTGGGCAGAAATACCTCCTCTCCTTCAGTCAGGGCGTACATCTTTTGGAGGAACCTAGGAATACTGGACTGATCCACCTCCTTCCAATGCCTGAAGATTAAGTCCTTTATCCTCTTATGAAAAGGGAGAGACAAAAGCGAAGGCCTGGCATACTGAGGGAAGAGACCTTCTTCATCTGGCTGGGCTGAAGGCTCCTCAAAGTCCAGGTTATGTCTAACATGATCCAAAATCTGGACCAAATCCTCTCTGGAAATGTACTTCCCATAAGCCGCAGTATTAGGACCCCCCAACTCTGAATCTGAGGAAGACTCCTGCATCTTTCCCTTAATTCTGGAAAACGCCGCTTTCTTTTCCTTCTTCTTAGTCTTGGCAGCCAATGCCTTAGCCACTGCAACCTCAATCATGGACTGGACCTGGGCCTCAGTCAAATAAGCAGGACTGGCAGGGGACTTCTTAGAACTCTGAGCCCCAGGCAAGCTCCCCTCAGAGTCAGAAGAGGAGGAAACCATCCGCCTCCTCTGCGCACACCTCTTGCTCTCCATAGCAGAAAAACAAATATGACACTTTACAACGCACGCGTTACAACGCGTGTCATTACAACAAATTTTTTACATCGCAAAATCCATTACAACGCATGTCGTTACAACGCATGTCGTTACAACGCATAATCCATTACAACGCAATTACTATTCTAACTCCGCCGGGGCGTTACTTTGGGGAATGCGTTGTAATGGATTATGCGATGTAATGACATGCGTTGTAATGGATTTCGCGTTGTAAAACATTCGTTGTAATGACACGCGTTGTAACTCGTGCGTTGTAAACGATGTTTCCCCAGAAAAACACACCGTGCAGCATGGAAGAAAATCCACAAATGACAGAAACTAGGGCTCCTTAAATCCCCTGTTCTGCCAGCCATAATGCAGTAATTAAAACATTAGCATACAAATGCACACACAGCCTTGTCCAATAAACAGGGCACTACAGCAGCCCTACAAAATGCCGCCTAAATGAACTCAGCTGTGTCCACAACAAGAGAACACATTAACTGTGAGCCGCCCTGCGACCCTTCAGGTGCAAAAAATTAATTGGCAGGCTACTCCCCCAGCGCTCAGCAGCTCAGGAGACACCTGCCCCAACCTTTCTGTCGTCCTCTGCGCCTCTGAACAGGAACCAGCCTGACTTCTCGAAGCGCATAGATGCATGCCTCTGATCACAGCTGTAAGTATTCCCGGGGTCAAGCATTGCCGGTTAACTTCATTCCTCGGAAGCTGGAACACACAGAGAGATTCCTGACCCTCCCCATCAGGCGCTCCGCAGCCCGAGGAGAGTTTGCAAATTTCCAGAAACAACCCGGGTGCTGCCAGAGACAGGAAGAATGTCCGCTGAAAGCCTCTCCGCTGGCTTTCTACATTCAGAAAAGGTCAGTGTAAAGCCAGCCTGACTTTGGAAAATAATGCTGTAGCCGCAACCAGGTCTCGACCTCCTGGGTGTCTGCAAGACACAACTAAAACAGGAGGTCGTGGGGGGGGGGTGCTTTTCAACTTTTTGGAAGGGAACTGGGTGTGTCTGTGAGGCGCGGCGGCCTCATTACGTAATTAACTAGGGGGAAAACGTAACAAGGAGGTAATGGCACTTTGGATAGTTTTAATCTACCAAACGCGTATGGGTTACTGACCCCCACCCGATTATATTTATTTATCATTTCCTTTTATTTTTTCAGGTGAAAAGTTTTATTAAGATAAATAAACTGAAAATATACAGTAATGAACACAAAGTAGATATAGACATCATATTCAGTAGATAACAATTATTCAAAGATTATATCCAAAATTATGAAAGATGTAATAAAAGGATATCAGAAGGCTAAGACGAGAATCAAACAATAAGAATCAAGCAAAAAGATAAAGGTCATAATGCAAGTAAAGTATAATAGAGAAAAAAGAAAATATTATAAG
The DNA here is from genome assembly GCA_963921515.1 of Calotriton arnoldi. Lineage (NCBI taxonomy): Eukaryota > Metazoa > Chordata > Amphibia > Caudata > Salamandridae > Calotriton > Calotriton arnoldi. Next base: position 942,744 of record CAWUFW010004717.1, read on the forward strand.
GCAAAAAATCAATCTTAATATATGTAGTTTCAACATTAACATTTTGCATAACAAACATGAATAATGGTAATAAAAAAAAATACTAAGTAGTGGAGGTTTAATGAACTTCCTGCGCGATCAGTTAAACTTCTAGAAACCTTCTTATAAACATTAGGAAGATATATATAATTTAATTTATATTGCACGCAAATTACCCCAGAAGGGGTATCTCTGCCCCATTGTCAGTGTTACGGACTACCGACAGCAGGAAGCGGTATTAAAACAGCACAGTCTTTAGCATTTTCCTAAATTTAGTGTGATCAGACGTATGTGGAGTGGAAGCGCATTCCAGTAGCGAGTAGCTAGGTGATAAAACGACCTTCCCCCTTAGCAAGACCTCCTAATCGGTGGGACAGTGAGCAGAGCTTTGTCGCTAGAGCGCAGAGATCTGGTTGTACAATAAGGAGTGAGTTTTGATTTTAGAAAATAGGGATCTTTCCCTATTGGAGCGTGATGAGTCAAGAAACATCTTTTTTATTTTATTTTTTTTATTTAACTTTTTATTAACAAACATCGGCATATCAGCATTAAGATTAATACAGTATAGAAATACGCATGACAAGTAAGGCAGTTCAATAGCGAATTACATACAGTGGAGGCATTCAAGGGGGGGGGAAGTAGATCATCAAGCGCAACAGTTTGTGGGGGAATGCAAATATCGCCACGGTAAGCGTTCCACTGTGACCAGATGCGGGTCCATTTTCGGGGGCAGCCTCGGGCTGTAAACACTGTCTTTTCTCTAAACATGCACCAGTCCATGTTGTTTTCCCATGTAGCCAAAGTAGGAGGTGCTGCCGCCCCCCAGGCCTGAGCTATATTTCTTTTCGCCAGCATGAAGCCCAACGTTGCCCATTGTATTTGGTGAGCGTTAAGATCGGTCGGCTCCCATATGTTTAGTAGGCATCTACGTGCCTCTGGACTAAGAGGGACAGTCAGTACCGTGCTCATCGTTGCATGTACCCCTGTCCAGTACCTTTGGATTAGAGTGCATTCCCACATGATATGCATGAACGTACCCGTGAGGCCACATTTCCTGCGACAGTCCCCTGTTTCGGCTCTCCCCATCATCACCAACCGAGGGCCAGTCATATATACTCTGTGCAGGATTTTAAGTTGGACAAGCCGTAGTCGGGCCGAGATGGCCACCACCCGGGGCGAGGAGACCGCTTCTTGCCAGTCCTCATCGTCCAATTCCATCCCATCAGTTACCCATTTCCCCTTAGAGCTAGTAGAGGATCATCCATGTGGTGTATTAATTTATTGTAAATTAACGAGATGGTCTTGTCAGGGACAGGGCCGTCTAATATTCTGTCCTCCAAAGGGGATGAGTCGGGGAGGGAAGTGCCTCTAGGTATGAGAGAGTGTAGCGCGTGGCTAATCTGATTATATCGAAAGAGTTCGGCATCCGCAAGGTTGTACTGGGTCTGCAGGGCAACAAAGGGTTTTACTCCACCCTGTTTCCACAGATCTTTGACTTGCGATATACCGATCAGGTCCCATTTATCAAATCCCTTCGAGGACCATAGGTTGCCAAGTTTTGCGGTGTCCCATAAGGGGGTAGCCAATGTTAATTTACCCTCCCATCCCAGGGATTTATTTGCAGTGTGCCATACCTTAACAGTGTGTCCAGTGGGCCCTGTGAGCTTGGATCTGTTTGATTTCGCGTAGAGGGATCGGTTATAGTTCCCTCCTGGGAGGAGCCACTTGTCCATCCTATAGCCCGGATTGGCAAGATCTCCGTATGTACTGTGGTTAATGGCTGCCAAATGTGCTGCCCAGTAATATTTTTTAATGTTAGGCAGACTGATGCCACCATCGTACCACTGTAGCGTGAGCGTATTCAGTGCTATACGGGGAGGCCCGTTCCACAGCAGGTCCCTCTGGAGGCATTCTATTTCTTTAAAGTATTTCGAGGGGACTGGGTCAAGTGTGTTCTGCAAAACGTAGAGAAAGCGGGGTAGGGACATCATTTTAAAAAGAGCCGCTTTGCCCAGTAGGGAGAGGGGAAGGGATTTCCAACTGGCAATGTCTCGCCGTAAGCGAAGCAATGGAGGGAGAAGATTATTTTCATAGCGGAGTACAGGATCTCGGGAGAGAAATATACCCAGATATTTGAACCCAGTGGTGCTAATGTGGATGGGGCAGTTTCGGGGTAGAGCAGGCGGGCCCCCCTGAAGGACATAGAGGTGGGATTTAGACCAGTTAATCTTGAAGCCGGAGTAGGCACCAAACACAGCTAAAATATCCAGAACTGCTATTAAAGACTTTTTGGGCTCCGTTAAATACAGTAGTATATCGTCCGCATAGAGCGATATGCGGTCCTCCCAATCAGGTGACCACCGCATGCCTCGAATAACTGGGTTTTGGCGGATCCATGCAGCAAGTGGCTCCAGCGCCAATGCAAAAAGAAGGGGAGAGAGTGGACACCCCTGACGGGTGCCTCGGCTCAGGACGAAGGAATCTGACTTTTTGTTATTCACCACGACTTGTGCCATTGGTTCCGAATACAAAAGGCGGACCCATTGCATGAATTCCTGGCCGAACCCTAACTTTCGGAGGATCGCAATAAGGTAAGGCCATTCTATAGTGTCGAATGCCATGGAGGCATCTAGTGACACGAGGACAGCCGGCTCAAGAATCGTGTCTACTCTGCCCAAAACACCGTGGACACGGCGTAGGTTCAATGCTGTGTTCCTATGTGGAATGAAGCTGGACTGGTCCGGGTGTACCAATTCCGAAATTACGTTAATGAGACGGGTGGCGAGGACTTTAGCTAGGATCTTAGGTTCGGCATTGAGGAGGGAAATCGGCCTGTAGGAAGCACAGTCCGTTTTTGGCTTACCTTCCTTGTGTATGGTTACTATGGTGGCTATATGTTGGTCAGTTGGGAGCACTCCTGATTCCCTACTTTCCTCAAACATGCTCTTGAGATGAATGGACAACTTGTCAGGGCTGAGTTTGTATAGTTCAATTGGGATGCCGTTCGGGCCAAGAGCTTTCCCTGATTGTAGCGATCTGATTGCGTGGGCTATCTCATCTGCTGTTAGGGGCTATCTAGAAGACTCCGGTCTTCTAAGGAGAGAGTGGGAAGTTTAACGTCACGAAGCAGTTCGAAGGATTCGTCCTCAGTGTAAGATGCCACTGCGGTGTATATTAAGTTAAAGTGCCTGGCAAAGCAGTCTGCTATTTCTTGGGGTCCGTTACTTCAATGTTATTGGCATCATGGAGGACTGGGACCAACCTCTTCGCCCATTCGCGTTTGTCAAGCCAGGCTAATAGTTTCCCAGCTTTATCCCCAAGCTCATAGATCCTACCAAGTGTCTCTCTTCCTAGCATTTTTGCGCGTTCAGTCAGTAGTGCCTTGTATTCGTCTTGTTTGAGTCGCAATAAATGGGTTAAATCAGGTGTGATTGTCGTCTCCATCTCTCTTTCTAAGTGATAGATCTCGTCCTCTATTTCCGCAATTTCTCTATGTCTTTCTTTCTTTTGTCCTGATATCAGGGACAGGGCCTCCCCCCTAATCACTGTCTTAAATGCCTCCCATAGTGTCCGGGAGGAGGCCACTGTATCCAGATTTTCGGCAAAGTATGTATCCATTGTCTTGGTGAGTTCTTGGCGGATTTTAGGGTTGCGAAGATGCCAGGGGTTAATAGGGACGACCCTACCCACCCGGGCTTGATCAAGGAGTACATGGACCCAGACTGGTGAGTGATCAGAAATGCCCCTTGCCAGGTGTCTAATTTCGTGGATGAGCGAGATTTGGGGGCGGGAATCAGGATATAGTCTAATCTGGATAAGCTGCCATGGGCCCCCGAGTGAAAGGTGTGTTGCATTTTGTCAGGGTTATAAGTGCGCCAACCATCTACTAGACCCATGGTGTCGAGAAAATCTGGCAGCCATCTATGCGAGGGCCCCAGTTCCCGCGGTGGGTGGCGATCCAGCGCCCTGACCCTACGGAGTTAAAGTCCCCTCCCAGCAATAACACCCCTTCAGGTAGTGAGAGGAGAGCGGTACGCAGGTCCTGAAATGTGGTAGTTTGGAGGCCAGGGGGACATAGATGGAGACCAATGTAATAGTGCGTCCTTCCCAGAACCCCGTAATACCCACGTATCGGCCCCTGTCGTCCGTCCAAATACGATCTATAGTGAGCGGGAAGGTGCTTTTACCATTATACCCACGCCTCTGGAGCTTGTGGTGAACCCTGCATGTGCCACTAACTTATATCCAGATCTACACAGTGCTTTACATGAACTACCTATCAGGTGTGTCTCCTGGAGCAGGACGACGTCAGGGGCTTGCTTCCTGATATATTGGAGAACTATACTGCGTTTAACCTTGTCCCCCAGCCCGTTAACATTCCAGCTCAGGATTCTCGCACTTTTATCCCACTGGGTATGCGTCATATTTGTAAGCGTCGTCTAGTGCCTTGGTCATGCAGATTATAAGATTTGCCGAAATCACAACTTTAACACACATCATGTGTCGATAAATACAAACAAAGATAAAACAACCCCCCCCTCCCAAATCCCGTTTCCAACAACCCCCCTCCCTGCTTCCCTGCTCTCTGGACTTAAAACTGCCCATCACAAACTGGCAGAGTGCCTGTCGCCCAATACCCTAAAACTGAAAAGCAACTAAAGGTAGTAAAGAGGAGGAAGGTCGGCGTTCCCTCCCACTGTCCCCAAACCCAAACTTCACAGATAGATTGTTCCCATAAGGTCTTATAGCTACTGTTCAACGTGAGCTTTTGTCCGACTGCGGGGCCCCCGGGCCCCCATACCTGGCCACTAGCATGTAGACCGCCTGTGCGTCAGCCAATTGTCACTCCAGCGATTCTTGGTCTTCGTCGCGACTACGTCTCGGGGAGCCACCGGCTGCACGATCGTCCAGCCAATCCGAAGCCATCTCAGGATTATCAAAGAACCATACTCTTCCCCTGTCCTCGATACGGAGACGAGCCGGAAACATCATGGCGTATTTAAGTCCTTTGTCTCTAAGTTTCTTCTTGACAGCTAGAAAGGTTCTACGTTGTCTTTGTACCATTTGTGTGAAATCGGAAAAGAAAGAGAGGGTGGCATTCTCATAGCGCAGAGGGGGTGCTGCTCGGGCGCATTGCAGGATAGCGTCTCTGTCCCTGAAGTTGAGGACCCGTGCAATGAGAGGGCGCGGAGGCGCCCCGGGCTTTGGTCGCCCACCCGGGACCCTGTGCGCACGCTCTATGGTGAAAAAGTTCCCCAGTCCCTTGGGTTTAAGGTGGTTCAGGATAAGGTCCTCGACAAACAAGTCAGGAGCTGGCCCCTCTGATTTTTCGGGCACCCCTAAAATGTGGACGTTGTTGCGTCTCGATCTGCCTTCACAGTCGTCAAGCTTCCGTTCGGTCGTTTCACAGAAAGACTTAAGATCACGGACCTCGCGCTGGAGCTGCGACACATCTTCCGTCAGACCGGTCGTTTTAAAAGAAACAGATCTTAAAGATAATCATCTTCCGAATAGGCAACCAATGGGTGCGTAGAAGAGATGATGGTGTCCCCACCAGGAGATTGCAAATGGGACGCGCCACAGTGTTCTGCACAACCTGCAATCTTGATAATAGTTTCTCGTTTGCAGAAGCCAGTAGGGCATTTCCATAATCCAGGTGACTTACAACAAGGGCCTGAACTAGAGGTTTTCTTACACCAAATGGAAGGAGCGGGAAAACTCTTATCAACAGGCGAATCGTGTGGAAGCAAATCCCTACTGTATTTCAGACCTGTTACTTCATTGTGAGGGATTGGTCCAGGTAAATTCCCAGATTCTTGACAACTGGTTTAAGGTTATGAGCAGTGCCTAGTTCGGGAGGCCACCAATCAGCAGCCCAGAGCTGTTGGGCCTTCCCAAACAACATGATCTCCGTATTTCCTGAGTTCAACTGAAGACAATTTTTGGCCATCTATGCAGCAACCGCTCTGTCCTGCTGCAAAACGCTCTTTGCCTTGTATCAGATTATTATTAGGGCTCCCGGTTTTATGGTATTTATTTTTATAACATTTCCGTCTGTATTTATCCATATTTATTTTTTGCCCATTTTCTCTGTATTTATCCATATTTATTTTGCGTATAAATGTAGTTGTAAAACTGTACATTTCCGTATTTATTTAAATGACAGACGCGCAGTCATACTTTGATGTCCGTCGTGTTTTAGCTATTTAAGTTGCTAAATATTACATAACATTACATCCATTGGCAAATATTAGCACTATGCCACAAATGTATATTGATACATGTAGTTATTTAAAGAAATTTCATCATGTTTTGTAATTTCCCATGCTGTCCATCTGCTCAGCTGTTGGGCTATAATTCATGAAAGACAGCACGAAGAGTCACTTGAAAGAAGCACATTTTCTGTATTTATCCACTTTTAAAAATAAATGCAGACAGAAAACACATTGTTTTCTGTCTGTATTTATCTGTAAAAATCCGTAAAAACGGAAAACAGGAAGCCTTAATTATTATCAAAAGAGATTGTAAGCTGAGTGTCATCAACATATGATAGTATTTCAAATCCAAAAGATTTTGCAAGCTTTACAAGTGGTGCCACATAGATTTTAAAAAGCATAGGGCTAAGACAAGAGCCCAGAGGCACCCCTTTGTGTAGCAACAGAGTTCGGGATATTTAGGAACCCAAAGTGATGGTTCGCTTTCTATTTGTAAGAAAGTTCTCGAACCATTGTAAAGCAATGCCCTGGATTCCGATCTCCCTCAGCCTTTACAGCATCCTTGAGTGCAACACAGTGGTGAATGCTGCAGATAGGTCCAACAGCACAAGTAGAGATTGAGTATTGGCATCAAGGGAGCATCATATATGATCAACTACAGCCACTAGGGCTGTTTCGTTGCTGTGAAAGGATCGACATCCAGACTGAGATGAATCTAGAAGCTGATTAGTTTCTAAGTAGTTCATAAGTTGTTTGTTAATTTGACCTTCCATTAGCTTCCCCAACAGCTGAAGCAGTGAGATAGGTCTATATTTGGCGAGATCTTTGGGTGCCAGATTAGCCTTCTTTTGGTTCGGAATAATCTGTGCCACTTTCTAAGTATAGGGAATTTTTCCACAGTTGACAGGTAGATTAAATAAAGAGCAGATCACTGGGGCAAGCTGATTGGCTAATATAGCAGAGATTTTAGGGGGACAAATATCAAGGGGAGATCCAGATTTAGCTAAATTAGTGCTTTCTGATTCAGGTCAGGAGTAAAAGCAGCAAACTTGTCCCGACCGGCCGAACAAGTAACAGGCAATACATGATGATTGCCCTCCACATACACTGATGTCCCTGCATTGGAAAACGTTTGATAGATAGATAGATAGATAGGTAAACAGAAGCCACATCATACCATATTTGTGTAAGGAATCTAAATTAGAAATCTAAATACTATCTACCTTATAGTTAAAACAAACAGAATTCCACCATGCATCAAACAAAATCATGAAATTGTTTTTGCAGTTTGAAGCCATTTAATGACTAGCAATTTCGATGAAACGGTCAACAATTTATTTTTTGTTGGTAAAGTATGCCCTCATCAATAAGACTAGCCAAAAGAATATTGGAAGCATTAAGTGGAATTTGCATATGAAGAATCCCATTACCTTTCTTCCTTAACAGTGACCAAACTAAGTCGACTTTTACACATTCAAAAATTAAATGAAAAACTGAATCAACTTCTGTGTTACATGGCCATCTTGAATTGAACATGGGGTAATAAAGCTTCTTCCCTCCATATTGCTAATCATACCTTGGATGACCTTACAGTCTTTAAATCCTCGTACTCTAATTCCATCCTAGACTTGTAGTTAGGAGAACTACTCTTAGATAGAGTACAATAAATCGTAGATGTTTTATGGGAAGGTACATTACGAAACAATTTTAAGTTAGTATCAGGGACAACATTTTCAATATTAAAGGAAAGTTCGAAAATACTTTCAGATTAACTCTAAGTTTCTCATTGTGTGATTGACAAAACAAAAGTAAACCACAGGAGAATCAAAATTGTGAAAAGTGGATAATATTATTTTCAGGAAATATTTAATGGACCCAACATGTTCCTTTGTTTTGTCAGCATAGTCCAAATATAGTCATTTTATTGATTTTATTATTTTTGTTATACCACATCGATGAGGTTAAAGAGTCTTTTTCAAATAGGCCAGCTTAAACAAAAAGGGAGAGAATTTGCATGAATTTTTTAAGGATTGGTTAAGAAATTCGTGTGGATTTCTGACAGAAACAACATTTCTACAAAAGAAAATGGAAAAATAGATTTTTTCCTAATCACACTAATATAGGTAGTCCTACTTCTCAGAGTCAAACAACCAAAAGCCAGCTTGTGTGAGAGAGAAAGATAAGTAATACAGTGAAAAGTTGGGAAATGTAAGTCCACTTAATTCTTTGGGTAATTTTAATTTTGTGAAAGCTATTCTATTCTTGTTTAGGTTCCACAAAATTTGAAAACAAAAAAAACAACTTCTTTAAAGAAAGATATAGGAAAATTAATGGGAAGTAGTGATTGAGGATATAGAATAATTGGACGAAACATAATTTGTATGATAGCTAACCTATCCCACCATGGAAAATATAGAGCTGGCCATTTGTGGTATACATTTGAAATGTTAGCTTTAATGGAACACAACATCAGTTTGGCTGTTTCCTTAATAGAATTAGTATTCCACAAATCTAAATATTTAATTTTAAACATTTTTCAAACAATATTAAAGGCATTACACATGTCCTTTATGCAATATTTATTTAAAGGTAGTATTTATGATTTATCTAAATTAAGCCTATTTGCACTACTTCACAAACACAAGGAGGGGTGTGCATAATTAGAATATTTAACACATTCTCCTCATAAGGAAAACCTTTTAAAACAGCATTTTGATAAACCTTTGTAGAAAAGGTTCTAATTATAAAATAACAACGTAAAGGAGAAAGCGGACATCCCTCATGGGTACCTCTCTCCAGTTCAAAAATGTTGGATGTAAATCATTTATATATACAGCAGATTTTAGACTCAAAATAAGAATGGAGATCATACAAAAAATATGGCTCCAAAAACAATGGCGAGCTAATGGTTGAAACATAAAATCCTATCCCAACCGGTTAAATGCTTTCTCTACATCTCACGTAAAAAAAGCAAAGGCAGACTTAAATTCAGACAACTTACTAATCACATTAAAAAAGGTACAAAAATCGTCTAAAAGAGTCGACACTTCACAAATACTGTTCAATACTAATTGTTTTTTGGGATTATTGACTCCAAATGAACAAAAATTATTATTGCAAAAACTTTACAATCTATATTGAATATGGAAATTAGTCTATAATTCTTGCAAGTTGTTAAATCTTTATCTGGTTTGGAAATCAATTAGATTGCAGCTTCTGTAAAAGTACCAGTAGATTTCCCTTGAGAAACATAGTCCAAGTAGAATTTAAGCAACTTAGAAGATAACCACTCAGCAAAAACTAAAGAGTAAAATTCAATTGGAAGACTATCCATTCCAGGAGACTTACCATGTTTCAGCATAAAAATAAATTTTTTAACTTCTTTGAAGGTAATGGTTTTTCTAAAGAGGGCAGATCAACCTTATGATAAGACACTCTTGAAACAGAGGAACGATAATTATGAATGTCTTCTAAATTTAACATTGAATCCCCTGTATATATATTTTTTAATAAAAATTACAAAGGAGTCAGTGACATCAGAATGAGAAAATTTAGTATTACCATAATTATCAATCCTAGAAGAAATTTCAGATTTTTCTTTTTCACTTTGAGATAATTTGCCAACAATTTTTCCCCATTCTTCTGTCCTCCATAAACCTTAGATTTTATTTGATACAAACTTCCAGAAGCCTTTTCAATGATATACTTCCAATGTTGCCTTCATAAAGTTATCTAATGAGGATTGTGATTTTGATGTAGAATATCTATGTTCTATAAATTTAATATTATCCAATATTTCCTTAGATTTATTAGTAGCAAGTTTCTTTTTCTCAGATGTATAATTAATAATAAATTCTCTGACAAGCCTTAACCCGTTGCGTGCGTCTGTCGGCCAACGGCCGTCGCGAGCACTACCTCTGTAGTGCTGCGAACGTCCGTTGGCCGACGCGGCCCAGCCCACTCCGCTAAACCGCCGCACCGCGGCGGAATTGCCGACGCGGTTAAGCGGTTAAATGAATCCCCATTGTTATGTATAGAGGTACCAAGGTGAAAATTAAAAGACATAAAATCACCTATAAACAACTGAATTTCCTTCAGGACGATTGAATCATTCACTAAATCAAGATTTAACCTCCATCTAGTCATATCCTTGATACAAAACAATTATGCAACTGATGTCAACATATTGTCAATTCGGGATTGTTTACAGTTTATAGGAGAAATCTTCACGAGGCAGAAAAATTACTCAGAGATATAGCATGTTCAAAAGTGCTGTACATTTTAATAGGGACACATTTACAAGAAGAGTTCCTGAATATGAATGGGTCATAAACCTAGCTAAAATCTCCACCTCGTATCATGTTACCAGTATAATTGGATATTAAAATTCCTTAACACTTGACTATAAATTAAGATCTATACCATTAGGCCACACACATTCACTAAAAGTAAGGGTATATCATTTAGTAAACATTGTAAGAAAAACCATCTACTCTGTTAATCTCTTTGTTGAGAAATTACTTTTGAGGGATTTATGAAATAAGATAATAGCACCATTTCTTTTCCCAAAAGCTGCAACCCAAAAGACGTCGTTTGTTCAAGACTTCCTCAACCTAGTTTCCTGAAGCAAAGTAATCTTAGCGCCATACCTAGCTAAATGTAGAAGTATTCTTTGGGGCACATGCATCAAGCATTTTTGTCTTCGCAAACGGGCCGATTCGCTTTTCAGATGTAACAAACCCTATTTTGCGATTCGGTAACCTGTTACCGAATCGCAAAATGGGTTTGAAATTCGCTATTAGGAAGGGGCGTGTTTAGGGCGTCCCTTCCTAATACCGGATCGCATCGGTATGTAGGAATGTTTTGTGACCGAAATGCGGTCGCAAAACATTCGCATTTTACCACCTACTTTAAGTAGGTGGTAACCCATTCGCAAATGGGAAGGGGTCCCTAAGGGACCCCTTCCCCTTTGTGAATGTTTGTTACAGCGGTTTTTAAAAGCAGGCAGTGGTCCCACGGACCACTGCCTACTCTTAAAAAATGAAAAGAAAACTTTTCATTTTTGTTTTTGAAACGCATCCCATTTTCCTTTAAGGAAAACGGGCTGCATTTAAAAAAAAATTGCTTCATTTAAAAGCATTCACAGACATGGTGGTCTGCTGACCCCAGCAGGCTACCATCCCTGTGATTTTTGCGATTCCTAGGGGATCGCAAATTGCGACCTACCTCATTAATATTCATGAGGTAGGTCATTTGCAATCCCCTAGGAATCGCAAAAAGTGTTCAACACACTTTCATGCATGCCGTTTTGCGATTTCCTAATTGTGAATCGCAAGGATTGGTAATTAGGAAATCGCAAAACGGTTTTTTCATGCATCTGGCCCTAAATGTTCCAAGTAAAGAATTCTAAGAATTTCACATTGAAGAGAGACAGGAAATAACTATGACAGAATTAAATAGCTTTGAAGGACAAAAAGGTACATGGAAATTAACATTATAAAAAAGAAAGAGAGAATAAGAGGAAAACAATGTGCCAAAAATCAAGGAGATGAAAGATAATTAAAACATGATGAAACAGTAGCAAGACAGTCATGAAAAGCACATAAGAGACTGGAGAACATACCCAAGTTTAAAACATGAGGATGGGACTGGTGAAAGCAATGAGGACAAGATGACATTTAACTCTGAGTTCCAGTGAAGAAAAATACTTCTACTAAGACAATAACAGTACAAAACTTTCCACAGACAGAGATGTTATCTAGATGTAAACATAGTAAGTTATTCATATCATACAGAGCACAGGATATAGAATACAGAGAAAAAGTTTTAAGAAACGCATGAGCTATTAACTTAACCTTCAAAGAGCGAGGAAACATATGTACATATCTGAATATTAATTTAATGAATTAGAATGGCCTTTTGAAATTTCTATTTCATCTTCTTACTGACTGTGAAAGTAAAACCTAAGATTAGCATGATCACTGCAAGTAACCATTTTTTCCTTGTGAGTAACTTTGATGTTGTATGAACCCATATTTTGCATTACAGTACTTAAGTACAGCCCTTAAATAGATAAGTTATTTTCATCTTTGCGCAGCAACCTTGGTATATTTTGATCAATGAAAATGTTGTTGCCAGACCACAACAATAGCCCTTTTCGTTTTGCTGAAGTTAAGTACTTTTATGAGACTGCTGAAGCCTAGAATGGTAACACATTTTGGTTTAGAAAGGGCTCTATTATTTTGAGGTTTTCTTCCAAGCCTTCGTCACTGCCTTCCAAGCCTTTGTTCACCGTCACTGCCTCAATTTAGGAAGGACCTCAAGACCTGGCTCCTCAACTGAACCGCGGATCCACCCTCCCCCCACAGCGCCTTGAGACCCTAACGGGTGAGTAGTAACGTTTTACAAGAAACCTGATTTATTGATTGATTGAGCCTAGGATTTCTTTGAATGTTAATAGATGAAAGCTCAGGAATCACAAGAAGCATGGATAAAACATTCTAATAAAAGATATATAATTTCCCTTCAGGCCCCTGATACACCATAGATCCTGAGGCTATTGTGCAAGTTCCTGTTCTACAAATCCTCAGCATGTGTTTTTTCAGGTCTGCCACTTCTGTTTCAAGCTTCAAAACACTTGTAAAACATCTTGTGAATCACTTATGCATTGCTCCATCTCAGATAACCTTTTCTCCATTTAAGACCACTTTTCATGAGTTCTGTCCAATCTATTGATGGTCTCCTCTGGAAAAAGACTTAAGGCCATAATCTCCTCCAGCACTTCAAACAGTTTTGGATAGTACCCATTGTGATACATGAGGAAGTGTCTGCTCTGCTCATACGCTCGCTGCATGCTCACCGATCATTGTGTGATCACTGTGCTATGTGTATTGGTTTTCCACAGTTATCTTCTGTGCTTCGCTGCTCAATTTGGTCTTGGAGTGTCATAGTACAGTACCACAAATTTTTGTGTTTTTTTTGTCTCTTGATTCAGCTGGGATCCATTCATCGTTATTTTACAATACACTCCTTTTTTGATCTTCTTTGGAGATCGCTATACATCCTGCTCCATCTCCTTGACGGATCTTTCAGGGTGGCATTGTGGGATGCCAGACAGATAAGGCCCCCTGAAACTATTGACGGATGCTACAGGGCGCAGAGTAGGTGGTGAGAGGAGAGCCTCTCTGGATGCCTGGGAGCATTGGTGCCCCAGTGCTGGTGAACCCCAGCCTCCATCCTGTTTTTTCCTCATGAAATTGCGCCATATGTATTTCTTCACCACATCTGACAAAGCCACAGGTAAAATGAAGAGACTACATCATGTTTCAATAGACACAGCATCTTGTCTTTAGCCCACTCCAGGAAGCTTCATTAATGGCAGAGTGGGAGCCCTTCAACTAGAGTTGGTCTTTGGATTCCTGCTGGAGCAGGTGTGTTGCAGAACTAGTAGTGCTGCAGTTTAGAAGGTGGCAGTGAAGCTGTTGACAAAAGAAACAAAGTCATCTTGCTTGGTTTATGAAATTTGCCTATTTTGGAAGAGTGGTAACGTAACATGGAACTCGGGTCCCATCCCAACTGAACAGATTCTAATAGACTTTCCATGAAGATCACTATTGTTACTATCAATTACCATTTTTAAGGGGTTTTTCTAATCACAATTATTTATATTAAACTCATATTTTCTTCTTTTTTATTGTTTTGATATGATTACGGGTCCTGTATATCAACATGAATATATCTTCATATCAGGGAGAAATGTAGATACAGAATAATTGTTTATGATCCGCCAGCTAAAGAATTGATTATGGATCCTCCAATCTTCACATACTTCACCTGAGTCATGTTCTCAAGTGTCCTCCAGCAATACCTCAAGCATCTGCCCTGAGGAAGATTGAACTGGTAAAGGAGGATTATTTTCAATTTTTTCAACAGAAGAGACATTACCTGGCATCATTTTTAGAATCATTGGCCACAACAATAAGAGGACTGGGCTTTGGAATGTCAGAAATATGCACATCTTGCTTAGGAGCAGGTAATGGCGAAGACTCCATGTCTGAAGAGGGATGAAACAACTCTCTGACAAACAGACAGAAATCTCAGAGATGCTTTCTACTTTCTTGTTCAGCTCCTATGAACAATAGTGAATGATTAGTGCGAAAAGAGTGGAGCGTGCAGGACCACAATTATTACTTCAGCGACCCCTATATAATGAGCAAGTGGGAACTAATGGAGAGAAAAAAACTAAAATGGCCTCCAAGGCATACAATTCACATAAATATAGTCTATTATGCGTCCCAGTCACAATAGAAGCAACCTTCACTTAAGGACACATATAAAAATGTATGTTAAAAAGGAACTTGTCTTCTATTATTCAAAACTATCCTCCCAGGCCTCAATGTTCATATTCACAAAATGGCCACTGCAATTGAAAGCGCCCCATGATGTAAGCATTTCGGAGTTATAACTTCAAGGAAGGGCAGCAAAATCACACAAAATCCACACCAAAAGCTGGGTTCAGAGTTCCGACACCCTTCTCTGCAATGTGTCCATGTTTCATTTGAAAGGCATAGAACTGTGGTCTCCAATGTCCTCGGTCGCCCTGCAGCTGAGCAATGAGCCGCCATCTCTATCGGTGTCTAGCCACAGCTTGGCTATTTCGTTTTAATTTTTTAATAATGAACTACGGAACACTGGAAAGCCATCTTAGAATGTTTGGGCAAATGGAAGGAAGTGTAGGATGCATGTTGGCTCACTGAAAATAACGGGTACACATTGAATGATGGCCTGGGGTCAGGCAATGAAACGACCAGTGCGGAATACTAAACTTATGTTGAAAAGGTGGACCTTCAGTTCTTTGTAAATTATGAGTAGTGGGTCATCTTTAAGTCTCAGGCGTAATGAAAGTGGATCTCAGAGAGTGGAGCCGTGGATGTGAGGGAGGCCGGGCTCTGTAGTATAACAAACGTTGACAAAGCCAGTATGCATGGCCTTGGAAAGCTTAATTATTTTTCAATTAAATTTTTTATTTCAAGCATATGCCACAAAATAAAAATAAAAAAGTCTGCTACCTAAACATAGCAGCCATGTGTTTGCAATAAAAGTATTAAATTAAAAAAACTGCACATATTTGAATAGAACAGTATGTTTGTGTCCGAGCTGGCAGTTCTCTTTAGAACAGGTACCCGAGCCACTTTAAGTAGCCTTAATGCACATCACAGGAAATTAGCATTGGCACAAAGAAAATATATTATTGATTTTAAAATACAGTAATCTCTTTGGCACAAAGACAAAAACTAAAGGCTTTGAATGTCAGTAATCTGAAAAGATGGCTTAAACACAAGGATGACTAAAAAGTTGAAAAAAAGAATAAAGAATGGGAAAAAAGCATTGGAAAGCATTTGTTATTGGATATCTTCATGTCTGTGAGCACCTGCCCTTACTGCATGTTGTGTGTGTGAAGGCCTGCTGCAGTACTGTATGCAAGGAGGTGTGTTTTTCATCTGTTGTAGAGATGTGGTTGTACTAGTGATGTTGGCTCTGCCTGTGTTTGGCAAAGCCCTTCCCGCTGCAATGCCTGTTATTGGTTTGAATATTAACTGTTAAATTATGTTAATTGTAAAACAATCATAACATTTCCTTACTGGATCCACGCCAATGGGAGCATAAAAAAGATAAAGTGATTACAACATTAACAAAGTAAGTTTACTACAGACAGACCTATGCGGTAGCTATGGCAAAAAATTACAAATGTACAATTAGGCATCAGATCCGCAAAAGAATCGGGGCATCATTACAGAGTCCAAATTCAAGCTCCATGTACTCACTTTGATGATGAACTATCATATCCCACTAGCCATGTGGGAGGGACAAAAACGTGTGTTGCACGTAATGTTGTGCAAAGACGACATGTAAATACTACTGAAATTGAAAAACCCAAAGGACATTGGAACATCAAAAATCTCCAGTTGATTACAGGCCGTTGACCAATGGAAGACATGGAGCCACCTCAAATTGAATGCATCCAAAACCGAATTACTCACCTGTTGCAGCTGCAAAAATTATGGCTTTCTCTGTGCCTTGTTATGACAATCTAGGATACTGCCCAAATATTTAAGGAGGTAAGAAACCTCAGAATTACCATTGAAGTCAAGCTGTCAATGAATGCACAAGTGGAAAAGTTAGCCAAATCAAGCTTTCTCACAATGAAAATACTGCGATGCATCTTCCCGCACCTAGGGTTCCCCCAAGGTTCAAGCTACCATCTCTCTTGTCCTTTCAAAATTGGATTACGCTAATGGCCTGCACTGTGGTCCACCTTTGTCAACTATAAGAAGATTACATAGAATTCAGAATGCTGCTGCTAGACTACTCCTACATGTAAAGCCACAAGCTCACATATCACCTGCCTTGAGTGCCCTACACTGGTTATCAGTTGCCAGAAGATCCACCTTCAAGTTGCTCTGTGTCACCCACAAAGCAATATGTGACAAAGTACCACTCTTTATTGGGAAGAAAATCAATAACTATATACAGCAAAGGAACCTGCGCTTGAGAATGGTTCCCCGCCTCAAAATTCCTCCATAAAGGAAAAAAACCATGGTGGAACATCTTTCTCTGTTCAAGCAGTCAAACTATGGAATTCGCTACCCACAAACATAAGATCCACTGACAACCATCTCAGCTTCAGAAGATTAGTCAAGAGCTGGCTATTCTGTGCATTTTGGCTTATGGAATTTTGTTACTATTTTATAAAAAAAATTATCAGCACACTTTGCATTGTGTTTTTGGTTGAAATTGTATTTTTCCTCTGCCTTTTTAATTGTTGGCTTGTATATTCTGTTTTGTCTGTGTAAGTAAGTAAGTTTATTATGCATAATTATTAAAAACTGTTGCAGATACATAGCACGTGTTGTGTCTGTGTAGGCACATCTTGTCTTGAGGGTTATTTGTTTTGAGCCAGTTGAGTTAAAGTTTAGCAATTTGTTAATTCTGCATTTGTCCAAGGGGCATGATTTCTTTTGTTATGCGTAGATATTTTCAGATGAATTAGAAGTTCAAAACCTTCCTGGAGCCATCAATAGGGTATTTGTACAGAATTGACTAGATCTGTGTTGGCAGTAAGCTGGTTTTCTAGTTCCTCCAAATGAAGCTTGTTCCAAGGTTGATATGTAGTTGAGGGCAGGATGATTTAAGTTGGGGTGATTTTTGATGTCTTGTTTTGGAAGATAACAAGGTATTGGTTTGACTGGTGTAATTCTTTGGAATGTGAATAGGTCTGGGTTGGCGAAGATGATATCTAATGTGTGTCCAGCGATGTGTGTGGGATTTGGAATGAGCTTCATACGATGCCGATAACATATCTTCGCCCAGCCATGATTCAGTTATGAAAAGTAAGTCAGGTCCTGTGTCTATCACTAGGTCATATATGTGGTATTTGTTTTTGGAAATGGAACACATTTATCAGTAGGCAGTCCACATAATTTATGTTGGAGGTGGTGTGAGTAAGTGCTGCAAGAGGGTGTGTATTGTCCTTTGAAGTTGTGGGCAGTGCACTCTTGGTGGTATTGACTGTTAAAGGACAGAAAAAGTGGTCTGGTTGTGTGGATGGTGGTGAGTCAGCTTGAAAGTGAGGGGTTGGGCTATGGAGCTGTGTGTGCAAGGTGGGCTTGTTTTGCAATAGACAAGGGGAAGCAAGGTCATGAAGAGTGTTGTGGAGTTCCTTTCTTTTGTGTGTTGAGGGTGTATGAGTGTGGTGGGGCATGAGGGCCATGTGACATGGCTCTGAATTGAGCAATGGATGATCAATGTGTGAGTGAGTGCTGTTGTGTGTTTTTGGATTTAGTGATTGGTGTATTTGTTGCATGGAGAGTTAGAAATGGGTTAAAATGTGTGTTTTTATTGCTGGTTTTCACAAATGAGTGGATGCACGTGTAGGTATGTTGGGATGGTGGGGAGTTTCTGAATGTGTGAGATATTGTTCATATACATTTTGTATGTGTGTTTGGTTTTGTTTTGAAGGGGTAGTATTATCTGGTATGCTGGTAGTGACTTGAGGTGTAGGATTTGAGTGTGATGGACTGGTGAGTTGTGTGTGGTGAGGAGAAGGGGGTGGGATTGTGTTTGAGAGAAGAGTCTCTGTGTACAATGAGAGTGGGGAAATATTTGTTTTGACAGATGGTTGTAGTTTGGGTAGGCAGATGAATGTGCCTTATTGGTGGAAGAGAGAGTTGAAAGAGTGTTGTCATTAGTTGTGTTTGAGAAGAAGAGGATGGTTGTGTGGTAATGCGGTATAGATGGTTGTAGAAAGGGTTTAGAAGGGTGGCAAGGGCAGTGCTAGGAGAAAGCAGAAGGTAGTGAAAGGTTTTTGTATGGAAAGGGTAGGAGTTTGTGAGATTAGTAATGCGAGTGTTTTGTTTTATTGGTTTGTAAGCAAAATGTATATTTGGTTGTGTTGTAATACAGAGTTGTGGTTGGTCTGGTGTGTGTGGGTGTAGTGGTACAGGGGTATGTGGGAGTGCCATCAATCATCTGGGTAGAGTTTGGTGATTGAGTAAAAGGTGGATTAAATTTGTTGTTGGTAGAGTGGTGTGATGGTGGACCTCAAAAATGTGTCCTTGGACATGCAAGATTTGATGTCTACTGCTGAAGGGCAGGTTCTGAAGCTTGAAGCAGACACACAAAGGTCTCCTGGTTTCAGTGGGTGCACCTGGTTCTTGCAGATCCCTTTTTTCAGACACGTTTAGATTTATCAAACTGTCTCTCTTGGTGATGCTTTTTGACCGTATCGCCTCAGCTGCTTGTTGACCAGGCGGTAATAGGACATTATCAATTGTGTCTTAAGTAGATAGTTGCAGTCACTTGCAGAAGGGGGGAAGGGAATCATCAGTGGTTGGTGGTTTGTGTGCATGTACAGGGAGTCCGATTTAGTCAGTAGGACCTATTTCCTATAATTAGTTATTGCATCCACCTACAGACTTTAGCAACATCCAGGATGTTAGTGTCTTACCATCCTCCACTGAAGCATTTGAAATGTGCTGTGACATGTAGGTGGACATTGTATACCAACTGGATATTAAAGTTGGTGTATACCTTGTGATTGTAGTTAATATGTGAGGACTTATTAGTGGCGAGGTCCCCACGGTTAATGGCCCTTGTAGTCAGAGTGAAGCCCCTTATAACAAAGAAGTCAGTTTGGTTTGTGTGATCTCTCTTGTGTGTGGGGCTAGATGATATAGCATGTACATAGCGTTTGAGTGAGTAATGACTGACCACACTGTCTTTAAGAAGATTGGTTGTGAAATACCAGTTGTGTCCCTGGTGACTCTCTACAGATAAGCTGTGGTAGTAGCTTTGTCTGTGTGGACATTACTGAGACATTTTTTTTGTGGTTTTATGCGGAGTGTGGAGTTTCTCCCATCTTCTAAGTCACAGTGTTCTCCTTTCTGGGGCTGATATTGTTGCGGGGATTCTGCTCATACACAGAACTATGCACAAGAAAACAGGACCTCAGTAAATAGGGGTGTACCTCCTATCACCTTAGTACCCAAAATCCCAACCGACTAGCAAAAGTGTCTCATTTGGTCTCCTACAAATATCAAGAAGCTACGAATGTTCAGACAACCCAGAACACGAGCACTCCCGACTCACCTCAGAGTCGCGGGAAGAAGACACTCTTTCGCTCTCACGTACTTGTCCACAATAAAAATAATCAGAGTCACTAAATAAGTTCAAAATGTTTATTTTGACTGTAGTGATTCGTAAAACAGTATGCGAACCACAACTAGCAGCAAAATGCACAAGGCAAGAATCATTAGTTATGTTATGTTAGCAGAAACTTCTAAAGCGCACGGTCACCAAAAAGGTTTCATGGCGCTAATCTTGGACAGTATTGCGGCACACTAGACTATGCGTAAGCTTGCTCGAACAACCAGGTCTTAAGCACCTTTCTAAACCCCAGCAGGTTGTCGCACTTCCTGATTGCCAGAGGTAAGGAATTCCAGAATTTAGGGGCAAGGTAGGAGAACCTACATCCACCCTGACGTTTAAGTTTAATGGCAGGAGTAGTCAGTAAATGAGAATGGGCTGACCGTAGGTTACGAAGTGGGACATACTTCGCAATCATACTGCTGACAAATTGTGCATTGTTACAATACCATAGAATATAAAAGGAGTCGTCATTTTATAAAGACTGTGAAAAAGGCAAAATAACTGGGCCTAATCACCCTCCCCAGGGCAGTAAGAAGTTATTTTATATAACAGAAGATCTCTAGGCGTTATTAGCAGACCCCTAACTCAAAGCTTAAACGCAAAGGTTTACATCATAGGAACAGAAGAGCTCAGCTCCATGGAACGGCTTTCTTAGAGTGTGTTTCAAAAACAAGCAACAACGTTATATCAAAGCTCGATTCTTTCACATTGCAGCTGTTGGTAACATGTTTTGTCTAGGTAATAGGGACTGACCAGAACAGAATAACAAGAGACACATTGTTGACCGACCTTGCACATTATGTTCAGACAGAATTGAAGGGAAGGCCGAGAACGTGAAAAACAATCTGTTATCATGTACAGGGCAGAGGCAAAGTGTCGCGAAAACAAACTCTTAGCAGAGGCGTGCGCAAAAGTAGCAGCATAGGGCAAGCAAAACTCATGCTAACTTAGCAATGTCGACAATGTGTCTTAGGGCCACATAACCCCATATAACACCCTCCCCCTGGTAAGTCAGTAGGACATAGACAGAAGAACGAATACAGAGTTCAAAAAGTCAGGCATTGTTCAAAATATTGGTGAGGGACTTTCCCAAAAAAAAAAATCGGTGGAAAAAAGGGAAAGTTCGAAGAAAAGCTAAAAGTACTTTGAGCTTGAAAAAAGAGTTTGTATTTCAGACAGTGGAGCAGGGACGACCCAAGCAGTCAATCCATGAAGGTTTGGGTGCAAAGGAATGCAATTCCCTCCATTAGGTCATCTTTGTCATTGGTAGAAAAAAGCGATGACATCCAATTAAGTGAGTCGAAGGAACAGTCATGTTCCGCACAAGCAGGAGCTTCCAGAAGTAGAAATGGCAAACTCGTGTGATATTCAATTAAACTACGTTGTAGGAAGGTCTGCGCAGCCGCACAGATATCCCATTGATCCAAGATTCCAAGTAAAGCTGCACGCGCCATTTGACCATCCACAGAACAAGCCTCGTCATGCGTCTCTAAGGGACCCATCAACCGGCTGAAATCAGGGATTGGACACCACGTGTTCGATAAGCAAAGCTCCATCGCCCAGGAGAAATGACATCTTTTGCAATGAAGCACCGGCTGTACGCAAGTAAAATAGGCAAAGCGGAATGTCAAGTCGTAACTCACGCCAAGCGTTGCTAAAGGCAAGCTTCCAAAAGCCTCATACAGGCGATCACGGTACAGTTGAAGCTGGTCCGGCCTGTGCAGAGCCGCAAAGTGAGCAGCCATTGCGAAGCACAAGGAGGAGAAGCAGAACTCCAGCTGCCAGCGCCAATATTAAGGGGAATTCTCCGAAGACGCTGGAAAATATAGAATGAATAAAAGCCGGTATTACCCTGAATATAGTTTGAAAGGAAGAGACCAGGCCAGATCCCACACATTTAAAAAAATGGGCAAGGCCTGTCGTATCAAATGCATTAAATATTTGGTGAATTAGTTCCCCAAAATGAAGTGGGAGGTTAGTGTTAAGAAGCGATTGTATCTCACTCGAGGTCCGAGCCACCTGCAATCTGAATGTCTCACGGGCGGAAGTGAGGGCCACCTCCTGTTGGAATAAAAGGGCTTTGAGCCTGCTCAACTTGTTGAACTCTGTTTTCAAAGTCGGAATGGAAGGCCAAAGTGAAGAATCTAAACTCCCTTGCGGGGGCGGGAAAAGGACATTGCTACAGCAAGTTACGCGCTGGGAAACAGTTACCAAGTATGGGACACCCGCCCGCAAACCACAGCAGTCTTGATTGTTTAAAATGAGATAGCTGCCGTTAGTCAGCAATATAAAGACGGGCGTGATGGATGGTACTGGGGTCCCTTTTAAAAAGCAAGCTAGATTGGGCGCTGACACGTTACATTCGCCGTGCAACTTAACGTGTTTGCACACAAGAGAGTGACCCACTACCGAATCGCACTCCTCCCCTGTGAGGAAAACTTCCTTATCCTCCCTCAAACACCGATAAGCAAAGAGCAGGACCCATAATTCATGTAGAAAAGCAGTGCCAAGCAGTTCAAAGCGGCCAACAGAAAAGTGTTGCATACATGATTTAAATTGAAAAAGCGAAAAGGGCAAAGTGATAACTTCATGAATTAACCAAACAGCAGAGTCCATTTCCGCTACGGAGAACGGCAAAGGCTCCAATTGTTCAATATGTAATAGCGTGTATACAGCATCTTTCATGGACATAAACTTCTGTTTATCAGTCAGGTTAAAAGGCAAAAATAAAGCAGTGGCATTCAAATAATCCCAAGGCACTTTACCCATTTTCAGTGTCTGCAACGTCCAAGCAAATTGCATGACCGACCTTAACTGATTCTGACCATGATATAACACAGAAACATCACTTTGCACAATATCTATTACAGAAGAAACAATATTGTCTAAGGTGTAAATGCGTGAAGAAAGCGTGTTAATGCTGTTGTCCACCACAGCAAGGACTTTTTCCAAGTTTGCCTGGTCAATTTGACGCAGACGGAAGGCGGCTTCCATCTGTGAAAGTTTCCAAATTTCATTATAAGAGGCATAAAGAAATCTCTTGGCCCTTGGATTACGTGGACCTAGGAGAAAATCAGCCAAATCTATATCATTCGATAGGACCGAAAGGTGCTGTTTGACAGATGCAAGGGTAGAGTGTTCTAGGCACTGCTGGCACAATTTACCTACCGAGTATGTAGTCACAGAATGATGAGGTGGATAACGAGGGTCAGGCTTAGTCTGAATGAAACCAGGTGTAACATTATAGAAACGCAATTGGCATGCATTTGCATTAGTTTGCCACAACAACCATCCCAATGAATCAACCTCAGAAACATTAAAGGAGGCATTTTGAAGGAGAGCCTGCAAAGCCTCAATGGTGTAGTTATTATGTAACTGCCAATTGTCATATTCAGCTAATGATGGAATGGAGGGGGTATTGAGGTTTTTGACAGTCGCAAGGCCATAACAGGATGTTTGGTAAATGGTTCTATTTAAAAACAGCAATTGAGTCGGGATCAGGCAGGCACGATGTAATGCCTCAGTGCCCTGAACCTACCACGGCTTTGTGCCCCAGATTGATTTTAACCCCTTGACCGCGATCGGAATTCCGCTCGTGTGCTGGACATTCCGATCGCGGGTGGGGTCGTGACGAGCTCAGCTCGTCATGCGCCCAGCGCAACCGCGCAGCATGACGAGCTGAGCTCGTCACGAGCACCGAAGGGGTTAAATCTATAGTCTGTTTCCAATAGTCATAACCATGTGTGGCCAGCTGTGTTCTAAACGAGTTGGCGTAAATTAGTTTAGTGTGGGATAACAGGTATTTAGATGTAGGGGATTTCTGAAGCCGAAAAAAATAAGATTCAGGATTGGTCAAATCATAATCTGAGAAATAGGTGAACTTATTTCTAAGAGTTGTAGAACTCCCTTCTAAGGGAGTCGGACAATGTTCCCATTGGGTGAAATTAAAAACCGGTCTCATCATGTTTGTTTTGTGTAAAAAATGATGCCCATAATATTGATAGCAAAAGAGATCACCATAATTAGCAGAATTTAAATACAAATCTTCAGCATCAAAGGCAGCATAATATTTTAAATCTGAAAATAATGCTTGAACTGCCTGTACATCCCAATCATCCGAATGTATGTCCCGTGTCACCACATCTCCTAATGAGACGCGAAATACGTACGGAACTCTAAGGACCTCGGTCGGGCCATAAACTTCGTAAGCTACTTTGTCCCAAACTATGCCATCATGAACAGAAAAAGCTGAAATATTCACAAAAGACTTGTCACGTTTCATGATATGGGACGATGTGTGAGGAGCCAAAGTTCCATCGACCATTTTTACTGCAGAGCGTTCAGGGAGATAATGGCCATTTATAAGTAAAAAGAACACTGTCACAAATCCAATTGACATGAAGAGAAATAACAGGATAAGTACCAACCAAATGTAGGTCCATGGGGGAACGAAGTATGTCTTTTTGAACCAGGAGTAAAAAATACGCAACTTAGACTTAGGCGCATCAGACAAACTGGATGATGAGGAGGACGAGGCAGAAGAAAGGTGTGCCGGTTCCCCATCACAGGCACTCAGTGGATTCGCAAGCAAAGGTGAAAGCGTTGAATCGTCCATCCGTACTCGTGGGCTAGATGGTATTTCACTCACGGAATCAATTCCCGGAAAAG
Organism: Calotriton arnoldi; assembly: GCA_963921515.1. Classification (NCBI taxonomy): domain Eukaryota; kingdom Metazoa; phylum Chordata; class Amphibia; order Caudata; family Salamandridae; genus Calotriton; species Calotriton arnoldi. The sequence continues at coordinate 967,352 of CAWUFW010004717.1, forward strand.
GGCACACAATATCCATTGCAGAAGAGGATTGTTGCAAAGGCTGAAGATCAATTACAGTGTCCATCTTATGAGCAGACATTCTTGTGGCAGGAGGTGACAAAGTTAACAGTGCTAAGGATATTGCGTTGCACGAAACTGCAGGTGTCACAATATTCAGAATCGGCCACACGGTGTAACTTGACATTGTCCACTGAGATGTACCTGTTGTCTTTGCGACCTGGCAATGGTGGTAGAATGACAGTACGAGTACCCTTCAGTCCAAGTACGGAAGCCGGAGCACGGTAAGAGGGACCAAATTCTTTTTTGTTTTCAATCTTCTCCCGCACCAGATCTCCAACTTTAGGAAGCCAACCGGTAACAGGAATCAGTTGTGCATCAGCAGGCGAAGATGGTAAATGCTCAGTTGCCAGAGTATCACGTGACTTTTGTAGATCCTGTAACATAGCAGAATGATTATCTACGTCAAACTTAGAGCCAGCCGCCACAATGTCCAGACCATCAAGGTCAGGAACAAACATGTGAAAGCCAAAGAGCATTTCGTAAGGGGTCTGCCCACCCAGAGATCTTCTAGGGAGATTATTTAGCGCGTGTTGGACCCCATACAAGTGGGACAGCCAGTCCCTGCCAGTACCTAAGACTCTAGCTGTCAAGGATTGTTTTAAGTCACGGTTCATTCGCTCCACAACTGAATTGCCCTCAGGCCTGTATGGAGACGAAAACTGCACCTGTACCCCCAACGTCTTCATCGCATCCTTGTAAGCCTTAGAGAAAAACGCTGGACCTTGGTCAGAATGGAAGGTACCACAGGCAAACATCCCGATAAAGACACGCAAATCCCTGATGACATTTCGAGCGTCAGCACTACGTTGTGGCCATACCCACAGGAATCGAGTGCACGAATCAACCGCAACCAAGATATACTTGTATGCAGTATCAGAAGAAAGAGGACCACAGTGATCAAGATAGACACAGCCAAAGGGTCTATTAGAAATACACAGCTGTGTTTGTGGCGGACGTGTGACTGTAGAAGGCTTGATTTGTTGACAAACATCACAGCAAAGAACATAGTTACGAGTCTGTTTATATAAACCACGCCACCAGTAACGTTGCTGAAGAATAGAGACTGTTGCTGACACACCAGCATGTGCCGAAGCAATGCCTTCGTGTGCGGCCTTGATCAAAGCTTGTCTGCGGTCAGAGTTGGGAATCAGCCGATCCCCAACCGAAGGAATGGTAGCATAAGGAACCTGTTCGGCAGTTACATGATAAGAGTATTTAGAAGGGAAACCCGCAGGATAATTACCTCCCTTCCTAGTTGCAGCGACCGCTGCCAGAATATCATTATCAACCTTAGATTTTGATCTTGTAACTGCTGCTACGGAACACGTGGCTACTGCAGACTTGGCTGCTTCATCAGCCAGAGAATTACCAACAGCGTGCGTTCCGACACGTTGGTGGCCAAGAGTGTGAATAACATGTGTGAGAGGCAGACGTTGTTTAAGATCTGCGACTCGAACCCAAAGCGTTTTATGCTTAATTGCGCTGCCTTTAGAATCGCGATAATCATTTTGAGACCAAAAGAATAAGTTGTCATTGAACGACTGGACACAATAGTAAGAATCGCACACAATAAGAGTATTCACAAGAGGATCAGCAAACTCTAGAGCTAGAACAAGAGCACGCAGCTCGGCCAATTGCGCCGTGCAGTCTTCTAGTGCCTGTGTGTGCACAATGGATGACTTAAACTCTCCATCTACAATGGAGCCAGCCACAATAGCGCAAGCCGCTGAATAAGCATGTTTGGAACCCGTGGCCGGTTGCGCCGAGCCATCGGTATAAATGATGCATTTGTATTCACTCAGAGGAAGAAGCGACAATGGAGTCGGATGAACAAATTCATATTGTAAAAACTCCTGAGTCTGAAGAGATGGATCAAAGACAAATGTGACATCCGAAGACGTCAAAGAAGTAGCCCACTGAATCCAACGTGGGTGTAATGCTTTAGAGTTAGGCACACTAGCCTTAGTCACCTCTTCCACAGCAGGGAAGGGAGTGACCATAAGAATGCGTTTGCCCTGCGCCAGGGAGTGTTCCTTTAGAATCGCCATCTGTACTGCCGTCAAGATTTTTTCAACAGAGGAAAAACGCATTTCAGCCGCAGTGTACAAGTGTGATTTGTATGCAATAGGTATTGTGTCTCCTTCATTGAATGTTAAGTACGTGAAACCCACTGCCCCTGAAACGATATGTATCACCAGGTTGGTGGTGTTATCACGAGTCATTAAGAAGTTAGTCGCAAGGAAATCCGCCTGCAAAGACTGCAGAACGGAAGTATGTTCCGGAAGCCAGCTGGCAGAAGAAAACTTAGGTTGTATCAACGCATAAAGCGGTTTGATACGCTGGGCATAATCGGGAATGTAAGTCCTTCCGAAGTTTAAAAAACCCAGCAGGGATTGTAACTTTTTCAAAGAAGAAGGTGGTTGCAAATGTGCACATTTCTCTAGGAAGTGAGGTGCTAGACCCTTTCCCTCATTATTGAGTTCGTAGCCCAAAAAGAGCACTGCCAGATGGGCAATGTGTGACTTTGCAAAATTAAACGTATAACCGTAGCCGGCAAAAGACAATATTATGTGGTCGACTCGGTCAAGATGCGGCTCGAGGTCGTCGTCAGTCAAATAGATGTCATCAACATACGACAAGGCCTAAGGGTCAATGTCATGCAACAAAGACACAATGCGTGCCGCAAATGCCCCGGGGCTGTTCTTGTACCCCATAGGCAATCTTGTACATTTTTTCTGATTTCCGACGGCACTGAATGCTGTCAGGTCACCACTCGCACGGTCGAGATTGTGACTGTAGAAACCATTGGAAATGTCAAGTCTCGTTTTGTATTTTTTGCGAACAATATTATTCACCAGCGCTGAACTGTGTGTATTTTGTACCGCAAAGGTGCGCAATGGCTGTTCAAATTTCTATAATCCAATACAATCCGAAAAGAACCATCAGGTTTAGGGACAGTAAAGAGAGGATTATTCATAGGTGATACACATGACTCAATGACCCCCTGATACTTCAATTGTCTTAGAATGTCACAAACCGAAGCCTTCGCTTCTCGTTTGATGGGATATTGAGGTTGAGGTTGTGGCATAGAGCGCAATGTTATTTCATGAGCTGGCGAATCAACGTCCCAACCCACCTGATTGCGATACACCGCTGGGGCCAAGGCCAAAGCCCATTCCTCCGCGAGAGCCTGCCCTCGTTCCTCAGGGACACAACGTGAAAAACTCGGAAGTATCACATCTTCCCCTCTAGAAGAGGCTAACACAAAGGGTGGCGGCCAATCTTTTTCCGCCAATAAAATGTCATATGTAGTGGTTCGATTCTCCCAGAAAACAACCTTAATGGGTCGCAGTGTATCACCTTCAATTTGGAAAAGGACTTCGTATAGTCTATCCGGGGGGGCAACCTGGGTATCTGCAGTCTCAATGGTAACAAATGTGTCAGTTGCTGTCACATCCAGACGGGGACGTAGAGCCTCCCTGACTATAGTAACCTCCGCCACGCTGTCGAGCAGAGTCACTGCCCAAGTCCAGTCCAGGAGTCGCGTCCTCACCGTCTGTGGCATACCTCGCCGTTAAAGCGGCAACCTTTTTCTTTTGAAAAGGAGGTCGGGTTCGAGCGAAATCACACTGCTTGTCCTTGACTTCAAACTGTCGAGGCTGTTCACGAGGTTGTGACGCAGGTTGACTTCTACCCCGATCCTGGCGATCACCTTCACCGGCTTGTGAGCCTGATGTTTCCTGTACAGAACTAGGAGAACGCTGATCAGGAACCTGAAATCGATCAGGAGACTTAATTTTAGCGCGATCGCGCAAGTCAGAAGTACGTTCAGAAGCCTCGGGTCGGTGAACTGGCACGCGAACCCTGCTTCTGCTGTTGGGAACCCTGTTTTTTATTTCTTTGCCAATTCTTTTTAGGAAAGAAAAGGCGCCCATCCTTGTCAGGCTGGGCTTTCTGTTGAATTTGAGACTGCGTTGGTGTTTGAATCGTAGGCTTATTCCCCAGGCTATTGCGGCCTATGGTTTTATAAGCCTTCGCAATAATCTTTGGTAATTCTCGTGGTCTGTCAGCCTCCGCGACCGCTTCTAAGCGGTTTGCCACTTGAAAGCTGACTGCATCGCCCTTGACATTCGCAAGGATCATATCAGCAACCACGTCGAACACTCCCACCAGTCTCATCCCCAGCTCAACAGCTGCTTCTGCTCCGTGTTCATCTTGAGCGCGTTTAATCACAGAGGGGAGTACGGTCATGGAGGGGGTGCTGAAACACATAGAATATACAGCTGCAAACACCCTGCCCCAGGTGTTACAATCAGCCAATTCGGGAATTAAGTCTTTTGGTAAACTAATAGTTAAGATCCTGTGCTTATCCACAGTAGTGGTATTAGGAAAGACAGCTTCTATCTGTCCAAATTTTTCGGCAAGCCAATAAGTAAATTCATCTTTATTTTGTGGGCGCTTGCCCATGACAGCATTAACCATAAGGGGACTGATGGTTACGCCACCAGGACCCGCAGGTTGTACTGCAGCACCAGGTGGTCCCACCTGGACGGTGCGGGTTACGTACTGTATTACAGCTCTATATACGTGTTCCAACGATGTATGTAAGACGCGGAGCTCTGCCAGTGTAGCAGTTGTAAAAGCACGTGGGTGTGGGGTAAACCCAGCCAAAACGGGCAATGTGGCCCCATCTATAGATAAAGGGCCCAAACGGACTGCTGTTAATGGGTGAGGAAGGGCGCCATTAAACCAAATACGGTGTTGCCAAGCTGTAAGCGGAATCTCAAGAGCTCTATAAGGCTGATATTGCTGAGGAACGGCAGTGGCAGTATATGTGTGAAACATATCATCATTCTCATCCACCGCCGGTAAGGTGACCCAAGAGTAAAAAACTTCAAACTGGTGAGCCGGATCGGCTTCCACCACAAAAATAAGCGGGGCCCCAGCATCAGGGACTGCATAACGAGTCAAGTGCGCCCTCAGCGCGGCTCTGCTATGAGCCGGAATATCAACTACAGCTATTATGGAGAAGACAGTAGAACAACTTAAAGAGTGGCAGCGCAAACTCGGGCTATAGGAAAAGAAAGACCTTTTAAAACTTCAAGCTTGAATAAACCTATAAAAATGTCAATATAGGAGGTTACTCCGTCACAGCTGTCTCCGGAAACAGAAGTGAGGGTATTGTGGACCAGCACGATCACTACTCAAGCGTCTCGCAGATAAGAACCAGACCAAACGTTGGCGGCGCCATGTTGCGGGGATTCTGCTCATACACAGAACTATGCACAAGAAAACAGGACCTCAGTAAATAGGGGTGTACCTCCTATCACCTTAGTACCCAAAATCCCAACCGACTAGCAATAGTGTCTCATTCGGTCTCCTACAAATATCAAGAAGCTACGAATGTTTAGACAACCCAGAACACGAGCACTCCCGACTCACCTCAGAGTTGCAGGAACAAGACACTCTTTCGCTATCACGTACTTGTCCACAATAAAAAATAATCAGAGTCACTAAATAAGTTCAAAATGTTTATTTTGACAATAGTGATTCATAAAACAGTATGCGAACCACAACTAGCAGCAAAATGCATAAGGCAAGAATCATTAGCATTGTTACAATACCATTGAATATAAAAGGAGTCCTCATTTTATAAAGACTGTGAAAAAGGCAAAATAACTGGGCCTAATCACCCTCCCCACGGCAGTAAGAAGTTATTTTATATAACAGAAGATCTCTAGGCGTTATTAGCAGACCCCTACCTCAAAGCTTAAACGCAAAGGTTTACATCATAGGAACAGCAGAGCTCAGCTCCATGGAACGGCTTTCTTCGAGTGTGTTTCAAAAACATGCAACAACGTTATATCAAAGCTCGATTCTTCCACATTGCAGCTGTTGGTAACATGTTTTGTCTAGGTAATGGGGACTGACCAGAACAGAATAACAAGAGACACATTGTTGACCGACCTTGCACATTATGTTCAGACAGAATTGAAGGGAAGGCTGAGAACGTGAAAAACAATCTGTTATCATGTACAGGGCAGAGGCAAAGTGTCGCGAAAACAAACTCTTAGCAGAGGCGTGCGCAAAAGCAGCAGCATAGGGCAAGCAAACTCCTGCTAACTTAGCAATGTCGACAATGTACAATGTGTCGTAGGGCCACATAACCCCATACAACAATATTCTCTACCTGTTTCTGGCTGGGAAACTGCCCTGACCTTGCAATGCCTTTACCACGCAATGCCTTCACCACACAGGTACCTTTACCATACATGGTAAGCATATAAGGTAAGTATATATGTATGTATGTATAAGGATGATGTGGTTCTCATCAGCCAGACATGAGTTGGTTTGTAGTGGTTGATTGATAAATTACTAGCATTTACTGCCAAATAAACTGGAGGTGAATATAAGCAAAACAAAAACAATGGTAATTAGCAAACAAATTACTGATCAGGAGTCTTGGCTTTTAAAGAACTAGCGCATTGAAGGACCCAGAGAATATAAATAATTAGGATTAATGATTGACTGTAAAGGATAATTTCTTGTCCACAAGCAGTATACCCAAGCGAAGGCCCAAGCATTGTTATCAGCATTCATTTTTTTTAAAACACATTTTATTGCAGGTGGTGATAAAACATATCACATGTTGCAGATCATCATACAGCTGCAGGATACTTTCCCCAGTTATAATAGCGGTTCCCCTTGTCGTCAGTTATCAAACATGTAGTGCAACATTACATCGTATAGCAAGAATCAGCTGGGAGGAATAGAACTATTCAGTGTAAAATGCAATTCTCCTGGTCTCACGAGAGTACCCACTGGCATTCATGAACCACAGTCAACATGAACTGCAACCCCCCTCCCCCAACGGCATGGCTGGACTTTTCAGAATGTGGGATGAAGGAGGATTTGTGAAATATACCAATATTCTACTCTAGGACATACTAGGGAATGCAGTCTTATGGCTCTGCGCTTCCGTCCATCCAACGGGTCCAGCCCCCAGGGGCAAATACCTCATGTGATCGCTCGAGGCGCAGTAAAACCAAGATCTTTGTGTTGTCAGGGGGTGTTGAGCGCCCCTTCCTGAGATGGAAGATCAGGGTGTCTCATTTCTAGTACCAGTGCTTCCCAAGCCCTAGCTGCCTCCGGCGACCCCCGACCTCTCCTGGCCTCCCTCAGCCGTATCGCTCCCTCATAATCCATCCAGCGTAAAACCTCCTTCTTCCAGCCCTCGATCCTAGGTCCCCTCGGAGTCTTCCAATTCCTAGTTATTTCTCTTTTAGTCAACAGGAGCGCCAGGTCCTGAAACTTGTTACCTTAGTCTTAGGCGTGTGTGTGGGAACCATTGAAGGAGGCCATGGCCTGGAGGACAGCAGACCTCTCTTTCAGTCACTTCACCTAGGGTATTCGTAACCGCATTCCAGTAATCTACCAGTTCTTGGCAACTCCAAAACATGTGGAAGAACTCAGCTCCTATTTCTCTGCATTGGGGGCATTTTGTGTCCGTTGTCACAAAGTATCTGTTTATCCTACCAGGTGTCAGATACGTCCTGTGTAATTAATAGGCTTATATCTGACTTTCTGGACACCTTGGGGATACGGGCCACTAGTTCGCCCATTAGTATCAGCATTCATAATGCTTTACAAATCTCTGAAGGGCCCACTACTAGATACAATAGTGAATGTAGTTAAGACAAAGCGTTTACCAACAATAAGCTGTGGAAGTGTTGCTCTGCGTGGCAAAGGTGTTCCCCTTGATAAAATTGTAACAAAGACCTATAAGTTGCTGTTCCGTTTACTAAGGTCACCCTCTCTCGCGCAGGTACGATTGAAGTTTTGTGTACTTAACCAAGTTATAGAAAGGCACGGGGCTTACAAACCTTTTTGCTATATGCTCAAATCAACAAAGTTCGACTCATTCAATTTTATGGCAAGACAGAAGGATAGCATTTTGCATTATCTTTTATTTACTCTTCTGAGCAGCAAATACTTTAAAGAACCAAGAATCAGAACATTGAATGAACACACAATGAAAGAGAATCATTCAATCCCATAAAATCCTCTTGACCACCATCTTCTCCCTCTTTTGTTTGCAGCTTCTGAGCAGATAAGTACCTTTAATTTTATTATGATTTGGGCTTTTTAAAAGAATTATATAAGTTTAGGGATCTGTATGGGTGATGGTATAGGATTTTACAAGTGTAGAAAGTTTAGGTATTGGATGAACGCAGCTTTTTCCATTTTTTATGGGGGGTTTTATTGACAGGTATTTTGTCTAAGGTAAGTATTGAGGAGAGGTAACAGACGCGCACAATTTTTTGATGCTGTAAAATAAAAAAAAAGCAGGCTTGCACTCTGATCGTGGTGTTTGAAGCCGACATACAGGCTTGTGCATCAGTTCGCTGTGATTAGGAGCCAATGTAGGGGCAAATGGCTTCAATTAGCCAGTTGGCATTTGGCAGCCATTTTGGTTGTGGGCATGCTTGTGTGTGACGTTTTGAAACATCAAAGCGTGTATTTAAAGGAATTAGGGCTTGTTTTGAAGCAATATACCCTGTTTTTAAAGGAAGTTGACGTAATTTGTATGTAGCTAAGCATCATATCTGCGATCTCAACGGGTTTTTGAGCCTGAAGTAGTGTGATCTAGTCTGAGAAAGGCCTGTATAGCACGCACATTTTAAAAATAAGATACAGAAATAGTTTGTTAAAAAATAAATTAATTCAGCAGTACATTTTGAGACAATAGGATTATAACGATGGAGCACAGTAATAATGAGGAAAGCCAAAAGAAAGTAATTAGGAGGTTTTTTGTCACATGAATCGCAGGAGGCATTGGAGGAAACATTTGGATGAAGATTCTAGCAGGATAGAAGTCCAAGTGGTTCACGTGGATTGGGGGTCCAAAGCAACACATTAGACAAGCAGAATATCTTTGCGAGTAAGGAGATTCATATGAGTTCAATGGATCAGGATGGATTGTAGATGAATATATTCTGGATCTCAGTTATAAAGAGAATTTGGATGAGGAGTTATGTGATGGCTTAATTGGTAAAAGTAAAACAAAGAAATCAGTGAAGGATCCTTTAGGGCAAAAGTTGTTTGACCTGAAAGATATCAGATATACAAGGGGTTCAGATTGGTGGCCTTTAGACCATGTAGCAGATTATATTTACTTTTGGATACAGAATCCATTGGAGAAGGAGGAAAGGAATATTATGAGGGCGGAGTGTTTTCGCCCTGTAATTCATGAAAAGGTCGCTATCACATCAAATTTGGACCCGAGTTGATTACCTTCCTTTTTAGGTCTTGCGCCTAGCGTTGCAGTGTGTAGCACTGCTCGCGCAGCGCGAGACCTCTTGTACGGGCTTTAGAAAGCTAACCACACGCTCGTGCGTGTGGTTTTGCTTTCGCCTGCTGTTATTGGCTTTCGCGTGTTTTTTTTAAATAAATACAGCACGCGATTGGGCAAAGGCGGGCGCATGTCCCGCCTTTGCTCCTCCCATTCCCACTGGTGGCTAGCAAGCGCAGCAGCGCGCATTCGCCTCGCTGCCGCTTCCGCGCTCCCTCGCCCCCGCTCCTCTGTGGTGCGCGCGCACCACTGGTTTTTTCCAGATAGTATCTGAAATAAGTTTCGCAGCTGCTTTTAAAAGTGTTGAAGTATTATGCATTGCACAATGTTCACTATGTTCACACAGTATAAAAATGTCTGCCCCATCTTTAGGCCGCTCCTCGGACTTCTGTGAGGCAGAACTCCCCTGTTTTCTGATGACTGTCTTTGGCGTGGATGTACGGAGGAATGTTTGATTACAGTGTAACAGGTTTGGTGGCGAACTCCAGATAAATGTACACCACGCACGCAAAATGTTCCTTTGGGCATTCAGTTCAGCTATTTGCAGCGGTGGAGGGCTCTGCTCTTCGATGTACTTCCTGACAGACTGCTAAGTTTGAAGTGCCTGTCGGGCACAAGTTGCTCTTTTGAAACTTTCTTAGATTTTTCACTGAGGAACAGTGCCGATGCCAACAATGAGAATAGCACTGATGATAACCATGGGACTAGTGCCGATGCCAACAATGAGAATAGCGCTGATGATATCAATGGGACTAGTGCCGATGCCAACAATGAGAATAGCACTGATGATAACAATGGGACTAGTGCCGATGCCAACAATGAGAACAGCACTGATGATAACAATGGGACTAGTGCCGATGACAACAATGAGAATAGCACTGATGATAACAATGGGACTAGTGCCGATGCGAACAATGAGAATAGCACTGATGATAACAATGGAACTAGTGCCGATGCCAACAATGAGAATAGCACTGATGATAACAATGAGAATAGCACTGATGATAACAATGGGACTAGTGCCGATGCCAACAATGAGAATAGCACTGATGATAACAATGGGACTAGTGCTCATGACAGCAATGAGAATAGCACTGATAACCATAGGACTAGTGCTCATGACAACAATGAGAATAGCACTGATGATAACAATGGGACTAGTGCCGATGCCTACAATGAGAATAGCACTGATGATAACAATGGGACTAGTGCCGATGCCAACAATGAGAATAGCACTGATAACCATGGGACTAGTGCCCATGACAACAATGAGAATAGCGCTGATGATACCAATGGGACTAGTGCCGATGCCAACAATGAGAATAGCGCTGATGATACCAATGGGACTAGTGCCCATGCCAACAATGAGAATAGCGCTGATGATACCAATGGGACTAGTGCCGATGCCAACAATGAGAATAGCACTGATGATACCAATGGGACTAGTGCCGATGCCAACAATGAGAATAGCACTGATAACCATGGGACTAGTGCCCATGACAACAATGAGAATAGCGCTGATGATACCAATGGGACTAGTGCCCATGACAACAATGAGAATAACACTGATGATACCAATGGGACTAGTGCCGATGCCAACAATGAGAATAGCACTGATGATAACAATGGGACTAGTGCCGATGCCAACAATGAGAATAGCACTGATGATAACAATGGGACTAGTGCCGATGCCAACAATGAGAATAGCACTGATGATAACAATGGGACTAGTGCCGATGCCAACAATGAGAATAGCACTGCTGATAACAATGGGACTAGTGCCGATGCCAACAATGAGAATATCACTGATGATAACAATGGGACTAGTGTCCATGACAACAATGACAATAGCACTGATAACCATGGGACTAGTGCCCATGACAACAATGAGAATAGCGCTGATGATACCAATGGGACTAGTGCTCCTGACAACAATGAGAATAGCACTGATAATAACAATGGGACTAGTGCCGATGCCAACAATGAGAATAGCACTGATGATAACAATGGGACTAGTGCCGATGCGAACAATGAGAATAGCACTGATGATAACAATGGGACTAGTGCCGATGCGAACAATGAGAATAGCACTGATGATAACAATGGGACTAGTGCCGATGCGAACAATAAGAATAGCACTGATGATAACAATGGGACTATTGCTCATGACAGCAATGAGAATAGCACTGATAACCATGGGACTAGTGCCCATGACAACAATAGAATAGCCCTGATGATAACAACAGGACTAGTGGTGATGATAACAATGAAAATAGCTCTGATGATAACAATGGGACTAGTGCTCATGACAACAATGAGAATAGCACTGATGATAACAATGACTATAGCTCTGATGATAACAGTGGGACTAGTGCTAACGAGAACAGTGAGAATAGCGCTGATGACAACAATGAGACTAGTGCTGATGACAACACTAATGACAACAACGAAAATAGCGCTGATGATAACAATGAGACTAGTGCCGATGACAACGAGACTAGTGCCGATGACAATGAGACTAGCGCCGATGACAACAATAAGAATAGCGCTGATGATAACAGGACTAGTGCAGATGGCAAAACTGCATGATTAAGAGACTGTTACTCAGGGTCCGCAATGCTCATTCATAGGAGACACTGTCCTGGACTCACATGCCTCTCATCAGTGTGCACACTGGTCTTTAATCATATTCCTCCAACAGATTCTAGCACATTATTACAGGTTAATATGTTCCTTGTGAGGCCTCCTGACTCCTGCCATTGGGATTTAAGTTCTGCCACTATGTTGATTATAATTCCAGTGCTGGAGCATTGTGCTTTTGGTTACACGAAGCCATCTCGTGCTTTACCTGTACTTGTTTGTTTTTGTGAGTAACGTTAAAGGAGCCAGTATGCGCTGTGGAAAGGGCTTTTCGGTAACAACAAGCATTTGCAATGCAATAGGTCTCGCATTTACGCGAGTTTGACCTATTGGCATTGTAAATGACAATGGCTTTTATTTATGTTTCAAAAACCAAAACATAAATAAAAGGCAATGTCATTTACAATAAAAATAGCTCAAACTCTCGCAAATGCGAGACCTATTGCATTGCAAATGCTTGTTAAGATGGGAAGAGATCCTAGAAAAGGATTGGAAAGATCTTTAAAACAATGTGAGGATAAACTGTTGGATTTTTTGGGTCCCCCTAGCTACGATATGTGATTTTATTAAAGAAGCATATTTAAAGGTAAATGATTTAGATACACATTTGTTAAGAGGCTGGAGCCAATGAGCAATTTGTTTTTCAGGGAATGCTAATGCTGGACTAATAGAGGAAAGACACAAAATAGTATTATTGGGCATTAGTCCCAAATTGGGTGAACAAGCAAAAAAATAATCTAGTGAGGAGGCAAAAGGTCTCTTATTTGGAGAAGGTATGGTTAAGACGTTGGGTAGGTGCAAACTTTCACAGCGTGGATAAGGCACAAGCATCAATGCGTAGGGTGTTTGGAAGGGACAATTTAAATGGTAGGGCTGGGAGGAGAGGACAACCTCTCAGATGTGGATACTATAGGTCCCAATACTCATACTATCAAAATAGAGGAGCATTCAGAGGGAGGCAAGAAATGTCCGGGTTTTACCCTCAGAGAGAAAGAGGAAGCAGAGTCAGTTCTTCAAGGGCTCAAGGCCAAAGGAATTGTGCAGGACAAGGTGAGTATGAGGATTATTTTTGGCGTTACCTAAGGAAAGGTGGGAGGCAGATTAAGATTTTATTTAGATCTATGGTTACAAATAACAAAAGACCGTTGGGTGTTGTCTATGGTGACAGGTTATCAAATAGAGTTCAACGAGGAGCCAAGACAGTCAAAGGAACTGATAGAATTAACTTTCCATATAGAATTGGAGAGTGTTGTGCAGGAGGAGGTGGAGCAGTTATTGGTAAAAAATGCCATAGTGAAAATGGAAGACTGTCATGTCACGTTTGTGAGTACTCTGCTTTTGGTGGAGAAAAAGGACAAGGGTTGGAGACCGGTATTAAATTTGAAAGACTTACATTTTTTTGTGACCTACAGCCACTTCAAAATGGAAGGGGTACATCTTTTAAGAGATGTGTTGCAGGAACAGGATTGGATGGTGAAGATGCATCTCAAGGATGCTCATTTAACAATACCAATAGTTTTGTAGTGTCAGCATTATTTGCCGTTCAGGTGGAAGGATCAGTTATAGCAATTTCAGTGCCTTCCATTCGGCCTATCAGCAGCCCCTTGGTGTTTCACAAAGGTGTTGAGGCCAGTTGTGGGTTTTTTAAGAGAGACAGAAATAAGATTGATAATGTATTTGGATGACATTTTGATTGTGATTCAGAGTGCAGAGATGTTCAGATGTCAAATGAATTATGTGAAAAAGTTGTTGGAATCTTTGGGTTTCATTGTCAATCAGGACAAGTCGGTGCTAGTTCCATCACAGAGCATACAGTTCCTGAATTTTGTTGTGGACACAGTAAAGGCCCAGTTGTTGTTGTCAGAAAAGAAAATAAAGAAGACAAGACAGGAGGTGAGGTGAGGTCTATTATGAGGAAAGAGGAAGTTAAATTAAGAGAACAAGCACGTGTATTAGGTCTGTTGTCTTCTTCAATTTAGGCAGTGTTTCCAGCACCTTTACATTACAGGACTTTGCAGCGTTTGAAGGCTTCAGGTCTCTCAAAAGATTTTTGGTACGGAGACAAGGTTATTGATGACTGTAGAAGCAAGAGAGGAGTTTAAGTGTTAGATGGAGAATTTGTAGGCCTGGAATGGGAGAGCAATTTTTGGGACAAGGTTGGATTTTGATTTGGAAACAGATGCAAGCAATCTAGGATGGGGAGTGATGTATGCACGACAAGAGACAAGGAGAAATTTGGAGTGTGTTGAAATGGAAGGACCATATAAATTGTGTGGAGATGAAAGCTGTGTTTTTTTGCCCATTGCAGTTTCAGAACTCACTGCAGCCCCCAACGTTATTTAAAAAAAAGGCTTGGTAATGCCCCTCTCTATTTTAAGGGCACCACGGAGCTCAAAAATATATAAAAAATAAAGCTATTGCAGGGCATTATTGGTCGCTCCTTCAAGAAGCAGTGAATATCGAATGAGAGGCTCCTCTCCTCATTTATTATTCACTTTAAAAAAATGTTTTTACTGTGGGTGTCCTGGTGTCCACTCAGTACACCCATATATTATTTTTTATAAGGGGCGGGGAGTGAGACCCCACTACCCGTGCGTTTTCATGCACCGGAAATCCCATGGCTGTATTTTTTGTTTAAAGGAGACCGGGCCTCTTCCCGAGCCTTTACGGCCCTGGGGAACCCATCCCCCAGGAACTCTAATTGGTCCTCCGGTCCTTACCGGGGGCAGCCACAAACCACTATGTGGCGGCCGAGTTGGGAGCCCTGCAGCCCCAACTGGCTTCCCAGCTAGCACCACACTAGGTGCAGGTGGGAACCGACACATTTTCTTTGCGTCCTCCTGGGTGGTAGCAGCATTTTTAAACTGCTCCCACTGGGCAGGAGCAAAGTTGAGCGGCATGGGGTCAGAGGGCTGCATACCCTCTTCCCCTTCAAACTCTACTTGGCCCTGGGGTATGGGGTCCCCGGGGCCCTGGCTGGTTTGGGGAGGGCCCACTCACGCCCCTCTCCCCATATTTAAAAATATATTTAATTGAAAACTCTGACGGGCGTTTTTTTTTTGTTTGTTTTTGATCCCATGGTAGTCCTGCAGTCCCATTCACACCCCTCTCCCCATATTAAAAAATATATTACATTAAAACCGCCGACTGGTGTTTTTCTTTTTTTAAAGTCCTGCTGGATCACAACTTTAAAAAAGAAACTATATGTGTCACATCAGGATCCCAGGGGTACAACCTTCCAACGGAGTGGCGCAGCACCAGGAAACAGACTCCGCAGGCAAAACTAAGAAAAATGATGATTTATTGCAGCATCAAATGTCCAGATGACGCGTTTCGGCCGCCAGACATGCGGCCTTGTTCACATGGCGCTACAGTGGTGACTAAGTGGTATATATACATAAGTGTAAGTGGCAGTATTTCTACTATGTTCATCAACATGACTGAACTATTTTGCAACGTGTGGTAAAGCAACTGAATGACAACACAAATTTTACTGCAGTGTGTAAGAGACAGTGTAAAGGGACTATAAATAACCTGCATGTCAGTCAGAACCGGTGATAGCCCCCTTCGTGCTGCTGGATGTAAACGCTGCAGGCATTTCTGGAGTTGAGCGCTTTCTGCCCCCTGCCCGTGTGAGTACCTATAGCCCTAAGCGTTGTATCATATGCAGGCAATCCTATGTGTTTAGTGCAGGCGGCTTTAATAAAGCCTATCCTGCAAAGGTCTGACCACTGAGAGTGCGCTTAAGTATGCCTCCACTCCCACGATCTCTCCATCGGTGGCCCATCGCTCACATAACACTGTAAAATGTGTCTAATAGATCCCGGCCTGAGATACACTATGCGCGTTCAGCTATCAGAATGTCTTCGTTGCAGAATAAAGTATCTAACTGCACAGATGCTGTCTGCCACTAATGGTGCTAATAATGTAAGGGGTGAATGAGGGTTGCGTGAGCCCACGGGCGTGTATATACAACATGAGGAAAACGTGCAAGTGCAGTTAAGAAAATGTACAGTGTGCATATAAAAGTGATGATAGTGCCTCCTCATGAGCATTTAAGTGAAATATAAAATGCAAAGTGTAATATGTAAAAACATTATACATATGTGGATGCGCAGAAGATATACAATAGCTACCAAACTAAAAAATACATTCCTAGTAAATAATACATAAGCTGCATTACAAGCATATTTTAAACTAAATGAACAAATTGATTCAGATTAGTACAATCAAAGGCAAAAAATGTACATTTATATAAATACTCTTACAGCGCGAGCTGAATGCCTATAATAAAAAATGCTTGCACACAACTAAGGACCCACAAAATAACAGTATAAATACTCGATGCTGTCCAAATAATCGATCTAGGCCTAGGTGACCATATAATGACTATCTCTGTGGATACTAGAAATGTGGAAATTAAGATTAACAGACGCTAATCTGGCTAATAACAGAAAACAATTTTTTATATATATATATATATATAAAAATATATATTAGATACATGTATGATGACATAGATGCAAGGAAACCATTAGCTTACAGAAAAACTTTTTATATATATATGCAACTATATATTGAATCCATGTATGTAGCCATGGATGATAGGTGGAAGTTAACAGACCAGTGTTCAGAGTGCCTGAGTGGAATGCTATATCACAAGAAATGGTGCAAATCCTCCGTAGTATTCAGACCTGCAGGCGCCTTAGTGTTGAATTGCAATATATATCTACTCTCCAATTGCCTCAGAAGCTTCTCCCTGTTACCACCCCGTCTAAGTGGTGGAACACAGTCAATGACTGAATATTGGAGGTGCTCAAGATTGTTGCTATGCACCTCCTTGAAATGCCTGGCTACAGGGTAAGCTGGGTCATTGTTTACTATCGCTCTGAGGTGCTGGAGTATTCGCAGGTGTACCTGGAGTTTGGTGCTCCCAATGTAACGTAGCCCACATTTACATTCGAGCATGTACACCGCAAATTCCGTTTTGCAGGTTAATCTGTGTTTGATGATAAATGGCGTGTGTCTGAAAGCGGAGTCTATCTTAGTGATATTCTTACGAAATTTGCATGCCCTACAACTCTGGCATTTAACAAAACCCTTTATGTCAGCTAGCCAATTCTGCGTAGTAACAATCTCTGGACTATTCCTAACCAATGCATCCCTCATAGAGAAAGCCCTCCTGTATGTGATGTCCGGTTTCTGTGCTAATACCAAGCCCAATGTGGGGTCAGATTTAATAATCCCCCAGTGCTTATTAATGACTGATCTAATGGTTCTCTCTTCAGTATTGTGTGTTATGATCAGTCTGGGGGTGATCAGGCTGTTGGACTCAGCTAGTATGGTGGTGGCGCTGGTGTCCTCAACAGTGGTAATGATCTTTAGCAATTCCTCCCTGGGGATGGTATTCGCTCTATCAATAGCTTTGCGTATGACAGCTGTCGAATAGCCACGTGCTTTAAATCTTTTGGTAGCTTCATCCTGGCACAACAGGAGGTCTTCGCGTGTACTGAAAATTCTGGCCAGACGCAGCATCTCACCATAGGGAATGCTGGTGATGAGGTGTCTGGGGTGAAAGCTAGAAGCGTGCAGTGTGGAATTGCCTGCGGTAAGCTTTCGATGGAGTTTGGACTGCAGGGTACCATTGGCGATGTACAGATTAACATCTAAAAATTCAGTAGAGGTGGCACTAATGCTGGCATTAAATTCCAGATTGAGATAATTGGTATTGATCTCATCAATGAAAATTCTAGCACTGCTAATATCACCTCGCCAAATTAAAAAGACGTTGTCAATGTAACGCAGCCAAGACACTATGTTGTTACTAAAAGCTGGCTGGTGCTTGACCATGAGAACCCGCTCCTCCCACCAGCCAACATGTAAACATGCGTAGCTGGGTGAAAAGCAGGCTCCCATGGCCACACCCCTGAGTTGCTGGTATATCTTTCTATTAAACATAAAAAAATTATGTGTAAGGCACCAGTCAATTAAAAACAAAATGAGATCGTTATGTTTGTGACAGTTAATGGGTCTTTTGCTGAGGAAGTATTTACAAGCAGCAAGACCATCGTCGTGACGTATGCTGGTGTACAGCGATGTGATGTCCATGGATATTAGCAAATAGTCCTCGTGCCAAGGTATGTCCTTAACCTTGAGCAGGAAATCACTTGTGTCTCTGAGGTAGGATTTCTGGCTGGATACCAGATCTTGCAAAAAGAAATCCACGTACTTGGAGACGTTTTCACAGATGCTCTTCCTGGCCGAAATGATGGGCCTGCCAGGGATGGGGGTCACGTTTTTGTGCACCTTCGGCAAAAAGTACAGGATAGGGAGAACTGGTGAGTCAATACTAAGAAAAGCACACTCCTCTTTACTTAACTGGCCTTGCGATCTGAAGTCATTAAGGTGTTTTCTAAGATCTTTGTTACTACTCGCTGTTTCCTTTTGGTTGGAGAGCTTATAACAGCTACTGTCGTTCAGATGCCGGTTGGCTTCTTCCAAATACAAATTGCGTGGCCACAACACGATGTTCCCCCCTTTGTCCGCTTTGTTAATAATGACCTCGTTGTTACTTTGTAACTTCTTCATAAGTTCTTTGTACCTGAGGCTCTGCGTATGTTTTCCCTTCGCTTTTCTCATGGTTTTTAAATGCAGCGCTTTGAGCTCATCAGTGATGACATCACTGTAGATGTCTATCGCATCCCTCGGCATCATAGGGGTAAAGGTGGAGTGCGGTTTGAAAGGGCTAGGAATCCGTCTGGAACTCTCGATGCCTTCATCCAGTAGAACTTGCTGTGTAGGCCTTGGAGTACAAGGTACTGCTAGTTCCCCCAGGATGCGTAATGTCGGGATGTCTGCCACCGTAAGAGATTGTTCCACGGTTAGATCAGCATGCGCAGTGTTGGCAATAGTATCATTGCTTTGTTTAAGCTTAAAGAACTTAATCAACTTCAGTTTTCTAATAAACTTAAAAACATCAATCCGGGTATTGCTGTAATCAAATGTGCTCTCAGGACAAAAGGTAAGGCCCAACGTGAGGAGCTGTTTCTCTGCTTCTGTTAAGTCCATGGAGCTCAAGTTTATGATAGTCTTGGTGTCATTATTCATTTCCTTCTCCAATTGCCTCTTCTTTTGTTCGTTTGTTTTGATTTTTCTGAGTTTCCTCCTTTCCCGCCTCCTTCTGTTGCGCCGGTGTTTTCTTTCCGCGGCGGCCGTGGCCTGAGGGTCTGCCTCCTGTCGTAGACTAAAAAATCCATCTCTTCTCCTGGGCTTGGATTAACTCTGCCAGGCATGTTGCCACTTCTCCATCTCGCCTCATCATCTGAATCAGCTCCACTCTCTGCCAGAGAGCTCAAATCAGAAAGGGATGTTGAGGCTTCGCCCATCTTGTTCCCTGCTGGTGGCTTGGATTGTCCTTGTTGACCCTGTTTATTCATGCGCTGTGTTCTGATAGAGTCATATTTCCTGGCGAATGTAAAAATTTGCCCGCATTCGTAATCCGTTTTATCCCGGGCAAATTTAAATACTTTCCGCGCCTTTATGGTGTCCTCATGTTTCTTAAGGCGTATCCTGATTTCATCTCTGCCCTTGGCGATGGCTTCTTTTTGATCCATGGCATCCAATTCACCATTCAGACGGTCGATCTCACTTTGTATGCTGACCCTGTCAATTACCGCATATTTTATTAATATGATGACTAAGCGCATTGAGGCCTCCAGATTGCTCTTAGCCCATTCTTTCAGCATTTCTGGGTTGGGCTGTTCAAAACTGGGCGCCAGCATTATTCTCAGCCCTCGTGGGACCCGCTCTGCCTCTCGATACTTTTGTAAAGATTCTGCCTCCCACCATTTGGTGATTTCCGTGCGCATCAGTTTTTCCAGTATTTTGAGCTTGACCTTGTAACTGTCATCAGTTGTGCCTGCGTTTGTTTCCACACTTCTGGCCTGACTCGATATGTTTGGTAGATTATCAAAAAGCGCATCAGCGGCTGCTTCCCTCTCCCGCAGCGCTTCGTTGGACATGATGTATGAAAGCAGTCTATATAATGCAGTACCCCAGAAAAAACAAAATAGAGTTAGTGTAACTGGGGGCTGTAGCTTGCTCCTCTTCTGACCTGACTTAAGCTGTACTGCTGCTCTTACTCACCACCGGGTGTGTGGAGACGTCTGGCCGGGTCCTCCGACTCGTCCTGCACCTCCAACTCGATGGGCATTCAAGGCATGCAGAAATGAAGCTTTCAGGGGGCCGTGATTAATTGCTTCTCCTCCCGGAGCTCATGTCGAATTTCGGCTTGTTAGAAAAATCACGCTGGCCCAGCAGTTCCTTGCGAAGAGGGGGTCTGTGCAACAGAGACAGCCGTTCTCTGTGTAATATGTCACATCAGGATCCCAGGGGTACAACCTTCGAAAGGAGCGGCGCAGCACCAGGAAACAGACTCCGCAGGCAAAACTAAGAAAAATTATGATTTATTGCAGCATCAAATGTCCAGATGACGCGTTTCGGCCGCCAGACATGCATTAAAACCGCCGACTGGTGTTTTTCTTTTTTTAAAGTCCTGCTGGATCACAACTTTAAAAAAGAAACTTTATATATATATATATATAGCCAGCAATTTTTACGATATAATTGTTTTTATTGTGAAGCTAGTTAATCTGTTGATGGGCCAAATATATAGTTAGCAAATGGTATTTAAACTATGAGTTATTCACGTAGTCATGCCGATTATATAATGACAGCGTACAACAATTACTGAATGTGTATAGATTGCATTAGTTAAGACACACATCGGGTGGTGCTCGCCATGGCAGAAAACAAGCAGTATGTTGTTTATGTTCACAGCTACATTTCCTTTTTTCAAGCACTTGTCACTTTAAATCAGGGTAAAAAAACGAGCTAAAAATCACGTGTTGACTGGTTTGCGCGTCATGTGATCAAGGCCCTCCCGGGCTGAAACGCGTTATGGCTGCTATGTAACCTAATGGAATAAAAGAAACTTTAAGCACTTACTCCGTGGTCCGTGCTCCATTTTTCAGCAAAAGAATCGCCAGCGGCGGGTGGAGTGCTCCTGATATATATATATATATTTATTTTTTTCCAAATGCCCAGAAGCTTCGAACTCGCACTCCCAGCAGATGTCACCTTGCGGTATTGAAACACGGAGACCAACCTCGGCATGTCAGGGAACTTTATTGCATATGCCGCCTACGCGTTTCGAGTCAACAGGCTCTTCTTCCTGGGCAGCTGCTAAAACATGGCAAAGGAGTTTCCTCGTTGCTCGCACCTTTATGTAGCCCCCAGTGGGCCACGCTCATCGCGCAGAATTAACTGGTGCATGCAGGGACTTGTGGTCCTAGGAAAGTCATTAATATCCCACAGTGGGTTCTGTGCCAATGTTTAAATTAATTGCAGCATTCACTTAAATTAAAACACCCTCAGTGGGCCCCACGATGCCGGGCAAGTCTATTAAATCCACATTTGCTGCACTGATCGCAACGAGACACAGTTCAATGTTGCGCAGCCTCTTACTTCTCAAGATGGTGCAAGTTCCACGGCAGGGCGCCGTGTAAATCTTTTTTTTCCAAATGCCCAGAAGCTTCGAACTCGCACTCCCAGCAGATGTCACCTTGCGGTATTGAAACACGGAGACCAACCTCGGCATGTCAGGGAACTTTATTGCATATGCCGCCTATGCGTTTCGAGTCAACAGGCTCTTCTTCCTGGGCAGCTGCTAAAACATGGCAAAGGAGTTTCCTCGTTGCTTGCACCTTTATGTAGCCCCCAGTGGGCCACGCTCATCGCGCAGAATTAACTGGTGCATGCAGGGACTTGTGGTCCTAGGAAAGTCATTAATATCCCACAGTGGGTTCCGTGCCAATGTTTGCTTCTGGGCATTTGGAAAAAAAATATATATATTTTAATCCAAAGGTGCCCAAAGCATCAAAAGCGCACTAGACTTGACAGAGGAAACCAAAGGTTTATTTCAAGAAAAACCAGCATTTGCATTCAATTTTATTTTCCTCTTCCCAACGCGTTTCAAGGCTCCTGCCTCTTAATCATGGGTAATTGGGAGGCTGGAGACGGAACTTTGGCAGTCTCTTTTCAGCACTTCAGAGGAGAATAAATTAAACCTGCACGAGCTTCATGGCTTACTGGAGGCAATAATGGATTAAATGCAACATGTGCACAGCGGAGCCCACTGGAGGGTTAAAAATCGTAAGTGACTCTGTTTTTGGACTACAAGTCCCAGCATGAAATTGACTTACTTTCGCACTGCGCAAAGCCCACTGGGGGTATTTAAATCAGACATGCTGCGAGGGAAAACTTTCTGAGTCATCTGCTGTGTGTATGCCAATTACCCATGATTAAGAGGCAGGAGCCTTGAAACGCGTTGGGAAGAGGAAAATAAAATTGAATGCAAATGCCGGTTTTTCTTGAAATAAACCTTTGGTTTCCTCTGTCAAGTCGAGTGCGCTTTTGATGCTTTGGGCACCTTTGGATTAAAATATATATATATATAATATTTTGTAATTTTTTAATTATAATATTTTGGTCCATGAGGGTTAGGGGGAACAGGGTATCCCTCCCCCCTTATACATAT
The DNA here is from genome assembly GCA_963921515.1 of Calotriton arnoldi. Taxonomy (NCBI): domain Eukaryota; kingdom Metazoa; phylum Chordata; class Amphibia; order Caudata; family Salamandridae; genus Calotriton; species Calotriton arnoldi. The sequence goes on from CAWUFW010004717.1 coordinate 990,001, forward strand.
TTTGTTTTTTAAGCTTAAGACAGGGGACTAAGTCCCCAAATCCTGTAAGGCTGCCTGCAACATTTTTGTTCATGTTGCAGGCAGCCAATCGGAGCACTCTTTGCCGGTGTAGCATGTATCCTGTGGGAGTGAATTGGCCCAAGGGAAAAGAAGCCCTCTGGCCCAATCAGAGCGCTCTATTGTTTTAAATTGGGTTCCAGTGACTCTCACCAGTGTCCCTCAAACCCAACAGTCCAGATATACAAATACTTTTGTACCTTAATTTCTCAAAAACTACTGTACGGATTTACACCAAATCACAAAAAGCATACTTTCAGGACCAAGATCTAGCTTCCTGCCAAATTTGGTGCAATTCAGCAGTTTTTGCAGTAGTGCCTCTTAAAAAGGCCTATGGAAAATTAAAAGAATTTTGCGGTATGGGATCCCCACTTCTTCTCGACCCCTGCTAGACGAATCACCTCGAAACTTTCCATGCACGAACTAGGCAACAAAGAAGACTATTTTGGATAGTTTTGTGAAGATTTGTCAAACGGCGTTAAAGTTATTAACAGAACAAAAGTGGCATTTCCTATTGAAATGCTTAACTAACTATAACTACCCAGTGGTTTATATATTTAAAAATAACAGTAAGGCTAAATTTAGGGTTTAAGGGTGAGTTTAAGGGTGGGTAGTAGCAAAGGATGGTAAGAGTAAATTTAGAGTTTAGGGGTTAGGAGTGCTAAAGGGCGGTAAGGTAATTTGAGTGCTTAGTGGAGGGCAGTGGTAAAGAGTGGTAAGAGTAACTTTGGGGCTTAGGGGTGGACAGTAGTAAAGGGAGGTAAGGTAAATTTGAGGGTTTAGGAGTGACAGTGGTAAATGGCGGTAAGGGTAATATTAGGGTTTAGGAGTGGTTAGTGGTAAAGATTGGTGAGGCTAATTTTAGTGTTTAGGGATAGGTGGTAGATGGGTAATTTTACAGTTTAGAGGTGGGTATTTTTAAAGATTGGTAAGGGTAATTTTATGGTTAAGGGGTGGGTTGTGGCATATGGTGGTAAGGGAAATTGAAGAATTTATAAGTGGATGGTGTTAAAGGGTGGTAAGGCTAATTTTAGAGTTGATGGTTTGGTAATGGTAAAGGGTGATAAGGATAATTTTAGGGTTTAGGAGTGGACAGTGGTAACAGGAGGTAAAGTAAAATTTAGGGTCATGCGGTGGGTGATGGTAAAGGATGGTAATGTCATACAACTTTCACGGTTATCTCCTTTTGAGGATTATCCTGCTCCTTTGTGGTATCTCCTCCTCTTCCTGTTTTCTAGTAAGAGTGTGTATGCCAGATGAAGTTGTGTCTACAAGATGCAGGTGTTTTACAGGATGGCAGCATCACCACAGTCCAAAACATACAATTTCCACTTTGTTTGAGTAGGAGGTTGAAATTTCTGTTTCATGTTCCAATACATTTCTCCTCTGTAAGGCAGAAGGGAGGGGGGGCGTACTAGGAGCTGGTTAAGGAGGTCCAGAGCCTGTGCTCCCATGGGTCAAATAATCAAAAAGGGGGGGCTTCTGTTCCTGAGGAAAAGAAAAAAAGGGTGTGTCTAACAGGTATTATTGAACCTATATCATGAGAAAAGTCAACAGGACTGTCTCATGTTGCCCTCACACATCCCCAAAGGGATGTCATGCTTCAACATCGGGCATTGCTCTTCGTCGGGCGGGCGCTGCAATGCCCTACGGGTCCCCCGAAGGGTCACTTTGGCGGAGACCTTTTTCAGAGATGCCGTATGATGCGTGCAAGTGAGGTGACTGGTGTGGTGGAGTAGTGTAATGTGTTTGTGGGTTAAAACTGATAGGGGTGGTCCCAAACTATCCTTTAATAAGTAGACCACCCTGTCAGAGATAAAAACCTATAAAAGGCTAATGCTACCTTGAAGGTCAAAAAGGAACCCTGGTAGTCAGTGTGTGACAACTATGTGGGGAAGATATCCTATAGTCGTGTGGTGGAGGCCTACTTGGTCTCTCACTCAGTGGTTTGTCGATTTCACGCCTATACATTGGTTTTGAAGGATCCGTGTCGCTTTGTCAGTCCATCAACTTATATAATGAACTCCCACACACAATAATAGTGCCCCTAAAGTGCAGCCTACTGTCTGTGGTTCAGGGTCCAACCTAAAAATTACTCGGTTTGTACCACATCAGATAACACAGAAGTGCCGCGTTCGTGCGTGCCCCGGGTTTTGGTGTGCGGACCTTGCGTCTGCACCTTCCCTTCAGTATCCGGGTCCCAGATGGAGTTGTGTCTACAAGATGCAGGTGTTTTACAGGATGGCAGCATCACCACAGTCCAAAACATACAACTTCCACTTTGTTTGAGTAGGAGGTTGAAATTTCTGGCCTTACACCTTTGCATGTCCGTGTTTAGTGGCATGCAGGTATGTGAACTATCATGCTGCCATTGTAATGTCACATGTATTTAAATTGTGGTGGTGTTCTTGTCACATGGCAATAATCACTTGTTTTCAGACGTGTTTTTCTTCCATTGTTTGGAACTTTTACATGCACTAAATAAACATTTTCAATTGCACGTAAGGATAAATTGCTTTTCCCTTATAAATCACTTTGTGGGTATTTGCTTGCATGGTTGGTTCCAGTAAATGCACTAATTATAAGTACGACTTTGGTATTGCCATTCTTGTCGTCTATGGCTAGGAATGTAATTCAGGTTTTAATGTTGAATGTGAATTTAGATTCCTTTACTTAAGTGCAGTATTTACCTAGGAGAGTGGGATGGTCATTCGAATGTGCTAGGGCCTGATAATGAGTGGCAGAACTCCATCCGGAGTGGTAAATCTAGATGCAGTTCCACCACATGCCAGTATTAGCGGTCAGTGCTTCTGGGTCTGGAGTTACTGGGTCTGTAAATTGGAGATCTGGTAATCCCAGGTCCGCAAACTTTGGACCTGATAAGTCTGGGCTCAGAGACACCAGGCTCAGTTTTACTGAGTAAGAATGGCAGTTAATGAAAATGTAATGCTTCCCCAGTCTCCAGGTTCCCTTTCATTCCATGAAGCAAGGTCGAATGTGAGTGCTTACCTGGCTACCTCCACATCCCTGGGTCAAAGGTTGAGGGCAGGGACAGACAGGGCCCCAACCCACTCCTCAATAGCTGTACGCAGAAAGCAAACTACACTCCCCAAGTCAGGTCAAGCCATGCTGTATAGTTATTCATCATTCAGAGGACAAAACCTATAATTGTTGAAATCTGGTGCAGTGATACCGGCCGGCACTGGAGATATCATTTGGCAAGAGCTTTATGCTAAAGCTTTTTCTGTTGGGTAGGAGACGCATTTATCTCCATTTTCTCCTTAGTAGTTTTCAAGCATCTGCTAGACACCATTGTTGACAGGCGTTTGTCTAGTAGGGTTACAGAGCCCAGGTAGCGTTTCTTATTTATTGGCAGGTCGCAAGACACTGACTTTTGAGTTTAAAAAGATGTCTGTTTGATCTTGGTTGAGGCATGAGGGAAAGTGAACCACTGTTGCTGGTCATCGATGGTTATGGTTCCTATCCCAACTCAAATTAGCCATAGGATTGTTGAGTGTTCTAACCTTGCTATGATGTGATCCCTGATATACATCTATCTCAGAGTCAGCCCCAGTTCCCCGCCTCTTCTCTTCAATGGACGCCGGGACTTAAGGAATCAAGCAGCACAGCTCCCTAAGTGTAGTATTAAAAAAAGACCAATATATATATTATTATATGAGCAAGGAGACACGTTCTCCGAAATGCTTCGGGCTTGTAAGTCGCGGAAATAAAGGCTTGCTGACATTTATACACTTGGACTATGGCTGTTTTTTCGATAGTTGCCTTTATACGGGGCTGACTACTAAGACAATTTCGGATTGGATTTAAGGAGGCTCGCATCCCCCGCAGTAGACCGCCGCCATTCAGAGGCTGAGTAACTTTGCGGAATGGAGTTATATATATATATATATATATATATATATATATATACATATATATACACATATCCATATATCCATCTCCATTCTACTGGCGTGTCCCCCCTCTCCTTCCAATAATTGGCTGGATGATGGGGTCCCTGGGCCGAAATCGGCCTGGGGAGGGGGGGCGCGTGGCCCTCCTCCCCCATTAAGTTTTGCATGGGCCGTTCTGACCCTGATGCTCATTTCACATAATTTAAACCACAATAGGAAGCACTTACAAATTTAAACATAGGAGGTGCCCCAGTTGAAGCTTCACTTCTGTAAAGGACAAATAATCCTAACTTCCTGGGCTTGGCAAAGCAAGTGTGCTTTCTCTGCAGTTCCACATTAAAAAATGATTTGAAATCCTTGGTGAAAATGATTGCATCCTTGATCTATCGGAGTTCGTAGTGACTGTGACGAATGGGTTCTCTCCTGGCCTGTCCTGGTGAGAACAGAGTCCATGGTTCTCCCTTTAAATGACTATGAGTATTCAGATGTGCAAATTCACCTGACGCTCCACCCATTTGGCCCTGCCACGCCCTGTTTCCCTTAGTAGTATGCAATGGCATTCCTGCTTTTTGTCTGAATGATAGGCAGCTTACGAAAAGGTCCTCCAGCGTGTTTCCCGCTGATTTTGGGCACACGTTATTAATACCGAAGAAAATGAGTACATCGCCATCAAACAAAGCATTTGCTTCATATAGTTAAGAGGAAGTACCCTTGTTTGGTGGAGATTCATCTCTTTGTAGTCTCGTTGTCCTCTCTGTGGGAGGATTCATGTTATCACCTAGTTCTGGATGAAGATGCACGAGGAACAATCACATTGCCGAAATGCACACAAGGTTGCTGGAGACATTTCCTTCTGGTCCATTATGCAGCTGTAGTGTAGAATACGCACTAGACATTTACCCAGCTAGGTAGCACTTACTAAATAACCAGTAGAAAGTACTCCCATTGGGTAGACTTTTCAGCAAAACTGTAGACTTGTGTTAATTAAAGGAGCAGGTGAGGCTCTGTTCTGGTCCAGTCACTCACAGAGCTACTGACACTCCTATATGGACACTGACACGCCCATTCAGCCCCTTTTACACCCACTCACAGACCCACACAGCCACTCATACACCCACTCACACACCCATAAAGCCACTAACACACCCACTCACAGACCCACACAGCCACTCACAGATCCATGCAGCCACTCACACACCCACTCACACGCCCACATGACCACTCATACACCCACTCACAGACCCATACAGCCACTCACACATCCATACAGCCACTCATACACTGACTTACAGATCTGTACATCCACTCACACGTACACTCAGACCCATAGAGCCACTCACATACCCATACAGCCAATCACACATCCACTCACAAAGGTTAGATGTAACAGTTAGGAAATTCACTGAAAAAACCAAAGGTTACAGGGACGTTAAAGTTTGGCTCAAATTTCACTCATACAAACCATTGAAATTCAGCAGTTATAGTTACCTGAGCTAACTATAACTTACACCACCGCAATGCACTGCTTATGACCTCACATATTACATCACCCATGACATGGTCAGTGACAACACTGATGACATCTCAAATGACATCATCCACAGAACCACTCGCACACCTACTCACACCCCCATACAACCTCTCATACGCCCACTCACACACCCACACAACCACTCACAGACCCATACAACCACTCACACCCCTGGATACTCATCCATAGAGATACTAACACACCCACTCCCTCACCCATACAGCCACTCACATGACCACTCACTCACCCAGACAGCTACTAACAGAACTACTCACTCACCCATACAGCCACTCACATGACCACTCACTCACCCATACAGCTACTAACAGAACTACTCACTCACCCATACAGCCACTCACACACCCATTCACTCACCCACACAACTACTTACATACCCATTCACACATCCATAATAGCACTCACATGCCCACTCACTCACCTACACAGCCACTCACACAGACACTTACTATGCAATACAGCCACTCACACACCCACTCACTTACTCATACACCCACTCAGTCACGCACTTACCCATACACCCACTTGAAATTAAATGAAATGAAAAAAACATTTATATAACGCAATAGCTACCCTAAGGCATCCCAGCGCTGTGGACGAAACGCAGACAGAAGGAGGACTCAGTGGTTATTAAAGAGAAAAGTTTTTAGGAGTTTGCGGAAGGACAAGAGATTAGGTTCCGTCCGCATACGGAGGGGGAGTGCATTCCAGATCTTGGCAGAGTTATAGGAAAAGGATCGTCCGCCGCATCTGGCTCTCTTTATAGTAGGCAATAGGGCGAGGGAGGAAAAGGTTGATCGGAGATGCCTGTTTGGTTGGTAGGGTGTTATCAGGGACTGACTGATTAGCGAGCCGGTCTTCCTAAAAGCCTTGTGCGCAATGCACATGGCTTTGAATTGAATTCTCTCCTGACTGGTAACCAATGGAGACTCCTTAGAGCAGGGGCTGCGGACTGTCGGGGAGGGGTCTGGAGGAGAGTGCGGGCTGCACAGTTTTGGATTACTTGCAGCTTACCAATGGTGGATTGCGGGGCCCCCAGGTACAGAGCGTTCCCATAATCCAGGCGCGATAGGAGTAGACCTTGTACCATGATTTTTCGTGCTTGAAATGGAAGGAGGGGAAGTATCTTGCGTAGCATCCTCAGGAGACCAAAGCAAGTGGCCGAGAGTTTCGCAGCCTGGTAGTTAAAACTGAGGAGCGATCCAGCCAAATGCCCAGGCTTTTGATTTGGTCGGAGGGTACTGGAGCGGGGCCAAGACATTTTGGCCAGAATTGCTCCGTCTTGAGAGAGGGGAGTTCCCGAGAAGCATAATCTCAGTTTTATCCCCGTTAAGCTTCAGGCACGAGTTTTCCATCCACTTAGCCACCTCGATGAGACAGCTCTCAAGATTATTTGCAAATTTTTTGGGGTCGTTTAGTGCCACCACCAGCTGAGTGTCGTCAGCATAGGTGATGATTTTGATGTTAAATGGGGAAACGATCTCTGCTAGGGAGCTCATGTAAATGTTAAATAATGTGGGGCTCAGGGAGGAGCCCTGAGGCACACCACAGCTTAAAGGCATTTGTTCGGAGACCACGTCGCCATCAAAGACCTGAAAGGACCGATCACTTAAGAAGGAATGTAGCCAGGCAATAGCATTGCCTGATACACCCATGTTTTTTAGTCTCGAAATCAGCGTGCTGTGGTTTACAGTGTCGAATGCGGCACTGAGATCGAGAAGGATGATGGCCGCAGAGCCTCCCTGATCCAGGATCCTCCTCGCCTCCTCTGTTACGGCAAGGAGGGCTGTTTCGGTCCCGTGTTGGGGACGGAAGCCAGTCTGAGAGGGATGCAGTAGGTTGTTGGATTCTAAAAACTCTCCCAGCACTGAATTGATGTGCTTTTCTAGTATCTTGCTCCGGCGGAAATGGAGGCGTTCAGTAGGTCAAGGACCGTAGGTAGGATGTTTGCTGTGACTTGTAACAAAGCGCAGGGAGGAGCTGGGTCTAGGGGGGAACCTGATTTTACCCGGTGCATGATGGAGTCTAGGGATGTGGAGTCTAAGGGAGGAAAAGAATTCAATATGGCTTGAGTTCCACAGACTGACCAGTTAGTGGAGTCAGGCTGGATAGGGGTAAAGGTAGAGTAAATGTTTTGTACTTTCTGATGGAAAAATTCCACCAGATTGGTGCACCGGGATAAAGCATCATCAGAGGTGGGTTGCTTCTGGGGCAATTTTAAGAGAGTTTTAGCGATCCGATAGATCTCCTTAGGGGAGTTGGAGGCTGCCTTAATTTTCTCTTCATAAAAGGCGGCTTGGGCGAGTTTAATTTCTAATTTATAGGTTTTTATAGCTTTCCTGTATTTGGTTTTGCTCGGGACTGCATAGGTTTGTCTCCATTTCCTCTCAAGCTTTTTACAATTTTGCTTGAGCTCCCGTAATTTCGGGAAGTACCAGGGGGACATCTTTGCTCTACCTTTAAGATGGATGTGCCTTATCGGAAGAATAGCGTCGAGGGAGCTTTGGATCCAATAATTAAAGTTCTCATTGGCTAGGGTAGGGTTAGGGTCTTTGTTAGGTCTGGAGTTTTCAAGGACTGAGATCCAGCATTGCCTGGAAAGCTTGGACCAATTACGTTCCCGTCGGGAAGATGAGATGGAGGGAAGAGAGTATTTCGGGATTTCCCAAGTTATGGGAATCAAAAAGTGATCGGACCAAGGAAGCGGCGAAGGCTTACCAGCTGTAAGTTCAAGGCAGTTGCTAAAGACGGGGTCAAGTATATGTCCTTTGATATGGGTGGGAGAGGTTACTAATTGCTTTAGCTGAAGTGCGGAGAGGCTCAAATTAAGTTCAATTGTGGTGTGATCGGAGGTATTGTCCAGATGAATGTTAAGATCTCCCAATATTGTGAAGTTGGACGATGAACAAGCTAAATTAGCAGTAGTTGTCGGAAGAGTGTTAAGGAAATGTCCTAGAGGGCCAGGTGGGCGGTAAATTAATAGCCCAGAGAAAGTGACAGTGGGGGAGAAGTCTATGGAGAAAAGTAGACTCTCACAGTCTGAGACCTGATCTGGGGAGATGCGACACTTAAGGTGGTCTTTGACGATAATTGCTAAGCCCCCCTCTACCTTCTTTGCGGTCTTTTCGTTGTATAAGGTAGCCGCCAGGGAGATTTTGTGCGAGGACTGGCTCAGATTCATTATTAAGCCACGTTTCCGTGAGGAAGAGAACATCCGGTTTGAGTTCTTCCAATAGTAGTGCAATTTCAATGGCATGTTTAGGGTACGATCGGCAGTTTAGCAAGAGCATTTTTATGTTAGCAGGGTCTATAAGGGAGTTCTGTGTTTTAACAACCGGCCGGAGGTTAAACCCACAGTGGGGGCAGTCAATGTATTCATCTGCTATATTCCACGAATGGCAGCACTTGTCGGATGTCGGTCCTCTTAGATTACGTAGGGTAAGTGGGCTATAGGATCTGAGGTGGGACATGGGACGGGCAGGGGTTCTGGCCCCTGGCCTCGGCTGGCCGCGGACGGGCGCAGACGGGCTTGCCTTTGGCGCGCCTTCGGCGCGCTGGCGGCGCGCCCGCTGCGCGAGGTTTGTGTCATGTGGGCTAAGTAGCCACGAGGCTCCGCCCCCTCCGGTCTCCTGCCCGGAAGGGAATGAGTAACGTTGCCGGATACTCCCTCCACGCAATCGGGACTTCCCGTGGTGGACCGGGGAGCAGTGCGGTTCAAGAGGACAGGTGAGTAAGGTAAAAATGCGGCGCAAATAGAACAGGTATAGTGAGATTAAGATATTGTTTTAAAAATAGATATAGCAGCGAGTGGTTAAAAAATTCAGTGGCAATCAGGTCAAACCAACCAGCAGCGAGTCAAGTCAGCCTGTTGAGGTAATTAGCAGCGCTGTTGCCTGCCTTCAGCCTACGCGCGTCCGCTGCGCGAGGTTTGTCTCATGTGGGCTAAGTAGCCACGAGGCTCCGCCCCTCCGGTCTCCTGCCCGGAAGGGAATGAGTAACGTTGCCGGATACTCCCTCCACGCAATCGGGACTTCCCGTGGTGGACCGGGGAGCAGTGCGGTTCAAGAGGACAGGTGAGTAAGGTAAAAATGCGGCGCAAATAGAACAGGTATAGTGAGATTAAGATATTGTTTTAAAAATAGATATAGCAGCGAGTGGTTAAAAAATTCAGTGGCAATCAGGTCAAACCAACCAGCAGCGAGTCAAGTCAGCCTGTTGAGGTAATTAGCAGCGCTGTTGCCTGCCTTCAGCCTACGCGCGTCCGCTTACAGACCCAGTCACTCACCCATAGAGCCATTCACACAGCCACTTAGTCACCCATACAGGCACTCACACACCCACCCATAGAGCCACTCACACAGCCACTCACCTACCCATAGACCCACTCATCTACCCATACAGCCACCCATACACTCACTCACCCATACTGCCACTCACACACCCATACAGCCACTCACACAGACACACACTCACCCATACACCACTCATGCACCCACTCACTCACCCATCTAGCCACTGACACAGCCACTCACCCGCCCAAACAGCCACTCACACACCCACTCACTCACCAATACAGCCACCCACTCACCCATACAGCTACTCACACACCCATGTATTCACCCATACAGGCACTCACACACCCATGCAGCCAATCACACACAGATTTAGGCAGTCACACAGCCACTCATGACTTATGATAGAAATAGTATCACTCAGTAGTACAGAAACAATAGTAATGTAACTGATGCAGTAGCTTAGTATATATCTTTAAGTCTCAAAAACGTTTTTGAAACACAATCACTGGATGATGTCATCAGTGATGTCATTTGAGATGTCATCAGTGATGTCACTGACCATGTCATGAGTGATGTAATATGTGAGGTCATAAGCAGTGCATTGCGGGGGCGTCAGTTATAGTTAGCTCAGGTAACTATAACTGCTGAATTTCAGTGGTTTTGTACGAGTGAAATTTGAGCCGAACTATAATGTCCCTGCAGCCTTTGTTTTTTCAGTGAAAAAATAATATATATTGCACAATAAGCCTGCATGCGCGGATGATTCCACCAAACGGCCCCATTGCCTCGCCGTGGGTGCAAGTCCCATGATTTATATCCATATTGGTCTTACCTCCCTGCTTTTCCATGTAAGGCAGGATTGTGGGCAAACAAGGATGATGATAATGTGTTTATTCAGGCACGACTGGGTGTGATTCGACTCCTGATTTTCTGAACAACTCATAACATGTTAAATCACATCTTTGATGACATCGATGAAGATATCACCCACAATACTCTTATTCACATTTCTCCATAAATCCTTACATCATTTAAAAAAAGACATTAGTTAGTAAAGGGTCTGCAGTCATGAACAGGCAAAATTACTTTGATTACACGTGTCTGTGACTATAAAAGACACACAATATGCCCAGGAGTCAAGAGTGGCAGTGCATGGTGGGGGTCATATGGTGCATTGTTCTCCTACCAGTAAAGATTAGGGTGCAAGCAGCATTGCTTTTTAAACAAGGTAAAATCATAATGCACCTGGTGTGGGTTGAAAAAGCACATTTGAATGTAGGTTCTGCCTTAATGGCAAAGTTTGTCACCACAAATCTGTACGAAAAGTCAAAGATTGTTTTCACAAAAGATTATCCATCTTGGCATAAGCCCAGGTGAAAAAGTTGGCATACGGAGCTACAGAAAAAAAGAGTATGTTAAGTGAAGGTTTATAAGGTGTTCATGTTTAGATGCCCTCAAGGTTTTGAGTAATTCCACAGTGTTCAAGAACGTACCATTTAGGGGTGACCGCTGACGCATGTTTTAACTCAGAGTGTGATTTTAAGCTGGCTCTAAAGTTGTATGCCAATCCCTCAATCTCAGCAAGGTGCGTAATGTTTTTTACAAAACAACAGAGAGTTGTCCATTACACCATGCCGAAGTGTCTTATCATTGTCTAATGCATACATGTCAACCTTTCCTTTTGATTGTAAGTTGTAAGTCTTGTGACTTGTTTTGGTTAGTGTTGCAATTAAAGTTAAAAGATGTCATCAGTGATGTCATTTAACATGTCATGAGTGATGTTATACGTGAGGTCATAAGCAGTGCATAGCGAGGATGCAAGTTATAGTTAGTTCACTAAACTATAACTGCCAAATTTCAGGGTTTTTTGGGTTTTAAACCTTTGTTCTTATCTGATTTCAACACCTAACTATAATGTCACTTTAACCTTTGTTTTTTTCAGTGAATTTCAGATTATTTTTTTTGACATATGTTAAGATCTTATTACTGTACCTAACTATAACATCACTTTAAGATTAATTTATTTCAGTGAATTTCTGTGGTTTTTGATCTTATTCAAAGTTGAGCATACGCCCAACCCCCTCGAGTAACCTCTGCCAAATATCTGAGTGCGCCCAATCCATGCTGCACAAGCGCTTCAAACAGTTGGAAACTCCCCCCCCTTTTCTTAGCTCCTGCTTGATAGACAGCACAAAACATTCCATGAAAGAGCTGAAGTGGATGAACCTTTTTGTTTAACGTTTAATGCAGTTCGTCAAATGGTGCAAAAATTATTTATTAGTAAAACAATAAATGCCTTTCCTATGGACAGTCTGACTTAACTATACTGGCACTATCACAGTATATATATATCTATCTATATATATATCTATCTATATATATATATATATATATATATATATATATATATATATATATATATATATATATATATATTCTCCATCCATCCTACTGATGGTCGCCAAAAGGTGGTTATAGTTAGGACTTAGTTTGCATAGGAAAAGCGTTTTTTTTTCTTTCCCAATAACTTTGGCTCTGTTTGACAAATCTTAATGACATTTTCAAACCTAATTTGCTAGTCACTTACTGTCTGGAAAGTTTTGGGTGATCTGTGAAGTGGGGACTGAGAAAAGGGGGGTGGGGGGTCCAAAAAACAAATTTTCCCCATGTTAATTCCCATAGGGGTTTTGAACATGACTACAGCCCGAACTGCTGTACTGAACTACACCAAATTTGGCAGAAAGGTAGATCTTGGTCCAGAGAAGTGCCTTTTGGTAGTTTGGTGTGAATCTGTTCATTAGTTTTAGAAATATTAACCAAAATTCAAATTTGTATATCTAGGGAGGCGGAACTGACAGTCCCAGTTCTGTAATCTGATTGGCTGCCAACACTTCTACCAGGAAGTGTTGGCAGCCATCTTGTGACTCGGCTTCAGCCGAGTCCCCCCAAAAATGTTACCAATATAGAAAACGGGGAAGGGTAGGAATACCCTACCCCCTAGATATGGTGGTGGGGTCACAAAGGCACCCAGCTGGGGTTTAAAAATATTTTCTTTTAAATTTTGCAGCGTAATCGTGGGTGGATCCATAGCAAAATTGAAAAAACCAAACAAGCGCGGTCTCCTGTGCTTGTTTTGAAATGAGCCCCCGGGTGGGCCAGGTCCTGGGGGCATTTTAAAACAAAAATAAAAATAAGGGGGCATGCGGGGCCCCCTTCCTTAAGCTCTTAGAGCCCAGGGACCACCACCTCCCTTGGGCTTTATATACATAATGGAGGGGGGCCAGACGGACCCCTCCTGGGCTTCCTCGGAGCCCTGGGGGCCACCACCTCCCTGGGGCTTTCATATTTCATATGAAGTGGGGCCACATGGACCACCCTCTTGGGCTTATTACAAGCCCCGGGGATCACCACATCCCCAGGGCCAATCACTTAAAAAACTGGAAGGGAGCCGTGCGCCCCCCTCCCGAGTCATGTAGGGCCCAGGGGACCACCACCTACCCAGGGCCGGCCCGTGCAGATCAAAGGAGGGGAGCAACGCAGCACCCCTCCTGGAGCCAATAATGGCCCTGGGGACTGCTATGTCTCGGGGTGCCCACCACCAGAACATAGCTGTTTGCTCTGACTTGGCGAGAGCTTTGACAGCTCCCGCCAAGTCAGAGCAAACACGAACTCTGCTCTCAGAAAGCGAGAGCAGTGGAACTGCTACAGTTTGCTGAGATCTGAGTTTTCATCTGTCAGCGGGCAGGGAAGCAGACGAAAGGATTGCTCTCACACACAGGGAGCTGCATGTTTAGCAGCTCCCAGTCTGTGAGAGCAATGCCGGCTCCCGCAGTAGGCGGGGAGCTGGTTGGAACCGCGGGGCATTCAGGCTCCCCCGCGATCCTGGGAAAAGAAAGCAGAAAGAGGCAAAATAACGGTCAGAAATTAGCAGAAAGATGCATGATAAAGGTGAGAAACAAGCAGAAAGAGCAAGAATAGAGGTCAGAAAGGCAGACCAGAGGTCAGAAACAAGCAGCAAGAGGCAGAATAAAGGTCAGAAATGAGCAGAAAGAAGCAAAGTAGCGATCAGAAACGAGCAGCAAGAGGCAAAATAGAAATCAGAAACTAGCAGAAAGAGGCAAAATAAAGGTCAGAAACTAGCAGAAGAGGCAAAATAGAGACAAGAAACGAGCAGAAAGAGGCAAAATTAGAGGTCAGAAACTAGCAGAAAGAGGCAAAATAAAGGTCAGAAACGAGCAGAAAGAGGCAAAATAGAGATCAGAAATGAGCAGAAAGAGGCAAAATAAAGATCAGAAACTAGTAGAAAGCGGCAAAATAAATGTCAGAAACAAGCAGAAAAAGGCAAAATACAGGTCAGAAACTAGCAGAAAGAGGAAAAATAAAGGTCAGCAATGAGCAGAAAGAGGCAAAATAGAGGTCAGAAGTGAGCAGAAAATGAGCTGAACCCACTCAGGCAGTCATGCACCCATTCACAGAACAACTCAGACACTCTCACAGCCACTCAGGCCCATTGACTCATGCACCCATTCACAGGCGAACTCAGCCATGCACACCCACTCACAGACCCACACAGGTACTTACACAACCACTCACTTATTCATAGAGCCATTCACACACCCATAGATCCTGGTCATGCAACCAGTCACTCACCCATACAGCCACTCACACAGCCTCACACTCACCCATACAGCTACTGATACACCCAGTTTTTCACCTGTACAGTCACTTACATGCCCACTCACTCACCCATACAGCCTCTCAAAAATCACTCACTCACCGTTACAACCACTCACTCACACACCCATCCAACCACTTATATACCCATTCACGCACCCGTACAACCACTCACACAGCCACTCACTCACCCATACAGCCAACCCAACAGACACTCGCTCTTCTATATAGCCACTCACACATCAAATCACTTAACAGAACACTCACTCAAAGAGCCACTCACGCATACAGCCATTCACACACCCAATCACACCTCATATGCCCACTCACATACCCACACTACCACTCATATACCCATTCACAGACCCATACAAGTACTTACACAACCACTCACTTATTCATAGAGCCACCCACACACCCAGTCACTCACTCATAGAGCCTGATCATACAACCATTCACTCACCCATACTGCCACACACTCACCCATACAGTCACTGACACACCCATACAGCCACTCACACAGCCACTCACTCACCCACCAACAGCCACTGACACACTCACTCACCAATATAGCCACTATGGACCTGATTTAGAGTCTGGTGGTCCGAGGACTGCCAGACTCCTGGTGGCGCGGCAGTGGTGGTCCAGCCACCGCTGCACTGGCAGTCCGACTGCCCAATTACGACTTTGGCGGTCGCACCGGCATTGCACTGCCGCAGCCACCAGGGAACCGCTGTTCCCTAGCGGTGGCGCGGTGATCAGGGCCTCTGTAATATGCAGGTTGTGCTGCTGTAGCACCACCATGCATATTACTAGTTTCAGGACTGCTAGCGATGTCATGGAAGTCTTTATTCCATGAAAAGGCTGGCAGTCCTGAAACAAAGGGGGCCCTACAGGGCCCCCTGTTCTCCATGTGCATGGGGATGCATGCAGGGGGGCACAACATGTGCCCCCCTGTGTGCAGGAAGCCCAGTTCCTGCATGGCATGGACTTTACAGTCCTTGCCGAGCAGGAATTGTTATGGCGTTCCCATTGCGGTGCCCAGGTTTGGAGGCACTGCCGTGGGAATGCCATAAACCAGCCCACCAGACAGGAGGAATTTCCTAACCTGGCAAGTGACCCGACCACAGCTTTGACGCAGCGGGGGTGTCTTTGACATTTTTCCCATGATATTATGTCAGTACGATAGTTAGGAAAAGATATTTTTACATACAACCCCATATTTTAGGAGCAGGCGCACAACACCTGTTCTCGATTAATCTGGGACAAGCAGGGGGAGTATAAGGAAGTGTTCAAGGCTTTAAGAAACAGGTGTAACAGGATGTCTTTGTGCATAGAAAGGGATCAGACAGGGACTGGATTCAGGGACTTGCATTGATCTATCAGCTGGAGCAAGGTTTGATGATATAATAACTCAATTTAGTTTGAGATCTGTTATTGCTTTTTTGACAAAGATAAGCTCATCCTATGAGTAAATTCTTTACCAATTTTATGATATTGTGTATTTGGAAATAAAATAAATCTGCTAACTCCTCACAGAACATTTAGAAATTTTAGGATATAAGAGGTGAACATGAACAGTGAGTTTATTAAGAATTGTAAGGATTTCCTTTTGCTTGTTATTGGCTGCTAGAATTCTTGTGCCTCTCTGATAGCTAGTATTTAGATAAGTGGATAGGTTTTAACTGGAATCATAGTTGGTTCTCCCAGAGCATTCCACCTGTTTGGTGTTAAACTTGAGCATGTGTAGCAGGTCATTGAACCAAGGAGATTTTACATTTTTTCTGTTCAATCTATGAGATGGGGGGAAAAAAGAGAAACTAATATAAAAGAAATACTCGAACAATAATCTGTATATTTTATTGCTGAGTCTCACTGAGCAAGATCAACATTATACGAAGACTGCAAAAGGTGTCCAATGACATCTGGTGATATTTTCCCATAGTCTCTCTAAAGTTTATTAACTGTCAATCGGGCCAATAAAACCAGTGTGACGAGTATATTGAATTCAATTAAGTAATGGTCGGACAAGCCTGAATGGGAAATAGAAGTAGAAAAACAACTCCAGTCTAAAGTAATGAGAAAGTCTAGCATATGACCAGCTCCTTGAATTGCAGATTTAGACATTTGGGATAAAGTACATTACTGAAGAAGATTAAGGAATTTTTGAACCAAGGGATACAAATGAGCATATTATTGCATATTAAAATAACCAAGGATGATCAAAGATGACTGGGTACACAACAATAATATTGTCTCAAACATTTTGTCAGACACAAATATTGTCAAAAAATATCATGGAACAGAATGTTGCAAGTAAGAATAACATTTGTATAGTACTTAATATTGTTATTTTTAAATATAGTTGTATATAATATAGATTTTGTATTTGTTAATGTTTTATGATTTTGTGTGTTTTAAGTTATTGATATGTTAATTGTATTTGTAATGTTTTTAGAAGTTTTATTGATTTGGCAATAGTTTTAAGGTGCTGTTTTTTGAGTTTATTTAAAGTTTTACAAAATATTGGCGGGTGTTGAGGTTCTAGGGAGTAGGGTGGGAAGACATTTAAGTATCTATTTTAATTTTGTATGCATATTTTACACTTTATAAATTGTAATTAGTTAATTATATCAATAATTAGGTCAATCATTTAATTGTTCTACCACTTAATTAATATGATCTACAATTTTTTTTTCCAATTGGTTAATTATATTATTAGTTAGTCAAAATTTTAAATTAATTGATATTTTTTTAATTTAATTATTTTTGGTTTTAATTGGATAATTATTGTATTAATTATGTAACTTATTTAGGTGATTACATTGATTTATTTTTTAAGTGTTATGTTTTTGTTTAGCTTTAATTCATTGTTTGAGTTTTTTATAATGATTTATTAATTATTTTTATTATTATCATTTCACATTTTTGCTGGGTTAGATTTGAAGGGGAGTAGGGCAGTAATTGTTTTTATTGTAAAAATGTTTCGCGTTTTTGATTGGAAAATAATTTTTACATTTGTTAATTTTGTAAGTATTTTTTTTTAAAGTAATTAAGTAAAGAGAATAATGTCAATGCTGTGTTTTTTAACTATAGTTAATAATAGTTATCATATATGTTTTTAACACTTTCCCAACTGTTCTCCTAAGTTGGAGGGGAAATTGTAAATCTGACTCTACCCCCTCGTCCTGACAATTCAACACTTTCAGTTGCTTAGGTTGGAGTGAGAATGGCAAATCTGACCCCTCCAAAGTCCAACGCTTTCCCTACTGTTGCTTAGGTCAGAGTGGAAATAGTAAATCTGACTCCTCCAATGTCTAATGCTTTCCCTACTGTTGCTTATGTTGGAGTGGGAATAGTAACTATCACCACTCTAAAGTATCACATTTAATTAGTTAGATTAATGATTAAGTACATTTAATTGTTACATCATTTAATTTATGTGATTTACAATATTTTGTCCTACTTCCGGCAGCTTTGCTGAGGGGGCAGGGGCAGGGGAGGAGTGGTAGCACCCTCCTAAGTGCGCAATGACTGCTTGGCCGGCCCTCTTGGGCCGGCCAAACAGTCTTGCGCACTTCGCATGTTCTCCACGCAGGCTGCATTACAGCCTGCGTGGAGAACATACCCAGGCTCCCAGTCAGCATATGAGCACCGAAACACGACGCTCAGACCAATCACAACACTGCTAAGGCAGCGTTGTGATTGGCTGACTGGGAGCCTGGGTGTGCTTCCTGTTCAGGCCAGCGAGGGAGGACTACGGAGGAGAGATGCGGCGAGAAGGTAAGTTTTTTTTTTTTTTCTTTCGTTCCCAAATGAAAAACTTTTTAAAAATGTTGTAATAACTTTATTAAGTTTAAAAAGTGCATACAGGGGATAAAGATCATACGAGTCCTCCAGACATAAGAAAGACAGTGCCAGCGTATTCACTGTATGTAACAAACCCATTCATAGTATGAATTACCAGTTCAGTTACGCCCCTCGCAATCATGGCCGACAACACGACAAAGTCATGCTGAACCCTGGTGTCCCAGTAGTGTCTATGTTTAGCATAGCAAGAATCTGAATTACTTGTCTGTTCCCGATGGTACGTGGCAAGCTGGGGCAGTCGAGGAGTCGGTCGGTTCGGTCACAAGTGGGGATGCCGCGGGGTGTCGCGCTGGCGCAGATACGTCACCAAGGGTTCCCATATGTTTGCCGGGCGACATCTGGGGGCATAAGGTCCCAATAAGCAGTGAGTTGCGCTTGGCATTGTGCGGCATTGCTCAGCCACGCCTGTACCTTAGGCGCTGGCTTCCGGCCCCAATGTATTGCCACCCTGCGCTTAGCCAGAAATAACAGTAGCGCAATTAGTCGTAAGCATCTTTTAGGGTCTGGCAAGAAGGGGGCTTCGGTCAGGTTAGTGATTATTGTGCATACGTCCTGACAGTATCGCGCCACCTTCGGGCACGCCCAGGCCAGATGCACAAATGTGGCAGGTTGTGTGAAGCATCGCTTGCATGCTGTGTCTTCTGTCAGCCCGATCCTATGGAGGTGTGCGGGTGTGCGTTATGTTCTGTGCAGGTATTTGAAGTGAATCAATCGGAGTCAGTAGTTGGGGGATAGTCGTTCGGTCTGTCCGCAGCTGTAAAGCCAGTCCTCCTCAGATATGTCCTGCCCCAAGTCTATCTCCCAGGCCCTGCGCACTCGCTACGTTTCCAGCGGGGAAGCCGCTTTTGTCATAGAATAAAGGCGCGTGATAAGCTCCAGCGGCGACGCAGTTGTGTGTGCATATTCGAAGGTAAGTTTTTTATTTTAATTGTATTTGTTAATACCCGCTTTTGCCCCGTCCCCCCACTCCCGGCCTCGCCCCCCTACCTCCGATCTGTGCTGTACGCCGCTGCAATCAGGTGTACTGCTCCAGCCAGTGCAGGCGTACTAGTTACAGATACACTTCTGGGTCAGTAGGGGCAGACAAAGTATTTAAGACCAACCTGCGCAGAACTCCCTGTCTGGCAACATTGGTTGTTGTGACTCCTCGCTTATCATATCAGCATGCACTCGGCTTGTTCCGTCCCTTCAGCTTTGTTGTTTTCTCCTTATTCTGTTCCCCTCAGGTCACTGTATTTCCTGGGTTTGTTGCTATCCAGTTACCTGCCTCAATTACCCCTGGTCAGTTTGTCTCCCTTGCTCTAGGCTTGCTCCTTCCTGGTGCTGCAATGGTTTTCCATCTTTCCTTGGTTTCTGAGTAAATCTTGCAGTTCGCTCAGGGGCAATTTGCAGATTCTCATCTGCCTACACTGGATAAGCCCCAATTTACCTCAACTCTTATATGTGCACTGTCTCACCAGTATTGTGTGGAATGTTTACTAATGCATAGGTGGTTCCTCCGCTAAGGCGGAGGAGCGTTGCCCCACTGCCTCTGGCAGTGAAAAAAAACTAAAAATAAAATGATAATAACGTTATTATCACTTTATTTGTTCCTGCTGCAGCGTCTTGGCGGGGCGGGCGGATCTGATCTGCTCTCAGAGCAGGGGGAGGAGTGGTGGGCACTATGTAAGTGTGCATGAATGTTTGGCTGGCCCTCTCTGGCCGGCCAAACATTCATGCACACTTTGCATGTTTTCCATGCAGGCTGCATTACAGCCTGGGTGGAGAACATGCCCATTCTCACATTACCTGGCTGAGCGCCGAACCATGGCATTCAGACCAATCACAACGCTGCATTGCAGAGTTGTGATTGATATGGGAAGCCTGGGAGCCCGGGTGCTTCCTGCTTCCCGTTTCAAGAGAAGAAGCCAGGAAGACGACGGAGAGGACGGAGGAGAGGTGGTGGCCGGCCGGCAAGTAAGTGATCTTTTTTAACCCTCCCCCCTCCTCCCCGCCCAACTGCTGCTTTCCGGTAGCAGCCGCAACTGCACTAATGTGTGTTCTCTCACCAATAGGTGGAAACTTTATGAACTTTGTTTGTCCCTTGAGACGCTGTGCCTTACTTAACTAGCTCCAGATTTTCTAAATACTAACTTACAGGACTGTGTCTGCCTTGCTCCAGCTTTTTGCCCCCTTTTTAGGTCGAGCCTAGAGTAGCGCGCAATCGCTGCTTCTGGCGAAGACTTTAAGTAGTGGGGTTTTCAAAGCTGACCACATGCTCGTGCACAATGGCCTTTTCTGTGCGGTTACGCGCACGTTTCAGGCACGATGCACGAGCGTGTGGTCAGCTCTGCACGCTGCCGCGCTCGCTCGCCTTTTTGTAGTAGTTGCTTTCACTTTCGCGGCCGCCGCATTCTTACAGTGCGCGCACCACTCGCGTGCTTGTTTTAGGAAGCTGTTTAGTCTTTGTGTTGGTAGGCCAAGGCAGTACAGGGTTGATAGCGGGACTTATTGGAGCTTTTTACGTGAGGCCCCACTCTGTGCAAGAGTGAATAATCGTGAGAAATAACAGCCACAGCCAAATGGAGGGAAATTACTTTAATCTCCCATAATGACAGGGATGTACTCCAGGCCGCCGTTGAAAGCCCCACACGATCAACTGCTCCCGACACATGTAGGAACGAGTTTTTCTCCCTTTATTTCGTTTAATAATGGAAGCAGCAGCGCAGAGCATCAAACCGAAAACAACCGATCAGTTCTCCTCTCTGAAGCTTGTTGGATGTAATCTGAAGTCTGAGGAATATCTATTTTTCGCTCTGCAGACAGAAAGAGGACAGTTATAAAGTGGATTTAGGGCGTCCGCGCGTCCTCGGATCAGCCACTAGGGGTTTAAACGTGTTTAGAGCAGAGATGGGATTGAGAGCAGGAGAATCCTTGATGGACAGAACAAATGCCTCGAGCCAAGACTTTCTCACCGCTAGGACAATTAAGGACTATTTGAAATAAATAACTCCTGTCTCGCTTCTCAGATTTTCTAGCAATTTTTCACTCGACATTCCCACAGTTCATAAACGAGCATTGGCATAGCCAATAGGTCTTGCCTTTGGGACCTTATAAGTGTTTAGCCATGCAACAGATGATGAAGCACCAAGGATATTGTGCTGCATAACTAAATACTTATAAGGTCCCAAAAGCGAGGCCTATTGGCTATGCCAATGCTTGTTCCCTAAGTGTGGGCCTTCTTTACCGGCCTTGACCTATTTCCCAGGAGATGAGCACACCCTTAGAGGGAGGAGGGGGAACTGGCCTCGGCATCCTCGCGTTCACTGCACAAGGGTCGTGACAGATAGCTTCCTACCACACTGTTGATTGAATGATTTGTATCCTTTCACTAATCACTTTCAGGGAACTACTTTTTTCTTTTTCTTTCACTACTCCATGTTTGTATGAGTTTTCTTGCTCTTTCCCTCAAATGCTGCTTCCCTACTCAACTCCCCCTTATCCCAGTTTGGTTGCTTTTGCAGTTTGTGCAAAAAAGACATTTAATTTGCTAGAGAGATTTCAACTAATGCAGATTCACTACCAGTTTTTTAGCCAAGTCATGGTGGTGAACGAGAGAGCAGCATTTTTCTCCAAAATAATGTGTTGAATTTTGAGTGCCTGCATGGTTGTAGATAAGTATTGCATGGTGTCGGGGGCGTGGTCTCGCCGAGCAGCAAGATGGCCGCTTGTTAAGAGGGCTCTGCCGTCCGAGGCGTAATCTGACCAAAATCCTGATAAAATCGCAACAAACTACTTAAACAAATCGCACCGCATAACGGGAGAAGCAACAGGGAGTCTGTAGAGCCTGAAACCGGCGTCCTAGGCGGTTCCGATCCTGTTGTGGAGGAAGCAACTAGGCTGGCCCAGACGAGACTCGAGTGTGGGCAGGGGTCCCACCCCTGAGAAGAGGATCTGACCGACGTGAGGCGGGGGAGTGCGAGGTCCCCCGGGCGGCTCCCCGCATTGAACTAAACCCCAGCGGCAAAACCAAGTAAGGTGGGGGACGTGGGAGGCCGCCGGCCGTGTACCCCTAACTTCACAACACTGCGGTCACTCGCGCCGCCTGCCGGGGGTGCCTGAGGAAATTTTGCGCGGTCGCGGGAGCTGGGCCTGCGCCGCATCGCGGAGCGCGCACTTGGGGCAGCGAGGCCCTACTGGACAACTGACTGTGGGCGATTGGCTGGCTTCCCCCCGCTCGACTGCACCGCTTGCAGAAGTCGCATTTGATAATAAACATCGAGCTGGGTGGCGGCAGACACTCGACCGAGGTACAGAGGGTGTAGGGCCTCGGTGAACACTGACACAAGAGCCCACGCGTGTAAGCGAAGATGCTGCAGCCAGGGGGGAAACCAAAGCGCTGTGGACTCACGGTGCAAAAAGCGGGCTCCAGGCCCCCCCCCTTCTTTCTTTTTCTTTACTGGCCACCTGTGTCGAGAGCACCCCCCCTCCAACCAAAGGGGTATTCTGTAAAAGCGACATTGGGGGGTAGCTGTGCAGAGCCTACTCAGAAAGGGATCACAGATCATACACCCCCCGGGCACAAACTAACAACGGAAGAGACCCCCACCGGGCCATAGTGCAACAAACAAATGCAAAAACAACAGTTGATGGACAGAATGCAGAACAATGTCATACATTCACCCCAGTACAGAGATCTGGGCCTAAATCCATCGTTTTTTTGCTCACCATGCCATTCCAGTTTGAACCCAGCCATATGCAAATCAGTCTTGACCTTGTGCCTCATGGGAACAGTCCAGCCCGAACTGCCAAGTCAGGTCCTCCCTGGACTGGAAACAAGCATCCTAGGACCGGTTTCGGGGTTTCACCCCTCTTCAGCCAGGATAGCTTGATTCCAGTGGCATGGAGAGCACGGGACCCACGTCTGGGCATACCCGTCCCACTCGGGGTGACAAATGCAAAAACAACAGTTGATGGACAGAATGCAGAACAATGTCATACAATCACCCCAGTACAGAGATCTGGGCCTAAATCCATCTTTTTTTGCTCACCATGCCATTCCAGTTTGAACCCAGCCATATGCAAATCAGTCTTGACCCTGTGCCTCATGGGAATAGTCCAGCCCGAACTGCCAAGTCAGGTCCTCCCTGGACTGGAAACAAGCATCCTAGGACCGGTTTCGGGGTTTCACCCCTCTTCAGCCAGGATAGCTTGATTCCAGTGGCATGGAGAGCACGGGACCCACGTCTGGGCATACCCGTCCCACTCGGGGTGACAAATGCAAAAACAACAGTTGATGGACAGAATGCAGAACAATGTCATACATTCACCCCAGTACAGAGATCTGGGCCTAAATCCATCGTTTTTGCTCACCATGCCATTCCAGTTTGAACCCAGCCATATGCAAATCAGTCTTGACCCTGTGCCTCATGGGAACAGTCCAGCCCGAACTGCCAAGTCAGGTCCTCCCTGGACTGGAAACAAGCATCCTAGGACCGGTTTCGGGGTTTCACCCCTCTTCAGCCAGGATAGCTTGATTCCAGTGGCATGGAGAGCACGGGACCCACGTCTGGGCATACCCGTCCCACTCGGGGTGACAAATGCAAAAACAACAGTTGATGGACAGAATGCAGAACAATGTCATACATTCACCCCAGTACAGAGATCTGGGCCTAAATCCATCGTTTTTTGCTCACCATGCCATTCCAGTTTGAACCCAGCCATATGCAAATCAGTCTTGACCCTGTGCCTCATGGGAACAGTCAAGCCCGAACTGCCAAGTCAGGTCCTCCCTGGACTGGAAACAAGCATCCTAGGACCGGTTTCGGGGTTTCACCCCTCTTCAGCCAGGATAGCTTGATTCCAGTGGCATGGAGAGCACGGGAGCCACGTCTGGGCATACCCGTCCCACTCGGGGTGACAAATGCAAAAACAACAGTTGATGGACAGAATGCAGAACAATGTCATACATTCACCCCAGTACAGAGATCTGGGCCTAAATCCATCGTTTTTTTGCTCACCATGCCATTCCAGTTTGAACCCAGCCATATGCAAATCAGTCTTGACCCTGTGATTCCGGTCCAGGGAAGACATGGCTTGGCAGTTCGGTCTGGACTGTTCCCATGAGGCACAGGGTCAAGATTGATTTGCATATGGCCATGTCTGAACTGGGGTGGCGTGGTGAAGCAAAATAACGATGGATTAAACCCAGATCTGTGACTGGGGGTGAATGTTTGCCAATGTGCAGCATTCCGTCCATCATCTTGTGTGTTTTGCATTTCGCCCTAAGTGGGAAGGGTATGCCCAGACGTGGGTCCCGTGCTCACTACGCCACTGGAGTCAAGCTATCCTGGCTGATGAAGGCTGATAGCCTGAAACCGGTCCTAGGATGCTTGATTCCGGTCCAGGGAAGACATGGCTTGGCAGTTCGGTCTGGACTGTTCCCATGAGGCACAGGGTCAAGACTGATTTGCATATGGCCATGTCTGAACTGGGGTGGCGTGGTGAAGCAAAATAACGATGGATTAAACCCAGATCTGTGACTGGGGGTGAATGTTTGCCAATGTGCAGCATTCCGTCCATCATCTTGTGTGTTTTGCATAGTGCAACAAACAGGCAAACAAGGAGATAGCGCATTCACCGCACCGCCGCTGGGGCGGGTTCGTGCTCACCCGGCGCTTGGACCATCGGGCCCTCTGCGGTCTACTACCTATTGGACACAGCCAACGCAAAGCCCCACGCTTATTTGGCACACATGGAAGGCAGCGATAAGCAGGGGGGAATAACCAACGGTTGCACCAACACAGGCGAGCGGCAAGGTAACTGGGCTAACCGGAAAACGGGTAAGAAGTAGTAAACTCGCTATCAAAGACCACCCAGGCCAACCAAACTCCGCCCGGACCAACAGGCTCCTACAGTAAGAACAATGTGAAGAAAAAATATGTCCCTTGGAGAGGAAAACAAACTCAAATTCACACAGATACAACTTCAATCAGACTCATAGATCCCAACACACAAGAAGTACACATATACTGGAGTCATACAGCTAAAATACCACCAGGCCCAAGAATGTAGCGTCAGAGGCTTTATTTATGTATTTGTAAAAACTAAATTCATATTTAGAGGATACAATTCACATTTACATTCAATTCACATTTAAAAAACCAATAATAATCTCACAATTCTAAAAAGACACAATAAATCCAATATGCATTAGAAACAGTTCATTCAGGACACAGTAAATCCAATCTACATTTAAAACCAACTCCTTGTATTTGTTATAACAAACATATAAACCTTAAAAGCAGTATGTCATTTTTTAAAAGAAACATATTACACAGTAATATACATAGGAAGAAAGAAATTATTTAACAAAAACCTAACAGGGAGACCCTATTGCACAGTCAAGAAGGTACTGTTAAAGGACCTGATCCAATTATTTACGTAGAGTTCATGTTTTTATTGCTGTCCATCTTTATTTATTTTGCAATAATCTCTCTCGTGATTGGATTCGGTGATTTAGCAGCGTCGACGTGTTTCGGTGGTCTTTGGACAATAAACCCCACCTTCCTCAGGACAAAAAGTGTATCAGGGATATAAACCTCCCTCTTAGAGGAGCTACAAGTAGGTCAGATCCCAATCAGTGATGTGTTTCCCAATAATATCAAGTGATTGATATAGCAAATTATGTGTCAGTCTTTTTGCTACTGGAATAAGTGATCACTGTCCTCGGTTCTGAAAGACAGGTTCCTATTACACAACAAAGGTACGTTGACTATTGGATCCTAGATAGACCATATCAGAGAAGGTGCTATCGGTGCCGGTGTGTAAGATAACCGGAGATGCAGCTATTCACTTGTTCCTTATCATCAAGGTAGGGAAGATTATACTTTCAGCCTCGGGCCCAACTGTTTTGTGTCTGGGTAACTGTACCGGGTATCAATGCACAACCCGTGTCAGCTGTTTCTCTACTCTCGGCCCAGGTGCTCCTTCAATTTCCAGGTGTGTTCACCATAACTCGCGGAACCAGACAAGGCTGTCCTCTCTCTTCCCTTCTCTTTTGCAATTGCGATGGAACCCCTCGCGGCGCACTTGAGACAGCACCAGGCAGACAGGGGACTGAGATTCTCATCAAGGGGGGTAATAATATCTCAATATGCAGACAATATCACCCTATATATAAAAAATCCCCAGGAAAATTTACCTCCGATACTCCGCGAGATCACCAAATTTGGCGGCATGTCTGGTATCCAGATCAATTGGAAGAAATCCACATTATTCCTGCTAACTGACAGCACCACACCATTTGAATAGCCGCTCCGATGGGCTGATGGCCCGGTCAAATATCTGGGGATTTGGCTCAGTAGAGACACCCAAGAACTCTGGCCCATGAACATTGGTCGGGCTATGACCTGGCTTGAGGAGAAAATCCAAGCTTGGTCCAAACTGCCATTGACCCTTGCAGGTAAAATAGCAATAACTAAAATGATAATCCGCCCCAAGTTTCTGTATATCTTCGTAAACCTCCCACTTACACTCAGCCAAGCATTCTTTAACACCATGCGCTCGCTGATGATCTCCTTAGTGTGGGCAGGAGGACAAGCCAGGGTAGCCTGGGAAATACTAACGCTCCCGCAGAATCAAGGAGGACTAGGTGCACCAGATATTCCTCTATGCGCCTTCTGCGCACAGGCCCAGTTCCTCCATTACTGGATGCACCCGACCCCATTCCAGCCCAATGTGGCGGTTGAGCTAGACACGGCTGCACCTCTCCCCCTAGAGGTGGCACTATATATACCATATAAACGCCCCCGACACGTCATAGACACAACAGAAACGTTAAGATGGGCATGGGGGAGGGACTGCGGAAGAGATCAAAGCTAGAGATACTATTTGCTCCCTCAATCCCTCTGCCTAGAAATCCACAAATGCCCCCGCTGGAAAATCAGGGCGCTATTGCAAGAGCACGGAAGCTAGGGATTACCAAATATGCAGACCTATACCCTGAAGATGGATTTATCGAACCACCAACACCGACTGATACACCCCCCCTCCCAATTTCTCTGATATATTACTCTATCATTGCATGCGGGCCACTTGTCGACAGATACACAGCACGTTTCCTGACTCCCCTCCAGTCCTGCAGGCTCTAGAACACATACTTAGCACTCCCTCCCTGCACAAGCTTATTACACGGCTCTACACTTCTATGCAAAAGCACTACCCAGTAACGGCACCCAAATATAGTGAACAGTGGAACACGTTACTGAACCCACAGATTACAGAAGAACAATGGCAATTCTGCTGTGCACAACTCGAACAACTATCCCCCAACTACAAGCTCAGACTAATACATTTTAAATTTATAAATCGATATTACAGAACACCAACACAGTTGCAACGCATGGGTGCACGTGCCGACTCAGAATGCTGGAGGTGCCATGCGAATCAGGAGACCTTTTTGCACATGGCTTGGAAGTGTCCCCCGATTACTACGTATTGGTGCAAGGTTTTTCACAATATAAGCGAAATACTCACGATACAATTAGAACCCACACCATTAATGGGTATACTGGGCTATGGCAAAGATGCCCCAGTGGGGGTCAGCAGGCTCCTGACCATGCTGCTGCTGTTAGCAAAACGCAGAATTGCTATGAAATGGGGCACACCAAGACCCCCATTAATTAAAGATTGGATCCTGGATGTTACGTTCTGCCAAGAATAACTAACCGCTTTCTGGGAACTAATGCCTATCGCATCCAGACCCAAAGGCATATGGGACCCCTTCCTCACATGGCTGAGGGTGCATGACGGGGGGAACAGGTTTCAGATAGGTCGCCAACCCGCCATACAGACGTACAATCGATGAGCTGATCTAAAACTACCACTTTACAAATAACCCCAACATTGCTCTCCATGGGACATGACCTCCACATACGATTTAATATTGTCACCCAAGGAGTTTCCCAAACTGAACATGCACCCTAAAACCCTAAGCGATCAATGTCAACACCATGTGTCTAGATGTGTACAGGTGGAAACCTAACGATTTTATTCTACACTCTTAGCGCCTAATGTGTAAAGTTGAGATGCCAGATAGTCTAGATGTTGCATGCATTGAAATATCATACCTTCGCAGTGTACCCTGCACTACTATACTGTAACAAATGTAAGAGAACAGAAATGGCAATAAAAATAATTTTTAAAAAAAAGTATTGCATGGTATCTCTGTCTGTGTATATGGTTTTTACGTATAGTACACTATCTGTGTATTGTGTTACTGTATGTGTATATTGTCTTGGCTTGTATATACTGTCTCAACGTATTTCTTCTATGTTTGCATATGATACCCGCTTTGTCTATCTATATTGACTCTATGCATATTCTCTAAATAATTCATCCCCATGTCTGTATATTTTGAGTGTCTTGACTGTATCAGTGTTTGTGGTTATTTATCTGTGTATATTGTTATGTATATATTTTCCCTACGTGTGTATTTAATCTCTATCTGTGTGTATTGTGTCAGTATATGTACATTGTCTTTACGTCACTGTATTTTGCATATGCTGTGTACATTGTGTGTATATTGCCTCTGTGAATATGTGGATATGATCTGTCTCTGTGTGTATTGTACTTATTGTTGTGTATTGTTGCTGTACACATCCTATTTAGATATCCTCTATATGGCTATGTATATTGTCTGTGTAGTTCATCTATGTCTGTGCATGTTGCCTCTGTGTATATGTGTATATTATCTGTGCATATCATCTACTTCTGTGTGTATGGTACCTATTGTTGTGTATTGTCACTGTACGCATCCTGCCCAGGTATATCTTCTATATGGCTATGCATATTATCTGTGTAATTCATCTCTGTCTGTGCTGTGTATGTTGCCTCTGTGTATATGTGGATATGATCTGTGTACATCATCTACCTCTGTGTTTATCGTACCTATTGTTGTGTACTGTCGCTGTACGCATTCTGCCCAGGTATATCCTCTTTATGGCTATGCATATTATCTGTGTAGTTCGTCTGTCTGTGCATGTTGCCTCTATATAAATGTGGATATTATATGTGTATATCATCTACCTCTGTGTTTATCGTACCTATTGTTGTGTACTGTCGCTGTACGCATCCTGCCCAGGTATATCCTCTTTATGGCTATGCATATTATCTGTGTAGTTCATATCTGTCTGTGCTGTGTATGTTGCCTCTGTGTATATGTGGATATTATCTGCGTACATCATCTACCTCTGTGTTTATTGTACCTATTGTTGTGTATTGTCGCTGTACACACCCTGCCCAGGTATATCTTCTTTATGGCTCTGCATATTGTCTGTGTAGTTCATCTCTGTCTGTGCATGTTGCCTCTGTATATATGTGGATATTATATGTGTATATACCACAAGTCTATTCTGAAGGAGAGGGCAGACTTTTTTTGGGAGAAAAGTAAGAACAGCAGTAATCCCACTAAATGTATATTCTCCTTACTTAAGGATCTTAAAACGTCTGGGCAACCCATTTCATCCCCACTCAATTCCAACGAGCAATGTCAGATCCTTGCTGCCATTTTTATTAAAAAGGTGGATGATATCTGCAATACTTTTCCTCATACGGTGCCTCCAATAGGTCGGCCTATCCCCTTGGCCGTCACCGGCCCATCACTTTCCACCTTCCCTGTGCTCTCCCAGGAAGCCATGCGGCTTATCTGTAACAAACTTAAATCCGGATCTCCAGCTGATCCCCTCAAACCCGACCAATTTAAGATTTTCTTACCGCAGATATTGCCTGTGTTCTGTGATCTCATAAATCTGTCCCTATCCTCTGCTGTGGTCCCCATTGCCTGGAAACATACTAAAGTGATCCCACTTCTCAAGAAACCCACATTGGATGAGTCCAAGCCAGCAAACTTCCGTCCCATCTCCCTTCTCCCTTTGACAGCCAAGATCACTGAAGCCCACATTAATTTTATCCTTTCCAGCTATATTGACACTAATAACTTGCTGGACCCCTCTCAGAACGGTTTCCGTCCTCGCCACAGTACGGAATCTGCCCTTCTGGCGGTCACGGAACATCTGCGACTTTCATTGGATTCTGGAGGAACTTCTGCCCTGATCCTATTGGACTTAAGTGCTGTATTTGACACTGTGTCCCACCAGATTCTTTTGCAGCGCCTAGAGGACATTGGCATCTGTGGCTCGGCCCTGGCATGGCTCTCTTCGTTTCTTTCGGAATGATCCTTTCAAGTGATCGCCCCCCCTTTCTTCTCTCAGACGCACAGTGTGCGCCAAGGGGTCCCGCAGGGCTCCACCCTGAGCCCGACCCTTTTGAACATCTACATTCGACCTCTGGCAGCCGTGGCAAAGGATAGGGGGTTGACTGTGGTCTCCTACGCGGAAGACACGCAGTTAGTGATCGCCCTATCCGAGAACCCCGCACGGGATGCCTGTAAGTTCAAAGAGGACTTAACAGCGGTCGCGGACTGGATGACATCGAACTGCCTTCAACTAAACGCCACCAAATCGGAAATCCTGCTGGTGGGGAAAAACACTCATCTGTGGAGTGAGCAATGGTGGCCTCCAGCCCTTGGTTCCCCACCTATACCCAAGCAGACAGTCAAAAATCTGGGCGTCTGGATGGACTCGGCACTCTCCTTCCAGCCCCAAACCAAGGCAGTGGCTGGAGTCTGCTTCGGGCTCCTTCATGGTCTCAAACCTTTGTTGGGCTTCTTTGAGGCTAATACTCGGCAGGTTATCATCCAGGCCACTATACTATCTAGGTTGGATTACGCCAGTGCTCTGTACTTAGGGGTTAACAGAGCAGAGACACAGCGCCTCCAAAGAATACAGAATGCGGCCGCCCGACTACTGTTTGGGCTCCCCAGGACCTGTCACACCTCGGAGTTCATTAATAGAATCCATTGGCTCCCAGTGGAGAAGCGTGTTCTTTTTAAAGCACTGTGCATTGCCCACCGTATCCTTAACGCTCAATTCCCTGAATTCCTTGCAGACCTTCTCATACCTTATACGCCCACTCGTCTCCTGCGCTCTTTCAACCAGCATCTGGCAGCCATCCCGCGGGTTAAGAGAGCCAGAGCCGGAGGATGCTCTTTTCGAGCTTTAGCTCCCAAACTCTGGAACTCCCTTCCGGTGAACATCAGAAGCATTCATAATCATGCTGCTTTCCACAAGGCCATAAAAACTTGTTTGTTCTCTGAATAATCGGTTGTGGCGTTCTTCGGCCCTGTCACCTATCTTCTGTCTGAGCTTAGCGCTGGGATGCCCCTTGGCTGGGGCAGCCATGCGCACTATACATTTTATAACATAACATAACAAACGTGGATATTATATGTGTATATCATCTACCTCTGTGTGTATGACACCTGTTGTTGATCATTGTCGCCGTCTGCATCCTGCTTGTATATCTTCTGTATGGCAATGCATATTATATGTGTTGTTCATCTATGTCTGTGTATGTTGCCTCTGTGTATATGTGGATATTATCTGTGTGTATCATCTACATTTGTGTGTATGGTGCCTATTATTATATATTGTCGCTGTACACATCCTGCCCAGGTATATCCTCTATATGGCTATGATTAAGTAAATTTAATTGTTACATTATTTAATTTATATGATTTATATTTGTTATTTTTCAATTAGTTAATTATATTTTTAGTTAGGCAATTTTTTAATGAATTGATTCTTTTTTTTAAATGCATTAATAATTTTTTGTTTTAATTGGATAATTATGTTATTAGTTATGTAACTTATTTAGGTGATTAAATTAATTATTTTTTAAGTGCTATGATTTTTATTTTAATTCACTATTTATTGAGTTTTTCAATGTGATTTATTTAATTTTTTTAGCATCATTTCACATTTTTCGTGGGCTATGTTTGAAAGAGAGTAGGGTAATAAGTGTTTTTATTTTTATTTTGTTAGTATTTTTAATTGGAATATAATGTTTACATTGGTAAATTTTACAAGCTTTTTAAATTATTTTTTAAGTGATTGAGTAGAGAGAATAATGTTTAATGCAGTGTTTTTTTTAATAATTTTAATAATAATCATCATATACGTTTTCAACACTTTCCCAACTGTTACTTACGTTGGGGAGGAAATTGTAAATCTGACTCCACGTCCCCATCCCCCGAAAATTCAACGCTTTCAGTTGCTTAGGTTAGAGTGAGAACAGTAAATCTGACCCCCTCCAACATTCAACACCTATCCTACTGTTGCTTAGATTGGAGTGGTAATAGTAAATCCGACCCCTCCAAAGTACAGTGGTTTCCTGACTGTTGCTCAGCTTAGAGTGGGAATAGTACATTTGAACCTTCCAAAGTCCAACACTTTTGCTACTGTTGCTTGGATCAGAGTGGGAATAGTAAATCTGACTCCTCCAATGTCTAATGGTTTCCCTACTGTTGCGTAGGTTGATGTAGGAATAATAAATATGACCGCTTTAAGGTCCACCGCTTTCCCTACTGTTGTTTAGATTGGAGTGGGAATAGTAAATCTAACCCCCATGGTCCAGTGCTTTCCCTATTGTTGCTCAGGATGGAGTGGGAATAGGAGATCTCACCTCCCCCCTTCTAAAAGCTCAACGATTTCCCTATTGTTGTTGCTTACATTGGAGTCGGAGTACTAAATCTGACCCCTCCAAAGTCCATTTCTTTCCTTACTGTTGCTTGGTTAGAGTGGGAATAGTAAACCTCACCCCTCCAGAGTCAAACAATGTCCCTCCTGTTGCTTAGGTTGGAGTGGGAATAGTAAATCTCAACCCTCCAAAGTTCAATAATTTCACTAATGATGCTAAGGTTGGAGTGGGTGGGAATAGTAAATCTACCCGCTCCCCCCCCAAAAAAAGTCTAATGCTTTCCAGCTGTTGCTAAGATTAGAGTGGGAATAGTAAATCTAAAACATCTCCCTCCCCCGTCAAAAGTCCAACACTTTTCCTACTGTTGCTTAGGTTGGAGTGAGAATAGTAAGTCTGAACCTTCCAAACTCTAACACTTTCCCTTTTGTAACTTAGTTTGGAGAGGGAATACTACATTTTATTCTTCTAAAGTGCAATACTTTCTCTTCTGTTTTTTTTCAATTGATTAGAGAGTGGTAATTTTTTTTAATGTACATTATTTTTAACTTTTTGTATCAATTTTAAAAAGTTCATTTTGTTGTATTTATGTTTTTGGTTTAATTTTTATTTTGATGGAGTTTAATTGTTCGATATATTTTTAGTTTTTTTATGTTTATTACTTTGGATGTAGCATTTAAAATATTTTCCCTTTTTGTTGGAGATTTATCTATTGTTGTTAATTGTTCTAAATAAATTAGTATTTTTGAATGTTGCTTATGTTTTTCTTTTTATTGTTATTTTGATATTTTAGGATTTGTAATATTTTTATAATGTGTTTTTAAAATGCTAAATACATTTTTTTCTAATTATATTGTATGTTTTAATGATTTTTTAATTTTTACTATAAATGCATAATATATATATTTTGTGATTATACATTTTTTACTCCGTAATTCTTCTATTTTTTGTAAAAAATAGTTGTATTTACTTCTAGATTTGTTATATATATGTATTTCTTATTTGATTTATTTAAGTATTTTATATTTTTAACCATTACCTTTATGTTTACATTTTAGGAATGTATATATATAATGTTTTTAACTTATTATATTTGTTAATACTTGTAAATATAGATACTTACCTATATAATCTCTCAATTGTGTACCACAATAGTTTGTAGACAATATTTTTGTAGCTTACATTGTCAGTATGTATACTCAATATTTAGTACCATGAAGATTTTACCACAATAATTGTATGTCGCAATAGTTTTTAGGTTGATATTATGTCATATATGTGATGACTCGGTGGTGCTGAAGGAAGTGATAGCCTCCCAAAACCCTAGAGTAAATGAGCAAGCATAAAGTAGGGGACGATCTACTAACAAGAAAAAGAAGGCTGCACGCACATTCGGAGAAATCCTTATATCCAGGACTTCAGAATAGCTTAAGAAGGGAAAAGAAAGTACAGAGGTTGTGAGCTGGGTTTCTGCAAACATGGCATCTCCGCCTCGCTCTATCGTTTCCAGGTCTTGTTGAAGAACTATTGTGGACAATACTAATATTTATGGTGGGCTTTGCATCAGCCCAGTGCTTTCCATTTGTTTGATTTTTTGCCACTCTCATTTGCTTGCTTCTTATTCACTGGCTTTCCTTATTTTTCTTGTTTTGTCCCTCCTTTCAAGCACAGTGTCTCCTTAGGGAGAAGAGACCTCGGAAGCAGGTAAACAGAGGAGGTGGCAAACAGGGCAATGGAAGATACAAAATAGTACAAGCTGAACTATACCTCCCACAATCAGGCAGTGGCGGCTCCTTCGCTAAGGAGGAGTAGCGTCGCCCTACTGCTTTTTAGCAGTGAAATAAAGGGAAAATAAAATTATAATAGCTCGCGTTATTATCATTTTATTTTGTCCTATTTCCGGCAGTTTTGCTGAGGGGTCAGGGGAGTAGTGGTAGCACCCTCCGAAGTGCGCAATGACAGCTTAGCCGGCCCTCTCAGGTCGGCCAAACAGTCTTGCTCACTTCCCACGTTCTCCATGCAGGCTGCATTACAGCCTGCGTGGAGAACATGCCCAGGCTCCCAGTCAGCGTCTGAGCGCCGAAACACGGCGCTCAGACCAATCACAATGCTGCTAAGGCAGCGTTGTGATTGGCTGACTGGGAGCCTGAGTGTGCTTCCTGTTCTGGCCAGTGAGGGAGGACTACGCAGGAGAGACGCGGCGAGGAATCGGCGAGAAAGTACGTTTTTTATTTTTATTTTATTGTTTAATACCCGCTTGCCCCCCCTACCTCCGATCTGTGCTGGCCGCCACTGCAATCAGGTGTACTGCTCCAGCCAGTGTAGGCGCACAAGTTACATATACACTGCTGGGTCAGTAGGGGCAGACAAAGTATTCAAGACCAACCTGCGCAGAACTCCCGGGCTGGCACCATTGGTTGTTGTGACTCCTCGCTTATCATACTAGCTTGCACTTGACTTGTTCCGTCCCTTCACCTTTGTTGTTTTCTCCTTATTCGGTGCCCCTCAGGTCACTGTATTTCCTGGGTTTGTTGCTGTCCAGTTACCTGCCTCAATTACCCCTGGTCAGTTTGTCTCCCTTGCTCTAGGCTTGCTCCTTCCTGGCGCTGCAGTGTTTTTTCATCTACGCTTGGTTTCTGAGTGAATCTTGCAGTTCTCTCAGGGGCTAGTTACAGTGTCTCATCTGCCTACACAAGATAAGCCCCAATTTACCTCAACTCTTATATGTGAACTCTCACACCAGTATTGTGTGGAATGTTCACTAATGCAGTGAAGGCTCCTCCGCTAAGGCGGAGCAGCGTCGCCCCACTGCCTTTTGCAGTAAAAAAAAAGTAAAAGTAAAATGATAATAACTCGGCGGTATTATGATTTTATTTGTTCCTGCTGCAGCGTCTTGGCGGACGGATCTGCTCTGCTCTCAGAGCAGGGGGAGGAGTGGTGGGCACTATGTAAGTGCTCATGAATGTTTGGCCGGCCCTCTTGGGCCGGCCAAACATTCATGCGCACTTTTCATGTTCTCCACACAGCCTGGGTGGAGAACATGCCCAGGCTCACATTCCCTGGCTGAGCGCCGAACCACGGCGTATCTGTGTAGTTCATCTATGTCTGTGTATGTTGCCTCTGTGTATATGTGGATATGATCTGTGTACATTTATTGATAGCGTTCTATATAGTGCAAACATGACCCAAAGAGTGCTTTACAAGAGGTCAAGAGATAAGAAACATTAAAACGAATAACAATATCTAGAGAGAAACAGGATGGGAGGGACCCAAAATGAGGCAGGGGGCCATCACAGAGCCCATGCCACCCGCTATATATACCAATACAAGGTCATAGAAGTCCAATAGTTTACATAGGTATAAAAATGTGGCCGGCTAATAGAGTACATGGGTCTTAGAGCTTTGACTTCCATTATAAATGATACAGTTGAGGAGATCAGTCTGATTTCAGGGGTAAGGGAGTTCCAGATTCACGGTGCAATACCTGAGAAGGCTCGTTTGTGAGTTTAATTTTTACAGAATTTCTGAGGTTTCAGCAGTAAGGTGCTAGAGTTTCTAAAAGATCTACAGCCACCAGAAAGCTCCAGTTTTTGTTCCAGGTACCTTGGGGTATTGAAGTGTAGGGTTTTATGGGTCATGCAGGCAATTTTTAACTCAATCCGTGCCTCATATGGGAGCCAGTTTAGAGCCTGTAGATCAGGAGTGATGTGGTTGGATCCTCCGATGAGGCTTGCAGTAGAGTTAATGGAAGCCCTTAGAGGAGCCAGCTTTGATCTGGGTAGACTGCAGAGTGTTGCACTTCCATAGTCCAGCCGGGGAATCACTAGGGCTTGAACAACTGATTTGAAGTCGTCGAGGGGGAGGAAGGGTTTTCATTTCCTTAGGATGTTCATTTGGAAGCCGGCTCCTTTAGCGGCCGTACTGATGTGCTCCTGCATGCTCAAGCTCTTGTCAATGGTTAATCCTAAAGATCTCCTGAAATCTATGATGTGTGGGAGGCAGGTAAGAGCTGTTAGTTGCTTCATCCAGTCTCCAATATCAGAGGACTGTTTGGGTGGAGCGATTAGGAGGAATTCCGTTTTTTGAGCATTTAGTTTTAAGTGGTTGCGTGTCAGCCAGTTTTGGCGTTTTTGAAGAGTTCTGTCAAGAGACTGGATACTTGTACCCCGCCCCTCCTCCCCTCCGCCCCCCCCACCCCCCCGCGGCCCCTTGTCACCCATCGTCACCCATCTCCCTGTGTACACGAACCCGAGGAGCACTGCCCTGCACCCCCCCTCCCGGGCACCATCCCCCCGCCCCCCAACACCCCTTTCTGAACACACTTCCCTCTTCGTGTATTTGCCTATTGTGCATTGTGTATTGTGCAAGAACCTGGCTCCACCTTTCACTAGTTGAGGGGAATTCTGTGACATCAGTCCGGCCCCTCCCTGCCTCGCACGGGTTTTAAAAAGGGAAACGCCGGCGGGGACGTATTCAGTCAGGACACCTGTGGGCAGGAAAGGTGCACTGTAGCACCAGAGGGCAACGGTGGCTCTGGAGAGGGCACGGGGCACAGAGGGGGGCTGTGTAACAGCA
The DNA here is from genome assembly GCA_963921515.1 of Calotriton arnoldi. Taxonomy (NCBI): domain Eukaryota; kingdom Metazoa; phylum Chordata; class Amphibia; order Caudata; family Salamandridae; genus Calotriton; species Calotriton arnoldi. The sequence continues at coordinate 1,027,509 of CAWUFW010004717.1, forward strand.
GATCGAGGGCATACTATCGCACCACAAGGAGCATAGGGGCACAGGACAAGGGGAGGCCCATCCTGACACACAGAGGCGTTGTGGTACTAAGAGAGCTCTTGTGAGGCCAGAGAGCACCAGTGTGTCACCAGAGAGAGGCACTGGGACTCTGGATAGGGCGTTCTTAGCTGCAGGTTGAGGGGCACTGGATCACTGCACGACACTAGAGTGAGTGCCTGGCACAGAGAGTGGCATCAGGTCAGTGACATCACTGGAGGGCCACGGAGAGGCGTGCTCTCACACCCGATAGGTCACTGTGATCACAAGCAGCGGACCCCCGCGACATCACTGGAGTCGGACGTCGTGAGAGGCCCCAGAGGACAGCATTGGAGAGGGTCGTCGCAGACAGGGCGCCGTGCCAGTCACCGGATCACCAGGGCCAGTCGTGCAAGAATCGGTGTGACCCCGGCCGAGCCATGCTGACCCTGGACCACATACAGTAAGAGTCTGCTTGTTACAGTCACTACAAAGCTCGCAATTACACTGCTATTAGCAGCAATAATAATATGCCGATAATACTGAGATTCTGTAGATGTGCTGGGGTACAGGAGTGCAGAGAAAGTGTGTGTTTGTAGGAGTGCAGAAGAGGTGTGCGTGCACATCTGGGTACAGGAGTGTCGGGATGGGATGTGTGCGGGAGAGAGTGCAGGGACACTGGATGCGAGCTTGTAGGGATACAGGAAATATGTGTGTATATATATATATACATATATATACATATATATACATATATACACACAGTGTGTATATATATATAAATATATATATTCGCACACACACACGTACATACACACATATATACATATAGACACACACTCGAATGTGTGTAGAGACACACATATATATATATATACACATATATATACACACACACATATATATTCTATATATGGAGTACTGGGAAGGCGTCTGTGGTGGTATAGAAGGAGGAGCGAGTGCACAGACGAAGGTAGGCCTCAGAAGGGGTATAGGAGCGCTATAGGTGCGCCTGTAGGGGTACAGGAGGAGTACCGGGAAGGTGTCTGTATATGTGGGTATAGAAGTAGTAAATGTAAGGGGTGCAGGAGGCGCACAGGGAAGGTGTATGTGTGTTTGCAGGGGTACAGGAGTACAGGAAAGGTGTCTGTGTTTATATGGTTGCAGGAGGAGTACAGACATAGGGGTGTGTGTGTTTGTGTTTAGGGGTACAGGAGGAGTACAGGAAAGGGATGTGTGCCTAGGGAGGTAGGAGGAGTACCGGGAAGGGGAAAGTGCGGGTACAGGAGGAGCACGGGGAAGCTGAAAGTGGGGATAAAGGGGGAGTACCGGAAATGTGTCTGTGTGCTTGTAGGTGCACAGGAGGAGTACAGGAAAGATGCATGCGAGAGTGTTGGGGGAGTACCGGGAAGGTGTATGTGGGGGTACAGGAGGAGTACAGGGAAGGCGTATATGTTTGTAGGGGTTCAGGAGGAATGCGTGAAAGGTATGTGCAGGGGGTATGGGAGGTGTACCATGAAGGTGGGGGTACAGGGTTAGAACTCGGGGGTGTATGTGAGTTTGTAGAGGTGTGGGAGGAGGACAGGGAAGGTGTATGTGCCTTTGGTGCATAAGGGAGGGTACAAAAGACCTTGTGTACAGAGATGCTGCACCGGGTGTTCGGGGAGCAGGGGTATACACGGAGGGCGAACGGCTTCATATGAGTGATGTATGCAGGGGATGCAGGGGTGTGTGAAGGTGGTAGGGGGAAGTGTGCACGGGATAGGCAGAGCGCGTGCTGGTCGCGTGTGAAGTGAAGATTCGCAAGGTCGCAGGGTGATGTGTGCAGGGAAGAAAGGCTGCGGTGATCCGTGCATGTGTCGCTCTGCATAGAGATACAGAGTGTTAGTGTCGAAAGGAAACAGGTCGACATGTTCATGGGGCATAAAGAGAGGAGAGCGCAGCGGGGTGCAAATGTCGAGATGTGCACGGATGGCAGTGGCATCGATGAGTATAGGAGGGGGAGCTGTCCAGGCGCACGTGAAAGGTGCAGGGTTCGAGGTGTGAAGCGAGGGTGGGGGTATTGGGGTGAGTAAGGCGGTGCAGGGGCCGGGTTCGTTAAGAGGTCAGGGACAGAGTTCGAGGTGTGCAGGAAGGGCGCAGGGACGAGCTGTATATGATGGATGCCGGTGCCTACAGTGCTAGACCGAAATGTGGGGGGTGTTCACGGTGTACGCGCAGAATGCAGCGTTCAGGATGTCCAGGGTAGGAGGTGTGCATGGGTGCGGAGTGCAGGGAGGGAGACGGAGGGTGCCAAGTAGGACGGAGTCTAGGAGCAGATGTAAGGGAGGAGCCCGTAGGTGCTGTAGGGGTACTCAGGTGTGGTGTAGTGTCCCTTCAACCCTTGCCCTGCCCTGATGGGATCAGCGCCTGGTGAAAGCATGCGTGAAGCCCTCAGGATGGGCTTGTGCTCATTTCCCGCAGGGGTCATCATGAGACGACCTTACACACGCCGATTAAGCTCAGGTTCACGCCTAGACAGCTCACAGTAAGATGCTACCGAGCAGGGCACAAGTCCTAAAAAAAGAAGTGGGGGGACTAACCTAGTTAATCTGTTTGCAAGTGGCAGCGCGTGGCATCGCGACGCGTGACATCACGGCGCGCGTGACATCACAGGAACTGGCATCACAAGAAGTGGCATCACAGGAACTGGCATCACAAGAAGTGGCATCAGATCTTAAGCCCTCACATACATGCTTAGCAGGTCTATCATGAGTACATTTGAGCACATTTCGAGCATACTTGCAAACCCTCCTGATTTAGGCAGAAGATTCACACTTTTGTAGGCTACTCATAAAACAATGTTACCTTTTGTCAGCGTTAAGCTTCCTCTAGCCATAGTGCTTTAAAAGAAATAGTGATATTTAAATCATTACAACGCCTCCTCAAGGGTAATAAGCGTATATAAATGCAATTTATGTTGTGCAAATACTGGGAAAGATCAACACATCTGACTTCTTACAGTGCATGCAAATCTCCTAAACAGAGCCTGAACAAAGTGAAAAGCTGCCTCTCTTAAGTATGTGTGAAGTGCTAACAAGGTGTGAGCCTTTGTTTCTCCTCTGCTGCATTTGCATCAGGTGTGAGGCTCCTGACTGCTGCCAGCCAGGAGACTCCAACAAAAGGAGGCTTGATGACCCCTGAGACTCGGCCTTTGTTATGGCCGAGTATCCCAGCAGGAGTCAGAAATAAGAGAGCCTCGTCCCCGCCTGCACGTTGTTGTGATCGATAGCAGACAACAGCGTGCAGGCGCTGCTGAATGTGTCCCGGTGTTTGGAAGTTACACCAGGACGAATTCTGCATCTTTTTTAGTGGGGCCCAACTTTTTGGCAGGGTGGACGGCATCCACCCTGTGAAAGAAGTGGGGGGACGCCGTCCACCCGCGTGGACCCCCGACTCGTGCCCTGCTACCGAGGCTGGCAGTGCAGGCGCCACGAGGCCAACTAAGGGGAATGCGCGCGCTTTATAAATCTGCTGTTGCTCACACCTTTTACACAGACTCGTTCCCAGGGCTTTAAGTGGGCTGGGTCCTGCCGGTGCTGAGCACCGGCAGTTCAAAAAAGCTTGTGCGGAGACGGGTCCTTATCGGGCTCTCTATTTTTGCCCCCACCCTCAGGGTGAAAAAAATGGCTTAATTCTGCAGCAGTACCACCCTTCACTGCCTCTGATGTCACTTCAGAGAGACTCGTTATAGTCCTTTCACAGTCTCATCATTTCAGAACTGAAGCATTTTCAATATTATATACAACGAAGTCACAGATGTTGCTTATTTATCTTATGCAACTAACAACCATTGACCAAGCCAGTAGCCCTGACTTGTTGTAGGTGTAGTGTTACTTGTTGTATTATATATCTGGATGCAATGGCAGAAGCAGCAAAATACCAGTCGGGCGGCACACCATGCTAAGCACAAATTTTTAGCTTACACGTTTTTAAGCCACGCCCTTAATAACATCGGCCACGCCCCTTTGAGAGCACCCTCCCCCACACACAGTTTTTTCATCCCACTTGAAGCCCTCCACGTCCTATACTCCTCATGTGCCCCTGCAACCGAAGGTGTCCACACGCACCTCTAGTCCTCCCCGGGGTGTCCCGCGGTTGTGCCAGAGAAGTCTGAGCCCTCAAGTTGCATCGAAGGCGCGTGGCCCTGGCTGCTGCGTGTCAGAAGTAACGTGTGTTTGCACTAGGGTGACCAACCGTCCGTAAAGTTCACGGACCGTCCGTTATTTTAGTATGATGTCCGTAAGGCGTCCGTTATTGGGGGTCCGTTATTTGGGGTCCCAAATTACGGACGCCTTACAGACATCATACTAAAATCAAATTGGGGAATTTCAGGAAGGTATGCTGTTCCCCTGCGAGAGGCCCCATGAGTTTAAAAGTTTTCACTCGGGGCCTCTCGCACTTTTATACTGTAGACTGAGGCTGCCTGCAGCGGCCCCTCCCGGACCTCGCACAGACTGTGGACTGGCCCATTGTCATTATCACATATAGAATGACAATGGGCCCTATTGTAGTGACAGCATGTGGTGTGCCTTCTCCTGCATCAGACTAGGGCAAGGCATTCTGCTTTTGTCTTGGCGCCATGCTGGAGAAAATAAATATAAAATAACTGTCGGAGGCAGAGCATTCATTTGTGCAAAACCTCCATCTATAGGTCATTTACCACATTGTCAAGGTGGATATTTGTGAAGGGTAGAAGTGATAACCATTTTAAAAATAGTATTCAGTTCAGTTTCTGATGTCCCTGAAAATATTATCCCTTAATAAATATAAGGTGCAAGGTAAAAGAATTCTGATTAAAAATGAATACAATAGGCTATTCAGCGAAGTGCTTCTTAATGTCATGGGACTGGAACAGCGTTTTCACTGTATATTTAAAAGTAAGATTTAAACATACAAATAAACAAATACTATTTAATGTTTATTTTTACATTAGCCCAAATCTTGATTGCAGAAAGGGCCGGATGTCGCTATGCAAAGCTGCGCTCATACTGAAAAACTGTGAAGTGCACGATTGTCTCAACCTTATATAAATATTTTGACTTGTACTTATTTTGGTTGTCTATTTACTTACGTATATACTATTGTGCTACCTCCTCTGATATGTCTGTAACACGTATGTTTTGACCCAAATTTTTGTCCTGAATTTCGACCTTCTGTCCTGAATTTATTTCCTGAATTTTGACCCTTTGTCCTGAATTTTTACGCTGACCGCACCCATGCCAGTTTGTCACCCTTGTTTGCACGCCAGTGTGTACCAGAGGCACCTGTGTCTGCTGTACCGTGAAGAGTAAACAATGTGCGCACGCACGCTCCAGAGCGGGAAGGACCCCTCAGAGTTTACAGTCTCGCCACATAGCTTAGCCACCTATGTCACCTGTGACGCAGACTCTCCTCCGTCAAACTCATCAGCGTCCTGAGACACTGGTGCAAACTCAGTCCAGCTCCCCGGACAACCTCAGATAAGTGAGCCAGAGGGGCAACCCTCAGCTAAGTCCTGCTCCACCTCATGAGGCCTGAAACAGCCAAGTTCCTTCAGGGCAGCCATGTTCAGCCTCAAAGACCGGACCCGGAGGTGCAGCGAGAGGCCAGCCTGCAAATACACGCGGCAGAGACAACCTCTCAGGCCTGTTCAGCCTCAAAGAATTGAGTGAGAGGATGCAGCAACATTCTATCCCTGGACTGCCCCAAATATCAGAGGCAGGGGGAAATTTCAGGCCAGCACTGTTCAACCTCCTGAGAACGCAGTCGGTTGTACAACCACAGCACAGCCTTACAGCACTAGCTCCTCAATTACCCGAGCCAGAGGCAAAATATCATCCCCGCCATACTCAACCGTAAAGACCTGAGACAGATGAAACCTCGACCCAACCCTGTTCTACCTCAAACGCCTGACTCACTGACAGATGTGCAATGTTAGTCAGCCCAACCTTATTCAACATCAAAGGCTTGAGGCTGAGGTACAACCTCGGCCCAGCCCAGTTCGGCCTGCAAGACCTGAGACAGAGGTGCAACCTCAGGCTAGCTCTTTTTAGCCTAAAAATCCTGAGGCAACCGCAGCCTAGTCCTGGTTGACCTCAAAGATCTGAAACAGAGGAGCAACATCAGGCAAGCCCTGCTCAATCCCACGAGACCTAAGACAGAGGTACCATCTGAGCCCAGCCATATTTCACCTCAAATACCTCAGGGACAGGGGCAACCTCAACGGAGCCCCATTGCATCTCAAATGCCTGAGACAAAGGTGCCACCTTGGCCCAGACCTGCTCAGCCTCAAAAACCTGAGACTGGAGGCCTAACCTTAGCCCAGCCCTGTGCAACCTCAAAGAACGGAGGGAGAGGGGTTGCCTCTGTCCAGACCTACCCATCCTCTAAGCAGCCGTGTTCACCCTCAAAGACATGAAACAGAGGTACAACCTCAGCCCAACCCTGTTAATTTCAAGGTGCCAATGCAGAGGCACCGCTTCATGCCTCTCCATGCTCATGAAAGACCTCAGCCCTTCTCACCCTCAAATACCTTATAGAGAGATGCAGCCTCATCCAAGTCCAGCACAGCCCCCTGAAAGGCTTGGACGTCAATTACGGGTCGCCAGGGGACGCCCCTTATGACCCCTGGCACTGCCTTTGTGACCCCTGGCGTCAGCAGTGGCAAAATCTGTGCGAGAAACAGAAGCAGCTCGTCCTCATGGACGTCGGTGGGGGCTTCACTCGCCTTGTTTTTTGTCAATTTTTCATTATACTAATAGTGAATAATAATATTACAAATAGCTGGAATATGACTTTCCCTAGCAGCTGAGGTAAGTAAAAAAATGCTTTTAAATGTATGTATGTTGTGTGCGTGCTTGCAGTTTTGAGTGTGTTTATGTAAGAGACTGTGTGTGTGTGTATGTGAGTGAAAGTGAAGGTCAAGGGGCATGTGAAGTCACTTCCGCTACCCCTGCCATTTTGGTGAATTGACGTCCATGATCAAAGGCCTGAAATATGACAATCCTTCCAGCCCTTAAGCACCTATTATTAACCGTGGATAGGGTCACAACCCCGTTCCTCCTCAAACACACAGGTTCATCCTGCGGCCATCTGGACAGCCTGTTCATGACCGTAGACGAGTTCAGCCTCAGCCCAGTTCTGCCTAATCTACTAATGAGGTTTGAGCACAGCGAGCCCCGCTCCCCCCACCGACGACAGACACCTTGCAGCACCCCCGGGTGTTTTCCTGGGCCCCTTCGATGCTGAACGGTGCCAGAAGAGGCGCCAAGAGATGACGGACTGGCCTATTATGAATTAGGAATATTTCCCAACAGGCGGGTGCACCAGAGAGGCTGGGGCAATTTGGTCACAGCCCAGACGGGAAATGGGCAGGGGGGTTGAACAGTTGTCATCCACTTGCAGTGTGTTTCTCAAACACCCATCTGTCCCCAGAGAGATTAGTAAACACTTCCTGTGGAGCAACTTGTTCCACCGTCTGGAGAGAAATCACATGTCCTCCGACTGTCACGCAGCAAGTGTGGACTTACCAGCGAGGCCACTGTCACACGAAACACCTAAAGTACCTATAGGGCATGGTCGAGCCGCCCGAAACACGGCAAGGTGTGACACTGGGCCCCACTGCACCCATAGAGCTAGCAGCCTGAGACACAGGCCCGTGCTGCACCCACAGAGGCTTAGGATGCTTCTAAAGTACGGTACACTCAGACACAGGCCATAGTGCACCCTGGGGGCAGTGTGATGCTTTCTGAAGTACCATAGAGTGGGACAGAGGACTGCACGGCCCCACAGAGCCCCTAATGCTTTAATGTACTCTTCACTGAGACACAAAGCTGGGCTTCACCCACAGATGCTTGGGATTCAAAGTACCGTAGACCAAGACACAGGCCATAGTGCACCCTGGGGGCAGTGTGATGCTTTCTGAAGTACCATAGAGTGGGACAAAGGACTGCACTGCCCCACAGAGCCCCTAATGCTCCAATGCACTCTTCACTGAGACACAGGCCTGTGCTGCACCCACAGAGGATTGGAATGCTTCTAAAGTACTGTAGGCCAAGACACAGGCCATAGTGCACCCTGGGGACAGTGTAATATCTTCTGAGGCACTGTGGAATAGGAAAAAGGTCTGCCCCACAGAGCCCCCTAAACCTTTAATGTAATATCCACTCAGACACAGGCCTGTACTGTAACAACAGAGTCTTGTAAGACTACTAAAGCACTACAGGCTGGGGTACGGGGTTGCGCTGCACCCGTGTTGCCTCACAGCGCTTTGCGTAGTATTATACAATGTGACAACGGAATGTAATGTAGCAACCCAGTGTAGGTTTGTGAAGCACTGCAGGCTGGGCAAGGAGGCCGCAATGAGGCAAAAGAGCCAAAGTCAGCTTCAGTGCACTACAGCCTGAAACACAGGACACTGCGGCCCTCAAAGAGTGTTCAGATACTTTCTAAATCAATACAGACTAATGCACAGGGCCACACTACATTTATTGATCATTAAATACCTTTGAGCACAATATGTAGGCTGCACGTACGGCACGACTGCACACACACAGCTTTCCAATGTTTCCTAAAATACTGCAAACTAGGGCCACAGGGCCATACTTCACCTTTTAGGCATTTCCCTTCACTCAAAAGGTTGTAAGGACCAGACACTTGTATCAAAATGAGAGACTGCAGGTTTGTCCCACTGACCAGTCTGGTGGGCACTGGGTCTACAGTGGAAAGCTGGGTCCCCAAAGCCACTTGAACTCTCTTTGGTAGTCCGGCCAATCAGTCATGGCCTAGGTCAGGGGAGGTGGTGTACGGTTGAGTCAGACACAGAATAAAGGTGACTGTCCAGAGAGGCTTAGTACACTGAAAAGTAAAAAATGTTTAATAAAAAAAAGTTGAAGTTGCAGATTAATTTAAATGAGAAAGAATGGTGTAGGCTGGTGTTTCGAGCCATAACAGTTCAAAGGCTATTGTCAATATACGTTTTAGGTAGGGTCCTTGTTCTGCGGTTCAGGGACCACTTGTAATTCTCTTCCGTCCTCTGGCTGAAGTCCTCAGCTTTCAGGAGTTCCCTGGGGCTTCATAAGACATTATCTGATGTGTCTTTAAAAGTAAAACCTGGGGATCAACAATTCACAGTGTCACGGGTGCTGGCTCCCATCCGTAAGTCTAGTTGATGATGAGTACCCAGGTAAACAAAGGGTACCCAAGGCCTCGAAGTCCATCTTGGAGCTCAGTATTCAATGTCACCGTTGTTGAAAGGGTACTACACCACCGCACCGCCTGCATGGTCAAGAGAGGTTGCGGGATCACTGATACAATTGTAAAGCAATCCTGTTTTTTTAGACCACTTACCTCTCCTTCCCGAGCAGGATCCGACGACATGCAAAATCCACAGGGTGCTCTTAACCCTCTTGTTGGAATGGGCTAATATGGCGCCAGTCGCACAGTCAGCGATGCCACTTTGAACAGTGAAGGGCTGATGGATGTCCGGCATGGTCACGACTGGGGCCTCAGAGAGCTCTTTTCCATTGGTCAAATTGGTTCTTACACGGTTCTTAGGGTACGTATTGAGGCCCACGGATGCCAACACATGGGTGTGAGTTTGGGGGGACGGGGAGGGGGGTCTCCCAGGCTAGGTGTGCCTGGATCTTGCATCTTGGAGTCTCCGTCTTTTCATCACCCACCTGGTTCGAAATATAGACCTCTGCCAATCTGGGATTTGGTAGCTTTGATCATGAGATAAACCTCTACAGTGCCCACAACACCTTCTTGAGGTGAACCTGGTGATCTGCCCAAGTGGCACTGAAAACTGCTGTCTTCAAGGCAACCATCACAGGGTTTAGCCTAAAAAGGAATTAACCTAAACATGAACAGGCTCTCTGGGGTCAGCACCTTCTCTTTTACATCATGTGTAACAGCAATGTGAAAGTAGGCGAAGATTAAACTGCAGCTTTTCAACAAATTGAAAACTGAATTTATCAATGAGCTCATAAGCTCAGGGGATGGGTCGAGGCCAGTTTTGGTAGCAGCAGTGAGCCCTCTGTGGTTCACTCATCAATCCTCCTTTGACAGTACAACCAGGCGACAAGCTGAGGGGCTCAGCAGGGACTCACTAACCAAAAGATACAGCATCTGGATGATATCTGGATGCTGCTGATGTATTCCTGAACCTGATGAGACATCCAGCAGGTGTTGCACTTGACCAGCTCCTTGGAACCAGAGTCATTGTTGTAGGCAGACTACAGCTTCTATCCCAGCGTCAGAGAAAACAGCACAGAGAACTGCCCCATGAGGGCCTACATTCCTCTTGCTGCTCTAATGTCAAAGATGGGCGGAGGCGAGTAGAAGAGTGGTATTTCCTGTGCTCAACCACCTTCTCAGCTGCCCACAGGACTGGTTAAGTTGCTCACTTTCCTTCTCATCCTTGTCTGAGGCCACAACTAGGGGATGGTACAATGTGGAGAACTTGAGTGTAACTACTCTTGTTCCCCGTCGGGCATGAACTTGCTTCCTTCTCAGATGATACTTTACTTGGAGAAACCAATCTACCTAAAGATCCCAATTGGAGCAAAGGCTCCCACCGGGGCAGTGGTACCCCTGTGGACCTCTGTGGTCCCCTGCCTTAGAGCAGTAGATGGTCCAGTCCATCACAGTGAGAATGCCGAGGTAGTTGGCTGGTCAAGGAGATCGCCCATCCGCTCCCTCTCAAAGGGTAGCCTCAGCACTCAGAGAGTGATATCATTGGTGCAGTTGTCCTACTTCCGTGCTTTGCATGGGCCGCCATCGTTGTCTAACAAGATCAGGCGTTGCTACCTTCTACACCTCAACAGTTTCTCCCACGGTAGGAAGGGTAACAGTGTGGGCTCCCTGGACGGCCCAGCGATCAGAAGTCCACCATTCTGTTCCCATAGCTTGGGTGCAAGAGGAGTTTCAAGTTGAGAGGATGTCAGCTCATGATTTAAAGAAAGGAATGGGACGAAAAGGATGACCCAGGAGTAACAAAGAATACAATTAGAGGCTAGGACATAGAGCTCCAGTGCCCTCACAGCACCTGACAGCGATGTTTTTAAGAGCTATAGGCTTTAACACTTGGTGTTCGCACTTCCATGGATATCTCAGGGCTGGTGACTATGCACCACGGAAAGGTAACTGATGCACATGACTTTTCTGCATGTCTTAGTTGCATCAAACACACGTGCAAGTCTTTTTTGCTGACATCTATTTTTTCATGTGCCACACATTTGAATTATGCGTGTGTGCAAAATGATAGTGCGGAACAAAGTATGTTCATATGTTTTGTACATGCCTGCATTCTAGACACATCAGTGCACAGGAAACATATGAATATAAACTGTGCACTGAAAAAATTACCAGGGCATCGAATAATGTATGACATTCACTATGGAGTGAGTGTTGATACTTGTAGGGTTGTAGGTCTCAGAGTAAGCCAGTAAATCCTGGTGCAAGAATTAGGATACATAGACCATAGCTATTGCTCACACGTTTAGGGTTTAGAAAGTATTAAATGCCTACAATGTAAATTCTTTTGTAACAAAGCCCTCTGAAGAATCTACAGTGCTCGCGGCTACGTTGTAATAAAAAAACTAGAAAAAACAGAGACAAAAAAGGGGCAAATGTACCTTTATTTCACACGCATCTGTGCTGCGTTACGTGAAAGGGAGAGAGCAAGACATACCTCTAAAGATATGGTACTGAGACTCAGTCAGGCTGCTTAGCACCATGTAAACTTCATTGCATCATAGTGCGAAGGTGGCTGCATGAGTCTAGCAAAGCTTCTGTACTTGCAGGGTACACTTCCATAGTGCAACACATTTGCAAAGTATGGAGAAATACTACTTTGCACCTGACTCAATTCGGAGTCGTTTTTTGGGTGTAAAGTCCTGTCTATATTGTTAGCAGATAGGGCTTTGCAACAAATACTGTGAGTGGTAGTGTAATATATTACCCATAGGACGCCCCTCGACACAAAGTAACGCAAAGCAATACAATTTGCTACTTCGCTTGAATTTTAGGCAACTGCCACCGACCTCCCTCTAGTACCAAAAAGAGGCAGCCCCCCACTAGGCGTGATTGAGCCATATGAGTGAGCCAGGTGTGAGAGGGTTGGAGTGGGCCACTTAACTCTGCAAGTGGAGGCCTCGTGGGAGGGAGCCAACTGTTCTGTTACTCGCACTGCTGCTGTGAGCGGGCCCTCGGTTAATCTGAGCTCTTACCAGATGGCATGGAGTTCACCGAGGGGGCGGGGATCGTGTCTGAAACTGCCACGGAACAGAGCTCGAGACCTCGGAAGACAGTGCATTGTGCTTGACCAGCCAAGCTAACACGGCTACCATGAAGTCCCCAAGCAGCAGTGCTCTGTATGTGCACGTAGGCTTGGTCGGTCTCCGCAGTGTGTTAGTACAAGTGGCTGGTCTGTATCCTGTATGGGGTCTAGGAGTTGACCTCATATATCAATCAACCTAGTACATTGTTTCCCACACTGTGAGTCGCGACCCACTGGTGGGTCACAAGCTGATTTTTGATGGGTAGTGAAAGTTCAAGTAATAAATAAAGATGCCTTTAAATTCTGTATTTATCTTGTCACATTTGCTGCGCTTCAAAGACAGTTCAAATATCAGCCCATGTCTTCTGACAAATTGCTGCTTATGTTATTTTAATATGGGCTTGGTGTTTACCATCTCCTCTAACTTTGCAGTCAGAGAAAGAAAAGTAAAGCTAATTATGTGACAATCTTCCTGGTGTATAGGTAGTGTGAAAGGAAAGCCTGTATGATGTAATTCTTTTGTAACACAGAACTACATTTAAGTACCTGTAAAAGAACTGTAACATTCATCAGTTAGGAAAGTAAAAATGAAGCTAATCTTTTGTAATTCTGAAGTGTGATGGAAATGAAGATTTTAATAGGATCAAAATAAATCAATACACTTGCGACCCGATTACGATCTGGGTCGGACCTCCGACCTGAGGTCGGAAGCTCTCTGACCTGAGGTCGGAGGCTTTCCGACCGAGATCGGCGGTTTCATTTCTGACAGCCTAATTACAATTTAGGCGGTCGGAAGTGAAACCGGCCGGTCATTCCGGCTGGATTCCAACGGGCTCAGTAATCCACATGGACGGCGTTTTACACCGTCCGGATTACGATGCTCAGTTTCCGGCAGGCTTTCCATGCCATACTTTCCGACATGGAAAGCCTGTCAGAAAGCGAGTTTGTGGGTCCCTAGCAGGGCCTCCTCCAACCAGCGGCCTCCTGTTGGTGGACGAGGAGGCACTCCTGTTCATCCCTGCACCGTGTGGCAGACACCTCGAGGTGCCTGCCACACGGTGCAGGGATGAACACAAACTCCCTTTTCTGTATGGGAGCTTGAGCTACGTCTGGTTTCTGACCGCAGCACAAGCTCCCATGTTGAAAAGAGAGCTGTGCTGCGGTCGGATCGTAATTCAGCAGCCGGGACTGCCGACCGGAAGTTGGTCGGACCCATATCCGCGACGTTCCGCCCAACATCGTTATAAGGCCCTTGCTGATGAACAAATTATAGATATTCACAGAACCCCGATTTCCACACATTATCATTTGTGTGCACTATAGTTTCATCAGTAAAACTGCTTGTCTGTGGAAATTTAGTGGCCGTTTAAATGGGAAATGTGCTGTCTGTAAATGACAGTGCACTACCACATGATGCTTTATTTACGTTAAGTGGGTTGTGGTTGTAAACAGTTTGGGAAGCACTGATCTAGCAGCCTTAGGTTTAGGTCTGAATGCTGAATATTTTCTAACTCGAGTGTAACGACAGAAGTGTCAGGGGGCGGAAGGTTTCTGATCCAATCAATCAATGAATCAAACAGCATTTGTATAGCGCAGCACTGTCACCCCCAGGGGTATCTGGGCGATGTGTCTCCGTGGAAGAGCCAGGTCTTGAGTCTCCTTCTGAAGTCTGTCAGCGAGGGGCTGGGAGGAGATGCAGGAGAAGGTCGTTCCAGGTCTTGGTTTTGATGTAGGAGAAGGAGCAGCCACAGCTGCGACGGATGCGGGAGGGGAGATGTGTGAGGGCGAGTGAAGAGGAGCAATGGTGTCTGGCAGGTTGGTTGAAGTTCAGTCGATGGTTGAGGTAGGTAGGTCTTAGGTTGTGGAGAGCTTTGTAGGTGTGTGTGAGGAGCTTTACTGGCATCTTCCAGAACCTTCTTTACGCTGCAGCATCTTCAGTAGAACTCTTTCTGCAGTGATGGCAGCGTGTTATAAGTGCCTGGAGGCATGCATGCACTGCATCTGAGCCTCCGGAGGGGACCCAAGCTGGTGAACAACGCCCATAGGGCTCAAAGGGCTTCAGCCCCCCTCCCCCCCTCTCGTGTGTGTCAGCCCGGGCTGAGACAACTTCCCAGCCACACACACAGACAGTTTTTGAGATGCTGTAGGCTGGCCGGTCTGGCGTCCGTCTTATCGCAGCCGCACCCGAGTACTTCACAGGTCTTTTAAAGACCATTTACGTGTTAACGAGGCGTTCTTGTTTTTTCACCCCTTCTTAGAGCCCCTGCATCTCCACTCTGCCTATTGCTGGAAGAATTAACCCACCCGAAATTTTTAGTAGCCCCCCCCTGAAATTTGTCTCTAGTTGCACCTCTGGACCCAAGGGTGGCGAATAAGCATGATTTAGGACATGCAAATTAATAATATACCTTCATAGCACAATAACTGGTTCCCAAGTTCTGGGCATGTGTTTATATTTCCTTGGCTTGATGGTACATATTTTCTTGGCCTTCGCAGGAAGACTTAAGTCCTCTTTTTATTCCTACGTGTGTTTTGCTGCGCACACTGCAGTAGGTGCATCGACCCACTAACCTTTGGAAACGACAAACTGTCGCCTTTCTGCTTGTTCCCAGAGCCGGGCTGCTCTCGCTGGCCCAGGCCCCAGATTGTTGTTCGCCTGTCACCGTAATCCAGCGATGAAACCTCTGCCTTCCTCATATGCAAAGCGGGCCTCGACAGCCAGAGAGTGGGGGGCTCTGGTGTGGGTGTGAGGAAACTTCTCACCACCTGACTGCGCCGGGGGCGAGGCCAGTCACCGTGTCTCCGGCTGAAGCTTCTTCTAGGAGTCACGGCTCACAGCTTTCCATCCGCAGGCGCCCACCGGCCAGGGTCTGCAGCAAGGTCGGGCTCTCTGACTCGTTCTCCGAATGCACGCCGAGCTTACCGTGGGGCCCTCGGGTCTGGCCTTCTGTTTCCCAGAAGCTAGCTTCATGAAGCCCGCCTCGCCATGTGGACGAACTGAATGCTCCAGCGACCCTCCCATACATCTCTAGGCCTCTCTTTGGCGGCATCTAAGGACGAGCGTCATGCTCACTTTACATGTAGTTTTAGCAGTTGCCACTTGCACGCTAGTTTTGGAGTAGTAATTTGGGAGGTTTCGTTAAATTGAGTGCTTTGGGAAGAGCAGTAACTAACGTTTGTGTAAAGGTAGTCGCGTTTGTTATCGGTATATTGGTACCTACCAGCATTATCGACCGCTATCCAAACGCGATAAACCCAAAACTGATTACTAAATAAAAGGACGTCTTTCTCTGTAGCTAGTTCCCCTAGTAACCTCTGTTTTGTTTATTAAAATACTGCAGCATTGCTTTCTTAATAAAAACATATTTAAAACAAGTGCACGACGTCACAAGTCAAAAGATGAGTGATGCTATTTCCTGCGTTAGATTCAAGGGCACAGGCACGTGATATCTCTTTCACAACCCCTATGGTACTGGTACAATGAGGCCAGACAAGGCCTTCTGAGGCGCACGCGAGCTCAGCCCCCGTGCTCTTTCTACAAGCAAGCTGGGACTTGAGGCCTTATGCTGATAACGAACTACAAATCCCAGCATGCTTAGTGCTGTGGGTAAAATGACAGACCTGTCTGATCCCTCCTGTTATCACTTCTAATGCGTCCTTCGTCTTAAAATTAAACTATTCCCGCGAAAAGCCCATCGTACTAGACATATTTGAGCTTCCTTAACTTTTTAAGGGATTTCACTTCCACGTGGAGAGACAAACCGTGAAAAAGGTGATTCTTATTTTCAACTGTATTTGCAAATTGATAACCGTTTAAGGGACAGGTGGAAGGGAGGTGTGTTTGTCTATTTGTGTGCACACATTGGGAGATGGCGGCTAGCTCACCGTAAATGTGTTTTTCAAAATTCTCTCCCTCTCTGGTAATCCCTCCTCTCTTACCTACAGGACATAACCCCCAGGACTGCATGCGAGACAACCCCCAAGATGAGTAGGCCATGATGGTACTGGGGCACGCCAGGGGGTGTCTTTCTCTATCTCTCTCGATGATGTACTGGACAGTGTCGCTTTTATCAGAAGCTGGAACATGTCTGGAGCTATGCATCGGATCAGGGATTCAGAGCAGTGCTTCGGATTGCTTGGGTCACATAGCCTGCCCGATGAAGGGAAACTGCCAAAATGGCACAAATCAGTGATCCTGCGGGCAGGCAGCAACAAGAACAGAGGCCTTCCGCTCAAGTAGTCCACCACACGGAGGATAGCTCCGGATCCAGTACAGAAGGTCAAGCTTCTAAAAGATACCTGGTGGTGCTTTGAGATATCCTTCTTACTTCCAATAAATTCTCAAGGCTGCCAAACTTTCAGCTCTGACCACTGAGGGAAATTCTGCCTTTCTTGGAATCCAAACATGGAATTGAACTCACAAGATCCATGGTGATCGGCTGGATTACTGTAATCTATGTTATCAGGGCCCAGAAGAAGCAAGCATGGCTAGATACAACTGGAGGCGCAATTCTGAAATCGGTGCTAGGTGTCAGAAAGGTTCCAATCTAGGCTGGTGTTATCCAAGATGGTAAAAATAGCAGAGGGATGGTACTGCCCCTATAAGACATCAAAGTGTCTGACTCTGGCAGATTGCCACACATTTTTAGGAAAGACCTGTGGAAGATGTCTGGGCTTCCTACCACAGCTGAATTGGTAGACCAGCTCACAGTATGGGATTGGTGGATAACAACTTTCAAAGATCACTTTAAACAAGTGCTTAATAAGACAATCCATCAATTGTCTTGCACCAAAGACCTGGCTTACTTATATCAGAAGACGTCATATTGGAGTTTTTTGTATTTGCACGTAACATTACGACAGCCGACCTACTTCAAATGCCATTCCATAGATGCTGCATTCTTAGAAGGTGCAGTTGCCTCGTAGTTGATGTCTCGTTCACTGTCCCATGACTGAAGCCACACTTTCTTTACAATTAAAGTTGTTCTACTGCTTCACTAATGAGATTTCTTTTCTCGATCGTGCCTCTTTCTAACATGTTGCTGTTTTTGTTCCGATTCAACAGGTTCGACGGCTCCCATTTTGCCAGCTCGGTAAGTCGCTTTCTCTGTTGTCTCCGATGCTGATAGGGGCATATGCCCCAGTGGCATTTATGATAGCTAAGAGTGTGCTCAGATTGTGGTTGTGTCACTTATATCAGCCTTGCTGACCGGGCAAGAAAAGCTGAAAGAGGTTTATCTCAGAGTAGGGCTGCGCGTCACATGTCTGCAGCAAAACTATGGCCCAGATTTACTATGATTTAGCGTCACTTTTGTGGCACAACCCCGATGCAAAATCATTTTGGGAATTTACTGAGCTAATCAAAGCCACTTTGCGTGGCTTAGTAAATGCAAAGTATTGCAATGCAGTGCATAGCGCTACTTTATTTTACTTTGCATTGGGTGGGTGTTACATAGGTGGAGCATGGGCATTCCCATGCATCCTCCATGTATTTTGATGCAAACCTAGATTTACAAAGACTTGTAAACCTGGGTTTGCGCCAAAATGTGCGCATATTTGACAGAGGCATAACGAGGAGAAATATCTTTATTTCTCCTTGTTACTTCCTCTTTCCATGTGTGCTGCAGAAGTATTGTTTTGCCCGTAATACAGGCACCCTGGTAGTATGGGGCAAGGGTGCCTGCGTTGGCGCTAAGCAGCACACAGTGCATCAGCACAAGGAGAGAGCAGAAATTCTCCATATCTTTGTAAATAAGGAGCATTACTGCTCTCTTTCACGCAACGGAGCAAGTTCCCTTGCTGTGCCACGTTACATGAAATAATAGTAAATGTGCCCCTATATGCGAGGGATTCTAGGCATTGTCTGCGTCAAATGAGACTGCAGCAGAAATAAAGCATTGGGGTTGGCATTGAATATCAATAGAAACAAGCAGCGGGCCCAGAATCTCTCGCATGGCATCTACAGATGACTGAGTAGCGTGAACTGAGGTCCAGCGATGATGGGAAATGAATCACCCAACAACAGGGTCCAGACACATTGTATGTTCCGTGCCTGGCAGTCGTAGCGAGCATATGGTTGCTTTCTAAGTAGTCGCATGCAGTGAAATTGAGTCTGAGGTAATCTGCCTGGTATCCCCTGGCAACACTTCAGGGGAGATAGAACCTAGTTGCATGCTTATTGTATGCTATCACATAAGTGTATGGACAAGTTTGGAGTAAATTGTTTGATATTACCAGCTGTAGCGTTGAGTTTAGTGTAGGTGGCGTGGTATTACCTGGTAAATGAACTGAGTCTGGAATAGATTGTTTTGGATCCTAGAGATGTATGTTTGAGTTTTGATTAGTTTAGTTGGCATCTCCTAGTAGTACAGATGTGTTTTGGATATATTGCTTGTTATCACCACGTTGTATCATTCAGTTTTGGATACTCTGCTTTGTGTCGCCTGTTTGTTTGGTGGAGCTCAGTTCCATTTTTTTAGTGTCACTGGATTCTATGGACCAACTTGTGATGGATGCGTTGTATCATCTTTATGTTTGAGTTTGTATTATGAGGTTGAGCTTGGATAGACTGCTTGATAGCACCTTGCTGTGTGAGTGAATGTAATAGACTTGTGTCACCTTCTTGTAGTATTGTGTTTGTGGTAGTTTGGTATTATTTGTCTAGGCGGTTGGGCTTTGTGTAGGCTACTTGAGAGTACATTATATCTACTTCTTTTTCAGGTCATTTTGGATTAGTTTGCTCAGTGTCACCTGTTTGTATGGTTGAGTTGTAGATAGACACCTGGGTATCACCTGGCTCTTGGATTGAGTTTGGGGTAGTTTGCTTGGTATAACTCAGTTTTGTAGTGGAGTTTGAAAAAGACTGCTTTGTATCTCCTGCTGTTCAAGTCATTCTGGGTTACTTTCTTGCAGTAACCTGGTTGTATGGGGTGAGTTTTGGATTTATTGTCCTCAATTGGTTCTATGAATGTGTTCTAATTTGATTGCTGTGTATTAATTGGCTATGTAGTTCAGTTTGCATTAGGCTACTTCTATTTCCTACCTGTTCAAGTGAGTTTGGATTAGCTTGAGTGGTATCACCTAGTTGCATGGCTGTGGTATGGAATGAACAATTGGTAACACCTGCCTGCAAGGTTGTGATATAGAGTAATATTGTTCTGTAATATTTGCTGTATTTTTGAGTTTAAGATAGATATTTTAGTGCCTCCTAGCTGCTCAACGGAGTTTGGATTAGTTGGCTTGATATCACCGCTTTTATGGTTGACTGTTGGATATACTACATGATAGACTACTTGGAATTATCTGACAACAAAGCTCAGGGTGTATTGCTTGCTATCGCCTAGCTGTAGATAGCTTTTTAGACCTAGGTAGTTTGCCCCCAGTTAGTCTGTATGAGCTCCTTGGAGTCATACATTTGGGGGCTTATTTACAAGCCCCTTGCGCCGCCGGTGCATCACTTTTAATATGGGAAAAAGTGATGCACCTGTGGCGCAAGGGGCTTTTAAATAAGCCCCTTGATATTTCTATAGCGCAAACCTAGCTGAAAGGCAGTAGAGCGCGAAACAATGTAAAAGGATAAGGTACATTCAACAATGTTTTGGAGAGGTGGCTGGGTTCTGAGAGCGGATTGCAGGAGCTGAGTCTTTCCTAAATTGGAACACAGCCAGGGCAGACCTGATGGACACAGGGATTTGTTCAGATAGCTGGGTACATATACTGCGAAGGGCTGTTGCCTTGTGTTTCTTATTTGCCCTTCCGTGTCTCCAGTCTGTTGACGCCCTGGCTTTAGGAGTGCCAAGAGCACCCGGAGAACTTGTCAGCCAGATAGGTCACAGTGTCTGTTGTTATGACTTTGTAGAGGATGCCGCTAGTTTTGTAGATTGAGTGAGCTGACACTGAGAGTCAGTGGAGTTCCGTCATGGGCATGCTGATGTGGTCATATTTCTTCGGCCATGTATGAGGCTTTTGATCCACTGTTGGATCGTAAGGCTCTGCGGAGCCAGGTTGCCGTCATGAGGTCTCTCTGAAACAGCAGCATGCTGGGTGGCCTTGCACAATGCCCAGGAGTATGTTATGTTATGTAATTTGTAAAGCACACCATCACCCGCGAGGGTCTCCTAATGTACTGATATGACTCTTTTTCTCCTCAGTACTCGGATGGATTGATCTATGACATGGACTCTATCTGCAAACAATCCAGCACACTGTCGTACCTCTCTCATCCAGACAGTCAGACAGGTAAGAGCAGGCCTCTATTTTAAATGGTCTTTATTGAGTTTTGAGAAAAGTAACAACAATAAAAGAAATACAATCAATTACCGTTCTGGAAGGTTGTGGAGCTGTGGTAGGTTTTTACAAGAGTACAATTTTCTCTAGAACGGGGAAGGGAGGTAGGAGGGAACAGAGGTGGGCTGGCCTCTCTTTATCTTGTCTCTGGGTATCCCTTAATTAATCAATATGCTGATGATCTCACACATTGTTGGTGTCTTCCGTCAAAGTGACACCCACAGGCACCCAGTATGAGAGGAGGGGACACGGAGACAGGAATTTTAGTACCCCAGGTGACAGGCAAACCCACTTGTTCTCCAGCACACATATTCTCTCTCCCACCTGACCTAGTACAGATCTAAAATGTAAATGTAAGTCCGTTTTTATATAGCGCAGCTACTCACCCTTACGGGTCTCAAGGCGCTGGGGGCCGTAGTGGAAATTAAGTGAGCTATTGCCCAGAGTCACATGGTGCTGAGATGAGCTGCCGCCGGAGCCGGGGATCGAACCGTGAACCCTGTGCTCCGAAGTCAGCTGCCCTGGCCGCTGCACCACACCTCTCCACCAGACATTTATATAGTGCGGCAGATCACACATGAGGGTCTCAAGGCACTGGAGAAGCTGGCTGCTGTGCAGTGGTTTTGTTCATTCGAACATCCAGGGCTTAAGTTCTTTCCTGCATTGCTGGATCAATGGGGCAGTCCTGAAGTGCAGGGGGAGGTTGTTCCATGGGGAGATTGTTCCATGCCTTGGCCACCAGGTGCGAGAAGGAATGTCCTCTGCTGTTGGTTCGGCGGATCGGGGGGTGTCTGCAAGGAAGAAGGAAGCAGATCGTAGGTGTCTTGTAGGTTGGTGGAAGGTCATGCACTTGTTGATGTATGCTGGTCCTTCGTTGTGTAGGGCTCTATATGCGTGGGTCAGCATCTTGAACTGGCATCTCTTCTGGTTCAGGAGCCAGTGAAGCTTCTTGAGGTGGGGTGTGATGTGGGTCCTTCTGGGGAGGTCGAGGATGAGTCTTGCCGCTGAGTTTTGTATTGTCTGTAGTCTCTTCAGGAGGAGTGTGGTGATTCCTGCGTATAGTGTGTTCCCGCAGTCCAGTCTGCTGGTGACGAGGGCCTGGGTGACAGTTCTTCTGGTGGTGACTTGGAGACACCTGAATATCTTGCGGAGCATGCAGAAGGTGTGGAAGCAGGCGGATGAGACTGCATTGACCTGTTTCTTCATGGACAGCTTGCTGTCTAGAATGATGCAGAGGCTGTGGGCATGGTCTGTCGGAGCAGGTGGTGGGCCGAGATCCCCAGGCCACCATGCGTCGTTCCATGGCGAGGTGTTGTTCCAAAAGATAACAAATAAATAAAGCAATAATAAAGTACAACACCTCAGCTCTGCAAAGATATGGCCTCATACCTCTGCTAAGGCTGTGACAGGGTCCCACACCTCTGCTTCTGCACTGATATGACCTCTCACGCCTGTCCTGTACAGATATTATCGCACATCTTTGCTCTGGTACAGATATGGCCTCATGCCTTAGCTTCTTCTCTTTCAGATTTCCTGTGGAATTGGATGGAACAGCCGGAGCCCAGCTATGATGGATACGAAAATGGACAGCTGACCGCTTTGCAGAACGTGTCGTACATGCAGAGTAGTTACCAACCATACCCCCTGGAAACCGAGGTTGTGGAGGGGGTGGCACAGGCCCTGTGCTCAATGGCAGAAGAGACCTATGAACCCCAGGTAAGAGCAGGAGAAAACTCTGGGCATGTTACGTACAGGCCTCCAGCTCTATGTCAATACTGTGAGAAATAGAGAATCAACTCTGTTAAGTGGTCATTGTGATTTTTCATTAATGATTTAGAACTTGGCATGTCCTACTGCCCAGAACAAAGGCGGTGGTACTTGCTCTTATAATAAAAAGCCTACATGGTTGTATGCGACCTGCTTAGTCACTGACCTATATCGCTCCTGCTGTTGTTTTGGCCAAGGTGGCTGAAAAGACAACCTCCAAGTAGTTGACCAGTTTCATTGACACCATTAGATTTTTCAACACCCTGCAAGCCAGTTTCAGTCCATTCACTGGTACGGAGTCGGTGCCTGGGACGGGTGGAACCTTTATCCAATTCCAAAGGAGCTGCGACTCTGGCCATTCTGAACCGAGTCGAAGCATTCAGTGTGAGAAGTTGGCCTGGCATATGCTGTCCACTAGTTATAGTGGGCACCTTGCACCAGTCCAAACAGCCCTTATTGATGATAGGTTTAAAGACAACCTTTATTGAAAGCTATCCTAGTGGTAGCTATGGAGAGCAGCCTTCAGGCTAAGTCTTGAAGGAGTGTAAAGCAGCTTGGTTTACCAGATTATAACCTCTTGAATAACTAAATGAAAGGAGAACCACACAAGATATATATATAAAATATATGTATTTATTTCTAAACACTAACTACTAATCCCTTTATGAGATTAGAGTTCAAGATACACAGTATCACAGTATTAAAACGACAGTAAATAGCACAATACACAGTGGGCTCCAGGGGGAGACCAAACCATATACTAAGAAAGTGGTATAAGAACCACGACTTGACTAGACACAGTGCCTAGAGCACGTAGAATCACTGGGACCCCAAGGAACCACCCAAGGTAGTGACACAGGAGACCCACGGGGGACGTATGCAGTGTGAGAACACAGCTGCGAGCGCCTTAGGATTCAATGCGGAAAGTCGCGGTTGGAATTTTAAAGATAAAGGACACTTAGGAGAGGACTTTCAGCAAATCCCTTTAGACTTAAGGGGTTCTAGGGCCAACACCCAGGTGAGCACCGGAGTACTCGAGTTACCTCACCCAGGGAAGCCGGGTGCATAGGTGTCAAAAGGTGTCGGAAATCGTCGTCGTTTTCAATGGCGATCTGCTGCAAAGTGCTGCTGCCGTGAAGTAGAAAAGTGTCCGGGTGGTTCCAAGCCTGGATCGAAGATGTGAAGAACCTGAAAGCAGAGGGGACAGAGTCTGGGTCACTAGCCAGTGACCAGGAGCGCAGCAATCGAATGCCCACCGATGTCGGGTGCTTCAGGTGCGAAGAGGTGAAGCTTGACTCTGCAGCCACGGGGTCCAGGAGACGTTGAGGACGAACAGGAGCCGGATTCGAGCTGTCCCACGAAGGATGTTGAGTGCTGGGGTGTCGGTGATCGGATTGACCACAACAAGCCTTGGCAACAGCAACCCACGCAGGAAGAGAACAGATGCTTCTGTGCGGACCAGCAAGGTTCTGGGGACTCCCCAAGCGATGGAGAGTCAGGGCACGTCTGGAGCAACCAGGGAAGCCCAATAAAAGTTAGAGTTGCCTCTCTTGGGGACCCACAGGTCAACGGACCAGGGATCGCGAAGGGACCTCGAGAGGAATCACAAAATGGCGGCCCACGGAACACTCGTTGAGTGTAGGCCTGCAATCTTCGGTGCAATTACTGCTCGGGGTCAGGGCTACAAGTAACCCAAAGCTCAGCCTCAGGGGTCGCCGGAAAGCTGATGCTTCTGCAAATGGTCGCGGTGTCCAGGGGTTCGGGTGCACGGTCTCCACGAGGGATACGGGCCTCAGACTTGCTGTGGGCACAGATCGACCTCCGAGACCTCGGAAAACCCACCTCCTGTGTGGCAATATTCTTCGGAGTCCGCAGGAGCTTCGGAGATGGCAACCGGTCAGTTGCGTTAAAGGTGCCTGCCTTGCAGGGGAGTAACTCCTTTACTCCAAGGGAGATTCTTCAGTCATCCAGCGTAGTGTAGATCGTCGAAGTACTTGGTTTCTGGTATCAGAGTTTAGTCCAGGTGTAATCTAAAGTCCTGTAGTCAGGGTTTCCTACTTTATACCCAAGGAAGGGGTTGGACAAACTCTGGGGGCCCACCTATGGGAGGGTCAGGAAAGAGGGGTGGCTACACCCATTTCCTTTGTCCAGTTTCACGCCAGAGCAGGGGCTGTGTGCCCCTGCAACCGGTTTGAGCTGGACTATGCACAGGGACACCAAATGTGCCCCCAGTGCAGACTTCAAAGCACTCTCTGAGTGCACCCACCCAGCCCCAATACACTAAAGCCTGTCTGGGAGGTGGTCACACCTCCCTGTGACAGGAAACCTATTGTCCAGGCCTCCCCTGCCGGAGTTTCGTCCAGCAGCAGGAGGGCAGACTTGTGTCTGTGGCTGCAGCATCCATTTTGTGATGCCAGGGTTCTGTTAAGCTGGTACCGGGTGTACCGGTGATGCCATGTGGCTCCCTCTAGAAGGGAAGAATCATACCTCCCACCCCAGTACTGGGTTGGAGGTATGATTCCAAGGTGTTTGACACCAAACACGACAGTTTTCCATGCAGCCATTCTCAAGTTAGCATTTACCGCGGGTTATAATGCACTTAAGAGTATATGGTCTGGCTGCATCACAAACAACCTCGGAATGAAGATTCCGAAAGCTGCAGAGGGGCTTTGCTCATGCATGAGCACCCTCTCACATGAAACCCAGCACCCTGCCTTCAGGATTGTTAAGGCCTGCCATATGGGTGACTGATAGGTTTACATGTGCAGTGATATGGAGAGATATAGGGAACCTATATCTCAGTAAGGGGTGGATACACCACCTTACACAGGCTGCTGTAGCAGACCTGTTGTGGTCATTTTGGAAGGCCTCTCAGGGGTGGAATAATACATGCTGCCGCCCCTGGGAGGCCTCTGGGGGACCTATGCCCTGGGTACATAGTATACCATATACTAGGGACTTATAAAGGTACCCCAGAATCCATTCTGGAGTGTACCGAAAGTACATGCAATCAATTTAAGGGGAAAGCAGATAGGCTGGGGTCCTGAATAGCAGGATCCCAGCCAAACTAAGTCGAAAACCAGCAAAACACCAGGAAAAAAGTGGGGGCAACCATGCAGTCAGATTCCACCTTCCTACATTCATCGCTGTTGATCATACCACCCTAATTCACGCTACTCCCAGGTCTTCCGCATAGATCCTTTTAGATCTCAAACCTACAACATCACATGCAGCGCTCCACAGGGATCTCCTCTTTCCCTAATCGATGTGCGGTCCTCTGCTCCCCTCCTCCGTCAGATGTTGGTCTTCTTGTTATACTGATAATGCCCAAGTCACCAGAGCTCGCCCACCACTCCTCTCCACTCTGAGACTTACTCTCAGTGGACTCTTGCTGCTCGGTTTAGCTGTTATGTCTTCAACTCAGCTTTCTGAATAGAACTGTTCCCTTTGTAGCCCTGGCTCATTTTTACACAATACCCAAAGAGCTCATCTCTGCTAGACCAGACTCCTCCAAAGTCCTTTATTTGGGTTTTATGCAGTGCTTCTAGAATTACCAAAGTATTGAAACCTGTACAGTAACTTTGGTGTGTGCTCTTAAAAGTCATGATTCTGTACCCATGTGTGTCTCTCTCTCTCACACACACCATTCCGCAAGTGCAGTGAATAACAAACCATTCCTTTGGTGTGATTGGTTGAATGGTGGTATTCGCTACATCTCATATCTGATGTAAAACAAGAAGTGGTTATCATTGACCCTGAAGCACTACGGGGAAGCTTAAAATCACCATGAATACTCGCAAAAACTAGCAGGACTCCTCAATACTTCTCGATCACCAATCAGCATGTGCGCATGGCCAACACCTACTTGCCAGCAGGCGTGCAACTCTTCCAAAATGGCCGGCACTTTGCATGAAATATGAACACTCAAGCTTGACCAGTCAAGTCATGGGGCTGATCTCTTCTCTGGCCATCTAGACAGTCAGTGGCGTAACAATAGACCCTGGGATGCGGCGGGGGGGCGGCTGATGGACGACTTCAACCCCCCTCCACCCCTCCCGACACCGTGCACGGACAGGCCTGAGACCTCCTGACTGGGTTCCTCCAAGCACTTTGCGGGGGGGCGGTGTGGGGGGGGGGGGGTAGTTTCGTTACCCCATTGCATCTAGAGATGCCCCATCAGAGATGCCAATTGGGCATTCAGAAAAATATGGTTTCATTCTTGAAGAAACTATGAAACGTAACCTTTTCACGTGCACAACCACACCATCCGCATCTCGACTAACTCCGACGAGACCTTCACCGCCGCCGAACACCTACACTTCCAGATACACACGGACCCCAAGACCACCCTCCGAGGCACCCTCATCTACAGACCCCCGGGACCACGCACACTATTCAGCGAAGACATCGCAGACTTCATCAGCCCGCACGCCATGCCCTCCGCCGACTACATCCTCCTAGGGGACCTCAACTTCCACCTGGAGAACAACAACGACAGAAACACCACCGCCCTGCTGGACAACCTCGCCAACCTCGGACTCAAGCAACTGGTGAACACGCCCACCCACTACGCCGGCCACACGCTTGACCCCGTCTTCTCGTCCAGCAAGCACATCTCCTTCAGCCACGCCACCGGACTCCACTGGACCGACCACAGCTGCGTCCACTTCAGCTTCAGAAAGACTGCGACCCACCACCACCCGCAACAGGCTCCCCGCCGGAGCTGGAGCAAGATCACCGCCGAGCAGCTCACCGCCTCCCTCAGCCAGAACACACCCACCGACACAACGGACCCAAACGAAGCAGCCAGCAACCTCGCCAAGTGGCTGACCGCCTGCGCCGACGACCTCGCACCACTAAAAACCCTCCCAGCAGACCCGGAAGCAAGAAAACCCCTTGGTTCACCAACGAACTCAAGGAATCCAAGAAGAACTGCCGCACTCTCGAGAAAACCTGGCGACTCGACCAGACCACAGACAACAGGACCGCCCTCAAGCACGCCACCCGCAAACACCACCAGCTGATCCGTGCCACCAAGAAGTCGGCACTCAAAGAACGACTGGACAACAACGCCCATGACAGCAAGGAACTTTTCAGCATCGTCAAAGAGTTCTCCAACCCCAGCGCCCGGAAACAACGACATCACCCCCTCGCAAGACCTCTGCAACTCACTCTCCGCGTTCTTCCACCGCAAGATCACCGACATACACAACAGCTTCGACGCACAAACAACGCACCCTACCGCCGAACCAATGCCCGCCACCACCACCCTCTGCAACTGGACCCCGATCAGCACCGAAGACACCACCCGCACGATGAACTCCATCCACTCCGGATCACCAACCGACCCCTGCCCACACCACGTCTTCAACAAAGCCGACGCCACCATCGCACCCCATCTCCGGGACATCATCAACTCCTCCTTCCACACCGCCACCTTCCCGGAGAGCTGGAAGCACGCCGAGCTTACCGCCCTCCTGAAGAAACCAACGGCGGACCCCACCGACCTCAAGAACTACCGCCCCATCTCGCTCCTTCCGTTTCCGGCCAAAGTCATCGAGAAGACCGTCAACAGACAGCTTGCCGCCTTCCTCGAGACGAATGGATCCCTCGACCCCTCGCAGTCCGGGTTTCGGGCCAACCACAGCACCGAGACCGCCCTTATCGCAGCCACCGACGACATCAGAACCCTAACCGACAACGGGGAAACAGCTGCCCTCATCCTCCTGGACCTCTCCGCGGCGTTCGACACCGTCTGCCACCGCACCCTAGTGAAGCGCCTCAGCAACATCGGAATCCGAGAGAAAGCACTGGAATGGATCATCTCGTTCCTCGCCGGAAGAACCCAGAGAGTCCGCCTCTCCCCGTTCAGATCCGAAGCCACCGAAGTCATCTGCGGCGTTCCACAAGGATCCTCACTCAGCCCGACCCTCTTCAACGTCTACATGAGCCCCTCGCAGCCATCACACGCCGACACAACCTCAACATCATCTCCTACGCCGACGACACCCAGCTGATCCTCTCCCTCACCAACGACCCCACCACCGCCAGAGCCAACCTACACGACGGGATGAGAGACGTCGCCGACTGGATGAGGAACAGCCGCCTTAAACTGAACTCAGACAAGACGGAAGTCCTCATCCTGGGCTCATCACCCTCCGCCTGGGACGACTCCTGGTGGCCCCCGGCCCTGGGCACCGCACCCAAGCCAACGGACCACGCACGCAACCTGGGCTTCATCCTGGACTCCTCCCTGTCGATGACCAGACAAGTCAACGCCGTCTCATCTTCATGCTTCAACACTCCTGCGCATGCTCCGCAAGATCTTCAGATGGATCCCCACTGAAACCAGGAAGACCGTCACCCAGGCACTCGTCACCAGCCGACTGGACTATGGGAACACCCTCTACGCCGGAACCACAGCCAAACTTCAAAAGAGACTCCAGCGCATCCAGAACGCCTCCGCACGACTCATCCTGGACATCCCCCGACACAGCCACATCACCGTACACCTGAAAGACCTGCACTGGCTCCCCGTCAGCAAGAGAATCACGTTCAGACTCCTCACCCACGCACACAAGGCCCTCCACGACCTGGGCCCAAAGTACCTCAACGACCGCATGTCCTTCTACACGCCCACACGCCAGCTACGATCAACCAGCCACGCCCTCGCCACCGTACCACGCATCCGCAGAACCACCGCCGGAGGAAGATCCTTCTCCTACCTGGCGGCCAAGACCTGGAACTCCCTCCCCACTCACCTTCGGCGAACCCAGGACCATCTCGCCTTCAGGAAGCAGCTCAAGACCTGGCTGTTCGAGCAGTAACTTACCCCCTCCCCCAGCGCCTTGAGACCCTCCCGGGTGAGTAGCGCGCTCTATAAATGCCGTGATTGATTGATTGATTGATTGAACCACGCAGGAGAGGGCAGGCAGCAAAGGAGAGAGCATTAGCCCAATAGGCTATATGAATATACCACAGTACAATATTTAAGAGCCATCACTTATTCTTGGTGTGTTTCCCAGTTTCGATGCTACAAACAGATTTTAGACTGATTAAACACCGAAAGCGGCCGTGGTTATTACATCTGCACTAGTGAAAGTATAATTTATCCATCATAACAGCGGAGGCATCGACAGTGATGGTCCCAACTCATGTGGTGTTACTACCCTCGTGTGGGCTTTCTGGGAATAACATTCAAGTTATCGCCGCGATAGTACTTCATGTTTTTGATTGTGAATGCTGTCCATTCAGCGTTAAGCCTCAAATCTCCCCGATAATTGAGTTTAGTATGGAGAATTTTTAATGTGACAGTCCAAAAAGACCTTGGAGCAGATTTACTAAGATTTTACGCCATGTTTGCATCGCGCAGAATCTTCTCCGATTTACTTTCCAGCGCTAAACTTGTTTAGCGCTGGAAATAACGTGAAAGTATTGCAAAGCAGCGCATAGCATTTTTTAGCGCCAAGGGGCGGTACCATGGGTGGTGCATGGGCATTCCCTTGCAACCACCCAAGGTTTCTGATGCTAAACCCAATTTACTAAAGGAAAGTAGACGGGGTTTAGCGTCAGAAAATAGCGCACACTTGAACCAGGCGCTAT
Organism: Calotriton arnoldi; assembly: GCA_963921515.1. Taxonomy (NCBI): domain Eukaryota; kingdom Metazoa; phylum Chordata; class Amphibia; order Caudata; family Salamandridae; genus Calotriton; species Calotriton arnoldi. Next base: position 1,057,480 of record CAWUFW010004717.1, read on the forward strand.
GAAGGAGAAATGCTTTTTTTCCCCTTAATTTTTTGACTTGGCATGTGTGCTGCACTGTACAACACACATACAAAGTGGAAAATGTTTAAAATGAGTCTAAGCATAGTATTTTGTACTGGAAGGGTACCCTTCCAGTACAAAACCTATGCTTGACTCACGGAGACACCCTTGCACTATGGCGCAAAGGTGTCTCAGTGGTGCACAGTAGCTGATTTCAGTGCTGGCGCTAGGGAAAGGGGAGGAGAGTGCCATATTTCTGTAAATATGGCACTCTCCTGCTCTCTCGTGCAGTGCAGCATTTGCGGCTGCTGCACTACCCTGCGTGAGATACTGGTAAATCTGTGGTAAGCCTAACAGAACAGATTGCAAGATGCGGGTTAAAAGGACTCTGTAGCTAAGGGCAGTCACATAAAGAGTGCTGCATCATGTGTGGATGTGTGGTAGGCTACAAAACAGAGAACCGCTCAGTGTCCAGATTATCACCAGAAAGGCTAACACAGAGGAGCAGTGGAGCACACACGGTTGCCGATGCGTATACGCAGTGTAATCTTTTATTTACTTTGGGAAGCGAGCCCGCTGCGCTCCCGCACACATTGTGTATCTCACCTTGAATGAGGCGACTGATGGGCCATCTATTTTCCATAGCTGGCTACTGCGTCCTGGCGTTAAGCATTATTCTCACGCTTCCTCCCTATGAACATACACTGCTTATATGCAGTGGCAACCGTGTGTGCTCCACTGCTTCGTCTTCCATCTATCTGACATCACATGTAAACATTATACATTGACAATAGATCATATTTGTGTAAATCAGTGTACAAGATGTGTTGCATAAGACAGTGAGGGTTACAAGGAGTAGGAGTCACTTGTCCTTCATAGCTCACTGTGCTATATTAGAAAGATTACAATTTGTGAACTGTAAGTAACACAATTATCTTTGTGTTAAAAGCAGTAACCCACTTACCTAGCTACATAAAAAAAAATCTGTCATCTGCATGTTCTATGATGTGCTTTGCAGAAGACATATTAACACTCTATGCTACTGTGGTTCAAAACTGAGGCTAGACAAAACACAGATCTCTCCAGCAAATGCGTTAACCTCCAGAGTTGTCTTACCATTAGTATTGTTCCCTGAGATTTACTGAGCACACAAAGATCTCTGCAGCAGGTGCCTTAACCCCATAAGATATTTAAAAATGCAGACTTTTCAACCAATCGGGCAGAACAGATTTCCTCCACATTTCTCCTTGTTACCAATTTCTTTGTGACAGACTTCAAAAAAATAAATGTATTAGTTGAAGCGCAGATTTTGTGTCGGGGTTGGGTCCGTTTTTTGGCACAACCCAGACACACTTGTTAAATCTCGGAGGTGTTAAGATCTGATATCACTTCTTGTGATGTCACTTCCTGTGATGCCACGTGTGATGTCACATACCGTGATGTCATGGGCCATGATATCACTTGCATACTGCCTATCTTGGTTAGTCCCCTAACTTCTTTTTTTCAGGACTTGTGCCCTGGGATTAACCGTTCCTTCTTTTTCTCAGCAGGCATATCCCCAGTACTCCCATTACCAGGCCGGCGGCACCTTGAGCCTCCAGAGCTCTTCAGAGGAGGAAGAGTACCCCAACAGGGACAGCCCACAACTTGAGGTGTCCGACTGCGAATCGGATGAGACTCTTCACACAGGAGAGGCTGGCGGCTGCGACCCAGGTAAGTGCACGTGTTGGAAGGCTTGATGCACTGAGCACTTGCGCAAGGAGAAGGTTGAATGCCAAATGAGCGTGAGACAAAGCCAACCGGTGCACATTTGTACACTGTGACAGCCTGGAAGTGGATGTGCATGCGCATGCGCTAGAGACAGTCTGACCAATGACTCACCTGTGTTCAGGGAGAAGCTAACCGACATAGAGGGAGCAGAGTGGATGACGTAGTCAGAGGCTTTTCTCGAGGAAGATAGTTAATAGGCACTGTCATGAAAGGGGAAAATGTTCCCTCACTTCTTCACTGTTGACTCAAAATATCTACCATGAGGCGATATGTGTGTTCTTCCTGTTTTCTTAGTGCTTTGTGATTGTTCTGTTATGATTGGTATCCAAGAACCCCTTGACCTAGACAGTATACGATGCGACAAATGGTTCCTTTTACTTCCTTGGGGTTTATCGTTTGCTTTATGTTATTTGTTAAACACAATGTTCATCATGCTGTGAAGTGCTATAAGCCTTTGGGCCAACTCTGCATTATATAAAAGTGCAAAAATAAATATATAACTGCAAGTTTCAACTGGAAAGGATCTAGTGGAAAAGCACTTTCAGGAAATTGACCTGTTAAGCCAGCGGCAAGTGGTTACGGAAAGCAATCCTTACTTCCCAAAACCACCCTTTTTAGCAACCTTAGAATAATGAAAGACAGAAAAACTATTAGAGTTCTACATGTATGCTTTGCAGTTTGCCTGCAGCTCTTTGATGCCGACTCATAACTCAGTGAGCTCTATTACAGGGTTTATAATTCTTGACGTGCATGTTACAGGTTGTGCTTTGCAGCAAGCACATTGACCCCCTAGTCTATTTTATGATGATTAAAACTGCACACAGAATTCTCCACCAAGTGCATTAAGCACTAGAGTTATCTTACTGTTATCATATCCTGCCAATTGCAGGTCCCTTAACCTGTAAGATATTTTAAAATGCAGTCTGCTTGTGACCAATTAAACAGGTGAAAACAGATTAGCTATCACACTTGTTCTTGTTGCCAATTTCCTGTAGGCTGTGTGCATTGCAGGGATGATTGTTTTTGTGTAGGAAGGACACCTTCCTGCACAAAAACAATCATTGATGGCGTTTTCCTCCTTCTATGTGTGCTATGTAGCACATACACATAGAAAAAGGAAAAAACGAGGAGAAAGAAAGGTATTTTCTCCTTGTTACGCTTCCCCTGGAGAGGCGTTAGAATCTGTTGCATTCCTAGGTTTGCGAAACCTTGTAAATCTGGGATTCGTCAGAATCCATGGGTGTTGCATGGGAACCCCCACAGCAACACCCATGGTACGCCCCTTTCACGCAGAGTAATGCGTGAACAGGGGCCATATTTACAAGGCCATAAAAAGCCAGGCAGGATGGCTTTGCATGGCCTTGTAAATATGGGCCAGCACCCTGCGCCATCAGAGCATCAAAAAAAGTGACGCTTCAGTGGCGCCAAGGTCTTGTAAATATGCCCCTAAGTTTCTTAGTGGGAATGACAAAGTGAGGAGTTTGAGAAGTGTCAATGTGTAACTTTCCTAATTGTGACTCAAAGGATGAAGTCAAGAGGAATGGTTGTGAGAAGGGGGGTTAGCAGAGTAAAGTGTTTAGGGAGTTTTGTGAACAAGAAGTTGATAATATGGAAGATGATTTGAGAAGAAGGAGGGAAAGGACTATTAGATCAGGACTGGAAACCAAAATCAGACCTGATTATATAAATATTATTAACTGAGTGCACTGCTACCTATATAGGCTTTTCAGCCATATTATGTGAAAGGAACCAAAACTAGCCATTTTGTTTCCTAATTCCTACAGGATTTAGGTGAATAAGTTGTTATCAGACCCTGTGATTGTGGAATAGTACAATTTTAGTGCTTACTTTAGTGGCCTGTGACAAGCTAGTATCATACCAAGTTCCAGGCTTCCCATTTCAAATGGAGCCGAGCCTCTCCGCCGTAGAAACTTACTCTATAACAGGGCTTTCGGTTTTTCTGTCCCTTTTTGCCAGCAAGGGAGCGGTGTAGGTGAGTTGTATGTTAAACCTGGAACTGTCTTGGTATTTTATGGCCCAGCATTATATTGTAACAGTGTAATAACTAGCACGCAGCGGTCTCCTTTGCAAGGCATTGGTTCATCCATGGTCATTTATTATTGCAGGACAGGCCCAGGTACCTATAATTCATCAGCTGGGTTAAATGTTTTTATCTCAATTTCCCCTTAATTTGCTCTTTCCAAACGTACCCATTTGAGTCTTATCTCTGTAGATAATTAACTTATTATCTGTGCAGTACTGTTCAAGTACTGGAAGTGCCTTCAGTAGGCCTAGGTCCATAACATCAACGAGAACTGTGCCACCCACATAATATACCGCAGGCATGTGCAGTGAGCCACGTTTTGTGGGGGGGGGAGGGCATTTATACATTTTTTGATGGAAATCAGACAAATATTGGGGAAAAAGAAGGAGGACAAAAATATATCCTGTCTAATCCCAGTAATGGGTTTTAGTAAAATTAGTATTGAGTGCCTTACAGTAGCCCAGATGACCCTTTAAATATCACTGATCAATACTGCTGGAAACCTTGGCGCACCCAGCGGAGGAGGTTCTCCCAGTCGATACCCCACAAACTTAAACAACTACCATAGAGACGCCCACAACCGCATGATGCAGCAGCGCAGCACCCTTTACCAATGCTTGTTTAAACTTTGTGTAACCAGTACAATTGCACTGTGGACATTCCCCTTCTAAAGGCAAGTTGGGGAATCAGAAGTTGATTCTTATTTTCCTCCAGCGTAGTATTTCTTTTACTGGTGTTTTTTTACAAACATTTTAGAACACAGACAGCAATCAACAGAAGGTCGTGTAGACCATATTGGGGATAAAATCACCTCTTTCCATCCTGTGAGAAATGTATTGGTTGTTAGTACAGCAGCAAAAATCAGAATGAAAAATACACCCGTCTTCTTGATGCAGCCCAAAATAACCCTCTGGTGCAACCTTAGGTCCTCGCCATAGGAACTGTATCTACGCTACACCCCCTGGTAATGCTCAGTGTACAGAGAATTCTTTAACTTCTGCCAGTTTTGCGCATGAGCGATATCCAACTATCCACCACTGCTCAGTCTCTTTTCCAAAAGACACTACTGCTCTTCTTGTTTATGGTTACAAGCATCTTCTCCCAGCCACCACCCTATTCTTCTGTCGGTGTACCTGCTTTTTATGGTTTTGCTTTTGCCCCCTATTACTTTTAGAACAGTCATCCATCTCTCAGGGAGACAGCTTGACGCAGGTATCTAGCCAATATACTTCTTCACTTCCTGGTTGGTTTACACACAATCTACTCTCAGAGTTCTGTCTGTCTCACTTATATGCGTAATGACACTTTAGATAAGATGGCCATAATCTTCCATTGCTGAATGAGACAGCACCTAGAAGGGGCATTCTCCTCCCTAGATCTCTGGTTATGCGTTGGCTATATCAAATGTACGAATATCTTCATGTTAGCTGTATTCCAGGTAACTTTCAAGTTTGTTGTAACTGTCACCAACACCTGTGCATGACACAGCTCTATCCTCCCTTATTTTAGAACCAAGACGTTGTTGGGTAACGGGTGCTCCTGGGGCGTGTATCAATGATATGAGGTGTACAGGTTTTTACAATAAGAACCAGCTGTGAATGTGTACCCTGCTTTGGTTGGCATCAGGTACCTAACTCACATTGCTGGTTCTGGCCTATCATCTAGCAGGTATCTGACTGGCGCATGCCAAACCTCCAGAAATACAAGAACTTCACTGCAGTTGGTTGCTTAGCCATACCCCAAACTATACCTTGTTCGGTCATGAGCTATAGTATTACCTGCAGTGTTCTCTTCTGATTTTTGCATTCAAGTCACTGGAGAGAACAACTAAGTTCCAACCGCCCCAAATCGTTTCTCTAGATTGCTGATGGCCACTTTGCGACCTGGGTCCCCAGGTGGACAGTAGCAGCGCATTTGGATTACACGAGCCTTGTTTGAAAAATGGCCAACCAAGAACATAGCAAACATAGAGCTTTGAACATAACAACTAGTTCCTCCCTCGCCGGATAGTCACACAACGCTGTTAATAATCCCCTTTTGGGCGACCCTGCTTAGAGGAAGTACAATAACTGCATGGAGCTGGAGGGGAAGGTCGTTCCAGGTCTTGGCAGTGATATAGGAGAAGGAGTGACCACGGCTGTGATGGATGGAGGGGGGTGTGTGCGAGGGCGAATGAAGAGCAGCGCAGGTGTCTAAAGTGTTGGTGGAAGTTCAGTCGATGGTTGATATAGGCAGGTCCTAGGTCATGGAGGGATTTGTAGGCGTTTGTGAGGATCTTGAACTGGCATCTTTTCTGGATGGGGAGACAGTGGAGGTCTCTCAGGAGGGAGGCGATGTGGGTTCGTTTGGGGAGGTCCATGATGAGTCTGGCTGCAGCGTTTTGTATGGTCTGGAGTCTTCTGAGGAGCTCGATAGAGATGCCGGTGTAGATGGCTTTGCCATAGTCGAGGCGGCTGGTGACGTGGGCCTGAGTGACGGTCTTTTTGGTGTTGGTTGGGAACATTACTGAACTTCACCCTGGCTCTCAGCAGCCCTCTGCCGACTCTTAGTCTGTTGACCCAGTGTCCCTGTCTCTCTCTGTCCACAGGTATCCGTAAGAAGGTGCGCCTTTACAGGTTCCTGCTGGAGCTGCTGCAGAGCGGGCAGATGAAGGAGTGCGTGTGGTGGCTGGACCAGGAGCGCGGCACCTTCCAGTTCTCCTCTAAACACAAGGAGCTGCTGGCCCACCGCTGGGGGCAACAGAAGGGCAACCGCAAGAAGATGACCTACCAGAAGATGGCCCGCGCGCTACGCAACTACGGCAAGACTGGTGAGATCCTCAAGGTGAAGAAGAAGCTGACGTACCAGTTCGACTGCAGGCTGCTTGAGGGTAGGAAGAGCACCCCCAGGGCCCTTTCTTAGTCTGTCAGGGGCCACTTAGGCTGGGGGGCTGGCTGGTAACCCCTCAATAAGAACTGGACCAGTGACTTGTATCGCTTGCGTCTACGTCAATACTTCCAAATTCTTGGCCTATGGACAAAGCCATATCTGGATGAGCAAGTGGTCTGGCAGAGACCCTGCCACAGGGCTGGAGCGCGAGGTCGGGGAAGTTAGGGCGGCTTCAGATACCGACCAGAACCATCTCATCCAAAATCTGTGCCAAAGACATCCCACTGCCAACAGAAGCCTAAGCAGTGTATATTTGTAAACAAACATGAGGTGCCTCATTAAACTGTCCTCAAACGGAGGCAAGAGAAGTGATGAAGAGGGGGGCAATCAAGTCAAGAGTGGAGAACTACAAGGAGAAGATGAAGCTGCCAATAAGGTCCATACGAGGAGGAGACCGAGGCCGCAGGGCTGGGCCCGGATGAACAGCGCTCTGCTCATCTCATGAGTCTTCGTGCTCAGCTTTGTGTGAGTGCCTTGATGTCTCACCCTCCTGGACCAAAATATTTACACGCTCTTGGACTGTGGCCTGCGTCTCATAGTACATGGTGAAGGATCACAAACTCAGGCCTGTATGGGGGCTCCATTTAGGGCTCAGCGTTCACAGTGTATCTTAGGCGCTTGGCAATGTATGAGGAGTGATTCCTGCTTTGTCACAGTATAGAGCTAGTATAGGGCTGTATAGCTGCAGCTCTTTGGGTATTGGGCCGGGTACCACGCACTGGTCATTAGACATAATATGCTCTGATGTGTTGCAGTATAGGGCAGTGGGTCTGTCTGAGGACTGTGGCATCCAGTCTCAGTCTAGAGTTAGGGGTCCTTCTCTGAAGCCTGTGTGAATAGCGCGCTCTGTTGTCTCACACTATAGGGTCAAAGATCACACACTGCGGCTAGTAGAGGCGCCGAGTGGTGCTATCTAATAGTATAGGCCCATTGGTCATAAAGTGTGGCTAGTCGGGGACAGAGTGCTGCTGTCAGACAGTATAGGGCCAGGGGTCGCAGTTTACTCCTCTGGCTCATTATAGGACTGAGGGTCATGTAATGCAGACTGTGTGGGGAGTGTGGCCCTGAGTGTCCCAGCACAGAACCGAGGGTCACACATTGCGTCCTATGGAAACTGTGTTGCTGCAAGTGATATAGGACTGGAGTTAACACCCTGCTCGGTGTATGGGGCCAGTATAGAAGCAGGGGTGGCACAATGGCCCTAATTAGGGGGCTGCCTCACATTATAGGATCCAGGACGTGGGGGTGGAGGTGGCTATGAGAACAGGTGGAGTGGCCCGGGGGTCTCTATGCGACGTGGGTGTCAGGCATGAACGCGGGGCCAGAGGAGGGGGTGCACGGAGACTGCATATTAAAATAAATGCAAATGGAATGTGCAGGCTCTAACATCTCTAAACACACGCATGGAAATCTCTTGTTAATATATAGATAGCTGTAAATTGATCATTTGTTCTGTTACAGGAAATGTGCCTTATTTTCGAAATAAAACGAGACAAGCTGCACTGTGTGTGTCCGGTGAATTGTTCCCTCCTTTGCATGTAATGTGCGGGCACACAAGCACCTCTGTTCACACCCCCGGCTTATTTGAGTGCATGCAAATCCTGCCAGAAGACTCAAAGAGCTCTCCCTGCGCACCCCTTCCACGGTACAAAGGTGAGACGGTCCCTGCTTCGGCGCGACCGTTATAAGTAAGGGTGGGCGTAGTTCGCGAAGTAATGCTTCGCGAAGCTACGCAAAGTGCAGTTCGCGCTACGCAAGCTTCGCGTAGCACTACGCGAACTGCGTAGCGCACTGTTCGCAATGATTGCACAGTGCCGGATGCTTGTCCGCACTGTGCAATCATTGAAAACGGCAACTTGCACAGTGCGAGCTGTCTTTACTGCCGCTCGAGTAGATTTTTACTCGAGCGGCAGCTTTCTCAACGCGGACTGGTAGTTTCTCATCGCGAGCGGTCGCAAGCATACGCGACCACTCGCAATGAGAAACCTGACCTCCCGCGTTGAGAATCTCGCCGGGAGGTTTATTTTCCACGCTCGCGATCGGCAACTTGATGTTGCTGATCGCGAACGAGGAAAAAGTCTCGCCGGGATGTCATTTTGCTTGCTCGCGGTCGCCAACTTGACGTTGAGGACCGCGAGCAAGCAAAAAATGACCGCGGCACTACGCTACGCTACGCTACGCTACGCTACGCGTGTTCGCACTGTGCTACGTGCAATTCGCGTTGTGCGAAGTAGCGCAAACTTCGCAAACTACGCGAGCGTAGCGTAGCACTTCGCCCAGGGTTAGTTATAAGCCGCTCTCAGGCCTGTACTACAGCGCCCAGAGGGGTGCGGGGCCTCCCCAGGGAGGCTCCGCCGGACCTACTGCACCCAGCCTCGGCTCACTGTACTATATATGGCGCCACACTAAAGTAGTGTGCACTGGCAGAACGTCCGGTTTTCTGCCATTTACTTTCCGTATTTGGGTGTTAATTTGTTTTATGTTGAACGCAGCAGATAATGATTGCCTATTGGGAGGGCCGGCCTTTAGCATGTGCGAGCTGGGCCCACGCCCAGGGCGCCCACTGCCAGAGGGGTGCGGGAACTGCCCGCAGAAGCCTCGCTTCGACCTGGACACATAGATAATTAGAGAGGATGACTGGGAGGGGTGCCAAGTTTGACTTCGACAAGGACGCTAACTGACCAAAGGCCAGCTCTGCCCCTTGGTGCCCTGCAATCAAGACGTGATGAGGGCGGGGGTGGGGGTGAGCGTGAGGGACGGCAAGGAGATGCATTTATTTTTTACTGTTGGTTGTATCGGCAGTCCTCCATTTTATTACTAGAGAGACACATTTCCTTTCTTACCCTGTGGCCCAAACGAACCCATACTACAATTCCCAGAATGCGTTGGTTTGTTATTGGAAACTCAGCAGTGGATCCATGATGCCTCCAGCAACATTGTGTCATCTGGTCGCCAGACATCATAGCCCACACTTAGGGGCAGATTTACAAGCCCCTTGCGCCTCATTGCCCCGCCATTGCGTCACTTTTTATGACGCAACTGCGGTGCAAACAATGCTGCCAATTTACAACGTGACGCATCTAGGGAGATGCGTCACGTTGTAAAGCCGTGCGTCACATTATACCTGTGTCAGGTATAAAGTATGCAGGGTGGGTGTTCCCACGCAAAAAGCCATGTAGAACTGAAGCAGTGAAATTTACAACATTTCACTGCGTTCACTGCGTCACTCTACGCCTTCACTGCGTCAAAATCCATACACCTGCTCAGACCAGGCTTGAGGAATGACGCAGGGATTTTTGAATGGGACTTACCTATCTGTTGTGGCGCATTGCTGGAGTAGCGTCACTTTCATGAGCAACTCCAGCAATGCGTCACTTTTGGGCCAACAGATGCGTCAGAATTTCTGACGCATCTGTTAATCCTTGCGCCATGGAGCACTGTATTGTAAATACAGCGCATCCATGGTGGTGCAAGGACATTTGGCGCTGACGCAAGGAAACTGACGAATCTATGCAGATGCGTCAGTTCCTTGTAAATCTGCCCCTTAGATTCCAGGGCGTGATGCTTTGTGCCCCAGGACAGCGTATCGTTTAGAGTGTGTACGTGTCCCTCGACACAAACCTGGCAATATATATAAAAAAAAATCTAAAATAACTTTGGAACATGTTCATGTACAGTTCCTTTCATTCATAAATGCCAAGGACCTTGTAAATACAACTGGGAAGTGGTGACTGAATGAAAGGGGAAAATCCATTGTAAGGACTGCAGGTATTGTGGGAACCAGATTGTTCCGAGTCCCCAGGGCGCTTTGGTTTCATATCTAGGAGGTTATTTAACATATCAGTGCATTCTGGGTGCAGTTTTGTTTGAGTTCAATTCAATTCCTTGCCTTCCGACTGGATCCAGAGCTCTGCTCCCAAATTTATCAGTTTTCTGATGCCTTCCGATTTCTAACAGTGTGCTAGGGAACGATGACCCCACCGAAAATGACAGGATTCAAGCTGTGTCGCGACTATAGGAAGCGGATGTTGGTCACAGATCAAGAACAAGTCATGTCTTTAGTGCCTAAAATCAGGACATGACCAAGTTGCTTGATAAGTGCACTTCGAACGAGATTCAAGACCATGAGGCGAAGGTGTACATCACCGAGCACAGGAAGAAGTTGCAGCCTTCTCAGATGTCTTGTTCCAAGTTGGGGCTTGGACTCAGTGCCATTATCGGGCCATTTATGCAACCATTTCACTAACTGCTCAAGGTTTAATAGTAAGTCCAAAAGCAAACATAAAAAAGCGAAGCGGAACTCAACCCTATCCTACCACTCCGACTCCAAGGGGAGGACGCAAGGGAGTCAATATACAACTCACACTACATTGAGGTCCCCAGTCCGGAGCCAATTCCTAAGCTAGTCCCGATGCACCCAGAGTAATCTGGGCCATCATGGATCTCAGATTGAGGTCTTCAAAGAGGCTATGCTTGAAATATTCAGTGAGCTTCTGGATCCCTCTGGTGTACCTTCGAGCACCAACGAGCCACAGTAGCCTCCAGTTTGGTTACTGGTGGCGGGTCCTACACCGGCACCGTCTTTCCCCAGGTAACCCACTGCAGGGCCATATCAACTCCGGTACAGACTTGCACAAAGGCCCCATGATCCATGCTGGTCCCTGCCACCCCAACGCCGGAAGATAAACCGGTACCGATGCCTGTGTCACATCCCAAACTGATTTCAGTTGGAGCTCAACCAATATTATGCAAGAAAATTACTAATGCACAACCGGTCGTCATGTAGCATGACTCTATTCCTGTGCCTCTACTACATTGCAGCTATAAACAGAGGCTTAATTCTCTTTTATGGTTCTGTCTCTGATCCTTTGCTAGAGCTGAGTGTATTCCAGGATGTTGATGATGATGGTGAGGGGGATGGCACATCTCCCCCTTATTACACTGATGATGCCTTTACCTTTGATTACAAAACGCCAGTGTGCTTGACACCTCACCCGAGGCAGCTTGACTCGCCACATGGACCACCAATGGAGGAGAGTGCCTCATTTGCAGTGGTGGTTCGGAGGAAGGTGCTAAAGCGACAGAGCTCTCCATTGAGACGAAAACAGATGTTTTGACAGACATCCTACAATCTGGGCCAGCATTGTTTGAGCCCTTGCTTCCTTTCAATGACACTCTTACAGATATTCTGATGGCTACCTCGTTGAAACCATATACTTGCCCGCCTCTGAATAGGCAGGTGACCAAACGTTAAAGATCAGTGCCTGGTGACTTGGATTTTCTCACCAAGCATCCCATCCAGAAAGCTTACTGTGCAGGCCTGAAACAGTAAAGTGAAACCTAATTCATTCCCTCCCACTACTCAAGATAGATAGGGGATCTAAGAGGGTTGATGCTTTTAGCAAATGCATGTTTTCATCAGGTGATCTGAAGTAACAGTCTGCCAATGCAGTCTGTCTGCTGGGTTGTTACACTCATGTGCCCTTTGGGACATGGCCTGAGAGATCTTGCTGGCAGTCCCAGAAGATCTGAGGGTCGCTTTGACCCAAACAGCACATGATGGACGACACGTCCAAATATATTGTCCACACAGGTTTAGATACCACAAATTTGCCTTAGTAGGATGATTGTTTATAGTGTGGTCCTCTGTCGCCATGCCTGGAAGACGTCTATGGGTTCTCAGGTGATGTGCAGGCTTCACTGACGGACATGCTCTTTGATGGGTCCTGCTTCTTAGGCAAGAAGGAGGTCTCCGCTTTGGAATGCTTTAAAGATAGTAGAGCTATAGCACATTCCTTGAGGCTGTAGGCTCCTGCAAAATAATTTCCACACTACTTTTGGAAATTGAGAAGGTACTGCAGGGGACTATCGTATAGACAAAGGCCGCCTTAACAACCAGTGATGCAGCAGACAACCCAGGCCTGTTGGGGCTGCGGACATGGTGCTGCCAGACAACGTGTGGTCCAATAAGAGTACTAGTCTTCAACAAATCCTCCACTTCTACACCTGCCAACAAACCAATTTAGTTTGGCCTCAGTGGCTCATGCCTACCCTCTGGGGGCAAGCATCCAACATTTCGTTCCAGGGTGGTGAACCATCAGGTCCGATAGATGAATCTTGCAAATTATTTAAAATGGCTATGCCACTCTCTTTCTTTTCTCTTCTCCCAAAATGCCTCCCACACTAAAACTGATTTCAGAGGAGCACCTGCCAATCTTCCTACAGGAAATGCGCCTGTTGCTTATGAAGAGTGCAATAGAGAAGGTACAGTACTCTCAGAAAGGTGGGTGTTGCTACTATCACTATTTGATCATTCTGAAAACGGATGGGGGCATCAGGCCTATCTTAGGCTTCTGTCCTCTTAATGCCTTTCTACAGAAGGACAGATTCAAAATGCTCCTGTTGGCCGAGATTCTCTCTGCTTTGGGCCAGGGAGAATGGATGGTGTCTCTGTACTTGGATGCATATTTTCATATACCTGTTCTAGAGTACTACAGGTTGTTACCTGGTGTTCAATATGGGCCAAGAACATTTTTAGTTCACTGTGCTCCCCCTCAGATGCACCAGCACTCATCGGGTGTTCATAAAAGTGATGGCGGTGTTCGCTGCCTATCTTCAGAGGTCAGGAATACCGTATAACCATATTTCAACGACTGGCCGCTAATGGTAGGCTTGCTGCACTCAGTTGTTGACCACCTCCGGAAGACAGCAGAACTCCTGACATCATTGGGGTTCACCAACAACGAGCCGAAGTTCCACCTGGCAACCTCTCAGAGGCTTTGATTCCTTAGGGAGATCCTGGTTGTGGTAGAAATAAAGGGGCAGATTTACAAGCCCCTTGCGCCAGTTTTGCGTCACTTTTCCCATGTTAAAAGTGGCGCAAGGGCCTTGTAAATAAGCCCCAAAGTCTTTTCCTTTACAGCAGCGATACTAGGACACTCCGGCTATGAGCTGGATGTTTCAGGCTCACTCCTGGACACAGCTGAGGTGGTTTCTGAGGCTTCATGGCCTCCTAGCCTCATGCATCCTCTTTGTTGATCATGCCAGGAAGCACATGCGGGCCATACAGTGGAAGTTAAAGTTCCAGTGTAGTCTGCACAAAGGCTGCCTTTATGACACTGTCCAGATTACAAAGGAGGCAGCTCAAGATCTACAGTGGTGGTTGACTGACTGTGGTTGGCCCTGCGACAGGCCACTCTACATTCCCCACCTGCAGCTGACAGTGGTGATGGATGCATTGCTGCTGGGTTGGGGGATAACAGATGACTTTGGTCTCCAGTGGAGGGCCAGCTCTACATCAATATTCTGGAGCCATTCGTTTGGCTCTGAAGCCCCTTCTTCTGTCCATCAAGGGGAGGCTGGTGCAGGTTCTCACGCACACCACCACCTCCATGTGGTACTGCAATAAGAAGGGCAGAGTAGGTTCCTGGGGGCCTGTTCCAGGATGCATCTCTGGAGATGGTGGAGCAACAAGGCATCTTCCTGATCAGAAATCACCTGACAGGGTCCCAGAATGCCACAGAGGATGAACCAAACAGACCACGAAAGGTGGTGCTGGGGATCTTCCAACAATGGGGAGAACCCGGGCTGGATCTTTTCAGCACTGTTGAGAACAGGCAGTGCTAACAATTTTGTGCATAGAGTTTCCGCAAGAACACTTATTAGATTTATTCCGTCTGGAATGGAATAAGGGAATTCTGTACGCCTTCCTGCCTCTCCATCACCTGTCACAATTCTAGAAGAAAATCAAGAACGAACATGCCCTGGATTGGGCCAGGATAGTGAGGTACTTGGAATGCCTAGGCATAAGCATCAGTCTTCCAATAAGGCTGCCACTATACAAGGACTTCCTGTCTCAGTAACTGGACAGGGTCCTCCACACGCCTGAGTCAACGTAATCTACACATACATGCATGGAGATTAAGCGGCTGCAATTGACTGCATTTGATTTGCCGCCTTAAATGGTGGATGTCATTCATGCTGCCAGTGCGACCTTCCACTAAATCCATTTATTCCGGCCACAGAGACAAATTTGTGGCCTGTTGTTGTGCTCGCTACACCCTACTTTACAGGGGGACCTGTCGGATGTTTGTATTGATTATAACCCAGCAAGACCTTAAAGTGGGCACTGTCAAAGGTTATTTGTCAGCCTTTTCGGCCTTTCTATATTTGCTGGACCAGCTGACCTTGTTCAAATCCCGGATTTCCTTTGGTATTTTAGTTCACACAGTTCAGGTGAATTGAACTAAGACTATAATTCCCAAGACACACTGGGGGATATGTACTAGGAAGTGGCGGTGCGTGTCGTTAGCCTCCTTGGATTAACGACACGCTCCGCCACTTCTGAAACGCAAGGCTGCACCATATTTACAAGAATGTGGTGCAGCCTTGCGTTTCCCCCTGCGATGGCGCCAAGTTTAACAACTTAGCACCAAAGCAGGCACCCTTGCACCAGAGTGCAAGGGTGTCTGTGTGCAGGGGAAGATTGGTTATGTGTAGGAAGGTGTCCCTTCCTGCACATAAACAATCCTAAAATTCCATTTTGTAACTTTCATGTGTGCTGCTTCATGCAGCACACATGAAAGTTACAAAATTGATTTTTTTTTAAAAGGTTTGTTTATGTACAGGAAGGGACACCTTCCTGTACATAAACAAACCATGGCATTTTGCTTTTTCCATGTGTGCTGCACAAGGCACAAGGCAGCACACATGCAAAAAGCAAAAACGAGGAGAAAAAATACATTTCTCCTCGTTTTGCCAACTTAAGACCAGGATTTTCCTGGTCTTAATTTTGCCGCTGCCTCCTATGTACATCACCCTTGTACATAGGGGCCAGCGTCAAATACAATGGGTGTTGCGGTGGAACGCCCACCACAACACCCACTGCACGCCCCTTTCACGCTAACCATAGCGTGAAAGGGTGCCTTATGTACAAGGCAACGTTAAGCCATGTTAAGTGGCTTAACACTGCCTTGTACATAAGGCGCTGCCCCTATCGCCACCACAACGTCCGTAAAAGTGACGTCGTGGTGGCGATAGGGGCTTGTACATATGCCCCACTGTTTTCTAAAAGGAAAGAGTTTTGCAGCACAGCTTTGTTCCTCCAGCTGGCATACGTAAAAAAACAGTGATTACTTTGTGCATGAAAGATTGTTCTGTGGGCTGAATGAATAGTCAACAAGGCTGAGAAGACACTGCAGCTGACCTTACAGATCAGCCCTATTTCAGGTGCAAACCTGGAGGTTCTTGCTCATTTCGGTATCAGAGGTCCGGAGATGGAACCACAACCTGTCACTGCGGGCGGATTGTGCTGTACCTGGCAGCTACTAACACTAGCACAAATCTGACCAGGATCACACAGTGCAAGCCTGCTGCTGTGACCCAATGACCAGGGTGGGACTGGGGAACCAAAGCAGTCCAAGCAAAAATGCTCAAATCAACTCGCTACTTTCCTCCTTGCTCTATCTTTCTATTTCCATCCATTCATTCTCTCAACTGATCTCTTTCTTTGCACCTTCCTCCCTCTTGCTCTCTTGAAGCCGTCATGTGCTTGCTGCAAATTAACCTCAGGGTTCCTGGAAAAGTGACAGAGGCATCAGCACCTGCCCTGGGCCCTCAAAACCAGCCTCCAATGGCTTTAGCCCACCAGGAAAATGGCAGTTGGATTTAAAGGGCAAACCTCCCTGCCAATAGCAGCTGATCAGACTGAAAAAGGGCCAGACCCCTCCATTCTTTTCGAAGGCTGTAAATGACCAGCTGCATTGCCCTTTCTACACATATCCACTGTGTTTGAGCATTGAAAAGCACCCAGTTAAAAATGGCTTTCCTGATGAAAAGGCTTTGAACCTGAACTTGTGATCACACACAGGTAACTGCAGCAGGCACCCTCATATGGAACTATCCAACCAGCTCTCATGTTATTGCTGTCCTTAAAGGTTATGTTGTTGACTTTAAAAGACAGGTATTGGCAAAGCTCATTTGGGTGGGACAACGCACCCTGAAAAACTACTCGTCAAAATTAAAGTTTGAGTAAAAAAAGGCTGCTTTAATGATGCAGGTGCACATCACAAACCATTAAACCTTGGCTGTAGCATTACAAAAATACCTGCACTATACACCAGTGTAAGCTGCAACTTCCCCCACCCCAACCCTTAAAAGACCATCCATAAACATACCTAATTCAAATGTATCTCGCTCCCCGGCCCCTGTATCCATTGCTTTATTCAACCTCTTATCAATCTAAACCTTCAAGTTCCTGTCGACAAAAATGTCAACTTTTCCAATCCACTCTAATCTCCTCAATGTAAGTTGCTCCGCCCACCCCAAACTACAATGAACCAAAAAGCCAATAGCATTAGTTTGAAATTGAACACTCCACAGTGCTTATCCAACACATGAGTGACAAAGTCTGTAGCCAATCGCTGAAGGAGGCTGCTTGAAGAACGTCAATTACTGAAAGCGGTGCACCCAAAACCCACTCGCTTACTCGGACACTGCTGTTCAGTATTTTTAGGTTGAAGCCTACCAGACCGCACAGCTGCCTGGTTTGCTAAAGGCATGTTGAGGACATTTAGAAAGCTTCCATGTGAAATGCATTCCACCTATTGCTGATCATTGGCTTTCTATTTGCTGGCCTTATTTGTTTTAGGCTGTCCAGATGGAGTCTATCCCTCCCAATGAGCAATGACTTTTCACACTACCTCTCCTTATATTCTTCCACAAGTTCTCCTTTCTATAAAAAAGCCTGTAAATCTTGTTCTTATCTTGTCACATTTGCTGTGCATTCAAAGACAGAGGCCAAATGTCAGGCTCTGTCTTCTGAGGGAGCTTGGTGTTTACTTTTCTTTCTCAGACTTCAAAGTAAGAGGATTTATGTGACAATCTTGCTCGGTTCTGGGGAAATGAAAGGGTTTCTTTTCTGGAACACAACAACGTTTAAATGAACTGTGCAAGTATTTGTAAATTGTATAGTTTTATTAGTAAAACTGTATGTCTGTGCAAATGTAATGGTCATTTCAATTAAAAAAGTGTTGTCTGTAATGGCAGTGTGCTACCACACCATTCATGCTCCTCTCTGCACCACTCCACAAACCCCTTTTCTCAACATTAGGATGAGAGACTGGGAAAAAACATATCTTTCTGATCTGTACTAAGCAGTTTGCATGCAGCTCTTTGATAGCAGTTCATAGCACACTGTGATAGATTACGATTCCAACTTGTGAACTGCACAGTAACAAAAGGATCTCGGAGCTGTGCACATTAAATACTGTTCTGTGATCTACATGTTCTATGCAGCAGGCATATTAACCAGCTGCGCCACCTTAGATGAGTCAAAATTGCCACTAAACAAAAGTCCATCTATCTCCAGCAGATACATTCATCGCCAAAGTTATCTTCACACTTTTATTGTTGCCTGAAAACTGTTGAATATACAAGAAACTCTGCAGTAGGTGCTTTTAAAACTGCTGCACTGCTACAAAACCGAACCCAGAAACAAAATCACCCCCCACCCTTCCAGCAAAACGCCGGTATGGCCAGTCTGACGTTGACAACAACTTCGGCTCTTCCTGCGATTTTTATGCAGCCTTTCCTTTTTTTTTGCATATTTATATAGCTCGAGCTCGACCCGAAGGTATTGGAGCGCTTTACACGAGCACCGTATTTACATTACACATTCAGGCACGGGGAGATTAAGTGATTTGCCCAGAATCACAGGATGTGGACGCGACCCCGAGGCTCGAACCGTGGTTTCCAGCACCAAAGTCGGCAGTCTAGCCGACGGACCACATCTCTTCGTGCAAGGTACTTCCAGTACCCATTCCTCGCAGTCAGTGGTCTCCTTCCTTCAAGTTGATTCAAGGCAGCTCCTACCAGCAAGTAGCAGAACTTCTAGGTTCCTGTTTCCAAATCTGGCAAATGGGAGGTTTGAGTCAGCGACCACAACCCTGGAGCTAAGATGTCTGTCTCTCTTGGTCTCCACTGGGGTGGGAACCCTGGCACTGGTCGATGAGAAATCCTGACACATCGACTTGGGTTTTTTACAGATGCTCACTCTGCAGACAGAGATTTTGGATTCCTTAGCACCAGGCCTGGGGCAAACTTCGGGTCGATCCTGTCTTTAAATATATTGCTCGCAAACTAGTTAAGCTACAGTTTTGCCTGCTAGTTCCAGCAGGAAGGAGGGTGGGTCAGGGATCTCCCAACCAGAGAAATTCAATACAAAAGCAGAAAAAAAGTGAGAAGCTTCCTTAAGCAACTATTTCTCAGCCTGTTTCAGGTAACAATTCTGGGTAGAAATGGAGCAGGAAGTGGGCAAACGCTGTCTCATGGCCTCCGCCCCCTTTAGTGTGGTATTACACGAATGGCCTCGGAGATGCTTTGGGGGAGTCTTGCATTTTAAATTCCTGTTTGGTAGGCTCTCTCCACCCATCGTTTATATTATCTTGCATATTATCTGCACAAAGGAGACCCAAAATGGATTTCAGTGTGTCCACAGTCACGCACAGCACACACTCGCCATGCTTATCCTGTTACATGGTCACCGTGTATACATACATGCAACATCCATTTACACATGGATGTAATGTAGGACTAGGTTGCAGGGGACTGGCAGACTATTTTAGTCAGGAGAGGTCAGTAGACAATTATATCGGTGCAGGCACAAGTAAAAAGGTCTGTTCGGCAATATTAATATTATGTGTCTGCCCTCACTGTCAGTCCATAGCTCGGTGACCTTATATAAGGTAGTCATGCTCAGTAACAGGGTTTGGTACCCAGTGTGCCGCTCCAGACCAAAGGGGCTGCTCTGGGTTACAGTCCTCGTCACAGCAGGAACCTCAGTACGTTTTGTGTACTGAGGCAAAAAGATAAATAAAAAAATAACCAGAGACTCGCTCTATGGGAAACTCAAGAGCTTACTCTCCAGAGCCATGCAGGGGACATGACCTGCAGCCCCAACAGATGTGCAGTGTGACTGTAACTGTACCGACCCCTCCCTCTGTTCCATCAATCCCTTTCTCAACACACCCCCACCCTGTGGCCTTTCTCCGCCTTTTCAGACTCACTATATCTATTTTGCCAGACTTATCCCCTACTCTTTCCCATCTTTGGTCCGCCCCCCTCAAAGGAGGTTTGTTGGTATAGCAAGTTATGCCACCTTGTTAAAAGCTATAACTAGGTGTCAGAACTCCTTTTAGAGGGATACGAGGCAAGCAGGAGCTACTGGGCCCAACTGTGGTGATTAAGGCTTTTTACTTCTGATGTCCTGGGCCCGACCTACTATGGGTACTGAGCAACTGGGCTAAGTACCCCTTCAGCACTTGACTCTCAGCAGCAGCATAGGTCGATCAGTCCAAGGCTTCTCGAAGGGGGCGGCGGGGTAATGGGGTGGAAACGTAGATACAGGGGGATGCAAGAGATGAACACAGGCTCACAACTCTAAATACGTTCAATAGCAGCAATAAATGATTGCCTAGTCAAATACTTGCTTTTATGAAAAATTTGAGCATTTATACACAATCACAAATAGTAAAGTAAAATGTGGCATACACATATAATACACACAGTCTTGGAGCTCCTGAGGTCAGTACTCTAGTGTTAGACAGGCAGGTCCCTGAGTCCCTCTTCCCTCTCTCTATTGTTGTGGTTGTTCCCCATTCATGATAGGAGACATTCAGGTTAAGCTCCACTAGAAGTCTCTCTCCAACTCTTCTAAAATCATAAGTGTTCCAGAGCCCATGGTGCTATGAGGCAGAAGACATTCCCATTGGCCCTTAGGCCCTATGATCAGTCCCACCCGCTCCCGCTGGGGTTGCTCTACCGGAGTCCCTGGAAGTGTTGAACACTGCGGTGTCGCCATGGGAATGCCCTGAGACAACACCGAAGACCTGGCCTTTGCCCTGGTAGAATCGGCTCTGATCCCCTTTGCCCTAGTGGGATGAGCACTGAGGCACCTTCTTGGAAAGATCATAACAGCTCTGGGTACCCAAGTTGATCCATCAGAAAACTGTCTGCTTTTAACTTGCCTTGCCCTTCTTGGAGCTGATCAAAACAAAACTCACAGGTCCTTCTAATACAAAAACTGAGAGGCCTACAAGGGTCCAGATGGTACAGCCTTTCCTCCTCCATGGTGCGATAAGGAGGTTGTTAGATTGTAATTGGACTGTATGAAATTGAGTGACAAATTTGGAAAGAAATCCATAATATGCATGACCACCTTGTCAGGAAAAAATGAAGTGGCAGGAGGCTGGACAGACAGCACCTGCACCTCACTTAGACTCTGAGCCAAGATAATGGCGATCAGGAAAACAGTCTTCGGACTCAGTAGCCTCAAAGGGCTAATATGCCTGGGATCAAAAGATAACACATCAACACAGTAAGTAACAAATGAAGGTCCAACTGTGGCATAACAAACGGAGAAAGTGGAAACAAACGAGTCGACCTCATCAGAAAGCACATAATAGGAGACTTAAACAGCGACCGCTCCTTCGGCAATCAAAGAAAGGCTGAAAGGGGCAACAAAGAACGGTTAACAGTGCTCACAGCACAGACTTGCTGCAGAAGAACCAACGCTAAGTGCAACATATCCAACAATCAGGCCTTGAGGAGATCAATTTACTACTCGATGCACCAAGACACAGAATGGGACCATCATCCACAATAACCCTGCTTGAGAGAGGGACGTCACACTGACAAGATGATGTCCACCACTGCTGGTCAGTCAAAAGAGCTCTGACTGCCCCACTCAATCTACAGATATGAAGGTGGAGGCTCTGGAGGTTTGGATGTATAACCTGCTTTTGAAGGTTGTTCGGGGGCTCTTCGATGCCTTTGCCAAACAAGCATTGGCATAGCCAAAAGGTCTCGCCTTTGGGGCCTTATAAGTGTTTAGCCAGAGCTATTGACTTTGCCAATGTCTTCAAGCTGTGCTGTAGAGAAGTGTGGCTGCTGTGCGGCATGCTGAAAAGTTATAATAAAAAGTGTCAGAAGCATTTTTGTTACTTTATATATGACCAAGAAGGCATTATGTAAAACTGAACGACCATATTAAAAAAGTATTTACAATAAAAATTTCCTCAGTTTTCTTTTGTTCTTGCAATGCTGGCAACTTGTTTCTGCCTATTGCAATGGTTGTTTGTTAAAGCTTTTTTTTTGAGGGGGCATAAACAATCGGAGGGTGAAGGTTGGGAACTAGTACCTGTATTATAACACTAGCAGCGGCCAGACGCTAGGGGAGAATCAACAGATGCCAGATTCCGAGAGCAGGCTGAGGTGGTGCTGAGTGATGCTGAGGTGGTAGTGGTGGTGGTGGTGACTGTTGCGGAGACGATGCTGAGGTGATGCTGAATGATACTCAGGTGTTGCTGAGTGATACTGCTGTGTTGGTGAGTGATACTGCTGTGGTGGTGCTGAGTGATATTGTCTTGGCGCTGAGTGATGCTGTGGTGGTGCTGAGTGATATTGTCTTGGCGCTGAGTGATGCTGTGGCGGCGCTGAGTGATGCTGTGGCGGCGCTGAGTGATGCTGTGGCGGCGCTGAGTGATGCTGTGGCGGCGCTGAGTGATGCTGTGGTGGCCCTGAGTGATGCTGTAGTGTAGCTCCTATTTCCCTTATAGGCTCTGCGCATTGGAATAATATATCCTATAGGTTTGACATAGGACTGAGGTCGGTATGTCCCTATCGAGTATATTAAACTTAATTACTTGTGCCAGCTAGCTCAGAGGCCACTAGAAACTTCTTGACGACAAGAAGGGATTAGTTTCTGGCAGCCGCAAAACATGACCACTGTGTTTCCCTTACAGAATCAGGATGTGTCCCAGAGTCGTAGAAACAATAGATAACCATTTCACTCAGCTCAGTCGTGCATGTTTCAGTTATTCTCAGAGTTACACAGAAATAACAGACGGGCGTTTCAATAAAGGATTTATTGAACAGTCTTGTTTCTGTTGTAAGTTATATGTGCTGTTATGATCACAAGACAGTATGCGAGATAAATAATGTACAAGGTGAGCAGTAAAAATAAATAATACTGCGTCAGCATTATCTTTTAGCATGTATGCATTTACATAGAAATGACACAACCTAAAAATGCGAGTACTCATACGATGCGTTTCTAGCCTAGTTCTACCCAGTGTACCTAACCTGTCCTAGGTATAGGGAGAAGTAGAAGTAGGTGCTGTATTCCTGACTAGAGTATACTAAGAGTAAGTTACGCCTAGTATGCCAAGAGTCTAGTATGCCAAGAGTCCCTCTAGGTTCTAGTCTGCTCCATACCTGAAGAATGAGAGAGGTAGGAATCTCTATCCGGACTCGAACTCCAACACCCCGCAAGGGAAGTTAGATCACTGGAAGCTGGACTCTCTGCGTGCAGGAAGGGCAGTGTCTTCTCAGTGCGTCTGGCCGGGAATCGGGCTCCTCTGAAGTCGAGGTCTCCTCTGATTTACAGGGGTTTGGGAAGGTATATTTATACCTGAAAATGTTAGCATTGACGTGAGTTGGGTAGCGAAAGACGTCATGAATGAATCCCTTAAGGAATAAAGGTTCATGCATAATGTATGAGTCCTTGAAGAAATCAATAGTCCTGGGCAAGGGAAACTCCCGCAGCCTGAGGGTCTGTTTTTTCATGGACTCGTTGAGACGCTAGGGTGGACGGATGTCGGAATCCATGCCTGTATTTGGTATGCATGGTTTATGCCTAAATAAGGTCTGGGATTTTATGCCTATATAAGGGCAGGTTGGATTGTGCCTATATATGGTCATGATTCTAGAAAGTCCGTTTATGGACACCCTATGAAGTATACAACACCTACTCCTCTTTTGTGTATACAACAATACTAAAATGCTAAACATTTAAAATGCTAAACATTAAAATGGAGTACCGCATATTAAAACATATCCTAAAAAAGCTTTAAAAAATACATTAAAATGCAAAGGATTTTGTACATCATTAAGCAATGCTTTTCATTTCCTGCATAAAGTGTGAAATAAATGCATTTGGAACGAAATATAAAAGCAATATTTACATATGACGAGAATGAATGATAAGTTTGTTTCAAAATCAAAGTCATTTCCTGTCATGAAATTTAAATGAACTGATTTAGACACACAAGATGACTAAGTGTCCCCGGAAGTACTGCCAAGTCCATATTATAAGGCCAGTTCTACTTTAAGCAGATTGGAGTGCCATTTTCATTCGAAAAATGGGAAAAAAGTTCAAATTTGGTAATGTTCCAAGTCTTTGAAAAATGAAGGCCAAATTGTTGCTGTTGTACTGGAACAGAATATGCCAAACAGAGTCAGTTTTACGGGTCTGGAGTAAACATTAGATCATCTATTTCAATAGACAAAACATCTTCCACTGTCGTCGGTGTAAGTTGGAACACCTCGTGTAAAAGATTGACCGCACAAAGATGGGAAACATCGCTCTCAGCAATGTTTGCGTTCGCTGTTACCTGTGTGCCTGGAGTTGTTTCTCGTACCTCAGCAGCAGCAGGAGGCGACTGTGAGATCTCAATGAATGCTGACATCAGTATTGGAAGCCTCTGGGGAAAACACAAAGCATGGGCCGTTATCGGGTCCAGCAAAGCATCGACATCCTTTGGCGCAGCTGATGGATATGTTAGACAAGCGTCCAACACGCATTCTTCACCGCATAGTAGGCAGCGTAGAACAGGTAAGATGCAATCTTGCCAGATTGGTCGGAATGACAGGAACCATGTGGTATTAAGGTCCCGTAGACGAGTCATGCCCAATAGCTGTACTATTCGCTCACGGCACTTTCTTTCAAGGAGAGCTTTCTCCAGTTCGCTCGGAGTTATTTCTGCGAAGTGGCTGGCCATAGCGCAATAGCAGACAGATGAATAGAATTCCCGCAACAAGTGCTAGAATCAATGGTATGCCACCAAACACCGAATGTGCAAAATTCGGAATGATTCCAAGTATTGCCTGGAACGGTGCTAAGAGACCGGTGCAAATGCTCTTAAATACATGTACAATTCCTGTTGTATCTGACATGTTGAAGATACGTGATAACATTTCTACGAAATGTATGGGGCAGTTTGTACGTATTAAAGCCTGTATCTCAGCCGAAGTCCTTGCAATTTGTAGATCATAGGTTTCTTTGGCCGAGGTCAAAGGCACTGTTTGTTGCAAAAGCATGGCTTTCATTCTGCTTAAAGTATCAAATCTTATAAAAGAGACGTTAAGTGAAGGCCACAAAGGCGACTCCCTGACGGTGTCTATTGGGGAAACAATACTTGCATACAGCAAGTGACCCTGGAGTTGACCGTTACTAGATATGGGATGCCTGGCAACATTCCACAGCAGCTCTGATCATTCAACATGAGGTAACTCCCATTCGAAAGTTGTCCAAACGCTGGATTAATCACAGCAGCTGGAGAACCGTGCTGATGGCAAGACAGGTTTGCCACAGAACCATTACAAGCTCCGTGTAAAATAATGTCCTGACATATGAGTGAACCCGTCAGTGCATGTTTACAGTTAGTACCGCTAAGAAACACTTCACGATCCCCACTCCAACATTTATGTGTATACGGTAAATTCCAAGATGTCTTAATGTATTCCTTACCCAACCTTTCATATTTGCCTGCTTGCATCTGTCTGAGGCAATACTGGAACTGAAAAGTTGTCACAGGTAATGTTATTTTCCCATGAATAAGCCATTCTGTAGCTGGTTTTTCTGCCACTGTGAAAGGTAACTTGTCAATTTTTTCAATGCTCAGCACTGTATACCTCGCTCCTCTTTGTGCCAATTCGATCTGTTTATCAGTTAGATTGTATTCTGCAAACAGAGACGACGTGTTGATGAAACGCCAAGGCACATAGCCCGCTCGCAATGATTGCAGCGTCCATGTCAATAACACAATAGAACGTAATTGAGACTGACCTTGTTGTAACATAGCCAAATCTTGTTCTAGAATGTCGATAGCAGAGGATACAATGCCATCCAATGAATAAATTCTGGAGGACAAAGTTGTTAACCCATTGTCGACTACAGAGAGTGTTTTCTCTAAATTAATACGATCAAGTTCACGTATTCGTTCTGCAGCCTCTATCTGTGACACTTTCCATGCTTCATTATAAACAGCGTAGATGCCGGCATATATGAAACGTTTTTGACGCGGTTTTCTTGGTCCAAGCAAGAATTCCCTAAGATCTGCGTCGTGTGCAAGTAAGGTTAAGTGTTGCTTCACATCCTGTAGTGTAGATTTATGCAGCCAATCGAGGCATAATTTTCCTACACTATATGTTGTTACTACCCCCGGATGTTGTCTTTGGACATATCTTGGGTCTGGCCTATGAATAGTAAAGCCCTGAGTTTTGTTCAAGAACCTTTCCTGACAGGTGTTTGTGTCTGTGGGCCAGATCAACCATTTCTTCCAATTTGGATGAGTTCTGTTGAGTTGTAGTATATTGTCAACTGTCACCACTGCCTTTGTATTATTATCACTGGCAGGTGTTGGCACAGATGGTGTTTTCATCTCTTTGATCTTGGCTAATCCAAGACAAGATGTCTGTTGGACGGTGTCATTCAAAAACAGTATTTGTTCAGGGATTATACAGGCTCTAAATAAAGCTTCTATACCCTGTACTTGCCAATCTTTACTACCCCAGACAGTTTTTGTCTCAATTGTGTCTTCCCATAAGTCGAAACCCTGTGTAGACAGTTGGGCAATAAATTCTTCAGAGTAAATCTGTTTTGTATTCGTTAACATAATTTTCAGTCCTGTTTTGTTTACATTTCTGTAGTAAAATGTTTCTGGGTCAGATGTATTATAACCTGAAAAATATGGAAATTTACTAGCAAAAGTTTTTGAACTACCTTGTGGTGGTGTAGGACAATGTTCCCATTGATTATACATAAATATATTTCTTGGATATGCAGTTTTGTGCAAATAATGATGACCATAGTGGTTATAACAATACATTTTCTCATAATCATTTGTACCCTCTAAATATTCATTTTTAGAAAATGCAGCAGATTTTTCTAGATCAAACATTATATCTTGAACAGTCTCTAAGTCCCAATCATCTGAATAGGTACTGGACGTTATCAAATCGCTTAGTGAAATTTTAAACAAATGTGGAATGTTCAATTGTTCACTTGGGCCGAATATTTCATAATCTGTTTTATCCCACACTATACCATCCTGTATAGGAACAGCTGTGATATTCACTGATGACAAGTCTCTTGCTTCACGATGGGAAGATTTATGTGGTTTCAAAAGCACGTTTATGTCCTTTTCTTCAATGTTCACATGGATATATCTGCCACCTATAAGCATGCTTACTGTTGTTACCAAAGCTAGCCAGAGCAGAAAAACAAAAAGTCCAGATGTAATCCAGAGTTCAATCCATGGAGAAACCAGATAAGTCTTTTTCATAAAGTGAATAAAGTCTTGTACTTGCTGCTTGAATTTTGATGATGCTGGCGTCGTTTCAGGTTCGCTTGGATCCTCTGAGAACGTATCAAAGTCAATGAAATAGCCAGAAGCAGTTCTGTCAATTGTTGGAATTGCATCAGGATTCGTTGAAATCACAGGAACCAGTTCTTCACGTGTCACGTTGGTGTAGACAGGTGTATTTGGATGAACTGTTATTTGGTTGTCAAGAGGGATGAGTTCCATAGCTGTGTTGCTTAGTCCTTCATTTGTTACAGCTGAATTCTCGATCGTGATCAGTCTTTCAGTCTGAACCTCTTGAATAGTAGCGAGAGGAGTGCGTCTGCTACTAGGTCGGAGTCCACGAGGCCTACTGCTTAGTATTGGCCACATGTTGTGGTTTGATTAGGTCGATGGACACAAATCTTTTCTCCTTTCTTCCAGCAAGGGGCGGTAGAAGTACTGTCCTTGTTCCTTGAACAGCTAGAACAGGTACCGGTTGTCTGTAAGAAGGTCCAAATTCCTTCTTGTCTGCGATTTGTTCTCTGACTAGATCCCCAACTTTTGGAATCCAGACAGGCCTTGCTGGGACCGCCGATTTTTCCCCAGTGGTGGTTGGCTGTAAGGATACGTTGCTTTGTTTCGTTCTTAATCTGTTAAGTTCCTGTAAAACAGCCAAACGATCTTTGATATCAAATTCTTTTTTGTCCACCACTGTGCCTACGTGTTCTAAGTCTGGAACCCACATTCTTGTCCCAAATAGGACCTCATATGGAGTGACTCCCCTAGAGAACTTCTTGGCAAATTATTGATAGAGCGCTGGACGCTATTTAGGTGTTTGACCCACCCATCACCCGAGCCTAATACCCTAGCTGTTATAGACTGCTTTATGTCCCGGTTTTTCCTTTCCACAACAGAATTTCCCTCAGGATGGAATGGAGAGGAGTACCGCAATGCAACGCCCAGACTGGCCATGGCCTCCTTGTAAGCCCTAGAGCTAAACGCAGGACCCTGGTCAGAATGAAACGTGCCTATTGCGTATGTGCCGATAAAGACTCGCAAATCTTTTATAACAGTTCGAGCGTCAGCTGAGCGCTGAGGCCATAACCATAGGAACCTAGATTTAATATTTGCGGGAATGCCTTTGTCCAGTAGGACGCTGGCGATTAGATAGCCTAATGCTGTCTAACAGTGGTGTCTGCACTGGGCTGCCGCATTTGCTGCATGGTGTCTGGTGGCTCTCTCGCTGTAATTTACAGTCTAAGCAGTTGTTGATGAATATGTGAATGTGTGTATTCATTCTAGGCCACCAGAACATCTTTTTTAATGTCAAAATTGTTTTTGAGATCCCTTGATGTGAGAGACCCTCCCCCAGATGTGTTTCATAAATCAAGGCTGCTCTTCGTTCCATGTTTGGAATTACTCTATCCCCCACTCCAGGGATTCGAGCAAAAGGAACGTTATTCGCATCAATTACATAAGAGTACTTGAGTGGAAACTTTTGGTAACGCTGCACTGCTGCCTTTGCTCGAAGCATTGACAGCTAACATTATCTCACCGTCTATTTTTGTTTTTGAACGAGTGATCGCAGCTACGGAAGCCGTCTGAACAGCCCCCTTCGCGGCTTCGTCAGCCAATGAATTCCCTGCAACGTGAACGCCATCACGCTGATGACTCAGTGTGTGAATCACGTGAGCCTTTGGTAGTTCGTTTTTCAACAGAACTACTTGTTCCCAAAGCAGTTTGTGCTTAATTGTGCCACCTTTGCATCCTTAAAACCATTTTCAAGCCAGGTTCGTATATAGTCATTATACGACTGAACACAGTAATAGGAATCGCACACTATCAGTGTGAGGAATTCTCGATCCGTACTTTCAAGTGCCAGTTTGAATGCCTGTAGTTCAGCTCGCTGAGCTGTACAATCACCTAGTGACTGAGTTTTTGTGACCATAGGTCTGAAGATGCCATTTCGCATGCGACCTTTAACGATAGCACATGCTGCACTGTAAGCTTGCTTACCCCCTGTTGCGGGCTGTGCGGATCCGTCAGTGTAAATTATGAATTCATACTGATCGAGAGGCAGAATCTCAGTGGGCAGAGGACATTCTTGTTCATATTGGAGAAATGCCTGTGTTTTTAAATCTGGATCAAAAACATATTCAACATCAGTTGCAGCAAGAGAATTAACCCATTGTATCCATCTCGGATGTAAAGCTTTAGCATTGGGAATGCTCGCTTTTGTGACCACTTCTAAAGCTGGTACTGGGGTAACGACAATTATGCGTTTCCCTTGGGCTAAGGCTCTTTCTTTTGCTACAGCTGTTTCAACCGCTGCCAGAATTTTTTCAGTTGAACTGAAACGCATTTCCGCCTGTGTGTACAAATGTGATTTGTATGCAATTGGTACTTTCTCACCCTCATTAAAGGTTAAGTAAGTGAATCCACATTGACCCGAAATTATTCGAATCACCAAATTTCTTTGACTTACGCGTGTTTGTAAGTGATTTGTTGCTAACATGTTAGCTTGGAGTGAACGCAAAGTTTCTGTGTGTTCCTGTGTCCAGTTTTTGAATGAAAAATCAGGTTTGATTAGTGCGTAGAGAGGTTTAACCCTCTCTGCGTAGTTTAGAATGTATGTTCTACCAAAATTGAGGAAACCCAGGATTGATTGTAAGTTTTTTAACGTCTTAGGAGGTTGGATCAGCGCACACTTTTCTAAAAAGTTAGCTGCCAAGCTCTTGCCTTCACTTGAGAGCTCATATCCCAAAAATAGGACATTGAGATGGGCAATTTGGGACTTTTTAAAGTTGAACTTATAGCCCTCAGAGGCGAATCCCAGTATAATGGTGCTCACCCTGTTCAAGTGTTTTTCTAAGTCATCGTCTGTCAGATAAATATCATCGACATAGGAGAATGCCTCGTTGTCATAAATTTGTAGTAACTCCGTTACTCTCGCTGAGAATAAACCTGGGCTGTTCTTGAACCCTTGTGGGAGTCGACAAAAGTGACGCTGGGTCCCCATTATGGAGAATGCCGTTAAGTACCTACTTTCAGGTGCTATATTTTGACAAAAGAATCCATTTGAGATATCTAATGTGGTTTTGTATTTTTTGCACAATGTTATTCATTAATGCTGTGCTATGTGCATTTTGCACTGCAAAAGTTTTAGAACAAGTGCTTAAATGTCTGTAGTCCAAAACTAGACGATATGTATTGTCTGGTTTGGAGACAGGAAACAAAGGATTGTTCATAGATGAGGTGCTAGTTTCAATCACCCCTTGGTATTCAAGTTGATTTAAAATCTCCCTGACTTGTTTTTTAGCTTCTTGCTTAATAGGATACTGCCTCTGAGCAGTAGGTTCATGTTTCAGATTTATTTTATGGTGAGAGGAGTCCTCATCCCATCCTACATGATTTTTATATAATGCTGGAGCCTGGGCAACTGCCCATTTTCTGGCATATGTATATTTTAAGTGAATTGGTATGTGATTGGAGAAGGCAGGCATAATCATGTCCTCGCCGTGTGGGCACTCCCTGACAAATTGTGGTGGCCAGTCTTTTTCTGCTAGAAGTATGTCATAACCCTTTGATAGTTTTTCCCAAAAAAGTGCTTTAACCTGTCTAGGTTTGTCTCCCTCCATCCGGAGTGTTATGTCATATAACTTTTGTGGAGTACTAACCCTGGTGTCTACAGTCTCTACTGTAATGTACTCATTCAAGTCCACTATCTCCAGAAGTTCCATCAGGTTCTGGCGAGCTATTGTGACTTCTGCTGCACTGTCCAGCATTGTCTGAGCCCATTCTCCGTTCCTGAGCTGCGTTCTCAGAATTCTCGGCATGTCTTATTTTTAGACCTGCTACTTTCTTTTTGGAGAATTGAGGTTTAGCTTTAATTTGTGTTGCGTGCTTGTCGTCTTTCGATTTCACGCGTTCTTCTCTATGTTCTGTTCGTCCTCTTCTTTCCGAAGTCTGTGATGAGACCTGAAAGGGACGAGAGGAACGTGTATCATTATCTTGATACCTATCAGGTTTTCTCAAATTATCCCTATTCCTGAGGTTGTACCTCCTTTCAGAGGGCTCCTTTTGAGGAGACCTACCTCGCGATTGAGCTCTTTTCTCATTTGAATTTTGTTTAGTAGACTCCCACTTCTTTTTAGAAGATGTAGGAGTTTGTTTAATTGAGTCCTTCTCAGGACTTTCAGATAGTTTTGGTTTAGCTGGTCTCCCACCCAAACTATCTCTGCCTAATTCTGCATAGGATTGCTCTATAATTCTGGGTAGCTCTGTTTGATGTTCTGTAACATCAAATTCCCTTAATTTTTGTCGGATCGCCACTGCTGCTGCCTCCCCTTTAATATTAGATAATATTATTGTTGAGACCTGTTCAAAATTTTTCAGTAATTTCATACCTAAATTTAAAGCAGGCTCTGCTCCATATTCATTTTGAATTTGTTTTAGGACATCTGGTATTACCGCAATTGACGGAATGCCGTGTGTTTTAGTGTAGATGGCAGCAAAGACTGAGCCCCAAGTGGTGCAGTCTTCCAGTTGTGGTGTGATCCCCATTGGTAAACTAATGGTTAGGATTCTGTGTTTCTCATATGGGCTAGTATTTGGAAATACTGCTTCAATTTGAGTAATTTTTTGAGCTATCCAAAACGGAATTTGTTCCCGCTTAGTGGGCATTTTACCCATGACTGCGTATAGAGTCTGTGGTGTAATTTTTAGTGTACTCCCCTGTGGAGGAGCTTGATTTGGAAGTGTTAATGGTTGTTGGACTGTGAAAGTCCTCATGACATATTGAACCAATTGTCTGTAGATTTTTATTAGCTCTGTGAGTTGATTAAGTAATTCCTCGTCTGACATTATTTCGATGTCTGGATGAGGTGTATAGCCGGCTAGAATCGGCCATGTCGCTCCTGGTCTGCCTAGCGGACCGAGCCTGGTTATATTTCTGTGATGTTTTAGGGCGCCTTTAAACCAGAGCTGATGCTCCTGGTATGTTAATGGAATTTCAATATCCTCGAAAGGAATGTATTCCTCTGGTTGTTCATCTTCTTTGTAGAAGTTAAACAAGTGAGTTACTGGATTAGATTCAGGAAGAATTACCCATGAATAGAATACCTCTGTCTGAAAGGATTCATGTGCCTCAATCACGAAAACTGCTCTACCTCCTCTCGGAGATAGGCCATGTTTTATAAGTTTTAGAGTAATGGCTCTTCTTAAGTTAGGAGGAATGTCTATGACACCCTCTTCGGCTTCATTTAAACCGGTGTTGTTAAATAACGCTGGTTGGGTTGGATCAGCCGCAGCTACACCGTTTCCGGCGTCATTGTCAGTGCCTGACATTTTTCTGCTTGAAAATATGTAAAACAAATTTCAAGGAAACAAAGATAAGGTGCACAATATTGTGGAACACTGTATCCTTCAACGTTGAACAAACCAAACAGCTAATATATAGGGGTCTTCCCTATGTAGCCGTGGTGGATACTAACCCTGCCCACTCCAGACGTCTTTTGGAGTATATGGGTAGGGGTCTCTGAGAGAAAAATAAAAAGTGCACAGCTGAGTTACTCAGTATCTAACGTTGAATTACTGCCTTACCAAACGTTGGGCGCCATGTAGTGTAGCTCCTATTTCCCTTATACGCTCTGCGCATTGTAATAATATATCCTATAGGTTTGACATAGGACTGAGGTCGATATGTCCCTATCGAGTATATTAAACTTAATTACTTGTGCCAGCTAGCTCAGAGGCCACTAGAAACTTCTTTTTTTTTTTTTTAAACTCTTTTTATTTGCAAAAATAAACTTGTTGGTCATTGCACACAGGGATGCGTGATAAGTACAGTGTTGCATTCACATACTCACATTTCAATATATCTCCTTTGATGTTACAGCACACAAGATGGCCACAATACATAAATCCTTACGGCGTTAATGGTTCTTCAAGGGAGGGGACCAGGGGGTTCACACAGATGTCCTCGGTACTCATTCCATTTTGTCCAAATTGCTACCCATTTCCGGGGACATCCCCGAGCCACATAGACTGTCCTCTCTCGCAACATGCACCAGTCCATGTCTTTCTTCCAGGCACTTAGTGTTGGAGGTGTGCCCGCTCCCCATTGGCGTGCTATATTTCGTTTTGCAATCATCTGTCCCAGTGTCGCCCATATTTTGCCTTTTGCGGACACGTCTGTGGGCTCCCAGATGTTTAAGATGCACCTTTTTATTTCAGGTCGCAGTTCTGCCCCCCAGACAGTTCGCATACAGCTGTGCACTCATTTCCAGTAGGCTTGTATTAGAGGGCACTCCCAAATTATGTGGAGGAATGTCCCCACCTCCCCACACTGTCTCCTACAAAGCCCGTCCGCACTCCTACCCATCAATACTAATCGTGTACCAGAGATGTATACTCGGTGTAGTCACTAGAAACTTCTTGACGACAAGAAGGGATTAGTTTCTGGCAGCCGCAAAACATGACCACTGTGTTTCCCTTACAGAATCAGGATGTGTCCCAGAGTCGTAGAAACAATAGATAACCATTTCACTCAGCTCAGTCGTGCATGTTTCAGTTATTCTCAGAGTTACACAGAAATAACAGACAGGCGTTTCAATAAAGGATTTATTGAACAGTCTTGTTTCTGTTGTAAGTTATATGTGCTGTTATGATCACAAGACAGTATGCGAGATAAATAATGTACAAGGTGAGCAGTAAAAATAAATAATACTGCGTCAGCATTATCTTTTTAGCATGTATGCATTTACATAGAAATGACACAACCTAAAAATGCGAGTACTCATACGATGCGTTTCTAGCCTAGTTCTACCCAGTGTACCTAACCTGTCCTAGGTATAGGGAGAAGTAGAAGTAGGTGCTGTATTCCTGACTAGAGTATACTAAGAGTAAGTTACGCCTAGTATGCCAAGAGTCTAGTATGCCAAGAGTCCCTCTAGGTTCTAGTCTGCTCCATACCTGAAGAATGAGAGAGGTAGGAATCTCTATCCGGCCCGAACTCCAACACCCCGCAAGGGAAGTTAGATCACTGGAAGCTGGACTCTCTGCGTGCAGGAAGGGCAGTGTCTTCTCAGTGCGTCTGGCCGGGAATCGGGCTCCTCTGAAGTCGAGGTCTCCTCTGATTTACAGGGGTTTGGGAAGGTATATTTATACCTGAAAATGTTAGCATTGACGTGAGTTGGGTAGCGAAAGACGTCATGAATGAATCCCTTAAGGAATAAAGGTTCATGCATAATGTCGAGTCCTTGAAGAAATCAATAGTCCTGGGCAAGGGAAACTCCCGCAGCCTGAGGGTCTGTTTTTTCATGGACTCGTTGAGACGCTAGGGTGGACGGATGTCGGAATCCATGCCTGTATTTGGTATGCATGGTTTATGCCTAAATAAGGTCTGGGATTTTATACCTATATAAGGGCAGGTTGGATTGTGCCTATATATGGTCATGATTCTAGAAAGTCCGTTTATGGACACCCTATGAAGTATACAACAATGCTGTGGTGGCCCTGAGCGATGCTGTGGTGGCGGTGAGCGATGCAGTGGCGGTGCTGAGCGATGCTGTGGTGACGCTGAGCGATGCTGTGGTGGCGCTGAGCGATGCTGTGGTGGCGCTGAGCTATGCTGTGGTGGCGCCGAGTGATGCTGTGGTGACGCTGAGTGATGCTGTGGTGGTGCTGAGTGATGCTGTGGTGGCGCTGAGCAATGCTGTGGTGGCGCTGAGCGATGCTGTGGTGGCGCTGAGCGATGCTGTGGTGGTGCTGAGCGATGCTGTGGTGGTGCTGAGACATCCTGTGGTGGTGCCGAGTCATCCTGTGGTGGTGCTGAGTCATCCTGTGGTGGTGCTGAGTGATGCAGTGTTGGCCCTGAGTGATGATGTGGTGTCGCTGAGTAAAGCTATGGTGGTGCTGAGTGATGCTGTGGTGGCGCGGAGTGATGTTGTGGTGGCGCTGAGTGATGCTGTTGTGGCGCTAAGTGATGCTGTGGTTGTGCTGAGTAATGCTGTGGTTGTGCTGAGTGATGCTGTGGTTTCACTGAGTGATGCTGTGGTTGAACTGAGTGATGCTGCGATGGCGTTGAGTGATGCTGTGATGGCGTTGAGAGATGTTGTGTTGGTGCTGAGTGATGCTGTGCTGGCTCTGATTGATGCTGTGCTGGCTCTGATTGATGCTGTGGTTGCGCTGAGTGATGCTGCGGTTGCGCTGAGTGATGCTGCGGTGTTGCCGAGTGAGAGATAGAGTGAAGATATAATGCCCAATTAGAGAGGGTGGTGAGAGAGAAAGAGAGAGAAAGGGTGTACATAGAATAAAGAGTGGAGCTGGATAGAGAGAGAAAGAAGGGGAGAGAGAGTGAATGAAGGAGTTTGAAAGAGAAACAGATAAAGGGGTGAGAGAGAATGAAAGGCTAAAAAAGATAGAGAGGGGAGAGTTAATTAAGTAGAGAGAGAATTAGAGAGGGGAGAGAGAGAGAAGGAGAGAGACAATAAGAGTGGGGGGTGGAGTTTAAATAGAGTGAAGAAGTGACGCGGAAAAAGTAACCTTAAATATAGCTTTGTGCTTTGCGCGAATAAATATAAAAAAAAAAACTGTGAGAGACAAAAATACTGGTAATTAGGCTGTGACTCCCAATATAAAACAAATAGCGATATAAGGTGAAATCAACCCACCGAAGCAATATTTCTAACTAGACTAAAAAAAGCTTGCATTTCAATGCTAATCGCTGTTGTTTTTCATGTGACTGTAGTCCAGGGCCCTCAGTTGGTAATGTGAGCTGCTGCTGCGATTGAAACATCAGAGTCCAGAGAGTTAATGAGCCATGACGAGGAAATGAGGAAGAGATAGGAAACCCAGATGGCAGCTGCGCGTGCACGCCATCGTGAACTCAAGCTGGTCGCCAGCCGAAAGCCAGTGTTTGTACTTCCAAAACCCGCTTACTAAAACTCTCGGCCAGACCAGCGCAAGCGCTGGTGCAGGCCGAGACCTAAAAAAGGTTGGGAGACTTCTGATGCACCTACGTACCCAAAGGCAGAAAAAAAGAATCCAAAATGGTGGGCACGTACATGGGCATTGTGGGATTACGGTCGACGCCATAGTAACTACGCCCATGTCGATCTCAACCACAAACTTAAGAAAAACTTTAAGAACACTAGGAACTCTTCCGAGCCCAACCACTAGACGGCGGTATTGCGCAAAGCATGTGAATCTAGAAGAGATTTCACGCTGCAAAACATGGTAGTGTAAGTTTGCAGATTTAGCCCTTTGTACTAGTCCTCAAAAAAGTTAATGTTGAACTCTGAAATGGATAAAAGGGTAAGTGTGAACTGAAAGCTATTGCCATGCCTGGATCTGGATGAGTTTGCCTGAGATCCAGTCAGGCTGGAGCTGTACTCCATCAAAAGTTTGGGCTGAAACCTCGATTTTTTGACTCTAATATATGAAGTCTAAGATGATGTGGAGAGAAAGTGTGGTCCATGTTCATGACTCTCCAGGTTTTGAATTCATTCCACAAATGCAAGTCTAGTGCCATCTTTTATTTGTTTTTACACCCGTTTTACTGATGTTATGTGTTGCATTCCTCACTTTTTCTTTAATTTGTTTTTATTTACCAGTATCTTACCTTGCCAGGGAAGCCTGGCTAAGGTAAGGGGGGTTGCTGGATCCCGGGTTGTTAATTATTTGACCAAGCTTTTGTATTGGCCACACGCTATCAGCGTTCCAATTTGGCCACGCCCCCTAATTTAATCAAGACAGCATGGAGGGGTATTTAAATGCCCGAACAGCGCATCCGCGCAGTGGGCGCCCTGCTCGCACGCCAAAGGCAAGCCCGTCTGCACCCGTCCACGCTTGTACCGCCCTCAGCGCCAGCCCCCTGCAGGTTTTACCCCACAACAGGTAATTCCTTTGCGCTATTCACGCGACCAGCTGTTTTCTTTGAAGGCAAAAAACGCTTGTTGCCCAGGACCCTTGCTGACACCACAAAAGTCTTTACAAACCTGCCCTCATTGCCAGCTGACGATATCCAATATTGGGGTACAGCGTTTAAAACTGAACGAATCTCCTACTACAAAAGCTTTGCCTATCTCTAAGATTTTTAATGCCACTCTCATAAATACACGATCCCTTGTTAAAAATGCATTGGCTTTCTCTGACTTTCTGGTGGCCTAGGCGCTGGACCTGGCCCTCATCACTGAGACATGGGCTGATGCTGCTTCAGCTCCAGATCTCATCGTGGCTATTCCCAATGGATTTACCATCACTAGGCTTGACCGGATAGGAAGAAGGTGCGGTGCATTAGCCATTATATATAGGGACTATTTCAAAGCCTCTTTTGGGCTGTTGGAGACAATTTCAAAGTGTGAAGCATTGGCTTTTAAAATATCTTTGACCAACCACTACTTTCAATGGCGCTCTGATTTATAGACCCTCCCCCCGTCCTAGAGCAGTTTTTTTGGTCAGCTGCTAGATATCAAAATTAACTCTTCTGACTTCACCATTCTAGGTGATTTTAATCTCCATTTCGAGAACTCCCTAGACAGTGATGCTGTCTTTTTTTCCGACTTTATGGAAATTGGGGGGCTAGTACAACTTATAAATGCTCCTACACATGCGGCAGGCCACACTCTAGATGGTATTTTTTCTGACAATCCTCATTTTACAGTCACGTCCATCCTCCCACTGGCATGGTCAGACCATTGTGCGGTTATGTTTTCACTTAATATGGAAAGGCAAGCACCTACTGTTGTCCCCCAAATATCGAATTCTTTAAGTCGACCCTGCAATAAAATTTCCTCTGAAGCTTTTAATCAACTGTTAGTCGATTCTAAACCAGAAATTCCCCGAGATTTGGAGGAGGCTACTTCAGATTATCATAACTGGATTACCTCCAATCTCAATCCGTTGGCCCCACTTAAACTGACTAAGAATCGGAGGATTTCTCAGACGAAGCCCTGGTTTGATGACGCTCTTAGGAGCCTTAAACAAGCTTGTCACAGGCTGGAAAGAAAATGGCAGTCACAGTATGACCCCATTGATAAAACAGCTCATAAAAAGGCCCTTCAGGTTAATAAAGTGGCAGTTTCTAATGCCAATTCTAGTTACTTTACAGCTAAAATAAAGGCCTCCTTAAATGTCCCTGAAGAGTTTTTTACGACAGTACGCAAGTTGAGTAAACTGGCTGAACCTAATACTACTGAAATTAATCAAGATTTTTGCAATTCTCTGGCTGATTTTTTCCTGAGCAAAGTTGAATTGGTCTATAACTCCTTTGTAATCAGCCACCCAAGAGGGGTACATTTTGAAGAAACGGCCTTTACACCCTCAGCAGGGAAGACTTCATTTTCTTACACTCCATCTGAGAATAACCCCATAAAGGAAGATCGTAACGCTCCCTCTGAAGCTGCAAAGCAGGCCATCGATTCATCAGAAAGCTACTCTAGTCTGAATGAGTTTAGCCCTCTTGTTAAAGGTACTATTCAGGCCCTGCTAAGCCAAACTAAATCTGGCTCACCATTGGACCCTTGCCCCGCTAAGTTCCTTCATCTAGTACCCGACACCACAGCTAATTATCTTAAGGACATCTTTAATAAGATGTTCTGGGAAGGCCATTTTCCTAAGGAGTGGAAAAGGGCTTCCATTCTGCCCCTACTAAAAAAGAATCTAACCTTGATGTCAGTGACCCGAACAACTACAGGCCAATCTCTCGGCTTCCTCTCCCCGCAAAAGTAGTGGAGAAGGCCATGAACTTTGAACTATCCTCGTTCATCTCGAACAAAAATCTTCTCGATGCAACTCAATATGGCGTTAGAAGTCAGCACAGCACAGAGTCAGCTCTTATCACGGTGTCCGAGGAAATCAGGCAAACCATCGATAAGGGTGGTACAGCTGGATTGATTTTATTAGATCTATCCGCAGCCTTTGATACGGTCAACCATAGCCTTCTCATCAACCGTCTTTCAGCCCTAGGGATTAGGGGTAAGGCACTTATAGTCTTATTTCATCTTTCCTTTCAGACAGAGAGCAGTTTGTGGAGCTTAACGGTTTTAGGTCCAGGGCCTTCTCGCTTCCCTTTGGGGTTCCTAAGGGATCATCACTGAGCCCTACGCTCTTCAATCTTTATGTCACACCATTAGCCAAGCATTTGCCTTTTCAGTGGTATCTTACGCCCACGACACACAAATTGTAGTATCGCTGGCCAGTGACTTGGAGGGCACAGCTCTCAGATTTCAGGACTGCATGCAAGAAATTGGTAACTGGATGTCAGACAACTGTCTTAAATTGAATTCTGGAAAGACAATGGTTCTCTTGTTCGGGAAGGATACCTCCTTTTGGTCACCAAATTGGTAGCCTTCAGAGATGGATGAACTTCCCATCCCGGTCAGGAAGGTAAAAAATCTGGGAGTCTACTTTGAAGAGAAGCTCGCTTTTGAGGGCCAAATTAATTCTATAACATCCTCTTGTTTTCTAACATTAAAAATTCTCAGGAAAGTCTTACCATTTATTCCCCTGGATTTGCGGAAAGCTATCCTCACTGCTTTAATACTGTCAAAATGTGACTACTGCAGCGTGCTGTTTTTTAACATCCAGATAACATTTTTAAATAAACTTCTAGTTCGTTAGAATGCAGCTGCCTGGCTGTTGCTCGCGGTACCAAAACATCAGCCAGTATTCCATCTTCTGCCACAATGGCATTGGCTTCCTATAAAAAAACGTATTCAATTTAAGGCCCTGTGTATTGTCTTTAAGGCACTGCATGGTCACTGTCCTGACTACTTCAAACACAAATTCCTCCTGTATGTTCCCTCAAGACATCTTCGATCTACATTCGCCCTCAATCTTGTGATTCCCAAAGTCAAAACAGCCTCCTTGGGGGGGGCGGGGAGAAGTTTTATAGTTGGTACAACTGGACTTTGGAAATCCTTGCCAATTTCTCTCAAGGTAAAATTGGATCTTCTCTCTTTCCGTAAATCTTTAAAGACCTGGCTGTTCAATAATTAACACCCCACTTATATTTCTATCTCTCTTTTCTCTTTAGTCAGAGTTATGCCGCCTAGACACCTTCGGGTAGTAGTGTGCAGTATAAATTACATTCGCATTTCATTTCATTACATTGCAAGCTTCTAAGTAAGTAAGTAAGATTATTTATAAAGTGCGCAATTACCCGAGGGTGTCTTAGCGCCGAGATTGGACGACAGAACCACCAGCCAGGGTGGAAAAAACATACGGCACTCAGACTAGCTGAAGGATTCAGTAAAGAGCCAGGTCTTCAATTGCTTCCTAAACTGCAGCAGGATGGGTGGGGAACATAGGGTTGGAGGCAATGAGTTCCAGAGTTTCCCCGCACAGAAGGAGAACGTCCTTCCTCCCCAGGTTGCTTTGTTAATTATGGGGATAGTTACCATTTGGGCTCAGCTGTATCTCAGTTGCCTTCTAGTAGTGTACCAGGAGAACCGTTCTTCAAAGTACTTTGGACCGGTTTGATGAAGGGCTTTATGGACCAGGCATAGAGCCTTAAAAATAATCCTTTTTCTCACTGGGAGCCAATGCAAACCATGCAGTGATTGAGATATAGATGCAAACTTGGGAATTGTTAAGAGCATTTTTGCAGCTGCATTCTAAAAAGATTGGAGTTTTTTCACCAGATATTTATGGGTGCCCAAATACAGAGCATTACAGTAGTCCATCTTCGAGAAGATGAGTGCCGTCATCACTGTCTTTTGCAAACCGAGGGGAATAAACGGAAAACATTTTTTGAGGACCTTAAGCATAAAGAAGCCCACTGAGGTAATCTGATTTATTTGTTCTGAAAAACATAATTTGGTGTCAAAAAAGACACCAAGGTTTCTCGCTTTTTTAACCGGCACTGGTAAAGGGCCTAAATCCGAGGGCCACTATGACGGATTCCAGAAGGGGGTCTCATTTCCAAAAAGCAGAACCTCGGTTTTCTCTGAGTTCAGCTTCAGACAGTTTCTTTGCATCCAGCTTGCAACTTGAGGCACACAGCTGCAGAAAGTTTTTGCCTCCTTTATAACATCCAATGAGATAGGCACCACAAACTGTGTGTCATCGACGTAGGAGAATACTGCAAGGTCATAGCTACGAATGAGATTGATAAGGGGGTAACATAAATATTGAAAAGCATGAGGCTAAGGGAAGACCCCTGAGGCACACCACAAGGGAGGGAGAAAGGAGAGGAACTGGAGTCTCCAATCTCCACGAGCTATTGCTTATCCCTTAGGTATGAGCTCAATAGAGCCAGTGCGGAGTTACTAAATCCCAACGAATGGAGCCGGTTTATGAGGAGTGAATAGTGAACCGTGTCAAAAGCGGCAGATAGATCTAATAAAATCAGTGCAGCTTTGCCGCCCTTGTCGATTACCATTTTCAGTTCCTCAGAGGCTGCTACCAGAGCTGATTCAGTGCAGTGGTTTGCTCTGAAACCGTACTGTGAAGAGTCGAGCAGCTGATTACCATCTGGAAAAGATAACAATTCCTCGTTCATTGCCTTCTCTAATATCTTGGAAGGAAAAGGGAGGCGAGATATAGGCCTATAGCTTTCCACTTTCTTTGGGTCCAGAGAAGGTTTTTTCACCAATGGGAGAATGGAGGCCTTTTTCCATATGGCCGGGAACTGCCCTGTAATCAGTATCTCATTCAATAATTCCATACGTGGACCAGCCTCTGAGCTGGCGATCAGATTAAGGACCTGGGGGGGACAAGATGGCCAAAATGGCCGCCGGGTAGGAGCTCTCCCCTGAAGCTCCCGGGTTAGGGATTACCAAATTGGTAGAAATCCCTCTATTTACTCGGCCATCCACCTCCAACCTACAATCAACCCAACTCCACTATCATCGGGCTTCTATTGCAGCATTTCTTACCTTTGGAGACGACCTCTGGCGACCTGACGCTCCCTCACCTCGCCTGCCTCGCCGCTCCTCGCCAGGATCGGGCCCACCGAGCAGGACGGGAATCGACTCCTTCTCCCCCAGATGCACTGATGCGAGGCTGTTCCACCGTCAGACACGCCACCCCATCGCTGGTCGAGCTTCCCCTAGGCTGAACGTGCTTCCTCTCGTCGCCTTCTCTCCAGCATCGCTGGCACTGAGGGGCCACGGAGTGTTCTGCTGCGACGGACATGGG
This sequence comes from Calotriton arnoldi, assembly GCA_963921515.1. Taxonomy (NCBI): domain Eukaryota; kingdom Metazoa; phylum Chordata; class Amphibia; order Caudata; family Salamandridae; genus Calotriton; species Calotriton arnoldi. Next base: position 1,099,765 of record CAWUFW010004717.1, read on the forward strand.
CCGGAGAGGCTTTCACTGGCTTCCGTGCACACAACCCTGCTCTTTCTAGCTTCTGTGCACTCTCTCCTCTGCCCTCAAAAGTCTGTGCGCTGTCTCTCCTGTTCTTCCTGGCTACTGTACAAACTCTCCTCTACCTTTCTGGCTCCTCCATCTGTGAGCGGTAACGATGTGCTCTGGGGCCGCGGGACTGATTCTAAGATGGCGGCCCGAACCTGAACGATGACCGGAGGTTCTATACGACTGGCGAGACCACCGGCGGGGGGCCGTGGATGCGCCGGCGGAGAGCGAGTGACTCCAACACGACTTGAAGGGCGATCCCACCTCGAGAAGTTGCCTGGGGTGTTTGCTGCAGCGGCCTGGCCGGATAACGCGAGGCTCCAGCGGGGCTCCTGAGGTGAGAAACTGTGGCCCACAAAGTGTGGGAGAGGTCCTCCGGCATAACGCTGCCCACCGCTCTGCCCCCGGGGGCGGATGAGAGGTCTCTGCACAGATATCTCTGCAGCGATGACCGGGACCTGGTTTGCCTGACCCCAAAATGGCAGAGGTCAGGCGGTCTCTGGCTTTGAAGGCGGCCTCGTGGCTGAGCATCAGACTGGACCGGTTGCTTCTGTTCGGTGCTGGGGGGTCCATCACTGCGCCCCGAGGTTGAACCCCGGCGCACGGTCACGCCCAGGAGCTCAGGCGTTTGCTCTTCTCGCAGTGGACCATCCAGGCACCTGCAGGCTCCCATGGTCAAGATGGCCGACATGTGAGGAGCTCCGGCCGGGCGCTCCCCGGCCAGGGATTTCCATTCCGGCTCTAATCCCCTGAGTTCTACCCCCCCCTTGAACCTTCGGACTCACCTGAGGTTATATGGACCGAGGCCTTTCAACTCTCAAATTCCCACGATTTTGGTTCGTGATCTTACAATGGACCGTGAATTTTGCTAACCGCGGAGCCCGAACAATCATGGCCGCTGCCCGGTGGAGCTGTTTTTCAGCTATAGAGGAGATTAGGCTCTGGTTCACTCCTCGGCCATCACCTACCCAGCCGGACATTGGACATGGTTTTCCCTTGTCTCTCCGCTGTGTCTCCTTTCCTCCCCGCCCTCCGACGAATCCATCCCCTGAAACACTTTCCCCCTTGCCGGTCTGCCTGACCTGATCTGCTTTTCCCTACCCCTTTTTACCTTCCCCCTCTTCCTTCTTTGCTTCTTGGACGTGTGTCTTGGTTATGCTATTCGCTAGTAACTCATGTTATTGTGTAACACTGTCTGTTTTCCATATGTTATACTTGGCTCCTGTAACTGTTGGTAATTTTGTTAACTTGTAACTCGCTGATCCTCATGTAAAGCGCTCTGATACCTCCGGGTCTAGCCAGCGCTATATAAAACTCTGCAAATAAATAAAATTAAAAAAATGGGTCCGAAGGGGCCCCAGATTTAATGGAATTAATGAGACTAATTACTTTTTCCTTAGTGAAAAGGGTGAACCTTTCATATTGTGGAATATCTGGGAGCCTGTGGAATTGCTGTAGATCCAACTCGTCAGCCTGGGTTAAAATACCTCCTGTACCCCAGGTGTTCTGGGAGAGATTAAAATCTTGATAGATAGAATTGAATTTGGGACTGGAAAAAAATCTGCCAGCTTATTGAAGAAGGATTTGTCTGGGTTAAAGGTACTACTGTTACTCCAATTTGACAGAGATTTGACCGTTTTAAATAGCTCCCTGGATGTATTTTTTGCTAAACTTATCCTTTCAGAGAAGTATTAGGGGGCATATCATCAAGGGCCTTATCTCCGCTTTTTTGGCTTTAAAAGCCAAAAAAGCAGAGATAAAATTTTCACCCTATTTACAAGGCGGTGCTAACATGCATTAGCGCATGTTAGCAGCCGTTTTCCCGACGCCTCGCTTCACATCTCTAATGAGATGCAAAGTAGGCGTTTCCTCCCAAAACAACACGGGAATCATCGCCAACTGCACTTCTCCCTATTATCAAGCTGGCCCAGGATACCAATACCGACATGAAAATCCGCGCTAACCGCGTTTATCGCCGATAGCTAACGCCTGCAAAAATCCAGACTTAGCTATACATATAATGGGAGGTGGATTCTATGGCTGAATCCACATCTCCCTATCATCAAGGTTTTCACTATCGCTGCAGGAATATCGCTGGATTTTCAGCGATATTCCTGCATTTTGCCGCTATTGCTGGAATATTTATCGCCTTGGAGAAACGCGTTGTTAATAACGCGCTATCCGGGCGATAAATTCCAGCGATAGACGGCGATAAATGTAATAGCGCTAAGCGCGCTTTGCGATGTTTATCGCCGTTTGTAGTTAATATGCCCCTTAGTCTTAGCTGCTTTAATTAGTGCCTTGTACTTCGTGAGTATTTTTTTATACTTAGTTTTCTCTTCCGGGCAATATTCATTTCTCCACCTGCGCTCTTGGAGCCTACATTTCAGTTGAAAGGATTTTTAGTACTTGTGAAAACCATGGGGCTGATGGAATTTTCCTGTGACTCTTTGTTATTTTTTCTGGTACCAGTTAAGAGCTGCTGATTCTAATCAGGATTGCTGCCTTGTTCACATTGTTATCTGGGACTGGGTTCAAGTTTGAAAGGCTATTCTTCAGTTCCTCAACATTGAGATTTTTCCAGGGCCGAAACTTGAGGGTTCTAGATCTATTATTACATGGGCCATTGTTGAGGGGAAACTTAATCGAAAAAAGAATGGCCTTATGGTCCGACCATGCTATTGGCAGAATCTTGTCCACTTTTAGTTCCTGATTATTTGTGAATACTCCGTCCAGAGTGTGGTTAGCCTGATGGGTGGGTTCCCCGATTAGATGCTTTAAGTCAAAGCTCTTAAGCGTGTTCACCACATGATCTGTGTCAGGGTTGTTTGTAAGCTCTAGGGGAAAGTTAAAATCTTCCACAATCGTGAAGCTAGAATAATTTATACAGGTTTCCATGAAGTCCTGAATCATTCGGATAAAGTTGGCCCTGGGGCCTTGTGGATGATAGATTAGTAGTCCCTGACAAGTGTGTGTGTTGTTCAGTTTCAAGCCGAAATTAAGTGCTTCACATTCCAGGTGGAGTATGGGCTGAAAGTTAGCTTTGATCGAGCTGCGGTACACAATCGCAATTCCCCCGCCTTCTGATTAAAAACAACACACAGTACCGGGATTTGTGGTGTTAGAGGCAGAAGCCACCAAGTGAAGAGTCACTCTACACGTACCAATACCAAGAAATAAAAGAATGATATAAAGGATGAGACGACGGATTCAGGTGGAAGAAGATTTACCTCCAAGTTACTTCATAACAATGCCAACATTCTGTCCCCAACATTCTAGGGCAGATGGCCGGACATTCCATTGTAGGTATAACATGGGGGTCAACTGGGAAAGGCGAGGATAGGGAAATACCAAGGGGGGCGGGGAAGAGAAACAATATTTTGACATATATTCATACTAATGATTCTCATGTAAGTGGATAGCAATGAAAAGAGATAAATTACAACACATGTTCCCCTTTAAAGAAATGCACAGAGAATAAGCATATGTATACATACTATACATATTTGACTGTAGAAAACATATCACCATATTCTAGGATAAACCTGATAGTTTGTGTAAAGTACACTTAGTTCCCTATATTTTGTAATGTAATTCTTGAACCATACTGGTTTCCTCCTGTTCCTATCTAGTTTGGTGTTAACATCAGCCTTAACTATGTCACTGCTCCTAGCTGTTTCACCTGACAAATCAGACACTGGACGAGGTACCTAGATATTCTATTCATGCTCTACCATCATCCAGCACTACTGCATTTTTCCACACCTGTGTTATGCTTTTTGGGTTCGGAATAACGACTGTCATTGGGACTGCAGGAATCTGGGATTTTTTACTTCTAGCTTGTCTCCTATTTCCTAGGTCCTCGAAGAACTCTTTGTTATTTTGTTATAGTGTGCACTGTAGTTTTCTTGATGATCCCTTTGGACCAATACAGGTTGCCCTCCACCCAACCAATTAGGGTTGAGTTTGGTTCCTGATACTCTCCCTTTAAGTGAAGTGAACTGAGAAATTCCCGTGACAGTATTGAAAGTTGTGTAGTAATACCAAAGCATATCACGTAAAGATTTGTCTAGGGAAACACCTGAAGTCATGGCTAGTTGTAAATTCTCTTCAATCGTCCTATTGGCTCTCTCTACCAGGCCATTGGCCCTGGGACAGTACAGAGCTGTACTGAAATGGGTTATGGACAAACTATTTAGAAAATCCTTCATTTCATCCTAGGTAAATTGTACTCCATCTTCTGTTATTAATGTGTTAGGAATGCCCTCTGTGCAAAAAGTGTCTATGAGAAAATCTATCATAACTTTCATGGTTATGGAGTGTGCCACCTTGGTTACTATCCAATGCGAGTGATAATCAATCAATACTATCATGTACTTCCCATACCATGTTTTATGTTTGAGGGGTCCAATTATGTCTACGGCTAACCTGTCCCATGGTTTACTTGGTACTTCTAAGGGGGGCACTGGGGTTTTCTACCAATTTTTGATATGTTACTTCTAGCACGTCATGCAGTTCTTTACCATGTTTTCTAAAAGGGTGTCCATGCCTGAAAACCAGTAATGGGCTCTGGCCTTGCACTTAGTAAGACTCCTACCAAGGTGTCCTTCATGTGCTAACTCAGCTAGTCTTAGGAGGTATTAGCTTATCTCCTTTTTGTTTCGTTTTCCCTCAATATTTAGTTCTTGCCTGACAACCCGTAAACTTTGAAGATGTTCTGGAAGACCATATTGTTTGTTAGACCATCCCTGAAATTTTTTGTCTTTTACCCTGGATAAGGTGTCATCCTCCTAAGTCCCTGACTCCCATTCTTCTTTACTGATGCCCGATAATGCAACCTCCAACACTGGTCCCACTTGACAACCTTTTTTCTATAGGCATCCTTGAGAGGCAATCTGCTGCTAGATTTTTAACACCAGAAGTATATTCAATTCAATAATAATACCCCTCAAGTTCTAACACCCATTTTGAAGTACGTGGTGTAGTGTTTTCCATGCCTTTGGTGGAGAAAATGTGAGTCAGAGGTTTGTGGTCAGTACGTAAGGTAAATGGTAGCCCCACAGGAAGTACTTGAAGTGTAAGATGGCCTAGTAACAGTCCTGAGCCTTTCTTTCAATCATGGAATAATTAGACTCTGCTCCTTTAAGTGTGCATGATGCAAAAGAAACGACTTGTTCATTGTTGTCTACAATTTGTGTTAGAACGGCCCCTAACCCCTTGGTGCTCACATAAGAAGTTAGGGTGGTTTTACGCCTCACATCAAAATTACTAAGGGTAGAAGCAGAAACTATAGCTTGTTTTATACTTCCGAAAGTGCCTTGCAACTGTTCATTCCACACTAAATGAACTTTTTTTAAACAATTCCCTAATGGCGCAACTCTTCCTGCAAAGTTTCTTTTATAAACTTAGACATGTATTCAACCAATCATAGGAATGACCAGAGTTCATCTTTGTTGGCAGGTGAAGGTGCTTCCCTAACCGCTTCTACAGGGTCAACCTAAGGTTTTATTCCATCTTTGGAGATAGCGTGGCCAAGATAGTCAACTGAACCAACCCCAATTTGAAATTTGTCAAGCTTCAAAGTTAGGCCTGCTTCCTTTAGAATCAAATCTCTTTTATTGCAGAGGAAGCAGAAAAACCAAAACACAGCATGCCGCCTACAACCCAGCGGGGCCGGCCGCGCAATCTACCTTAGTGCAGCAACAAGAATGATAGTGAAGCGTGCTAGACAGCTGTCGTGCTCAGTGAGTGCTGTGTGGAGCGGTCCTATACAGAAATGTCCAACATCCAAAGGCCTGCCCCGACAGCACAATCGCACTGGTACTATGCATCGGGGATAGGGGACACACAGCATGCAGCCTACAACCCAAAATGGTCCGGCCGCGTCATAGGGTAGAATGCATAGCAATGACATATACCACAAGTATGCTTCTATCAGTACAGGGCGGGCCCCACTCGGCCCCCTACCTCTAATGTTGGTAGTTACCCATTACTGCAGGTATTGTCGCAATGAGGCGTGTAAAACAAAAGAACCTGAAAACACACCTAAAACGTGGTGAATCAAACAACCAACCCCTCCCCCCACCAACACCCCACCCGCTTTCAAGTGAACCGCCATATATAAGGGGGAAAAAAAAGCGGGGGCATATACAGTGGCGATATGTTATACCCCGGACCACTCAGCATCCCCCTCCCCATGTGACCCACACCGGTGTATCCGGGAGCAGACGCAAAATTCGTAGGTAATTAGGACACGTTAGCTCCCTATACTCAGCAGAGAGTATTGAGATAAAGGGGGCCCAGATTTTAGTGCATACAGAGGGATCCCCTTCGGTCGCTATCAACAGACATTCCATTCCCAGTAGTGACCATAGTTGATGAAGCCACTGTCGATGGTCGGGTGATTTATCTGTACCCCAGTTAGCCAGCAGTAATCTATGGGTGGCATTTAAAGCCAGGGCCATCTGCCTTCCTTTAATAGAACGAAGTGGGAATGTAAGTGTGTTAGGTAGCCCTAGTAGTGTGTAGGCTGGGAAGCGGGGGATTGTAGTGTCAAATGCCCTGTCTATGTCATTCAGGACCTGGTCCCAGAATCTCTGCAGCTTCGGGCAAAGCCATAAAAGATGGATAAGCGTCCCTGGGTTCCCACAGCCCCGCTAGCATAGGCCATCACTCCAATCGTTCCATTTTTGCATACGAGAGGGAGTGTAATACCAATAAGAGGTGATTTTATAGGCCGTCTCAGTGTGTCCTGCAGTATGAGCCGTGTGGGGTATTCTATAGAAAATGTCTTCCCGTCTCCCAACAGATCTGCCCCGGGGACTTGCAGTTTTGCGTTTTCTTCGAAAGGTTTAGATAGATCTCTGAAATAAGCTTCCTATCATCTGACTTGAGGAACAGCCACTTTTCGAATGCAGTCATGGCTCTCCCCACCTTCGGGCGGACAGCCGCACCCAGTGTGTCATTTGCAAGTGAGTGAATCGGTCCCCTCCCTGCAAGGCGTAATCTATTTTTAATTGGTCTAAGGGAATGGGGCCATTGTGATCAAAGAGGCTTCCTATGCGCTTACACCCACCCGCTATCCAGTGCTTAGCAGTGTGTGGGCACTTGCCCGGGGGGAAATCCGGATTGGCGAACAGAGGCGTTATGGGCAAGGGGGACGTGGTGAGGGCCGCAGCAATTTCTACCTTATCCCAGGTTTGGAGTGTCGAGCACGTTACAGGAGAGGATAAAACCCCCAAACCCTGTGGGGTCGAGGCAACCACACCTCTCTCCAGATATGCGATCCCGCTACTGTTTGGTCCATGAAGACCCTATGCTTCTCAGTCAGCGGGCGATTCCATTCCACCAGATAGCGCAGTTGCGCTGACCTGGTAGTAGCGGGACAGATTGGGCACAGCGAGGCCGCCATCTCATTTAGAATGCTGCAGAAGTTGTTTTTGCAGCCGAGGTTTCGTCTTCCCCCAAATAAAGCGCTCAATCTCTCTTTGGAGTGTGTGGCTCATGCCAGGTGGCGGGGCTAATGGAAGGGTTTGGAATATGTAGAATATGTAGAGGGCTCGCAGGAGGACATTCTTTTTACAGCTGCAATTCTGCCAAGCCACAAGACTGGGAGTCGTAGCCACTGCGCAAGATCCTTACGGATCTGGGTGAAGAGTTTTGCTTAATTGGTATCAGCAGTCTTGGGGAGACTCCGATGTATGGCCAGACCGAGATAAGGGAGGTTATCTGTGACCCACTGAAAGTCAAACTGGGAACGTAGGGCCGATTCAGAGTTAGGGGTGATGTTGAGTTTCAGGATTTGCGATTTCTGCATGTTCACGCGGAACCCTGAGGCTGCGCCAAAGTCTTGGAGCTCCTTAACTATAGTTGGGAGAGAGATCATAGGTTGAGTGAAGGAGAAGATAGCGTTGTCCACGTAAAGGCTGATTAAGTGTCGCTCAGCACCAAATCGTATACCCTCGGCATTAGGATTATCTCTAAGTCGCTGCACCAGGGTCTCCATGTATAGAGCAAAAAGAAGCTGCGAGAGGGGGAAGCCCTGACGTGTGCCCCACTCAATAGTAAAGCCCCGGGAGCTCACACCATTCACTCGGACCGCAGCATGGGGAGAGCTATAGATACTCTTGATCCAGCTCCGGAAGCGTGGACCCAAACAAAATGTTTAAGGATTGCGAAAAGATAGGGCCAGTGCACTCTGTCAAACGCTTTCTCAGCGTCCACCGCCAGTAGTAGGGATTCCTCCCGGGAAAGCTGGACCTTGTCAATCAAATGACAAATGCGTTTAGTATTGTCCCCGCATTGATGACCGGGAATGAATCTCGCCTGGTCAGGGTCTATGAGGCCTGGCATCAAGGGGTTAAGGTGGTGGGCTAGAACACTGGCGAACAACTTTACGTCGATGTTTAGGAGCGAGATAGGGCGGTAGGAACTGCACTACTTGGGGTCCTTTCCAGATTTCAGGATGACCGATATCGATGCTTGAAGCATCGACTCCGTAAGAGTGCCCGTCTCAGCGAATGTATTGAATAAGCGAGTAAGAATTGGGGCAATCTCCGCGCAGAAGGTCTTATAAAATGCCGCGCTGAACCCATCTGGGCCAGGCGCCTTCAGGGGCCTTAGGCGAGCAATCGCCGAGATGACTTCTTCTATGCGAATGGGTTTGTCTAGGCTTTCAGCCTCCGCCGGGGGTAGGGGGAGATTGCTGCCGCTGCAAGATATGTGTGAGGAACTGCCAAGCTGCTAGGTTCACGTTTATACAACCCCGCATAATAGTCCTGAAAAGCGTCAGCAATGCTGTGTACCTCAGAGACCACAGATCCCCGGCCTGTCTGGACCGATTTTACCGACTGTGCGAACTGCCTGCTACGGAGCCGATGAGCAAGCATGCGGCCCCCCTTATTGCTCCCTACATAAAATTTATGTTTGAGGGTATAACATTGTGTGTTCGGCCCTATCTAAGTCCACATGTTTAAGTTGCAGCCGCTCTTTCTCCAGCTGCCTTCAAATACGGGGGCGGGGGGCGGGGGCGGTAAGCTTGTGTATCAATTCTAGCTCTAGCACGGATCTCTCTAGTTCACTCCTTTTGGTTTTCCTCACCTTGTTATCGTGGGCCGATTGTGCAATCAGAGCCCCCCGGATCACCAGTTTTAAGGCTTTCCAAACCGAAGATAGCACGGTGGCCCCCGTGTCGTTAAGCTCTAGGAAGTTTTGAATGGTCTTTTTAAGTGCTATGACCATTGCCCCTGACTGCAGTAACGTCTCTCGAAGGCGTCCGCCTGGAGATGGCGGAGGCGCGAAGAGTCATTGTTATGTGTGCATGATCGGACAGTGAGCGAGGCTCAATGGTAGAAGCGATCACGCGCTCCCACGCCGACAGGGAAGCGAAAAAGTAGTCTAGGTGGGCGTATGTCTTGTGTGCTGCAGAATAAAAGGAGTAATCGGGGGTGTCTGGGTGTTGTGAGCGCCACACATCACGTAGTCCTCACTCCTCCAGCCAATCCCACCCCCCAGGCAACAGAGCTCCTGAATTGCCCACCCTAAGGCCCGAGCGGTCCCGTTCCATATCCATCACAATGTTCAGGTCCCCCCCCCACCACTACCGCAGCATCAGGGGTGTGGAGTACTCTGGCTAGGGCGTCTAACAGAAAGGATTCCTGCTGCTCGTTTGGTGAGTATATTGAAGCAACCGTAAAAAGTAATGTGCCTAATTGCATTCGGAAAGCTAGGAGGCAGCCCTTAATCTCCGCTATAGGCCCCAGGGCTGCACCAGGCAACTGTTTAGAGAGGAGTATAGCCACTCCCCCTGCTTTCCCCTTCCCCGAGGACCAAAATTGGTATGGAAACCTCCTAGTGTACATTCTCTGTGTGCGTTTAGGGAGTAAATGACTTTCCTGGAGCAAGGATATGTCCCCCTGAGCGTGCTCCAACAAGGAGAGTACTGCCAATCTCTTAACTGGGTTGTTGAGGCCACGCACATTGAGACTATCGATCTAAATCTTCATAGGGACAGGGAGGGAAGCGCCCTACAGGTGGTAGGGCCAGCACCGTCCCCTCTGCGTGTATAGGGATCTCAGAACCTGGTTGAGGAGGGGATCCGGTGATCAATCCCATAAGCTCCGTGTCTATCTGGAGCGGTTCAATGGAAGGGGCAGCCCAATAAAGTACGTTAAACCCCAACAAAATCACAAGACAAAGAAAAATGTTAACAAAAGAAACTTTCTGAGGACCAAAGTTCCTCTGATCTGCAACGTTGGGGTCGTCTACGGTCGTGGAGGACCGGATAGGTCCAGAAGGAAGACCTCCGACAAGGAGCAAGAGACAATGGGGATCCATCGGGAGGATTAGTCTTCGTATCTTCGATCTTCCCATCGTCTCGCCGAAGTCGTCATCACCACTCGGCTCCCTCTTCTCTGTATGACGTCACTCTGCTGCAAGCTCAGGAATCTTCAGAGAAGGCAGAGTCTGCCGACAGGGCCTGCAGGACCGCCTGCTTCTCCTTGCTAATAGTGTCTTGGTCTGGTTTCTCTCACCGCCAGCCATTCCTGAGTATCTGCCATGCTTGCTGGTGCGGTCCTGTCACCCCCTGTGGCGGAGGCCCCTCACCCGAGTCCTCTGTCGTGTTGATATGTAGCAGGGCACACACCTCTTTTAGGTGTCAGGATAAGGTGTCATCCTCCTCAGTCCATGACACCCATTCTTCTTAACTGATGCCCGATAATGCAACCTCCAACACTGGTCCCACTTGACAACCTTTTTTTCTATAGGCATCCTTGAGAGGCAATCTGCTGCTAGATTTTTAACACCAGAAGTATATTCAATTCAATAATAATACCCCTCAAGTTCTAACACCCATTTTGAAGTACGTGGTGTAGTGTTTTCCATGCCTTTGGTGGAGAAAATGTGAGTCAGAGGTTTGTGGTCAGTACGTAAGGTAAATGGTAGCCCCACAGGAAGTACTTGAAGTGTAAGATGGCCTAGTAACAGTACTGAGCCTTTCTTTCAATCATGGAATAATTAGTCTCTGCTCCTTTAAGTGTGCATGATGCAAAAGAAACGACTTGTTCATTGTTGTCTACAATTTGTGTTAGAATGGCCCCTAACCCTTGGTGCTCACATAAGAAGTTAGGATGGTTTTACGCCTCACATCAAAATTACTAAGGGTAGAAGCAGAAACTATAGCTTGTTTTATACTTCCGAAAGTGCCTTGCAACTGTTCATTCCACACTAAAAGAACTTTTTTAAACAATTCCCTAATGGCGCAACTCTTCCTGCAAAGTTTCTTTTATAAACTTAGACATGTATTCAACCAATCATAGGAATGACCAGAGTTCATCTTTGTTGGCAGGTGGTAGGGGGCCGGGTGGGGCCAGTAGTAGGGATTCCTCCCCGGAACGCTGGACCTTGTCAATCAAATGACGAGCGGGAATGAATCCCGCCTGGTCAGGGTCTATGAGGCCCGGAATCAAGGGGTTAAGGCGGTGGGCTAGAACACTGACGAACAACTTCACGTCGATGTTTAGGAGCGAGATAGGGCGGTAGGAACTGCTCTGCTTGGGGTCCTTTCCAGGTTTCGGGATGACCGATATCGATGCTTGAAGCATCGACTTCGTAAGAGTGCCCGTCACAGCGAATGTATTGAATAAGCGAGTAAGAATTGGGGCAAGCTCCGCGCAGAAGGTCTTATAAAATGCCATGCTGAACCCATCTGGGCCAGGCACCTTCAGGGGCTTTAGACGAGCAATCGCCGAGATGACTTCTTCTATGCGAATGGGTTTGTCTAGGCTTTCAGCCTCCGCCGGGGGGAGATTGCTGCCACTGTAAGATATGGTTGAGGATCTGCCAAGCTGCTAGGTTCACGTTTATACAACCCCGCATAATAGGCCTGAAAAGCGTCAGCAATGCTGTGTACCTCGGAGACCACAGCTCCCCGGCCTGTCTGGACCGATTTTACCGACTGTGCGAACTGCCTGCTACGGAGCTGATGAGCAAGCATGCGGCCCCCCTTATTGCTCCCTACATAAAATTTATGTTTGAGGTGTAACATTTTGTGTTCGGCCCTATCCAAGTGCAGATGTTTAAGTTGCAGCCGCTCTTTCTCCAGCTGCCTTCAAATACGGGGGGCGCTGGGACGCTTGTGTATCGATTCTAGCTCTAGCACAGATCTCTCTTGTTCACTCCTCTTGGTTTTCCTCACCTTGTTATCGTGGGCCGATTTTGCAATCAGAGCCCCCCGGATCACCAGTTTTAAGGCTTCCCACACCGAAGATAGCACGGTGGCCCCTGTGTCGTTAAGCTCTAGGAAGTCTTGAATGGTCTTTTTAAGTGCTATGACCATTGCCCCTGATTGCAGTAACATATCTCAAAGGCTTCAAGAAGGCGTCTGCCTGGAGATGGCGGAGGTGTGTAGAGTCATTGGTATGTGTGAATGATCGGACAGTGAGCGACGCTCAATGATAGAAGCAATCACACGCTCCCACGCCGACGGGAAAGCGAGAAAGTAGTCTAGGCGGGCGTATGTCTTGTGTGCTGCAGAATAAAAGGTGTAATCGCGGGTGTCTGGGTGTTGTGAGCGCCACACGTCACGTAGTCCTCACTCCTCCAGCCAATCCCACCCACCAGGCAACAGAGCTCCTGAATTGCCCACCCTAAGGCCCGAGCGGTCCCGTTCCGTATCCATTACAATGTTCAGGTCCCCCCCACCACTACCGCAGCATCAGGGGTGTGGAATACTCTGGCTAGGGCGTCTAACAGAAAGGATTCCTGCTGCTCGTTTGGTGAGTATATTGAGGCAACCGTAAAAAGGAATGTGCCTAATTGCATTCGGAAAGCTAGGCGGCGGCCCTTAATCTCAGCTATAGGCCCCAGGGCTGCACCAGGGAACTGTTTAGAGAGGAGTATAGCCACCCCCCCCCTGCTTTCCCCTTCCCCGTGGACCAAAATTGCTGTGGAAGCCCCCTAGTGTACATTCTCTGTGTGTCTTTAGGGAGTAAATGAGTTTCCTGGAGCAAGCATATGTCCCCCTGAGCGTGCTTCAACAAGGAGAGTACTGACGATCTCTTAACTGGGTTGTTGAGGCCACGCACATTGAGACTAACTATCTTAATTTCCATAGGGAGGGAAGCGCGCTACAGGGGGTAGGCCAGCACCGTCCTCTCTGCTTGTATAGGGATCTCAGAAACTGGTTGAGGAGGGGATCCGGTGATCAATCCTATAAGCGCCGGGTCTATTTGGAGCGGTGCAATGGAAGGGGCAATCCAATAAAGTACTTTAAATCCAAACAAAATCACAAGACAAAGAAAAATGTTAACAAAAAAACTTTCTGAGGACCAAAGTTCCTCTGATCTGTAACGTTGGGGTCGTCTACGGTCGTGGAGGACCGGATAGGTCCAGAAGGAAGACCTCCGATGAGTAGCAAGAGACAATGGGGTCCATTGGAAGGATTATAGTCTCTGTATCTTCGATCTTCCCGTCGTCTCGCCGCCGTCGTCATCACCACTCGGCTCCCTCTTCTGCGTATGACGTCACTCTCCTGCAAGCTCAGGAATCTTCAGAGAAGGCAGAGTCCGCCGAAAGGGCCTGCAGGACCGCCTGCCTCTCTTTGCTAATGGTGTCTTGGTCTGGTTTCACTCTCCCCCGGCCATTCCTGACTGTCTGCCATGTTTGCCGGTGCGGTCCGGTCGCCCCCTGTGGCGGAGGCCCCTCACCCGAGTCCTCTGTCTTGTTGATATGTAGCAGGGCACACGCCTCTTTTATGGACCGGATCTGGAGGAGCACCCCCTCCGTAGTGGAAGATGATGTAGAAAGGGTGACTGTAGGAAGCTGGCTCTGTATATACAATACCAAAATGAGGTATAGTGTGCACAGAGTCCAGTGGAACCCCAAAGGTAGGCAGAGGTAAAAGTAGATAGCACGTTACTCTCTTGTGGTAGTGTGGGCGAGCAGTAAGGCTTTATCAGAGGGTAGTGTTAAGCATTTGTTGTATGCACTCAATCAGCAAATGATGTCACGCACTCAAAGACTGAACTCAGACCAATTTTGTTTGTATACAAATATAAGTTATTTTATTTCTAGAACCAAACCAAGCCTGGCACAGGTAAGTGAAATAAATGCTTTGAAAAATTTTATGCAGTGTTTTACATTTGAATGCAAGTTCAAACGCAATTGATTGAAATACAGGTAAGTTAAAATGTCGAAATTACTTTTCAGATCGCTTTTCAGTTACTTTTCAGATTACTTTTTAAGTAACTTTTTCTACTCAGTGTGATATGCCTAGATATCACACTGGGACATTTCCTAGAGAAAAGTTAAGTAAAATCCGTTTTGCACAGTTGTAGCTTTTCAGGTTTCCATACAAATCAACTCCACACTTAGAACATTTTTCAAAGAAAAACTGTCAATGTACTCCTATGGAGAGAAATGAAGTTATCTGTTACCAGGTAAGTACTCAGTCTTTGGGGTTGAGTTTCAAGGGTTAGAACAAGGGTTCCCCCAGGGTCAAAGATGCACTCTCAAAGCACCCTCAGCGGCACTAGGGCGGCCGGGTGCAGAGTGCTGAGGCCCAATGTTATCCAATGGGGTATAGAGGGCCTCCGGTTGGTGGCTGCTTACGAGCAGGCCTCAGGATTGTGGGAGCAAAGCTCCTGGTGTTAGGCTCAGGGCAAAGGGGGATCCGGGTTAGCACCCAAAGTACACCCGCAGCGGAGCAGGGGCGGCTGGGTGCAGGGTGCTGTTTTGGCGTCGGGTGCCCTGTTGATTTCAATGGGAATTCTCCGGTTTCAACAAAGACTGCAGGCTCGGGGACGAAGATCTTCTGGAGGTGACCTTCGGTTGGAGAGGTAAGTTGGGATGTCTGGGGATGCTGGGACACCGTCGGTTGGGCCACCCAAGGCCGTGGGACTTCGGGTGCAGGGGTGTCTTTAGGCGTTGGGTTTCTTCTTACCAGCTCCGGTCGCGGTCGGGGGGATCCTCCAGAAAGAGGCTGCAGGCTTCACTGGGAGATTCGAGGCAGGTCAGAGATCACCAGATCTCGGGTCAGGATCGCCAGGGAGACCTCCTCGTGGTGTTGGGCCACTCGAACTCAGGCCGTGGGCGACGGGTGCAGAGTGGTGCAGACTCGCGGATTTGGCCAGAGCCAGAGTCTGTGAGTGAACAAATCCGGTGTTCACAGGAGACAAAGTCCTTTCTGTGGAAGGCAGGGCAGGTCCTCGGGGTTCTTGTGGTTGCTGGCTGCAGGACACACCGGAGTTTTGCTTCTGCAGGTTTGAGGTGGGGACAGGCCGGTAGGGCTGAGGCCAAGTCAGTGGGCGTCCTCCTCTTCTTAGCTTCAGCACGGCTGTTCGGTTCTCCTTCTTCTTTTCTTCTTGGTCGTTTCTTGTCTTAAAGTTCATATGGCCAGAAAAGAAGGCAGGTCTTTCTCCTTCCTCGCCCCAGCATCATGGAATAAAATCCCTTTCCACCTGCGCACCTTGCCGGATCACAACTCCTTTCGTAAGGGATTGAAAACATGGCTATTTGACATCTGAGCTATCTCTTCCATCAGAGCCGTCTGCGAGCGCCATGAGACTTTCGAGTGATGTGAGCGCGATACAAATGTCCTTTGATTTGAGGCAAGGTTCAGGGGTGCCCCTAAATACTAGATTTAGGGGTGTTACAGGTAAGTAAAGTTTGGGACAATGGGTCCCTTCCTTGGGGTGGGTACACCCCCTACTATGCCACCCTCCAGTGGAAGGGGGGCATATGCCTCACTCTGGTTGGCTGGGTACCCCCATCTACAAGATGCGGGGACTGAGAGTTGTGTTTCACCTCGCCTCCCCCACCTGAGGGGTGGGGTTGGCAAAGGTGGGCACACCTTCCTTCCTCACTTGGTTTTCCCTCCGATTCTCCCGCCCAAAGTGGGGGTCAGGACTGGTGGGGACAAGTTGCTGGAAGCAGCAAAAGGCCGTGGGAAGCTCACAAAGGCGGCAAGCCTTTGAAGCTTCCCCTTCGTGGACCCTGCCCATCCTGGGGCAGGAGGCTTGGCACCTTGTCCCAGGATGTGCATTGTTTCAGACCCCCGAGAGCAGCAGGCTCTCGACCCAGGGGTCCGGAAACATGTCTGGTGGTGGCAGCTGGTGAGCAGCCACTCAGCCTGGACACTAGTGTTAGGACATTTTTCAGGGGGTATCTCTAAGATGCCCTCTGTGTGCATTTTTCATTAAATCCCATAATGGCATCAGTGTGGGTTTAATGTGCTGAGAAGTTTGATACCAAACTTCCCAGCTTTCAGTAAAACCATTATGGTACTGTGGAGTTCGTAATGACAAACTCCCAGCACCATATACTCTTAATGGCATTACTGCACTTACAATGTCTAAGAATTGTCTTAGACACTGTAGGGGTACAGGGCTCATGCACCTGTACCCTCACCACTGGTATAGTGCACCAAGCTAGAGGGGTGACTGATCTATGCCAGGGCAATGGGTTGTAGGCATGGCACACAGGGATGTGTGCTATGTCGACTCTTCACTTTGTCCTGCACCAAAACACGCAGCCTGCAAAGGCAGTGTGTGTGTGTAAAGGTACAGGGCCTCTAAGAGTGGCACAATAAGTGCTGCAGCCCTTAGAGGCCTTCCCTGGTCACAGTGCCCTTGGTACCTTTGGTACCATTTACAAGGGGCTGACCTGTGGCCAGAGAGTGCCAATTGGGTTTTGTTTTCAATGCAGTTTTAGGGAAAGAACATAGGCCCTGGGTACCTGTTTGGCACTCAGTCAGAGTACATCAGCAGTTCAGCAAAAAGTGGGGGCAACCATGTAAAAAGAGGGCACTTTCTTACAGTGGCCCCAAGAGTAAGGAATGCTAGCCTTCCTTGGGTGTTCTGTGATTGGTCGGAAGACCTTGCACTTCTGAAGTGTGATCCGGAAGAGGTCTTGTTAGAGCACTGGCGTGTGGCCTTTAAATTGAAAAGGGTGCACATCTTCTGCTTTTTTGAGGATTTCCTTTCTGGTTTGGAAGTCGTGCACGCACAGCAAGATATCTGCCGGGGGTCCCTTTCCCAACCGCTCCGGACCTACCCGATGGGCGCAATCCATTTGTAGGGAGGATTCGTCTGTAGATCCTAGGATATGTCGAAAAAGTTCTGTAAGGTATTCTCTGAGGTTGGATCCTTCTGCTTTTGATGGTACCCCTCTGATGCGAATATTGTTTCCCCGCGAGCGATTCTCCAGGCCTTCATTGTGTGCCTGGAGGTCTAGGTGTTGCTCTTTCAACCTCAGGACCTCTTGTTGAAGCCATCCCAGCTCTTCTTCCCGGGTAGACTCCCTATACTCAAGTGCGGCCACTCTTTTGCCCACTTTATCCACATCCCGACGCACTTCACGCAGCTCTGCGATCAGGTCCGGATTCATCACCTGCAGGTCCGTTCGCAACGAGGTGAACAGTGATTCCAAAAAGGACTTAGTCACCGGACCGTCCCCATCTTCAGGGTCTGATTTTGGGTCAGTGCCTGCGCTGTCAAGCTTCTCCTCCGCAGTGGCGCCACTTTGCTTTCCGAACATGTCCTTAAGGGAGCGGTCCTTCTTAGATCTGTTCACCGCCATTCTGCTAGGTTCCTATGTGTATCGACGTCAGTGGTGGACCAGCACTGGGTTTGTTCTCGAGTGACCCCCGCTGGTGTCGCAGATCTCGTGTAGTGACTCTGGGAAGCCTGCTGCTTAGGAGCCCTCGGTGGTCGCAATACAGTGAACGAAGGTCGAAGCGAGTGCCCTCCATGCGCCTTTGCAAGGCCCCGGCTTCTGCGCATGTGTTCGGGCCCAGGATGGAGTTATCCAATCGTGGGGCACATAAGCTACAGCGCATTCGGCGGTTCTCACCGTTCCTTCACCGGAGGAGCCAAAGTCTCTGGTCGAGGTCCGCCTGTTAGCCCAAGCGCGGGGCGTAGGTGTGTGGCTCCAGCCACATGTCAAGCTAGAGGGTGTAGTACTTGGTTAAGGGCACACAACCAGGTCGATCCGAATCCCGTACTGCGACTCTTTCTTTGCTGTCGTGGGGCAGGGACCCTTGGGGCAGGTCTGGCCCGACCAGCCCTAGGGAACGCTTCGGCTTAGGGGCCCTCCAATTACAGACCGGATGGGTGAAAGTCCGCTAGCTCTCCCAGCTCCCCGGTACTGTGCTGTATTTGGCAATGGGGGGGCCGATGCGCATGGCTGAGTTCCAGGGAGAGGCAGAGGGATCTCACCGGGACTCACACACGTGAGTAGGCCCGTCACAGGAAGTCCCGCAGTGTAGGCTCCAATGTTCCGCGCCGGCCTTCTTCAAGCGTGGGGCAGGTTCGTGGAGAACACGATCGAGCCGGCACCAAGAGCCAGGCGGGTAATCCGCAGGGAGGGCACCTTGATGTGGCGCGGGCCCCCCGGCTGCCCCTCGTTCTATGGGGGGATGCCGGCTAGGCCTCGCAGCTCTGTGTCACAGCGCCGCACCCCTGCTGAGCTCCTCCCGCTGGGCCCATGGACTCGGGGAGGCACACCCCCCAGATCGGGCACCAGCAGGGCCGATGTCGCTGCCCTCACCTGGCGTCCTGAGAGTGCTGCGGGGTCCGGTCCCGTTCAAGGCCCAGGCCGGGGGCTGCACTCGGGCTCACGGGGCCGTCACTCCCGGGTGCCGCAAAGTACGTTGTCGTTCTGTTCCCGGCTGGACCAACGGGTGCCTCGTGGAATCAGGCGTCTCCGGCACACACTGAAGCCAGTGCAGAGGGAGCCGGTGGGCTTCAAGGTATGCTGAAGTTGGCAGCGGCTCAGAGCGATCAGGAAATGCATCCTATCCGCCCGCCATCTTGGCCACGCCCCCCCTACTTCCTTTAGAACTGCAAAAACTGACCTTAAGGTGCCGTTTTGTTCAGTTTCTGAGTTACCATAAATCAAGACATCCTCTTGGAAAACAAGAACGTTTTTGATGCCTTCCAAAATTTGCTGCATTATTCTTTCGAAGACTGCAGCAGCGGAAGCTAGACCAAAATGCATTCTTCGATACATGTAGGCTTCAAAAGGGGTTATAAATGATATGTAAGATCTTGATTCTGGGAGGAACTCAACTTGATGATATGCCTGTGAGAGGTCAATTACACTAAAATAACTAGCATTACCCATCATGCTCAACATTTCGTTTATTCTGGGAAGGGGGAACCAATCCACCCAAATGCTCAAGTTAAGGTCCCTGAGGTACACAAATAATCTAATCCCTTTACCCCCAGCCTTATTGGTAACTGCAATTGGCGCTAGCCACTCTGAGTTTCAATTTGCTCAATTACCCCTTGTTCTTCCAAATTCTTCAGTTACTCTTTTAAAGGTTCTTTCATGAGTTGAGGAATGGTCCTAACCTTGTGTACAACAGGACGTGCCTTACTTTTCAGTTTTATCTTGTGTTGGTAGTTTTTTAAACATCCCAATTTGCTGTTAAACAATTCCAAAAATTCTTCACAAATGTCTTTGCCAGTGTACGACCTTTCAAGTAGGAGTACTTGTTCAGGATTGTTGGGTTCTAACTTCATTCCCCTAATAAGTTGGATCCCTGTGCCGTTACATATATCTTTCTAATAGTGAAACATTCCTTACACTTTATTCTCATTGTGGCCATACCGAATAAAGGAAAAGAATCCCTGTAATAGCCACTGGGATTTATATCGACATCTTGTAAACTGTAACCTTTTTTTTTTTTAGAAAACTTCTTCTTGTACACATTTTTCTCTATAAAAGTGTATGGTGAACACGAGTCTGCAAAAACTGTAACTTCTTCACCATCCAATGCAATCTTGCAAGTTGGGTATGCATTTTGTGTTGTGTTTCCTCCTTGCCCACTGCATATATTTGTTTACTTTCTGTATTTTTGCAAACTTTGGAATAGTGACCCCCTCTCATTACACTTACTGCATATACAATGGCGATCTAGGCAATGGGGATTGCTTGCCAGATGGTTAGTGTTAGGCCTGGCATCTTTGGCGTGTTTTCCCCTGTCTTTTTGCTTTTGACCTCCTGTTTTGACTGTGTGCTGCATTTCGTTTTTGCTGGTTTTAGAACTCTGGGCACTTTTTTCACTGCTGATCAGTGCTAAAGTGCAAGTGCTCTCTGTGTAGGTTGTGATTGGTTATCCATGATTGGCATATTTGATTTACTGGTAAGTCCCTAGTAAAGTGCACTGTGTGTTCCCAGGGCCTGTAAATCAAATGCTACCAGTGGGCCTGCAGCACTAATTGTGTCACCCACATGAGTAGCCCTGCAACCAAGTCACAGGCCTGCCACTGCAGTGTCTGAGCGCAGTTTAAACTGCCATGTCGGCCAGGCAAATGCAACCACTTGCCAGGCCCAAACCTTCCCTTTTACTACATGTAAGGCACCCCTAAAGTAGGCCCAGGGTAGCCCCATGGGCCGGGTGCAGTGTATTTAAAAGGTAGGACATGTGCTGGTGTGTGTTACATGTTCTGATAGTGAAATCCTGCCAATTAAATTTTTCACTGTTGTAAAGACCATCTCTCCCGCAGGTTATCATTGGAGCTGGCTTGTAGCCTCTTACAAGTGTAGCTTCCAATTGAGGTCCCTGAACTCACAATTTAAAAATACTTCTGTTAGTGAAGAACAAGTTACTTACCTTCGGTAACGCATTATCTGGTAGAGACTCTATCTAGCTGCAGATTCCTTACCTTTGAATTTCCCAGGCGTCAGGCTGGATCCGGAAACTTTTGCTGAGCAATACCCCTTGCGCGCGACGTCGGATGGCCCCATTCGGCTCCGCGTGTCGTCGATGACGTCGGTAACGTCAATTATGACGTCGCAGTGCCTACATAGGCGCCACCCAGGCGTGCGGACGCCAGTACTTTTCGTTTTTCCACGCCAGAAGCGCAGAGCCACGAAGTGACTGACGTAAACGTGTGCAAAACTAGGTCCCTGAAAGGGGAGAAACCTTAGACCTACAACATCAGTCCGCAAAGCGGGGAAGCATGGGTGGGGCTGTAAGGAATCTGCAGCTAGATAGAGTCTCTACCAGATAATGCGTTACCGAAGGTAAGTAACTTGTTCATCTGATAGAGACTTCTAGCTGCAGATTCCTTACCTTTGAATCAGATACCAAAGCCATACCATCCCGGCGGTGGATTGCGGACTCATGGACTAGACTAAAAAGTCTTGCAGGACTGAGCGGGCAAAGTTCCCGTCCCTGCACACTTGACCATCAAGGCAATAATGTTTTGCGAACGTGTGCAATGATGCCCACGTCGCTGCCTGACAGATGTCTTGGACTGGGACACCCCGTTCCAAGGCTGTAGTCGCAGCCTTTCCCCTGGTGGAATGGGCCCTTAATCCCTCAGGGGGCTGCTTCTTCGCCAAGGCATAGCAAATTTTAATGCAGAGAACAACCGAGCGAAAGATGGTTCTTTTCTGCACTGCCTTTCCCTTCTTTGCTCCCACATACCCCACAAAGAGTTGTGCGGTAAAGGTAGAACGACAACGCTCTTTTTGGGTCCAGTCGGTGGAAACGCTCTTTTTCCTTAGAGGGATGTGGGGGAGCAAAGAAGGTGGGCAAAGTGATGGACTGACCCAGATGGAATGGGGTCACAAACTTTGGTAAAGAAGATGCCCTGGTGCAAAGCACCACCTTGTCCTGAAAAGACATAAAATAAGGAGGCGAGCTGGATAACGCCTGTAACTCACTCACCCTCCGGGCCGATGTAATCGCCACTAAGAAGGCTGTTTTGATGGTCAACAGCCGGAGGGGACAATTGTGCAAAGGCTCACAAGGAGCGCACATCAAATAAGTGAGGACCAAATTAAGGTCCCATTGTGGCATAATAAAGGGCGTGGGTGGAAACAAGTGAATCAGCCCTTTTAGAAGTCTATTTACAATAGATTTAAAGAGAGAAGGTTGGTCTGGCAGCCGCAAAAAAGCAGACAGAGCAGAAAGGTAACCCTTGCGAGTTCCCAAAGCAGAGCCCTGCTGGGCAAGGGTCACAATGAATAAAAGTACAGTAGAAAGAGGAGCAGAAAGAGGGTCAATAGACCTTTCTGTACAGTATAATACAAATTTCTGCCAACGGCAGGCGTATACCGACTTAGTGGAGGGCCGCCTGGCCGCCAGAATAACATTACAGACCTCGGGAGGAAGGTCAAAAGCCATTAACTGCCGCCGCTCAATCTCCACGCATGGAGGCGCAGAGTTGACAGGTTCGGGTGGAGAACCCGCCCCTGCTACTGTGACAGAAGATCCTCCCGAAGGGGCAGCCTGATCGGAGGATCAACACTCATGCTCAGAAGCTCTGGATACCAAACTCTCCTTGCCCAGTCCGGCGCCACAAGGACGACTTGGGCCTGGTCGCACCTGATCTTCTTCAGAACCCTGGGCAGGAGTGGTATGGGTGGAAAGGCGTACAACAGGCCTGAGCTCCACTCGCGACGAAACGCGTCGCCGAGCGATAGCAGCCTTGGAAACTCCAGCGCGCAGTACTGCTGACATTGCGCGTTCTCTTCGGAGGCGAACAAATCTAACCAAGGTTCTCCCCACTGCTGAAAGAGACTTTGCGCCACCTCCGACTGGAGACGCCATTCGTGATCCGCTAGGCATCGATGGCTGAGATCGTCTGCCCTGGCGTTCAGAGAACCTGCCAGGTGTTGAACCACCAGGGTTATGCCCTGATGTTCCAGC
The DNA here is from genome assembly GCA_963921515.1 of Calotriton arnoldi. Lineage (NCBI taxonomy): Eukaryota > Metazoa > Chordata > Amphibia > Caudata > Salamandridae > Calotriton > Calotriton arnoldi. The sequence goes on from CAWUFW010004717.1 coordinate 1,122,485, forward strand.
CACATCTAGAGACGCAGGGCCTCTCGACAAAGGGTCCATGACCCCACCCCGCCTTGCTTGTTGCAGTACCACATGGCAGTGGTGTTGTCCGTGAACACCTGCACCAACTTCCCCTTGATAGAGGGAAGAAATGCTTTCAATGCCAAGCGAATCGCTCGGAGCTGCAACACGTTTATGTGGAGCCCCGTCTCCGCCGGAGACCAGTGACCCCTGATCTCCATCTCTCCCAAGTGGCCGCCCCATCCCAGAAGAGACGCATCCGTCACGATTGTGAGATCTGGTTGGGGAAGGGAGAGAGGTCTGCCTTTGACCCAATCTCGGTTCGTTAACCACCACTGCAGATCCTTCGCAGTTCCTTCCGTCATCTGAACTATGTCGGTGAGATTCCCCTGATGCTGTACCCATTGGAACTTCAAGTCCCACTGCAGAGCCCGCATACGCCATCTCGCGTGTCTTACCAACAGGATGCAGGAGGCCATGAGGCCCAACAGCCTCAGAGTCAACCTCACCGAAATCCAGGATAGAGGCTGAAATATCGGAATCATAACCTGAATATCCTGGACTCGCTGCTCGGGAGGATAAGCCCGAAACTGCACTGTGTCCAGAACAGCTCCGATGAAAGGGAGCGTCTGAGAAGGAGTCAGGTGTGACTTCGGCACGTTTATAGAGAACCCCAGCGAATGCAGGAGGTCTGCCGTAGTCTGAAGGTGGGAGAAGACTGCCTGGGGCGGGGACGCCTTCATCAGCCAGTCGTCGAGCTGGGGAAGACTGAAACCCCTAACCTGCGCAGATGAGCTGCAACCACCGCCATCACCTTGGTGAACACCCGAGGGGCACTGGTAAGGCCGAAGGGGAGCAGGGTAAACTGAAAGTGCTCATGGCCTACCTTGAACTGCAGGTAACGCCTGTGGCCCGGCAGAATGGGAATGTGAAAATAGGCATCCTGCAGGTCCAGCGCTACCATCCAGTCTCCTTGGTCTAAGGCAGACAAGACCTGAGCCAATGTGAGCATTTTGAATTTCTCCTTTTTGAGGAAGAGATTGACGGTCCTAAGATCCAAAATGGGCCGAAGCCCCTAGTTCTTCTTCGGAATCAGAAAGTAGCGGGAATAACAGCCACTGCCTACTTCTGAAACTGGAACCCTTTCTATCGCTCCTTTGGTCAAAAGAGCCGTAACTTCCACTTGGAGCAGCTTTAAGTGATCCTCCACCAGCCGTTCCTGACTTGGCAGAATAGTAGGAGGAAAAGAAAGGAAAGGAAGAGAATAGCCCTCCTGCACGATCTGCAAGACCCACTTGTCTGTTGTTATAGATTTCCAGCGGGGGAGATGATGACGAATTCTCCCACCCACTGGAGTAGTGTGGTCCTGCAGAATCAGCCTAGGAGTGCTTGGGGGCTGCGGCTGCTGGGGGCAGTGTGGCGGACAACTTCTGACCTCCATTCCGAGGACGGAATGTACGGCGTCCACGTCCACGAACGGCTTGGGTAGTCTGTGCGGGACGGTGGCTAGGATAGGGCTGACATGGCTGGAAACCCCTTCCGTTGCCATGAAAGGGGCGAAAGGAAGACTGGCCACAAGGAGTGGAGGAGAGGCCCAAGGACCTGGCCGTAGCTCGAGAGTCCTTGAACCTGACCAGGGCCGAGCCAGCCTTTTCCCCAAAAAGGCGGGTTCCATCAAAGGGCATGTCCATCAAATTGGCTTGGACATCCCCCGAGAAGCCAGAAGTACGAAGCCAGGCGTGGCGCCTCAAGGCCACTATCGTTGAAATAGCCCTGCCCAGCGAATCGGTCGTATCCAAACCACACCGAATGGTGAATATTGCTGCATCTCTCCCGTCCTTGACAGCCTGGGAGAGCACAGCCGGGCCTCCTCCGGGACTTGTGGCAGCACTTGCGCAACCGTCTCCCAAAGAGAGTGGGAGAAACGGCCCAATAAGCATGCAGTATTCACTGACCGCAATGCCAGACTGGAGGAAGAAAACATCTTCTTCCCCAATGAGTCCAGTCTCGTGGATTCCCTATCCGGAGGGGCGGAAGGGAATGCGCCCTGGGAAGTAGAGGCCTGCACCACCAAACTTTCTGGGGTGGGGTGTTGGCTGAGGAACTTTGGGTCGCCCGGTGCTGGGCGATGGCGGTGTGCAATCGTCCTGTTCACAGGAACCCGTGTGCTAGGCTTGGACCAAGTTCCTAGTAGGACGTCCGTAAGTGCCTCATTAAAGGGCAAAAGGGGTTGAAGCCCCAGGTTGAAGCACTTCGGTCAGGAGATTAGTCCTGACCTGCACTGAGGGCAGTTCCAGTCCAAGGACCTCAGCTGCCCTCTTAACCACCATAGTATAGGACGCCCCCTCCTCCATAGCCACTGTAGGTGGAGAGAGCCTGCCAGAGTCTGGGGAAGTATCCAGACCACTGGATACAAGTTCCCCATACCAGTCCATTGTCTCCTCAGAGACATCCTGGTTCTCTAAAGGGTCTCCAGACTCCTCCCATTCCTCTCCTGAGCCTAGCACGTCCACAAAGTGCTCAGGCGACAACATAGAACCCCTGGGTTCTGTCGACGTCGGAATCGGTGTCGAACGACGCCATTCTGGCTCCGTGTCGTCGGGGATGAGGATGGGGATTGCGCCACCGACAGCCCCCGGCGACGCCGCTGGCACCGACTTCGGGTTCGACGCCGGGGAAGGCCGTGTTGGTACGACCGGCGGCGAACCGGATCCGAGATCTGACCCCTGAGGCCCCACCGGCACCGTGGCCGAAGCTGACGACGTTGAACCCAATGGTGCCCCATCCGACCCCGCGGGGCCCGAGGGCTCACCAACGGGGTCGTTCCGCTCAAATACGCGGCGCATGGCCTCGTAAAAATCCTTAATTTGAGCGGGAGTCGCTCCGGCTAACGCAACTTAACGAACCCTCTGACAAAAACTTGAGATTAGTAACTCTTCAACTAATCGCCGGATAAGGATATGCGCTCCTCCTTGGTCAAATAAACATACAGCAAATGTAAAAAGGCATGTGCTGTGCCTGTCAGCGCATTGTTACACAAGGGGGGTTTGGGGGGCAGCCGACCACCGGGAGGTCTGCCCCCCAGGCAGATTGGGATGGGGTGGGGCAGGCTGGGAGGCCTCCATTTTGTATTGTTTTGGGCTATGTAGCTATATCCCAATTGTAGCCCAAGGATTATAAGTATAGCTGGTTTTGGGCTCCCAGCTACCATTTTAGGTTTGGTGACCTGGTGGCTGGGAGCAGAGCATAGTAGTTAGAAAAGAAATTTTTCGTTATAGTTAGGGCCTAGTTAGTTAGGTTTAAACACGGGGAGGCGCGAAGTCGACTCTGGCTCCGGCTCCGCAGAACCGTGCCTAGAGCATTGGTGCTCCTTACCTCTTTCGACGACGGACGCCAGTTGAGGTGAAGTCGAAGTCCGCTTGGACTTCTTCTTGTGCCTCTTCCCCGAGTGTCCAGATGACCTCGAATGGGAGGAAGAGGACTAAGGGCTCCGAGAGCGATCCCGCGACCTCCTCTTCTTCGAATGGGATCGTGACCTCCTCGGAGTCTCGCTCAACCGTGTCGACTGCCGGGCCGCGAGCAACTTCAATGCCCGCTCCCTCAAGGTCTTCGGAGCCATCGCCCGGCAGTCTGAACACGACTTCGAATCGTGGTCGCATTCAAGACACCACAGACATACGCGGTGGGGATCGGTAACCGACATCATGCGGGAACAAGTCCCGCACGGTTTAAAACCTGTCTTCCTACCCGACATCCCTCGCACACGAAGTCGTCAAAAAGTTCGACAAAAGCCAAGAAAAAAGCCTGCCAAAAAGCGGCAGAGGGGTAGCTCTTCCCGGATCTGCGCTTAACTGGCGCGGAAAGAAAAGAACTGACGTCCGCGCGCCTGGGTGGCCCCTATGTAGGCACCGCAACGTCATAACCGACGCTACCAACGTCATCGACACGCGGAGCCGAATGGAGCCACTCGACGTCACGCGCAAAGGGTATTGCTCAGCAAAAGTTTCCGGATCCAGCCTGATGCCTGGGAAATTCAAAGGTAAGGAATCTGCAGCTAGAAGTCTCTATCAGATGTTGTTTTTTTAATTATGTAATTGAAAATGCCACTTTAAAGTGGCCATTCTCTTGCTTTACTATTCTGTGCCTCTGCTTGCCAGTGGAATCCACGTCTGAGGGAGGGTGACAGTTGGGTTGTTTGTGCATTCACTCTAGACTGTCACACAAAGGGAGCTGAGGTGTGCCCTGCATATCCTTATGGCCCATCATTAAGCTGAAAGATCTTCTTGAGCTAGAGAGGTGGGAGGAGTTGCCACTGACACCTAAATAGGGCTGTGCCTGTCCTCACACAAAGCTGTCTCCACCCCCCCCTGTGGGTCTGGAGCCATGTCAGGGAAAGGCAGGGTCTTGTGCACTACAAACACTTTCCTTTGAAGTTAGCCTACTTCAAAGACAGAAACTGGTATAAGTACTGGAGCTGTGACACCATAACTTCAGAACACTTCTGGACTAAGAGGAGATTCTGCCAAGAAGAAGAGCTGGAGAAGCTGTAGGAGGGGAACTGCCACTCTGCTTGTTGCTGTGTTGTGCTGGACTACTGCTTGCTGAGTCTGTCTTGGGCAGTGAAAGGACTGGACTTTGCTTCTGTATCCTGCTTACCAAGGTTCTCCAAGGGATTGTGTGTGCTTGCCTCCTGTTAAGAAGCCTGGGCCATCAAAGACTTCACCTGCAGCCCCTGAGCTCCTCCGCTAGGGGTTCTGACCTGCCAAGTGGTGCCAATTCCAGTTCTGGGCCATTGTAGTTGGTTTTGCTGCAAAGAGAGAATAAAATCCATGCATCGACCTTCAGCGCCTGTTTTTCCTGATGCAGCACCGTTGTCCGGCTGAAAACCAATGCATCGCCATGGTGCGGCCGAAGAATCGACACAGCACCTGCTGTGTTGCTGACAGATCGCTGCAGCCTGAGTCCTGAGCCCAAGTCTCCAACGAGGCACCCACTCCTACTACGATGCAGGCCCTGCTGTGCGGCTGAAGAAATTGACTCATCACCTGCCACGTAGCTAGACAATTATGCACTTAACTGTGTGTTCTATGCTTTTTGCGAGTTCTAACGCTTCTTTTAGATTCGGGTTGTGAGCAAGTAATTTCTCCAGTATACTCATATTATTAGTACATCTTACCAATTGGTCACGTACCAAAGAATCACATAACACTCAAAATTTACATGTGTTTGAAAGGCCTCTAAGTACAGTAAAATAACATTACTTTTTCATTCTTTTTCTGTACTGTGCTAAAACTGTGTGACGTTCCAGTACAATATTTTTTTTTGCCCACAATGTTCTTCTAGTTTCCTAACCGTTACTTGATAAAGATCTAATTGTTCAGCATCATCATCATCACTAGCCCTGATGGGGTCACCAAGATTCTCAAAGATTTTACCTTCCTTGTGCCCCTAGATTATGAAGATGTAAATGTTTCCCCTTCAATAGTTATTACGTGTGATTCAAACAGTTTCGCCCACTCCTTCCAGGGTAATAGTGGATTCCCTATATCATTTAGGAAAGGAGAAGATTGGTTCATACTTGCAGCTGCCATGTTTGCAAGTATAGATCAGGATGGTTTTTATGAATGTATGAATCACTAAGTAATTAACCCATCTGGTACAGCACTCAAACACTTCAGATATATACCCAGGAGTGTCAAAATGTAATATAAATATGCTCCTTTACCAACAACAGTGTTGTGACACCCCAAAAAAAATTACAACCAGTTTATTCGCCTTACTCCCAATATGGCTGCCAAAAACATGCAAAGTACTAGTCCACTCCTGCAAAATACCCCAAAGGAAAAGGGAACCAGTCATAGGGGGGCGGAGCTCAAAACAATTCAGATGCTGGCCCGAAACGGGTGAATGGAACCACCACAAGGCAGTTCCTAATGAGATCAACTTAACGAACCCTCTGACAAAAACTTGAGATTAGTAACTCTTCAACTAATCGCCGGATAAGGATATGCGCTCCTCCTTGGTCAAATAAACATACAGCAAATGTAAAAAGGCATGTGCTGTGCCTGTCAGCGCATTGTTACACAAGGGGGTTTGGGGGCAGCCGACCACCGGGAGGTCTGCCCCCAGGCAGATTGGGATGGGGTGGGGCAGGCTGGGAGGCCTCCATTTTGTATTGTTTTGGGCTATGTAGCTATATCCCAATTGTAGCCCAAGGATTATAAGTATAGCTGAGTTTTGGGCTCCCAGCTACCATTTTAGGTTTGGTGACCTGGTGGCTGGGAGCAGAGCATAGTAGTTAGAAAAGAAATTTTTCGTTATAGTTAGGGCCTAGTTAGTTAGGTTTAAACACTTACTGACAGGAGCATGGAAGACTACAGGGTCCTGGAGGCCTTACGGCTGATGAGCGAGGCAGGTCGGCTTGACCCAGTCGTGTCAGAGGCCGCGGTGTCGGGGTGCCTGCTAACAGAGGGCGTCGGCAGGAGTGGCCACCGCAATCGCGGCGTGCACATCGCCGAAGAAGGCTCGAGCGAGTGCGGTGAGTGAGCGGGGCTGCTGGTATCTCAGAAGAACGGCCCTGAGAACACGCACTCAGGCGGAGGTTGGGGCAGTTATGGAGACTCCGGGTAGGGTTGCGGGGGCGGGGCTAGCCCGAGGCACGGGGTAGGGGAGGCACCCCGCAGCCGGGGGCCCCGTCAACTAATGAAGGCAGCGCTGGAGCACGAAAAGTGAAGGTTGGGGGCTGCTGGTGCTCTGAAGCAAGCAGCAAGTGCCGCTTCAGAGCCTAAAAAGGCAAGCAAGAACGGGCAGGGTCAGAGGGACAAGCTCCAGCGCGGAGCCGCGGGCGCGGCACGCGCTGAGAGTCTGCCAGGCGACAGGGAGGCAGGAAAGGAGGGGGAGGCCAGATGGCCCATTATGACAGGCGGAAGTGGGAGGGGGAGAGGGCTGGAGGCAGCATATGAGGAGGAGGTGCTGGGGAGGAGCATGGGGACTTGGGAAGGGCTGGGTGTGGGGCTCGAAGGAGGGGTTGAGGGTCAACAAGGTGGTGATCCCCTTGGGCCCCAAGGACAGGAGGAAGGGGATGGGGAAGAGATTGCAGGGCCACAGGGACAGGAGTGGGGGGAGGAGGACGGCATTCGGAGGAGCTAGAGCCTGCATGGGGCAGACAAGCTTGGGAGGGCCTGGACATATTTACAGCAATGGAATGAGGAGATGAGGGGTCTAGATATGGTCGGTCAATTGGATGTATGCATGGCCAAAGGGGGTTCACTTCAGGGCTTGGGGAGGGCCACAGGCCAAGGTGGGGGGGCAGGTAGGTAAACAGGGGTTGGGAGTTCAAGTGGGGGATGGGCGGGAGGTAGCACAGGGCCCTGGGTCTGCTCTTTGTCGCGGCCATGTTAGAGTGAAGCGGAGACGAGGAGGGGGATGATGACGTCAGGAAGTTGGCAAGGGAGTTCAGGGAGGAAGGGGGACAGGTACAGGGGAATATAAGACAGGTCAAGAAGCGGAGGGTAGACTAGGTAGGCAGTTGGCAGGGAACCAGCACATCAGACCAGACGTTTTTGTTGCAGGGCGAGGAGCAGTGCAGCACGGCAGACTTGGCAGAGCAGGGGGCGGCTCAGTGGCACCGAGGAGAAGTGAGGGTGGAGCCCAGAACGGCGCGCCCGATACCAGCGGGGGAGCCCTTCGCGGCCAGCAAAAGTAGGCCCAGAACGACCTCGCTGCCCCAACACCAGGCGGTTCTCAGTGGACCGCTGGGACAAGGAGAAACAATAACAGAAGGATGGGTGTGCCAGAGGAGTACCAGCGGGTACAGTCGGCTCCACCAGAGGCCTTGGAGATGCGGGCCCGGTAGGGCCTATAAGGGAGAGATAAATGACAAGTGGCTCCAAGAGCTGGGACAGGTGGAATTAGATTTTGATGAAGAAAGCCTTGAAGAAGGCGAGTTAAGGGAGGAAGATGACCGGGACGGGAGAGGGGGCGGGGACGGGGGACACATTAACGTTTCGAATAGTATGTTTCAGGCGCCAGCAGAGAGGCCACAGAAGGCGTTGGGACCTGCGGGGAGGCCAGCAAGGACATCTGAAAATTCGGGGCAACTGGCGAGGCGGACTGCAACTATACGGGCACCCCCCTTGGAGCCAGGTAAAGCCACAAGCGCTAAAGCAAAGCCATTGATGGTGTCGGTGGGTATAGGGGGGGAGGAAAGGCAGGAAGAAGGAAGGGTTAGGTTAAGAAAAGGAAAGTACGTCACGGACATTGGGGTGGGCACAAGTGAGACAGGGGACACGAAGGAGCTAAAGTAAAGAGTGGCACGAACACAGAGAAGGCGGCCGAAGACAGTGGGAAGAAAGGAGACAAGAGAGAGGGGCCAGAGAGCAAGGAACTAAAAATCAAGAAGTTACCATACATGGGGGTGACGAAACCTTTAGGGGCGCATCTGATGCTGGCAACGAAGGAGCGCATTTGGAAGGGAGAATATGTTGAAATGCTGAAGCTTCTACATAGGAAGGTGAGGTCTAAGTAAGGGTCTAAAGAGGAATATGAATTGGCCGAGGGCTCACCAACGGGGTCGTTCCGCTCAAATACGCGGCGCATGGCCTCGTAAAAATCCTTAATTTGAGCGGGAGTCGCTCCGGCTCCCGGAAATGGAGGGAGGCGCGAAGTCGACTCTGGCTCCGGCTCCGCAGAACCGTGCCTAGAGCGTTGGTGCTCCTTACCTCTTTCGACGACGGACGCCAGTTGAGGTGAAGTCGAAGTCCGCTTGGACTTCTTCTTGTGCCTCTTCCCCGAGTGTCCAGATGACCTCGAATGGGAGGAAGAGGACTAAGGGCTCCGAGAGCGATCCCGCGACCTCCTCTTCTTCGAATGGGATCGTGACCTCCTCGGAGTCTCGCTCAACCGTGTCGACTGCCGGGCCGCGAGCAACTTCAATGCCCGCTCCCTCAAGGTCTTCGGAGCCATCGCCCGGCAGTCTGAACACGACTTCGAATCGTGGTCGCATTCAAGACACCACAGACATACGCGGTGGGGATCGGTAATCGACATCATGCGGGAACAAGTCCCGCACGGTTTAAAACCTGTCTTCCTACCCGACATCCTCGCACACGAAGTCGTCAAAAGTTCGACAAAAGCCAAGAAAAAGCCTGCCAAAAAGCGGCAGAGGGGTAGCTCTTCCCGGATCTGCGCTAACTGGCGCGGAAAGAAAAGAACTGACGTCCGCGCGCCTGGGTGGCCCCTATGTAGGCACCGCAACGTCATAACCGACGCTACCAACGTCATCGACACGCGGAGCCGAATGGAGCCACTCGACGTCACGCGCAAAGGGTATTGCTCAGCAAAGTTTTCCGGATCCAGCCTGATGCCTGGGAAATTCAAAGGTAAGGAATCTGCAGCTAGAAGTCTCTATCAGATGTTGTTTTTTTAATTATGTAATTGAAAATGCCACTTTAAAGTGGCCATTCTCTTGCTTTACTATTCTGTGCCTCTGCTTGCCCGTGGAATCCACGTCTGAGGGAGGGTGACAGTTGGGTTGTTTGTGCATTCACTCTAGACTGTCACACAAAGGGAGCTGAGGTGTGCCCTGCATATCCTTATGGCCCATCATTAAGCTGAAAGATGTTCTTGAGCTAGAGAGGTGGGAGGAGTTGCCACTGACACCTAAATAGGGCTGTGCCTGTCCTCACACAAAGCTGTCTCCACCCCCCCCTGTGTGTCTGGAGCCATGTCAGGGAAAGGCAGGGTCTTGTGCACTACAAACACTTTCCTTTGAAGTTAGCCTACTTCAAAGACAGAAACTGGTATAAGTACTGGAGCTGTGACACCATAACTTCAGAACACTTCTGGACTAAGAGGAGATTCTGCCAAGAAGAAGAGCTGGAGAAGCTGTAGGAGGGGAACTGCCACTCTGCTTGTTGCTGTGTTGTGCTGGACTACTGCTTGCTGAGTCTGTCTTGGGCAGTGAAAGGACTGGACTTTGCTTCTGTATCCTGCTTACCAAGGTTCTCCAAGGGATTGTGTGTGCTTGCCTCCTGTTAAGAAGCCTGGGCCATCAAAGACTTCACCTGCAGCCCCTGAGCTCCTCCGCTAGGGGTTCTGACCTGCCAAGTGGTGCCAATTCCAGTTCTGGGCCATTGTAGTTGGTTTTGCTGCAAAGAGAGAATAAAATCCATGCATCGACCTTCAGCGCCTGTTTTTCCTGATGCAGCACCGTTGTCCGGCTGAAAACCAATGCATCGCCATGGTGCGGCCGAAGAATCGACACAGCACCTGCTGTGTTGCTGACAGATCGCTGCAGCCTGAGTCCTGAGCCCAAGTCTCCAACGAGGCACCCACTCCTACTACAATGCAGGCCCTGCTGTGCGGCTGAAGAAATTGACTCATCACCTGCCACGTAGCTAGACAATTATGCACTTAACTGTGTGTTCTATGCTTTTTGCGAGTTCTAAAGCTTCTTTTAGATTCGGGTTGTGAGCAAGTAATTTCTCCTGTATACTCATATTATTAGTACATCTTACCAATTGGTCACGTACCAAAGAATCACATAACACTCAAAATTTACATGTGTTTGAAAGGCCTCTAAGTACAGTAAAATAACATTACTTTTTCATTCTTTTTCTGTACTGTGCTAAAACTGTGTGACGTTCCAGTACAATATTTTTTTTTTGCCCACAATGTTCTTCTAGTTTCCTAACCGTTACTTGATAAAGATCTAATTGTTCAGCATCATCATCATCACTAGCCCTGATGGGGTCACCAAGATTCTCAAAGATTTTACCTTCCTTGTGCCCCTAGATTATGAAGATGTAAATGTTTCCCTTCAATAGTTATTACGTGTGATTCAAACAGTTTCGCCCACTCCTTCCAGGGTAATAGTGGATTCCCTATATCATTTAGGAAAGGAGAAGATTGGTTCATACTTGCAGCTGCCATGTTTGCAAGTATAGATCAGGATGGTTTTTATGAATGTATGAATCACTAAGTAATTAACCCATCTGGTACAGCACTCAAACACTTCAGATATATACCCAGGAGTGTCAAATGTAATATAAATATGCTCCTTTACCAACAACAGTGTTGTGACACCCCAAAAAATTACAACCAGTTTATTCGCCTTACTCCCAATATGGCTGCCAAAAACATGCAAAGTACTAGTCCACTCCTGCAAAATACCCCAAAGGAAAAGGGAACCAGTCATAGGGGGGCGGAGCTCAAAACAATTCAGATGCTGGCCCGAAACGGGTGAATGGAACCACCACAAGGCAGTTCCTAATGAGATCAACTTAACGAACCCTCTGACAAAAACTTGAGATTAGTAACTCTTCAACTAATCGCCGGATAAGGATATGCGCTCCTCTGGTCAAATAAACATACAGCAAATGTAAAAAGGCATGTGCTGTGCCTGTCAGCGCATTGTTACACAAGGGGGTTTGGGGGCAGCCGACCACCGGGAGGTCTGCCCCCCAGGCAGATTGGGATGGGGCGGGGCAGGCTGGGAGGCCTCCATTTTGTATTGTTTTGGGCTATGTAGCTATATCCCAATTGTAGCCCAAGGATTATAAGTATAGCTGGTTTTGGGCTCCCAGCTACCATTTTAGGTTTGGTGACCTGGTGGCTGGGAGCAGAGCATAGTAGTTAGAAAAGAAATTTTTCGTTATAGTTAGGGCCTAGTTAGTTAGGTTTAAACACTTACTGACAGGAGCATGGAAGACTACAGGGTCCTGGAGGCCTTACGGCTGATGAGCGAGGCAGGTCGGCTTGACCCAGTCGTGTCAGAGGCCGCGGTGTCGGGGTGCCTGCTAACAGAGGGCGTCGGCAGGAGTGGCCACCGCAATCGCGGCGTGCACATCGCCGAAGAAGGCTCGAGCGAGTGCGGTGAGTGAGCGGGGCTGCTCGTATCTCAGAAGAACGGCCCTGAGAACACGCACTCAGGCGGAGGTTGGGGCAGTTATGGAGACTCCGGGTAGGGTTGCGGGGGCGGGGCTAGCCCGAGGCACGGGGTAGGGGAGGCACCCCGCAGCCGGGGGCCCCGTCAACTAATGAAGGCAGCGCTGGAGCACGAAAAGTGAAGGTTGGGGGCTGCTGGTGCTCTGAAGCAAGCAGCAAGTGCCGCTTTAGAGCCTAAAAAGGCAAGCAAGAACGGGCAGGGTCAGAGGGACAAGCTCCAGCGCGGAGCCGCGGGCGCGGCACGCGCTGAGAGTCTGCCAGGCGACAGGGAGGCAGGAAAGGAGGGGGGAGGCCAGATGGCCCATTATGACAGGCGGAAGTGGGAGGGGGAGAGGGCTGGAGGCAGCATATGAGGAGGAGGTGCTGGGGAGGAGCATGGGGACTTGGGAAGGGCTGGGTGTGGGGCTCGAAGGAGGGGTTGAGGGTCAACAAGGTGGTGATCCCCTTGGGCCCCAAGGACAGGAGGAAGGGGATGGGGAAGAGATTGCAGGGCCACAGGGACAGGAGTGGGGGAGGAGGACGGCATTCGGAGGAGCTAGAGCCTGCATGGGGCAGACAAGCTTGGGAGGGCCTGGACATATTTACAGCAATGGAATGAGGAGATGAGGGGTCTAGATATGGTCGGTCAATTGGATGTATGCATGGCCAAAGGGGTTCACTTCAGGGCTTGGGGAGGGCCACAGGCCAAGGTGGGGGGGCAGGTAGGTAAACAGGGGTTGGGAGTTCAAGTGGGGGATGGGCGGGAGGTAGCACAGGGCCCTGGGTCTGCTCTTGTCGCGGCCATGTTAGAGTGAAGCGGAGACGAGGAGGGGGATGATGACGTCAGGAAGTTGGCAAGGGAGTTCAGGGAGGAAGGGGGACAGGTACAGGGGAATATAAGACAGGTCAAGAAGCGGAGGGTAGACTAGGTAGGCAGTTGGCAGGGAACCAGCACATCAGACCAGATGTTTTTGTTGCAGGGCGAGGAGCAGTGCAGCACGGCAGACTTGGCAGAGCAGGGGGCGGCTCAGTGGCACCGAGGAGAAGTGAGGGTGGAGCCCAGAACGGCGCGCCCGATACCAGCGGGGGAGCCCTTCGCGGCCAGCAAAAGTAGGCCCAGAACGACCTCGCTGCCCCAACACCAGGCGGTTCTCAGTGGACCGCTGGGGCAAGGAGAAACAATAACAGAAGGATGGGTGTGCCAGAGGAGTACCAGCGGGTACAGTCGGCTCCACCAGAGGCCTTGGAGATGCGGGCCCGGTAGGGCCTATAAGGGAGAGATAAATGACAAGTGGCTCCAAGAGCTGGGACAGGTGGAATTAGATTTTGATGAAGAAAGCCTTGAAGAAGGCGAGTTAAGGGAGGAAGATGACCGGGACGGGAGAGGGGCGGGGACGGGGACACATTAACGTTTCGAATAGTATGTTTCAGGCGCCAGCAGAGAGGCCACAGAAGGCGTTGGGACCTGCGGGGAGGCCAGCAAGGACATCTGAAAATTCGGGGCAACTGGCGAGGCGGACTGCAACTATACGGGCACCCCCCTTGGAGCCAGGTAAAGCCACAAGCGCTAAAGCAAAGCCATTGATGGTGTCGGTGGGTATAGGGGGGGAGGAAAGGCAGGAAGAAGGAAGGGTTAGGTTAAGAAAAGGAAAGTACGTCACGGACATTGGGATGGGCACAAGTGAGACAGGGGACACGAAGGGAGCTAAAGTAAAGAGTGGCACGAACACAGAGAAGGCGGCCGAAGACAGTGGGAAGAAAGGAGACAAGAGAGAGGGGCCAGAGAGCAAGGAACTAAAAATCAAGAAGTTACCATACATGGGGGTGACGAAACCTTTAGGGGCGCATCTGATGCTGGCAACGAAGGAGCGCATTTGGAAGGGAGAATATGTTGAAATGCTGAAGCTTCTACATAGGAAGGTGAGGTCTAAGTAAGGGTCTAAAGAGGAATATGAATTGGCCAAGCGGCCGAGGGTCTCGTTGACAATAGAGAACTGGACAGCAGCCTTCCTTATATATGAAAGCGTATACTGTGAAAAATACCCAGAGCATTGTGTGGCATTATTTAAATACATGGATGTCATCAGAGAGGCACAAATCACGGGAGGGGGATACGCATGGGCACAGTATGATGAGGAATTTAGAGCGTGCTTAGCATGGGACCCCGTAGCAAAATGGGGGGAACTGGACACAGACTTGTGGCAGCATAGGATGCGGGATGCTAAGGGGGGGATGACCATCTTCACGGCCAGTGGTCTGCCTATTCTTTACCGGCCCTTTTAGGGGAGACCCACCCGGGGAGGGGTGGGAGGTACAGGGAAGAGTCAGACAGGAACAGAGGGGGCCTGCTGGGATTTCAACAAAGGATTGTCCACACTGGATTTCAGTAAGTTTCACCACAAATGCTCAAAATGCGGAGGCCGGCACACGCTGGTCAACTGCTTTGGGGTGGGGGGCGGTTATCAGCAGGGAGGTCAGCAATGGCACCAGGCAGGAGGTAACAACGGGGGCACCAGCAACAGTTTTTGAGCGCACAGGGAGGTAAGGGACCCCAAGGGCCTGGGACGAAAGGCTAATACTCCGGTTAAACTGGAGAAGGTGGAGGCAGGGTTACGGGGCTACGGAGATCAAGGGACAGCATAGGTTTTGAGAGATGGGTATAGATCGGGGTTTCGTCTAGGTTAGATGGATCCAAGACAGAGAAGATGGGCAGAGAATTTACGATCAGCCAGTGAACACAAGCAGATAGTGCAGGAAAAACTAGATAAGGAGGTGAGGGAGGGGAGGATGGCTGGGCCCTTCGAGGACTGGCCCACGGAGAATCTAATCATCTCCCCCCATTGGGGTGGTGCCAAAAAAGTGAGCCAGGGCAATACAGACTGATGCAGCATCTGTCATGGCCGGAAGGGATTTCAGTCAATGATTTTATCGACGGGGGGCGTGGCCTGCGGAGCTGCGAAATGGCCGCTCTTTGAGTGTGCTCCGCCGGCCGGGCTGTAATCCTTTAATAATCCGCCCATAACGAGAGCTCCCTTGGAGCCGAAATGAGCTGCCAGAGACTGCCGGCGCAATACTGACAACGACGCTGGTGCCCGGCTCCCGGTGCGGGGCTCAGGAGAGGAGCGGTGCAGGAGACAGGCTGCGAGCGGGGAGTGCGCGTCCATCGCGCTTCTTCTGAGTGGGCGGCGCCAAAATCGAGCCCGAGGCAGTGGCGGGGCGGAAGGCCCTGGCGAGCACGAGTCTGCGAAGACAGCGGCGGCTAGCTCGGCTCTGGGGACGCGCCCCATGTAAAGCATTGCTGTCCCCACTGCGGCGCAACACTATAAAACAGGAGGTGAGGAGCTTTGGGGGTGAAACAGAGCTGCGAGGACGCCCGGTGCTCCGGAGGTGGATCGGCCTCGCACTAGGGGGCTGTGCCGCTGCTGTGATCTCTGGGCCTTTGAATACGCCTACACTGCCCACGGGGTCGTGATTTCCCCGCGCTGCTTTGGGGGCTGCTGTATGGCCGTGAGAGCCCAAGCTCCCTCGTCTGGACTGTTTGCGCTGGGTCCCGAGTGGCGGTCATTTTAACGGCTGGATCGGGTGTTGCGGAGGGTGCCGGACTTAACCCTGCTCCATACTGCGCACCAGAGTGGAGGCTGCCCGGCTAGGTGTCCACTGTACATACACCCGTGGGCACCCCAATTCCTCTGTCTGGGCCATTCAGGCTGTGAGCAGGGGGGCGGCCATCTTGGGAGGTGTGTCCGGGACTACGAAATGCTGGACTTACCTCTGCTACATCCCCCACTGAAGCGAGGAGGCGGCCTGGATCGAGGTCCCGGGTGTCTCCATAGGGGGGTGCGTATAAAGAGTGAGCGCCACAGCTGACCTGCTGGGAAGTCCTGGCACCTGGCTGGGTCGGAGGGGGCCCTGCAGTGTTCGTCATATGCTACAGCAGCTGGAGGTCAAAAGGGGGGACAAGTGACACAACCCACATATAGCACTGCTACCTGCTCGCTGTGTGAGGCCCCCACTGGACTGGACTGGTGTGGTGGGTGTGAGGCGGAGCCCCCCGCTAGTCCATTGCACTGCTTGAGCACGCACCAGAGGGAGTGTGAGTCTGTACGTAGAACGCAAATACCACTTCGCCCTGCCACGATGGGAAAGCAAGACGCCAAACAACCTAAGCTAACGAGGTTCACGGAATCAGAATCGGACCCAGCTGTGGACAGACCAGCAGAGCCACAAATGGATGACCGTGGGGAGAATCTACGTACCCTGATGCTTGAAATGAGGTCCAGTTTGCGTAATATTGACACTAAGTTGGACACACTCACGACCCAATTAGATACGGTCAAGTCACAGGTGGGCGCACATGAAACCAGACTCGACATCCTGGAAAACAAAGCCTCCGACTTCCACGATTTCCAGGTGGAAACGAAAGAACAGTTACTGCAGATGGACAAGGTGCTGGGGATCATCCGAGCGAAGAATTAAGATTTGGAGGCGAGATCGCGCCGCAACAACCTGCGCATCACGGGCATTCCAGAGACCACGGCCATTAATAAGATGGAAACATACATCGCAGAGCTACTGCGGGAACTTTTCGGTGGCCATCTTTCAGCGGTGTTTGCAGTCGAGAGAGCGCACAGATCTCTGGGCCCCAGGCCACCGGTGGGCGCCACACCCATGCCGATCCTTGCCCGGATACTCAACTACCAGGACAGGGACTTGATCCTACGACTTGCACGCGAGAAAGGGAAGATCACACACAAGGGCAACCAGATCTCCTTTATCCGGACTTTACACCGGCGGTGCAGGCGGCGCGGCGGGAATTTTTGCCAGTCAAACGCCTTCTGCTGCAGGCCCAGGTCCCGTACTCGCTGCTCTACCCTGCTAAACTTAAGGTCTCACATGATGGTGAAGCCCATTTCTTTACAGACGCAAAATCAACCTTAAAATATGCAAAGCACATTGGCGGCGCTCGTTCAAAGCAGAACATTAAGGCACCTGCGGATAAAGAGGGTCAGCTGAGTGACAATGATTAATGTTGGATTTAGCCGTGGGTAATATTTGTTAGTGGGCTGCTGGCTGCTGCTGCCAGGGGCGAGGTGCCGATGGGGCGGGCACAGTTGAACACGATGTCTCATGTTGGAATGTTCACTTATGTTTCATGCCACGGCTGCTATTTGGCACCCAGGCCGATCCTTGCCCGGATACTCAACTACCAGGACAGGGACTTGATCCTACGACTTGCACGCGAGAAAGGGAAGATCACACACAAGGGCAACCAGATCTCCTTTTATCCGGACTTTACACCGGCGGTGCAGGCGGCGCGGCGGGAATTTTTGCCAGTCAAACGCCTTCTGCTGCAGGCCCAGGTCCCGTACTCGCTGCTCTACCCTGCTAAACTTAAGGTCTCACATGATGGTGAAGCCCATTTCTTTACAGACGCAAAATCAACCTTAAAATATGCAAAGCACATTGGCGGCGCTCGTTCAAAGCAGAACATTAAGGCACCTGCGGATAAAGAGGGTCAGCTGAGTGACAATGATTAATGTTGGATTTAGCCGTGGGTAATATTTGTTAGTGGGCTGCTGGCTGCTGCTGCCAGGGGCGAGGTGCCGATGGGGCGGGCACAGTTGAACACGATGTCTCATGTTGGAATGTTCACTTATGTTTCATGCCACGGCTGCTATTTGGCGTAACACAATCTGTGTCCCACAGTGGGTAATATGCTGACCTGTGCTGCGGGGGGGTGGGGACACCGGAGCGGCCCTGTTAGAAATGGATGGCGTACAGTGCGCCGGTAAGTCCGAGGGCAAGGGTGATAGGAGATCAGTTACGTCAGATTGCAGCGCACCTTAGGTTGAGCTCTCTGCAGTTTCCCGGCCACCCTGTTTAGTCAGGGGTGTATGCCTACGGTTCTGCGCCCCCATGGGAGGTCTCCTTAATACTAAGAGTTTTTGTTTGATGTTGCGGGGGTATACACAACCTGATTGGGTGGTTGGAGTGGGTGGTGGGATGGGGGGGTTGTTTGTATGTTTTTAGCCAGTACTGCTATGTGTCACCTTGCAACACGACGTGCACTTTCCGGGTCTTTAAGTGGTTTCGGGTATCTTACCGCTCTCTTGGGATTCACATATGATGTTCGCACTCGGCCACCCTAAAATGCCTCACTTGGAACATTAGGGGCCTGAATGACTATAGGAAAACTCGACTTGTACATGCCTACCTTTCATGTCACAATATTGATATATGTTTATTGCAAGAAACCCACCTCAATGTTGACCCTTCACCACGGCTCAAACACAACAGATGGGGTCACGTATATTCCTCCACATACTCTAGTTACGCCCGGGGAGTGGCGGTGCTGATCAGGAGGGGGCTGGAGTGGAGGGAGGGCACTGCACATAGAGACCCGGATGGCAGATCTCTCATTGTTCTGGGCTCGTTGAAAGGGATCCCGATTGCGATAGTTGCGCTGTATGGCCCCAATGTTGATTCCCCTGAGTTCTTCCGGGACATATGGGCTAGAGTAAAGGCTACAGACTGTAGCACTATCCTATGGGGAGGCGACTTTAATGCCGTCTTAAATGATGGGTTGGATAGGCGGGGGGCGGCCCGTACTCTGCACCCTTCGGCGAGCACCGCCCTTAACGCTATACTTGAGGATGGGTCCCTGATCGACGTCTGGCGCCATAGACACCCTGACCTCCAGGAAGGAACTTGCATATCAGACCATCATAGTGCCTGGTCCCGATTGGACTACTGGCTGGTGTCTCGGGACGTGGCCACGTGGACTACTGAAATAGCTCACTTGCCGAGATCCCTGTCGGACCACGCTCCATGTCTGCTAAAACTGACACTGCCAGATGCACCCCCACGTATGTTTTCCTGGCGGCTCCCACCACATGCCTTGTTAGATGACGCTTTCAAAGAAGAAATTAGGACGGATATTACTGATTACTTCACACGTAACACAGGCTCGGTGGACACTGAGGCCACGCTATGGGAGGCCTTCAAAGTGGTTATCAGGGGCCAATGTATAGCCCGACAAGCCGGGGTACTAAAAGCCATACGGGGCTCTCTGGCATCACTGGAATCTCAACTAAAAGGGCTAGAGACACAGTTCTACTCGTCTAATGATACAACCGTACTGGCTGACATTAAAGCTAAATTAATTGAATATGAGGAGGAAGCACGACGGGAGATTAAATTCCTGGGGAAGTATGCCGAGGCTAGGCGATATAGAGAGGGGTACAGACCGGGTAGGACGCTGGCTGGTATGATTCGTGCCCCACGCTCCACTACGTACATTCCTGAGTTAAAGGCCGCAGGGGGGGGGGAATGGTCAGAGGACAGCAAGACATCCTCACTGAATTCTCTCGGTTTTATACCAACCTCTACACAGCCACCCAACACACTTGCCCAGAGGGAATGCAGACTTTCCTTGATTCTCTCGAACTGGTTTGGTTTAATAAAAATTACAGAGATTACATGGATCTACCAATCACGGTGGAAGATGTCGCACAGGTTATACGCAGTCTACCCTTGGATAAAGCCCCAGGGTCAGATGGCCTCACTACGGCTTTTTATAAAGCGTATGTGGAGGAATTGGCACCGAGACTCTTGGCACTATACGATGAGGCCTGCAGCTCTGCCATTTTGCCTCCAACGATGAGAGAGGCTGTCATCATCACCCTGTTAAAGCCAGGTAAACCCGAGACGGAGCTGGACTCCTATCGGCCTTTGTCACTGATTAATGTAGACGTAAAAATCCTGTCCAAATTGATAGCCAATAAACTACAGCCCTTGCTGCCCCTCATTGCGCGTCCGGACCAGTCAGGTTTTATTCCAGGGAGAGGCACCTCTCACAACCTCAGGACGATCTTCTCGGTGCTGCATTACCTGCACCCCGATGTACAAGCTGCGGCGGTTTTCCTAGATGCCACTAAGGCTTTCGACACGCTCGAATGGCCGTATTTATTCACGATTCTATCTCGGATGGGATTCAGCCCTCTGTTTCTGAACCTCATAAAATTACTGTATACTCAGCCAACAGCCCGTATCAAAGTGAATGGCCTCTTGTCGGAGCCTTTCCCTATCTCGCGTGGGACGAGGCAGGGGTGTCCCCTGTCGCCATTACTGTTCGCAATTGCGATGGAACCACTGGCCGCCCGCATTCAACAACACCACACGGCCAGGGGCATTGGATTCAGCACCAGGAGCCTCATAATTTCATTATACGCTGATGATGTCACCTTATATCTCACTAACCCCAGGGAAAACTTAGACCCCATCCTACGGGAATTCATTAGATTCGGGGGCCTGTCTGGGGTCTCCATAAATTGGGCTAAATCAGTCATCTTTCCGCTCACAAATAATACAATACCGGTGGCTTCCGAATTCCCTTTGAGGTGGGAGGCGACGGCGGTCAAGTATTTAGGTGTCTGGATTAGCCGGGACATGTAGGAAATCTGGTCTTTAAATTATGGGAGGGCAGTGACCTGGTTGGAGGAAAAGGTGGGACTTTGGAAGACTCTCCCGCTATCACTGGCAGGGAAAATAGCCTTGGCAAAAATGGTCATTCTGCTAAAATTTCTATATCTGTTTGCTAATGTTCCGATCCCGCTAACACATTCTTTTTTTAAACGGGTCAGAGCGACCTTGATCTCTTTGGCTTGGGCAGGTGGTCAGGCTAGAGTGTCTTGGGAGCTACTAACACTCCCGCTGGCACAAGGTGGGATGGGGGCCCCCGACATGCAGCTTTACGCGCTGTGTGCTCAAGCGCAATTTTTGCACTACTGGACGCACCCTACGCCCTTTCAGCCGCATGTCGCGGTAGAAATTGATATTGTGGCGCCTGTCCCTCTACCAGTAGCGCTGTACACGCCTTATCACCGACCAAGAGAGGGCATAGACACTTCGGAAACTCTCCGCTGGGCGTGGGATGGGTTACGCAGAAGGGCGGGGATGCCAGTGCTGTACGCCCCTTCAATACCACTAGCACACAACCCAATGGTGCCTGCTCTGAGTGATGGGGTCAGCAAAACACTAGCTGTGAAAATGAAGCTACACACATTCGCAGACCTATACATTGACAATGTGTTCCGCCCCCCCCCCCCCCAGCAGCGGATGAAGGGCAGACAGTGCCGTTCACCGAACTTTTCCTCTACCACCAGCTGCGCGCCACATGTCGCTCACTCCATACTAACTTCCCGGCCCCTCCTCCGACTCTGCCGGCACTGGAAAATCTGCTGCGTTCCCCTTCCCCACGGAGGCTAGTAACACGACTTTACAGGCAGATGCAGACCTCGGCGCCGCTGGTGACACCCAAAGCGCTCCAGGGTTGGAACTCGGAACTCCCGGAGCCACTGACGGAAGACCAATGGTCATTCTGCTGTCGCCAGCTAACCGAATTATCGCCGAATTACAGACTTAGGCTAGTCCACTTCAAATTCATCCACAGGTACTACAGAACACCCAGGGGGTTACACCGCATGGGTCTCAGGGAGGATGACTGCTGCTGGCGATGCGGGTCCTCATCAGCATCTTTTCTGCACATGGCTTGGGATTGCCCGACGCTGGGGACTTATTGGCATACAACGTTCACGATAATTAACCAAATACTTGGCATATCACTTGACCCTACCCCATTGCTAGGCCTGCTGTGCTATGTAAGGGACACGCGACCCCAGGTGCGGAAGTTACATGCATTACTGCTGCTGTTTGCGAAACGTCAGGTAGCAATACATTGGGGACAGAAGAGGGCACCGTCCACGAAGGAATGGTTGCGGGAAGTGACATATGGGCAGGCCCAACTCACCACCTTTTGGGAATTGATGCCCCTCACTTCCAGACCACGAGACATATGGGAACCATTCCTCAGCTGGGCAAGGGAACGACAGGGCCTCGATGGAAGCACACAGCCCCAGGTGAACTCCCCCGGGTGAACCCATGCAACAGGTTCCATTAAGATTCATGTACAGAGAGCCGGTGAAATGTACAGAAGACGTTGAATAGCATTGGGAATTCTTGTATAGTGTAACCTACAGTTGGTACGGATGTTTAGGCCCTACTATCGATTACTCAGTTGAAATGTGTAGAGATATAGTGATACTGTATGTCGATTAATAGAGTAGCGGGTGTGCTAGATTTGAACACTGTTTTTGTACTCGGAGTGTGCCGATTGTATCCGACATGGGTTTGGGAATGTACTGGCTTATGTTGTTGTTTGTTTGTATGACAAATTATATGCAAATGCCAATAAATAGAATTAAAAAAAAAATGATTTTATCGACGAGGAGGCAGCAACGGTATCCTATTACTCAGTTGGCCTGGTAGTGACGGCGGGCGCAGCTGCAAAAATGGCAAAATGTGCTATAAAATCGGCTTTTCGGTTGCTTCTAGTCCATCCAGATGACTGGGATCTTCTGGGTATCCATTTTGAAGGAAAATGGTACGTGGACAAAGCACTGCTCTATTTCATGCCCATTGTTTGAGCACTTTAGCACGTTTCTACAGTGGCTATTTTCACGGCGCACAGGGCACCAGCTGGTGACGCACTACCTGGATGATTTTTTCTTTGTAGGCTCCCCGGGCTCCACTGAATGGCAGAAGGCGCTGGACAGTTTCCAAGAGCTGATGGGTGAGCTTGGGGTGCCGTTGGCACCCGAAAAGACAATGGGCCCCAGCACACCGCTGTCTTTTTGGGGCATCGAGATTGACTCTGGGGCAATGAGGGCACGCTTGCCAGAGGATAAACAAAAGAAAAAGTTGGAATTGTTGTGGGACATGCTATCCCGGGAGAAAGTGAAAGTCAAAGAAATACAGATCCTTTTGGGTCATCTCAATTTTGCGTGCAGAGTAGTGAGAGCAGGGAGGGCATTCTGTAGGAGATTGGGGCGGGCACTGTCATGGTGACATTTACCTCACCATCACGTTCGCCTTTCAGCTGGGGTAAAGGAGGATTTGAGGATGTGGAATGTGTTTTTACAGTTTTTTAATGGGGTACCGCTGGCGAGAGAAGAAGACCTAACATGGGATGTGCAAATATTTTCTGACGCAACAGGCAGCATGGGTTTTGGCTTGTTCTGGCAAGAAAAGTGGTGCGCAGAGCAATGGCCCGCGCACTGGAGGAACGGCGGCAGGAGCATAGCTTTCTTGGAATTCTTCCCCTTAGTGGTAGCAGTAACACTAGGGGGGGAGCAATTAGGGCATAAGAGAGTTCTTTTCAGGGTGGACAATATGGCTGTAGTTGAGATAGTGAATCAGCAGTCTGCAAGGGACGAGCAGGTCTTGAAACTGCTAAGAGTATATGTGTTGGGCTGCTTGAGACACAATATAGTTTTTAGGGCTTTACACGTGCCTGGCGTGGACAATGACATAGCAGATGCTTTGTCTCGTTCACAGTTGGGGAGATTCCGTGGGCTGGCCAAGGATGCTGACAGGACCCCGACGGCAACGCCGCAGCATTTGCGGTACATAGGCAACGTAGGATGCTACAACTGGTGGTGGGGTCATTAGCAGAATCAACCAGGGTGGCCTACATTTTGGCATGGAGGAATTTCTGTGGTCGGGCGCCCAGTGGCGTACCGAGAAGTGGCGGCGGACTGAAGATGTCATTCAATTCATATTGGACCTCATAGATAAAGGTTTGTCGAGGGTCACAATAGCCGGGAAGCTAGCAGGTATTGCTTTCATGGAGAAGCTCTTATGGGGCTACCCCCCTCGCAGGCGAACTAGGAACGAGAATATTAGAAAGTTGGGCCGGGGAGCAAGGAGCAGGGCGGAATCTCAGGAAGCCGCTGTCCTGGCGGCTGTCGAGAAGGGTACTGGAGGTACTGCCAGGAACATGTAAGAATGAGTTAGAAACGTGTCTGTTTTTGACGCTGATGGTATGGATGTTCTTCGGGGCCTTTAGAGTATCAGAACTTCTGGGTAACAAAAAGGGAGGGGGAGTGTTTTGGCAGGAAGTGGTCCCGCACACAACTGAGTTACAAATATGGTTGCATCGGTCTAAGACAGATCAGAGGGGGATAGGAAAATGGGTCAGTTTACAGTCAGTGAACCCCACATCGGCCTGCCTGGTTAGGTGGACGTTACATTGGTTTAGCCTGTCAGGAAGGTCAGCGGGTTTGGTATTTAAACACGCGAAAGGGGACAGAGTAACGGCTTACCAGCTGCTGGCAGTTTTGCGTAAAGCTTTGCATCGCATTGGGGTGGACAGAGCAGGGTATGGGACGCACTCCTTCCGCATTGGAGCAGCATCAGAGGAGAGTAACGGGTTGGGCGCGAGAAGATATTATGCGTTTGGGCCGTTGGAAGTCGGATTGTTACAGGCGCTACGTGAGAAGGGAAGAGGGGGTGGGCAGCAATGTATGAGACTCATGTTACCCTTTCTCATTTCAGGTTCCGTGCCCGGCCCGCAGGCAGAGGAGATGAATATTTGGGTCGTGGGGCACTCGTTCGTAAAATGGGCTCAAGTACAGGCGCAGCAGAGTTATTTTGGTCAAAATTTAGGTTTTAACAAACGTTTGTGTAAAGTTATGTGGCAGGGCAAAGGGGGCATGTGTTGGAAGGGGCTAATCCCCTGTTTAAATAGGATGTTGGTGGGCGGCAGGTGACCCGATATTTTGGTGTAACATCTTGGCGAGAACGACCTGTGTAAGGAGAAGGGCATGGTTCTGATGCGGAGCATGAAAAGAGATTTGGCCTTGATTAAGGAGCAGTGGGCAGGTTGTTTTGTTTTATGGACTGAGTTTCTTCCACGTAGGGTGTGGCGAGGAGCTGTCAATCCAGGTGCTGTAGACAGGGCAAGGCGGAAAGTGAATATTGAAATGGCACGTTTTTGTGGGGGTTTGGGTTTTGGCAGGATTTGCCATTCGGAGATACGTTTTGATGCTGTAGACTTTTTCAGGGGCGATGGCGTAGACCTCTCCAGGATAGAATTATTACACAAAAGACCAAGGCAGAGCTGCCAAATTGCGAATGCACATCTACACACTTAGTCCGTCGGAAAGTAGCTTGCAATTTATGGTACACTGTGGTGCTCTCCAAGCATTGAGTCTCCCTCCACCTTTAGGCGACCAAACCAACTCTCTGGAAGATAAAATCCCCTTTGAGTTTCACAAATACATTGCACAAATGCCGAGGCACATCAAAAATCAGTCCAAATCCGTAAGGTAGGCATTAACCATTATGGTAAATAGAGGAAGTCCATAAGTCGATCTTTTTTTCCTTCTGTATCTCCTTTATTTCATTTCAGAATCCCATTACACAAGAAACACTGGCAGCCGACACGTGTTTCGTCCGAAAGGACTTTTTCAAGGCTAATAGAAATTGCAGAGGAAGTCGTAACCCCAGAGTAGATGTGTTGGAGAAGATCATAACCGCATTGGCAGTCATAGAACGATGTTAAAACCTGTAAAAAAGGGAACCGGCACGTATCCTGTCCCGCTACCTCAGTTTCACAAAAAAGCCTTGATAAGCCTGCAAACTCTATCGATGGCGACTCGGCTCGCGTCCTGACCCGACTTCCTCTATTTACCATAATGGTTAATGCCTACCTTACGGATTCGGACTGATTTTTGATGTGCCTCGGCATTTGTGCAATGCCTCTCCAGGATAGGTATGGATTTATATCTTTTGGAGGTCAGAGAGGTCCTGTCCAGGACTTTGAATGTGCAGAGGCACGCAGGCAGTGGGCCCTGTGAGTAGACCAGGAATGGGGGGGCAGAAAATGGGTAGTGTCACTCACCCCTTTTCTGTGTGGCAGGGTTTTTAAAGTTTGCCAGGGTTGGCAGAAGTTTTTGATTAGCCTTGGAAGTTGGGAACATGGGCAGAGAAAAGGGTAGGCAGGTAATTTAAGGTTCAGCTGTAGAAGTTTGGTTATTTACAGTTTTAGAAAGGCAGGCATAGGATGTTGGTTTAATAGAAGTTTATATGTTAACTGCAATACATTGTAATGTTGTTAATATGTGAATGGTAGGGTGGGGACATGTTGAGGGGATCGTAGGGGCGGGGTCAGATATCGGATGTATAGCGAGGTTTTAGTTTTGCAAGGCAGTTGCCAGGTTGGTATTTGTAATGTGCACCTGTTTCAATTAAAGCGGCCATTTTCACACACAAAATGTTTTTGCGTCTGGTCTGCCCCCTCCCTCCCAAGCAATTTTGCAGCAAAATGACTGCCTAACGGCGCTCAGGCTTTCCGCCAGTGGATGTGTGCTGCGACTCACCATATTCCACTGCCGCTGCCCAACCGAGCTGTGCCTGTCGGCGTGACATGCTCTGCACAGCTATGCTCGCTTTGGGCCCCAGTGCTCCAATTTAAACAGGACGACCGCACGCCCTTATACTTGAGGCATAAACTCAGGCAGCCAATTCCAACTCTGTGCCCGTCAGCGTGACTGGCTTTGCGCTGCCTTTTCCAGGGGCGAAACACTAAAACGGCCACAAAAACAAAGCTGTGACTGTCAGCGTGACAGGCTCCGTGTTGGAGCCCTCTGAAAGAGTATCATTCACCTGGAGATAATCTCAGGCTCCCAGAGCAGATGGCATGTGATGCCCCAGAGCTGTGCCAGTCAGCGTGACAGGCTCCTTGTCTGTGACTTCAGGAAACGTGTCAGCATAAGTGAGACACCCCTGGGGCTCCATAGGTGTCGTGTAACACTGCCTCCCCTCTGCCAAATGCCAACTGTGCAGTAACTGAAGCACGACCAAAAAGGACAACCCCAAACAAGGGGTTTCTGCAAGCCGAAACAGCAGCTGTGCCAGTCAGTGCGACAGACTGGCAGTAACATATTGCGGGGGAAGGTGCAGGTCTAAGCCGGGACTGTAGCAAAACCTTTGTGGTAGCACACTGTTAGCTCCATAAAAAAGAATTGGAAAGAGCGATGTAAGGAAGGTGCGAAGGCCTGCGCCTTACCTCCTACAATTCCGACCAATTCGATAACCAACGTAGCTCACAAATCAACCAGTCCTGAATGGTAGGCTCACAAATGTAGCTGGAAACTACAGATCCACGAGTGACCATAAAACACAGGGGTGGAGGTGTAACACTGTCCCCTGCACAGCAAATGTCCCGTCCCCCATGATACAATAAAGGACGAGACGACGGATTCAGTTGGAAGATTTATTTACCAACTGACACCTCCAAGTCACTTCGCAACAATGCCAACATTCTGTCCCCAACATTCTAGGACAGACGCCTGGACATTCCATTGTAGGTAGAACACTGGGGTCAACTGGGAAAGGCGAAGATAGGAAAATAGCAAGGGGGGTGGGGAACAGAAAAATATTTTGACATATATTGTTAATACTAATGGCCCCCATGAATGTGGATAACAATTACAAGAGATAAATTAAAACAAAGACTTCTTTGGCAGGATGTTTTAGAGGACAATGTCACACGTGTAAACTTGTGGGTGAGTACAAAACTTTAAGACTTTGGATCAATATGACTACTTTTCATGTATGATAGGCACATTACCTTGAATCTAGCAGCGGCAGCCTTTAATAACTTAGGGCGTAGTCTACAAAGGAGTAGAATTGCAAAACGCATTTACCAACAATTATCGAAGTAGTATTTCAAGTTTACAAACATAAGTACACAATCATGCAACTTTCCCTATTACCAAACTAAAGGATTTGCAATTGCAAAATAATGAATTGCGTGCGGTGTGATTCGGACAAGTTCGCAAATTGTGAACCTAGCAGCAACGAGAGTGGTTCATCAGAATCTACATTTTCTGGTTCAAGAGGCAGGCCTATCCTTGTTGCAAAGGCTAATATTTTACAAGACATCTGTAGGAGGCTGGCTTAGTATATGGTGCTCACTTATGTAAGTGTAGCGCCCTGCACTAATCCAGCCAACCCATATGGTGATTTTAGTGGTCTGAGACAACCTTAGAAAGCTCTCTAAGTGGTAGCTGTGGAGAGTAGCCTTCAGGCTTGGTCCAGAAGGAGTGTAAAGCAGCTTGTTTACCAGAACGTAATCTTATTGGTATAGATTAAGTGAAAAAGAACCAGTGTATTTATAAAAATATGGATTTATTATAAGGCACTCACTAACACATAAAAATATCTCCTACCTGGGGATATACACAATGCACACAATAGTTTGCGAAGAAAACAGGTAAGTAGCACGATATAAACAGTGGTCACCAGGGGGGGACCAAACCATATACTTAAATAGTGGGATGCGAACCACGACCCAAGTCAAGACTATACCCAGAAGACGTGGAAGTGCTGGGGACCCAAGGAACCACCCATGGTAAGTAATCAGGAACCCCACGGAGGCTGTGTGCAGAGTGTGAACACGACCACGTGCTCGGTTCAAGTCAATGGGTAAGTCGCGGTTGCAATTTTAAAGAAGGACCCTTCCCAGTGGACCCTGAAGAAACCCCGTGAAAGACAGAAGATTGGAGAGCCACCCCACCCGTGGATACCCAAGGAACCAGGATACCTTCACCAGGGAAGCCGGGTGCATAGGTGCGAAGTGGCGGCGGAAACCATCGTGGATTCCAAGGTGGACCAAGGTGGATTCAAGATGAGGAGTACCTGCAAGCAGAGAGGACAGAGTCTATGCCACTCAGGAGTGACCAGGAGGCACGGAAGACGAATGCCCACCGATGTCGGGTGATGCAGGAGAGTTGACGGTGGTGAAACCCAAAGGTGGATTCAAGATGAGGAGTAACTGCAAGCAGAAAGGACAGAGTCTATGCCTCTCAGGAGTGACCAGGAGGCACGGAAGACGAATGCCCACCGATGTCGGGTGATGCAGGAGAGTTGACGGTGACCTTGGAGCTGCAACTGTGTGGACCCGGTGACACTGTGAAAGACCAGGAGCCGTTCACGAGCTGTCCCACGTCGGATGTCGAGAGTTGAGGGGTCGGTGTCCGTCTGGAGCACCAACAAGCCTTGGCAACTGCAAACAACATGGAATAACGAAAAAGGTGCAGTGTCGGGACCAGCAAGGTCCAAGTGACTCACCACAAGCAGGGGAGTCAGAGTAGGCCCCAAGCAAGCAGAGGAGCCCACTGGAATCAAAAGAAGACCCTTGAGAGGACCCACAGGCCGGAGGCACAGGAGTCGCAAGAGGACCTCGAGCAGCTCTCCAAAGATGCAGGCCCACAGTACAAGTGATGCGGTGAGGACGAAGATCTTGGTCACAGGAGATGCTTGAGGTTGGGGCTATTTGGAGCCCGAAGATATTGGAGGAAGGAAGCCAACAAGCCTTTGCAACGGCAAGTCAACGCGGTGCACAGGGGTTCTGTTTCAGCGGTTCCGACGAGGGATACTGGCCTCAAACTTGGTGAGAGGACAGGGCAGGCCTCGAGGGAGTCACCACCTGTGTTGCTGAGCCATTCGGAGTCCGTGGGAGCCCAGGATCAACAGACCGGTCTGCTGTGTTGCGGTGCCTGCAGATGCAGGGAAATGACTCCTTCACTTTAAGGGAGATTCCTTCAGGTGTCTTGGATATCCACAACCTTGGAAGAATCCTGTATGGAGCAAGGGCACAGACGCTGCAGCAGACATGCAGGACGACGAGACCAGGAGCAGCAGGAGTCTTCCCAGTTGCAGTCTCGGAGCCCAGAGCAAAGTCCAATGAAGTCCAGATTGCCCAGACGGTCGATGATGAAGTGGTGTCTTGATATGAATCTTGTCCCACAACTAATCTAGGGACCCACCCACAGGTAAGCCCTTAAATACCCTAAGGAAAGGGTTGGGACCATTCAGGGGGTCCCTCCCAGAGGAGGGGCTGGACAGTGGGGAGGATACTCCCATGTCCTTTGTCCAGTTTCGCGCCAGAGCGGGAGCCAACGGCTCCCTGAACTGGAGTATGCAAGGAGGGCATCAAGTGTGCCCTTCAAGCAGTCTCAGTGGTACTGGCAAGCGCCACCACCCTGCCTGAATACACTAAACCCTGTCTGGGAGGTGGTCACACCTCCCTGTGACACGATATCTATTGTTCCGCCGTTCCCTGCTCGAGCTTGGCTCAGCAACAGGAGGGCAGAATCGTGTCTCTGTTCGGCAGCAGCCCTAGCTTGCTGGCCGGTTCTGGCAGACTGGTACTGGGAGCACTGAGGGCCTCCCGGAGATTTACAGTGCATGGAATCATGCCTCCCACACCGTTTACGGTGTGTACGTTGTGGGGGTATGATTCCAACATGTTTAATACAGCCAGTTTAGAGTTAGCCATTGCGTAATGACGCATGGTCACTCTATATATCATAATGGCTGATGCACTTACAACCCAGGAGAATGGACTCCGAAGGTTGTAGGGGTGTTCGGCTCATGCAGGGTTCAGGTTTGAAAAGGCCTGCCTTAGGGGTGAATTATAGGTTTTAAGTGCAGTGACCTCAGATGTAGGGAAACCTATATCTGTCGTAAGTGGTGCTAACATACAAGTTACTTACCTTCGGTAACGATGTATCTGGTAGAGACGATTCTAGCCGCAGATTCCTTAACGTAGAATTATCCCCAGGCGTGAGACTGGACCCGGAAAACTTTCTTTGCCCCAGCATCTCTGCGCGCCTGGGGGCGGTACCACGCGACTCCGCCCGGACGTCGTCCGCGGGCGTGACGTCAGCGAGGTCACATAAGCCCCACCCCGGCGCGCTGACATCAGTTTTCTTCAGAGAACTTTTCCGCGCCACAACGCGGAGCCATCACAAACAAAACTGTGGAGATTATGGGAACAGTGTGCGAAAAAGCAGTGAAAAGAAGAGAGAACGAAAGGTGAGGAACAGCACCAATTGGAAAAGTGCCAAGCACTAAGGCACCAAAAAGCCATAGCAGCGAAAGCCAAGCAGGGAAAGAGCAGAGCACCGCTCTGAGGAACAACCTTGCAAGCTAAGGCGACATCCCCCCTGGAGGCAGAACACATGTGAAAAACGCTATAGCAGAAGAGAGAGAGAATCTGCAATCACAATCCATAACCGTGAAGGGGCAACAAGCCCGGAACAGAGGAGTAACAGCAATACACCCCCAGACGACACCATCAAGGGGGGGACCGTATCCCCTGAAAGGAACGAAAGAGCCGAGGTACAAGCAAAAAAAAAACCAACGCAGAGAACTGCAATTAAAAGGGAGAAGAGTAAAAGTAGGCCCCTACACTGGAGAAAAAACCAGAGTGGAGGGATGCAGAAGCACACATGAACCAACCGACCTTGTATTATAAAGGAAGGGGTGGAACAATCAAGCAGAACGAGGCATCCTGTCCGGGAGGAGACGAAGCAGACACCCACAGAAGACAAGCCACCCGGAGGGAGGCGAGTGCAGAAAACCAAACTGAAGGTCCTCGCAGAACGGGAGGAAGGGCGGGAGTCGGAAGGAATCTGCAGCTAGAATCGTCTCTACCAGATACATCGTTACCGAAGGTAAGTAACTTGTACATCTGATAGAGACTACTAGCCGCAGATTCCTTAACGTAGAATAGATACCCTAGCCATACCCAGAGGGGAGGAGGGCCTGCGAGAGAACCTCCCCAGTAGGAAGAAACACAGGGCCCCAGCAGTGGATGTGTCACAGGGACAAGAAGGGCGGCCCAGCCCTCACCAAGCAGAAGTAAGCAAGAACGAGGCAAAGGGAAGGCCAGGAGAACCCAATCCCATCCAAGGTACAACCGCCAGAAAACCCCGTAGGGGCAGACAGCGCCAGAGGAGCACCAAGGAAGAAAAGAACCACCCCAAACCCCAGGGAGAAGAGGTAGAACCGGAGGCAGAGCCCGCCGCAGGAAAACACAGACACAGCGATAGGGAGCAGCTGAACGGGCATCAGCCTTAAGGCAGCGGACAAGGCAGGAGCGGCTTCACAGCCAAAAAGCGCAGGCGAAGAAGAAAGGCACAGGTGCGCAAAGCCCCAGCAGAACAAGAGGCAGGGGCACAAGGGAACACACCAAGGGCCACGGCGGTGGACCAGAACGAGCAGACATGCGCCGCCGCCGGCCGGCAACACCATGGAGCAGTGCACCCAGAACGAGCCAGGCGCATGCCGAGGACAGCGGCCAGGGAAACCAGAACAATCCCCAAAGGGGGGGCCGTGCCAGAGACACACACCGGCCCACGAAAAGAAGTGGGACCAGCCAGAAGAGAAAGAGGAGAGACACGGAGGACGGACCAGCCGGCAACCAGAACACAGGAAAGCCAGAAGAAACCTAGGCCCCCTGGACACCAGCCAGAGGACCAGGCGGAAACGCCGGACAGGAAGGCGGAAACGCCACAACACGATGCCGTAGACAGCATGCCAGGCTGGACTAGCGATGTAGCGAACACTGAGAATGACAGACGCCGGAGCAGCGCAAGCTGCACCCAGACAAGGGCAAAAGAGACCGCACCAGCGGTATACAGTGATGCAAGGAACCCGAAAAAGGGCATCCACACCTCCCCAGAGCAGGACAGAGCTATGTAATAGCTACAAGTACCCCACTTTGGGCAAGACACGTCCCAAGGAAAACATGGGAACACTTCTTAGGAAAAAAGTCCACAGCAGAGGACAAGAACATAAAGGACCTGCAGGTAAAACCACAGACGGCTTGCCAATCAGCCAAAAAAGACACAGAAGCCAAAAGGGGGGCTGTACCAGCAGCCAACAGGACAGAGGGCCCAACCTAGGGACCCCG
Source organism: Calotriton arnoldi (assembly GCA_963921515.1). Taxonomy (NCBI): domain Eukaryota; kingdom Metazoa; phylum Chordata; class Amphibia; order Caudata; family Salamandridae; genus Calotriton; species Calotriton arnoldi. The sequence continues at coordinate 1,155,015 of CAWUFW010004717.1, forward strand.
AAGGCACGCCAAACCACCCGGAACACACAAACGGGCCAATCGAAGCACTAGACCCCAGAAAAAAGGGTGGGATAACGCCTCCCATAAAGCACCCGAAGACCGACAAGCCAAGTTTACGGAGGGGGAGGAGGTCGGAGCCCCGCAAGAAGCCGCTGAATGGCGGAGTCCGCATGGGTGTTAAACAAAAGAACCCCATCAAAAGGCAGGTCAACCAGACGCTCCCTAATATTCTCTGGAAAAACGCCATCCCTCAACCCAGCATGGCGCCGGAGAGCTACTGAACTTGCCATAGCGCGGCCGAGAGCATCAGACGCATCTAAAGCCGAACGAAGAATAAACTCGGCCAACTCCCGGCCATCCAACACATGGGGCCGCAGATCAGCGCGGACACCTTCGGGGGAGGCACCAGACAGAAGAGACTCCACGGAGTCCCACAGACCGGAAGTAGCCCTGGCCAACACACAAAGTGTGTTGAGCGCTCGCAAAGCAGCACTAGAGGAAGCGAAGATGTTACGCCCCCACGAATCCAACCACCGGGCCTCCCGTGACGGAGGAAACAACACCAAGGGCAAGGAAGGAAAAGCAGTCTGCAGAAGAGGGCCCTGGGTAGAGGGGTGGAAAGAAAGGCAGACTGGATCGTGCGTGGCAGGACGCCCCCGGGCCCCCAAAAGAGAAGTATGGAGCGAAGCTTCGAATGGAAGAAACAGCCCCCGGCCACCAGAGCCCCGATGGAGAACCTCTAACAAATGGTCCGTAGGGAACGGGGTGCCGGGGTCACCCATGCGCAAAATGCCAGCGGCCGTGGAAATGGCCCGGACAAAAGCTGCACTCGCCTCCGTAGGGCGTCGTGGGGTAGAGAGCAATTCCTCCGTGGGCGATGGCTGTAAACTAAGCCGGCCATCCCCGAGTCCAGCTGGAGGAACAAACGGCCAGCCCCTGAATGGCGGAAGATCCACGGACGAGTGGGGGGCCTGAGGTGCCTCCGGGGAAGGCCGAGGTCGCGGGGACGGCGAAGAGCCCTCCCTGGAAGACGCCGGGGAAAAAGCAACGACGCGGCGTCCTGTCTCCGGGGAAGAGGAGACAAAAAGTTGACAAACATCCGGAGAGGAGGGGGCCTCTGGAGACGAGTCGATGACCAGACGCCGGCATGGCGCCGTGGGACGCCGAGTCGACCCCCACCACCACTTGCGCCCCTGGAGAATGGGGCGGGGTCGGAGCCGGGGCGGCTAAAGAACGGCGCCGAAAAGGCGCCGACTCGACCTCCGACGAGGCAGCCGTCTGCGCGGAAGGCCGAGAGGGACCCGGGGAAGCGCCCCGGCCCCTAGCCAGCACCCGCGGCGCCGCCAGGGCCAACAGCCGTCGGCGCCTGAGCGGCATCGGCTCGGCCTCCGGCAAGGCCGCCGCCTGCCCAGAGGACTGAGGGGGACTCGGGGACGAACTGCGAGTCCCGGCGACCTCCTGCGACACCACAGGGACCCCCTCGGGGGTTTGCGGCGAGGCAGAGGCGCCGTGGGCCGAAGAGGGGAACCCCGTAGGGCCGCACCTCGACGACACCACACCCCCAAAACCTGGAGCCGAACCCGTCGGCGCCGGGGCTGGAGCCGCCTGCGACGCCGCGGAAGGCCCCGCACGTGGCAAGGGATCCGCGGACGTCTCAGGAAGAGGAGGAGGGGCCAAGGAAGCCTGCAGAGCCACAGCATAGGCCTCCATTTGGGCCCTCGTCGCCCCAACGCCAGGAAACGGCGGGTAGGGCGGCGACGAACGAGGCCGCATGTCCCGAGGAGAACCCGCGCCCTCCGCAGAACGGGGACCAGGCCTCGGGGACAAGCTATAAGACTTACCGGCGGGCGAGCGACGCCCCTGGGGCCTCGGTGAAGGACGATGTCGGAGGCGGAATCAGCGGTTCTTGGGCCCTTCCGCGGGGGACGGACGAGGTGACGACACCGATCTGGACAAGCGGGCCGAAAGGAGTTTCATCCGGCGCTCCCGCCGGGACTTCGGCTTCAGATGCTGGCAAGCGTCGCAGTCCGCAGAATCATGGTGCTCGCCCAAACACCACATGCAAATAGGGTGAGGGTCCGTCGCCGACATCTGACGCGCACAAGAAGAACACGTCTTGAAGCCCGAAGGCATTCGCACACTGTTCCACAACGCAAAAGCGTTGAAAAGAAAACCTGAAAACAGGTCAGGACGATTCCGGATCCGCGTTGCACGCGGAAAAGAAGGAAACTGATGTCAGCGCGCCGGGGTGGGGCTTATGTGACCTCGCTGACATCACGCCCGCGGACGACGTCAGGGCGGAGTCGCGTGGTACTGCCCCCCAGCGCGCAGAGATGCTGGGGCAAAGAAAGTTTTCCGGGTCCAGTCTCACGCCTGGGGATAATTCTACGTTAAGGAATCTGCGGCTAGTAGTCTCTATCAGATAACAGCTTACACAGGCTGCAATGGCAGGCCTGTAGCCACAGTTTGAGTGGTCTCCCATGGGTGGCATAATACATGCTTCAGCCCATGGGGGACCCCTACTGTACCTATGCCCTGGGTACCTCAGTACCATATACTAGGGACTTATAAGGGTACACCAGTAGCCAATCTGGGCTGTATATAGGTACTCGCCATAAGCAATTTATGGGAGAAAGCACAGAGACTGGGGTCCTGATTAGCAGGATCCCGGTCAGACTAGTCAGAAACAGCATAACACCAGGCAAAAAGTGGGGGAACCATGAAAGCAGATCCTACTTTCTTGCACAGCCCCTCCCCCTCTAAACAAAAGGAGATGAGACTAACCTTGCCCAGTTGAGTCTTCATTTTCTAAGTGGAAATATCTGGAGAGTCCATCTGTATTGGCATGGTTACTCCCCGGTCTATGTTCCACTGTAAAGACCATACCCTGTAGGGAAATGGACCACCTCAAAAGTTTGGGGTTTTCACCCTTCATCTGTTTAAGCCATAAGATGGGATTGTGGTCTGTCTGAACAATGAAGCGAGTGCCAAACAGGTATGGCCTCAGCTTCTTCAAGGCCCAGACCACAGCAAAGGGCTCACTCTCAATGGCTGACCAACGTTTCTCCCTGGGGGTCAACCTTCTGCTGATAAAAGCTACTGGTTGATCCTGGCCCTCTGCATTAAGTTGTGATAACACAGCCCCTATCCCTATCTCAGATGCATCTGTCTGGACAATTAAAGTTTGAGTAGTCAGGACTCTGCAGAATGGAAGCAGTGCACATGGCCTGCTTCGGGTCATCAAATGCCTTTTGACAGCTTATTGTCCACTGAACTTTCTTTGGCATTTTCTTGGATGTAAGATCACTCAAGGCAGTCACAATGGACCCATATCCCTTGACAAATCTTCTATAGTACCCAGTCAGGGCCAAGAAAGCTCTGACCTGATTCTCAGTAGTGGGAGCAACCCAGTCCACAATGGTCTGGATTTTGCTCTCCAATGGTTGAATTTGGCCTCCACCTACCAGGTGACCCATATGGCACTTAGTGGCCTTGATAGTGAGGCCTGCCTTTTGCAGGGCCTCCAGAACTTTTCTCAGGTGGACCAGGTGATCCTCCCAGGTGAAACTAAAGACAGCTATATAATCTAGATATGCTGCACTATAGTCTTCCAGGCCTGTGAGAACTTTGTTCACCAACCTCTGAAATGTGGCAGGTACATTTTTCAGACCAAAGGGCATCACAATGAATTGATAATGTCCAGTAGGGGTTAAAAATGCTGTTTTTGGCTTGGCATCCTCAGCTAGTCTGATTTGCCAATAGCCAGCAGTCAGGTCAAATGTACTCAGAAACTTGGCTGAGGCCAAAGTGTCTGTAAGTTCATCTGCCCATGGAATAGGATGGGCATCAGTCCTAGTGACTGCATTGAGGCCCCTGTAGTCCACACAAAACCTCATCTCTCTTTTTCCACCCTTGGTGTGAGGTTTTGGCACAAGGACTACTGGACTAGCCCAGGGGCCATCTGAGGGCTCAATGACCCCCCAATTCCAGCATCTTTTGGACCTCTGTCCTGATGCAATCCCTGACATGATCAGGCTGTCTGTATATTTTACTCTTGACAGGCAGGCTGTCACCTGTCTCCACGTCATGGGTACACCAGGTGGTCTGACTGGGTATCAGGGAGAACATGTGTCTGTACTGATTGAGGACTTGCCTGCAATCAGCTTGCTGCTAATTAGTGAGGCTGCCTGCCAAGGCTACTCCATCTACTGGCCCATCATCAGGGTTTTGAGCGAGGAGATCAGGGAGAGGGTCACTCTCCTCCTCCTGTCCCTCATCTGTTGCCATGAGCAAGCTCATATCAGCCTTGTCCACAAAAGGTTTCAGGCGATTAACATGAAGTACCCTGTGGGGACTTCTTGGAGTACCTACGTCCACCAAGTAGGAGACCTCACCTTTTTTGTTCAAGGATAGTGGTGGGGCCACTCCACTTGTCTTGGAGAGCTGCTGGGGCCACAGGCTCCAACACCTACACTTTCTGCCCTGGCTGGTAAACAGTTAGTCACAAATTGAGAGAAGGAGCTCTGATCCTTTTGCACCATTTTTCACGTATGACTAGACACTTCAAATTTAAATAAAAATAAAAATAGCAGCACACACATGGGTGCATATATATTCACATAATACATGGTAGAATCCCTATGTTGGATAACAGTATCAAGAGGAGGACGATTCTACCTTTTTCCTCTTCACTCCCTCCTTTGATTTTTTGATGATGGTAAACAGTTAGGACAGCCTTTTGGTCATGCAAAGCTTTTTGGCATTCTTGGCTGGCATCAAGGTTTTTGCTGTCCTTCTTCATGTACTCAGCCATGCGTGAACGCAGGCCAAGGACACAGTCCACAATGTCCTGTTTAGGAGGTTTGAGAGGTTGCTCCCAGCCTTCCTTAACTAGACATAATGAACCCCTAACTGGATGTCCAAACAGAAGTTCAAATGGGCTGTAGCCAACTCCCTTCTGATGAACCTCTCTGTAGGCAAAGAGAAGGCAGGGTAGTAAGACATCCCATTTTCGCCTGAGCTTTTCTGGGAGTCCCATGATCATACCCTTGAGGGTCTTGTTGAACCTTTCAACAAGCCCATTGCACTGTGGATGGTAGGGTGTGGTAAACTTGTAGTTTCCTCCACACTCTTTCCACATGGCAGTGATATAACTAGACATGAAGTTTGTACCTGTCTGTTAAAACCTCCTTAGGGAAGCTCTCTCTGGAAAAGATTCCCAGGAGGGCCCTAGCCACTACAGGAGCTGTAGTGGGTGTAAGGGGAATGGCCTCTGGCTACCTAGTGGCATGGTCCACCACCACTAGTATGTAACTGTGCCCAGATGCAGTTGGACCAACAATGTCAATCCCTACCCTTTCAAAGGGGACCCGAACCACTGGAAGTGGAATTAAGGGGGCCTTTGTATTTCCACCTGACTAACCACTGGCTTTGCAAGTGACACAGGAGAAACAAAACTCTTTGGTGTCTTCAGACATATGGGGCCAGTGAAAGTGAGGGACAAGTCTGTCCCAAGTCTTGCTTTGCCCTAAGTGTCCTGCCAGAGGAATATCATGTGCTAGGGAGTGAAGGAAGCCTCTGAACGTCTGCAGTATCACCAACCTCCTCGTGGCACCAAGCTTGGGGCTTCTACCTTCAGAGTAAAGAAGCCCATCTTCCCAATAGATCCTATGGGACCCACTGATATTCCCTTCTTCCTCAGCAGCAGCTTGCTGTCTGAGAGGTTCAAGAGAGGGGCAGGTTGCTGCTCGAAATTCAAGTCTGCCCTGGAAGGGCCCTCTGCCCCCAAGAACTCTACCTGATCAGGTTCAAGTTCCTCTGGGGCAGTTCCTTCACATGGACTAAGATCATCTCCCTCAGGAGGCTGATCTTCACTGGGAGTTTGTAAGGAGGATAAAGCTTTACCCTTCCTGCTCCTTCTCTTAGGAGTCACCTGGTCCATTTTTCCAGGATCCAGTGCTCCTTCAGTGCTGAGCTGTTTGGCCTGAGCCCTGGTGATAGCAAAGACACTGGCAGAGATACCCATCATCTCTGCATGAGTCCTGAACTCTACTTTAGCCCAGGCTGAAGTTTCCAGTCCATTGCCCAACAGACAATCTACAGGTAGGTCTGGAGATACCACAACCCTCTTAGGTCCAGTTACCCCTCCCCAGCTGAAATTCACAACTGCCAAGGAATGGTCAGTCCTGACGTTGCTAGCGTTGGTGACTTGGTACACTTGTCCAAGTATGACCTGTTCAGGGGACACAAGTTTCTCTGTCACCATGGTGACACTGGCTCCTGTGTCCCTGTAAACCATTGCTTCTTGACCATTGATCAAAGGCTGTTGTCTGTACATGCCCAAGTTAGTGGGACTTACCAGTAGGGTGGCAAGGTCAATGCCACCATCACAGACTAAAACAGCCTAAGCTGGAGTTCTGACTAAGTCAAAATCCATCTCAGAACCCAAGGTTAACCCCACTAATCCCTTGGATGCCGTACTACCACTTGTACTTGTGCTAGGGGGAGCAGGTGCCTTAGGGGCAGTGGTAGTAGAAGTTTACTTGGCCTTTGGACAATCAGCATCCCTTTTCCAATGGGTCTTTACCTTACAGACATGACACCAAGGTTTCTTCTTGCCTTTCTTGGAATTTTGGGACTCACCCCCAGATGCAGGTTTTGGGGCCCTTGTGAAGACTCTTTTTATCATTACCCTTGTCCCCACCTTTATCCTGGGTTTTAGAAGAATCTTGCTTCTTCTGGTCAACTCCATTACCATGGTTTTTCTGCTTAACCCTGATGCAGACCCATTTGTCTGCCTTCTTTCCCAATTCTTGGGGAGAGGTCAGATCAGAGTCCACCAGGTACTGGTGCAAAAGCTGGTTCTGACAGTTATTAAGAATGTGCTCCCTCATGATCAAATTGTACAATCCTTCATAGTCCTGTACCTTGCTTCCATGAAGCCAGCCTTCCAGAGCCTTAATAGCACTGTCAATGAAGTCTACCCAGTCCTGGGTTTGTGCCTTCTGGGTGTCTCTGAACTTAATCCTGTACTGTTCAGCGGTTAGGCCAAACGCATCAATGAGTGCACTCTTCAGAACTCAGTAATTGTCAGCATCCTCTTCTCTAACAGTGAGGAGCGTATCTCTACCTTTGTTAGCAAAGTAGAGCCACATGATAGCTGCCCACTGCCCTTGAGGGACCCTCTGAAGTTTACAGGCCCTCTCTAATGCAGTGATCGATTTCTGGATGTCATCCCCCTCCTGGTAAGGAGGGACTATCCTGCTCAGGTTCCTAGCATCAAAAGACTTTTCCATGACTCTAGGGACACTAGGGCTGCCACCATGGGACTCTAGTCAGAAAGACAGAGGTCCTTATGGACTGTCCAGAAGCATTGGACTCAACAGAGGGAGATCTGGATCTCCTCTGTCTACTTTGAACCCTCCCGAGAGAAATAAAGGGACACCTCTAAGGACACCCTCTGTGCCACCTGCACTATTCCCTTGGTCAGAGTTCACCAGGCTGGAGTCCTCAGACTCCTCCTGGTCATGCTCAGTATTAAGGTCACTAGGAGTAACTCCACCTGACCTCTCTACTGGAGCATCTCCACGCACCTGATCTTGATATCCCGCCCTCTCAGGGTTTTGGACATCATCCAGGACAAGCAGCTCTAAGAGGTGCTTAGTGGTTGGATTACTCCCGGTCTTCAGTTTTCTAGATCTACACAGGGTTCTCAGTTCCTGGAACGTGAGACCACTGTATCTAGCGCCTGGGGGGCACTAGGATCCTACACTAAAGACATGTTTCTAGGTGTAGTGAGGTGTTGCACCTACCTAACCTAGTGGAAACGAAACTCTTAGAGGTTGGAGAAAGGGTTGTGCTAGACCCTTAAATACCCAACTCTGAGTTCAGTAGAACGTAATCTTATTGGTATAGATTAAGTAAAAAAGAACCACACAGTGTATTTATAAAAATATGTATTTATTATAAGGCACTCACTAACACATACAAATATCTCCTACAGGAGATATACACAATGCACACAATACTTTGCGAAGAAAACAGGTAAGTAGCATGATATATACAGTGGTCAACAGGGGGGGACCAAACAATATACTAAAATAGTGGAATGCGAACCACAACCCAAGTCAAGACTATACCCAGACGACGCAGAAGTGCTGGGGACCCAAGGAACCACCCATGGTAAGTAACCAGGAACCCCACGGAGGCCGTGTGCAGAGTGGGAACATGACCGCGTGCTCCGTTCAAGTCAATGGGTAAGTCGCAATTGCAATTTTAAAGAAGAACCCTTCCCAGTGGACCCTGAAGAAACCCCGTGAAAAACAGAAGGTTGGAGTGCCACCCCCCACCCGCGGATACCCTAGGAACCAAGATACCTACACCAGGGAAGCCGGGTGTATAGGTGCGAAGTGGCGTCGGAAACCGCTGTCGAACTCAATGGAGGACTTCAGGAAGATGCTGCTAGCGAAGAAGGTGAAAGTGTCCAGTGGAACCCAAAGGTGGATTTCAGACGAGGAGTACCTGCAAGCAGAGGGGACAGAGTCTATGCCACTCAGGAGTGACCAGGAGGCACAGAAGACGAATGCCCACTGATGCCGGGTGATGCAGGAGAGTTGACAGTGACCTTGGAGCTGCAGCTGTGTGGACCCGGGGACGCTGTGGAAGACCAGGAGCCATTCACGAGCTGTCCCACGTCGGACATCGATAGTTGAGGGGTTGGTGTCCGTCGGGAGCACCAACAAGCCTTGGCAACTGCAAACAACATGGCAAACGAAAAAGGTGCAGTGTCGGGACCAGCAAGGTCCAAGTGACTCACCACAAGCAGGGGAGTCAGAATAGGCACCAAGCAAGCAGAGGAGCCCACTGGAATCAAAAGAAGACCCTCAAGAGGACCCACAGGCCAGAGGCACAGGAGTCGCAAGAGGACCTCAAGCAGCTCACCAAAGATGCAGGCCCACGGTGCAAGCAATGCGGTGAGGACGAAGATCTTGGTCACAGGAGATGCTTGAGGTTGGGCTACATGGAGCCCGAAGATCTTGAAGGAAGGAAGCCAACAAGCATTTGCAACGGCAAGTTGACAGTGCACAGGGGTTCTGACGAGGGATACTGGCCTCAAACTTGTTGAGAGGACAGGGCAGGCCTTGAGGGAGTTGCAGAACCACCACCTGTGTTGCTGAGCCTTTCGGAGTCCGTGGGAGCCCAGGATCAGCAGACCGGTCAGCTGCGTTGCAGTGCCTGCAGATGCAGGGAAGTGACTCCTTCACTTCAAGGGCGATTCCTTCAGGTGTCTTGGATGTCCACAGGCCTTGCTAGGATCCTGTATGGGGCACAGACATTGCAGCTGACTTGCAGGACGACGAGACCAGGAGTCTTCCCAGTTGCAGTCTCGGAGCCCAGAGCAAAGTCCAGCAAAGTCCAGAGTGCCCAGACGGTCGACGATGAAGTGGTGTCTTGATTTGAATCTTGTCCCACGATGAATCTAGGGACCCACCCACAGGTAAGCCCTTAAATACCTTAAGGAAAGGGTTGGGACGATTCAGGGGACCCTCCCTGAGCAGGGGCTGGACAGTGGGGTGGATACTCCCATGTCCTTTGTCCAGTTTCGGGCTAGAGCGGGAGCTAACGGCTCCCTGAACTGGTGTTAACTGGTGTATGTAAGGAGGGCACCAAGTGTGCCTTTCAAGCAGTCTCAGTGGCGCTGAAAAGCGTCCTCACCCTGCCCCAAAACACTAAGCCCTGTCTGTGACAGGATATCTATTGTTCTGCCTTCCCCTGCTGGAGCTTGGCTTAGCAGCAGGAGGGCAGATTCGGGTCTCTGGTCGGCAGCAGCCCTAGCTTGCTGCCTGGTTCTATGAGACTGGTACCGGGAGCACTGAGGGCCTCCCGGAGGAGATTTACAGTGCATTGAATCATACCCCCATGTACCTCCCACACCGTTTACGGTGTGGGCGTATGATTCCAACATGTTTGATACCAAACATGACAGGGTTTGTTACAGCCAGTTTAGAGTTAGCCATCTCATAATGACGCATGGCCTATCTATATATCGTAATGGCTGATGCACTTACAACCCAGGAGTATGGACTCCGAAGGTTGTAGGGGTGTCCCGCTCATGCAGGGGCACCCTCACACTTAGAACCGAGCACCCTGCCTTCAGGATTGAAAAGGCCTGCCTTAGGGGTGACTTCAGACCTCAGATATAGGGAAACCTATATCTGTTGTAAGTGGTGCTAGCACCAGCTTACACTGGCTGCAATGGCAGGCCTTTAGTCACAGTTTGAGTGGTCTCCCATGGGTGGCATACTACATGCTTCAGCCCATGGGGGACTCCTGGTGTACCTATGTCCTGGGTACCCCAGTACCATATACTAGGGACATATAAGGGTACACCGGTAGCCAATCTGGGATGTACCCAAGTACTCACCATAACCAATTTAGGGGAAAAAGCACAGAGACTGGGGTCCTGATGAGCAGGATCCCGGTCAGACTAGTCAGAAACAGCATAACACCAGGCAAAAAGTGGGGGTAACCATGAAAGCAGATCCTACTTTCTTGCACAGCCCCTCCCCCTCTAAACAAAAGGAGATGAGAAAGCAGATCCTACTTTCCTACAACACTTCTGGGGCATAGTGTAGTGCACCACCATTATGACGCACCTCACTCTGCCATCGAGCATTCCAAATGTACTTTTCACCACAGATGTGATTTGCCTGCGTGCAATGTTGTATGCTTTCTGTAGACTGAGGTAAGTGTCGAAATCCAAGACCAAATGGCCTGTTCACTGTCATCTACAATGGAGTGTGTTTAAAAATGGTGAAGATTCCAAAATGATTGCTGTCGTGGGCGTACAGTGTATGTCATTTATACAATAGGCAACCATCTCCAACTCTCCTCTCTCGTAAGTCCACAGTGCCAAAACAAGTACAGCACATGAGTACTCCCTTTGTATCATGCAACAATGCTACTAATATGTCACCCTGCATTGAAGACCACCTATATCTTGAGTGAATGCTTACTCTTTTTGTTATTATTTAGATACTCACTTCCTGAGGGTGGACAAATCAATATATGTGCCCGACCCCGTAATTCACACATTTGTTAAACAGATCAGTTTGCTGTGGGATTATTGCAATCTCTTGTGTTTTGGGGTTTCATACATCACAGTGTTGCTTTTCTGTGGTCGCAAACGAGTTTCTGACTGGTTTCTGACTGCAAGTGGTTCATATATCAAGCCTTTAGTTCCATATTGGATACCCAACTCCTGCCTAAACTAGTCTTCATTCTGGTAGACAGAAGACCTAGTACCAAACCCCAAGGGTCTCTTTCTAATGTGTGTCTTAGGGCTGGTGCCTGATGAATCCATTCTTAACACCGATCATTGTAGTGCCCCTACAATAGATTCAGTCTGACAATGATCCAAGTGCCAGCTGCTAAAGTATCTTGTGTCAGGTTGAAGCAGTTCTGTTTAAAAACAACTTATTTTGCTTCACTTATTTCAAAATTACACATGTATCATCATTCAATAAATCTCTTATTAGTTTTTGAAGACAGGACAAAAAAAAGATATAGTCATGGCTCAACATTTTATTCCAGAAATATTTGGTGGGAATGATACAGTTTATAAAATACAGAATGTCATGGTAGAGAATGTGCGAAGCATGGTAATACATTCACAAGGGGTTACACACTTATGCTTACTATTCACTAGCATTGCACTACTGCACTACACCAGAGTACACCCACCACTGTCATGGACCAGAACTGTAAACAGAACTCAAAAAAACCACAAACAAAACCAAATAAAAATATATATATAGTCATAGCATATATTGAACGAGAAGGAATCCCCTGGACTGGAGAGGATGTCATAGGACAAGGCTTACTCTCACAATTAGCAGGGTGCTTAAGTAAGAGGAGGAGGGAGGGGTGATAAAAGAGCTGGACATTTTCTGTGCATATGCTCTTGAGCACTCCAACAATCAATATCAAAATCCCTCCCCCCCCAGTGCCCTAAACCGCCACCCTGCATGTCCTTCATGAGAGGCGTAGGGGGAGAGGATCTGGAAATACTCCCACATTACTGTAAACCCTTCTGATTTTTGTTACAATATTCTATCCACTCTTACATGTTTCTTGTGTTTTTATCCACTTGGTGTGTTTGTTGTTTTGGTAGTCTTTTGTTCGCATTGATTGTGAACTGGTTGCCAATGACAGCGAATCAATGATCATGAACTCAGTGAAGACGCTCAGGAGCATATTTACAAAGAGCTAGTGCCGCTGCAGCATAATTTTTTTTTTATGCAGCGGCGGCGCAATTATTGCTCTACACTGCTCCATATTTACAAACTGACGCATTGGGTCCAATGCGTCAGTTTGTGGAGGCCTGCGTCCCACTACACCTGCGCCAGGTATAATGTATGCGGGGCAGGCGTTCCCACGTTAAAAGCCACGTAGAACTGATGCAGTGAAATGTACAACTCTACGACTTGACTGCGTTAAAATCCCTGTGCCTTCCCAAACCAGGCATAAGAATTTACGCAGGGCTTTTAACAAGAGACCTTTCCTCTGTGTTCTGACGCATTGCTGGAATTGGCTCAATCTTAAGACCAACTCCAGCGATGCATCTCTTTAGCGCCAAAAGATGCATCAGAATTTCTGACGCATCCGTGAATCCTTGCGCCATGGAGCACTGTATTGTAAATACAGCACATCCATGGTGTCATTAGGGCATTTGTGGCAGGCGTAAGAAATATGACGCTTCAATGCCAATGTATCAGTTCTTGTAAATATGCCCCTCAGTTAGCTTTCCCAACGTGGAAGTCCACAGGCAAGTCTTTACATGTGTGTTCATTTTTAGTTCAAAAGTTATGGCACTATCATTGGGTGTGTACTAGACATGATTCTTCTAGCTAGGTTACCTATGATATGTGCTTATGCAGTTATATAAATATATGTACACAGGTTTAGTATGGACCTTCCAGTTAGAACACATTCAAAATATTGGTGACTCTCTTTAATCATTAATCCATGGCAGAGCTTGACTGCCAATAGAGCCTCTGGGGACTGTCACCAAAGCAGCATGGTTTCCCAAAAGATAATCAGACTCAAAAAGGGTTCCTAGCACATATCAAAGGAGAACAATTTTGGAAAAAATAGAAAAGGCAAAAGAAGTTTCAAACCCTACTTATACAGAGGTAGCGATGGAGGAGGCGTAAGCACCTAGCATTAACAAGCAAACAAAGCCCCTACACGTTAGGTAAGATGGAATGTCCTCGAAGAGGTAGCATGTCACATGAAGGTGAGGTAAATCCGTGAAGGAATAAGAACATATCTGTAAATAACTTCGTATGAGGTATGCTTAATCCGTAGAGTGCCAAATACTTATACAGAAGCATCCACCACACGATGAAATTTAACTTAAAAGCAGGAAGACAAAGTTAATTTCATTTAAGAAAAGATTTTTAAAGTGGGCCTTTTCTATAATTATGTATGCTTAAAATATGTCCCACTATCACGAAAGAGGATTTTAGAAATGGTCAGTTTTTTATTTGGCACTCAATGTATGCAATATAAACTGGCCTTATGGCATTGAGTGCTTTAGTAAATTGGCCCACCACCAGGCACTAATTTGGTTTTCTACTGGAAAGCAGTTTGGCTACTTATTTCAAAATTGGATTTCGCATGAGGCGCATGTAAAGAAGTCTCTTACTCTGGAGATCTTCTGTTGTTCTCTAGCAAGGGACAGTATAGACATTCATATTCTTAGAACAAAGTATCCAGTATTGCGATAAACAGAGGGGGGAATTGAAAATATGCCATTACTCAAATGTTTTGTGGGAGAAGTTGACCAACTTCATCATCAAAAATCCACACAACAGTGTTTCTAGAAGGCACGGGGCTGCTTTGCAAATTTCAGTTAGAGGCATATCACTGAGCAGTATTACAGTTGCTGCCTTGCATCATATATAGAGAGCTTTAATTCAACCTCGGAAAGGGCTGTTAGCCTTTTGTCAGAAAATGTATTGCAAGAAACTATACACCTGACGATGCCTTGTTTGAAACTGGTTTAATACTACACCAAAAAGTCATTATACTTTAATGTCTATTTAGTTGTACAAACACTGGCGAATTAAGAAAGAGAACTAGGTGTCGAATAGAATGATTGTCTAATGACTTTAGAGGAGTCAGAAAAAACGGGAAACAGTCTTTACAACGAAGGTTTTACCACGTTGTGCCTTTACTATGCATTTTTAGCACGCATATTTTTACCACGTGCATGCCTTTACCACGCATGCCTTTACCACGCATTTAAGGTAAGTTGGGGGCGTGGGGGGTCTCCCCAACAAATACATTGTTTTTATATATAAAAACAATGCGTAGTAATGGCATGCGTTGTAAAAGCATGTTCGTGGTAAAAACATGCGTGGTAAAAAATGCATGGTAAAGGCATACAATGTCTATACCTGCGTTGTATCGTCGTACAACCAGAAAAAACAGTTGGTAGGAATTGGCATACATTCACCTTTAACAAAAAGAGCAAATGGCTCACCAGGTGAGCATGAAACTCAGTACCTCCCACAGTACAAGTTACCTCATAAACTAAACCCATTTTACAGTATAAATATCTTAAATCTAATTTCCGGAACTGCTTTAAATGGGTCTTCCATTTTCTCATCGGTGGGAGGCAGTGTCTGCCACGTTAAATCAACAGACCATAGTAGAAGGTGCTCTATTGCCCTCTCTTTAACAATGTGGAGTTTCAAGAATTTTGAGATGAAAAGATAGGTACATAATGAAGTTGACCAATAGAAGACACAGTTATAAAATAATTGCAGGTAAATGTGAAACAAGGTGACCTAATTTACTGATCAAATAAATGTGTATAGCAAAATAAAGAACAAAAAAGCAAACACTACAATTGTTACCAGTAAAAAAATTAAAAACTGTCACAGTAAAGTTAAAATAAAATGCAAAAAGAGTAGCGAAAATGTAAAAAAGCTACAAAATTAACACACAGGAAGCTTCACTAGGTCGAAAATTAACGGCTGAGTAACCAAATATCATGAAATGGCAGAGTAATGAAACTAAAAAGGGCAGGGGCAAGGTGGTGGGCCTACTGAAATCACAGAAGTTTGAATAAAATGATTACACTGATACAAAGTTAAATAAAAATAAGTTATCCGGAGATCCTGTCCATGGCAGTGACTGATACGTTCACGTATTTAACCCTATGAGGAATCCCATGCTTGTTAATTCATGTTAGGAGGTCACACAACAAGAAAGTTATGTTCTACAAGAGGCGTGAAGAGGGAAATAGTGAACAGCTTGTCAAATGAAGGACAAATTAAGTTCCCGAAGAGTTACAAAGAGAATGCCGAATCAGGGGTGTCGGATAAGTGGCAAGCTGGTAACAACTGAAGGACTGGAAGGATGAAAAGCATATAGTAAGTTTGTGAAGAACTAAAAAGCTAAAAGGACTCGAAGGATGTCATACAAGAGGGTCTTTCGGAAGAGGCAAACAAACTCTTGATAACAAAATGTATAGTCACGTATCTGATGCTTTAAAAAGATGAACCTTTTATTTTAGATGGAAGTGGAGTTGAAACATTCCACTAAGACAAGTTAAATACCGTAAAAGGGTTATATGAGCTACAGAGATATGAAAACCAGAGAAACTAAATAACAAGCATTTGCAATGCAATAGGTCTCACATTTGCAAGACTCTGAGCTATTGGCATTGTAAATGACAATGCCTTTTATGTATATGTTTTGAAAACCTGCAAGCGGTACGTAAACACACACTTTGTACTTATAGTCCTAGATTACGTGAGTCAAGGCTGGCGGTAAAAGAGGCACAGATACTGCCAGCCTTGCTTCTCGTAAGCAATGACTATAAGTACAAAGTGCCTGTTTACGCACCACCTGCAGGTTTTCAAAACACATCAATAAAAGGCATTGTCATTTACAATGCCAATAGCTCAAACTCTCGCAACTGCGAGACCTATTGCATTACACATGCTTGTGGAGCTCTGAGACAGAGGCAGCAGCAGCCATAGAAAGGCAGGGACCGTGACGCCAGGCAGTGCGTTTCAAAAGCAGGAGGGTGGAGGTGGCAGCTGCAGCCAAAAAAGACCTCGGTCTTTAAATGCATAGCAAACGTGGCAAGATAAGAGCATGATTTACAGCCCTCTTTACAACAGAGCTCTGTAAACCATGAACACTGGTCTCGAGTACTCCAGCTTAAAGAAAGAAATAGTGCTCACAAGCTCTGAGTAACAGCACATGTAACAGGGGCAGTCCCATATCCTGAATACAGCATGTCATGCAGAGACAGCGCAAGCGCTGCCTAGGTGAGACCTAAAAAGAAAGAGTCATTCCCCAAAGAAAAGCAGAGAGAGGAGAATGGTTAGAAGGAATGAGGCCTTCTGAAGGAATTTCACCTGTGAGCATTAAGAGTTCCTGTTGGAAGAACACAGAGATTCAAAATTTTTTGATTAGAGGAAAGTATTTTAAGACTTGATGGGAATGGCTGTAATTTATAAGAATACGAAACCATTATGTTGGTCATTATTATGATACGGGAGAATGCAGAGGCAGAAACGGATTCATGCTGGGGACAAAGATTCAGTTATAACAATATATGGAGACCACATTAGTGGAAGAAGGCAGGTGGGAGCAGAGTAGATGTGCCTCTGTGCGGGATCTTTTTGAGCAATCCTACAGTTTCACACCACAACTACCGAAACTCTTCCCACTGGCATCACATGTCCAATGGAACACAAAGGACCTCTCAAGCCATTTTTTTGACTAAAATATATACAATTATTTTTTAAACTGAAACGGAGTTTAAACCGTACATTTAGAATCATAGATTATATTTTGATGTGTAAAAAATGTGCCTCAACATTGTCACATTCCCAAGACTGGCTTTACACACCCAGCTTATTCTTGAGATCACATGTTCTTGTTTACTGGTAGGGTACGATTGTTACAACACGCAGGTTGAAAACTAGACTTTGCAAATAAAATAGATAAAACTATGAAGGGATATGTACAGAAGACCGACATATATAGGAAATATGGGCACCAAAGATGTGTGTAATTGGAGAGACTGTTCTAATTCTGTCTCAGTTTATGTACCCATCGTCAGCCAATATAATGGTGCAGACTGGTCCCTGAGGCAGGACGGAAGACACTATAGACAGAATGGTAATGCACTTTCTTCTTCTGAACATCTCAAATCAGTCTGAGTTGGTAAAGAGATTGTTGCTTTAACACTGCATTCACAGTCCAATCTGACCACCTGGTTTTAAGCTCACCTATTAAGAATAGGCAAAAGCAGTCAGGTCGAAAGGACCACCTTTTCCAACAATTACTGCAGACTGCATATGTAGTGCTGCAAAACCCTGCTGGGAAACAAGTTGTGGTGGTAGTGTGACGCAAATGGTGAAATGGCAACGAGTAACCCTTCCTCATGAAGCAGTCAAACATCAGGCGTCACACTTCTTTTTAGGGTGGCAGGGAATAAATGAGTAACAAATTATTTGTGCTTGGGGCTTGAAAAAAGGAAATCATATGCAGCTTATCATGGGAAAGAAGAAGGAGGGGAGAATGATTCTTCAAATAAATCATGAACATAATACTGAAAATATTAATTGATCGATTAATTTGTACAGTCTCACACTGGCAGAGGCAGATATTTTGAGCAAACCGATTTCACTGGCTTTTACTCGCATCACAGAACCAAGGGATTCTCACAGAATTAAACACCTAGACAGCAGGACTTTGGGATTGGACCCCCTCCTTTTATCCCTGTTATCTCGCCCATTGACAGCGAATGGGTCCTATCTGTTAAAGAGGTGTTTACATTCCTTGGAACATGTAGGTCTGCATGTGCAAACAATGTGGGTTATATTATGTTTTCTGAATTGTCATGCTGGAGGGAGCCTCTATGGCTGACTTCCTCACAAAGTTCCCAAGAGAACCCAAGCCCAGCAAATGCATTGACTGCAATTCTAGATCACCCTCACATCCCATCAGAGTCGTGGAAACGAAGTGTGCCCACACAGACAGACACACATACGCACGCACTCACGTGATTCAAGTGGGAATGCACATAAGCAATACAGACTTCCGTGTTTGTACATATGTTTAGAATATAAGTGATCCACTCACAGCAGCACATGGAATGAGACTGTACTGGCACACAACCACTCCATCTTGAGAAAGGGGCATGAATCACACCTATATACACGCAAATAACCAAAGGACATACATTGGGGATTAGCAGAAGCAACAATCCAATACCCCATACAAACGCAAAACTACTCCTGTAAACACACAGGCATACTCAAAAAGACATGCACCTTAAACACACACAAACTAAATTACAGGTCATGGACAGTTTATAAAAAAACCACACAGACTGTGCAGATCACTGCTCCTTCCCACGACACTCAGACATACCCATACCCAAAGCCTGTGACAGTGGTGAGGGTAACACACCAGGAGAAATACAAATACAATCTGAAGACACTGGTAGAAGCAATAGAGCAAAAAAGGCAAGAGAACTCTCGCCTCACAGATAAAAGAGGGTGAGATTTTTTCTCTGCTCTGGTCTCATTCTGCTGTGGCCCTCCTGGGCAGTACACGGTCAAGGCAGAGAGAACAGTCATCCTTAAGCCTCCATGTCGTCAGTGTTCCCTGTAAGACAGTACTCTTCTCAAAATGTTTCTGCTTAAATGGGCTCTGCTCCAAGGCAGGTGCCACCTAAACTGTCAGTACCTGATGCATGCAAACTTTGCTGGGGGTGAACCTCCCATCTCAGAGCCCACAATGTTTATTCAGTCATAAAAGTCACTTCAGCATGAAATCTTAAAGGTGGCCACACTAGCTGTGCCAGGAATCCACCATGACCTTAGAAAGTGGTCATAAGCGGTCGTACATTATTCCTGCGTGGGATCCACAGAACCTCCCTTCCCGGCACACGAGAAAGGCCCTTTAGGCATCTCTCCTCAATGCAGCACTCCCACAAGTTCCACTGCTATAACCGTTCTTCTGGGGTTCCAATGGCAGAATGCTACACTCTCCAACTGGGATGTCGATAAGACTGTAAGACAATATGCATAGATAGGACAGATGCACGCACCGACGGACGTATCATGTAAACACACGCACGCACATACACACACCCTTCCACATTCGCCCGCACGATGCCATTACGCCCTACGTGTTGATAGTGTTTTTTTGTCTACTGGCTGTTTTTCCTTGTTCTACAACTGCTTTGCCAGGACTTCGCAGAGGTGTTTGGACACAGCTTCCTTGCTAGTTCGCAGAGTCAGGCGGTACATCTAGAGATTGGAGAAAACAAAGTAGCTGTTAATCAAAAGCAGACATGTGGATAGTTGTCCCTTTTAGGTCTGGTGAGGTGGGTAGGCCTTGGCCATCAAATGCACAGGTGAACCATGTTTTAGTGGGTTAATGGAGTATAAGGAGAGGTGTGTGGGGAGATGCTGTGCTAGTAAGTGTTTTATGCACACATGGAAGTGTTCGTTTCATATAGTTTCAAGAGGCTATGCAGTGCTGAACACAACAGCCAAGTCTTTCATAAGACAGTTTTGAGATGGGAAGAGGGAGCTCATCTCACCAAGGAAATTTTGAAATTGTTTTGTTGAAGCATGCGTTTTAAAGCACATTTTGCAACAAATATTCACTAAAATACACATAGGTCGTAGGAAAAAACACAATACCTTATGGTTTGCCAAAGGCCCATGGGGTAATATTCATCCATTGCAGGAAAGGCATCTGGGTGATCATTAGTACTTATTATGTCAGATAGATATGATGAATGCACATGAAAAAAATATGCCATTGGAAAAATAATAAAATTGTGTAAATGGGTGAATTTTAAAGCAGAATTTGCTCGTAACGCTTTGCAAAATTGGATAACATTTTATGAAATATTTAGCATGATTATCCACTAAAGCAATTTTGAGGTAAATCGTGCATTTTAAGGTACAACAATGAGCTCATCCAGTCCAAGGGAACGGAGTTTCTTGGCACTACAGTTCCTGTCCAGCTCTTCTGCTTCAGTAATGCATTACAATTAACAGTAATGCATTACAATTAAGAAATCTGATCGCCTTTTACAAAGAACTAGCTGAGACAGGCGGAATAAAGCTGCCTTTGGGCCAGCCCTTCTTCCATTGCTATACTGCTAGACATGCCAGATATGGTGCTGGGGGGCAGGAGAGAGACAATGTGAATGTCTGTGTCAGTGTGTGTGTGCATGCGTTTGTAAACAGGTACTTCTATAATGCAAACCTAGGGGGGAAGGAATGGAACCGTGGCAGCCAATGAAACGATTTGGGGTTGGTGGGGAATAGGAAGTGCTCCCAGATAAACAAACGAATGGACAAATATGTTTTGTGTGAAGCTAACTGAATCATAAAGGGTAAGTAGAACAGGACAGTTGAGATTTACTTCCATTACCCACATATTTCCAACTGATGTTTAACCTCTGCTTTTTAAAATGACTACACAATTTAGTATTTAGTATTGCAGTCACTTATTTTCACCCTGGCAGCATGAGGGTTCTGCAATACCATTCTCTGGTCTAGAATCGCAAGTAAAATGGCTTCTTCATGCCTAAAGATTTCTTTTCCTGCCTGTCATCCAAAACAGTTATAGTTAATATTTTGGAGACATCAGTCCGAACCTGTTGTCTGCAATGTATCATGTACTTATGGGTGTATTTCAGGGACTCAAAGGGTCTTTTTGCCATGGACAGCTTGAGAGATCCAACTGGGCTCTATTTGAGGTGTCACCGCAGACAACCCACAATTGCGCAGACAACTTCAACCTAATATTGGAATTGATAAATTTCAAAGTCAACAGAACCTAAACGAAGGTCTGCTTTAAAAATAAATCTGACAGATCGGGTCACAGATGGCAATTTGTTGGAAAGTCCTTTCTTGACGAGAAGCCCACTTTTCCTTACTTTCCTACATCCAATTTTCCACTGAACCCCGCAAAGCAGCTCTAGAACCTTTCTCTCATCTTATGTTACCTGTGCTTGTATGTTGGGCTCCAGACGCAGCAAGCAGCCAACCTGAAGAGATTTTGTTTGGATGATTCCAGCTCCAACGTAGTTGTCCGGGTTTGGGTCCACCTTCTCAAGCAGTGCCGAACCAAAGCCCAACAGCTAGAGCAGGAAGAGGAACATATATAGACAGTTATTAGGGCTTTTTGACCCCCCTCTTTAGGCCCACCCAGCCAGGACCGCATGATGGTGTACTATACAATTGATCACATTTGATCATTTACAAACCTGATGCACTGTGAAGACAGTTCTTCAGTTGAGACAGGCTCATCCAACATTCACAAAATGCCTTGCATTGTCTCGATAAGCCTCTTTCTAAGCCCTTCTCGGTCCAACCCTCCCTGCTTAGTTCAAACTGCCTCCCTCACCTTGGCCTTTGTCACCTCCGGATCCATTGGATGATTCGCTTTGAATATCTTCTGTGCTTCCTGTTGTGGGCTGAAACCACCAACAAAAAAAAACCAAGGAATTTAATCTCAAGACAAATCATCAAAAGTCTGTTCCCTCCTTCTTTCCAAGATTACGCCCCCCTCCACCTCCCATAGGCAGTATGCTAAGCTCCAAGACACTGGTGTGCTGGTGGCTCATATAAAAGGAAAACTCCAGCAGCCAAAAGTGTCACCTTATGATTCAAATTCCTATTTACACAGGTGAGGTGGCGTATTCCCCTCCCTTCAAACTGGGCAGATGGGCACCCATGGACCCCAGGGGGTCTCCAGGCTCTGGCAAGAGGATAATTTATTATACCGCACGGGAATACAGACACACTTAATGCTTAGAAGAATGCTGTGGTTTTATTGAAAGAAAACAGACTGGCCCTGTGCAACTCTGTAATGGGCCATCAGTAATATCTTTTTTTCACTCATGTCCTGGCAGGAAGTAGGTATCAAAGTGGGGATTGTAGGGCAAGTTCTCCCCCCATTTACGATAAAGGATGATACTGTGGATATTTTTACATTTGTTGGCAATAAAGTATTTGACTGCATGACATGAAAAGGGAAAATTGACAAAACTGTAAAGTTTGAGGTGCTCAATATGTTCAGAAACGTGAGTTTTACAGAATTAATAAGAGAAAAAGTTTACCATTCTGGGGGCGTTTTTATCTACACAAGGAGGTGCAGCAGTAAAAGTTTGAAGACCATTGATCCATGTGCACTCGAGCACAGCCTCTACTCCCAGGATCTTACATTCTCCATGTGAGGATTCACAGACAGAGGTCCTGGACCGAGGCTCCTACAGTCTTCCTGCGTGTGGATTCACAGAAACATACCCTGCACCCAGGCTGTTACACTCTCACTGTGTGTGGATTCACAGACAGGCCCTGCACACAGACTGTCACAATCTCACTGTGTGCTTTCACAGACACAGGCCCAGGACCTAGGCTCTCACAATCTCACTGTGTGTGCTTTCACAGGCCATGCTACCAGGCGATAACACTCTTGCTCTGGAAGGTCGCACAGACACAGGTCACGCGCCCAGGCGATTACACTCTTGCTATGTGAGGTCACACAGACAAAGGCCACGCACCCAGGCGATTACATTCTTGCGCTGTGAGGTCGCACAAACACAGGTCATGCACCCAGGCAATTACACTCTTGCTCGGTGAGCTCGCACAGACACAGGTCATGCACCCAGGCTACTACACTCTTGCTCTGTGAGATCGCACAGACACAGGTCATGCACCCAGGCGATTACACTCTTGCTCTGTGAGATCGCACAGACAGAGGTCATGCACCCAGGCTACTACACTCTTGCTCTGTGAGATCGCACAGACACAGGTCATGCACCCAGGCGATTACACTCTTGCTCTGTGAGGTCGCACAGGCCATGCACCCAGGCGATTACACTGTTGCTCTGTGAGGTCGCACAGACACAGGTCATGCACCCAGGCGATTACACTCTTGCTCTGTGAGGTCGCACAGACACAGGTCATGCACCCAGGCGATTACACTCTTGCTCTGTGAGGTCGTACAGACACAGGTCATGCACCCAGGCGATTACACTCTTGCTCTGTGAGATCACACAGACACAGGCCATGCACCCAGGCGATTACACTCTTGCTCTGTGAGGTCGAACAGACACAGGTCACGCACCCAGGCGATTACACTCTTGCTCTGTGAGGTCGCAAAGACACAGGCCACGCCCCCAGGCGATTAAACTATTGGTATGTGAGGTTGCACAGACACCGGCCTGGTGCCCAGGCGATTAAACTCTTTCTCTGTGAGGTCGCACAGACACAGGCCATGCGCCCAGGCGATTACCCTCTTGCTCTGTGAGGTTGCAGAGACACAGGCCATGTGTCCAGGCGATTAAACTCTTGCTCTGTGAGGTCGCACAGGCCATGTGCCCAGGCGATTACACTCTTGCTCTGTGAGGTCGCACCGACACAGGTCCTGCACCCAGGCAATTACACTCTTGCTCAGTGAAGTCGCACAGACACAGGCCATGCAGCCAGGTGATTACACTCTTGCTCTGTGAGGTCGCACAGACACAGGCCACGCACCAGGCGATTACACTCTTGCTCTGTGAGGTCGCACAGACACCGGCCATGTGCCCAGGCGATTACACTCTTGCTCTGTGAGGTCGCACAGACACAGGTCATGCACCCAGGCGATTACACTCTTGATCTGTGAGATCGCACAGACACAGGTCATGCACCCAGGCGATTACACTCTTGCTCTGTGAGGTCGCACAGGCCATGCACCCAGGCGATTACACTGTTGCTCTGTGAGGTCGCACAGACACAGGTCATGCACCCAGGCGATTACACTCTTGCTCTGTGAGGTCGCACAGACACCGGCCATGTGCCCAGGCGATTACACTCTTGCTCTGTGAGGTCGCACAGGCCATGCACCCAGGCGATTACACTGTTGCTCTGTGAAGTCGCACAAACACAGGCCATGCAGCCAGGCGATTACACTCTTGCTCTGTGAGGTCGCACAGACACAGGCCACGCACCAGGCGATTACACTCTTGCTCTGTGAGGTTGCAGAGACACAGGCAACATACCCAGGCTCTTGGGTTCTGCCTTTGTGTGGATTCACAGAAACGGCCCTGCACCCGTACTCTTACATTTTTGCGCTGTGGGAACTAACATGCACAGGCTCAGCTTGCAGGCTCTTACATTCCAACTCTGTACATAAACAAACACAACCCTGCACCCTGAATCCTATGCTCTCGCTCTCTGTCTTCACATTTACAAACATGCTCCCTACATCCAGGGTCCTACAATATTACTCATCTGAATTCACAAGCATAGGTTCCATGCCTGGATTCCTATTCAACCTTGTTTATGTGAATATCCTGCATGTGTTACGTTACACCTATGGGGGTGCAAAGCTAGCAGCACTGCTTCCAGACTCTACCGTCACCCCTTTATGTGTGTTTACAGGCCCTGAAATCGTACTCTTACAATATGCCTGGATCTGCATAGATTCACAGGTAGCAACCCTGTGCTCAGGCATCCACTTTCTCCCTCTCTTTGGTTTAATGGAGAGGGTGGGTAAGGGCAGGTGTGTGTGTGTTGTCACAGAGGTTTCCAAAGTATCCGTTCAGAATCACAGACACAGGCCATGCCTAGAGAGCGGGGCAGAGGGAGCTGTCTACTTTCAGGCTCTATAAGTATCCTTCTATTTGTAGATTCCCAAGCAACTGCCTTTAACTCATGTACTCCCACCACTTGTGGATTCCCAGACATAAGCTCGGTCTATAGGCGGCAGCAATTACTGTGAATCTCTTGACAAACTTCATGTTATGCTAATGTAGTCTTGCTTTCACCCTCAGCTGTTGGCTCCACTGTGTGTGAATTTACATGACTCTCTCTCTTCAACCCACGCCTATGTTATGCCCTCAAAACTACTCCCCACCAGCCCACATGTTTGGACAAAGCTTACATGCTGAGCTGCTTCCACCGTTGGAAAAAGTCCTGGGAGGGCATTTCTGTGGCCTGGAAAAATTTGTTGATGGTGATCGGCAGCTTCAAGGTGATGTTCTGTAACGTGCCCCCGTATCTGTGGAGGAGGGAAAGATAGAAGGTGGTGAGGAAGGAGAGCACGAGAAACTCAAGAACACTGTCCCACTTTAATTGCTCTGTCCCCACCACAATGCCATTCTTAAATGTCAATTGCCTGTTTGCAGGTAACTAACCATTCCTTTGTCCTAGGTAACAAGAGGTTGGAGCCGAAGCATTATACCAATACAAAGGTGTGAGAGGATGATAGGGAACACCTTACTTACCTGTCGCAATCGGTTTGCAGCCTACAGTGTTGTAGATTCACATACTGGCACATTCCTGCCAACTAGTGTTGGGCTCAGAACATTACAAGTTGTTCTACTTCGAAACTGAGTTTTGATATGAGGGTTATTTGTGGTACCTTCCCTGAAACCCATAATGCACCAGGAAACAAACTTTACGTGAAAGAGAGAGAGAGAGAGAGAGAGAGAGAGAGAGTGTGTACACACACACACACACATCCACATGTGTTACTCTGTGCTCAATTCCAGTGGTGTGGGTAGGGTGCATGTCAATCTACAGCGCTAGAAGCTGCAAACCAATTGTCACAGGTAACGTTTTCTATCTGCAGCATATGTAGCTGTAGATCACATGATTTGCATAGACTGAAAAGTAGTTCCCAAACCACTAATACAGTGGCTTGAAGGCAGAGGTGGAAGCCATGTGGAATGTTTTCAGTTCAGTTGCCCCAACTAAGGCTTCTCTTGGGGTGTGAATGTCCACACGGTAGTGACTGAATGTGCATTTAGTGGATGTGTGGTTTGAAGCCCATGTAGCAGAGTCCAAATATCTTTTAGCAGAACATTACCCAAAAATTACATTGTGTGCTCTTGGTATGCCATGTAGTGTGCATTTGCCCACGGCGAAATATTACTGCATGCATTTAACAATCCACCTTACCAGCCTTGCCTTTAAGACAGAAGAACAAGTTACTAACTTGTGTAACGATATATCTGTAAGAGACAGTAGTTAGTGACAGATTCCTTACCTTAGAATATCCCCAGGCGTCAGGCTGGATCCGGAAAGTTTTTGCGTAGCAGTACGCTTGCGCGTCGGTAGGCGGCGTCGTGCGGCTCCGCGTCCGTCGTCGGCGTCGTGATCGCCGGGATGACGTCGCGGGCAGTACTTAGGCGCCGCCCCTGCGCGCTGACGTCAGTTCTGTACACGACTTTCCGCGCCAGGAACGCAGAGCCATGCAAGAAGCTGACATAGGTGTCTGAAAAATACTAGGGCCCTGAAAGGGATGTCCTTAACCCTAGAAATCAGTTCGCAGAACGGGGAGGATGGGCGGGCGGTAGGAATCTGTCACTAACTACTGTCTCTTACAGATATATCGTTACACAAGTTAGTAACTTGTGCATCTGAAAGAGACACGTTAGTGACAGATTCCTTACCTTAGAATAGATACCCCAGCAATACCAACCCCGGTGGTGGGTCTGCGAACAAAGATCAGACAAGGAAGTCCTGGAGGACAGAACGGCCAAAGAAGCCGTCCCTCCGGACCTGACTGTCAAGGCAGTAATGCTTCGTAAACGTGTGCAGCGAGGCCCACGTAGCTGCCTGACAAATAACCGGCAGCGGAACACCGCGGCCCAAGGCCGTGGTAGCAGCCGTTGACCTGGTGGAATGGGCACGCAGCCCAACAGGAGGCTCCTTCTTAGCCAAAGAATAGCAGGTCTTGATGCACAAGGTAACCCAGCGGGAGATGGTTCGTTTGTGCACCGCCCGACCTTTTTTGGCGCCCACGTAGCCAACAAAGAGCTGGTCATCCACCCGGAAGTGTTTCGTGCGGTCGATATAGAAGGAGAGCGCACGTTTTGGGTCCAGACGGTGGAGCCTCTCTTCCTCTCTGGAAGGATGCGGAGGCGGAAAGAAGGTAGGCAAAGTGATGGTCTGCCCAATGTGAAAGGCAGTAACCACCTTTGGCAAGAAGGACGGACGCGTCCGAAGAACAACCTTGTCTGGATGAACAGACAGAAAGGGAGGTTTGCAAGACAAAGCCTGGAGCTCACTCACCCGCCGAGCGGAGGTGATGGCCACCAGGAAGGCTGTCTTTAGAGTCAGAAGACGAAGAGGACAGTTATGCAGAGGCTCAAAGGGATCGCACATTAAAAAGGTAAGAACCAAGTTCAAGTCCCACTGAGGCATCACAAATGGAACAGGAGGAAAGAGGTGTGTAATGCCTTTTAAGAACCTGTTAACAACAGGGGACTTGAAAAGGGAGGGCTGATCAGGGAGCCTGAGGAAGGCCGAGATAGCACAGAGATAACCCTTGATGGTACCCAGGGCAGAACCCTGTTGGGCCAGAGAAAGAAGGAACAGAAGGACCTCAGAAAGAGGGGCAGAAAGGGGGTTCACAGCCTTTGCTGTGCACCATGCCACAAATTTGTTCCACCTGCAGGCGTATACCACCTTAGTGGAGGGACGCCTGGCTGCCAGAATCACATCACAAACTTCGGGAGGCAAGTCGAAAGGAATCAACTGCCGCCGCTCAATCTCCACGCAAGCAGGTGTAGACTGGACAGGTTCGGGTGGAGGACCGTCCCCTGCTGCTGCGACAGAAGATCCTCCCGAAGAGGCAGACGGATCGGGGGATCTACGCTCATACTGAGTAGCTCGGGATACCAAACTCTTCGAGCCCAGTCCGGAGCCACAAGAATGACTTGGGCCCGGTCGTGCCGAATCTTCTTCAACACTCTGGGTAGAAGTGGTATAGGCGGAAAGGCGTACAATAGACCGCAACTCCACTCGTGACGAAAAGCGTCGCCGAGCGAGTGCCACCTTGGAAATTCCAACGCGCAGAACTGATGACATTGCGCGTTCTCTTCGGTGGCGAATAGATCTAACCAAGGCTCTCCCCACTGTAGAAAGAGTCCTTGCGCCACTTCCGAGTGAAGACGCCATTCGTGATCCATCATGCACCTGCGGCTGAGTTCGTCCGCCCTGGCGTTCAGGGAACCTGCCAGGTGTTGAACCATCAGGAACATGCCCTGATGTTCCAGCCATGTCCAGAGGCGCAGAGCCTCCTGACAAAGGGTCCACGACCCCACCCCGCCCTGTTTGTTGCAGTACCACATGGCGGTGGTGTTGTCGGTGAACACCTGCACTACCTTCCCTTTGACAGAGGGAAGGAATGCCTTGAGTGCAAGTCGGATCGCCCGGAGCTCCAGAAGGTTGATATGGAGCCGGGACTCCGCCGGAGACCAGAGGCCTCTGATCTCCGCCTCTCCCATGTGACCGCCCCATCCCAGAAGGGACGCGTCCGTCACAACTGTATGCTCTGGCTGGGGAAGGGAGAGGGATCTGCCCATGACCCATTGCCGGTTCGAGAGCCACCACTGCAACTGTGTTGCAGTCCCCTCCGAGATCTGGACGTGATCGGACAGGTTGCCCTGGTGCTGCGCCCACTGGAACTTCAGGTCCCACTGCAGAGCCCGCATATGCCATCTGGCATGATTGACCAGCAGGATGCAGGAGGCCATGAGGCCCAGCAGCCTCAGGGTCATCCGTACCGAAACCCAGGATAAAGGCTGAAAGATCGGAATCATAGCCTGAATATCCCGGACTCGCCGTTCGGGAGGATAGGCCCGAAACTGCGTCGTGTCCAGAACTGCTCCGATGAAAAGGAGCTGTGGAGAAGGAATCAGATGCGACTTCGGCACATTGATGGAGAACCCCAGCGAGTGCAGGAGTTCGGCCGTAGTCTGGAGGTGGGAGACGACTGCCTGGGACGAGCCCGCCTTCAGCAGCCAGTCGTCGAGGTAGGGGAAGACTGAAACCCCTGCCCGGCGCAGATGAGCTGCGACCACCGCCATCACTTTCGTGAACACCCGAGGGGCACTGGTAAGGCCAAAGGGGAGCACGGTGAACTGAAAATGCTCGAGGCCTACCGTGAACCGAAGGTAACGCCGGTGGGCCGGCAGGACGGGGATGTGGAAATAGGCGTCCTGCAAGTCCAACGCTACCAACCAGTCTCCGGGGTCGAGGGCAGTCAAGACCTGAGCTAGGGTGAGCATCTTGAACTTCTCCTTCCGGAGGAAGCGATTGACGTTCCGGAGGTCCAAGATAGGACGCATGTCCTTTTTGGGCACCAGAAAGTAGTGGGAGGAGCAACCACGCCCTACTTCTGGGGTCGGAACATGCTCGATGGCCCTCTTGGCCAAGAGGGCCGTGACTTCCTTCTGTAGAAGCACCAAGTGATCCCCTGACATGCAGTGGAATTGAGGTGGCATGGCTGGGGGGGTGGTCTCGAAGGGGAGGGAGTAGCCCCTTCGGACAATGTCCAAGACCCACCTGTCCGAGGTGATGGGACGCCAGCGGTGAAGGTGATGGCGGACCCTGCCCTCGACTGGCGTACTGTGCACCTGAAAGGAGGGACTAGGAGGGCTTGGAGGCCGCGGACGGGTTGGAGGTGGTGGCCTGACCCGCACGCTGGTTGCCCGAACCGCCACGGCGGTATCCACGTCCTCGGCCACGCGAAGGCGCTTGCTGCGCGGGCCGTTGGCCGGGCTGTGGACGTGACTGGGCGCCCCTTTCGTGGCCACGAAAGGGGCGAAAAGCAGACGTGAGCGGAGGGCGCACAACAGCAAGGCCCAGGGACTTAGCAGTAGCCCGTGAGTCCTTGAAACGCTCCAGCGCATGGTCTGCCTTCGAACCAAAAAGACCGACTCCATCAAAGGGCATGTCCATGAGTGTATTCTGGACATCCCCTGAAAAACCAGTGGTTCTCAGCCAGGCGTGGCGACGCAGCGCCACCGTCGTTGCAAGCGATCTGCCCAGCGAGTCGGCGGTATCAAGGCCACAGCGGATGGTATATTTAGCCGCATCACGCCCTTCCGCAATGGCGCGGGTAAGCAGTGTCTGGACCTCCTCAGAACACTGCGGCAAAACAGTTGCCACCGAATCCCACAGGGAGTGGGTGTATCGGCCCAAGAGGCAAGCGGTATTAACAGACCGCAAGCCAGCACTGGAGGAAGAGAAAGCCTTCTTCCCAAAGTGATCCAGGCGCTTGGATTCCCTATCCGGAGGGGCGGTAGGGAAGGCGGTTTGGGAGGCAGAGGCTTGGACAACCAAGCTCTCAGGGGTAGGGTGTTGGGAGAGAAACAGGGGGTCGCCCGGAGCAGGGCGATGGCGTCGGGCCACGTTCCTATCCACAGGAGCCCCTGTGGTGGGTTTGGACCAGGCACCCAAAAGAACGTCAGTCAGTGCCTCGTTGAACGGCAGCACAGTCTCCGCAGAGGAGGCCGCCGGC
Organism: Calotriton arnoldi; assembly: GCA_963921515.1. Lineage (NCBI taxonomy): Eukaryota > Metazoa > Chordata > Amphibia > Caudata > Salamandridae > Calotriton > Calotriton arnoldi. The sequence goes on from CAWUFW010004717.1 coordinate 1,185,378, forward strand.
TGAAGCACTTCAGTCAGGATGTTAGACCTGACGACCACTGTAGGCAACTGGAGATTTAAGGCTCCAGCAGCTCTACGCAACACCGTTGCAAAATTAGCCCCCTCCTCCGTTGCCACGGGAGGAGACAGCATGCCAGAGTCAGGGGAGGTATCCAGACCACTGGCATCCCCAAGTTCCTCAACCCAGTCTGGGTCAAACTCGCACTGTTGTGTGAGAGGGTCCTCAGACCCCTCCCAGCTCTCCTGGTCCTCCTCAGGTTGAAAATATGGAGGAGGAGGGACATCAGGGACCCAAGGTCTCATCGGCGCCGGAAACGGCGTCGGGCGACGCCGGTCCGGCTCCATGTCCGGACCCGGAGAGAACCGGGGAACGACGCCGCCCGGAGCCCCGGACGGCGTCGGAAACGGCACCGGGGACATCGGCGTCGGCGGAGGCGTGGTTAGGTCAACCGGCGTCGATGGGGGTTGCGGCACCACCGGAGCCGGGGTCGAGGCCGGGGCCGGAGCCGAGGCCGGGACGAAGGCTGGTGGGACAGGCGACGCCGGGACCGGAGTCGACGGCGACGCCGGAGCAACCCCATCAGGGCCCGCGGGGCCCGAAGGCGCACCGGAGGGACCTTGAGGCCCGAAGAGGCGGGCCATGGCCGACAGGAATTCCTGTATATCGGCCGGAGTCGCCCCGAGCCCGGGTAGGGGCGGGTACTGCGGGGGTAACCTCGACAGGCACGTCCGGGGCCGTGGGGGCGGGGACGGTGCCGACAGGGACCTCAGCCGAGTCGCGAGACCGGCGAGGCGAAGTCTTAGAGCGATGACGCCGCTTAGACTTCTTGTGCTTCGACTTACCGGAGGAGCGCGAAGACTTTGAATCCGACAAACGGCGGGGACTCCGCGTCCGGCCCCTCGACCTCTACCGGGACCGGGGCTTGGTGCGGCGCGGAGCCGAATGCCGGACTTCGAGGAGCTTTCGAGACCGCTCTCGCAAAGCCTTAGGATGAAGTTTCCGGCAGTCAGGACACGACTTCGTGTCGTGGTCTCGGCCGAGACAAAAGAGACACTCGAGTGCGGGTCCGTGATCGACATCATGCGACCACATTCCTCGCAGGGCTTAAAGCCGGGCATCCCTACGACACCTTAGGAGTCGTGAAGACTCGTTGAAGAAACAGTGAAAAAATTCACCAAAAAAGATAGTCAAAAAGTGACTAGGGTACTGCTCTTCCCGGATCTGCGCTTACTGGCGCGGAAAAAGAAGAACTGACGTCAGCGCGCAGGGGCGGCGCCTGAGTACTGCCCGCGACGTCATCCCGGCGATCACGACGCCCGACGACGGACGCGGAGCCGCACGACGCCGCCTACCGACGCGCAAGGGTACTGCTACGCAAAAACTTTCCGGATCCAGCCTGACGCCTGGGGATATTCTAAGGTAAGGAATCTGTCACTAACGTGTCTCTTTCAGATTTCACCAACAGATGAGAGGGGCCCCTTTAACACCAAAGGAGTAGGGCACCTGATAGACCATGGTCAAAAACAACCCCCTTTGGATCTACTTGATACAATAGAGCAAAACCACACACCACATCCAAGATATCACCAGAACATGACACCACCACCACCATCAAAAGGCCAATTGTATGTAAAGATTAAAAATATTTTATTAAAAATTTACAAGCAATAATCAGACGCAGAAAATCATCGTTATACAATATTAAAACTAGGTAAACATATACACAATTAAAAACACATAATTAATCATAGGGAGAATACACAAGAAAATTACTTTCTATTCATCAAAAACGACATATCATTTTGATCCAGATCATTTGTTCAACACATATAATTGTTGTGCATTAGGTTATAAATAAGAACAAGTCACAAATGTCACCACAATCTAAAATATGTCTTTGTAAAATTTGCGATGACGCGTTTCGGTGGATGTCACTGTTCTTAATAACCACCTTCCTCAGGACAAGCAATAAAAACTCCCACATGGATCTTTTGAATCTGTCAGAATATCAGAGTGCACATCCAATTTAAACTGCAGTGCACATTCCTTATGAAGCCCTAATGTGAGGATTAAATAATCTCTTCGTAGGGCATATCTCTATATAATGTGAGATTTAATCTTCCAATTTATCTATTCCCGGCAATTCCAATAATAAAGATAAAATAGAGAAAAGCCACTCCCTGCTGCTTAAGATAATATGAGGTTTTGGTTTATCCGGAACCTTGATCATTTAATGTTCCGTAATTTATTCACAGAAACCTTTCCATACTCTTGTTTACAACAATCTTTGAGCAAAGTGGCGAGATCTCATCAATTCTGGCCAATTGTATCCAATCTTGAAAAGCCCCGATGCTGCCATATACCGGGTAAAAAACCTCAGTTACCGATAGCGCCTCAGGCTTATTGCTTGTCCTGAGGAAGGTGGTTTTTAAGAACAGTGACATCCACCGAAACGCGTCGACGCAAATTTTACAAAGACATATTTTAGATTGTGGTGACATTTGTGACTTGTTCTTATTTATAACCTAACGCACAACAATTATATGTGTTGAACAAATGATCTGGATCAAAATTATATGTCTTTTTGATGAATAGAAAGTAATTTTCTTGTGTGTTCTCCCTATGATTAATTATGTGTTTTTAATCGTGTATATGTTTACCTATTTTTAATATTGTATAACGATGATTTTCTGCGTCTGATTATTGCTTGTAAATTTTTAATAAAATATTTTTAATCTTTACATACAATTGGCCTTTTGATGGTGGTGGTGTCATGTTCTGGTGATATCTTGGATGTGGTGTGTGGTTTTGCTCTATTGTATCAAGTAGATCCAAAGGGGGTTGTTTTTGACCACGGTTTAAGACAGAATTGCCTAGATCTGAAAGTAACAAAAAATTGCTTAGTTTTTTCCGATGGACTGACTATAGTGAACATATTACAGGAGGGTCCTCTGGGCAGCTAATGTGTGTATGCTTTTACCGCTTCTGATAGAGACTGTGGGGAAAAAATAAAAGGTAATTCTATAGAATGGTTAACATAAAATGACGATTCCACATAATGAGGGTGAACGCACAGCACAACTCTGTCTTTATGTAATTTTCTGTTTTTATTTGTGCAGAATGTGCCCAACAGAATGATACTAAATATTTGGAAACATGAACCCGTTACTCCAGGTCTAGCTAAACTTCCTTGGCTTCTGGTCTGTAAAAGAATGCGCTTTAAAGCACTGTGTTTATTTTACAAAGCCCTTTACGATAACAGACCAAGTCTCCATACTTAAAGAGTCCCCTTTTATATTCCAAGAAGACCTCTGCGATCTGAGAATGCAGCATTAGTGAATGTGCCTAGCGTCCGTCTAGCCACTTTGAGGGGTTAGATGTTCTTGGGGGACAGCATCTAGACTGCAAAGTCCTTTTGAACCCCGGGAAGAAAAAACAGAATTAGTGATTATAGGTGCATGACACATTTACCGTACTGCGCAAGGATTAGTGGCAGCGGGGACAAAGCACAATCAATCAATCAATCACAGGTTTGTTAAAGCGCGACTACTCACTCGTAAGGGTCTCAAGGCGCTGGGGAGGAGGGGAGGTGCAGGTTCCAGTCCATGAAGGAGGGGGTCTGTCGAAGAGCCAGGTTTTGAGGTTTCTCGTGAAGATGGGGAGTGATGTTGTCTGCCTGAGGTGGAGCGGGAGGGCATTCCATGCTCTGGCCGCGAGGAAGGAGAAGGAGCGGCCTCCTGATCTGGTCTTTCTGGCGCGGGGGACCACGGCGTAAGAGAGCTGGGCTGATCGTAGGGTTCTTTGGGGTGCGTGGAAGTTGATTCGGCTGTTGAGGTATGCTGGTCCGGTGTTGTGGAGGGCCTTGTGTGCGTGGGTGAGGATCTTGAAGGTGATTCTAGCCTCGATGGGGAGCCAGTGGAGTGTGCGCAGGTGTTGGGAGATGTGGCAGTGTCGTGGTAGGTTGAGGACCAGTCTTGCGGCGGCGTTCTGGATGTTTTGTAGCTTGCGGGTGAGGTTTTTGTTTATTCCGGCATAGAGTGCGTTGCCGTAGTAGAGTCTGCTGGTGACGAGGGCGTGGGTGACGGTTTTTCTGTGCCCGAGGGGGATCCATTTGAAGGTCTTACGTAGGAGGCAGAGGATGTGACGGAGTTGATCTGGCGGTCCATTTTGAGCTCGGAGTCTAGGATGATTCCAAGGTTGCGTGCGTGGTCCGTGGGGGTGGGTGGGCTACAGAGGGCGGGGGGCCACCAGGTGTCGTTCCAGGCGTCAGGGTGTGGGCCCATGATGAGTACTTCTGTTTTGTCGGTGTTGAGTTGTAGGCAGCTGCTTTTCATCCATTTGGCGACAGCTTCCATGCCTTCTTGGAAGTTGTGTTTGACTGAGTTGGCTTCATTGGATAGGGAGAGGATGAGTTGGGTGTCGTCTGCGTATGAAACAATGTTGAGTCCGTAGGTTCTGACGATGGGGGCGAGAGGAGACATGTAGACGTTGAAGAGCGTTGGGCTGAGGGAGGACCCCTGGGGGACTCCGCAGGTGGTTGGTGTAGGGTCCGAAAGGAAAGGGGGGAGTCTGACCCGCTGCGTTCTGCCGGAGAGGAAAGAGTAGATCCAGTCGAGGGCCTTGTCTCGGATACCTACGTCGTGGAGTCTGCGTATTAGGGTGCGGTGGGATACCGTGTCGAAGGCCGCTGAGAGGTCGAATATCCCTGACCAGCTTGTCCACAGGGAATTGCAAAAAGGACAGTTGATGGGGTACATATAGGTAATGCTTTGGCTTTTGTCTACTGTTGCAGTCCCCCAATAGTGGAAGTACAGATTGAGCACATTGAAGTTCATCACCCATTCCTGCTTTCCCTGATGTGTTCTGCTGAGGAGGTCAGCAAAGTTGTTGTCACTGCAGGAGATGTTCTGCTAGTAAGTGCATTTGATAAAGTAACGCCCAGTGCCAAACAGATTGGGTCGGCAATGACAGTTGTGGAGTGTGTGTGACCCCTTGGTTTTATATGTAAACATAGTGGTCATGTAGTATGTTTGCATCAGGACCACTTTGCTGTGAAGACTTTTTCAGAATGCTTGAAGGGATAACTGCATCATAATGAGCTCCAACACCTTGAAGTGGAGAGATCTCTCTTGCGGAAACCACTGACCCTGTATTGTGAGGGCACCCATGTCCACTCCACAACTTGTCAGGTATGCATGAGTGTTGATGGTCACTTGTGGCTGCGGGTCAAGAAACGATCTGCCCAGTGACAGATTTTTTTTTACTACACCATAGCAGTCTGTGCTGTGCTCCACCAACACTAGATCCTCCTAGTCCACAGTCACTTGCGAGGACACAACGCCTGGTAAAGGGTAAGCAGCATCTGAAATGCCACCACTCTCTTGTTGATGCAGTAAGCGTTACCTATCATTGCATTGAGTGTAGCCCCCAGAAAGCCTTGGGACTGTTGTGGACATAGGTGTGATTTTTGGCACAGACTGTGAATCTTAATTTGTGTAGGAGAAGAACTTGTTGACTGAGGGCAAGGCATCCTATGTGTCTCCATACCAGACGTCCAGGGTTGGCAACACATGAACTGGACTATGCCACATGTGGGGTGCCACTATGGAAAGGAATTTGATAAATATTCCTTGGGCTGTTGATTTGGTGGGGTGCAACCTTAGATGCTGTTGATAAGCCTTATCTACTGGGATATGGAAGTGTACATTCTTAAGATCGAGGATTGCCATATAGTTCCCAGCCTGTAGAAGTGGAACGACGTTCGGCAAGGTTGTTGTCAATACTTTGAAAGGATGCAGCCATTGAGCACTCGTGGAATCCAAGCTTGGCCACAGAGTCTGGTCTTTTTGGAAATGAAGAAGTACAGAGAATACACATCTTGCATATCATTTCAGACACTGGTGCCAATTCTATCGCACCTTTTGATTGAAGTACCTGTACTTCCTCCATCAACAGTTTGTGATGATCTTTGCTGATTTTTTCGTGGAGGAGGTGCAGATAATTTGGGGGGTGGAGCTTCAAGGTAACAGCCCAGAGCAAGAGGGGATAATACTCACTGATCCTAGGTCATATTCACCCACTGAGGAAGCTATAGCAGTGACCTTCCTCCTAAAGTTGTTGGGTGGAGGGGTAATGAGAGGATGGCCATTGCTTGGTGGCAAAAGTGCGTATCTCTGGCTCTGCTGTTGCCATGAAAAGTTCCTTTGGAGTATTGTCCCTGACTTTCTGTCTGTTGTCCCTCCAGAAAAGGCTGCTGCTGGTAGGGCTGTCTTGTATTACTGGGGATTGCCTTTGAAGCATGTCGTGCCTGTGCCTATGGAATCTAGTTTTTTGCTGCTGCTCCTGCTGATAGAGTTTTCCCATGGCCTTTGCTGTATCCTTGTCTTTTTTGATTTGTTCTAACATCTTGTCCAACTATGGTTCAAAGAGGTGTTGACCATCAAATGGTAGGCCAATAATGGGTTTTCGACCTCGGGCAGAATCCATAAATGCGGAGCTAACCATGGCTTTGTCGAAAAACACTAGTGTTTAGTTGTCTGGAGCCTGTCTGTGCAATGTCCAGAGCATACCTAATGTTACAGTTAAATAAAACTTCCCCTCATCAATTACATCCTTTTTTGTACATTACCAGGATGTTGAATTATTCTTCAGTCTTCTTCCACTGATGCCTATTGTATCAAGAAAGAAAGGCCATGGAAATTGCAATACACCACTTTTTACCTGCCCGTATAGTGACGTGGTTTTCAGCACGAATAAGATGAACATGGCATTTTCTGGAGTGGGAATGGCATTTTTTTCCACCAATGGTAGAACAACTGTTAATTTGACACTGCTTTAAAAATTCGCCCCAGAACCTTTAAGAATATTTTGGAGTACGGGCAAAATATGTATATTGTGCTATGTTTTGGACAGTGCCTCAATGAGGCACTACAAGCAGCTGGACCTTATGATGACCTGACACTTTTTATGACAGCATGGTAGGCTGACGTACCATCAGGTAGGGAATCCTTTAATGGGTATGACTTTAAAGAGGAGTCATCCTGCACATTCATCCGTTTATCTACTAGCTGCTCTACCGGGCCAGGCCGTCTTATGGGAGTCATCTGGGGACAGAGAAATTGTAATCTGCTGCTCATGGGCTTCCGCTATACCAGAAGGCCCAAACAAAACTCTGTTGAATCGAAGCCCTCACTGTCATAAAAAGAGACTCAGTGTCTGGTGCTGCATTTCCACGTAGTGCACCCACCTTCATTCATCGGTGCTTAACAGTTTTCTTGCAGTGCATTGCATGGAGAACAGGCACTTTCAATGAGGAAGGCACAGGTTACCAACCCAATGTTGGGTCTATTCACGAAACATGTGATTGCAATAGCGACAGAATTAAACAAGAGTGTTTCCTATTCCCTTCCCCCAAATAAGTCATTCTCATACGATCTGGCCATAGGCTCTTCAGATCACTTGGTTGAGAAGCAATTACTATTATATGAATAAATCTTGATGCTCTCCGGGAAGGTTTCAGACTCCCAATTCTCCGTTATCGAAGCTCTCAACCAATATGCAGTGGTAATGGAGCAGTCTGTACCCAATGGAGGGAAAATAAATGGAGGTGGAGTCTGTCCTGATTCAATGTGTGTTTCAGAGGAGGTACTACAAGTTACCTGAAAACTGAAACTGCATCTTCGAAGAAACACAACTTGCAAAGTTCCGAGCCCCACATTAGATGGCAGGATTGTGCACAGTGTGTGATCCACAGCTAAACAGCAGTAAGCCTAAAGCTACTCTTCAGACACTATATAGTAATGTTCCAAAAATGTTCAGTTCATACTGCACAGACAGGAGGCTCTAGGTGTGTGTCTGAGACTAAACCCCTCTTCTCTGCGTGCTTTCAACAGCTATGTGTAATCCAATGCAATGGACACTACCAACGGTACCCCTTCACCCACAGAATCCTTAAAGATTGCATTTGCATAGGGAAGTTTTTGTTCTTGGCATCCCAGCAACAATTTAAACCCTTTCTCTGGTAGAGTGACCTAGAAAGATAAAAAGACGCCACCTAACTGCAGACTCCTCACCTTTTGAAACCCCGGAGGAGCCAGACTGGATCCAGAAACATTTTCGATCAACTGCTACTACAAACCTGGAAGTGTATTTTCATGATGGCTTCAATGGATGTGGTCCCTTTACTATGTCAAAGGTTGCAGAAAGGTCTAGGAGAATTAAGTGTAGCCGCTCCTCCCTGATCAAGAATCATGGAAAGCTCATTATGTACAGCTATCAGCGCTACGTCTGTGCAGTGCTGGGCCCTGAAACCAGCCTGGGCCGATCAAGCAAGGACTCAAAAATAAATTAGTGGAGAATTTACTTATTTTTCAGCAGATTGGCACTAAAGGGTTTTTTACGAAGAGGGACAGGGGGAGAGAGCCTGTGACAAAGAGCCGGTTCAACAGATTGCAGAGACCATAGCAGCTACCATATGTACGATCGGAGAAGAGCAAGGATCATCAAGAGAGCAAAACTTTATTGATTTCACAATCTCAAAGTATGGGTATTTGTGGCAGAACAAAAGCACAACAGAGACCGAGTAGAATTGTGTGTTGAAGTAGTGAAGCATGAGACACATGCTGCCATTTCAGTATCAATCTTATTGGGAGAAAAACGCTGCTAAAAAGATAAAATGTTATCTCGAAATTGTCAATTGTTGGGTGCAAATTGGATTAGAGAACTCCTTTATCAATTTAAACTTTCTTGGGTGGGGCAGTGTTATCACAAGTAAGTACCCGATGGGCATACTTTTGGGTACTCGCCAGTTTATTTTCATTTTTGTCATCTTTCACGGTAGACACGTATGAAGCTTTAGCCTCAGGCAAGTCTTTAAAAATGCTTACATATGCTGTTGGCAGCAGCTGGCACTGTCATACAGCAGGCAGCTGAAAGAAACTTCAATGCAAACTGTTTGTCTTCCGAACTCCCCCTCGCGGGTCCTGCTTGCACTCCCACATCTTCCCCGGGCCTATTCGTCGACTATGTCACAGCCCGAATCCCCTAACAGAACTAACAACTCGTCTCAGACGACTCTCATTCAGCACTCGAATCCCTCATTTCCCCCTGTGTCACTTAATTTCATCTCCACCCAGGCATACCCTTTGCTGGACCTCCCGGACCAGCAAAACACCTACACCACTTCCCAAGGCTTCCCTTCCACACCAGGCCTCCTCCCCCACACCCTGACCACTCGTTTCCACACTTCTCTGGAATCTTGACTAGACAAGATTTCACTTAACCTTCGTCAACTCAAGGCAGATCTACAGAGCCTCACAAACATCACCACAGAGATGGTGGTCAAACAAAGGCCCAACAGGTCCTCAATTATGTTTACTGATACCCAAGCCCAAGCTGCTAAATTCTGCGTGAGGCTGCCTTCCCATCTCCCTTACTCTCCTAATCTATACTGGAAAACCATACCCTCCCCTAACGCCCCTTCTCGGCCCTTGAAACTGAACAAGCAACATTCACGCCCTCCTCCTCACTTATAACCCTATTAAAGATACCGTAACGTACAGTCTGGGCCAAATCCAAACTATTCCTGCTAATCCACACAGAGAACCTAGAAACAATTCCAGAGCTGTAAACGAAGCCAATCTTAAGCGTATTAACATTACATAGTCTCTCTCAGTTAACACCACTACTCACCTGAAATGCATGCTCCTCAACTGCAGATTGGCTATTAGAGATGTGCCAGATATTTCTGACTTCATCCTCACACATGAGCTCCACCTAATTATCCTTACAGAAACATGGCTAAACGATGCATCTGCTCCTGTACTAGACTTACTAGTTCCCCCTAGTCACAACATCATTAGACTAGATAGAGCTAGCAGACCACGCGGTGGGGTAGCCTGCGTCTACCGTAACACCCTCTCTGTGAAACAGTCAGATACCGCTGCTCTTCCTGCTTGTGAATGCCTATACATCGATATTGCTAACAACAGATTAATTTGCAATCTTCACACAATCTACCATCCACCGCAAGACAACCTACCTTTCATTGAACAAATCATGGAAATCATCTCAACAAACGCTGATTATCAAGTTACCCAGATCTTTCTTGGGGACTTCAATCTACAATGGAATGATCTGAATGACCATGCAGTGAACAGATTTAAAACCTTTCTATCAGATTTAGAGCTGACCCAAATTTGTGACAGCCCTACACACAACAAGGGTGAGACCTTGCACTTATTGAGTGCAAAAATGGACAACATCCAACTTGAATCTGTTGTCCCTTGCGACTGGACAGATCACCACTGTATCACCTTCCTCAGCTCAGTGGAGGTGAGTTCTAAAAAGGCTCAGCTAAAGAAACCAAAATAATTGAAAGAAAGTCTGCGGAACATAAACCTTAATGATCTGACTGCCCTCTGTAACAACATCCTCACTCTCCAGATGGACATGGTAGATGTCCACGTCCTTACAGACCGCTACAATACCTCCATTTTGAACATCCTAGACTCGATTGCACCATTACAACTAAAAAAAATATCAACCAAAGACTCTAAACCTTGGTTCAACGATAGCCTTAACGTTAAAAGATGCAATCTGAGAATAGCCAAAAGAGCCTGGAGATTCTCACCATCCATTGACCACCTAAAACACTTAAGATCGTTGAGGAACACCTATAACAAACAAATCAGAAGTTTGAAAGCTAATTTCTTTAGAACTCAACTACATCTAGCTAAAAAAACGTCCTAAAAAACCTTTTGATCTTGTCAAACAACAATCGAATAATCGACCTAAACCACCTTTTAGTGGGTCCAACATGTTTCTAAACTGTGAGGATTTTGCTTCTTCTTCTTGGGCAAAACGGAAAAAATCGAAAATGATCTGCGGTCAGCGATGAAGCTCTTTCCAGATATTCCTCATATCAACCTGCCTCCTTCATCGACAGCTGAGCCTGATGGTCTACCAAGGCACATCCCGAAAAACAATGCTTCTTGGCATACATTCACATCACTCAAAGAAAGCGACATCCACAACTTTCTTCCATCGTTTAAGCCTTCAAATCACTTCATAGACCCATTACCACTTCATTACCACTGAATATCTTTAGGGATATCAAATCCTCTATACTCCCACTCTGGACCAAGATAGTAAATGCCTCGCTTCGCCAAGGCACTATCCCAGACTGCCTAAAAGTAGGGCAGGTAACCCCTTTCCTGAAAAAAAACACCTGCATATGGCTTGGACCTTAACAACTTCCGTCCTATCTCCAACATTCCCACTTTGGCAAAGCTCCTTGAAAAGTGTGTCCAGGTACAACTTTGCAACTACATAGACCAATTCCAACTTATAGACCAACTCCAATCCAGTTTACGTCCAGGCCACAGCACTAAATCAGCGCTCACACACATAGTGGATGACATGCTAAAAGTGCTGGATCAGAATGAATCGTGCCTCCTAATCCTCCTTGACTTATCATCTGCAATCGATACTGTTAAACATGACAGTCTACCAGATTTACTTGAATGAAGGATGGGGTTTTCAGGGACCATCCTAAACAGGTTAACCTCATTTCTCCACAACAGAACCCAAAGCCACATCGGTCACCTTAGGGGTTCCACACGGGTCCTCTCTCTCACCTACTCTCTTCACCCCTTTCATGGAGCCTCTAGCAGAAACCTTGAAAGCTTCTAAAATTCATATCACATGCATGCAGATGACACCCAACTGTATTTCAAAATCTCCTCCCATGAAGACATCAGGTCCTTCAACACAACTTTACAAGATACTCAACACTGGCTAACTCGCAACCATCTCAAACTAAATGCTATCAAAACAGAATTCCTCTTCCTCGCCCCACCCAAACACAAACTTAAGACTGATCTATGGATGAAGCATCTAACTGCCCTCAACTGCTCACCTCACATTATAGACTCCACAAGATCTCTGGGAATAACACTTGACAGGTACTTGAACATGCAAGAGCACATCAGTATAGCCACCAAAGGAGCGAATTATCAAATGAACATTTTAAGGAAATGAAAACCCTTCCTCCCCTATGACGACCTCAAATCAGCAGGCAGTCCAAGCTCTAGTGGTGATGAGGAGTAGGCAGTCAATGTGTTGCCCCTTCACTGTAGCGATGATGGGCAATATTTAGATCTCCAAAATGTTAGTGGTCTTTACATTACACCAGATATAGAATTGGACTCCCCATTGGGGAGTAAAGCTTGACTTTACTCTCTCCCCTTAATTAAAAGCAAATATGCTAATATTGATATAAACATTGTGAGGGCCTTGTTTTAAGCTTCTGCCCAGATGTTCCAGGATGTAGCTCTTCAAATTAACAGTGGGAATTTGAATTCTTGGGTTTTGCAAGACCTTATTTATTCATTTTTTAATAAAGTTTTATATATAGCGCAAACATGACCCGTGAAGGTATCGGAGCGCTTTACAGGTAATATGAAGTAAGTATCAAGTAAGAAACAAGAGAATAGTCACATACATTAGAAAGGTACAAACTGTAAATTAGCAAATTGAGGAAAGTAGCCTCCATAGGACAAGTCAGTAGGGAGATATACATGATCCAACTGACAAATAATAATCATGGGTGAAGTTCAAGAAACAAAGTGTGTGAACCTAGAGCAGAAATGTGTTCATAAGTAGTGATTTCACTTCTTTTATGAAGGATGCAGTAGAAGGGATCAGTCTGATTTCCGGTGGCAGGGAGTTCCAAATTTTCGGGGCAATGCCAAAAAGACTCAGTTGCAAGTTTTCTTTTTGTGGAATATCTGTGGTTTTAGCGACAAGGTGCTAGTGGTTCTTGAGGATCTGTATCCACCAGATAATTCTAATTTTTGTGTCAAGTATCTTAGGGTGTTGTAGTGGATGGCATTGTGAGTCTTGCAGCAGCATTAAGAGAGGCCCAGTCGCCAAGATTTGTCCTTGGACTTCATCTTAGACTTACTTGAGGAGGACGGGGCATGGACCAGACACAAGAAGCCAGTCTTGTTTCTTGAGTTTGGTGACATACAGCTTTGCCTCCTGCTCTCGGATAGCCTTTGAGTGCATCGAGGAGAATTTGTCACATGACTGAATCATGCTTGAATCTGAGACACCAAAGAAAAACGTCATGCCAGTTCATAACTGCCACCTGCTTCCCGCAGGTGTGGCACGGTTTGAAGGCTGCAGTCTTTGGGGGCGACATCACAGAAAAAAACTGTTTTGAAACTTGGCAAAGACTGACAAAGTGTGGGAAGGGAGCTCCAAATATGCATTATTAGAAAAAAAAGGAAGTAACTTCAGACTTAAGGGTTACGTCTATATATGGCTCAAAGTCATCACTTCTGGAGGCAAGATAAGGCCGCTGCAGATTCCAGTGATGTCAGCAGCAGCTGATGGAAACAGTTTCTAGATCCAGTCTGTCATCAGTGGGAATCCAAAGGATAGGAAATTTGCATTTACAAGTATTCATCAAAATTACTTAGAATTTTATTATGCAGCTGCCTAGCTACAGCACAGCACGTACTGGTTTGGGGAGAGCCTGAGTTGGAAGAAATCTCTGCTGGCGGAAACATGCACGGACTTTACCATACCAAAGTTGTTTCCGAAGAGGAAAAGGGGTACCAAGGGATATGCTGTACTTTGCTAATGCGGGAAGTGTAGCATAGGTGGTAGTGAGGATCTTACAGAGATCTCCTTTTGAAATGGAGATCCCACTGTGGGATCTGGGACCATTCTGGATTGTACAACGTGATCTATCCTACCAGGGGTGGAAGAAGGAAGTGTGCAATTCTGTTGGCAATTTATATTTGAATTGCGCTCAAGCACACGAGACGTTTGGGAAAGGCCGAAAGCAATTTTTACAATATTCCAGGATGGCACTCACAGTTTGAGGTATACAGCACACAATCCCAGAGGCTTTGATGGAGCATGTTGTTATGCGGCAGATACTGGAGCTAGGAGTTAGTAGGAGGCCAATCACAGTGCTATATTCCACGCTGGTGGAAGAAGGAAGGGAGGCAAATAAAGGGTGTATAATGGGGGGATTAAGGGAGGATGAGTGCCTGGAGTTCCTGACAAAAGAAGACTGGAAGAAGCCATGTATGCAGGTTAAGGGTATCTCTCCTAACGCCTGATTTAAGTTAATTCAGTTCTATTTCCTCTATAGGATGTGCCTCACCCCACAGAGACTAGTGCACATATACCCAGGGCAGCAAGCCTTCTGTGAGAGATGTGGAATCAGCTGAGGCTGGGTTCATTCACATGACATGAAGCTGTCCAAGGTAGGGAAACGTTTGTGGGAAAGTGCGCAGCTGCCTGCATACATGCCTGGGGTGACCTTGGATGAGTCTGTAAAGAAATGTTTGTTGGGTTTACTTCCTGGAAAAAAAGCGAATCTCCATATGTTGGCAGTGGAACGATGCTGGCAAGGAGAGGAAATGCCCTGCATCGAGGCACCTGAAGTTATAAAATGAAAAAAAAGACTTACAGGACTTAGCTGATGCGCAACAAGTTATGGCAACGAGGAAAGATGAGAAACTCACACAGGTCTTAGCGAAATGGGTCGAGATGTTACTAAAATTGATGGACCCTCCGAAAAATAGGCCCTCTTGAGAAGTGCAATGGGCATGATGGGGAGGGGTTGATGGCCAGGTGGCAGCGACGGTAGGCGTAGGTGTACTGTACATTGTAAGAGGACGTTCTGAAGGAATGTTAGTTGGGAGATTTCGTATTACCTGCGGTGGGTGCTGGGCAGCCATGAACATCCTGTAAGTGATTGGTTTGGGATTTGCATTTGGGGAGGTGTGTTGCCCCGTTTTTGAATCAACGTGTTTACTGGTTATGGAAAACAAAATACTTAAAATTTGACAAGACTATATGGAAGGTGTGTAGGGTTGCACAAGAGGTTGGTTTTCCCGGAAAGGGCCTGAATTAGTAAAAATGTATTTACATTAGTGACTGCTGTCTACTGATCCATAATCTTCCTTTCTTCATACTAATGAGATCATTCTCCTAGAACAGGAGGGGATGGGTGTACCTCTACACAGCACTGCTCTGTCACTTTCAGACGATTTAAGCATAGTGAGTGCCAGACTTGCTACAACCATACCCTTTAAAACAGCTGGCATCTTGCAAATCTACACAAAATGTATATAGATAGACAGCAGGGTTGATGGAAAGGTAATAATGCTCTATACATCTAGATCTGTAGAGTAATTGCTATGTTTCAACAACTCAAGAACATCTTTTGCTTAAATGAGAAACCCAAATAAAAACTGAAACTTTCATTTCTATCTTTTAAAAATATATATGCAGGGGCTATACAGGGAATAAGGACTATGCCCTTTACAAGTTGGAGCCAGAGATCATGCACCATGCTTTACACAGTATTGCGCCATTAGACTATTTTGCCCAAGAAGTTTCCTTCAGTTGGGTCCATTAGGAAATTGCCCATGCAGAACTCGTAAAGTGAGATCAACTTATGCTTATTCAATAATAGACACAAAATTAAACATGAGTGTAATGAATATTTGAGTGCTCAATTCAGGATGAGCTTTTTTTTTTACATTTGCACATGTTGCCAGGTAAGTGCAAATTGCCCTTGTGCGGTATTTGTACTTCAAATTACCACAGCTATAAGGTGGTGTCAAAAATACAGTGATAAACATGTACAATACTAGGCACTAAAATGAATGGTAAAGCGCAGTGCAAAAGGACTTTCCATCACAGATTATTTCAATGCCCAATATAGGACAAAATTCTGAAAACTAGCTAGAGACACAGGAGTTTCTATGTAAAAATATGGTAACTTTAATTCTGTTCAATGTGCTTCATGACCCTCTTGCACCGATGATCCATTGTCTAACTACAGCAAAGACTGTACAGTTCAAACTCCTGAATATTGGGAAAATCTAATCTCTTCTTCCATCCCAGCACTCATTAATAGCTTTGCCATAACAGAATAGACAACTGCAACAGCCACTTAGTTGTTTTTGCACAGTACGCAACACACTCGAGAAAATCTTAAACTCTGGGGTATGGGCCCATTCATATTACCAAAGCACACTCCAAACTTCCCTAATCAAATCTAAGCTGGTTGTTTGTCCATGAAGCACTACTCATTTGTATCTGCAGTACCTATTGCAAATAGCGGACTGGTCAGTTTCACTTGAAACCTCTCTGTCCCTCATCTAGAGTTTGGTCCTTTAACATTTTATGCACTATGTCCCTCCTCACTGACATACAGGACATAACCTCTCTAACAACATTCAAGAAAGCCTTGAAATCCCACTTGATGCTGCATGAATGATCTAATAAATGACTTTTCACCTTCTTCCTCCAACCTCTATAACCCAAGTGTAATCAGTCTGTAAATACTTATTCACGTAACCTGTAAATCCTGTTGTATTGCAACCCCCACCCTTCAACTAACTCTCTACATACCTACCCAAAACTGCTATGAATTACAATGTATCACATAATACAATGTACAGCATTTGTGGTAGAAATGCTGATCTAATAAACTTCTAAATCTTGGGCATGGCATTTGGGCAAGGTTAAACAAACGGCCTTTGTCAGTCAATCGTCTTAGTAAGGGTTGATGAATACTCCTTGATGTCGAAGGTGGCCTGCTACATGTTTCAAAAAAGGTTAAGGAGCAGATTAAAGACCAACAGGAAGCACCACGTATTGAGATGTTCCTTCTATGAACCTCTGGCATTCCCTGTGCTTTTTTGTTATCGGAATATGGACTTAGGCATCTTGTAGATGCACAGCCTCTACCCAATCCCCTGAGGCGAGGGAAAAGTTGATAAAAGGCTAAAATACAAAGCATTTTACTTCTGATCCACTTGCTGACTATGCTTAATTCCAATATTGATGTGAATTCCTTCTTTGGGATGTTTTCTGGATCTGAAAATATCCTGAATTGATCACTTTCCCCTGTTTACGACATGGACTGGTTCAACTGCACAGTTCTTTCGTAGAAGAGGTTTCTTATTCAAGTTGAGTAACTGAAACCAAGATGTTGGTTTTGGTGGAATAAGCAATGAAACTGCATTGAAATGTGGAGTACCCATGGTTTGAAACAGTTAGAACTCACTTTTCCTTTGTGATCATTTCCCACTCTTCCTGCTGAGAACCGCAACCCCTTCTGAAGATTCGAATAGAAGGAGAGTATTGAGGCATCATTGGAAGTTTTTAGAGGGAGAACTACCCAAGGCGCTGGATGGTTCTGATTGAGTAGTTTTATTTTTAGAGCCTCTCTCTGCAGAGAGTGATATCTTGTTTTGCAGCTTCTATTGTTGATATCGCCAGTGAGAGACTGAACCCTCCGAGGGTTGTAATGGCAGACACTATGCTTGTATTTGGACTTGAAGAATTATTTTTCTTCTCTTTGAGACCCACAGTCTTGAGTGTCTACTCCTCATTCTTACCATTTCCTTATCAGTATACTGGCAACAGAAGAGCCCGAGAGATTAAGTTTTCTTTAGTTATGCATTAGGTTTCAGCATAGTGAGGCACAACAAAGATGAATGCCGCAGAGTGACTCCATGACAGCATCCCAATACTGTCAATTCCTCGGAGTTTAATCACTTGACTGGACACAAGAGAGTTTACTCGCCTTGGCAGGTCTTCAGGAAAGCACTCAAGCCCCTCCCAAAGTTCTCAGCCATAGTGTAAAAGGAGGGGAATGGCACTGGCAATCAATCCTAAGTGCTGTAGCCTTTTTCTGCATATTTTCCTACCTCCTCCATCTATTCACTTGCTCTTCCTGTCATGCAATATGGAAGTTTTGAGGACTGAGGCATGCTTCCTTCTAATGAACCTCACATTAACTGCGAGTGGCTTGGGGAATATTTTGAGAAAATCCCGGCCTTGTGGACCAGCCAGGGGGGGCAGGGAGGGGGGGAAGGGCTGTAGTAATTTCTCCTCCATCAATTCCAGTAAACATAGTATCAACGAATAAGGGGCCTTGGTGATGCCCTTGGTTGAAGGGTTTCCTTATTACAGATACCGCTGTTTGTGGTACTTCCATGGAGATATTCAACTTTGAGGCTTGCCTTCCTAAAACATCATGAAAGGTGGTTATGTCGTTCACTAGATAGAACCTGCGATATATATATGTATGAAGACCTCAAAGCCCCAACATCTAAGTGTGAACAAGAAGGAGATTCAGATGGAGACCTCCCTCCCTCCTGGGCATGTGCGGAAAGCCTGAATCAATCAGAGGAGAATAAGGAGCTTCAGGGAGAACATGGCCACCTGAAGATCTTCAAGGTGATAGCAAAATGTTTTGAATAGGAGGCATTCACCTAGGTTAAGCAGTAGGCTCTTCCATCGGTCCTCAGCAGGAAAGACAAAATGTAGAGGCCATCCAGGTGACGAAGACGATCCATCAGCTGATGATTGTCTCTCTCTCTCATCTAAGGGAGCTCAGCAGAGGAAACAGACATCGAAAAATTTGACACTGACTGGGTGACGTTGCGAGGTGGCATGACAGCAGCAGTGCCGCCAATGAATGCTGTGGTGATGTCGACTGGATAGTATAGCTCAATGGCAAAGGAAATGTGGTCGTACGTCTGGAACACTTCAACGGCGAGGGTTATCCTGTTGACAGCTTAAATGCTTTGAAATGGATGACTTGCGAGAGTGGTGATGGTGGCTCGTCGTCAACGTCGAGCCAGTCTTCGAAGGGACGCATGTTAGGATCAAGCAACGCTTTGGTCTTTAATGGTGATCGGGACAGTGAGAATGACGATAATGTCACATTTCAGATTTATCACCTTTCCCTGACTTACCCAATTTGGATATCACTCTGTAGGGGTTGTTTTGGGTGGCAGACACTGTGCCAGTGAAAACAGTGTTTCCTGGAGAGCTTTTTAGCTATTTTCTTCTCCTTTGACCTTAGAACTTCCAGCATGCCATAGAGTTTTATATCCTCTCATTTTTCACGGCCCTCTTTGACATTTATTTTTAATAAAAGTCACAACCCTTTACAGACCGAGAGGAGTCGGACACTCCACACATTTGGTGTGAATCCAAAGCAGTATTCTTTCGCACACTAGACAGGCATTTAACATGAAGAGAAGACATTCTGACAGGAACAAACTTGCAGAATAGAAAGCGTAAAAGGGGCTTTATTTGCTTGTCATATGTAAGAAGCATTGAGTGAAAGCAGAAAAAGAAATATTCTGAAAAAAGTTTCTCGGAAAAAAACAGGAGTGAAATCAACCCGTGTATTACAGTATCTCACTCATAGGAGTCAAAAAAAAGAACTGACTCTGTGAAGCAACTGCCAGTACAAAGCATTATAGGTAAAGGAACCTCTTGTAGCCTTGATGGGGCAGGAAGCATTTCTAACTCTCATAATATAAACCTATTAGGCTGCACTTTTAATCATTAATTAGACAAGTAGGCAGGAGACTGAATAATAGGTATTTCAGTCTACAATATGGAAAATCTTTCCTGCAATAGGCTCTGCAAAATATGGACAAGTTGAAGTCTTCACCCTTTCCACCGATATATGTACAGATATATTGATAAAATGTGTTCAAGGGGTCGCCGCACTCAGTGGGAAATTATTTTAATGGTTATTAGTATCAATAAAGATCAAACAATGCAGAGCTTGAGTTTTCTTTAAGAATCTCTTTTTATTTTAGCTAAGGCGAACTAGTCCCCTCCCAATAAACGTACCAGTAGTATGGAGGCATGGTGGGAAGATGTATATGTACTTTGTAGATCCGAGACGAGTCAAGCATGTTCACAGCTTATTTGGACTCTGCACACTGGGTCACTGTAGCTAGATCTGTTCCTTTGATTAAACCCAGCCAGAACTGGGTGATTTCTGGTCAAAATCAGGGATCAATTTTTGAAAGACAAATTCAGAGCAGACCCTCGAGAGGCGTATCCTGATCCAGACTGGATCATGATCAGACATACTGCTGCTGCATGGGACACTGAACATGCTCAGAGATTAACTACACCTTGGACAAACTTACCCAGACTTGGGCTGGACTCTGGACAAATGCATCCAGAGCTGGACCAGATCTTGAGCAGACAAGGGTTGTAGCACAGCACCATGGGCAGATTAATCTGCAGGCAAATCTGCCCTTAGTTCCAGGGAAGACCCTGCTTGCTAACCTCAAATTAATAGAATATGGAACAGACTTGCTCAGTTTTGGACTAACCTCTAGGTAGACCACCCAAATCTGGGCTGAACCCAGGGGCAGATTGTCCCAGCAGGCCTCGAAAAATCAGAAAAGTTTTACTAGACCTGCAGGTCTAGTAATATGGATAATCTACTCGACCTAACTGTAATGTGCTTAACCCATAAACTGGTCTCATTATGTCATCCTATATAAATATTTTATTTTTTTAGAGCCACCTTTTTCTTCATTATCACATATGAGAGCACCTTCCAATATGTGTGTTCAGCATTCCTGATGTACAAAAAAAACCTATTTAGTTTGATTTAATAGATTAAACTTTTGCTCCCTGCATACTAAGGATCTAGCCTACATAGAGGGTACACATGACCCCCGACTTGCCTCTTAGTTAATTAAACATGCAGTTTTACTTATAAAACTATATAGTGTATAAACAATAATCTGTGGAAATTGGGTTTCAGCAAACATATTTTTCATTTGCACATCACCAAGTCACCTGTTCTCATTTGTTTTCATCCCATTAAAATATTGTTTTTTTATCACACAGAATTACAAAACAAAGGCTTTCCTAACAACTGAAATTTATTTTGAAATGTTTGTACAGTTCACTTTTTAGCTATTTAAATGTGTGTTAGAATAAAACATGACATCCTACAGCCTTTCATTTTACACTTTTTGTACAGCACTTTGTCAAGACAGTTCACTTTACAAAATTCTGGAACTTTGTAGTCAGAGAAAGAAAAGTATTTGTAGATGTAAACTGACTTTTGACCTTTGTCTCTGAACACAGAACAAATGTGACAAGATAAAAACAAGATGTATAAGCATCTTTAATGCTACTTCACTTAGTGAGTGCACTGAACACCTGTTGTTTTGTCAGCTCGCCAGAAGGGGGAAGAAGGCCCTAAATACAGCTCGCCCTGATAGAATCTGACCTGCCACGGCGAGTAGATTTGTTGAGGTCTGCCCAGTGCAGAACCTGACTCTTGGAAGAACCAACCTAGAGATGACAAGACACGAGGCAGACCAACACTGCAGCACTGGCCCCAGAAAAATTCACCGACAGAAGGACCCGTCTAAGAGCAGACTAACCCGGAGGTTAATAGAATTTGGGACCAAATTACTGAAAGTCTGACTGGATCCTAGGTAGAGCATCCAAATTTGGAATGGACCCTGGACAGACTCTTCCATTGGTGGACTAGACCCTGAGCAGACACATCCAGTGTTGAACGAGACTTTCCAATGTCCTATTTAGAACAGGTGTTTAGCTTGTACAGACTCACACAGCGCACAAAAGGACTCTAGGTAAACACAACCAGATATGGACTGGGCCCTATGCAAACTTACCAAGAAATGTGTTGGACCCTAAGCAAAATCACCCTTAGGTAGACCACATCTTCACCAAACACACCAAAAGCAGTACTGCACTCTGAGCAGAGTCACACAGACCCATCCTAAGCAGAACCGGAACAGGTCTCTAGGCAGACTCACCTAAAGGAGGACCAAGCCATAGTCACATATACCCAATGCTCAACTACAGGTAGATTTCCTGCAGAGTTCCATAGTCACATGCTGCAATTACCTAAATTTAATGTTCATGAGGGGAACCTCGTTAAAGTCGGACAGACACTCGATGTTTAGGACCTGCTGCACCTGAGCCCCTCCTTCTACAGTAGGGTCCACTGGCTTTGTCTGGATGTTTAGATGTGAGCAGTTACGTTAAAGGCAAACTTACATGGTAGAAAAAGATGGTTCACAGGGAGATCGAGATTGAAGAGAAAAGGAAAGGATCGGGGTACAGAAAGGTCAGAGGAAAGAAAGAAAAGACAAGCAGGAGGGAGACGGGTAGGAAGCAAGGGCGAAGGGAAAAAGAGACATGGGGAGACCAATAGGAAGTAATGGGAGAGGCAAAAGGAAGGGATTCGCAAGGAAATGAGAGAGGAAGGAAGAGATGTATAGCAGTAGAATAGGAAAATATAGGAAGGTAGATATAGGAAAATACAAACACAGAAAGGAATAGAGCATGGGTGAACAGTGAGACATTGTGTGAGAGAGCGTGAGGGGGTGTGAGAGAGAGAGAGAGAGAGAGAGAGAGAGAGAGAGAGAGAGAGAGAGAGAGAGAGACAGAGAGAGAGAGACAGAGAGAGAGAGAGAGAGAGAGAGACAGCTGCTATATTTTAAATCAGTGAAATCTGAAATGTTGCTGGTCTCTATTTCACAATTTCTGTGGTAGAAATGAAAAAGAGAGAATAGACAGGTTAGAGCGAGAGCAAAAGGCATTGGGGAGAGCACCAACACGACAAAAAATGCCAGTTCTGGTTTTCCGTAATATGAGATCCAGCAGTAAAAGGATATGGTTCTGCAGGTTTCCAGGGTAAGAGACAGTAGGGGTGAAACTCTGAAACTGAACAGAGGTTTTGTTCCCATAGAAGAGGTACATCCGACCTGTCGAAAGAAAGAAAAAACAGGCAGATATGTGAAAATAATAATCCCCCAAATGAAGCATTCTAAGACATTCAGAGCATGCACAACACTAGATATGCCACTGGCCAGTTACCTAATGTACCGTTTGTTCAGCACGGATGATAGGCCACGGTAGACTGACAAGATCAATGGTGGCTCACCTCTTATAAAGAACTCACATACTGACTGTGATTCTGGTCAACTAACCTCATAATTTAACGAACATTTGGCCACTGCAGATAGACCTCTTATGATATGGGGTCCTGAATCGAACCTCATTACCTCAAGAATGAGATCACCTTCCTACCTCCAAACCACTTTCCACTACTCAATTATTTAATTAATCACTTTGGGGCTGAGTTATATGTTGGCAGTAAAGATACTCCTTAGTGCCAACATAATGGTCCGCCCGCCTAATTTAGAAAAGGATGAGCAGACATACAGCCATTGTTTTAATGTCCATCACCGCCAAGCAAACCCTGGTCGTGAGGGACAGTAAAATCCTAATAATGCTCCCTTAAGTAAAATGTTAATAATGTCTCAATGTAATAAGGATGGTTCCTTTCAGAAATGTCAATGTGGCCTGGGTGCTGGGAGGTGTTTTTCTTCCCCTTGCACCTTCCACCAGTTAGGAAGGAACCAGCAACTTCATTAATTAGTAAAGGGTCTGCCCATAAACAAGTAAATGTAAGATAAGACCTGGAGAAGGCAAACGTTTGTTCTCCTAGCTAGGCTGGCTTCAAACCCAGTGGGAGGGCAGCTATTACCACAACCGGTTTTGATAACCACAGAGGAGAGGACTGCTCATTTCCCTGGCCACACCTCTGGGTCCACACACAGGCTCTGCACAAGGGAGTGTTTTCGGCAGAGCAAACAGGAACTGCTGCAAAAGTGGGTAGGGTTGTCCCTGAGAACTTTTACCCCACTGGTTAGGAAGAAGCCACAAATCACCTTGACTCACTAGATAGTACCAACCATAAATGTAGCACGCCAAGGGACCCTCCTTGAACACTTTCTGGAGCTGTGAAAGAACAGAAGAAGGAATGCACCTGATGTTTGAGACCTGTGAGGAGACTGGACCTGCTTCTACTGGCACCCAGCTAAAGGAAGTGAGTCCAGAGTATGTTAGCTGACCTCTCGTGTGGCTACAGGGACGCAACAAGCTGCGAAAAGCCTTTTCCCTGAAATGCCCACTGTAGGAAAGTGCCCCTTTTTGACATGGTCACCCCCATTTTTTGCGTGGTATTCAATGCAGCTTTGACTGGAAGTGCACTGGGTTCCTGCTAACCAAGTCCCTAGTGCTAGATCTCTTTCCCAAAACGATACATGTTACCCCAATTGGCAATACCTTTAGCACTCTTTATAAGTGCCTAGTAAGAGGTACCCTGGTACCTAGGGCAAGGAGGGTAAAGAGGATCCCTAAGGGCTGCAGCATGTATTGTGGCACCCTAAGGGACCCCTCACCAAACACATACAGACTGCCACTGAAGTCTGCTTGTTTTGGTGCAGACAAAAGCGCAAACATGTCATGGCACACAGCCCTGCGTGCCATGCCTGCAGACACTACATGCAGTACAGGCAAGTCACCCCTACAGCAGGCCTTACAGCCCTAAGGCAGGGTGCACTATACTACATGTGTGGACATATCTGCATGAGCAGATATGCTCCTGTGCTGGCTAGTTCAATTACTGCAATACAAGTGATCAGGGAAGCCATTTTAAGTCCATGTACTGGGTACAGGTCAAAAACGAGTTCCACAGCTACATGATGGCGTCAATGGAACCCAGAATGCTTGGTATCAAACATCTTCTATCAATAAACCCACACTGATTCCAGTGATGGATGTATTAATACATGTGCCCAGAGGGCACCTTAGAGGTGCCCCCTGAAAACCAACCCACTATTAGTGTGCTGACGGAATGGTCTTAGCCAGCCTGCCACCACAGACGAGATTTTGACCCCCCGAGTGAGGGTCTTTGCTCTCAGGGGGTAAGGGACAAAGCCTGCTCGGACCGAGTGTGTTTACACTCCCTCCCACAGTATGACCTGCCAATTAGCATTCCAAGGCATAGAGCCCACCGCCTTTTGGTATGTGAATCTGGCTTCCCTCACAGGAGAGGATGCCGACCCCCCATGTCCAGGACACATATGGCACCTGGACAGGCGGGAAAATTAGTAGTCAGAGAAGCATGTTCCCCCTCAAGCTAGTCCCACCCCTAAGGTGGGCTACCTGATGCGTACACAAAATTTCAGAGTCTGCCATCTTTGGAACTCTGGGACAGGGTTATGCCCACTTCCCACAGGAAGTGGTCATATAGGGGGCGTAATGACCCCAGGGATAGGTAGCCCATTACCTACTAACCTACACTCCCCTAACACCCCTAAATTTTGTATTTAGGGGAGCACCTGAAACCAGGAAATCAGATCATGCCAATCCAAAAAAAGAATAAGGACAAAGAGCTGTGAAAAGCATGAACTGAGAAAGAAGCAGCTGACTTGGCGCCAACCCTGCCGGCCTGTTCGCCTATTCCCGACAACTGCGCCAAAGTCGACTCAACTAGCAAGCTGCAAGCCTCCAAAAGCCTGGGAGGGCAGCCAGCACTTCTACAAAGACTCAAGATCTCCTGTGGAGCAACAGAGCTGCTTTCCTGCAGGCACCCCAAGAGGCCTGTGAGGACTCTGAACCGCCAAAAGCAGACACCGGAAAGCACCACTGCACCCCAGCTGCCTAGCCAGAGCTGAAGTCGGCCAACGGTGCCAGCGTGGTCCCCCGGCCCTTGAGAGGCGAAGGTCACCTTGGACTGGCCCTTTGTGGACTTCTCTACACTGCCTGCAGCCTCTGAATACAAGCTCCCTCAACTGCGAGTGTCTCCGGTGACAAAAGCCTGACGCCTCTAAGTACCTCAGAACCCAGCCACCCCGGCCCCAGGAGAAGAGGAACAAAGGTGTCCCCGAGCATTGTGAGACCTGAGCCCCCTTGATGTTCAGACCGACTGGCCTGTCCGTCCAAACCTGCAGCCTCTTTTCGACCGGACTGATCGCCATTGACTAACATTGGGCACAGACGCTGTATTGCACCACAGCACCCGGCCCCCCTAGTGCTGCTGGAGGTGACCTGGTGGTGCTGCCCTGGACCTTGCCCTGTACTCACCTTAAGTCCCGAGGATTGGTTTTGTAAGTTACTGTAAAGAACTTGTATGTAGTATTTGTTTTTCCTCCACAGGATAATATTGTCGCCTATGAAAAGTGTTCATTTTTGAAACCTAAAAGTATTTCTATCTCAAAACATACTTACCTGATCGTATTGATTCTGGTGCCTAAATATACATAAAGATACGTGTTATTTTTAGAAATTGGTGTGGATCTCCTTAAAGAGTCGTTCGTACCATTTTATTGACTGTATGTGCATATTTGCAAATGTCTAACACTCCTCTTTGATAAGCCTAAGGTGGCTCGACCACACTACCCCCTAGAAGAGCATCTTAGGATTGCTAGAGCAAGCCCCTGTCCAATCATAAGGGAATACCTGGACTCTTTGCACGGTATACCTCTTTTTGGTACACCCACCTGACCAGTTGCAACTGAACCTGGACTGGACCTTACTGGTGACCCTGCTGGAGTGAGTCTTAACCACTAAGTGATGTCCTTGAGGTTCTGAGACCCTTGGCCTTATCTAACCGGACTTCTCCTACATTCTCTGAAAAGCTGTGGAACTTTGTAAAATCCTGACTTCCAGCCGCTGAAGAGCCAGGACCAACCACCTAAGCCAAGGCAGAACTTTGCCGGGCTTAAGAAACAGAGTTCTCCTGCTTGGATCTTCTGCGCAGCAGCAAATACGTTTCAACGGATGAGAAGGTATTTGGTTGGCCTTCTGGAACCCATCCTCAGATACAGCCTGCAACTTTGACCCGCTGGAGGATTTATATCAGTGACTAAGTCCGAAGGGTAAAATCTCCACCTGGGACGAACCTGCTTAGAGTAGCCTACCTGAGCTCCACTGTAGTCGACCTGAAATTGCGCCTAGATCCTGGTCAACCTTGCCTATAGACTATCGTTGGCCCTTTGCTTTTTCTCAGCTATTTTTACATTCATTCTTCTAAAAATCATATTTCTGGTTTCCCTTATTGGAGTTTTGCTGTTTTTATATCATTTTGGTTATTAAATTTTTCTCTAACGTTAAAATTAGGAGTGTGGTTTTTATTGTGTTGTGTTTTTGACTACTTTGTTTTTACTGTTTTGGCCCTTCTAAATGCTATACATATTTTTTTTAAGTTAAGCCTGTCTGCTCTGTGCCATAACTACCACAGTTTGAGTTCAGGTTTAAATTACTGAATCCTTTGATTGCATCTAACAGGGTAGTGACTTTATTACTTTTGTGGACTTCCATCCACCCCAAATTATAACTCACTTTCTTACACCGGTCACCCCGGAACAAGGGCATCAGGATTCCTGGAGACCTTTACTCCACGTTTCTGGAATAAACATAAAGCTAAGGGGGAGTAATGCAGCAGTTTTGAAAAGTGCCCTGAAACTGTAACAAAAGATGTGAGACTAAATATATTTTGGTGGACCTACATGTACTTTGCATAAGACAGACCTGTCTTAATGTATAGTGTAAGGCAATGCACTCACCAAGGTTCTGTCGGAACTCAGACTTCACTCCAATCTGTAGCAACTGATTCTCAAATAGGACTCCATTGTTCTTACATACAAATCTAGAAAAGAAAGAAAGAAGCATGCAGACGCAGTCTTATTAAATACAACAGTGCTAGGTGACAGTGCAAGGCAACCTTACTCTTCAGCCGTAGACTCCATTCCAAAAGCCTCCAAAATCCTACCTTACATCATACCATACCATAGTCTCTAACATTATACCTTCTACTATCCAGCTGCCCCCGCCATAAAAAGCCTTCAATATTAATTTACACCAACTATGAGCCTCCAATGTTGTAAATACATCTCCAGTCTTAAAAATCCAACTCCCAAAATGAGCTAGCTATAACTGTCCTACCTCCCTTCATACAGCAGTGTCCCATATATTAGCTTCCTTTATAAAATATCCTTCAAGTATCCTACCTCTTCTCTTATATCAGCCTTCATGTCCTTCTTTCACTCACAAACCAGTAACTAATATCCTACGTTCCATTATAAAACCACCGAAAATATACAATCCTCTCCTCAGACATTAGATTCCAATAAACTACCTTTGGTCATACATAGGCCTCCAATATACTACTTCTTTGTACAGCAGCCTCCAGCATCCTACATCAGCAATTGTCTGTCTCATAGAACAGCACTCGGTATACTATCTTCCTATCTACACCAGCCCACATATATCGTCCTCCAATATATCCAATATTGCATAACAGCTTACAACATCCTACTGCAAAGCATCCAGAAGTTACCACTTATTATACACCGACTGTAATATCCGAGGTCTCCGTATGTAGCTGATTCCAATAGCCTACCACACCTTATATACACCACTTCCAATTCACTATATTTCTTATATTCCAGCCACCAATATTCTACCTTGCTGTATCGAGCAGTTACCTCTACTCACCAATCAGCTTACAATAGCTTTGTTTTTTTTCATGTATCAACATCCAGTATCTTGCCACCCCATACACCACTTTAAACACCCTACCTCATCATATACACCATGATTCAATATTCTACGACACCACATTCGAAAGCCAGTTTTCTCAGTACACTAGCCTCCAATAATGCAAGTGTATCCAGGCCAGACAGTGAAAAAGTGACCATAAATGTTCAATTTCAGACTCACTTCTGAAACTTCTGTCTTTCAAACCTGGCACCTAACACAATTAATACTACTGGAAGTGGCTGTTTTCATAAATGCCTTGTTCCAGCAGGATCTAATCTCTTACTCTCGACAGTTGCTTCTATCACTGCTTTAGCAAAAAAGGCCTTGACCCAGGGTTTGTGGAAACATATTGTTCCACAGCTAACTAATTTTTTGCCAAGCTACCATAAAGGGTAGCAACAGGATAAATACAATGTCACCAGTTACACGGACACTTACTCCATCCCATTTGATCTTATTTCCATTCATGAAACGGCACTGAAGTGCTTGCTGCGTGCCTTTGTAGCTATTCTGAGATATGTGCATTATGCGCACTATTGTATTTTCATTCTCTTGGATTTTTGTGTAGCAGTTGGGTACACTGGTTGCAGCCTTCAGTTTAAAAAAATATAAATAATCAGTGGGTCAAACCTGGCCAATTACCACGTAAGCATGGTCTATGCCTTCTCCAAAATTCGCAATCCTCATCACTGACCCAATCTTAATCCCCATTAACATAAACCACATCTATCCTTGACACAAAAGGCAGATTTCATGTGCATTCTCCAACAAATGATACATAAAGGCAAGTATAAATCAAAAACCCCAAAGACTTCCAACAAATACAGAATTTGTAACACTGATTTTATTATTAATGGGAAACCACTTTCTGTAAGATATTTACATTCTAAACCAAACTAACATTTTGAATTCTTGAAATGATTCATAACAAGAGTCCCAACATTTCAAACAACTGCCTCCCTTCCTAGTATCAACAACTAACTTGTACTGATTTATATATCCCTTTCACTCAAGACATACACAAATAGCATTGTTAATTCAGAAATTCTATCGCTCTGACCCCATGGGGGTCTTACACCGTTCTTCTGGAGACCCTAAAGACCCCCTGCAAAGGCTACAGACCCCTCTAGCAGACTCAAAGAGACACTGAAACAACTAGCCTTAGACCTCCAAGTAGAATACCTGCATATAATTCAAAATAGGCTGTACTGTAGTGTTTCTACAGTAAATAGCTTTCCTACTGCGAAGACAAAGACATTTTTCCCTAATAACTATTGCAGCTTAGGAGTAGTAAAGATTTCACTTATTTCAGAACCTAAACAACTAATCACCCACAACTAAGACCTACATTTTCCTTTGCTGGTACACTCTGGTACTCACTATTCACTAACTTAAGCGGTTCGTGAAGATCTTCTACAAATTCAGAAAATTCCTGCTAAGGCAACATTCAACTACAGGCACTGGCCATCTGGGAACATTTAATGTAGGAAAACAAGGCCATGAGAAAGCGTGTTTATCAGTGGCTGCTCAACCAATGTCAAATAAATAATGAGATATGAATGCTAGTGCAGCTCTTTCTAATATTGAGACTGTTCCTACATGGAGATCTCCAGGCAATACCAGAACACAATGAGCAATTCGTTTTCACAGTGTTCACATGGTCAAGGGCACAAATTAATGTCCACCCTAACAGACTTTACTTCGAGACTCTTCACTGAGGCCACGTTCTGGAGACACAACTCACATGTTCTGAAAAGATGTATGCAGGACCATAGCCCATAAAAATCTTTGTGTGAAGAGCACATCTAATTTAAAGTATAATTCTGGCTTTTGGACAACCGGGGGAGAAATAAGACAGTCATGAGAATGTATTCCTTTCTCCTCTCTCCATTATCAAAAGGCAAAGATCTCACATGGGGGATCCAGCTAAAAGCCTTTAAGGATATAGATGTAATTATTTTAACAGTTGACCATTATCTAATGCCAATACCAAAATTAACCATCACCATCCTCCACCAGTACACAATAGATCATACACATGCAGTGACGAATGGTGGCCAAACCAGAAATGTGAATAATCTTACTGGCTTCAAAGAGTTTAGCCTATAGATAAACTGGTTGCATATATAGTACCACAGACCAAGATATGAAAGGAAAAGTATTTGGCCAGTTTTGGTAATCAGACGACCACCGACTGCCTAGTAATCATACCTGTCCTGTTGAGCACGAGTGTCAGTGAATAAAGACTTTAAACTAAAACAAATAAAATTGCTATACAAGGGACATGGGAAGGAGAGAAAAAGAAACTCGTGCAGAGACTCCAGATGATCCAGAACACAGAAGCCTGACTGATCCTTAACATGCCCATGAGGACACAAATCGCCCAGCACCTGAAGGACCTCCACTGGCACCCCGTTCAGAAGAGATGCCATTTCATGTGTCTGAGCTATGCCTACAAAGCCTTCCACGACCAAGGACCCGCCTACATGAACCACAGCCTGTATTTCTACTGACCAACCAGGAATCTCCGCTCCGCACACCTCGTCCTCGCACAGAAACCACATATCCACCACTGCCGCTCCGAGGACGATCCTTCTCCCATCTCGCCGCCAAAGCCTGGAACACCCTCCCCCTTCATCTCCGCACTGCACCCTTGCTGACCCTCTAAAGGGAGGGACTCAAGATTTGGCTTTTCGACTGATACCTGCAACACAGCGCGTGGATGCCCTCTAGGATGATAAGCCGCGCTATACAAGTACTACTTGATTGATTGAGAAACAAGAGTACTTTTTTCCTCGCCATTACGATTAGTGTCTAGGAACAAATATGGTGAATCAAAATCCTTTCAACAACAAAGACCCTAACAAGGCCACTGCAAGGAGCTCTGGGAAGATCTATTCTACAGGCCCACATAAAAGTCTACACTTATTAGGTCTTGCCTATAGGCAGCTTTCAGGTGTGTATTGCCGAAGGCCAATTGTGTGCAATACCAGTGCTTACGAGTGGACTTTTGAGTCAACCCATTGTTTATCATTTGTTGGCTTTCGCGTCATTATCATTTGCTTGTATTATTCAATGGATTTCCCTCCTTTTCTTGTGTTTGTCTCTTCTCTGGAGCTTAGCTTTTTATCATCCTTTCAACAGAATAACTTATATCCTTTCACGGCTCGCATCAAGCAACTACTTTTTTTTCTCTAGGAGTACATGTGTTTTCTTGCTCTCTTTCCCATTGCTGCTTTCCACTTCACATCCCTTTCCTCCAAACTCTTCGTGGTGCTCCCCACCCCACCAAGCTGATCTGTAAAACCACAGCAACAGGTATATTTTTACCTGTATTGCACGTGTATGAAAGCCCAGCCTTTGGCACACAAAGGCTGCATTAATGGTGTTCGAGGAAGGCTGGCTATTGTACTCACTCAGTCGCATTTGAGGCAGAAGGTGTACTAAGTGTGACTGTAAGTGAGATGTGTCTTCTCCTGGAGGCCCATAAAGCTACTCTCAGGGTTGCGACAGAGGACCAAATCACTGGAGCATCTGTTCCAGTTATAGGCCTTAGTAAACATTTTCGTTTAAATTCTGACACTTCTTTATTCATGTCCTTAGAGAGTTGTTATGTTCTTTTAAGAATCTGCAACCAGTCCTCTGTGTTATTTTTAAGCTGGAACACATGCAACCGGCGTTCTAAATTCTGTTCAGAGTTTCCAGTGTAAAAAGTATTTGAAAAATGAACCATGTCGTTTATAAAGACAAAAAATGTTGACTTCAATGTTCAGTTTTGAGACACCTTAACAAAGGTATTTGCTTTTCCTCCAGAATTTTGAACAGTTCTTTATCCACTTTTTTAAAACAATGCTTTACAAACAAGCATTGGCAAATCCAAAGCTCGACACTTTCATTAAAAAGGCAAAACCTATTGGCTTTGCCAAAGCTTTGTGTCTCTTTGCAGTCAGGAAAACCTCTTGCAGCTCACACAGATGCAGTTCTTACTTGTTTAGCAGATCATCAGCCTCAGCGATAGGTAAAGCAGAATCCTCGGAGGCAGAAGCAGCAGCTGCACCAGAGCTACTGTAAGAGTCGAGGATTCAGCAGACAGACATGGAAGAAGCAAAGAGGAGAGATGACGAAGAGCCAGAAAAAAAGGGAAACAAACAAAAAAAAACAAGATGAACATGTGGGCTGGCGCAAATTGACACTGCCGGCATTTTCCTATAAGAAACAAGGCATGCAATAAACCTATAAACAGTATAAAGAGACTTCAGGAAAGGGTTAGCACATATAGTATGGCACTGGCAGTTTTGCTTACTAAAGGATCATTAGTATGCCGCATTAGCATTAATCTCTTCACTCACAAGGTGAAATTAGGCAAGCACTCGTAACACAATGAGCTAGTTCTTAACCACACAAGTGATCACATGGAACAGAGAGGCAGAGTGCAAAAGGTAAAATCGCCTTAGAGAGAGAGGTACACTGTGGAAGCATGCACCTAGACAGGCAGGAGCAGGGAAACAGAGAGAAAGGTGATATGGAAGATAGTGTGTATGTGCACATGCCTATCCCTGTGACAGTGTAGGAATCTTAGTTCGGTACAACAGAAATAAAGACCTGCACTTGTGTAGTACCTGTTTACTCATTCTAAAGTTACCTTTATTTCTATCTTGTGATAAAAGTATTACTATGTTGCAGATATCAGAAATGTGTCAAAACTATTTTAGTTACATTTATACAACTCTTTTTACTATGATTGTGCTGTCACGTGCATCCCTCCTGTGTGCCCTAATACAAAAATTCTCCAAGATATACTTCTCAAGTGCTCCTTGCCGTCAGTTTGTATAGAGAGGATGGAGCAAGTATAGATCATAATCACAGTTTTCAAGAATGATCGGGTAAACTGAAATCATCTTTACAACTATCAAGAGCACAGAACCTGCAGAAAACATAAGGGACGGTCCAAGTGACCCATTAAAACTAATTTAATGAGCACAGACGTCTAGAAAGCAGAACATACTGTCTTCACTTCTGTGGTGTCAGTTAAAACAAAAAGTGCATCACTAAAATACCCTGTTAGTCTATGGAATCCACAGGAAAATGTAGGCTAAAACACAAGGCGGCATAGATCTTAACTGCTGATTATTCCTAGGGCATTACCAATTCCCTATATTGCTGCTTTTGCAGTGATGCTGTGAGGAAGAACCCTCCAGGGGTAGATCTGGAGCAGTTGAATGTTGATGTGCTCTTACAGTTGGATATGGTGATCTCTCTCTCTTAAGGATGATCTCCATGATATTTGTTGTCTTCGGTCAGGCTACAGCTAGTGACAAGCTCAGCCTGTACCAGACTACAGTGGTCATGTGCATCACACAGTTCCCCATTCAGTCTATCTGACATAGCAGCTGCAAGGGCACCCTCCTCTGACACCCCTCAATTAAGGAAAAGTTAAAAGCTATTGAAGCCAAATTTTCAAAGCTCCTGTCCACCAAGGACTATTAAATAAATGTGCCTGTGCTACCGTCTAGATGCAAGCTGTGTAGGTCTGGATATGGTGGTAACAGTATATTACGAATACCACATATATTCGTAGACAACTGAGGCTGGCAGTATATACAACGGCTAAAATGGAGGTCAGCTCCTTCTACGTCTGGTCATACATCTGCAGTATAAGCAACAATATTAGTAAAGTGCTGCTGAGAGGGACTAGGAGGTCTTTCCATGCAAGTTTAATTTTGTTTTTTGGAGATGACATGTCTGTGCAATGGGTCATGTCTAAAAATAGAGGCTCCTTCAGTTGCCTTTCGGAGTATATGTGCAGGAACCTCTAAGGGTGCACTGGGCAAGTACTTATTCACCCCTCCGATGATAAAGTTTATGGTAAATCGGAGATCTAAAAATCAAATGTTATGTTATGTTAAGTACTCTTATAACGCGCAACAGCTACTCCGAAGAGTGTCCCGGCGCGGATCCAAGAGGAGTCACTGAACTACACCACCATCATTTATGGGAACAGGTGAGTTTTTAAAAGTTTCTTGAAGGCTAACGGGTCTTTAGTATTGCGCAATGGAAACGGAAGGGCATTCCAAGACTGGGCAGCCTCAACACCCAAGGACCAGCCGCCCAACTTGTGGCGGATGAAGCGGGGCACCCTAGCTAGAAGGAGAGCTGAAGAACGCAGTTGTCTCAACGGGACATAAAAGGAGAACCGCTTCTGTAAATACGCCGGCCCACGACCGTAGAGGGCTCGATGAGCAATGACCAGGGATTTAAATTTGACCCGATCCGCCACAGGAAGCCAGTGGAGTACGCGGAGATGTTCACGCACGCTGCTCCTCTTAGCGATTCCCAAAAGCAGCATAGCGGCCGCATTCTGAATGTCCTGGAGTCTGTTCAGAGAGTATCCAGGGATGCCTATGTACAACGCATTAGCGTAGTCCAATCGAGAAAGGATCAAGGCACGGATAACCGTCTCTTTGGCAGGCCTAGGGAGGAGAGGTAAAAAAACTCCTTAGTGTTTTAAGAAGGCCAAAACAGCTGCCTGAGAGCTTTTTCACCTGAGCGGAGAAGGAGAGGTTATCCTCAAACCACACTCCTAGGTTTTTAGCAGATTTTCCATTAGAGGTTGGTAGAGGGAACCCAGGAGGCCAGATCGTGCCTCTGAAGCCTGGAGGGAAATTACCATAGAGTAGGATCTCTGACTTGTCTTCGTTACATTTGAGTTGGGCCGCCGCAAGCCACTCAAAGACCGAAGACAAGCAGTGCGGAACAAAGGATACAGAGTCCTCACCCTTATCCCAGGTAAAGAGAAGCTGGGTGTCGTCAGCGTAGGCTATCACCTTAGCCCCCCAAGTCCTCGGCTAAATAGACCAGAGGAGTAACATAGTAACAAATGTAAGGGCCATTCTTCATTAATGATATATCTGAACAGCCCACAGGGAGGATTAGATGAGGTCATATATGCCATGATTTTCGCCTGATCAATATCTTCCCATATATGCATGATTTTCACCTGATCAATATCGTCCCAAGTCTGTCTAGACAAGAGTCCTTTATCTATGCAGCAGTGCAGGAAATTAGGAAATAGGTTCATAACCTTTTACTGCCACCTCAGACAGCTAACTACTTGAATACTGCTTCCTGCTGCTCTGACAGTGCCTTATGGTTGCGTGGTGTCAGATTATTAAGCAAAAGGAGCTTTGAGAGGCCCTATTTGCCTCCTTGCTGCCCCCCTCTCAGTAGCAAGGAAGGAGCCATGATCTGGTGGAGCATGATTCCAGCTTTGCCTGCAAACTTCCTGGCCCCTTGTATAAAGTTCTAAAGGACATCACTTACATCTAGTACTCCTGTCATTGTCTAGATTTTTCAAAATGCAAAGATTACACTATGCCTGTCCACCTGACTAATCTATAGTATAATAACATTTAGTACACTGCCTAAGAAGGAGAGTCATAGCTTCCAAAAGGCCATCAAAGGGTAAAAACAAAATCACTGAAAAACATCTAATTTATCATTAATTGATACATTACTGAAAAATATTCATTTCATGTTTAAAGATAATCAGCACAACAATGCGAATTTGAGAAAAACTACCATGAGAGCACAGCATTCCTAAGTGCACTGCTAACTGGAATTTTCAAATTTAAGACACAGAGCCCCTGGGTCTTGAAGCACAGGATCGCTACTCAGTTAAGAAACAGGAACATTGGTTGTGGATCCTCCAAATGAGAGAGGAGAGTTTTAGAGAATGACAGAGGATAGTTCTAGAGATTAGGAAAATGTGGGCGGTACAGTGATGGTCAGCAGGACTTTCTGATAAAGGCTGTTACAGGCTCCATTGGAAACATCCCTTAGAATCCATGGGGCCCATTTCCCAACCTGCATTTTGCACTACAGTAGTACTATTCACAATTCTATGAGTGGAGACCTCCGCCTCTCCTACCTTTTCTGTGAATAGATCTCCGCCACAGAGGCTGAAATCTCTGTACACAAAGGTATACGCATCAGTAGGAAATGTAGAAGAGACAAGAGGGAGTGGCTGGAAACTGGGAAATACTTCTAAATTGGAGGGATTTAGGGAAAGTTTGGTAGGGATTTAGGGATGGACATGCTAATACAAGAACACTCCTACAAACAAGTAAGACCACTGCTGACCATACACTACAATTCTAAAGTTACTACACTACAAAAGGTGTCAAAACAGGTGTAAATGTGCTCCAGCCCAGCTTTCGGATACGTCAAGCACCACCCATAGTTAACCACTAATACTGCAACATACTGCCATAGAAAACAATTGGGGCCAGGAAAATAAAATAACACCGCAGGAACTAACGTTAAAATAATCAAATTATTTCGACATTTCAAATACACTTGAATTATTTAATACACATTTAATTAGATGAGGTAATGTGCTGTAGCAATTTAATTTATTAGCTCTAAGTTAAAATGAAAAATGTTACATTATTTACATTCATATCGTACATAAAAATATTTTTCATATTTTTTTCCTCAAGAATATTACATTTTAATAATGTTCCATATACATTCCCAGAGGAAGATCTATACCTATGAGTGCCAAGTTTCTAGTAGTAACATTACATTTGTAAATCCTTTTGTGGGAGACTCCACCACCTGAATTGTGGCGGTGGAGACATGTGAGCCTAAACTCTGTTATGATGAATAGCAGAATTGTGTAGAGTTACACCTTGGTGTAGAAGTAAAGATATGCATGAGTAAAAATCCACATGTATATTAACTATGTCAATAGCCCCCCACCCCAATATCTCATGATCTGGAATCTTATAACAGTTTCAGGAATATGAAGATGGCAGTTAACACTTACGCAAGAGCTCTTAAAGCACCTTGAGTGCAGAAAATGAATATATATCTATTAGAAATTTTGGTATTGGCACAATATGGAGTCATACTAAAAAAATGCAAAAGACGCAAAACAAGCATGTGGCATAAGCTTCAGTCAGAATCAAGTGCACAGGTAGGATGCACATCACTGGCTCACTAAGACACAACTACAGTAGTAGAGTTTCTTCTAAAAATCACACAGCACACTATTCCCACACTTCAGAAATGAAGGGAATCAGAATTGAGTTTGTGAGACTGCAGTGTGCATGCATACTTCTTGGAGTTCTGTTAGACAGAGAGCACAGGAAACACAAGAGTGAAAACGAGAGTGAGAGGAAGGAGGGAGAAAGAATATGTCTGTGTTAATGTATATTCTCCCTTATTATTCTGTGGATCTGTCCACATACTCAGTGATCACAAGGATGGACAATCAAAGCATCAATAATAGCTCATCTAATTACCTCACTGAAGGCCTCATTACGAGTTTTGTATAAATACCGATTTTACTTCTAACTGCAGTTAGAGGCCAATTTTTAAGAGTTTTGTGGAAAAACATGAACCTCTGCGATTTTACCCAGACACATTTACCCGTAGAAAGCAGGTGGAATGGACCTGGAGAAAATGAAGCAAAATCTGTGAAAACAGTTTCCAAAAACAGGTTTCTGCAGTTTTTACTCATTCCCTGGTTCATGCCACATGGGATGGTAGTGTAATATACAGTGTTACCACATTAGTTGAATGAGCATCTGAGAGTATAAATCCAGTGGCCCTCATATCATTATTTCACCACCTCCCTCAGCTGCTCAGGGACATAGGTATCAATAGTAGAGCCGGTGCAGTGACACCATAACACCGAGGCATGAGAGACCGACTGCAGCCTGATTATGGCAGCCTTTTAATACCAAACCTGGGAAAAAAAGGACCGAGTATCACTGCTATTATTAGAGCCAAAGGTACTCTTGCTATGCCATTGCCACTGATATCCACCCCAAATCAAACACTGCGGTTGAAGATGCATGGTTACATGTATGTAAAATACCAGCTCCATCCAGTCCTGCCCATGTGCATCCATACATTGCGAGGTAGTAAATGTCAATGATTGAGCCCTTACTCCAACGGCGGGGATGAATCCACCAATTGAGATGCCGGACTATCAGTAGACGGCTCCAAGTCACTGAGCATCATCCCGTCATAGGAAGGCAGAGCACACAGACAGGAAGAGTGGGCAAGAACCAATCCCAAGAGCAGCAGAAAAGAAGACAATAAAACAGGGAGACAGAAGGGTGAAGACACAAGACAGACAGGTGACAGACACAGACAGAAAGTCAGCACTGCAGACACAAAGCAGAAGTATAAAGGAAAGCCCTGGCTCCACCCCTGGAACATAGTACAGATGTTCCACAGGTTTTCACAGGCACAGGTCATGCACAGACTGTTTTCATC
This sequence comes from Calotriton arnoldi, assembly GCA_963921515.1. Classification (NCBI taxonomy): domain Eukaryota; kingdom Metazoa; phylum Chordata; class Amphibia; order Caudata; family Salamandridae; genus Calotriton; species Calotriton arnoldi. The sequence goes on from CAWUFW010004717.1 coordinate 1,223,904, forward strand.
CTGTGGACTGAATCTGTTTTAGTACGTGACAAGCCTTATGTAGCGACACCAGCAACATGGCACCCCACCCGCATCATGATGTGCAGAAAAAGAAATAGGTTACTTACCTGTAACTGCAGTATTGGTATCTTTCATAGATTCACAAGCTTGAATCATTCCCCGTTTTCGAAGTGGGAGTTGCACGGTAATCTAAATGAAGCAGTAGTTAAAAAAACTTCCATAGGCTATCATGGAGAAACCATGCATTTAATAGACTATCTACCTCCTTTTAGAAAAAAAGGACTAAACTTTAGATACAACCAATCAGTAACTAACACACTCTAGAACCTTCCCAAGAGAGGCTGAATCCCTCAGATTTTCCAGCACAAGTGTGGATAGGAATACCGAAGTGTAAGGAGAGCCTCTCCGGGGAGGAGGGTGGGTTGCATGTGAAAGATACCAATACTGGATAACTGCAGTTACAGGTAAGTAACTTATTTCTTATCCAGTATTGGGGTATCTTACATAGATTCACATGCTTGAATCAGAATAGCAATCAGTATCGTAAAACAAGTAAGTAACCTTAGTGGATGGTGGGTAGTACTAAAGATATTGTCTCACGGCTGCGCCAGCACGCTGCGTCGACTCCAGGCAGTAGTGCTGCGGGAACGTGTGCGTTGTTTTCCACGTTGCAGCTCTGCAGATCTTTTCCAGTGACACCTCTGCGAACATAGCAGCTGAGGCCGGAGACTGCTCTTGTGGAATGCGCTCTCACTGTTCTTGCCAAAGGCTTGTCTGCCTTGTCATGGCAAAATTGAATTGTGGCTGCTATCCATCTTGCGATGGCAGCCTTAGAAGCCACAGTGCCCTGACGACCTTGTCCATAGGCTATGTGCAGGTAGAATTTAAGACACCTCTTAATATCTAAAGTATGTAGAGTCGCTGTTGTAGTTGCATCAGGGAAGAAAGTTCTGAGAACAATAGGTTTGTTTAAGCGGAATTGAGAAGGAACCTTAGGGATGAATTTGGGATTCGTTCTGAGGATTACCAAATCATTTGTGAAACGAAAAAATGGTTGTTTTATAGTAAACGCTTGTATTTCGCTAACTCTTCTGGTTGATGTTAGGGCGAGTAGAAGAGCCGCTTTCCACGTCAAGTACTTGATGTGAGGTTTATGGATGGGCTCAAAGTGTTGCCTCATCAATTGTGATAGGACTATATTTAAATGCCACTCTGGACATGGAGCTTTTACAGGAGGAACGGTACGAAACAGGCCTTTCATGAATTGCTGTACAACTCTGGTGGAGCAGATAGACAGACGTTTTGATGAGCACCTATATCGTGATAGAGCTGTGAGATGAACTTTAACTGAAGAATATACCAGTCCAGATTTCACCAGGGACAGTAGGTATGGTAGGACTTGTTCTGGAGCCAAGAGATATGGATGCACTTTGTTTTGACAGCACCAGAGACCGAATCGCCTCCATTTCATTCTGCACGTCTTGTTGGTGTTTTCCGCACGAGACCTGGCGATAATGTCTTTACACTCCTGAGTAATAGTCATATCCCTGAATTCAAAGAATTCAGGAGCCATGCATGCAACGAAAGAGATGCTGGCTCCGGATGACACATCTGACCCTGGTTCTTGGCTAACAGGGTTGGCGTTGGAAGAAGACAAATGGCTGGGCTTCCGAGAGGAGGAGAAACTCCGAGAACCAGTGTTGCCTGGGCCATCTGGGGGCTATCAGAAGTAGGCAGCAGTGTTCCGTTTTCATTTTTGTAAGGACTTTGAGAATCCATAGAATGGGGGGAAAGGCGTAAGCATTTATTCCAGACCAACGCATTGAAAGGGCATTCCCCCGAGAGCTTGGGAGAGGGAACCTGCTTGCGACGAACCGGCATTTCGTATTGGTGTGGGTCGCAAACAGGTCCAGCGCCGGTTTCCCCCATTGTGAAAAGATCCTGTCTAGTTGGTCCTGATCTAGCTCCCACTTGTGGGAGCTGTCCTTTGCCCTGCTGAGGTCGTCTGCCAGAGAATTCCGAAGCCCTGGTACATGCTCCACTTTTAGGGATATTCCATGAACCGTCAACCAACTCCAAAGCTCTTGGCCTCTTGAGAGAGAGTAAGAACTTGGTTACTCCCAGTTTGTTGATATAAAACATGCTTGTGGTGTTGTCCGTACGGACCAACACCGATGAGCCTTCTATCCGAAGAAGGAAAGCCTGCATGGCGAGAAAAATGGCCTTTAGCTCCAGCCCGCTGATATGCATTCGTCTCTGGGACGAGGACCATTTTCCCTGAATCTGGAGGTCTTGGAGATGGCCTGCCCAACCCTCCATGGAAGCATTGGTGGTGACGATGAATTCCGGAACCAGGGGCAGAAAAGAGAGGCCTTGTAAAAGGTGCGACTTTAGGCTTCGCCATCTGAATGCCTCTCTCATGCGTGGAGTGATAGATACCACGTTGTCGAAGGATCCCGTTGTTTGAATCCATTGTAATTGAAGTTCTTCTTGCAATGGCCTCATGCGAAGACGAGCTAGAAGTACTAGGTCGATCGCTGAACACAGCATGCCCAGAAGCGACTTGTATGTCCTCACTGAAGTGCACCGTTTTTTTGATAGTCTGAGAGCCAAGGTTTGTACCGCTCCTGTCTTTCTCCTGAGAGGAAAGCCTTTTTCTGAATGGTGTCTAGGTCGACCCCCTAGAAAGTCATTGTTGACTTGGAACAACTGATATGGAATATGGAAATACTTGGTGACCCTGGTTCCGTAAGGTGGCAGCCACTGTGGCAGGAATTTGGTGAATATCCGCGAAGCGGATTCCAGGCCGAAGGGGAGGACTCGGAAATGATAATGGGCACCAGCCACTGTAAATCAGAGGAACTTTCTGTGATTGGGGTGTATAGGAACATGGAAGTAGGCAGCCTCCAAATCCAGCCATGTCATGCAGTCTCCACTGTTGAGGCACTGAAGGATCTCTGAGAGCGTAACCATTCTGAAGGTTTGATTTCTGAGGAATTTGTTGAGCCTTCTGAGGTCTAAAATAGGTCTCAACTCGCCTGATTTCTTGTGTATCAGAAAAAAACGGGGGTTAAAACCTTTTCCTCTTTATGCTACAGGAACTCTCTCTATTGCCCCCTTCAGTAGCATAACATCCGCTTCCTGGTTTAGTAAGTGAAGACGAGGGGGGTGCGATCCCCTGGGTGGAGTGTTTGGCGGGCGCTGGACAAATTCAAGAGTGTGGCCATAAGATATCAAGGTCAAGACCCATCTGTCTGTTGTAATGTTGCGACACTGATGGATATGATTTGAAATGTTGGCACCGGCTGGGGGAGGCAGTAGCTGGTACCCTGATGCGGTCACTGTTTGCGACCTGAGTTGCGTGCTTGTGATGGTGATTTTCTGCGAGAGCCCTGTCTGGAGAAACCAGCTGTCGTTGGTTGTCGATAGACTGGTTGTTGGTAGCCTTGTCGATATTGTGGTTGAAAGGATTGATACTGTTGGGTGCGTTGGAAAGCACCTCTATATCCGGAGAAACACCGTCCACGTGCGCCCCGAAAGCGCACCTTATGATACTGCAGGGTCCCCAATGCCTTGGCCGTGTCTGTATCGGTCTTGATGGCTAGTAAAGCTTTGTCTATGTGTTTCCCAAATAAACTATCGCCATCGTACGACATGTCCAGGATTTTTGATTGTACTTCTGGACGAAATGATGTTGCTCTAAGCCACCCCTGTCGCTTTAACACAGCTGCACGGCCTGCTGTGGCTATGTTCATGGCGCAGTCTATTACTTCAGCCGCTGTGCGTCCCCCCTCTGCTAGGAAATTCCTGCTTATTTTCTTCAGGTATGAGATCCAACATGGCCCGGATGTCAGACCACATTTGCCAATCATAGCAGCCAAGAATGGCCAGGGTATTAGCAGCTCTCACGGTAATTGCAGACATGGATGAGAATCTCTTTCCTATGGTGTCCAATGGCGTCCTTCTTTGTCTGGTGGGGATGTGATGGGGGTTAAAAGATTCTTTGATCACCTCTGTGCCGCTTGAGAGATTACTGAATCCGGTTTGGGATGCCCTGTAAGGCATGCGGGGGAATCCTCAGGCGCCCTGTATTTCTTGTTGATTCTTGGTAATACAGGCACCACTGTGGCTGGTGACTTAATGACCTTAGGGCCCTCCTGCCAAATATGGTCGATGATAGGTATAGACCTCACTGATTTCCTTGATTGTTCTTTAAAATCAATCTGATTGCTTCACTATGGTGTGCAGATGAAATCTAGACGCAGCCCTATCCATCAAGTTATGAAATCCTCCAATATCCTCCGGAGGAGAGTGAGAAGGATGATAAGGAGGTGGCAATGGTGTGGGAATGATGCAATTGTCCCATTCATCAGGAGGCGGTGGAGGATCATGAATTTCTCCCTCTTCAGTGTCTTCTTCAGAAGAGGACGGGTCATCCCTAGGAGGAACCGGGATGATGGGAGTAGCAGGAGGAGGCAACATTGGTGTTGGTGGCGGCGGCACAGTAGTCTGTTCCTCTTGGGGTGGGAACCTTTTCTTGCAATCATGAGCATGGCTTTCAGCTCTTGGATCAAAGAAGGTGGTATCTGAGCAGGTTCTTGTCTAGGAGGATCAACATAATACCTATATTGTTGGTACTGTTTAGGAGAAACTGGATAGTAAAGTTGGTAGTACTGTTCCTCTTCATAGTAGTCCTTATCCTCCTCCTGACACTTTACGTTGAGTTTCGAAGGACTATGAGCCGTTCCAAAAGGATCGTCATCATCTGTTTCTTCTGTCTCCAGTAAGTGGCTCTGAGGCAAAGGTGAAATCTTGCCTGTCGATGCACACTCAGGCCGCAGGGATGTTTTAGTCAATCTGGATACCTGCTGTGGAGGTGCTGACTGGTACCGTCTCTGATGCGGTCGTCGACCTTGTCGTCGGGAGTAGGGTCGAAAGATCCGTTGTCGACAGAACAGTTGTCGGAGATTGTTTCCCTGACGACGGTAAAGCCGTCGTCGATGTGGCCGCCATCGACGGTGGTATGCTTGTTGACAGTGAAACAGTCCTCGTCGGTGCTGCGGACGTCAACGGTGGTCCTCCGTCACTGAGGTCCTCGTCAACGGTAATGATGTCGTCGACGATATCAGTGCATTGATGGCCGCTTCAGATGAAGTTGGCTCCGTCAACGGTCTCGAAGATGAGAGAGTAGTCGTCGTCGTTGATGTTTAAAGCGTCAACGATGATACTGATGCTGAGAGGGATTTGTGACTGGATTAATGTCTAGAAGAACCTGAAGAGTAGGTAGACTCCAGTTTAACCTTAGAGGTCCCAGAATGTGATGGCAAGACTAACTCTGAGGAGATTTTGGAATCTTTCTCCTTCTTATGAGCTTCTTTAGTCTGATGGGAGGTTTTAAGGTATTTCTTGACGTCCTCAGACTTACCCTCGGGCGACCTGGGTCTCTTTTGGGATTTAGACGCGGTGTCGCTTTCCTCATCAGAAGATGTCCTCTGAGTTTTCTGCAGCCACAACAAAAGTCTGCCTTCTCTATCTCTCAGAGTTTTGGCTGAGAAAGTGCGGCATATTTTGAAATGTTTTGCTTCATGATGAGGATAGAGGCAATAAATGCAATCCTTGTGGGGATCATCAATGTGAACCCTCTTACCACAGGACTTACAAAGTCGAAATAGTCGCTTCCTGTCAGACATGATGAAGATCTAGTAAGAAATAAGACGTATCTGTAAAAAGTATGAAAGAACTGAGCAGAGCTCAGGGAGACTCACTTCACACACAATGTGAGGTGAAAATCTGAGGGATTCAGCCTCTCTTGGGAAGGTTCTACAGGGTGCTAGTTACTGATTGGCTGTATCTAAAGTTTGGTACATTTTTTAAAAAGAGGGTAGATAGGCTATTAAATGCATAGTGGCCCAATGATAGCCTATGGAAGTTTTTTAACTACTGCTTTATTTAGATTACCGTGGGACTCCCACTTCGACGACATGGATTCAAGCATGTGAATCTATAAAAGATACCCCAATACTGGATAATGGGAATTTCCACGGTTTGAAGAACAACATTTTTACAGCATAAACTAACATAACACAGTTCAGGGCATGAGGACACAACGTCAAGCAGCATCAATTTAAAAAAATGTTTTAATAGTTCTTATAAGTTATCATTAAATGATACCTGTTCGAGTATCTTGGTGCTAGGACAGTAACAAACCACAACAATCAAAACATAGAGAAATATAGGATTTCAGTTGTTTAAAGACCTGAATAATACAAAGTCTTAGAATACAGCACAGAGCACCACTATCTCGATGTGCCTGGTGCCGAAATTGACTGTGCACCCAATCACACCAAAAAGTGTCCACAACACACGTGCAAACTCTGACAGTTCATGCCTGTGCTGAGGAGAGCTCATTAGTGAAACATAGTGCCATGGTTTGAAAACCACGACTCCATCTTTCACTGGAGGCAGACCAATCTCTTATTGAAATCCCCGCTAGATGGGTGAAGTGTGCTACTCTGCTCCCACATGCAGTGGGATTTTTGGACCCCCCCCCTACCGTCACCCTGTAAAAGCATCCTGAGATGGGACAATGACTGTGCTCATGTGTGTACATAACTGAGCCTTATAAGTAGCGCACAGTTTCTTTGGGGATCGTTTCCGCACCTGCAATATGGTGCAAGCCAATGTCAATGAATTCCCTTGTTTGAAACAACCCCATGAAAATGACAAAATTTCCCTTGTGATCGTGCTGGCAAAAATCTTTCACCAGTGTAATATATATTACATAATAGACCATGCAACTGTCCAAAAACAACAGGTATACTTGCCTGATGGAAAAAGGAAGTTGTGTTCCAGTGTATGGTCCCCAAGTAGGAATTATTTAGCAAAATCAGGGAGCCAACAATGTGTTCTATTAAAAACTGTTGGTAGTGAACATCCATTACTGTTGTTTCAGTTGTTCCTCAACACTGTATGAGGCAAAAACACGTCACAAGCTCCTAAAAATCATCCTTACAAAATACACACAGAAGGGAAGGACACCTCACAAGAGCCACATGGAGGTACCAAGAGATAGTCATGCTCTGTACCCGGTCTTCTCATCATTGACATCTGGCTCCCGTGTATATGAGCAGGAGCTTAGGGGGGAGAGTTGTGGCACTGGATATGCTGGTTATTAAACAGCTTACTGGTCACTGCCTGATCCTGATATAAGTAAGTTCCCGTATGTAACTTACCTGAAGTGTAATCTGAGCGGAGCAGGGTTGAAAATCAAGTCCAAAAACAACAGATGCAGTCAGTCCTCTACTGCTATAGCACAATGCGAGTGCAAAAAAGGAAAAAGTACAAATGCATCAGAAGAGTGTTTGCAAAGTTTAATATGTATACTGTCTGAGAATATTAAAAAGTCTTCAGCATATTAAGACCAGATATGTGAATAGGTCGACTTGTTTTATTGTAGGCACCTGGACACCTAGCTAGCTTGCCACTTGCCTGTGGCCTCCAGTTCCTGCATGTTCCAGCTGATCCAGTGACACCACAGCTGCTCGGGTTTTCCTGACCGGGTTTTCCCACTCACCGTTCTTCCTGCCAACAGAAGCCCCAGCCACCTCAGAACCTCCTTAATGCACGCCGCAGCGTGATAGCGCAGCGGATGCGCGCAGTGAGTCCGATGCTGGCGTGCAAAAGGCAAGCCAGTTTGTGCCCGTACACGTCTGGACCATATCCAGCGCCATGATCCCTGGCCCTTTCGGCCCCTGAAGATATACTATTGCCGAGCACTACACCCATGACCCCAGACAATGCCACAAACACTGCCACCACGCCAACTCACGCTCCACGGTAGGACTTTTCACCTGCACACAGTAGCCCACTAACCAGCCCCACCCGAACACACCACATACACCACATAAACAAAAACACCAACTCGAATGTGCCCTTCTCAACACACGCTCACTATAAAAGCATTCCACTGAAATATGGGACCTCATCGCCACTCTCGCACCCGACATCGTCTTCCTCACTGAGACCTGGCTCAACCTCACATCCACCCCAGACACTGCCACAGTGATCCCTGAATGATATAAAATCACTCACCAGGACCGCACCAACAAGCCAGCAGGAGGAACAGCCATCATCCATAAAGAGAGCATACTGTGTACCATCACCACCCCCATGGAACATCTCAACTTCAAGCTCCATACGGACAAGTACATCCAGACCAGTCTGACTTAATGCCGTCAAGAAACACCTCACTTAATCTCAGGCGCCTTCATGGTGTTATGGGAAGAATAGAAACGTTGAGAGAAGATGCGGTGGTGATGTCCCTAGACGCCACCATGTCATTCGATACTATCAAATGGCCCTATATGTTCGCAGTCTTGAAGAAACTGGGCTTCGGCCCCAACTTTATCACCTGGGTTAGACTCCTGTATAAGAAACCACTGGCACAGGTGGTGGTGGTAAACAATACCAAATCAAACGTGTTCGAGTTAGAAAGGGGAACCAGACAGGAATGTCCCCTCTCACTGCTACTTTTTTCACTAATGCTGGAACCTCTCGCGTCATGGATACGGAAGTACCCAGTTATGAGGGGACTGCGATGGGCAGAGGACTGGGAGGAACGAATCTCCCTGTATGCAGATGACTTTCTATTATATCTGGCATCACCAAAAGCCTCTATAAATAGGGTATTGCACATCTTCACGAATTTTGGTAAATACTCTGGTTATAAAATCAACTGGTCCAAGTCAGTTATCTATGTATTGAGGGAAGACTTTCCCAGATTGCCCAGAGGATACGTCATAACAGAGGCGAAAGTGGGGTTTAAATACCTTGGCATTTACATCACCAAAGATCCAGCCCTATACTATGAACGCAACCTCCTCCCCCCTCTACAACGGCTCAAGAGCTATGTCCAGCATTGGAGATCTCTCCCTACTGGGGCGCGCTGCGCTATTTAAGATGATGGCACTACCACGATTCTTATATATACTGAAAAATTCTCCGGATCCAATACACACAGACTACTTCAAAAATATAGAAAGCGCACAGGGAGAATTGATGTGGGAGGGGAGACCGGCGCGAACTGCGATTCGAAAGCGGATAAGAGGATTGTATGACGGCGGCATAGGGCTCCCCGATGTCAAAAGATATTACTGGGTGGCGCAGTTAGTGCCCATCAACCAATGTATATACAGACCTCGTGATGACCCTGGTTATGGCATGGATAGGTGGCTTCTCCCGGAAGGGAACTACTCTAGAGTACTCTACACAAATCCGGCCAAAATAAAGTTAACAGGCCCAACACCCCCACAGGCACTAAATCACCCTGCACTAGAAGTAGAATTATAATGGTAATGTGTACTTAGATAGACCACAGAAGAATGTGACGTGAGAATTGTATTGTACAATCATAGTAATGTCTTGACCTGTATCTGCAACAAATTTAAGTTGTCATCAATAAAAAGAATAAAAAAAAAAAAAAAGAAGAAAAGAAAAAAGCTCCATACGGACAAAACAACCATCAAAGGCACCCTCGCATAAGGAAACCAAGGCCCGCGCTCCAGCTTCTGAGACACCATCGCAGGCTTCATTGCGCCCCTAGCCTTAGACTCCAAGGATTACATCTTCCTCTTCAACCTAAATTTCCACATCGACGACTCAGACAAAAACACAGCACACCTTCTCTAGTTTGAGCAGCCTCGGATTGACCCAGATCGGCCTCGACCCTACACACACCGCAGGACACATGATGGACCAAATTTTCACCTCCAGCAACCACGTCAAATACAGCAATGTCACAGAACTCACATGGACCAAGCACTCCATCGTCCACTTCAGTATCTCCAGCCCCCGCACCGCCACCCCCAAGATGACCAACGCCGGAGGTGGAACAACATCTCAGAGACCAGCTGGGCGAACGCCCACAACACCTCCAACCCTGCTACCGCCACCCCCTTTAATAGGGTGTAAAAAACGTCAATGCCTGGATCACCAATTGCACAGACAGTATTGTCCCCATCAAGAGCAACTTCCAGAGAAAATCCTCGAAAAAGGCCAGCTGGTAAACCCAAGAACTCAGAACAGCGAAACAAAACAACAAACAGTTAGAGAAGAGAAGGTGCACCAGCAAGGACACCTCCGACAGGGCAGCATTTAAGACCTCCCTTAACCTCTACCACCGCCTGCTGAGGGCAACAAAGAAGACAGCTCTTGCCGCACGCATCGAAACCAGCGCCAACACCACCAAAGAATTTTTCAACATCGTTAAGGAATTCTCCAACCCGCCTGCCATCGGAAAAAAAAAAAAAAATCACACCCTCACAGGATCTGTGCGACAAACTCGCCCACTTCTTTCACAACAAGATTGCAACCATATACAGAAACCACAACCACAACCCACACCTGCGGACTTCCTCGACAGATACGCCACCAGCGTAACCGACATGAACCACACACTGACCACCTGGAACATCCTTCCCACCCAGGACACCACCTTCACCACGAAATCCATCCACTTGCGAGCTTCCATGTGGTGCCTATGCTCGCACCACATCTTCAGCCTCAGAAACCAAAGGATTGGCCAGGAACTCACCACCCTACTCAACACCTCTATCACCATTGTAACATTTCCAGACGTCTGGAAACACGCTGAAGTCAGACCACTACTCAAAAAACCCTCCAGCGACCCCAGCAAACTCAAAAACTACTGGCCAATCTCCCTGCTCCCATTCCGAGCGAAGGTACTGGAAAAGATCATCAACAATCAACTCATGACAAACCTGGAGCAGAACCAGCTACTCGACGCCTCCCAATCCTACTTCTGCAGCAATCACAGCAATGAAACCACCCTGATCGCAGCCACCGACGACATCCGAACCCTCCTCGACTGAGGGGAAACAGCAGCCTCCTCAACTTCTCGGCAGCCTTCGACACCATATCCCATCACACACTGACTAAAAGACTCCACCACATCGGAATCCAAGGGGGCGCACTCAGATGGAACACCTCCATGTGTCCCCCAGGGCTCATCCCTCATCCCCACGCTCTTCAACACATATATGACCCCGCTGGCCAACATCATCAGATCCCACGGTCTCAACATAAATTCCTACGCAGACGACACCCAACTCATCCTCTCACTCACAGACGACCCACCACCACCAGAACCAACTCTCACAGATGCATGACAACTGTTGCTGACTAGATGAAGAACAACTGCCTGCTGCTGAACACAGACAAGACGGGAATACTGATCTTCGGCAACAGCAGCAACACATGGAACGACTCCTGGTGGCCATTAGACCTAGGACCCACATCCACTCCCTCTAACCACGACAGAAACCTCGAAATCATCATTAACAAGCCACCATGAAATCACAGATCAATGCCATCTCCTCTGCCTCCTTCCTCACTCTGCGCATGCTACGTAAGTGCAAGTGGCTACCCCTGCACACGAGACGCACAGTGACACAAGCCCTCATCACCAGCCGACTGGAGTACGGCAACACCCTCTATCTAGGAATTGACGCACACCTCCTACAGAGACTTCAGACCATACAGAACGCCGCGACCAGACTCATCCTCGGTCTTCCCTGACAAACCCACATCACACCCCACCTCAGGCAACTCCACTGGCTCCGCGAACAGAAGAGATGACAATTCAAGCTGCTGACCCAAGCACACAAGGCTCTATACAACCGAGGACCCACCTACATTAAGCACCGCCTGAACTTCCATCAACCGTTGAGAAGACTACACTCCGCCTCCCTTTCACTTGCGCATACTCCCTGCATATACCGAAGCAGAAGTGGAGGACGCTCCTTCTCCCATATTGCAGCAAAGACCTGGAACAGCCTCCCCATGCACCTCCGGACAATCACTTCACTTTCGGAATTCCAAATAGTCCTCAAGACCTGGCTGTTTGAATAAGCCTCTGGGCCCTGCAAGCGCCTGGATACCTTATCTGGTGATTAGCCGTGCTTTATAAATCCTGATGGATTGACTGCGATAAGTTCAAGGCAATTTCATCAGGAAACAAGGACATACAGTACAAAGGTAACTCGGCAAAGTAGATGCACCTTGACCCAAAACTGATAAGGCATATTCAGTCACCAAGAGTAGGGCACCCATAGTGGCTACCTTTAACAGCATGGGCCACATGATCCTGTCATAGGACGGAAAGGGCCAAGAGTGCTTTACACATCACCTACAATGTTTGAAGAAAAACATTCAAATTGGCTCACCAAACCTGGAAAGATAGAACTTCAATTCTTAGGTCAGAGCCAGCATGTAGCTTTGCATCTCTCCTAGCTCTAACAATTTTCAAAATCAGGCTGAAACTTCACTTTAAATAAAAATGTCAAATTAACGAAATACCTTCTCCGCATACCCAAAATGTTTAGTGGAAAATGTAAATGTACATTAAAAAAAGAAAAAGGCAGTTGCAGTCCTATTTCTTTTATGTCTACTACGCCCCAACTGGAGGAAGAGGAAGGAGACATGAGGAAAGATAGAAGAAGAGAGGGAAGGAAAGGGGTAGAAACTGAGGGTAGGGGTAGTGTGTGTGAAGTAGGGCTTGGTAAAAGAAACCCTCAGGGAGGTTGTGGTGGAGAGTGGAATGGACCAGTGCAAGATGCAATAACAGCGGGGGATAGAAAGAATCCTGGTAGTGTGGTTAAGATATGCTTTTTGATTCACAGATTTTCACCAGTTTGGTTTGGCTCTGTGTGAGAAAGCGCCATCTTTCCACATGGTATGCCCCCACTTTTTGCTTAATTGCTGATGTTCTTTGACTGAGTGTGCCCTGGGTTCCTGCTAATCAGGAGCCCAGGGACTATGTTCCTTCCCTAAAACTGCATTGATGCCTAAACCCAATTGGCAACTCTGGCCACAGGTAGGTCCCTGGTAAATGGTACCCCATGTACCCAGGGCACTGTGACCAGAGAAGGCTCCTAAGGGCTGCAGCACGAATTGTGCCACCCTTAGGGGCCCTGCACCTTTTCACAAACACACTGCCTTGCAGGCTGCGTGTCTTGGTGCAGACCAAAAGTGAAGAGTAGACCTGACACACATCCCTGTGTGCCATGCCCACAAACCACTGCCCTGGCCTTGGTCAGCCACCCCTCTAGCTGGGTGCACTATGTCAGTGGTGAGGGCACAGAGGCAAGAGCCCTGTGCCCCTACAGTGTCTGAGTCCATTCTCAGACATTGTAAGTGCAGTGTGCCATTAAAGAGTATATGGTGCTGGGAGTTTGTCATTACGAACTCCACAGCACCATGATGGCTACACTGAAGTCTGGGAAGTTTGGTATCAAACTTCTCAGCACATTGTACCCACACTGATGCCAGTGTGGGTTTCAATGTAAAACGCACGACAGAGGGCATTTTAGAAATGCCCCCTGAACTCAACCCACAACCAGTGTCCCGACTGAGTGGCTGCTTAGGCTGCCACCCACCAGACATGTTGCTAGACCCCTGGGTCGAGAGCCATCCGCTCTCGAGGGCCTGCAACAATGCACATCCTGGGACGAGGTGCTAGGCCCCCTCCCCCAGGATGGGCAGGGGAAGCTTCAAAGGCCTGCCGCCTTTGTGAGCTTCTCCAGACCACTTGCTGTACTCAGCAACTGGTCCCCATTGGTTCTGACCCCCACTTTGGGCGGGAGAATTGGCGGGAAATACAAGTGAGGAAAGGAGGTGTGCCAGCCTTTGCCAACCCCACCCCTCAGGTGGGGGAGGCGAGGTGAAGCACAACTCCGGGCTCTCGCCATCTTGAAGATGGGGAGCCCTAGCCAACCAGGGACAGGCTCCTGCCCCCCTCCCACTGGAGAGTGGCAGAGTAGGGGGGGTGTACTCCCCCCAAGGAAGGGACCCATTGGTCCCTGCCTTTGCCCTACCTGTAACACTCCTAAATTTAGTATTTAGGGGCACCCTGAACCTGGATTCCTCAGATCCAGCCTACCCACAAGAAGGACGAAGAGCCGTGCACAGCTAACAAGAGGACGACGCCCACTGACTTGGCCCCAGCCCTACAGGCCTGTCTCCCCTCAAACCTGCTCCTGCGAAATCCCGGCGTGTCCAGCAGCCAGCAACCTCACAAACCCCGGAGGACCTGCCTGCCTTCACTTCGAAGACTGTTTTTCCCGTGAACACTGGTCGTGTTTAAACTGCAGCTTCTGGCTCCGGCCGGACACTGCGAATCCAGCCCACTCTGCACCCGCCGAACCCGGCCCGAGCTCGACTGGAAAAACACCACAAGAAGGTCACCCCGGCGATCCTGACCCGAGATCCGGCGACTCCTGACCTGCCTCAAGCCTCCAGACGACGCCTGCAGCCTCAATCCAGAGGCCCCCTCTACCGCGACCAGAGCGGGTAAGAAAATCCGACCCTAAAGGCACCCCTGCACCCGACGCCCCACGGCCTTGTGTGCCCCAACCAACGGTGCCTAACCAACCCAAGAGATCCCAACTTACCCCTCGAAGTGGTGGTCGCACCCAGAAGGTCCTCGTCCCCGAGCCTGCAGTGCTTCTTCAAACCGGAGGCTCTCCATAGAAAACAACAGGGCGTCCGACGTCGAAACAGCACTCTGCACCCGGCCGCCCCAGTGCCGCTGAGGGTGCACCTTTTGTGCCTACTTGTTTCCCCTTTTGCCCTGACCTAAACCCTAGCAGCTTTGCTCCCACAACCCAGTGGCCTGCTTGCCAGCAGCCACCAACCGGAGACCCCCTATCCTCCATAGGATAACATTGGGCCTCAACACTCTGCACCCCGCCGCCCTACTGCCGCTGAGGGTGCAACAACAGTGCATCACTGACCCTGGGGGAACCCTTGTTCTAACCCCAGAACCTTAACTCCCACAGTCGTTTACTTACCTGCAAACCGATAACCTGTTTTTCCTCCATAGGATAACATTGACAATTTTTCTTCGAAAAAACGACTAAGTGTGGAGTTTTGAAAACTAAAGATATTCTTTAAAAATCGTACAATTAACCAAAACGTGTTTTCTTACCTGTTTGCAGGACATGTCCCAGTGCTGAATCTAGGCATCCAGCACTGAGTTAGAAAAAGTAACGTAAAAGTAACTTACCTGCAATTGGTTGAAACAGCCCATTCATTTCAATGTACTGCTCCAAAAAGTTTCTAAGGGTGGAGTTTTGAAATGTGAAAATATTCTTTAAAAATCGCACCTGTGAATTGAATTTGCTTCCATGGGATAACATTGGTGGTTCTCTGTGAAAAAGTTTTTAAGTGTCAACTTTTGAAATACAAGAATATTCTTTAAAAATCGTACCTCCAACTAAAACGCATTTTCTCAACTGTAACTCGAATTGCATACCAAGTCTACTGTATATTGAAAGTATTCAACAACAGCATCTTAAACCTGTAAAGTATTTTATGCTCAACTGCACCAAGCTTACTTGACTCTAAAATAAATTAACAGTATATTTTGTATACACAACAATTGGCCTAGAGTTCAGTTCTTGAGTGTGTGAATTAATTTGCTAACTGAGTGTGTACATCAAATGCTTAACACTGTCCTCTGATACTGCCTTACTGCTCGACCAAGCTACCACTATTAGAGGGTAAGGTTCTATCTAACTTTAACCTCTGCCTACCTCTGGGGACTGCTGGACTCTGTACACACTGTACCTCACTTTGGTGCAGTGTATACAGAGCCACTTTCTTACACTCTGTGAAAGCCATTTTTAAAGAAAAAATTGCCAAAAAGTGTACAACAAAAATAGTTTGTCATACCAAGATTTGCCATGTGGGTCTTCTGTTGAAAACACTAAGAACTATACAGTTAGACACAAACAAGAAATTAAATGGATGACGCCAGAAGGCATATGGCAGCTTCGATCTGTACAACCAACCTACATGATCAGTCCAATAGCAAGTTCACTAGCTAAGGCATCTCTGACAATGCTCTATCAGTCGACTTTATAAATTGATGTCATTATGGCTTAGCCAGAGATAGCATCTGCTACCTACAGCTGGCCTCTGCCCTTGCCCTTCTTACCCAGTGCTTCAAGGGCTATGAAGGTGCCGGTAACGAAAGGTACGAAAAGGACCCAAAAGGACTTGTATACTTTTTGCATTATTCACCCTTGCCCTTTCTCTAGCCCTATAGCATCAAATTGGAGGTTATTAGGGTATCAAGGGTTACACAAGAGGTCAACGCTGTTGAGGTCTTTCAGGGTCAAAGGGTGCATGATGTAGTGTCACCTACCCGTGGAACTCTGATCAACTGACACCCACGATCCTATGGCCTCGCCCTGACTATCCCACCCCGACCACACAAACTCATCAATCCATTAACAGATGCCCTGACTGAACAGGCACTGCATGCCAAAAGGTGTGGATCTCTCCTATCCAGACCACACAATCCCATCATTCCAGCAACTGATTCCATGGTTCAAGCTTCTGATGGCCTCATCAGTGCATATGATGCCAAGCCCAGTACCAAGAATCAAGCAGCAAAAAAATGATCTTCCTTTAAGAATATTTTTTCAGCATGGACTTCCTGCTCAGGTTCAAAACATGTAGAAAAATCGGCAGTGGCTAGGCTGAATCTGATAAAGACTTCACATTTTTAAAGAAAAACCAGCTTAAAATGCAACCTAAAAACGAAAGGATCAGCGTCCCTTTAAGTCTTATTTTAAAGGTGAGGAAGGCCTATCTCCACTAACAAAGGACACTGGGAAAACCGCTGCTGTAGGAGCCTTACCTCATGTTGATTAAGGCCTCGGTGTACACATTAGGGTTTGGTTTTCTCTTTTGTAGCATATCTTCATACATTCAACAGCCCATCTGGAGAGAGACTATTTAATAGGGGTTTCTAAGTTGACCCCTATTATTTTTCAGAACTGTATTTATTTTCCATTGACAAGGAGGCTTTGAAGTTGCAAATGGAAACTGAAGACACAGGAACAGCCAAAGTTAAGGGAGAATTCCAGATTTTATTCAGGTACAGAAACTCCAGCTACCTTCATATCAGCTCTCCAGGCTTCCCCAACCGCCTTTCAGGAAGCTCAAAATTAAATATAAAGCAATCCATCACAGAATACACCTGATAAGAGCGCATCTGTATTCCGAAAGAAGGCAAGAGCACAAGTTGCATCAGGATATCACACAGGTGTTCTGTAAAGTGATTTTTTTTTTATCCATCAATGAAATCATGGAATTCAGGAATTGTGAAGAGGGATACTCAAGAGAGAGAATTCCTGTAAGCTATAATCACTAATAGATGGAACATAAAATAGTTATGGAAGCTAGAATATCCTAATGAGGCTTCATCTTGGCAAGTCAATGTCTTCTTGACGTGTCTTGTTTTCTGCTTCATAACACAACAAAATCTGGCTGAACAAAGAGACTGTGAGCCCATATTGCAATGTCTCAGGCGTCAAGTAAATGGACTAAGTACCCTTGTTGCATGCACTATAGTGTCTATTACATTTATTATATATTTCATCCTAACGTGATGTGTTGTTCCACCTTCACCAAGTATCAAGTTAGACTGTTCCAAGAATGCTATCTTGTGAAGGCAATCGTGTTCTGTAACAGTTGGTGGTACAAGCTGGTAAGCAGCTGTTGGTAATACAGACATTTCAACCTTCAATTTAATATGGGAAACCACATTATAACTGGTGACAAAAGTAACTTGCCAGAGCCCTGAAGTTCACCTGTGAAAGAAGTCTGGCTAGCCTGTCTTATCTTATAGGGCAGAATTCTCGAAAAGCAAAAAAGGGAGAGACAATATATTGCATTGCTTATGTTATCAACATTGCTCTAGCCTAACATGCAGCTAGTTTTAGCACTCAAGCAGAGTGGCGGTGTGGCGGTGTGCACCTCATTTATGACTGGATTGCGGCATCTTCTATGTGTGCTTACAGTGAACAAAAATCTTCCCATTAGAAGAGATGTGGCTTGAGGAAGCATTTAAAACTAGTCAAATAAGCATAAGCCCATATGTGGGCTGTAGTGGTGGAAAACTCATAAGGGTGTTGAGGAGTATTACACCACTCTGTTCTAGAGGCTAGCTAACGCAGTATTAACATAAGCACCTAAAGCCCCAATAAATTACATTAAATTACCTTAAAAGAGTTCTCATTGCTCATTGGATCAGGTTGTGATGAAGGTTTTACCCTTTGCTCCTCGATATCAGATCCACTCTGCAAGGACCCCTAGTATTACCAGTGAGTCAGAGGTTTTTAATTTTATCAGTGTAAATGAAATAAAAAGTATGGGTGGAAATTAATACAGTGATATTGTGTACCAGGTTATCAAAAGGGCATTCCCACATCATATTTGGCATGAATGCCTAGATGCATTAATGTATTTGGTCTGTACAACAGATGTCCATGCTCTTGTACAGAAGACTCTGGATTCATCCTGTGCTGAGCTGCTATGATGTCATCAACAGAAGGCTGGGGTGAAGAGATTGTGGATCATTAGGGAGTAGAAGGCTGAGGAGGCAGGAGTAAGGAGCAGAAGCAGAGAAGGAGAAAAAATCTAGTAGTCACAGATTCCTTCTAGCAACCCTGGCTAGGTCTTTGTCTCCTGCATTTAGAATCACACAGGGCCTCTCGTAGGATACTCTGAGAGATTCACCTGGTAGCAGAAACCCTAGGTGTGTTTCAGTAAACGACCCTCCTTTTTTCTCTACTATTGCCTAGGATGGGTGGGAGCCCCTGCAATTCCCTTAGCCAAATAAAGGAAGAGGGAAGTATTGTCAGGTGAACTGAAAGGATGGTCTGAGAGTGAGATAGGACTAGGGCAAACATGACAGCCTGTTTTGACATGCTCATCTACAGGATCACCACAGTCAGAATGGAAGAAAGGAAATGAGCTGTTCAATCCAGAGCTAGTACGAGCACTAAGATATTGGTGAAAGAAGCATGTTATTCCCAGAATCTTAAGTGTTCTATTCCAAACCCAAATTCAGTAACCTGGTTGTCATCTATAAATGTCAGTGAAATACCTTGATAGGGTTCATCAAAGAAGAGAAGTACATGATATGTAAGTAGAAGCTTGAGTTCAGTTGCCTGGTTATATTAAAGAAAAATAAATATTTAATGGATAATTTGCCGGAACTACGCATATTATGCTTGAGCTATGATGTCTTTGTCCATCAGGCTATGAGCAAATAAAAAAAATTAAACTGCATTAGGTTTTACATTATGCAAATGAAGCACTATATTTAAGAAGGTCTGGAGGTAAAAATAGTTTAACCCTGTTATAAATTAAAAATTATATTCCACAATGGAATTACCAAAGATTTCAACTGGACTTGTGCTCAGCCAAATTCCTGAGAGTGAGACCCCCAACATCTGCTGTATCATAACAATGCCAATGTGTAATAAAAAATTGGAGGATCTGCCTAGCAGTGGCATATGAGTGAAAGCGCTAGCATAGCACTTACATGGAGCACTGGTGGTGATGTCCGACAAACCTGAAGGCGATCCCTCAGCAGGAAGGGAGGAAATCCTTTATGAAGTGGCGGACCACACGCAGCTCCTACAAAATTATGGCAAATGCTGTTCAATTGCGGACCATTGCTCCCTCACCACGAATTCGTCCAGATGAGTGTCTAATAAAATGCTGAGGCATTTGTACCATGCAACTACAGAGGACTGAATAGACGACCGACAAACTGATTGGACCAACACACTCACCAGTGCAGATCTGGAAGGAGAGAGTCATAGATCAGCACCTGAGTCATTAGGCTTCCTTGATGCATGAGCAATTATTTCTTCAGACACCAGAGAATGGCGCTCATTTACCATTTAGCCTGCAGCACAAACGGTGCATGGACCGTAGGGCTAACAGAAGCATGATTGCAGAACTGGGATTGGTGAATGAGCTAAAAAATTGGAATCCTATCCCAAATAACTGCAGTTCTCTGAGTAGGGAAAAACGCTCATGCAGATCATGGCGGGCATCGTTTCTATAGAGTTAACTCCTCTGTTGGAATGAGATGGGACTTCTGGGAGTTGAAAGTGAAGCCTAAGTCATGCTGGAAGGTCATGGTGCACTGATGCTGTTCCATGACCAACACATTAGGCCTTGGCTTTACCAGACCATAGTCCAAGTATGGAAATACACACGTCAGTGACAGCTGCAGTGAAGTTACCACCCCTGCCATCACCTTGTTGAAAACAAGCAGAGCAGGAGACAGCCCAAATGGTAGAAGTGTGAATTGATAGTGCTCAGGGAGCACCTGTGGACGAGTAGGATTTCTAGATAGAAAAATGAGTCCTGGAGGTCCAGAGATACCAGCGAATAACCCTCCCACCCCCAATGAAGGCTAAAATAACCTACCTGCTAAGCACACAGGTTCAAGAAGGGAAGGTTCAGGATGGGTCCCAGACCTCTGGCCTTACTTGTGGACCAAGAAGTAAAGGAAGTAGAATACCATAACCCTTTCCTGCAAGGGCACCACCTCTCTGGCCCCTCTGTGAGGCAGGGCAAGAACCTTCACTTTCAAGATTGAGGCTTGTGCTGGAAAGCAAACTCAGGATGGATGGAGGACCATCCGACCTAAATATTTAGGACTGATTGCCAGGTCGGTCCTAGGGGCTGCAATTTATTCTAATAGTTATGAATCTGGGAAGCTTTGCTGCAGAAGAGCACAATATCTCTTGGATACAGCAGCAGATTTGCTTCCTGAAGCCTCTGATGTCATTACCAGAACACATGATCCCATAAATCCAGCAGCAGACTCGCTCCACATCCCCTGGTTAATGCACTGCTTTATCAGCCAAGAACATCATCCTATGAAACTAGCAGGCGATCCCGATTAGAATATGCTCACATTTTAGTCAATATTCCTCCATCTAGTTGATGCCCTTCCTGGCACACAAACATTTGGAGCCGTACCAGGCCCTCAGGTTGATGACCTGATCCAAACATCTTGAAGGTGTAACCGGTCAAAAGGGTGTAGAAAAGTGAAAATCTGCGCCTACCTGAGGAAGTTATCTTCTGCACCTGATGTCAATCCTGCAGTAGCAGACAGTGTGTCCGAAAAGACATCAACAAGGAGGCTCCCTGCACTAGGAGCCACAGATCCCAACTGAGGGGCAGCCCGTAGACCAAGAAGATCTGCGGATGGGGACGGAGTTGACTACAAATGGGAAACAGATAAAAAAGAAGATGCCAACCAGGCCAAAAGCACATCTGCCAGAGATATCAGAAGGTATGCAAAGGACACACATCATCTTCCCTTAGACACTCATAGGGCTATGGAACATCCCAGCTATTCACCACCCTTTTGGATAAATGGGACAGTCACGTACAGCTGTGCTAGGAGTAGGCTCTACTCCTCCGTTGACCTCCGAGTTCTGATCCTTTTTACCCTCCTCCAGGTCGCTCACTGCATTAGGGCCCTTCTTCTTTTTCAGCTTATTCAGTATGGAGGATTCTCGTTCAGGAAAGGGGGGCATCTCCTCCAGAACAGTGGCCTGTTAGAAGGATAAAAAAGAGCGAGCAACATGAAGCAAGAAGACTGAGGCATGAGCAACATTTAAAAGAAAACATCAGAAATAGAAAGCAGTGAAAAGAAATTCGTTTTTAGGTGAAGAAGTATCAGCATGAGAAAGGGCAGAGCTGAGAGATATAAGCAACCAGGAAAAAAGGCAGTGACAGTAGTAAGATGTTCAAAGAGAAACCAACCAGTGTAAAGAAAGAACACCAACACAAAGGAAATCAGAAGTGGGAAGAAAGAGAATCAGCAGGCTAAAAGAGAGAGAGGCACGCTAAAGAGGAAAGTCTATCAGAGTGAGAGCAACAATGAGGAGAGAATGCAAGGCAGTAACAGAGAACAAACAAATAAGAGGTAGAGTGCAAAAAATAGTAGTGAGAAGATAGAACAAAGAGCATGATAGTAAAGAAGACAAACTGTATTGGAGACAGTAACCTGTTAGGCTGTTACAAGTAATAATGGGTGCCCCTACAGAGTATGTGACGCTGTTGGACTCACCAGGACATCAGTACTGGCGATGGAGCTAAGCTTCAGGTACTCAACGGCCCGCTGCTGCAGCTCCACATCAGCATTGCGGATTTGGCTGTCCGACCTCAACACCTCCTGAATAGTGGGCTTTGTCTCGGGGAAGAGGTTGATGAACTTGATGTAGGTGGAGAGGAGAAGGGCACGTGTGGACACACTGCACAGGTGAAACTTGGAGTGCAGCAGGTTAAACTGCACCAGGGGGCTGACAGAAGAAGGATCCAACAAAAACACAAATTAGAGATTAACTTCATGATATCAAATTCAGGCAATGATGCAAAAGTGATCATCTTAAGCCAATGTGATCACTTAAAACTATGATGCAGAATTAAAAGGGGGCTGCTGATTAAGAGAGAGGTGTACAGGCAGAGCCGTATGTGGCTTTCAATTCAATAGCGGTAGGGAGCGCTGGTCAGGATGGAAGGACACTGGCAGTACTACACTCACTTCCCAGTGATGTAAGAGTGCCCTATGCATGGGGTACTGAAGGCCAAAACTGAGTGCAGAGGTGTGTGGAAGTGTACTTCTGAATTAGTCAGTGCCGCTCCTAGAAAAATCTGTAAAGCCACTGGTTTTCTCATTATGGTGCCCTCAGCATGCTTATTCATGCCTGCCACCGTGCTGGCAAAGGGGTTGTAAAAAAGGATTTCTGAACTTACCTGGATCTGGGGTCACCAGCTATGAGGTTGCCAAATTCACCAAGAATGTATCCACCGACTTTCACCATGTTCTCATGGCATGCTGGGGCCTGCAGAGCCTGCTCACGACACAGGGAAAAAAGAGACAACATTTTTAACTACTGGATCTGGGGCCTCTAGCTATAAGGTTGCATAATTCAGCCAAAGTGTTGCCACAGACTTTCACCTTGTTCTCATGGCATGCTGGGACCTGCAGAGCCTGCTCAGGGCACAGGGAAAAAAGACATTTTAAACCACTGGCAGTTTCTGTTCTGAATCTCGGGCCTCCTCTCCTACTTCGGGGTCATGCTCAGCTTTCACAAAGCCTTTTGTTCATCAATGATTCATTTCAGTGAGTAACAACCAGGTCATGATATTCATAACTGGGGAAAGCTGCCACGGTGCTCAGTACCAAAATTGTGCACAAAAAATAGAGACAGCTAACTACACACACACATTGGTTTGCAACATGCATCGGGAATGGAGGAGGCTTTACACTAAACATTATGGCATGCTGCTTCTTTGGAATGGTCTATCTTTGTACTCAAAGACCATATTATTCTAAAGGAATAGAGCTGAATATCCTTCAATGGATACCTGTTTCACCCCATCTTATCCGATACTTACTTCAAATACTGTGAATTAAATCTCCTCCACAGAAGAATCATGTAATTCAGAGGTTCACACAGTTAAAGATTCCAGTTCACATTTTCAATGCAGTTCAGTAAGGGCACTGAATACTTCGCCTCCAATATATTTAGTCATTTATCTCCACACTCTATCTATTGCCTCTATTCCAAGGTTGAGTCACAGCACCTTTCAGTCAATCAGAAACTACAAAGAGATCTTGTGATACATGGGGAAAGTGGAAAGCTTCACTTCCTGGTCCTCTCCGATTGGAGGCCTCTGTCCATGTTTGGTAGGACTCTTTAGGGCTGGAACTAGCCCTTCTACTGTACAAAACATGTGTCTCATCCGGGAGCTCCAGCAACTGCAGCTTTGGGAACACACTAGATACTTTTTCACATAATTGGGTATGTATGTCCCTGTCAGACCTGTATGCAGCTCCAGTGATAACTCACCAGGTATATGCAATATCATCATCATTCAACTTTATTTCGGTCGGAGACCATAAAAGTGCAAAATACAGCATACAGAGAATATTAAAACCAGACCTGCACATTGGGAACCAAAAGGAGTGGTACACAACATGAGGTAGAGTACAATGAGCATTAAAACGTTGGTAACTAATTGGAAGTTAAAAAAAACACAGTAGGTTAAAAACAGAGCTAAAAGTATCCATAGGAACACAAACTAATAGTCCATTCTGGTTTCCGTGAACACAGGTATGGAGTAGGAACCATGACAACAAAAGCCTTTGCCTAAATCACTCGGGTGACAAGGTCTGCTATGCTGGCAGGTGGCAGGTTTCTATGCTTTTAACACACTCTGAGCCAATAAAAGGCTGCCCAGTAGACCCAAACCAAAAACACGAGGATAGTTTAAAACGTTATGGAACGGTGGATATAAAGTTAATTATCTGCAGAGGTTTCACACTTTCGACAGAAGCCTTCTTAATGTCCACATGTGGCCCAGGAACTTGGCAACAGCACAAACATTTGTCGGGCTAGAATCTGATCTTAAGATGCGAAGCGTCTCGACATGATGGCGTGTACCCAGCTGTTTACAGATTGGTTTCAGCCATTTACGTCTTGGGCAAGAGTACCTGGGACAAACGAAAAACACGTGGGCAATGGACTCTATAGCAGATGTGCCCCTGGGGCAATGCTGCGAGGAAGTGGATGTCTGCCTCCAGGTTCTAGTATAAGAGTTTAGAGGAAGTGATCCAAAGCGGAATTGCATATAGAGTTTCCTGTCGAGGGGAATGGTGATGATTTCAAAATATTGCTCATAAAACCCAGTGATTTTAAAATTCATAAAATCCAAGGTTAGGCATCCCCACGA
Organism: Calotriton arnoldi; assembly: GCA_963921515.1. NCBI lineage: Eukaryota > Metazoa > Chordata > Amphibia > Caudata > Salamandridae > Calotriton > Calotriton arnoldi. The sequence continues at coordinate 1,248,546 of CAWUFW010004717.1, forward strand.
GGAGCTGGTGACTGAGCCCTGGGCTAACCATTCCCAATAGTACTTCTTAAGGGCATCTTTGCTAAGGGGCGGTAAATGGTCCTTTTTGTCCCAGAGGGCCTCTAGACCTAACGCTCTTAGAGAGGCTTTCACATTGCGAATCCAGCCAATCTTGCTGGAAAGGTCAAGAGCGACCACCTCATCAAGAGCGGCAGTATACGAGGCCAACTCCGGGGTGGTCCTAATCGAAGCCAGAATAGTAGGGGTCGTAACTTGACCTTTTCCACAATTGATGGTCTAGTCAAGTCAAGTCTTAATGGATGGAGTGGCATGCTCTGCAGTAGGGAAACAAGAGACCTGAGAAACTTGTTCTCTGAGTTCAGTAGAGCATTCATCCTTTCAAATCCCCATAATTCTGCTCCATGTAGCGCCGCACCCACAGCTTTAGCCTCATAAATCTGAATTAGGGCAGGCACTGGTTTAGAAAAAGAGGTACTATGCTCCTTAAGCAAGGTCCCAATGATTTGTCTGTGCTTGAGCGTCTGCTTTTCTACGTGGGGTTTCCATGACATATCTTCGGAGATGGTATATGCAATATCTCACCTCCTGAAGGAAAGCATCTGACTCACCCAAGAGCACGAGTGGTGCCAGAGATACACGCATCCAATAGGCAGAAAGCTCTTAATCTCTTTTGCCACTAAAGTGCCTGTAGTTGCAATGGATTCTATTACTTTCTGACCAATATTCACTGCCATGGATTGAAGTGCAAATTAACTTCATATAGCACTGTATGACCCTACATATGCCTCTCGCCAATACTTTACAGTCACTTTGAGCATCAGATGTCCCACCACTCCATCTGGTACAGAAATAGTTCATTTCTCCTTAATACATTGACTGCTGACTCAATGCTGAGCTGTCAAAGTATAATACATACTGTTCCTGCTTTCCTAGGATAGTGCTGCATGTGGCGACATAATCGGAATTCTAAGCCAAAGGGTTACCTGCTACTTATTTAAGGAGGGAAAATGAAGTCATTGAAGATTACTGAACAAAATGCTCACCATTATTGGGAGATATCACTCATGCAAGTTGCATGGAAACGAGACCGTTCAAAATAGGCAAGTGTGCTATTAAACTCCTGAGAGGTAGCCCTTCATAAAGAGTGCAGGGTACTTTTAGAAATCCAAGTTACAGCATCAAGTGACGAAAGATGGCTAAAATGTTCAGCTACCATAAAGGAATAAAAGACAGTTGCAGCATTAATGTTGCATCCCCATCGTCGTCACAGCAAAATACAAAACAAAAAGGGAGTATTGGGATATCCCTCTTCCACAGGTAGCTATATTTTACTGATTCTGCCTGTTATTTCATGAGACCTCAGATTAGTTTTCTCTGCTTTCCCCTTAATTGCCAGAGTAAATAAACAATACTGTATGTGCTAGCAAAATACCATGGCCGCTCCTCCAACATTGCCGCTGGTTGAGCACAGCCTGAAAAGCTCCATAATGGACTAATTTAAGAAGACTATAGTGCAATGTGCAGGTGATTGTTTAGCGAAATCTATCAGTGGGTCATCTCAACTTGAATGGAAAAGCCTACATTCAAAATTCTTGAGCAAGACTACAAAGAGAGGGAAAAGGATAGACTGTAACAAAGTTCAATGCATACTATGTCCCTAAAACCCAAAAAGAAAGGTTCACTTGAGATCATAACCATAGATCCTTTAAAAATCGTAACACTGAACAATGCAAGGCCTAATGTAAACATTCAGCAATTTTCAGAGGGAAAATTTGATATTTATTTTTATAGAGCGCAACATTTGCCCAAGGACGTCTTGACGTTAGCTTCTGCATAACAGAGCTATACCGTACCATATGGAAACCCACATCTTCCTAGAAAGATTAAAATAACCATGTCTTCAAATGTTTCCTAAAGGTCATTAAATCCTGCTGGGCTCTGAGGTACACAGGTAGCTGGTTCCAAAGTTTGAAAGTGGAGTATATCATGCTTCTACCACCCAATGAGGCAGAGTAAACTCTAGGTACTCTAACTAATTTAGAAGTTAATAATTTGCTAATCACTAATTAAATATGTTTATATTGTTTAAGAAAGGAATGGTGTGTTTCATCATTCTTCAATAGCATGCTACACTCAATATTAATCCATTTTCGGACCCATGTCGCACTTGGTGTCTTATTTCCACTGTACGTTAGCCAGTAACACTGCTCTGTGAGGTGTTTGCTGCTCATATTTAAGTGTAACATGCAGATCACAAGTGTACGAAGCTGGCTCTGTATATACTATACCAAAGTGAGGTATAGTGTGCACAGAGTCCAGTGGAACCCAGAAGGAAGGCAGAGGTAAAGTAGATAGCTCCTCACTCTCTATTTGTGGTAGTGTGGTCGAGCAGTCAGGCTTTATCAGAGGACAGTGTTAGGCATTTGTTGTACACACTCAGTCAGCAAATGAATTCACACACTCAAAGACTGAACTTCAGACCAATTGTTTATGTATAAAAAATATTCTTTTAGTTATTTTATTTTCTAGAACCAAGCAAGCCTGGCACAGTTAAGCAATAAATACTTTACAGTAGTAATGCAGTTTGTAAATAATTTGAATTGCAGTTGTAAATGTACTTTGATTTGATTACAGTAGTGTTACTGATAATGCAATGCTTTTCAGAATACTGTACATATACTTTGTATAGGATTTTTAGTAAAATTGCAGGTAAGTTACTTTTGAGATTACTTTTCTTACACAGTGCACTATGCCTGGATACTGCACTGGGACATTTCCTGTAAACAGGTAAGTAAAAGCGTTTTTGTTAGTTAGTACAATTTTAAAGAATTTCTTCAGGTTTTCCAACTCCACACTTAGAAACTTTTCACAGAAAAACAATCAATGTTATCCTATGGAGGAAAATAGTGTTATCGGTTTAAAGGTAAGTACTTTGTTGTGGGAGTTGGTGTTCTGGGGTTAGACTCAGGGATCCCCCAGGGTCAAGGATGCACTCTTGTTACACCCTCAGCAGCACTAGGGCGGCCGGGTGCAGAGTGCTGAGGCCCAATGTTATCCAATGGAGGATAGGGAGCCTCCGGTTGGTTGGTGGCTGCTGACGAGCAGGACACTGGATTGTGGGAGCAAAGCTCCTGGACTTAAGCTCAGGGCAAATGGGGGTTTAGGCCAGCACAAAAGATGCCCCCTCAGCGGCACTGGGGCGGCCGGGTGCAGAGTGCTGTTTTGGCGTTGGTAGCCCTGTAGCTTTCAATGGGGAGTCTCCGGTTTGCAAAAGCACTGCAGGTTCAGGGACGAAGGTCTTCTGGGTGTGACCACCACTTCGAGAGGTAAGTTGGGATCTTGGGGGTTGGTTAGGCATCGTCGGTTGGGCCACCCAAGGCCGTGGGCGTCGGGTGCAGGGGTGCCTTTTAGGGTCGGATCTTCTTACCAGCTCCTGGTCGCGGTTGGGGGGACCTTCCGGTTTGAGGCTGCAGGCGTCGGCTGGAGGCTTGAGGCAGGTCAGGGGTCGCCGGATCTCGGGTCAGGATCCCCGGGGGGAAACTCCTCTTGGTGTTGAGCCACTCGAACTCGGGCCGTGGGCGTCGGGTGCAGAGTGGTGCAGACCCGCGGAACTGAAGTCTGTTGTTTGAACAAATCCGGTGTTCACGGGAGATACAGTCTTTGTGGTTGAAGGCAGGCAGGTCCTCCGGGGTTTTCGAGGTTGCTGGCTGCAGGACACACCGGGATTTCGCAGGAGCAGTTTCGAGGTGGAGACAGGCCGGTAGGGCTGGGGCCAAGTCAGTGGGGGTCTTCCTCTTGTTAGCTTCGGCACGGCTTTTCGGTCCTTCTTCTTTTCTTGTTGCAGGTTCATGTCTGAGGAAGCAAGGTTCAGGGGTGCCCCTAAATACTAGATTTAGGGGCGTTACAGGTAGGTAAATAGGTTGGGACCAATGGGTCCCAACCCTGGGGTGGGTACACCCCCTATTATGCCACCCTCCAGTGGGAGGGTGGCACAAGCCTTTCCCTGGTTGGCTGGGTCCCCCCATCTGCAAGATGGCGGGGACTGAGAGTTGTTCTTCACCTCACCTCCCCCACCTGAGGGGTGGAGTTGGCAGAGGTGGACACACCTCTCTTCCTCACTTGTTTTTCCCGCCGGTTCTCCCGCCCAAAGTGGGGGTCAGAACCAGTGGGGACCAGTTGCTGAAAGTAGCAAGTGGCCTGGGGAATCTCACAAAGGCGGCAAGCCTTTGAAACTTCCCTTTCGTGGACCCAGCCCATCCTGGGGGAGGAGGCTTGGCACCTCGTCCCAGGATGTGCATTGTTTCAGGCCCCCGAGAGCAGCAGGCTCTCGACCCAGGGGTCCAGAAACATGTCTGGTGGTGGCAGCTGAAAGCAGCCACTCAGCCTAGTCACTAGTGGTAGGTAGTTTTTCAGGGGGCATCTCTAAGATGCCCTCTGTGTGCATTTTTCATTAAATCCCACACTGGCATCAATGTGGGTTTAATGTGCTGAGAAGTTTGATACCAAACTTCTCAGTTTTCAGTGCAGCCATTATGGGGCTGTGGATTTCGTAATGACAAACTCCCAGCACCATATACTCTTAATCGCAGCACTGCGCTTACAATGTCTAAGAATGGACTTAGACACTGTAGGGGTACAGGGCTCATGCACCTGTACCCTCACCACTGGTATAGGGCACCCAGCTAGAGGGGTGACTGATCTATGCCAGGGCAGTGGGTTGTAGGCATGGCACACAGGGATGTGTGCCATGTCGACTCTTCACTATGTTCTGCACCAAGACACGCAGGTAAATGGTACCATAGGTACCCAGGGCACTGTGACCAGAGAAGGCCTCTAAGGGCTGCAGCACTTATTGTGCCACCCTTAGAGGCCCTGCACCCTGACACACATACACTGCCTTTGCAGGCTGAGTGTCTTGGTGCAGAACAAAACAGAGAGTCGACGTGGCTACACTGAAGACTGAGAAGTTTGGTATCAAACTTCTCAGCACATTAAACCCACACTGATGCCAGTGTGGGATTTAATGTAAGATGCACGACAGCGGGCAACTTAGAGTTGCCCCCTGAACCTAACCCACAATCCACGTCCTGCCTGAGAGGCTGCCTAGGCTGCCACCCAGCAGACATGTTGCTGGACCCCTGGGTAGAGAGCCATCCACTCTCCTGGGCCTGCAACAATGCACGTCCTGGGCGAGGTGCTACGTCTCCTCCCCCAGGATGGGCAGGGGGAAGCTTCAAAGGCATGCCGCCTTTGTGAGCCTCCCCAGACCACTTGCTGTACTCAGCAACTGGTCCCCACCGGTTCTAGCCCCCACTCTGGCGGGAAGACTGGCGGGAAACTCCAAGTGAGGAAAGGGGGTGTGCCAGCCTCTGCCAACCCCACCCCTCAGGTGGGGGAGGCGAGGTGAAGCACATCTCCGGGCTCTCGCCATCTTGAAGATGGGGAGCCCTGCCCAATCAGGACTAGGCTCCTGCCCCCCTCCCACTGGAGAGGGGCAGGATAGGGGGTGTACCCAACCTAGGGAAGGCACCCTGAACCTTCCTTCCTCAGATCCCGAATCCGAAACAAGCAAGAAGAACAAGAAGAAAAAAGACCTGCAGTGCAGCTGCTAACAAGAGGAAGGCACCAACTGACTGGGCCCCAGCCCTACAGGCCTGTGGACCCTCGAACCGGCTCCTGCTAAACCCCGGCATCTCCAGTGGTCAGCAACCTGGAAAACCCCGGAGGACCTGACTGCCTTGTGACTCTAAAAGACTGGGACTCCCACGAGCAGTGGTTCTGCTCAAAGCAAGTAACAAACCCCTGATGCCAGCCAGGAACCGCGACTCCTGCACACTCTGCACCCGCCGAGCCCGGCCTGTGCCCGAGTGGACAAAGACCACGAGGACGTCCCCCCGGCGACTGTGACCCAGAATCCAGCACCCAAGGACCCTCCTCGACGCTCCTGACGACGCCTGCAGCCTCAGAACCAGGGACCCCTCCAACCGCGACCAGCAGAGGGTAAGATTTCCCGACGCGAAAAGACACCCCTGCACCCGGCGCCCTGCGGCCCCCTGTGCCCAACTCCGGGGTGCCAACAGCTTCCCAACTGACCTCTCGCAGTGGTGGTCGCACCTGAAGAATCTCCGTCCCCGAGCTTGCAGCCTTTGTTCATCTGGTAACTTCTCCATTGAAATCCATTGAGCGTCCGACGGCTCAAAGCACCCTGCACCCAGCCGCCCGAGTGCCCCTGGGAGTGCAACACCTATCCTATTCTACTTCCCCACTTGCCCTGTGTAAGTGAAAAGGAGCCCAGCTCCCACAGCTGCGTGGCCTGCCTGCTGGCAGCCACCAACCAAGGGCCCCCTGCCCGCCATAGGCTAACATTGGGCCTAACTCACTCTGCACCCGGCTGCCCCTGTGCCGCTGAGGGTGTACCAACTGTACCTACCTGACCCTGGGAGACCCCTGAGTCTATGCCCAGAACCTTAACTCTGCCAGTCGAGTACTTACCTGAAAGCCGATAACCTACATTTTCTCCATAGGGTAACATTGACTGGTTTCACTTGGAAATTCTTCCAAGTGTCGAGTTTTGAAACTTTAAAATATTCACAAAAAATCGCCCGATCAACAAAAACGAAATTACTCACCTGTTATCAGGAGAGATCCCAGTGCTGGATCTTGGTGCCCAGCACTGACCCTGAAAAGTAATTACAACTGTACTCACCGATAACTTGATTTTCCTCCATAGGATAACATTGCCTGGTTTTTGCCAGAAATTCTTCTAAGTGTCGATTTTTGAAACATACAAATATTCCTTAAAAATCGCCTGTGTAACAAAAACGATTTCTTTCAACTGTTTACAGGAAATGCACCAGGGCTGAATCCAGGATCCAACCCTGAGTAGGAAAATCATACGCAAAGTAACTGAAACTGCCTTTACTTAAAAACTCCCATTGAGCTCAATGTTATAATTGTGTTGGAATTGTGTTGCCTATTGCAACAACTGTAACTATTGCATTTAACCCGTTAAGTGCTTCTGTCGGCCAACGGCCGTCGCGAGCACTACCTCTGTAGTGCTGCGCACGTCCGTTGGCCGACGCGGCCCCGCCCGCTTAATAGAACGTTCCGCACTGGCGCGGAACGTTCTAAGCAGTTAACCGGTTAAAAGTCTATTGCTTATTGAAAGTATACAACTACAGCATTTTATTCTGAGAAAGTATTTTGATACCTATTGTTGGTTCTAAAATAAAACAACTATATATTTTTATATACAAAACAATTGGCCTAGAGTTCAGTTCTTCAGTGTGTGAGACCATTTGCTGACTGAGTGTGTACAACAAATGCTTTACACTGTCCTCTGATACTGCCTTACTGCTCGACCAAGCTACCACTTTAGAGAGTAAGGTTATATCTAACTTTAGCCTCTGCCAAACCTCTGGGGACTGTGGACTCTGTGCACACTGAACCTTACTTTGGTTCAGTATATACAGAGCCACTTTCTTACATTGGTGGCAGCGGTGGGATACAAACTTGCATTTGTTGGACTACTTGGTTACCATCTGATCACACGACAGAACTCTTAAATTGCCTTTAGATTTCTGATTTTTTCAAATTGGCATTTTTTTACCAAACTACTAAAAGTCTTGTTAGGGCCTTGCCTAAGTCCCTTTAGAATTTTAGAAAATAAAAAGTATGATAGTCAAGGGTAGAGGGGTTAGAACTCTTTGTTAGAATGTCTCAAGACAAGAACCCAGCTATTAGTGAAAATAATAATGACATACAGGACATGGTTGAGGAGCACGACCTCACCCCTTATCTTCATTTGTCTTTCAAAGAGATAAGATCCTTATGTAAAATTAAAAATATAACAATGGGCCAGCATCCAACCAAACAAGGGCTCCAGGAGCTCCTGGCTGAGTATGCCAAGGCCCACCCATCTGAGAATGGTGATGACCAATCAGAGTGGGAAAGGGATGAGGATGACAGGGTTGGTAACCCACCTCCCATCATCCCTAGGGAGGAAAGGGACCCCATGCCCTTAACTCCAAGAATCAACCTGTGGGGACCTAGAAACCACACAGGTGGGTCAGGTCCCAGGGAGGACACTGAGGATAGCCTCAGTGAGGAGGACAGCCTTTTAGCAAGGTTGGCCAAAAGACTGGACCTAGAGACCAGACTCCTGGCTCTAGAGAAGGAAAGAAAGGAGATGGGTTTAGCACCCATCAATGGTGGCAGCAATACTAAAACTAAGGATAGGGAGGAAACTTCTGATCCTACAATCCCCAAAGGGATTGTCCCTAAATTTGAGGAAGGTGATGACATCACAAAATGGTTCACAGCCTTTGAGAGGGCTTGTGAAATGAGAAAAGTAAAGAAACCTCTCTGGGGGGTACTCCTGTGGGAACTGTTCTCTGGTAACTGCAGAGACAGGCTTCTGACCCTCTCTGGGACAGATGCAGGGTCCTATGACCTCATGAAGAAGACTCTGATTGAGGGATTTGGGCTCACCACTGAGGAGTATAGAATTAGATTCAGGGGGGCTCACAAAACCCAGGCCCAGTCCTGGATTGACTTCGTAGACTACTCAGTAAAGACACTGGATGGTTGGTTAGCTGGACATAATGTGCATGATTTTGCTGGACTTTACAATTTGTTCATGAAGGAACATATACTAAGTAATTGCACAAATGAAAAGTTGCATCAGCATTTGGTAGACCTAGGTCTAATTTCTCCCCAAGAATTGGGAAAGAAGGCAGACCACTGGGTCAAGACTAGGGTGACAAGGACAACCACTGGGGGTGACCAGAAGAAGGTGGTTACAAAACCTCCCCAGGGGAAAGGTGGTGAGAATCTCCAAGATAAAAAGTCTGAATCTTCTAAAGGGCCCCAAAAACCTGTACAGGGGGGTGGGTCCCAAACTACTCCCTATGTGCCTCAGCCTTATAGGGGGAAGAACTTTGATCCCACAAAGGCCTGGTGTAACAACTGTAAGAGGTTGGGACACTTAACTGTAGATAAATCTTGCCCCCACAACCAGGCCCCTAAGGCAACCAGTACAGCTACACCTGGGGTGGCAAGTCTACAGATGGGATCAACAGTGTGCCCAGAGCAAATCAGGATGCACACTGAAGCAGTTCTAGTTTCAGAAGGGGAAGTGGAGTTTGCCACTGTAGCTGTGTGGCCACCCAACTTAAAGAAGTATTTACAATACCCCTGGGTTAATGGAACTAGGATAGAAGCTCTGAGGGATACAGGTGCCAGTGTCACTATGGTGAGAGACACACTGGTTTCCCCTGAGCAATACTTGATTGGGAAAACCTACCCAGTCACCAATGCTGACAGTGTTACCACTAATCATCCAATGGCTATGGTGACATTAGGCTGGGGGGGGGGGGTTACTGGCCTGAAACAGGTAGTGGTCTCTCAAAAGTTACCAGCTGCATGTCTGCTAAGAAATGACCTGGAAACCTCAGCCTGGGCTGAGGTTGAGCTAAAGAACCATGCAGCCATGCTGGGTATCCCTGAATTGGTGTGTGTGCAAACTAGAGCACAGAGCAAGAGGAAGGGTGACAAAGTAGGTTTGGAGCCTGAAAGTATGGCCCAACCAACCAAGAGAAAAGGTAAGAAGACTGGGGGACCAGCTTCTGTACAGCAAACCACTCAGGACCCCTCTTCACAGGGAGAGGACTTGGACACCCCAGAGGGAACTGAGCCTATGGAGCTTGTCCCTTACCAGGTTGAACTCTTGGGCCCAGGGGGACCCTCTAGGGAAGAGCTGTGCCAGGGTCAGCAAGACTGTCCCACTCTTGAAAGCCTGAGGCTTCAAGCTGTTTCAGAAGCAAAGGGAGATGTCAGTGGTACCCACAGAGTCTATTGGGAAGAGGGATTACTGTACACTGAGGCAAGAAAGCCCACTCCTGGAGCCACCAGGAGGGTGGTGGTGCCACAGAAGTACAGGGAGTTCCTCCTAACTTTGGCTCATGACATCCCCCTAGCTGGACATCTGGGGCAAACCAAAACTTGGGAAAGGCTAGTTAGTCACTTTTACTGGCCCCAGATGCACCAAAAGGTGAAGGAGTTTGTCAGCTCCTGTGTTACCTGTCAGGCCAGTGGCAAGACAGGTGGCCACCCAAAGGCCCCCCTCATACCACTGCCTGTGGTGGGGTTGCCCTTTGAAAGGGTAGGTGTGGACATTGTGGGTCCACTTGAACCTCCCACAGCCTCAGGGAACAAGTTCATTCTAGTAGTAGTGGATCATGCTACTAGGTACCCTGAAGCAATTCCACTTAGGACTACTACAGCTCCTGCAGTAGCCAAGACCCTCCTGGGTGTCTTCACCAGGGTAGGGTTTCCTAAGGAGGTGGTTTCAGACAGAGGTTCCAACTTCATGTCTGCTTACCTGAAACACATGTGGAAGGAGTGTGGAATGCAGTACAAGTTTACTACACCATACCATCCACAAACCAATGGCCTTGTTGAAAGGTTCAACAAGACATTAAAAGGCATGATCATGGGACTCCCTGAAAAACTCAAAAGGAGATGGGATGTCCGGTTGCCATGCCTGCTTTTCGCTTACAGAGAAGTGCCACAGAAGGGAGTAGGGTTTTCCCCTTTGAACTTCTGTTTGGTCATCCTGTGAGGGGACCACTCTGTCTTGTGAAAGAGGGTTGGGAGAGGCCTCTCCAAGAACCCAAGCAAGACATTGTGGACTATGTGCTTGGCCTAAGGTCCAGAATGGCTGAGTACATGGAAAAGGCATCCAAGCATCTTGAGGCCAGCAGGAGCTTCAGAAGCACTGGTATGACCAAAAAGCTGCACTGGTTGAATTTCAACCTGGGCAACAGGTGTGGGTTTTGGAGCCAGTGGCACAAAGGGCACTCCAAGATAGATGGAGTGGCCCTTACCCTATCCTAGAGAAAAAGAGTGAGGTCACTTACTTAGTTGACCTGGGCACTAGCAGTACACCCAAAAGGGTTATCCATGTGAACCGCCTTAAGCTCTACAATGACAGGGCTGACATCACCATGCTGATGGTGACTGATGAGGAACAGGAAGCAGAGAGTGAACCTCTCCCTGATCTCCTCTCCCACAGCCCAAAAGATGGGTCAGTAGATGGAGTTGTCTTTTCAGACACCCTCTCTGCCCAACAGCAGGCTGACTGCAAGCAAGTCTTGCAGCAGTATGCTAGAATCTTTTCCCTGACCCCTGGTCTGACAAACTGGTGTACCCATGATGTGGACACTGGTGACAGTGCACCTGTCAAGAACAAGATCTATCGACAGTCAGACCAAGTCAAGGAAAGCATCAAAGCGGAAGTCAGCAAGATGCTGGAGTTAGGGGTTATTGAACCCTCTGAGAGCCCCTGGGCCAGCCCAGTGGTTCTAGTCCCCAAACCTCATCCACAGGGTGGAAAGAGAGAAATGAGGTTCTGTGTGGACTATAGAGGGCTCAACTCTGTCACCAAGACAGATGCTCACCCCATTCCAAGGGCAGATGAGTTGATAGACAAACTAGGGGCAGCCAATTTTCTCAGTACCTTTGACTTAACTGCAGGGTACTGGCAGATTGGCATGGCCCCAGGAGCAAAAGAAAAGACAGCATTCTCCACACCTGATGGGCACTATCAGTTCACTGTGATGCCTTTTGGGTTAAAGAATGCCCCTGCCACCTTCCAGAGGTTGGTGAACCAAGTCCTGGCTGGGTTGGAGTCCTTTAGTGCAGCTTATCTTGATGATATTGCTGTCTTTAGCTCCACCTGGCAGGATCACCTGATCCACCTTGGGGAGGTTTTAAAGGCCCTGCAAACTGCAGGCCGAACTATCAAGGCATCCAAATGCCAGATAGGGCAGGGCACTGTGGTGTACTTGGGCCACCTTGTTGGTGGAGGCCAGGTACAACCCAAGATCCAGGCCATCCTGGACTGGGAAGCTCCCACAACCCAGACTCAAGTCAGGGCATTCCTTGGCTTGACTGGGTACTACAGGAGGTTTGTGAAGGGGTATGGTTCCATTGTGACTCCCTCACAGAACTTACCTCCAAGAAGATGCCCAAGAAGGTTAACTGGACAGTTAGTTGCCAAAAGGCTTTTGACACCCTGAAAGAAGCAATGTGCTCAGCACCAATTCTAAAAGCTCCAGATTATGCCAAGCAGTTCATAGTGCAGACTGATGCCTCTGAGCTAGGGATAGGAGCGGTCCTATCCCAGACCAATGATGAAGGCCAAGACCAACCTGTTGCTTTTATAAGCAGGAGGCTTCTCCCCAGAGAGCAGCGTTGGAGTGCCATTGAGAGGGAGGCCTTTGCTGTGGTTTGGTCCCTGAAGAAGTTGAGACCATACTTGTTTGGTACTCACTTCCTAGTTCAAACTGACCACAGACCTCTCAGATGGCTAATGCAAATGAAAGGGGAAAATCCAAAACTACTAAGGTGGTCCATCTCCCTACAGGGAATGGACTTTGAAGTGGAACACAGACCTGGGACTGCCCATGCCAATGCAGATGGACTTTCCAGGTTCTTCCACTTAGACAATGAAGACTCCATAGGGCAAGGTTAGTCTCATCACCTTACGTTGGATGGGGGGGGGTTGTGTGAGAAAGTGCCATCTTTCTTGCATGGTATGCCCCCACTTTTTGCTGAATTGCTGATGTACTTTGACTGAGTGGGCCCTGGGCTCCTGCCAATCAGGTGCCCAGGGCCTGTGTTCCTTCCCTAAAACTGCATTGAAGCCAAAACCCAATTGGCATCTCTGGCCACATGTCAGCCCCTGGTAAACGGTACCATAGGTACCCAGGGCAATGTGACCAGAGAAGGCCTCTAAGGGCTGCAGCACTTATTGTGCCACCCTTAGAGGCCCTGCACCCTGACACACACACACTGCCTTTGCAGGCTGAGTGTCTTGGTGCAGAACAAAACAGAGAGTCGACGTGGCACACATCCCTGTGTGCCATGCCCACAAACACACTGCCCTGGCATACCTCAGTCACCCCTCTAGCTGGGTGCACTATGCCAGTGGTGAGGGTACAGGTGCATGAGCCCTGTACCCCTACAGTACCCAGGTCCATTCCTGGGCACTGTAAGTGCAGTGCTGCCATTAAGAGTATATGGTGCTGGGAAGTCGTCATCACGAACTCCACAGCACCATGATGGCTACACTGAAGACTGAGAAGTTTGGTATCAAACTTCTCAGCACATTAAACCCACACTGATGCCAGTGTGGGATTTAATGTAAGATGCACGACAGAGGGCAACTTAGAGTTGCCCCCTGAACCTAACCCACATCCACGTCCTGCCTGAGAGGCTGCCTAGGCTGCCACCCAGCAGACATGTTGCTGGACCCCTGGGTAGAGAGCCATCCGCTCTCCTGGGCCTGCAACAATGCACGTCCTGGGCGAGGTGCTACGTCTCCTCCCCCAGGATGGGCAGGGGGAAGCTTCAAAGGCATGCCGCCTTTGTGAGCCTCCCCAGACCAATTGCTGTACTCAGCAACTGGTCCCCACCGGTTCTAGCCCCCACTCTGGCGGGAAGACTGGCGGGAAACTCCAAGTGAGGAAAGGGGGTGTGCCAGCCTCTGCCAACCCCACCCCTCAGGTGGGGGAGGCGAGGTGAAGCACATCTCCGGGCTCTCGCCATCTTGAAGATGGGGAGCCCTGCCCAATCAGGACTAGGCTCCTGCCCCCTCCCACTGGAGAGGGGCAGGATAGGGGGTGTACCCAACCCAGGGAAGGGACCCATTGGTCCCTGCCCTTTACCTACCTGTAACGCCCCTAAATTTAGTATTTAGGGGCACCCTGAACCTTCCTTCCTCAAATCCCGAATCCGAAACAAGCAAGAAGAACAAGAAGAAAGAAGACCTGCCGTGCAGCTGCTAACAAGAGGAAGGCACCAACTGACTGGGCCCCAGCCCTACAGGCCTGTCGACCCTCGAACCGGCTCCTGCTAAACCCCGGCGTCTCCAGTGGTCAGCAACCTCGAAAACCCCGGAGGACCTGACTGCCTTGTGACTCTAAAAGACTGGGACTCCCACAAGCAGTGGTTCTGCTCAAAGCAAGTAACAAACCCCTGGTGCCAGCCAGGAACCGCGACTCCTGCACACTCTGCAGCCGCCGAGCCCGGCCTGTGCCAGAGTGGACAAAGACCACGAGGACGTCCCCCCGGCGACTGTGACCCAGAATCCAGCACCCAAGGACCCTCCTCGACGCTCCTGACGACGCCTGCAGCCTCAGAACCAGGGACCCCTCCAACCGCGACCAGCAGAGGGTAAGATTTCCCGACGCGAAAAGACACCCCTGCACCCGGCGCCCTGCGGCCCCCTGTGCCCAACTCCGGGGTGCCAACAGCTTCCCAACTTACCTCTCGCAGTGGTGGTCGCACCTGAAGAATCTCCGTCCCCGAGCTTGCAGCCTTTGTTCATCTGGTAACTTCTCCATTGAAATCCATTGAGCGTCCGACGGCTCAAAAGCACCCTGCACCCAGCCGCCCGAGTGCCCCTGGGAGTGCAACACCTATCCTATTCTACTTCCCCACTTGCCCTGTGTAAGTGAAAAGGAGCCCAGCTCCCACAGCTGCGTGGCCTGCCTGCTGGCAGCCACCAACCAAGGGCCCCTGCCCGCCATAGGCTAACATTGGGCCTAACTCACTCTGCACCCGGCTGCCCCTGTGCCGCTGAGGGTGTACCAACTGTACCTACCTGACCCTGGGAGACCCCTGAGTCTATGCCCAGAACCTTAACTCTGCCAGTCGAGTACTTACCTGAAAGCCGATAACCTACATTTTCTCCATAGGGTAACATTGACTGGTTTCACTTGAAATTCTTCCAAGTGTCGAGTTTTGAAACTTTAAAATATTCACAAAAAATCGCCCGATCAACAAAAACGAAATTACTCACCTGTTATCAGGAGAGATCCCAGTGCTGGATCTTGGTGCCCAGCACTGACCCTGAAAAGTAATTACAACTGTACTCACCGATAACTTGATTTTCCTCCATAGGATAACATTGCCTGGTTTTTGCCAGAAATTCTTCTAAGTGTCGATTTTTGAAACATACAAATATTCCTTAAAAATCGCCTGTGTAACAAAAACGATTTCTTTCAACTGTTTACAGGAAATGCACCAGGGCTGAATCCAGGATCCAACCCTGAGTAGGAAAATCATACGCAAAGTAACTGAAACTGCCTTTACTTAAAAACTCCCATTGAGCTCAATGTTATAATTGTGTTGCCTATTGCAACAACTGTAACTATTGCATTTAAAAGTCTATTGCTTATTGAAAGTATACAACTACAGCATTTTATTCTGAGAAAGTATTTTGATACCTATTGTTGGTTCTAAAATAAAACAACTATATATTTTTATATACAAAACAATTGGCCTAGAGTTCAGTTCTTGAGTGTGTGAGACCATTTGCTGACTGAGTGTGTACAACAAATGCTTTACACTGTCCTCTGATACTGCCTTACTGCTCGACCAAGCTACCACTTTAGAGAGTAAGGTTATATCTAACTTTAGCCTCTGCCAAACCTCTGGGGACTGTGGACTCTGTGCACACTGAACCGTACTTTGGTTCAGTATATACAGAGCCACTTTCTTACAGTTGGGACCCCAACTCTTACCTTGGTACCCAGTTTTAGTTTGTGAGGTGTCTTTGGGCCCACCCCCCTGGACAGGTTTTTGTGGGGCTACCTGGGACTCCTTACTTTTATCTTGAAGAGTCTCACTGTCTTTCCTCTGGGGAGGTTTTGTAACCCCTTTCTTTTCGTCACCCCCAAGTGGACATCCTAGTTACCCTTGTCTTGACCCAATGGTCCACCTTCTTTCCCAATTCTTGGGGCGAAATTGGACCTAGGTCTACCAGATACTGATGCAACTTTTCATCAATGTAATTACTTAATATGTGTTCCTTCATGAACAAATTATAAAGACCATCATAATCTTGCACTTTACTTCCAGTCAACCAGCCATCTAGTGTCTTAACTGAGTAGTCTACAAATTCCACCCAGGGCTGACTCTGGGTTTTCTGAGCCCCCCTTAATCTAATTCTATACTCCTCAGTTGTGAGTCCAAATCCCTCAATCAGAGTTCTCTTCATGAGGTCATAAGACCCAGCATCTGCCCCACTAAGGGTCAGAAGTCTGTCTCTGCACTTACCAGAGAACAGTTCCCAAAGGAGTGCCCCCAGTGAGTTTTCTTCACCCTTCTGGCTTCACAAGCCCTCTCAAAGGCTGTGAACCACTTGGTGATATCATCACCCTCCTCAAATTTAGGGACAATCCCTTTGGGGATTTTGGGATCATAGGATCCTTCTTTTTCTATATTTTTAAATTGCTGCCACCATTGATGGGTCCTTGGCCCATCTCTGCTCTTTCTTTTTCTAGAGCCAGGAGTCTGGTCTCAAGGTCTAATCTTTTGGTCAACCAGGCTAGCAAGATGTCCTCCTCATTGAGGATGTCATTAATGTCCTCAGTGGTACCTGATCCACCTGTGGGGGATCTAGGTACTGAGAGGTTAATTCTTGGAGTCAGGGGCACTTGGGCCCTTTTCTCCCTATGAAGTGGGGGGGTTGGTCTACCTGCTCATCCCATCCCTCCCTCCCTCCCTCTTCTTCCTCATCTGATTGGTCTTCACCATTTTCAGATGGGTGGTCCTTAGCATACCCAGCCAACAGCTCCTGGAGCTTTTGTTTGGTGGGATGTGACCCCATGGTTATATTTTTAATTTTACATAGGGACCTCAACCTGGTCCTCTATGACATTGTGGTTATTTTCACTAACAGCTGGGTTCTTGTTTTGAGACATTGTTAAAAAAACTTCTAACCCCTCTAACTGTAGCTAAAGTGACTTTTTATTTTTCTAAAATTCTACAGGGACTTAACCAAGGCCCTAGCAAGACTTTTAGTAATTTTGCAAAAATGCCAATTTGAAAAAAAATCAGAATTCTAAAGACAATTTAAGAGTTCTGTCGTGTGATCAGGTGGTAACCAAGTTAGTCCAACAAATGCAAAGTTGTATATCCCACCGCTGCCACCAACGTAGGAAGCTGGCTCTGTATATACTATACCAAAGTGAGGTATAGTGTGCACAGAGTCCAGTGGAACCGAAAAGGTAGGCAGAGGTAAAGTAGATTGCACCGCACTCTCTATTTGTGGTAGTGTGGTCGAGCAGTAAGGCTTTATCAGAGGACAGTGTTAAGCATTTGTTGTACACACTCAGTCAGCAAATGAATTCACACACTCAAAGACTGAACTTCAGATCAATTGTTTTTGTATAAAAATATTCTTTTAGTTATTTTATTTTCTAGAACCAAGCAAGCCTGGCACAGGTAAGCAATAAATACTTTACAGTAGTAATGCAGTCTGTAAATAATTTGAATTGCAGTTGTAAATGTACTTTGATTTGTTTACAGTAGTGTTACTGATAATGCAATGCTTTTCAGAATACAGTACATATACTTTGTATAGGATTTTTAGTAAAATTACAGGTAAGTTACTTTCAGATTACTTTTCTTACACAGTGCAGTATGCCTGGATACTGCACTGGGACATTTCCTGTAAACAGGTAAGTAAAAGCGTTTTTGCTAGTTAGTACAATTTTAAAGAATTTCTTTAAGTTTTCCAACTCCACACTTAGAAACTTTTCACAGAAAAACAGTCAATGTTATCCTATGGAGGAAAATAGCGTTATCGGTTTAAAGGTAAGTACTTTGTTGTGGGAGTTGGTGTTCTGGGGTCAGACTCAGGGGTCCCTCAGGGTCAAGGATGCACTCTTGTTACACCCTCAGCGGCACTAGGGCGGCCGGGTGCTGAGGCCCAATGTTATCCAATGGGGAATAGGGAGCCTCCGGTTGGTGGCTGCTGACGAGCAGGCCACTGGGTTGTGGGAGCAAAGCTCCTGGACTTAAGCTCAGGGCAAATTGGGGTTTAGGCCAGCACAAAAGATGCACCCTCAGTGGCACTAGGGCGGCCGGGTGCAGAGTGATGTTTTGGCGTCGGAAGCCCTGTAGCTTTCAATGGGGAGTCTCCGGTTTGCAAAAGCACTGCAGGTTCAGGGACGAAGGTCTTCTGGGTGCGACCACCACTTCGAGAGGTAAGTTGGGATCTTGGGGGTTGGTTAGGCACCGTCGGTTGGGCCACCCAACGGCCGTGGGGCGTGGGGTGCAGGGGTGCCTTTTAGGGTCGGATCTTCTTACCAGCTCATGGTCGCTGTTGGGGGGACCTTCCGGTTTGAGGCTGCAGGCGTCGGCTTGAGGCAGGTCAGGGGTCGCTGGATCTCGGGTCAGGATCGCCGGGGGGACCTCCTCTTAGTGTTGGGCCACTCGAACTTGGGCTGTGGGCGTCGGGTGCAGAGTGGTGCAGACCCGCGGATCCTTGCGGAACTGAAGTCTGTTGTTTGAACAAATCCGGTGTTCACAGGAGAGACAGTCTTTGTGGTTGAAGGCAGGCAGTTCCTCCAGGGTTTTCGAGGTTGCTGGCTGCAGGACACACCGGGATTTCGCAGGAGCAGGTTCGAGGTGGAGACAGGCCGGTAGGGCTGGGGCCAAGTCAGTGGGCGTCTTCCTCTTGTTAGCTTCGGCACGGCTGTTCGGTCCTTCTTCTACTTTTCTTGTCTGAGGAAGCAAGGTTCAGGGGTGCCCCTAAATACTAGATTTAGGGGTGTTACAGGTAGGTAAAAAGGTTGGGACCAATGGTTCCCTTCCCTGGGGTGGGTACACCCCCTATTATGCCACCCTGGTTGGCTGGGTCCCCCCAACTGCAAGATGGCGGGGACAGAGTTGTGCTTCACCTCGCCTCCCCCACCTAAGGGGTAGAGTTGGCAGAGGTGGGCGCACCTCTCTTCCTCACTTGTCTTTCCCGCCGGTTCTCCCGCCCAAAGTGGGGGTCAGAACCAGTGGGGACCAGTTGCTGAAAGCAGCAAGTGGCCTGGGGAAGCTCACAAAGGCGGCAAGCCTTTGAAGCTTCCCCTTCGTGGACCCTGCCCATCCTGGAGGAGGAGGCTTGGCACCTCGTCCCAGGATGTGCATTGTTTCAGGCCCCGAGAGCAGCAGGCTTTCGACCCAGGGGTCCAGAAACATGTCTGGTGGTGGCAGCTGAAAGCAGCCACTCAGCCTTGACACTAGTGGTAGGTCGTTTTTCAGGGGGCATCTCTAAGATGCCCTCTGTGTGCATTTTTCATTAAATCCCACACTGGCATCAGTGTGGGTTTAATGTGCTGAGAAGTTTGATACCAAACTTCTCAGTTTTCAGTGCAGCCATTATGGGGCTGTAGAGTTTGTAATGACAAACTCCCAGCACCATATACTCTTAATGGCAGTACTGCGCTTACAATGTCTATGAATGGACTTAGACACTGTAGGGGTACAGGGCTCATGCACCTGCACCCTCACCACTGGTATAGGGCACCCAGCTAGAGGGGTGACTGATTTATGCCAGGGCAGTGGGTTGTAGGCATGGCACACAGGAATGTGTGCCATGTCGACTCTTCACTTTGTTCTGCACCAAGACACGCAGCCTGCAAAGGCAGTGTGCGAGTGTAATGGTACAGGGCCTCTAAGGGTGGCACAATAAGTGCTGCAGCCCTTAGAGGTCTTCCATGGTCACAGTGCCCTGGGTACCTGTGGTACCATTTACCAGGGGCTGACCTGTGGCCAGAGTTGCCAATTGGGTTTTGTTTAGTTTTGGGGAAAGAACACAGGCCCTGGGAACCTGATTGGCAGGGACACAGGGCACATCAAGTCAAAAGTTCATCAGTAGTCTGGCAAAAAGTGGGGGGGTTACTGCAACAGAACCCCAGCTTCTCACAACAAGTTCATATCCCTGCAGGACTGAGGCAGCCCTTCCACCTTCCATTGTGGACAAAATGAGTGACAAAATTCACAATATGTAACACCTATCATTTACAGCTCTCTGAAACGGCAACATCGTTTTTCATACACTTGTGCCATTATGGGTCCTTACTGTTGTAAAGGGAATATTGATTTTCAAGTAATATGCATAAAGGTTTCCTGTGTTCTGGTACTATAACTACCTTACGGTTACTGAACGGGAAATCCCTTTTTCACATACGCTACAATCTTTGTATGTATGTGATATATGAATCTTGAATGTAGCTACAAAGGACCCGAGCACAGTACGTCATGGGTTTTACAGGGGGTAATGCAAAAGTAGAGGGTAGAAGAACCAAATAATACATGTTTGAAAGATTATAAGGGAACACCACATAGAGACAAAAAGCCTATTCCAAAGGACGGCAGACCGACGAATGGCTCACAGCGCGCATTTCAGATTACCCTTACAAACCTATGCACCTTCCTTAGTTCTTTCTGGCATCCAGTTCTAATTTTCTTGGAATCTGAGAATGTCGTACAATATAGGACGACTGTAGTATGTTTATCCAGCACGGAAGAATTATGATCATAACCACCTAACAATATATGGATTTCAGGATTTCTACAGAAAATAATAGCGAAATCGAAGTTTATAACATTCAGCACAGAGTTCTGCACTTTTTAGTTAATCAATGACGCAAAGTGTTCTTCTCAACTGTGCACTGAAATATTAAGAAGAAAATAGCTTGGTCATTCAAACCAAACATACATTACCTCGAAGACTGTTTTGGCTGCGTAACCCTGTACATCGTCTCGGTTGATGACGATCTGGATTACCCGGTACCATACTTCTTCGCTCACATAGTCCCCAGCAATACGAATCAGGTTCAAAATGGTGTCCACGTACCAACTGTAATCCACTGCATACTTCTCTGCAAGGATCGCCACTTTCAGGACCTAAGTGCAAGCAGAAGAAAATGATGGTATGTTGTTCTCTCTTTCCACATCTCTACAACCCTCTCCCTCTCCGAGCACTAGCTACAGGAAAAATGTTGAAGGTTCTGAGAAGCATGTCATCACCTCTGTGCACAGGTAATACTGGCCTATCATATCACATCTTGTGCAAGTACAGCTTTCAGGTAAGATCTGGGATCTAGGGGTGGGTGGAACTCGCGGAGTTTCACTACATAAAAACTTGACTAGATTCCGCAGAGTTCCGCGAACGGGCGGAATTCGGCACATCGCACTGATTTTTAACGCAGGAGCTTGTTCCACATTGCAAAATCAGTGCAAACAGCACCACACAGTGCACAAGAGGGCACTGCTTCTTTGTGCCATATGAGTAGATTTTCTCAATGCGATCGGTCACGACCTGCCGTGACGGCTCAAGTTGAGAAATCCCACCGGGAGGTGTTCTAATGGCCAAAAATCGCGCTTGGGAACACAAATTCTTATTTGAACTTGCCAACTTAACGTTGGCAAGCCGCGCGTGAGTAAAAACTCTGCCACGTGACAATTGGCGAGTTTTGTCGTAAACTCCGCATTCCAAGCGGCTCGCAGAGTGGGCAAAACTCCGCAACTCTGCCGGCGGAGCGGAATTAATCACCCAATTCTACTGGTAACTTATATAAATGTGAACCACTTTGAAGTGATGCACAAAGTTTATATATTTATATAAGGCCCCCCTCTTGAGTTTTTATGCTTAGGATTTTTATTTTACATACATACACGGGTACCAACCCCAGAGGAAACCACATTGCTTGTACATATCTGTAAATAGGGCACACAACATACACAGAGGTAACATCTTCAAATCAGTTATATGTCCACAGGAAAAATCTGCAGGAGATTAATGTTTGCAAGCAGCAGCTACTGGGGATATCTCCTACCATCTTGTCTTCCTCTTTTCTGACTGTCATTAGCGGGACAAAACAGAAGCTCACCATCTCCTCGCGAATAGAGTAGTCAGCAGTCTCCAGGTAGCTCAACATCTCGGACACAATCTGCTTGGCATTAGTACGGTCACACATGGCATAGAGGAGATCTGCCGCCCGCTGTCGTACACTAACATCTCGCTCCGTCTGCCAGAAGAACACATAATATTACTTTTGAGAGCCTTACGAGGCATAGCAGCAGCAACTTGCAACTCCAGAGCAGACCCAACTTAAGCTGCATTTTTTAAATCTGACCGAACAGTGCTCAATATGTTAACCCTTTACACCAGTTGCCTTGAACTGTCCATACGCCTGGTATGTATCCAACGTCAGTGATCAAGGGATAAAGGTCACTATTTGAGAAGAGTAATAGGTGACACCTGGGATTATTGATGACCAACCTGCAACCAGCATGTAATGAAATGTTAAACTCACATACAGAGGTTACCATAAACTCAGTCAGACCTGCCAGGATTTTGTGATTTCGCAATTTGCAAAAAAAATCTCAAAATTGTAAAAATGTGTCAGTATTTAAAAAATCATCACAAAATCTTTATAAAAAAAAAAAAGGAGCTATTTCGATACTCCATTTTTGTCCTTGCAATTCTGCTGGGCCTATAAAAGGAGGTCAGCACATTCAAGAGAAAAAGACTGCTGAAGACAGGAACCCAACTGATATGCAAACATACTGTCCAACTTCAGCACCACTCTCCTGGGCTCCTCTGTTCTCCACAAGGTGGTTCCAGTTCTCCTGGCCCAGTTTCCCTCTTTGGCACCCATTTTCATGTGTCCCCGAAGCACCTATTCTCCTACCCCACCCTTCCTCCGTGTGGCACTCTTTTTCATTGCTACATTCCACTTCCGTGGCACCTGTTCTGGCTCCTTTTCCCTGCTCCTTGTCACTCTTCATCATGGTCATCCTCCGCTCCTGTGGCATCCATTCTCACTGCTGCCTTTCCCATGGCACTCGTTTCCCTGGCTCCCCCTCGCTCTGTATCTCCCGTTCTCATTGTACCCCCTCACCCCAGGAGCACCTGATCTGCAGTGATTACCTCACCCCTCCCACCTGCCTCATACATCATTAACCTGTGTGAATTACATAGTCCTGGAGGAACATGTTATTGTAGACCACTCCACTCTCTTGCCTCCTAAACTTCAGATGTCAGGAGGGTGGAGGTTATTAAACTAAAAGCTAACTGAAATCTGTACCTTCTCTTGCACTAGATACCCCTGGGGCAAGCTCGCTCCTGCTGTGAGGCACAATACTTCATTGCTGGCTCTGATCATTCAGATAATGAGCAGAGCCGGCTAGTGAACAGGGTCCTGGAGTGCCTGTCTGGCACTACCCAGAGCCCAGGTGGAGCCTACGGTATTTTTGTGACAGACATACATTATTGCTTTTGCTGCCGCAATATTTGACTAACAGGCCACAAAATTCTGGGGGCTCTACAATACAAGTAGTAGAAAGAAATCTGAAGGCTGCAAGTCCATAGCCTGAACTTCCCCAACGAAAATCTATAGAAAAATATACAAGTCAACCACAGCCGAGACCACATGTAGACTACAATCTAGTACCATCTGGAATGCATCTTCATTTGGAAAGCAATCGCCTTCCAGCTTGGACTGTTGCAGGTTAATCAGGGAGTGAAAAAGAGGAGCAACAATGGGAAGTGATTGAGGGCTCCTCTATATACCTGAACCTTTGGAAGGGAAGTCTTCTACATGGCTCTGGAGAGCATGCGTCCCTATCCTGTGTTGATCTCCTGGCAGGTCACTGTAACGCTGCTGTAGGTTTTCTTGATCTCTATCTCAGTGAACATAACAATCATGCATGTCCACTGAGGGTCTCCCTTTTACACGAGTTTTAGACCCTAAAGCTTGGCTCGGAGGCCGAGGGGGCATGCATAATGCACCCCTCTTTTACAGAAAGTGGCTACTGGACTCTCTACCTAGTCTGTTGTGGCCGGACAGTGGTAACAGTATTGATCTATACTCAGAGGTACCTTTACCCAGTACCCCTTAGGAGGGGTTGCCTACCAGCTTCCTCATGGTAAACCCGGTGCAGTCTCCCTTACCTGGGTTCTTTTTTATCTCTGTCATATCTGGGATGTGCGTTCTGAGAGCTAGTTGGTTCACTGGGTGAGGATGGTAAACCAGTGTGTTTAACGTGAGCCAAGCTGGTATCTGTTCTATTTGACATTCCAGATCCCTAAGCCCCTCTCTATTTCTTGTAGAAGATTCGAGTATTGGGATAGACAGTAGCTCTTGTCTATGTTGAGACCCGACCCCTCTGCTGGGACGAATGCCTCCCTTTCTGTGGTTGATGGTCAGGGCCTCCTGATCAGGAGTTAGTTCAAATTCCTCTGTTTGGGATAGGCAGGAAAGGAGGGCAGCAGGCCCTCCACTTGCACTGATCACGTAGTAAACACACAGGAAATATCCCCAAGGAATGGAGGGGCACCCAGGATTCAAAAGTAGCTGACCTCCTAATTGGATCAAAACCAGTGACTCAGGGAATTATAAATGTCTGGTATCATTGGCCAGTTGTTTATTCAGGGCTGTTCTCTTCTGACCAGGCACTCACCAGGGTTGCTGAGATCCAGTAGTTAAATCCAGCAAAGCTGGATTGCCATTCTCCCTCTCAGACTCGGATACAAGGTTTGGACTTGAGAAGGCTTCTCTGTGACAAATTATCCATGAAAGGAATTTGCCAGCTGACAAAAGCAGCTGGGTTGCAGCTCAACAGAGGGCATCCCAGCAAGGAAACAGCTATCTGTGAGGCTTGTGGACGCAGTTGGCGCTTTAAAGCACCAGGAGACTGCAGGTAGCTGCTCAAGATAAGGAAATGTGCTGTACATTAAGGGAAACAGAGGAGGTTCTATACTGTTATTGAAGGCAATACTGATTTGTCCCTGACCCATGCTCTGTGCTGTGGGAGCTTCCAGTTAACATTTGTAGCTGAGATAAGTATGCCTTGTTGAAGAATTAAAAAGTGTGCCTTGGTCCCTGCCCCAGAATTTGTATAGCCTCCAGCTTTGTCCTTGCTTGTTCTGCACTAGTAGCAAGCTGTCTCTGTGGGTGCCCTGCTATTAGAAAATTTAAACTGCAACCAGTGGTCTCTGTGATACAGGCGCTCTCCCCTTTTTGCTTCATCAGAGGGTATGAGGGTGGATTAGCACCCTGGCCAGTCGCTAACTTCCTACAGTAGCCCAGTAACTACTGGACTAGAGGGACTCCAGTAACTGTGTCAAGACACCAGTCACACCTAACCTGACCCCTGACCCAACCAGAGCAGTGTTCTCGCCCACGGAAGGGAGGGCACTTTTATCCCTTTGACTCACATGGCCTCACAAATGACTATGCTAATCTGTTGTAGAATAGGGTTAGGCATAAATAGGAGTAGTGGTGGATGAGTGGAGGATCAAAATTCACAGTGCATCTCATATCTCCCAATACAGCTGGAGCAAATCAAACAGTGTATACCATGAATTAGAGGTCAGGGAAAAGACAGAGGCAGATGGGGAACAAAAAAGAAAAAGAGCAAGGGTATAACAGAGGGATAAAATAAGAAAACTCAGAACACCACTTAACTGATAGGACTGCAGATCCACTGTATAGCAATTTAGCTACCTACCCTAGTAAACACCTTTACATTCCTTCCACTGGGAAACCCTGAGTTCATGAACCTCTAAGCCACACTAAGGCTGCTAGTGATGCATTAAGTAAAGTGACTTGTAGCAAACACATCAAGATAGCAAACTTAATCTGGATGAACATATAGCTGCAACTAAACGGACATGCTTCCATGCTCTCAGCCTGCTCCGCAAAGTTTTTCATCTTCTCCCTTCTTCCACACGAAAAACCTTGGTACATGCTATGGTCCTCAGTCGACTAGATTACAGCAATGCTCTGTTGATCTCTGCTAAGACAACCTCCTTGAGCAGTTTACAAGTGGTCCAGAACACGGCGGCCCGCCTGGTAACCAGTGCACCCTCCCGAACTCCTTCAGGCCCCCTGCTACGTAAATTACACTGGTTGCCCATACGCAAAAGAATTGAATTTAAAATTGGCTGTTTGGTATTCAAAGGCCTTAACAAAATGGGACCGAGATATCTAGCGGATAAATTGGTTAGATACACACCTTCGCGTACCCTTCGATCAAAAGATAAGGGTTTTCTCATCGTCCCGCGCATAAAACAAACCAGATTGGGAGGCAAAGCGTTCTCCTACCTAGCCCCTCAAATCTGGAACCAGTTACCTTTGGACATCCGCCAATGCACTAACTATTTGATCTTTAGGAAAAAACTCAAAACATCACTCTTCTAGCTTTTGTGCCTTCACTCTAGTCGTCCTTAGCGCAGAGATACCCCATCCGGGGTGATTCATGCGCTTTATAAATGACATAAATAAATCAAGTGTAATCCTAAAATAACATGTCCAGAGGTTGCTAAAACATGCATGAGTAGGATGGGCAGGAGCTTTGGCACCCTCACCTTCAGAGCATTGATGACGGTCTCAATGTGCGTCTTAACAGCTTCATGCGAGAACTCTGAGCTGGCCAGAGTACACATGCTCTCTAGAGCCAGGTACCGCAGGTTCGTCTCACGGTGTTGCAGGAACTGGCCCAGCTGATTACATGCACGCACCAGGAGGTTGGGCTCACTGTGAGGTGAACAGAGACAGGTTTATCATTTTTACACTATTAACTTTTATTTCAATTCATACTTGAATCACATCTTTAACACAATACAGCTCAGTCATGAAATGCATTTAGACCTTCAATAAAAAATCACTATCCGTCATGACTAGAACAAATCCAGGTAAAACTATTACACAAAAACACTGGGCAAACTAAATTATATGTAGTTTACATCACAAACTCCGCAGATGTTGTGTTGAGTCAGAAAACTACTCACAATGTCAATGGTGCACAATTGTGGTAGCAAACAATACCAAAATCATTTTTACCATGTGAGAAACACTATTTTGTAACCCCCTTCTGAATGTAAAATGGCTAACGCAATCGGGACACATTTGGCAAGCATTTAAAAACTGGAAAAGTGCAATGTAGTGCACAGTTTTATAACAACTGTATACAAAGTTATGAATAACTTCAAACAGTGATTGAAACAAGAAGTTATCTTTTCACTTTAACAACCTGACTACTCCACCGCAGCTCCACTGTGAGGAATCATTATTGATATTTTCTGCTTCAACTGGATCACCTACATTTTGTATAGTGGTGCATCCATATTGCACTGAATTCACTACACCAGCTATGCACAAGCATTTGGTAAGGCAAGTAAAGGTGTTCTTGCTTAAAATGTAATAAAAGATTGAATAACATTGAAACGTTAAGTTAATCATCATAACCTCTTGAACAGCACTTTAATCATTTTAAACTTTGTAATAGGAAAGCAGTTTTTTCATAGAAATGTCATTTAAAACAAAAAATGGCAGATATGTTTATAACTGGGCTTATCTTTTACCAACCAAGTGAACGTGTTTTCTATTGGCTGAAAATATTGTATTCATTTTCAAAGAAATAGGATATATTGTCTTAGAGCCATTTGACGTTTCAGTTTTCATTTTCTTTGGCCAGTACCTTTTGTTTTAAATCAATCAAATAACTTTATTTGGTTATAAATAACAATAAAAAATACAATATCACATAAAAATAGATAGAATAATGCCATACATATTGATATTAAAAGCTATCCTTTTGTTAAAATAAAGACAGAACACATTGTGGAGGGTAAAACAGAGAGCAAATACATGTTACTTAAAAGTTGTATTCAAAATTGATAACACATTGAATGATCCATAAACCCTTCACAAAGCACACCTATAAGCACATTGTCAAAATACTCCATAGCCAATGTGGGTCTTAATTTGACAGTGCCTGATAGGAAACCGGCAACATTAAAACACACAAGTTAATTTGGAAACATTTGCAAAAAGATCAATGCCGGGCTGACCAGAGTAGCATTCTTCCCTCTCAAACAGGGGTAAGATGTACACTAGAGCTGCCAAACCCTAAGGGAGTTGTAATTTCTCTCCCAGAAGTAGAGGAAGCTATAACCCAGGGCATAGGCTGCAAAGCCCCAGGACCAGATGGGGTGCCGATAGACCTCATTAAACATAATCCTGAAATTTGGGCCCCCCTCTTGCTTAATGTTTTTAATAATTTACCCAACTCCCCGCTGCCAAGCACATCATCGACCTCCATTATTGTACCAATCTTTAAAAAGGACGATCGTTCGCAACCAAGTTGCTAAAGGCCTATTTCTCTGATCGACACAATGTTGAAAATACTGGGTAGGGTGCTATATAACAAGATCAAAGATTGGGCAGAGGAGAACACTATTTTACATCCCTGTCAATTTGGTTTCAGAAATAAGGTGGGCACAATTGAGCAGTGCCTCAATTTAAATTTGATAATTGGGAAATACTCAATCGCTAAGTGCTCACCAATATATTTGGCGTTCATGGACTTGACCTCCGCATTTGATTTTGTTAACCGTTCACGGTTATGGTCTGTCCTGTTGGAAACTGGAATGGACGAGACAATAGTGCAACTTTTAGCCTATCTACAGCGGAACTTGAAAGCTAGAATTAGAATTAACACGCAAGGGGAAGTTTCCAATGATATTGGTGTTTTTAGAGGGGTAAGGCAGGGCTGCGGTTTGGTCCCACTTCTCTTTATTTTATATATTAATAATTTACACAAGTTTTTACCACACCCACTAATGATGTTCCTAGAATTAACGGGTCTATACTCCCATCCCTATTATATGCTGATGATGCGGTCCTAATGGGCCGCACCCCTAAAGCCCTGCGTCTTCTAGTGCGAGGCTTTGTTGATTTTAAGGCCTCTTTAGATATGTGTACAAATTTTTAAAAATCGTTTATAATGGCCTGCGGTCCCAGGAAGTATGTGCTGACCAATTTTCGCATTGGCGATCAGAGTTTATTGAGCACTAGCACTTTTTCTTACCTGGGTTTGGTTTTTGCTGCCAATGGTCTGTGGACAGACCATATTGCCTACTGCAGGTCTAAGTTTTCTAGGTCAGTTAACACTGTACTCAGCTTGCCACAACCCAGGAGAGGGGGATGGGGGGGTAGATAGGGGGAGAGTTATTTTACCTATTTTAAAAATTTCAAAAACCAGTGCACACCGACAGCTACATATGGTGCCGAGATTTGGGGCATTGCCAAATGCCATAATATTCAGCTCGAGGAGAATAGGTTTTGTCGCAAGCTTCTGGGTGTCCCAATCTCATCCTCTCAATTTGTGTGCCATAGTGAACTTAAGCTACACTATATTGAAGACTTTATAAGAGCGCGCCCTGCCCTATTTTGGTTAAGCATATGAAAAAACAAAGCAGCGTCCCTCACCAGAGATATTATAGCTGACTGTCTTAAATGCGAGAAAGGTATGGAAATCCCGTGGCTAGCGGAGGTACGATCCAGTTTATGCAAGATCAGCTATGGAAATGTTTTTGATAATCCGAATAATTTAGATACTGTAAACGAAAAAGAGCTGCGGGTGGCCCTGTATGGGTGTTACAATAAGGAAAGACTGGCCACACAGTCCAACAAATCTAGCGTAATTGTGTACTTGAATATTGAGAACAATCGATATGTACCCAGCTATTTGACTAAACCAATGGGTCGATGGGAGCGTGGCCTCCTGTTTCGCCTAAGAGCTGGCACTGTCAAGTATCAACTATGCTTTCCTTTGGGCTTTCGAGTAAATCTTGACCTTATTCCTTGTCCATGTAATGGGCAGTCTGGCCAAACTTTATTACACTTTTTATTTTTTGGGTGGTTTTATGACCAATATACCAAATCATTCTTGCTCCCCTTCTTTAAAAAAAGATCTTATGTTGATTTTAGAGAAGTCTACAAAACTCTCCTCGAATTGGGCGAGGATGAATTGATAATCCGTGTGGGCACATTTCTGAAAATTGCGGTTAGATCTCTGTCTAACTGCATTTTTTAGTCCGTAATGCACTGAAGAACTATGCGATTTTAATAATTTTATGACTATGTATATATTTATTTATTGTTTGTGCTTGCCTCTCTTATGATTATGTATGCGCTTGCCTCTTTTATGGATATTTTTTATCTGAAATAAAGATAATTAAATTGAATTGTACTTCTGGCGCAGGGTCGAATAATGGCTACAAAACGTCATGAAGTTCATTATGTCCTTATCTGAGAAAGAATCACACCTAAATTTTCAACTCTGTTCCAAGCCTTCTGGCAGGACAGCAGTCAATGTATAGGGTTTAATCTGAATCCTGTTAGCAGACAGAACCACAGAGTTCAGGTTAATCACTAACATCAAGTAAGGTTCAATGGACAAGGTGGTTTTCAATAAAGCATGTGCGCGAACTGACGGTTTACCCAGTTCCTTCAATTCTGTCCTCTTCTGTGCCAGGGACATAAATCAATTTTTTGTTCAAATCAAGTCAGTTCAATATATTCAGGGGAATCGTATAGTTCCGGCCCACCCTTTTCAATACCGATTTGATATATGTAAGTCAGGTGATTTTAGTACTCCCCTCCAAGTTTATACAATCTTTCAAAATCACTCAGTTGAGCCCTGTCTCCCTATTTAACCTAATCAAGATCCATCTTACAATGGGTTGCAAAGCTAACACATCAGAAATGTATCCCATGCCTAATTCATCAAAGTAGGTTATAGAAAGGAATAGAATGAGGTAGCGACAACAGACATCTTAAGAATTTGTTCTCTACAACTTGCAATTCAGAGATGTACCTATATCCCCAAATGTCACTACTGTAGCTGACTGCTGAGATACATTTGCCTTGATAGATTTTAATAAGCGCCTTGACAGGCTTACTGCCTGTTCTGGAGGCAAATTCATAAAGTGCTGATACAGTCCTGGGCAACGAGTTTCTTTTAGCTGCAAGGAGTGGGGTCTATGATCCTTGCTATCAAATATGAATCCAAGGTATGAAAAAGCCTCTATCCTAGTAATCTTACAATTATCTAATATAAAGTTTCTTGTTCTGGTCGACTTTAGGCCTACAATCATGTGTGATTTGTTCTAGTTAGTGCTCAATTCTAGTTTATTCACAAAATCCAATGAAGATTTAGAAGATTTTTAGTCCGAAATTGGTTCTCTCAATGAGAACTGTGTCATCGGCATATAAAAGAGTGGGAATACGTTGAAAGCCCACTTGAGGTATGTCTTTGTTAGCTGTACACAGGGCAGGGCCTAGCTGATTAATGTACAAAGTGAATAGTAGGGGGACAAGAATACATCTCTGCCTCACTCCCGTTTATCTTTACACGTGAGAGTACAACTGTCAGAGCCATATCTGACAGCTGCAGTTAGATCCGAACAAAGGTAGTGTAAAAATATTTACACTTTTTACAGATTAAGCATACTGTCCCAAAGCTAGCTTCTGTTACTCGACCAAAGGCTGATGTTAAATCCATAAATGCCTATGTAGGGAGCCTCCCTTTGCTACTGTATATTTCCCCACAAGCATATGCAAATTCAAACGTTGATCAAGAGTACTGCACCCCAGTCTAAAGCCACATTACAGGTCAGAAAGAAATGCTGTTATTTTCAGCCCAAGTTACAAGCCTAGTGAGAACAACTCTACCTAAAACTATTACCACAGAGTCAATTAATGATATGGGCCTACAACATCGTGGGCCATCCTTTTGCCCACTTTGCATGCAGCATTTAAAGTATGGGTTAAAATTCTGGCCCACCTAGCTGGATCTCATTTTAACAAATCAGCTGGCACCCCATCTGGGCCAGGGGCTTTGTCCTTAGTAGGTAAGCAAT
Organism: Calotriton arnoldi; assembly: GCA_963921515.1. Classification (NCBI taxonomy): domain Eukaryota; kingdom Metazoa; phylum Chordata; class Amphibia; order Caudata; family Salamandridae; genus Calotriton; species Calotriton arnoldi. Next base: position 1,280,110 of record CAWUFW010004717.1, read on the forward strand.
AGCTTCTAACTTCCTCCAGCTGGAATTCAAATTTCGATCTTCCCAGCAGTGTCACCTTACTATTAGCTAAGTACATCTTATCGGTCGACCCATAGAACCCTTCAAAATGTTTCACCAAACTATCTGGGATATTAATACATTTGATAGGCCCTCTATCATTGGAGTCAAAGAGGGGATGATTCACTACTTCCCAGCTATTGGATACAACACAGTCCTGCATAAGCTGGTCCCATGCCTCATTCTTAAGTTAATTTGTCCACTCCTTGATGGCTGATTTATAGCTCTTACGACACGCTATTATCTCAACTTTAGACCTAGGTAGTTTCTTTTGGGCCTTAATCAAGTTAAAGTGCACCTCTGAGCATTTTTTATCAAACCATATATTTTGGGTCTTATGCCTGCTTGAGCCAGAGAGTGTTATCTGTTGAGTAATGTAAGTGCAAATTATTTTGTAAGTAGCCAGTGCTATCTCTTTGATGAGAGGTGGCTTCCAAACAAATATCTAAATCCCTTCCACAACTGGTACCACCATTTTCCTTTTTGTTCTATGTCACTGTGCCATGGCCTTCACTAAATGATCTGCTAATTCAGCATTAGGAGGAGTCCCTACACTATGTGTCGAGGCTAAAGTCAAATGCAGGGGGTTAAGATCATTCAGTTAACCTGGAATTTCCTTACAAATTGTACAAGATATGCTGAGATGAATATGTAATGAATAATGCTAGTCAGTCCTGTACCTACAAAGGCTAGGTCTCAACTTAATGGGCCTTCCTCTAAATCCCGCACTGAGTTGACAAGGTTATTATATTCAGCTATAAAGATGGTATGGATGTTCCCTTGAGATGTGTGCTCAATATGAAAAAAGTTATTAATCTCTCGACCTGCATCTGAATAGCTCATATGGGAGGAGGAGGTGCATAGGTGTATGCTAAAATCACCTAATGGCACAACAGAAAGTGACTGATGCTGCCCTTCCATGTAATATTAGAAAACCCCTTCAGAGCAACCAAATGTTCAGCATATCTTTGAGAGGAGTTAGAATTATAAAATTATATTTAAAAGCATTATATTTGGTGCATTGCAAAAGGAAATCTTAACCGCCAACAAATATGAAGAGCCAGTAGCTGCCTAGGTGGGCGGACAATTGATGTCCAAGGCTACAAGGGTAATAGGTCCACCAATTGTTCTCCTCTTAGTACTAGGGAAAGCAAAGGAAAAAAAAATATATAGCCATCCAAGAAAAATGTGTTGGTTGTTGCCCAGGTTTCTTGGAACACAATAATGTTAATGCTCTTTATAAAGGAAAGCCATGTGGGATCACAGATTGATGGCTGAGGAGACTGAGCCTGGCCTATTTGCATAAAGAGACGGCTTGCTATGTCTGCTTTTTCAAAGTTGATTATCACACAGTCCCCTTCCAAAGATTTCACACCATTCTCTACCCACTCCACCCGTCTTACCATATTATTATGGGAACATAGACAGCCCCCACCTTCCTATTACACCAGTGCACAACTTTGTTTCTTAGCTGAAGGGTAGTTGCCCTTATGTCTTGCCTTAAAGGAGGCACCTTGCCAAAGAAGGCCACTAGTCAGTTGATTCAGGTGGGAGATTCACACTATTCCTAATAGGTAATACACTGGGAGGATGTGTGATAGGATTGTTCTCTTTACGCGAACGCCTACCTCATTTGATTGCTTCTTTTGAACTGAATGATCCAGGCTACACAGACTACTGCCCGAGGCTAAATACTTTCTTTTGTCTGGTCCTTAGGGTCCGAATCATGAGGTGGCTTTCCAGCTTTGGAGAGGGCCTCTGACCCTCCCTTATCATATCTTTGTGTGAGCTCCCAAAGATTCCTATTGATTGGTCTCTTAAGGCGGTACCAGTCTCTTTGCTATAGTCTCTACTTCCAGGATGGGTAGAATTACACAGCCACTAAGACAGACACTTTGAATTTTCCATGAATTGGTAATACAACTAGTTGATTAACAATTCTAACATATTAAAACTATTACTCAAACCATCACCTTTTTTTAAAAAAATCAAATCTTCTATTTTTACAAAATAGATCTTTCAATATCGGCTCAATTAACAATTTCAAAGTACCTTATGATTCACTTATGTCCCCCTTTAGTTCAGTATTAACAAGGTCCCCCCTTTGGACAAGAGCCATAGACTGCTTTATATGGCTATTTCTTGGGGCATCGCCTGTAGTCTTGTCCCCCGGATCTTTTTTCTTTTTTTCCGTTGCAGGCTGATTCGGTTATTGTGGAGAAGGCATTGGATTACAATGAACCTTTGTCACAATTGTCAATAGGGGTGGACCGTCCCTCACCTGGACACCCACAACACCTTTAATATGTGAGCAGAACTCACCAGCTGCCAGAGTGATCTTATCCCCACCATGTGTGGAAGTGAATTTATTTTGAGTAGGTATGGCCCTTAGGTCACGTTCAACTGATAAAACTTTTTCATTTAACGCCCCAACTGCAAGGTTAGCATGGAGATGATCAACGGACTTTTCCGAATATCGTTGGAAACAGCGGGGCCAGTGGGGCAACAGGTTTTTTTCATTTATCCATATCGGTTGTGAGCTCCCCGATGGGAGGTCAAAGGGTATGGCCCAGCCCATCCTCTTACATGCTCTGACGGGCGTAGACGGGCCCACTCTTGGCCTGATCTCGGCCCTGTTTTGGCCCAGCCTTCGCCCAGGCACTTGCCCAGGTGGCAGGCTTTCCTAGCCCAATTTATGCACTCAGGCAGCTCCTCTGTGCTCCCACGCCTCCTTGACAGCAAGGAATTATGGTAGTCGAAGTCCAGCTATCCAGCAGCAGTCTATCACAACAATGGAAGTTATGGCATTTTTGTTAATCATCTTTTTATGGCAGTTGTGTTTTGTATTACATTTGGGTTTTATTTGGTTGGTTGTTTCGGCTTGGGCATTTATTTTGTTGACTATCAACTGCATTTGTTTTCACTAGTGGTTACTTGACCTGATGGGTGGAAATTTAATTTTTAGCTGCATCTCTTTGAAGTTAGAGTTTCATTCTTTATTGGATCAGAGTTTATTTGTTAATTAGTTCGAATTCTAGTGTCTCTTTTTTAGGTATATTAAATTTTAAGAAGGGGGTTACAGGAGGTACCCCCAAATCCACTGTATTCACAATGTTTCTGTGTCTTTTTCAGAGGTTTGATTGTTATTTTGGTTGAAGGATCGTACTTTAGGCCTGCAGCACTTTTTGTTTCTTTTCAGGCTATTTATGGCATAACTGGATGAGCTCTCATGTAGTGGTTATTTCGGTGGGACGTTATGTTTGTGGACTTTTTGGTGGTTGTTTCAGTGAGGCCTTTTGTTCTTCAGAACCATAAGTACAAAATAATTTTATATTCTTACTTGTGGTTGTTTTTAGAGGCTTCGTGCAAATGCTAGAATTTCAACTTAGTCTATAACATGTTTCCCCAAATTTGTTATCTTTATAGTTTAATAAAAGCGTGCTTTTCTTGATTATTTTTCTGGTCTAGACTGCTCGAAATGCATTCATATAATTGTAGGTAATACCGTTCTTTTTAAAGATTTTCATAAAGGTGTAATTACTGGGATAATATTCACTCTTAATTAATTATTCACAAAGTTGACCAGGTTTGTAAGTCAAATCGCTCAATTTCTTAATCTCATTCTACACTTTGCCTACAGCTGAGTAGGTGCCTGGTAGAGGTCTTCATTTACTTTTTCCCCAAGATTGCATAAAAAAAACGAGATTATTTGGCTGTGTGGTGCTTTTAATAGTTGTTATCTTGGTCATCTAATGGTGCCTATTTTACAAATTAGCTCCTTATATGCTTAATGTTTGTTTTCTAAAATAGCAAAAACTAGTGGTGTAGTGTGCTCCAAAAAATACACAATGGTGCTGTACATTAAGTAATAGAGGTGGGCATTGTCTGAATAATTTTTTTTCTCAAGGTGTGTATGTTGTTTTGGATTACAGCATCATTAAAATAAAGAGTTTTCATCAGTGTGTGTTTTTGTAAGTGTTCTGATACCTAAAGGCTACAGCAATGAAGAGGGCTCTTGGTCAGCACACCTCAGATGACAGCAAAAACAGAGGTCCAAAAACCAACAGGGAGAATATCTTAGCAGATGGAATTTATCATACCATCTTAGAAGGGTAACTAGCATTAAGAATATATATCAGAAGCTAATCATAAATAGTTATGTGAACATGGTAGCTGTATTAAATATGATCCAAAACAAAGTATTTTTTTAGCTCGAGTACCACCAATTTTTTCCTTTCCAGGTGAGTTCCGTCTGAGGGCTTACTGCCTGTCGTTCATGCTTATTACAGCTCAATCCATCCATACAACTTCCAAAACAAGGTGCCAAAGAACGTAGGCCTGGGCATTTTCAAGTCAACAAGATCACAGAGTGATGCTCTGGTATTGTGAATGCTATAAAGCCAGCCTCACAATTACTTTAAATTTGGATAGTATGAGAAGTTCAAATTCAGACCTGCATCCCTCTTAATTGTCTGCTCGACTTAATGTTAAGCTGGACAAGAAGAAAGACTTAGAAATATTTGTATTTGGTAGGCCATTCAAATAGAAGTGTTTCATATCGAATCTCTAAGAGGGGAACAAAACCACAACTGATTTAAAACAATCTTCCTTAGGCAGCATTTAGTGTATTGGATCATGTGCTTTGTTCATATTAGTCCTCCTATCATGTGCGTTTAAAAAACAAAGTAAAAGGACTTCAACATTTTTGTTTTTAGTTCCATCTCAGACTGTGTTTCCTCTGGCACCCTATGAAAAGACTATTTAGGCAACCACAAGTTTATAAGTGACCTATCTTGCTTAATAGTTTCTAATAATAGACCAGAGAATTACGCCAACTCAATCTCTTCCTTTAAGATGCATTTCTCAAGCTTGCTGATTTTTCTTATAACTCCAGTTGACCAGTATACCAAATAAGGATCATATATCCAAGAGATTTCCTCTTCGACTAGCAAAACAGACTCAATCTTATCTATGTTCTGATTCACCGGTAGGTATGTTAATCACCAGTACTGCAGTAAGTGAGTTACGTATTAATTGATAACACTTTAGAATTTTTGGGATCCCCGAAATTTTCATGGATGACTTGAATGTCATTAATGTACAAAACTGCTATTATCGTGAACAAATAGATTTATGTTTTTCATATGTTTAACAATTCTCATTGGCCTGTAAGGAAGAGGGGGGATTTGGTTTTAGACAATTTAACACAAGAAGAGGGCCACAACAGCAACAGAGAGCCTTAAAACTGAGGATATAGCTATTGTCAGTCAGAGTTAAAACTACTGTATAAACAGCTGTAATAATTTCATTATTTATGTACTTGGACTGCTGCAGCACCGTTGCCTAAAAGTAGCACCACTCCTTGTATCACCAGCCTTGAAATAGAAGGGAGGGGTAGCCATGCAAAGCGTTTTAATGTTAAGCACACAAGCACATGTGGAGATATTAGTGTACCCTCCAAGTTCTTATAAAGCTGCCTGATGGATGGTCTAATGTTATATAAGATGCATTTCAACTCCTATGATGGATGGTCTTATGTTAAATAAGATGCATTTTAACTCCTATCATATGCACTAGGAAAGGGATTCACCAATGTCACAGTGTCATACAGACAGATGCCCAAAGCTCTGATTGGACATTTTGCCTCTTGTACTGTGGCAATCAATTTGTCCTTCTTTTGGCTTCCCCTTCAGACAATATATTGGTCTGGTGAACATAAGATGGCCACTTTCATTCAAATGAGTGTACTACAATACATTATGTTCCAAAACACATTCCATCACTGGGTACAGGACTGAAGCACTATTAAAGGTAGACTCAGAACTGGTCATTAGAAAGGGTTTGCAAAAGGTCTTGGCAGAGGATTCAGAACAGGCCTTAGTGGGGAATTCATAACAGACGCAGTGGAGGATTCAAAACTAGTCATTATGGTGGATTCAGAACTGGTACAGGACTTAGTGGGGATAACGGAACAGGTCTAGGTGGAGGACTCAGAACAGGTCCTCGTGAAGGATTAAGAACAGCCTTGATGAAGCATTTAAAAGAGGTCCATGCTGTTGAAGGATTCAGCATTAGTCCTAGAGGAGGATTCAGAACAGGTCTTACTGGGGATTCAGAACAGATCTCCATGGAGGATTCAGAACTAGTTCTAGTGGAGGATGACATACACGTAAGAGGCAGATTCAAAAGAGGTCCTAGTGCAGAATGTTTCAGTGAAGCCTCACCTGTCATAATGGATGATAAGGCTGATAGCCTCAAACAGGATGGCATTCTTGGCATTAGAGTGCTGAACCTTCTTAGACTTAGGTGGCTCCTGAGCTTTGTTGAGAATGGTCTCCAAACACTCAACCAACCGTCCCTTCACAGCAGCATCCTCTGGAAGAGATGAGGCACATGACAAGGATGAGAGTAGAACATACATAAATAGAAAAGTTGAAAACAAGAATCAGGCACTGCTATGAAGTGATGTGAGTGCCAAAAGAAGGCAATGTATGTTTGTGAATGATTATCAGGGAGCGAGGGAGACAGAGAATGCAAAAAGTGCACAGGAAAGATGGAGATCAATAGAGAACAAGATTCATCACAAAGAAAGAAAGAATCCCTGGAAAAAGAGGATTTTTAGAGAGGCCCACAAATAAGGGTCTATAGAGACAACAAATGTCAATAATAAGATTTGCTATCACTTGCAGATTTTTAGTCAAGATTCAATACACAAGAGAAAATCCCCTAACGTGGGGATGGCCCCATAGAAAATATGAATGTTATTAAGCATAAAATGTCTTTCTTGAAAAAGGAGCTAAGACCTGTAGGGCAGGGCTACGGACTCCATGAGGGGAAAAAGAGAAGAAAGGAACCCAGAGAAGTATGTTGCATTATAAAGAAAAGGTACGTAACGTTTAAGGGTTTTTAACATTTCAACAAATGTTAAAATGTTGAATTCAATATTTGTAACATTTATGACTGCAGCTCAACTGGTTCAAAAAACAATAAAAAGATTGTCTCCGTATCAACAAAAAAGGGTTCTTTGTGAAGTTCTTGCATTTATATGTAGCTGAATCTTGCAAGAAGGTGATACCCATTGAATAGAGGGAAACGCACTTGATGCGGGCCTACACTGAAAAGCTGGACTATATGTAATTACCTGGAGGAGGGTAGCACTGGAGAAGGCGAAGCAGTTTCACTGAAAGCCAAGGAGCTGGTACAAAGTAATATGTGTAGTCTTGGAGGTCTGTAGAAGCTGATGAGACAATCTGTATAATACAAGAGAATATGCTCCATCAGATGGCATCATATTTTAGCTGAGCTCATTCTTCTCTCGAAGAAGACAAAATATTGTGAATTTCAATATTTCAGCTGGAGCTACATCTTTTACTCCTGGTTGTATATTCAACATCAGCAACAATGATATCCATTCCCCATTAAACACATAACATGACATGTTTTCCATTTCTGCATGTGGTGGAAGGGCAACTTCTGAGTTGGTAGAAAATAAATATTTGCTATCTCACATACGTACCTCCCACACAAAAGCTGTCATAAATGTATAAATGGAAGTCAGTGTGTAAACCCACAGATTCAGAACACAAGAACAACGAGAAAGTAAACACACATCTACATTCATACATAATTTCATTGTATTTGCCTTCAATTATGATCTCACAAAACTATCCTAATGATTGTGTTTTTAAAACGCAAACTCTGAGGGTTGAGACATACCCTACTGAGACGGGAGACAGCCAGTGAAACACATGTCTTGAAGTCATCAGGATTCTTCCTACAAAGGCAGGTAATGAGACTGACAGCTGCTGTAACCACTCCCTAGAGGGAAAGAGAGAACAAGCATCATGAACTATTTGAAGAGACCTAGGGCAGGGAATAAATCCCAAGACAAGGATTCCCAAAGTCAGTTCAGGAGGAACAGGTCCTTGTCTGATTTTCAGGATGTCTAAATAATATTAGCTTAAATACATTTAGCCTTAATGGGACTCATTAAAGCTTTCAGCTGATTATCGTAAAAATCTGCCATGGACCCAACACTTTTGAACAGACAATGAACACTCCTGTCCTAGCACACACCTTGTTTAGACACATACTTGGTTCTTGGTTAGAACGATATACATGACAGAAAACTGCAAAGTGGGTAAAAGATACACACTGGAGAGGTAGGAAGAAAACCACAGACACACATCTGGCCAGAAAGGCCTCTGGTGTGATTGGCGATATAAACTCTACAGACAGACAAAAGGACTCGATTCTTTATAGATTCCTTATAGAGCATCACTTGGCCTCTTGACACTGCGATTCTATGGTGAGGAGTAGGGATAGCATGGAGGGCAGACAGACAGGAACACACTTTCCTACAATGTTCTCCAATACAAATATCCTGTGCACAATTACATGCTGTCTAACAGCCCTTAGCATATTAACAAGAATTGTGCAACATTTTCCTATTTGTTCCATGCTTTTTTACATCATTTCAAACGAAAGAACAGCAGGTACTGAGGAGCCAGACAGTTACGTTTAATGATGATGCCCATCCAGGACAGAGATCTGGTATGCACTGCAGTCACTCATATGTGTGTGGTTTGTTTTATAGTAGAAGAAACCACCACTGATATATCTGCTGGAGTCAAAAACATCATTTTTGATGTTTCACTCAGACAATGACTTTCGGCAGAAAAGAAAAGAGAAAATTGTAAAGAAGAAAAACTTCTGACCTGTTTATAAAAATTCCATCTTTTTCTGAGGTTCCTTCCATTTTCTTAACCTGGATTGCTGGTATCTCTGACCTCTGGCCAGTCTGGGTCTGCCAAACAGGCTCCAACTACATGTGCCTTGCCCTAAAACCTGAAGGTTTTTGGCTATGTAACTGAAACAGTGCACTTGCACTCTTTGAAGGAACAGTGTCTCACAAACAACGCAGAGCATATCTCTAATGGCATATGAGCAGAATTGCACAAGAGGGGTGGGGTATTTCTTAAATATTCTGCAGTGGACTGACTTTGGGATGAACGGGATAGAGGGAAAGGAATATAAGTGAGGCTCAGATTTCTGCAGCACCAATAACTCTGAGAAACCTACTGCTTTAAAGTGTCTAGCAGAGGAAAAACGTATGTCACAGAGCAGTTAAAATGACATGCAGAAGAGGTAACTGGATTTGCTAAGTCAAATCACCAATCACAGCTCTGGTCAGCCTCTGAGAGCTGTTTACAAAATTCTCTAGGCAGATTACTGCTGAAATCCAAGAAGGAATAAATATCAAGGCTGTGGTCCTGAAGGACGTGTGGAAAAGCCTTTTTTTCTTACTTGCCCTGTGGCATTTTGTCCAAGGAAAGGAGCTGCTATTAAAGGTCTGGGGACATTTGGAACACCAGAGTGTGAGTTACAGAACTTTGGCTAAGTCTGGAAATTCAGCAGACTTTTTTAACACAGACATTTGCTGCATGTAAGTGGGACTATGTTTTAAAAGGACAACATTTTTCGAAAACTCGTTTCAAAACTATTATCTGAGGCACACTTTATTTCAGATCCAAAAGAAACGCACCACTACTGGCCAGTTGCTGGTTTTGAAAAGCACAACCAGAGGACTCATGGGTATAAATCCTTGTATTAGAATATATTCTAACGTCCACACAGATTTTTGTTTCTTGATAAAACTTTTTTATTGTTTTTTATACATTTTGCCAAACACATAGCACCATAATATACACTTCCATTGTGATACCAGCTTAGAGTAATCTTGTAATTACAAAGGTAATCATCTATGGCCAAGTTCATAGTGTTCCCACCATATGCCCCAGATCATAGTGTGTTTTGAGGGGCAATAGAGATGGGTCCTTTTAATTTTGCCCACCAGTCCATTCCTGCCCTCCAGTCGGATAACTCGGGTGGTTCGGCGGCTCTCCATTTAAGAGCAATATCTCTCTTGGCTATCACGGTTGCCATACTCACCAAGTATCATTCACCGCAAGTATCTTCCAGGTCATCCAACATCCAGAAGAGGGCCTGATTAGGTGACAGTTTGATTGATCGTGCCAAAAAGTGAGCCAAGGCCTCTGCAATCTGGTGCCAGTACTCAGCTACGAGAGGACACTGCCAGGCCATGTGAAAGAAGTCTGTGTCTGGACATCTACAGTGGAAACAGGTGGGGTGTGGGATTCTGCCAGTGTGCCATAGTCGCTGAGGGGTGAGGTAAGTTGTGTGTAGGTAGTTCAGTTAGACCAGACCGAGTCCTGAGGAGATGGTGATTTCTCGGGAGTGATTCGGGCTAGGCACCAGTCGAGATCATCCATATAAACTACCCATTTCTCCCATGCTTTAGGGCAGTAAAACTGTTGGTGGCGTTATTGACCAGGATGTGGCATATCTGGGATAAACCTCCTTTCCAGAGTCTGACCAGTTGAGTCTTATATATGCGGCAAGGGCATGTCGGAGCCATAGATAATTGTGGATATTTGCGGAATTGAGTCCTTGACAGATCGAGTTGACTTTGGAGGTCTTGGAAGGAGCGAATGTGAGTCCCTTGCCAGATGTCTCCCAAATTTGTGATGCCTTTTCTATCCCATTTGAGGAATTCTGTCAATTGTGCGGTTTGGTGGAAATGCCTCCCTTGCCACAGTAGAGTTTGTTAAATCAGTTTGCCCTTCCAGCCCATGGTGCACAGTGAGGAGAGCCAGTTCACAAAGACTACCCGGGTGACCTGAGGTATGGGTTCCGATACAGCATTGTCATCATTTTGTAGAGTCCCAGGAGGGAGAGTTCGGCTCAGTAAGCCGAGTCGTCCCATCACCCAGTCATTAATGACCAGCAATTGTGCTGCTCTTTAATACAAATGAAGGTCGGCCATACCCATCCAGCTGTTGTATAACGCTTGTCTACAATTATCTGAGGCTATGACGGATGGACGGTTCTCCCAGAGGAAGAAACACATCAGGGACGAGAGATATCAAAACAAGCGGTTAGGGATAATCAATGGGAAATTTTGTTGGACCTACAAGTAACTTGGTAGGATCATCATTTTAAATAGGCCACTCTACCCAGTAGATGGAGTAGTAGCGTGGCCCACGTTGGAGGTCTGCGATCATGGCATTCCTAAGGAGGGACATGTTAAGGCTCCATGTTAGACTGGGTTCACAGGAGATGTGTATCCCCAGATATTTAAAACGTAGTCACTTTGTGGGTATTGATGTCTGCCGGTATGTGGTGTTTCATCGTCACGTAGCAGAATCTGCAAGAATTTACTTTGATTTATTAGAAGCAGCGTGGGCCCGGGATATGTAGATTAGATAGGAAGATGAGTACATCATCCGCGTACAGCACTATTCTTTCTTAAGGTCCCTACTCCCATCTCCACCCCTGTATCTCGGTGTCACATCTCACAAGTCTGGCTAAAGGTTTGATTGCCAAGGTAAAAAGGAGCAGGGAAGGGGGCATTACTGCCTAGTTCTATTTCGAATGAGAAAGGTGTTGGATTAAACAGTATTTATTCGTTTCTGTGCTTGGGGCTCTGAGTATAGCAAGTCTATGTATCTACGCATCATCGGTCCTAAGCTAATTTTTCCCAGCTCCTTCCAGTCCACCAAATCGAAGGCTGTTTCGAAATAATCCCCACACAGATGCGTTTCATTTTGGTGTCATTCTAATAATGTTCTTCTTAACTAAAATAGTTGGGAATTTTCAGGTGTTCATTTCTTGACTTTAATATTTCTTTGGCGTCACTGTTCCTGCATCACATTTTCCCTCATGGATGTCTCACAGACTGCGCATACCAGGCTATTAAATGTAATCAGTGTTCAGCCACAGATCATATCAGAGCCAACACCTTTCTCCCCTGTAGTTAGGAAGCTGATTTCCTTTACAGTTGTGCGAAGGATTGTCCCTTTTAAGCTAAGCTGTGGATATCTGGATGAACTGAATATTTCTGCAGGTATGTCACAGTTTGTGACACTCTGAAAGAGATCTGAATTATGTCTGCCTTCAGAGCACATGATAGGTAGGCTTAGAGTGATAGGCCAGTGACTCTGATTGTTTAAGTTTAGGGTTCTGGACCGCCTAACTCGTTATTTCAGGTAGTTGAGCTGTCCAGTACCAACTAGCTCGACTGATTTCCAAGACACTCTAATGTAAAGCCTCACATGAAACACTATGAAAATTAAGCAACTATCTGTCCCAAAACCGGTAACAGCCATCTGGCTGCAGCTAGAGGACTGGTTCAAAGAAAGTATGTTTCAGGTGGATAGAAAAACAGTCTTTCCAAATGAGAGGGATGTCTTTATGCCATGGGTTTATGGGACTCCCCCATTTTACCCGACGCCCCCAAGCTATTGGATACTATATGGAGTAATGTGGAAATCTGAAAACTTTCTTGTAAAAGATTGCCTTCAGGAGCCAGTAACCCATGATACTGAAATAAGCCACTACCATCGCCAAGGATTCAAAAAAGTGACTGAGCAAAATGTAAAGTCTTATGGGTAGTGCTTATTCTTCAGTTTAAATGTTAAGAATTTTCTATTGCAAACTCTTAAATGTGTGGTAAAACCTGATGTACAACCAATTTTCTAAGGTATTCTTTCTCTAACTAGTTAATTAGTAGGAACTAGAATTGGTCCAAATTATTCTTAAGGACTCTTCTGGTACTCTAGTAAATTAATTTTCAAATCAATAACTTGCCCACCATTTCTACTAAGCAGTACAGAGCCTCTACACCAGCCAGCACATTGAAAAGAGTTGCTTGACTTCATAGGACAATTATTAGGTGGTGTATTTTACAATTTTATGGTTTAACTTTTTTTGAACAATGTTCATTTTTGGTGATGTTTGCAATGCTGGAGAGTGGCTCGCAATGTATCCCCCCCTTAATGGCCCATTGTTGGAAATGAGATAAGAAGTCATTGCTTTGCTTTCCATGAGTGGGGACTTCTTATAGCCAAACAGCCAATACATATTGTTTAGGATCAAAGACAACAAGTCTGCATGTTTATTTTGTTTACTGAACAAGTAGGCTCACCACATGCAGCTCAAACTATTTCACTGCCAGATTACAGCGGCACGGAATGGGTGTGGGAGTAGATTGTCTAATGCTAAAGCAACATTTGTATCTAAAAAGTATATGATGTTTGAAATTGTATAAGTGATTCATTATTTCAAAACCTTTATTGTTAGTGCAAGCACTCAGAAAATACAGTGAGCTGTAAGCTTAGCTCACATTACTGACGGTGGCTCCAATATAAAAACATCATTGAATGCTTCTTGATTATTTATAAATGCATTCAGAAAAACGGAAGATTTGAGATTATTTTCTTTCAAAACAAAACATACCCAAAACATCTTTGTAACTTGAACAAAATAAAAAAAATACTGTGGAAACTTGCAGACAGTTTTGTTAAATTATTGCACAATTTGTTTGCTTTCAAAACATAACGTATCCAAAACAAAATCTGTAAACTAAACAAAGCAGAGAAAACACAGAGACAGTTTTAGAAAGTTATAAAGCAGTTTTAAGAACAACTTAGAATACCATATCTCTAAAGCATCTTTAAAACCTGTTTGATGGACCATCAATGTAAACCATCATGGCCAATACATAACCAGCAATGGCCGCGCGGCCGTGAAACTGACACGGCCGCGAAACTGACACGGCCGCGCGGCCGCGAAAGTAATCGCGAGGGAAGCCAGATGGCGAGGGAAGCCATATGGCGCCTGATCGCGCGTGCACTCTCGAGTGAACGCAAGCTGGTCGCCAGCAAACTGCTGTTTGCACTTCCAAAACCCGCTTACTAAAACTCTCGCCAGAGCAGCGCATGCGCTGGCTCAGGCGAGACCTAAAAAATAAAAAAACAGTCATATTCTTACAGAAAGTCACAAAAGTGCACCCAAAGGTCTGAGACTATATACCGGTGCAGTTTATTGACTTTTGGGAATTCGCCAGAGGTTTCAGAAGTAGGCCTGGAAACCTGCAACAGTTGTGGGTTTCCACGATACTCCTAACACACAGAAATTTCATTTTTGCAAATACACATACATGTATTTGTTGATGTAAAAATCTACTAAGTGCAAATGTATTCATTAAAACGTTTTTGATTTTTCTCCTTTCCCTTTACCCCCACTTTTTGTTTAAGGGGTAAAATCCCTTCCTATCCTGGATAACGTTTTATTCCTTCCCTCTTCAGTTGTAAATGTTCAACCATTTCCAGAATGTAAAAGGTTTGGAGAGAAGTTGGTGAATAACCTTAAACTTGTAAGTTTGTAGTTGTACACAAACTCACAATGCATTTCAGGCACTGTAAACAGATTTCCTCACAAAAAAAACTTCAAGTGAGTAAATCTTTTATGGGTGCAAAACAAACTTTTACACATACAAGTCAAACTTCCCGTGTTAATACCTTTGAGAATCTGGCCCATAACATTTGGTCTACGCCCAGATCTTTCAGAGTTAATCTAAGTGCGTAATGTAAAAGTACACTCATTGATGTAGCGATTGGTGTATGCTCAATTATGACAAACAAGGGAATAAAGGCACAGTCAGTTCAAGTGATATGCCCAAGAATTTCACAATGTGGTCACGTGGTGAAGGGAAAGTGAGGCAGTGGGTGGTCTGTTTGATACTCAGTTAACTTTGACACTGGAACTCAAGTATAATATATGTGTTTCCCTACAGTAACATTTTGTGAAATCGAGTAAATGGTCAAAAGTAAATCCAGTGAACCCGGGATAAGAGTATTAGGCCCCAGCTTGAGAAGCTTGCAACTGATGTGGCCTTTTGATTGGCCCTCCTCCTCTCCCTTTTTGCAAATTTTAAGATGACTGTATTGCCAAGGGTGATGTACCAGTTACAAAACTTTCCTTACACACTCCATTGCACCTTTTTTCACAAACTTAATTCCACACTTAGGAGCTTTCGCTGGCAGAATGGTAAGGTCAGAATAGCACCACAGAAATGTTTCAAACCTACCTACGAGGGGGTACAGATGCTGTCGATATTACAATCTATTACACAGCGGCACATCTTGTAGTCCAAAATTAATTGTGGGTTGATTGGGATAGGATCCCTACTAATGCATCTGAACAATGGGCTATTCAAGATACACGGCTGCTTCACTTCCTTTATGGAGGCATGCCAAATTTAGACCTTCCAACCCCACCAGGAGAGTACTGAAGATCTGACATGATATGTTCAAGCTCCTGTGTTGGCGGGGTAGGCTCACCATGGTAACCTCGCAGTGGGTCAGCAACCTTCTCCCACAGTTCACGCGATCTATGGCATTTGATCAGAATAGCGACACTGGGGGAAGTGATGAGAGGGATCCGCATAAAATCCTTCAGGGAGTTCCAAACCGAATTCAAACTGCATCGTAGCCAATTATTTCTATATTTACAGCTTAGGCATGCATTGACACTGTAGACTGCAACACTCATAGAGTGCCCAGACTTCAAACCCTTGGAAGCAGAAGTGTTATCCAAGAAATTCAAGGAGGGGAAAATTTCCTGCATTTACAAATCCTTAGTGGCCAACACCCCCGATTCCTTCTAACAACTACGAGAGGCCTGGGAGAATGGTCTAGGCAGTCTTACGGATGATAAGAAGCCCTTACATTAAGATGTTTTCTATGTATCTGTTCATAACTTTACAGAGCTCCAATACTCTTGTGGTTAATTCGCCTTTGATAAAAACATTTTAAATAAATAAATGTTGCTTCCAACATGAGAAGAGATGTTTCTCTTTATAAGACAAATTCCAGCACCACTCAAAGAGACCTTCTACAGCTTATGAATTTAATAAATATCATGTGATGAAAAACTGCTGTTAGTGCATAATATTTTGATGCACACTACCAGATCAGAACACATACCTAATTAAGAAGATTTATCCTGAGGCGCCAGAAAAAGGACTTCATCAACCCTGCCTTTCCCCTGTCTTCACCCCACTACCCAACTAGCAGAGGGACTGTCTTTGCAAAGACAGTCCCCCAGACATACAGTTTATTACGAGTACAGACACTAAAGGGAGAAAGAACGCCTAATGAGCAAACAACACAGGTCAGAGAGGCCACCTAAAGACCAATCTTGCTAGCAAGACACACTACTAAGGATAAGTATTTAACGTCAGCTAAAAAACTGACTAGGTCTATGTGGAAAAAAGACAGAAATAATGTAAAAAGTTACTGAAGTCTGTCCACAGGCAGATGACCAACAGTAAAATCCTTGGTGGCACATCAGTCCACCTCAATCACAATCACACACCTCTGAATGGTGATAGATGAGCCGGCACAATGTTGGGCTCGAGTACTGAAGAATGAAGAAACCCCCAGGGGCCCAAGCTCCAAGTCTCAAAGAAGCATACCATGTGTTGATCATTCAACAAGTGGACAACTCGCGACGTCCACTCTCCCATGGGCACAAGGTCCGGAGACGTTTTGTGGAGTCGCAGCAGGCAAAGGGCAGCACTCTGCTTTACACTGTCCATTGTATCCCTAAAGTGGAAAGAAGAGTGGCTTGTCACATGCATTGTACACAAAGAGCAAAGTGACACACAAGAAACTCACAAAATATTATGACAAAGCTTTCAGTTAAAAACATATCAATGTATAAATAAGAGTCTAACTCCTATTCTGCACACATAAGAACAACCAATGATGAAGAAAATGTGGCACTCACTGCGATGAGTCTACCACATAAAATACTCAACCTAGAGAAAGGCAATACACCCTCAGTCACAGAGCACAGATGATAGCACAAGGCATGTAGCCACATTTACTACTCTCAGTAGGGCAGCACGATTACAGATCAATGTAAAAGTGAAATAGAAATAAACCATGAAATTCTAGCGGATATGATATGTGGAGAAAGTACATGGTCTCTTCCATTCTCCGCAAATTCATCATGTGGCACACAAACAGACCCTTTATATAATGGGCATCTACTCACCCTGCCACCAGAATCTTTGGGATCTCTGAAGCAAAGGCCTCAGCCATCTCACGGCTGCCCACGTTGGCGATGCAGTGCAGGGACAGGCACATGAAGGTGGGGTTGCGACTGGCCAGGTCATTCTTGATGGCATTGTTTATGAGTCGGATGAGCTCGCTGTTGGAGTTCACCAGGACAGAGATAAACAAGTAGCCCTGTGTCAGGAGAATTGAGTAGAAGACATTTTGTCAAACACAATTCCACCACATTACTCCTCTCATACTTAACAATCATGGTCATAATGCTTGACAAAGAACACCACTTCCCCTGGCATCGAAATTTCTCTTACTTGCAATTATAGCTCTGGATTCTGATCCCGAGTCAAGATGCAAGATGCTGCAATGCTTCTAATTCATTTAAAGTCATTAGGTCAGAGAACAGGGAGCATTGGGAAAGGAGACCTCATAGAGAACTCTGACGGAACAGGGAAAACAAGAGGATAGGAACATACTAGTAATACAGGGAGCCTGAAACTAAGCGACCCTCTTGTTGTGCCTGTCAGGTCAGAGCTAAAAAAACAACACAGGAACATTGTCTCCAAGAGCCAAAGAAGCAGTGCAAAATACAGACAGACCTGTGCAAGCAAACTGACACAGAAAAACAAGAACTTGGCACACTAGATTTCATCTCCCATCAGGGCCTTTGGTAATGCAAAACTATCACTGGCCAGTGGTTAGTAGATCACCAAGGTCTTTACCGCCCAAAAAATGGCAGAATACCTGGGGTGTGACACCCTTAACCTGTCAGTCTTTTCACCAGCTAGATTTAAGTAATTTAGAAAGAAATATCTCCACTCCATTCCACTTGACCTCAAGTCTACTAAAAATGGATGGAGCCTAACCCTTGAGTGTTCTGAAATGACTGCGAAGAAGCATGAATGTTACAAAACAAGCCACTATATTGGGTAACAATACTACATCAGTACTATACCACATTAATATGCCAACACTCCAGTACCCCTGTCCCACTCCCCCTGTGATCTGTGCATCCTTCATGAACACCCCAACCCTTCTCCAATTTAGAGGATAGTTGAAGACACACCTCCATAAAGAACACCACGGATTGCAGCACGGAATGTACAACGTGAACATGTTAAGCAGCAATGTGTGAGAATTAATGGGTGAAAAATAATCAAATGTTCATGTCCATGTTCTAGTCCATTATAAAGAAATGTGATCAAAGAAATATAAATATGTCATGGGAATAATGTGTTCCCAGTACAGTGGGAAAGGTACATAATGTTCATGTATATTACAGGTTCTTAACCTGTGGTCTGGGGACCCCTTGTGGTTGGAGACGCCTGCTCAAGGGGAGATGTCTGCAGCAAGCTCAGCTTTACCTCACAGATATTACCTGGAGGAATCCATAAGTTACTTATAGGCATAACATCTCTGGGTTCTGCCAATAACAACAGTTAAGTTTTAAAAATGCTCTCAATAAACTAATGCGCGCAAAGTCCTATATAGAAGGTAAAGATCTAATAGCAAAACAAAAGCACGCCTGGCAAATTATAAACTCTTATACAATCTTAAAGCCCACAACCATACTTTGACAATAGAGTTCCAAAACATCTAAAAAGAAAATTTATATTGCATAGGTTTGCTCTCCACCTTGGCAGAAAACTAATGGTGACCTGAGTTGCAGGCTGTTAGGGGCAACAGAAGAAACACTGTTGCATGTCATATGCATTTGTCCGGCATTTTGAAAAGAACAGCGCTTGTCCATTGTTTAATCAGCTCTCAGTCTGGACTTGCAGGCAAGCTGTCGAGGAGGTGCTGAATCCCGCAAAAATAAGACTAAACTACCATTTCATAAAATATATGCTCATCCACGAGACAAAAGTAGGCTTTGTGCAGGACATTTGAGTATACACATGTAATTCATTTCAGTACATGTGGGCTTTTTAATTTTAATTTAATCATGGGCAATCACATCTTGTTCGATGCAAATTTGCACTGTCTTTTTTCAACACCTATTATGCATGTGATGGTCTCTATTGATTCCTGCAAACTTATGATTAAATTACAATTATATAAAATCTATGTTCAACTACAGGACATAAGCAGCCTTACTGCAGGATATTTGAGCATACACATGTATTTGATCTCATGTTTTTGTACAATAAACTTAATAAGCAAACTATTTAGAAAATTAAATAACATTACCAGATTAATACATTTTATACACATAAAAAGCTAATTTGAAAATATTAAAATGCTCTATAAATGTGAAGGAATTACAGACTGGAGGCTAAAACTGATACCTTGAGCTTGATTCGTAGGAGTAGTGCAAGAACAGCAAACAGTACCATGGATGATTGATGACCTCAACCGAAGCACTAGTATGCATTGACAAATTCAGAGGATGCATTAGGAGCTAAAAAGACAAAGTGATACACTAGAGTCTAGCATATCACTTTGTCATTTAGAAATAAAACCAAATATTAAACAGCTCCAACTTTCTCTTTAAAATTAAAATTTAGTTTTTGTACATTTGTTTGTGAATTAAAGAAAATATTTCATAATTTGTGTATTTTTGATGCATATATCTTTCTGTCGTTTTGAATAAATGGAAGGTTCAAATCATGGAAAGTGCCAAGGTGGGGTCCCCAGCTTCCAAAAGTGATTCTGTGAGGATGTATAAAATTCCAAAGATTAAGAACCGCCGAGTTACAGCAAATGCTAATGAAAATACTTTACCACCCATGAACTACGTTGTTTGCTGAGATTAGGTAAGTAAGGAAAAGATAGCTGAAAAAAATCATTAACAGAAGCCCAGACACAGCTGCAATCCGGATGGACTAGCTCTGGAATTAAACAAACATTCTCCAATTGTTTCAGCTTCGTGGGTACATCTGGGTATTTGTCTACCTGACTACCAGAGTCACGGAAAGGTTCAGTGATGCAGCTGATCCACAATGAGAGGCTCATTAAAGAAGCCTTGGAAAATAAAAGCCAATAGCCTTACAAGATGTGGTGCTAAATATGATACATTCAATGTAAGATTGCTTTGAGCAGAATTATCTGAATGGGTAACTGATAACAATTTATAACCATTTCACCAAACCAGTGATCCCCCAGACCATAATCCTCCTCTGAGGCTGCTAATTTATAAATATGCAATTAGTGGAAATGATTTATTTAATACGTGTTTTATTGACTTTAAAGCAGCTTTGAATGACATAGACAATTTCACTTGTGGTGCAATCTGAGAGGCTGGTTTGTACCAATGATATTATTATGAACAACAAATTTCATAGTAGTGTTCAATTTTTTGACTGAATGGGGGAAATTGCTGAAGCTACAGAAATGGTATAACCAGTAACAATATGCAACTTATGTATTGATATGAGGTCATCGAGAATGTCCAAACTACCCTAAACTACCCTGAAAATTAAAATGTAGTATCACTCTGAGTATTTTTTGTAGGCCAGGCATGCATTTTTCGATTTAATATAAAAATGTTATTAAGTAGAACTGTTATGGTGATGTAATGGTTTTAATAACTACACAATAAATAATCATATTCATGTATTCATTCATATATATGCACATTTCAGGCAATGCCATAGCATGAATGTTCACTGAGTGTCTGTGTTACACTGCAAAACGTGGCCCGTTAGAGGAGCCATACTCCACTCCTATGCCTAAGGAGCTGAAAAGGCCAAGCTTCTGCCATTGATATCATAAATACATATTTAATAAATGTTAATGCTATGGCTTTAACTTGTTCACAAATGAAAACTAAAGGCCTGGTCTAACTGAAACCCCTTTAGTTCCAAGAGGAAGTGCTAAATACAGGGAGAGTATACATCGATGGAATTTACTCGACCATACCATTCTTATGGTGGGGAGAATTACACCAATAGATTCTACTCAGGTTGAAGCACTTTCTACAGAAATCAGAAGATTTTCAATTGCCACTGCACCTTGAAAGTGAATCAGTCATCAAAATTCCCAATTGGTTTTGGAGTCAGTGAAGAAGAGGAATCATGGCATGGGCATAATGCTATTAGTTTAGGCAATAGCTACCAAAGGAAGGTAACTGTAGAAGAAAAGATTTGCACAAGGAGAAACAATTCTCTCATGACAAATTAAATCCATACACAACCCACCAAACTTTGTAACTTTCTGGTCAATCTCAAATACATCCAATTCTGCTTCAGTTCTAATTGTTCATAGAGGGAAATAATCTGCTTAATCCCTTTCAGGCTGGCTTGAGACTGACAAGAGTTAATGTAAATATCTAGGACCCCCTGCAATTTCTATAGAACTCCTAGGGCAGGGCAACAATATAATTGAAAGCAAATCCCTAGGCAGTCAATCGGTTCAGACAATTCAACAACTTATTTAAAAAAAGATCAAGATCTAAAGAACTCAGTGTGAACACAGTTAAGCTATATTAAAACATGTATAAATTTTATTTGAGTTGTGTTAAAAACTTTTCAAAAAGCAGCTCAGACAATTCATAAATGAAAGGCAACATAATTGTGATAGAGCACAAATCACATAAATCATAAAAAAGACAATCATGTGCTAATACAACAATATAATCTTGGAAGGGTAGAACAAACATCAATTCATTCATGTAAACAAAATGAAAAAGTGGTGGCTATGAGATGGATCTTCTCAACGCGCGTTTCGACACTTAATGTGCCTTCATCAGGAGAGCCACGACCTTATCTTTATGGAGATGCAGCGGTGGATAGGTGTCCACACTGATCACGCTGTGCAGGTAAGTCAATAATGTAGGATCTGTATGTATTTTTTGTCTGTGTTTGCCTTATTGTTCTGCTGTGAGAGCACAGAATGTTCGTGTCTCACAATGTAAATTTCATCCGGTATCCCTGGATAAAATGTGTGTTCTGCACATGAGCCGGTTTAATCAATTATTGCAAGTGGACGCCATGCGACGATAATAAATTCCATGCTAAAAGTCAGGAACTGGAGGGCAAAACCACAAAATAGCTCACGACTGGGTCCGCGTAGCTCTTCAAACGAGCCGGCTTGATCGAATGTTGTTTGTGGACGCCATGCCATGTAATATTTCCTGAGCAGCAGGCCCACTTCCACTCGGCTTCCTTCGGTCTCGCAGATGATTGTAGTTTCACTGTATTTAATATGGTATTGGTTCTGTGCTTTACTGAGAGCAAAAGCTGTGTATCAGTTCTTGTAAGTGCAGGCTGTATAAACATTGCCAAGGAGGTTTTCAGGTAAAGTCAATATCTAGTGCTTTATTTTCTGTTGTTCTCTCATTGTACCATATCCCTCTCCAGTACTGCCTATGCATTTTAAGATGTGGCTTCAAAAATCTTTCAGATGTGAACGACGTTCTCTTGTGTTAGTAAATGGTGTGGGGGTATGATTCCAAGCACTGGAAGAGCCCTCAGTTAGGCTCGGAGTGTCCCCGGTACCAGCCTTCTAGACCCGGACAGCACAAAATGGTTGCTGCCGACCAGAGACACGATTCTGCCCTCCTGCTGCTGAGCCAAGCTTGAGCAGCGTAAGGCAGAACAATATGCATCCTGTCACAGGGAGGTGTGACCACCATTCAGTCTGCATGAGGGGCACATTTGGTGTCCCCATGCATAGTCCAGTTCAAACCAGCTCTGGGAGCCGTTGGCTCCTGCTCTGGCGTGAAACTGGACAAAGGAAATGGGAGTAACCTCCCCCTTGTCCAGACCCTCCCCTGGGAGGGTTACCTGAATTGTCCCAACCCTTTCCTAAGGGTACTTAAGGGCTTACCTGTGGGTGGGTCCCTAGATTCGTCATGGGACAAGATTCAGATCAGACACCAATTCTTCTACAGTCTGGACTTCGCTGGACTTCGTTTGGGCTCGACTTAATCTCCCTTCCAGTCTGCTGCATCGTCTGTGCCTGTGCACCATACAGGAACCATCCAAGGCCTGTGGGCATCAAAGACACCTGAAATAATCTCCCTTGAAGTGAAGGAGTAACTTCCCTGCCTTCTCAGGCACCGCAACTAAGACGACCGGTCTGCTGATCCTGAGCTCCGCAAGGTTCTGCAACACAGGTGGTGGTTCTCCACAGCTCCCGAGGCCTGCCCTGTCCTCTCATCAAGTTTGAGGCCAGTATCCCTCGTGGGGGTTGCAATAAACGAACCCCTGTGCACCGCGTCAACTTGCAGTTGCAAAGGCATGTTGGCTTCCTTCCAAGAAGATCTTCGGGCTCCAAGTAGCCCCAACCTCAAGCACCTCCAGTGACCAGAATCTTTGGCCACACTTCATCGTTGTGCATCATGGCCTGCATCTTTTGGTGAGCTGCTTGAGATCCTCTAGCGACTCCCGTGCCTCCGGCCTATGGGTCCATTTGAGGGTCACCTTTATGTATTTTGCGCTTCACTGATTGCTCGGGGCCTGCCCTGACTACTCTGCTTGTGGTGAGTCCACTAGACCTTGCTGGTCCCAACGTTGCACCTTCTTCGACTTCTGCATTGGTTGCATTTGCCAAGGCTTGTTGGTGCTCCTGCCGGACACCGACCCCTCAGCACTCGACATCCGACGTGGGACAGCTCGTGCACGGCTCCTGGTCTTCCTCAGCATCGCCTGGTCCTCACAGCTGCAGAGTCAAGGTCCTCGTCAACTCTCCTGCAACTCCCGACATTGGTGGGCATTCGTCTTCCAGATCTCCTGGTCACCCCTGAGTGACATAGACTCTGTCCCCTCTGCTTGCAGGTACCTCTCAACTAGAATCCACCTTCGGATTCCACCGGACACTTTCTCTTTCTTCAGCAGCGGCACTTTCCTGAAGTCCTCCATTGGGTTAGACAGCGGTTTCCGACACCACTTCACACCTATGCACCCGGCTTCCCTGGTGTAAGTAACGTGGATACTAGGGTATCCACGGGTGGGGTGGCTCTCCAACCTTCTGTCTTCCACGGGGTTTCCTCAGGGTCCTTAATCTTTAAAATTCCAACCGCGTCTTACACGTAGAGTTGTACGGAGCACGCAGTCGTGTTCCCACACTGCACACGCCCCCCGTGGGGTTCCTAGTCACTCACCTTGGATGGTTCCCTGGGTCCCCAGCACTTTCACGTCCTCTCGACATTGTCTTGTCCCGAGTCGTGGTTCTTATACCACTTTCTTAGTATATGGTTTGGTCCCCCCCTGGGGTCCACTGTGTATTCTGTGCTATTTACTGTGTTTCTTTGCAAAGTATTGTGTGCATTGTGTCTATCTCCGGGTAGGAGATATCTAAACATGTTAGAGAGTATTATATAATAAATAAATATTTTTATAAATACCTTGTGTGGTTCTTTTTCACTTAATCTATACAATAAGATTGCATTCTGGTAAAACAAGCTGCTTTACACTCCTTCTGGACTGAGCCTGAAGGCTGCTCTCCACAACTACCACTTAGAGAGCTTTATAACGTTGTCTAAGACCTCTTAAATCACCCTAAGTGTTGTCTGGACTGGTGCAGGGTGCCCACTTACATTAGTGGACATCATATACCAAGCCAGCTTCTAACACACTGCAAAAAACATAACTTCTTAAATCATCATTTCAGGACGCATAGCATTTGTGGCTTGGGATTTGCTTGAATCGATTCACAAGATAGTATGTAAGATTCCAGTTTACCCAGAGGAGGCGGTGAAATGGCTGTGGGTGATTCTGTGTGGTCCAGTGCTTCTGGACCAGTTATCAGGAAACACCAGGTGAAAATCCGAAGTTTGTGTATCCACAGGTAGAGGTAGTTTATAGAGGTACAGCTTGGGCCATGCTCAGCCCCTACAGCACAACCCAGCCCCAATGCCCCTCCAGCATTTTCCTGCTCTGCTGTACCCTCCTCCATCCCTTAGCAATCCCCTGCCATCAAAAAAGGCTATTCAGCCCTAGGTGGGAATTTCATGCATGTCCACATGTTTTTCTTGTTCCAAATGGAATAACTTGGAAAATTCATTATTATATGAGTGGATAACATTGTGAATCAGAGATTCCGGCCACAGCTATCCCTGCAACAAATAACAGGCAATTTGTAAAGAGGACCTCATTGCATTACTAACAAGACAATCTTCATTGGCACTTGACTATTCTGTAATGAATTAATGAGAATCAGATTAAACATTTCCAATAAATTGTATTTGAGACAACACATATTCTGGATACCTTGTTAACAAGATGAAAGCACCCAGTATCAAGGAGATACTTACAGGACATTACTAGTTTAAGCAAGCCCACAATTTTACAGGATCACTAGTGGATACTATATGCAAGAGGTATGGCACCCTAGTCTAGAATGTGGAGAAGGCAAGTGCTCATCACTTAGGTCTTGTCAGGGGAGTGGGTATAGTGTTTATTTGGATTGAGAAAAAATGTCCCTTCAAACCATAAGTTGAGACTTCTTATGTTCTGAGACAGATTTGCTATGTCAGATGTGGTACTTACAATCTGCTTCTCGGTATACTTGTTAGAGCTGAGAAGATTGACAGCCTCCATGTGACCAAAGTCGATATCATGGCCGAGCAGGAAGATGAAGAGCAGCTTACAAACATATTTCTTCTTGCTGTAGCCATCTAGGGCTTTGTCTCCTAGGGAAACAGGACAAAATTAATGACCCTTGGTACTACACACTGAGCCTTCCAAAACCTCAACACTACCAACACTGTCATAACTATAATCTGTGCAGAATTCCACCAATAGTTAACATTTCCCTAAACACAAAACATGCAATCCACCACCATTATATAGTATTCCGATCAAAATCCATCTACACCAGTGTTTATCAAACAGTGGGTCATGACTCACTAGTGAGTCGTGAGCTGGTTTTTGGTGTATCGGGAAAGTTAGAGCATTAAATAAAGATTCCTTTAAATTATGTGTTTATCTTGTCACATAAGCGTGCTTCAATGACGGAGGTCAAATGTCAGGCTATGTCTACCCCTCCTCATGTCCATTAAGGGTAGGTGGGTTGCGAAAGTTTGTCATTTTAAAAAGTGGGTCATGGTTCTAAAACGTTTGGGAATCACTTATCTACACCACTGCTGCCAACACCACTCTGATATGATCTCATGCATACAACCACACATATTCCTCTCACCACAATCAAACTAGCTCATCCAGGCCAAGTGCACATATTTCCAGTCCATTCCCAAACTCCATGCTTCCCGTCACTGCAAAGAACGCCTGGACCACAATCCCACCAACACTGCTAAAAGTTTTCCAACTTCAATGCAGCTGTTCCACTACTGTTGGTCACAATACATTATGCTAACACTGTCCTGACAAGTTGATGTATAATACAAGAACAAACGCTCTCAGAGTCACAAAAGATCAATCTTATTAACTCTAAATCTACCGAGGTCGATCCATCCATTTTACATATGTTTAGGGTGCTCTGACTAGGATACATCAATGCCAACAAGGCCAAATTCTATAACAGCAACTCATGAACACCAACAGTGTCAGAGTTCCACTCAATTCACTGCATCAATGCAAACAAAATTCTGACCACAAGCCATCTATCCCACTACTATCATCAGAGTTCTGACCACTCACCATTCATATAACATCAATGACAATATCCCGACCAAAAATCACCACCCACCCTACCACTGTGAACATTGTCTTGGCCACAAACCACTCATTCTGCCAATGTCAAAAATATCCTGACCAGAAACTATGAATCTTGCCATTTTTGCAACTTTTGAAAGCTATGCAATCAATGTCAATGCAATCCTGACCACAGTCCATGTGCCCATCACTGCTGAGAGGACCTTCACCGCATGCAACCATTTCCACAGCCCCTCACCCACGCATCTCTCTACTATCCAATGTCCTGCTCATGATCCATGATCTCATCGCTGCCAACAGTGTCCTGAACACACTGCATCCACCTGTTCACTGCGGCAAAGAAAAACAAGGAATACAGAAGCTTAATAGAGTGTACAATGCTTTTTTTAATAATATACTCAGAATAGTATCCACTTACAGACAGAAACGGTGATTGGGCGCATTATCCGTGTCTGTGGCATGAGGTACTGAACAGTGTGTGAGACAACAGAGAATATATATTTTACCCTTTTCAAATTTAGTTGCCTGAGCTGGTGTTACGCACAATGTTGCATTTGGAATTTCACCTCAGTAATATATAAACATCATGCAAGGACCAACCAATGGAAGGAATACTCTTCTTTGATAAATGGCTAGAGCCAAAAACATGTGTAAGGAGATTTTCAGCACTGACTGAGCAAGTATTTGACTGCTGACAATTTAAATGTGAGTAAGTTGAACTGGAAAACAAAATGAACTGCGAACAAACTTAAAAACATCTACCAAAATCAAAGGTGTGGAATTTTATAAAATAAGTACTTGTCCAAAGAACGGGATGCTTCAGAAAATCGACTTATCCTGTAAAAAATAATCTTGTTCCTTCTGGCACCATGCAGTGAAGTGACAAATTATGACAGTCTTCTCATTATATCAGAGATATGATAGTGTTACGGATTTTGTGGTCATTATTTGCTCAAGCGAAAAAGAATTCACATAAGTGTTCTAGGAGTAGTTTCCAGGCATACTTCTATAAACTCTTGTGAATTCTTGAAAGTTGAAACCCTGCACCAATTCAAGGTCATGGATTGCATTAAGAATGGGACCCCCTAATTTATTTTCATGATGTTCATGTTGTTTTACATCACTTCATTATCTTTCTTACTTTAATATGGTTTCATTTTATCCCAATTCTCTGTTGGCCCAATTAGCTGCATGTTTCTTCCATAGGAGTTTCTCCTTTCAATGTCTTATTTATTGTCTGGTTGTACTCCCATGAGTCAGTAGAACTCCTCTGGTGGGGAAGGGTGGAATGGGGGGTGGTATTAGAGGCTTATGGTTGACTGTACCCAATTATTGCGTGTTCTTGTTGTAAAATGATAGGATATTCTTGCCATAGAAACTATGTTCGTCCAGCCTACTCTGTTATAAAAACACTGCTATGATTATTCCTGCTTTGTACTATTACATGCTTATGCTCTATACCATGTTATTTGTCAAAACCCTAATAAAGATTTGTTTGAAAAAAATCTTATTTTAATATATTGTCATGCATTAAACAGAATTTATCAAATAATGCTTATGAGAAGCGTTTTTAAAGATGCACAACAGCTTTTGGAAGCTGCAATTTAATTACATTTTATATTAAAAGCAAACCATCACCAACCTTGCTTTCGTGCTTCTGCATATATACGCATATAACCAGGAAGCATGCTGAGGGAATTAATAAATAGCCTCAACCTGTTACATACAAGACCAGCCTGAATAAATCAGCGATCCAAAATGCTATATATTTTTTTTCAATTGATAAATAAAAGTTCTCTGCTTCATATACTGCTGCGAATGCGATCTAAACAGGTGCTGCTCTCGCGCTTTCACAGCTGCCTCCCAATCTAGGGTATTCTCCTCCAAATAGGCGTGTGCCGGAGACCTTTTTTGACGCTTGTGGGCTTCACGCAAGATTGCTCTTCGCAAATGCTTAGCGCCAGAGTGGATTGGATTGCACTGTGGTGAGGTCCAGCCAATCACCATGACCAGGGCAAAACGCCGCTTCAGAGGGAGTCATTACATTACAGGAGAATGTTTGGAAGACCGGTCTGCTCACACGGAGGTAGGCTGAGGATTACTTCTTTCATACGTGCTCGATGACAATCACTGCCCCATCTCCAGTCATCTCATTCACTCAGTCGTAACAAGTGTGATGCATGATAGGCTCTCATGAATTTATAGCAATCTATTTGCTGCCCTGTTGCTTCTTCCCAGAGTCTGGAGAAGTTGCCATCCCTGTGTTTTAGCAATAGATCCTGCTATGCGGAATGTACAACACTGCACTAATGTCTGGCTAGAACACAATCTTCACCCAAATATGATTAATTGTTCATTGTGAAATGAAATCCAGACGGACCAAGAAGACTGTATGACAGTCACTTCTTCTGATTTAATCTCTGCTGTATAAGAATGCATTGATCTCTCAATGTATCTCAAGCTTTGCTTTACTGTTATCGTTTACCGTTGAATGTACCTGCTGAACTTGGTGTAGGATGTAAAGACACATTTAATGAAAATTTGATCCCACCTTTTACATTCTCTTTTGGAGGTGCCTTTGACAGCTATCAAGGCACGATGTGTAGTAATAGAAGCAACATTAATGCCAAAAACATGGACTGGTTTTCGAACAATGAGTGTTAAAAACGTTAAAGCAATGCATGTCAGCGATTTGGTTCCTCTCTTATGTCACATTTTGCTTAATCTTGCATTCCCTAAGAGTGTTAGCTCTTCATGTTGCGTTTCTGTATTTTCCTGCATATTCATGCATCTTATTATATTACTCTTGCATAGTGCATACTTTGAGGAGTGCCAGGTGTTTATGGCCTCATGTCACCCTGAATTCTGACTCTGCCTTGCTTGAGCTTCTCTGCACGCACAGACAGGCTTGCAAGTTGTTTGGGTTAATCACGTTCAAGGATTGTTTTGTGAGAGATTGTTTAATGTACCCTGGAAGGCTTTCGTAAGCTTCGTTAAGATAAAGGCTGGAACATACGAGAATGTAGAGGGAACTTGGGAACTCCTTACTGCCGTGGAATGCTTGCCTGGAAGCTGGCCAGTTCCAGTAAGTTTCCTTGGCGCAGAGGGGGAAGACTCTCGAACCTTCTAGTGTGTGTTTTGAGATTATAAAGCTGAGGGTTGTTGACTTAGAAACAGGGATTTTGGAATCCGAATGGGGACGGACGCGTCTACTTCGGTACAACGGAACCCTGGTTGCTGAGGCTCTTATCCCCGGCTGTTAAATCCCCCGGTCAGGAGTGGGCTAAGATGCAGTGTTTGCACCAGGTGAAGTGTTGAGTTTTGATTATTGCCATTGTGATGTGTGGCCAGTGCCTTTGATCATTTGAGGTGTTTTCTTTGTGATGTGTGAATGACTCAAGGTGCACATCCAAAGTAATCATTTGATGTATTTAGTGTATATATCTTTCTTATCTCTTGCAGGACGTCCAGTATATTTGCTTGAGTTTTATCTCATATTATTTGCTGCTTGCATTTCATATCCATGCATTTAACTGTTGCATTTACCAAGTGTGTTATTATTGCTTGCATATAAATATATATATCTCTATGTGTATTTGAATGTAGTTCATTTGGCATCTGAGAAAGCCTTTCTGTTAGAGAGCATTGCATAAATAAAACCCCAAGCCTTATTCTAAAAAGAGAGTCTTTGCATTTTGTAAAGTAAAACCCTTTTTTAGGCATTGTTGTGCTTTATGTCTCCTGCTCCGCCGTGTTTGAGCCACTGTGTGGAAGTGGAATTTGTAGAATTCTGTATTATCTGAAAGGCGGAGCAAGACAAGAGGATACACAGATGTCAAAATTGTTACAAGGAAGAAGCAAAAGGAAATAAATTGCTTAAATGTGAGTGAGTACAGTATATGTTTGCAAGTGGTGAAATGAGCTAGATTCGAGGAAGTGCATTTGGGGAAAAGTGACAAGAGGGTTCTGAAGAGGAAAGAGAGATGGCTGAAGATGTGCAGATGGACGAGATGCGCAGAGAAAAGGGGCATACAAATCTAACATAAAGCACACATAACTGAAAGCTAAAACCCTTTCCACAGGCCTCAATCCGATTTAATTCACAGACTCACAATTTCAAAACTGAAACATTTCCAATGTTAATTATTTATAACAAATTGTTGCCGTTACTCATTTATCTTTAAACAGCTAACAACCATTGACAAAGTCAATCATACTAATCGGTTTTAGGTGGATGTCAGTTGTTGTGTTATATATCTGGATGCAATTACATCTCAGAGAGAAACCAAAATACCGGTCGGGTGGCACTCTATAGGAATCAGAAACTTATTTTTAAACATTCCCTTTTAGAGCCCCTCCCCCCCACTTTTTCCATCCCACTTAAAGACCTGTCTGCACATACTTATATATGACTGATTGCAGCCAGCAGTTGTGGGTGCTTCCCAAAGCCTGGTTAGAGCATTTTCTTCCAAATTGGATGCCGCATGCAGTGCAAGACACTGGGCAAGCACACGCTTTAAAGGGCTAAAGTTCTTGGGCTGAACAATTTGCACATTACAGTAATTGTTGAACATAATAATGCAGCAAGGTATGGGGGAGTTTTAATGTGTTTAATATTTCAAGACTATAGGTTCCCACTGCTTTATAATCCTTGCTTTATCACTAAATTCATTTGCTTTAAAATTCAGCATTTTCCAATCTTAGGAGGAGGACCCACCCTGGAACCCATGTTTGTCCATAAGCTTGCTTGGGTGACATGTCATTCACTACATAAAATTCATACCCAACTTTTACGCCCCACCACTTTCAAATGTCACCAGCCACCACTGTACATAAAGCCATAGTTAGCAGTTGTTTATAGGTAAAACTCGGGCAAGTTGGGTCATACTTATGGCTAAGTCGTGTATTTGCTTGATACATAACAGTCCATCTCTGAGCTGTCTGCTGTGTCCAACCATTTGATCAAGCACGCGCTGTGGCAAGAAAATCCCTATCAATCTGGCTATTTTCACTACAGCCAGGTTTGGCGGGCGGATGGCCTACACAGAAAATGCAGATTGTTCATGTAACTTCTCACTAATTAAAGGAGGTACCTGAGGTAAATTTTTTATTTAGACACAAAATCGCAGCTGTGAAATAATAAGTCCAAGGGAGCTTCATGGACATGGGAACGATGAATAAGAAAGGACATGTGTTCTTCATACTCAAAAGGAAACTGTTTAAGAAACAGGCATTGGCAAAGCCAATAAGTCAGGCCTTGGTGAGCTGGTCTGGTGGTTACTATTTTTCCAATAACACAGCGGAAAAAAAGAAAACGAAAAGAAATTTAACCATTGCATATAATTCTAACATAACAGTATAGATACTTCCTAGCTGGCAGGTGTACCCAGAAAAGATATGGAGACCCTATATAGTAATAAACATTACAGAAAAAAAAGTATTCTTATTGGTGTAAAGAAACTGTACTACTGGCTATAAATGAAGTGTTTTCTTTGAGGACTAATAAAAGGCTGTTTCTTTTGGCACATGCCTTTAATTTTTGCTGTGCCATGTTTCGGTATCCATGAACAGAATAATGGAAACTGACACCGGCTTGAGGACATCGCCAACTTCGACATGTGAATTTCCAACTGTGTGGACGCTTTGCAGCCATCAAGACTCAGCAAACAGGCCTCCTGGTACACAGAAGAACTCCGGGACTCCAAAAGGTATTGCAAACAGCTGGAAAGGAAATGGAGAGCCAACCACGATGCCGACGCCAGATCAACCTACAAATCCGCTCAGGCACTACCACATCCTTCTGAGAGACATCAAGAGAAGATCCCTCACTAACCGGATAGAAGCCAGCTCCAACAGCAGCAAAGAGATCTTTGTCATCATCAAGGAATTCTCTACCCAAGAGCCCTTAGCTAACTCCATCACCCCCTCACAGGAACTCGGCAGCAACCTCTCCAACTTTTTCCACAGCAAAGTAGAAAAGTTTACAATAACTTCGACAAACAACCAAACCCCCAAGGACATCATCAGCAACCTGCCTACATCCCACGCACACACCTAACCAACTGGCGAATACTTACAGACGAAGATACACTTCAATTATGAAAAACATCCACTCTGAGGCCCCCACAGTCCCCTGTACGAATTATATCTACACCCTAAGAGAACCTCTGTTCATCAAATTCCTCATTCACATCAACTCGTCCATCAGTTCCACAAGCTTACTCATCGACTGCAAACAAGCTTCAGTCTCGGCCCTCCTCAAGAAATCATCGGCAGACCCCACAGAGATGAGCAACTTCCACCCCTATCTCCCTACTACCGTACCCAGCCAAAGTCATAGAGAAGGCATTTAACCATCAACTCACTAGACATCTGGAACTTCACAATTTTTCGGCCACACCCAATCCGGCTTCTAAAGCAACCATAGCACGGAGACAGCACTCATTGACGCCACCAACAAGAGCCGCACCTTACTGGAACGATGAGAAACAGCTGCCCTCATACTGCTGGACCTCTCCGCTCTGTTAGACACCATATCACACTCCAGCCTCATCAAAAGACTTAATGCAACAGGCATCGAAGGTCCAGCACTTGAATGGATTTGCTCCTTCCTCACAGGAAGAACACAGACAGTCATCCTTCCAACCTACACATCAAAGCCCAAGGATGGATCTGCGGAGTCCCTCAAGGATCATCTCTCAGCCCCACTCTGTTCAACATTTACATGGCACCACTTGCTGATGTCATCAGACCGCAGGGCATCTCCATCATTTCCTATGCCAATGACATCCAGCTCATCCTCTCAATGTCCGACAAGTCCGTCACAACCAGATCCACATACATGACCTGCATAGCAGAATGGATGAAAACCAACTGCAAGAAACTCAAATCGGACAAGACGGAAGTGTTGATCTTCGGGAACAAGAGCTATTTCCTGGGACTCCACCTGGCAGCCATTAGAGCTTGGTCCAATACCTACACCCTCCAGCCACAAAAGAAACCTGGAAATCATCCTAGACAACAAACTCAACATGGCCTCACAGGTGAACGCAGTCAGCTCCTCCTGCTTCCACATGCTATGCATCCTCGGGAAAATCTTTCAAATGGATCCCCACGAACACGGGCGTACTATCACTCAAGCCCAAGTCAGTAGCATAAGAGACTATGGCAACGCACTCTATGTCAGAATCCATAGCCACCTCCTCCGATGACTTTAAACCTTACAGAGCGACGCAGTTAGAATTTTCCTGGGCCTCCCACGTCACACACACATCACGCCACATGTCACAGAACTTCACTGGCTCCCGATACACAAATGCTGCCAATTCAAACTCCTCACACAAGTATACAAGGCACTGCACAACAGAGGGCCAGCATACCTCAACTGCCACCTTCACTTCCACCAACCCACCACACTCCTACGCTCAGCCTCAATCTCCCTTGCCCTCCATATCTGCAAAAGCAGAACGGGTGGCCTAGCCATCTCCTACATCGCACCCAAGTCATGGAACAACCTTACTCCGCAGATCAGGGCCTCCTCCCCGCATCCTGAATTCTGCAGGAGGCTGAAGAACTGGCTCTTCAATCAACTCAACCGCCCCCAGCAGACATCCTTCACACGTGCTGCAGCACTTGGATACCCTTCGGGTGACTAGCAGCTCTATTCAAATCCATATAACATAACATAAAATGCAGTTGAGAGCTTGAATGAGATTCATCCACAGAAAAGGGGTTCTCAGCAGCCTTATTATTCTGTATCCACCTCAGGAACCTACGATCATGTTCACGGAGGGTTTTAGCCAAGACTGTTCTGCAAATTTTACAGTCCTTAGCCTTATGGTCTGGGTAAAGGCATTAAATGCACATTTTGGGCAGCTTATCTATGAAGACTCATTTGGCCACAAGAATCACAAGCCTTGAAGAGGCTTCTCCTAGATTTTTCCATAATCAATCCTCTCTTTAATTCTAAAGGTGGTGGAGGAATTAAATCTACACTCACAACCTAAGTAAGAGTGCTAAGGAAGGATTTTTAACTAAAATAAGGCCTTTTATGTCATACAGTGAGGGCAAAGCTATGTAACTCCCTTCCCACATGGGTTTGTGAGAGAAATCTGCAGTGACATGGTCTCTGAGAGGGATGAGGTCAGGGGAACTCTCACCTCATTGCTGAAGTTTGAGTCTTTTCCACTGAGGTGGATGTGCTAATAGGGTAGTACTGTGCTAAAGCCTTCCACGCAGCCAGTGCTGTGAGCTGCTATTATAAAGTTACCATGGCACTCCCACCTCGACGATGGGGTATGGTTCAAACCGTTGAATCTACGAAAGATTGAATGCTGGAGAGCTCAGCCTTCACGATGATCCATTCATATCCCATCAATTTTGATCTCATGAAAATTCCTGTTAATAACACAGCCCTATTTTCAAATAAAAAATAAAATTAATTGCTATCATTCATTGCTAATCTAGATGCGAAAACATATAGGAATGTCTTTCAAATCGCACCAGAAATGTATAAAACTTTTTTTTTATACAAGAAATAAAGGTGTCCTGGAGCAGAACACCTGTATAACTCTTCCTGTGGATAAGAGAAAAGTCTGAAAGATCTACCTGGTAAAATTAGCTTGATAAAGAACCATCTGAGATGTGCAGCTCTATACACCTCACAGACCATTTTTGTGGTGTCTCCGATCGCTGTGAGGAAATCACAGGAAGATTCCTTCTATTCCATCTGAATTCTAAAGGTTGCCATTTCTATGATTGGGCAATGGCTCCACTGAGCCAGTTCTTTTGCTATCCTTTGATTTCTGAAAAAGCACTCTGCCCAGGACCAGTTTCAGTTTCAGTTGACATGGACCATTTGTAGGACAATGTGCAGCTATAATCTTCGAGTCAGGACTAAGCCTAGAGCTGTGCAGACACCCCATTTGTTGTTTAATGTGATGAAGACGAGCTGAGGCGATCAGTGGCCATCATACATCAAAAAGAATCCGTAGGTGACGGATCAAAAGAACCTAGCCAAGAAACAAGGGCGGGTTCACCAATTGGGGTGAAGGCCACCTCTACTGGTAGAAAAGAAAAATTTCTTTTCTTGTGTCCCCTCACTCACCCAGGGTTGCCCCTAGGTGACATGCTTCATCATTGGGGCCATCCCAAACATCTACTGATTGGGCGTGCTGCGACTTGCGGATTTACGTAGGAGCACTTACCTTGTGAGGCTATGTGTCGTGCAGTGTAGGGGGAGTGGTGTAAGTGATGTTTTAAAAAATTACCTAGCTAGTGAGCTATTGTTTTATTCCTGCTCCTAGTTGGTAGGGATAAAAGGGGGTTAATAAAGGGAAATGTAACTGTTATGTAATTATAATCCCTTGTATTATGTCGTCAACATGTTTCAAGGTATCCCTAAACCTTTTCTTCAGGACAACAAAGGGACCAGCCCCCTTTGTGTACCACTCCGTGCCGGACCTATAATAAAGTGAAGTGAAAAATTATTAATGCACACCTATTGTGTGAGCATTGGGAAACATATATACATACGGTTGCTTCTGAACACGTAGTAATTATTTTTTGGCAAAAGTGCGCCTCATGGTCTGTCTGGGTGGAGGAGCCTGTAGAAACCTGTGCTCAGCAACCCTCCGTCAATACGACCTATTCAGTCCCAAGGCAGACCGCATCACCCAGACAGACCATGAGGCGCACTTTTGCCAAAAATAATTACTACGTGTTCAGAAGCAACCGTATGTATATATGTTTCCCAATGCTCACACAATAGGTGTGCATTAATAATTTTTCACTTCACTTTATTATAGGTCCGGCACGGAGTGGTACACAAAGGGCTGGTCCCTTTGTTGTCCTGAAGAAAAGGTTTAGGGATACCTTGAAACATGTTGACGACATAATACAAGGGATTATAATTACATAACAGTTACATTTCCCTTTTATTAACCCCCTTTTTATCCCTACCAACTAGGAGCAGGAATAAAACAATAGCTCACTAGTTAGGTAATTTTTTAAAACATCACTTACACCACTCCCCCTACACTGCACGACACATAGCCTCACAAGGTAAGTGCTCCTACGTAAATCCGCAAGTCGCAGCACGCCCCAATCAGTAGATGTTTGGGATGGCCCCAATGATAAAGCATGTCACCTAGGGGCAACCCTGGGTGAGTGAGGGGACACAAGAAAAGAAATTTTTCTTTTCTACCAGTAGAGGTGGCCTTCACCCCAATTGGTGAACCCGCCCTTGTTTCTTGGCTAGGTTCTTTTGATCCGTCACCTACGGATTCTTTTTGATGTATTCTGATCACACAGGAGGGTGAACCTAGCCCAACCTCCTCCTCCCCCTTTTTCTGATTGATCAGTGGCAATCTTCAGGGACCAAAACTGACAACCAGGTAACAGAGGTCTGTTAAGAGTACCTGCTTGAGAAGAAACAGTCTAGCAGAGGATCGTCTCCCCATCTCCACTGTGTAAACCAGGAGCAAGATTACAGACAATAAGAACAGAGAAATGAGGAGTTGCTCCCTGCACACAATGCCTGACTTTTAAGCTAGCTCCCATATTCAGTCACTGCTATGCTTTTCTGTACAGACGCATCTTGCAGTTTAAAATCTGACAAGCTAAGCTAGTATCTCTATAGTGTGCGAGTATGGCGTATGGTCACAGGACCTCAGGGACAGCAATTAGGGAACAGGACTATCTCCAGCAGGGACCAGTTCAGGCCAAGTTGCAAATAGTCAGGTGGGCACTTTAGAAACAAGCATTGGTATAGCCAATAGGTCTCGCCTTTGGGACCTTATACGTGTTTAGACAGAGCTATTGGCTTTGTTAGTGTATTTAAGCTATGTGTTAGAACATTGTGGCTGTTGCGCAGCATGTTAGAAAGTTATAATAAAAAAGGTTTATAAGCATTTTTGTTAGCTTATATATAACCAGGAAGACATGTACAACGGAACGACCCTATTAAACAAGACTGCAAGATTCCTTTCTTCTGTTCCTGTGATGGATCGCATATTTTATCCAGACTTTGATTTGTGGCCTAATTATCTTCAAGGAGTTTGGAGTCTTTCAAGAAAATAAAGCGGCAAGATTCGTTGGTCTGACTAAATGTATTGCTCACAGTCTAAACTGAAGTTGAACTATTCCCTGTTAATTCCAGCCACTGTTTCAGGGCCATTTGTTTCCAATAATAACTGGTTGTTTCCAGTGACAATCAGGCTGTGTTGTAGTCCATGACAAAGTTCCTGGAGTTTGCGAGGTGGCTTTTGAGATTGATTAACCTTTGGTTACATCACCTCAAGCTATTCATCTCGTTGCTCACCTCGTACTTCAAAAGCACTGTAAAGGTAAGATGTAGTTTTAAAGACCTGCTGTCTCTGACAGAGCAACTATGGAGTCCTTTCCCAGAAAGACAAATAATATAAATAAATGCCTTGTGTCAAGCTTTTGTCTTGGACTTGCAAGGAATGATGTATCCATAAATACTTGATGATTCTCATGTAGTTCCACCACAGGTCCTGGTTCCTGATCCTAACTATTCTTAACCATTCTGTAGATATTTTATCACCCTTACCAGTAGCTCAGCTAACTCCCCCCTCCCCCTTCAGATCTCCACTCCACCAAAGCACTGTTTCGCTTAGAAGTCTTAGGTCTTGCAACCTACACGCATCAAGCCATGTCACTGGTGCTGTTTAATATGACCTCAAATTGAGATATTGAGGCAACCTATACAAAAACAAGTGTTTTGGTCCATAAATGTGTCTACTCTTTCTGCACAATAGATCTGGGTGAACAAAAGGAGCAACTGCCTCCCCTTCCCCTAAATAATAGTGGCATTTTCACATAACCCATGCCCTGTGTGTGCCTGTTCAGGTGAAAGCTCTAGGGATTTAAGACAGCTACCATACTTCACCAATGTTAGCTTGGAAGACACCAAACACTATACGAGCTGCCTCCCACCAAACATTCAGAGACAAAAGATCTGCTCCTCCAGATTTGAACCAGTGTTAACATTTCAAAAGACTGGGGATGTAGGAAAGGTCTATTTCTCTTAATAAATTTACAGATTTCATATGCACAAAAAGCCAGCACTTCTTTTAGATATTTTGTAAAGGCTATGACAAATAGTAAACCAATTGACCCTACCAATTTTTATTAGGGGTGGGCTATAAATTCCTCTCTGCCAACGGAGTTCGTGGAGTTTTGTTCACAACGTGGAGTTCTGGCAAAACTGCCTGCCACCCTGTGGCAGATTTTTTTTATTGCGCGTGGCTCTCCAGCAGTAAGATGGCGAGCGAGTATTGGCGTCCCCTCGCACGATTTTCGGGTGCTAGGGCGGCACTCAGTGACCGTTCGCGGTGAGAAAGCTGCCACCCGAGTAGAAAATCTACTCAAGCGTCAGCAAAGAAGCAGCGCCCTTTGGCATGTGCGTGCTGCCGTTCACGCTGATTTTGCAGCGCGAACAAGGTCACGGCGCTAAAAATTGCTGGGAACGTCCTGATTCTGCCCGCTCACGGAACTCTGCGGAATCTCAGAGTTTTCAGGCAACTCCGTTGAGTAAAACTTTGCGAGTTCCAGCCCACCTCTAAATTTTATGTCTAAGGAAGGTCTGGATTCAAGGAAGTTCTGCAGACCAGCTGATGAAGTCCCCTTTGAATATTTTGTGTCTTAACTGGTGGCTCCATGACCATAATAATCAAAAACGTATTTATGGAGGACTTGGATGACAAGTCCTGAACTGAAGTATTTCTTTAAGCCCCTGCAACAGCCTGTTACTTTGAATACCCGCCAAATAATGTGTCAAAAACATGTTTCTAGTACCTTATAGTCGATAATATTTTTTCTGTTTAGCCCTGTCAAGACTTAACGTGCAGAAAATGTTACTTTCGAGGTGGCATTTAAACTTGTGCAGTAGTTTCCATAATAAACGTCTACTATATCTGTACAGCTCTCCCACTCGGCCTACTCGCCAATGTTATTTCACACCCCTTAGTTCTATTCTTCATTCAACAGAATGAGTTTACACTCTTGGAACAGTATTCAAGAAAAGATCTAAAATGCGTTGTTTTCTGTGGCATTTTAGAGTATTCTGTTTTTGTTTCAAAGCATGTTTCTCTGTCTTTTACCTCTGCATCTAGTGCTTGTGTGTCACTCTGTACAAGACTTTAACCTCTGCGCATGTCGTGCAAGTTTTAGGCGACATTCACAAGATGTAACTTGCTATATTTTGTAAAGGGAAGGCTTTTAAGAGTCTGAAACAGAAGTTACTACAGTAGTTGAGCCCACTGGTTCTTTTCCGTCCATTGATGCGTTGCCGCAAAACGTGTGCGCTTGAATTGTGCACTGCAAACGTATTGAATCTCCGTCTCCGTCCATCATCCCCTTTGGTAACGTATTGAATCTGTCCTTGCTTCCTTGAAGACCTCGAGATTGGAGACTGAAATATTGTTTTTCAGAAGGCAAGTTCCTCTTGTGTTCAGTTTTCAAGATTTAACAATAGAACTAAATAGTATAGACTTTCAGGAGTAGAGGTTCTTGGAGACGTTTGAGAATACTTCTCTTGGCAAGGAGATGCAAGAATTCATAACACATGGAGCCCTTGAATCTTGTAACAAGGTATGTATTCTTTGACTAACGTTTGGCATATTTTCATGAATGGAATAGCTACCCTAACCCCTCTGAGCAGTTGACACACTGACTCTGCTGACATCAATTACGTGTATTGGGCCCTGTACTTATCACCTCAAGTTTATTCGAATATACTTTACTATCAGGCTGGCTACCATCACTCAGCCAGATCGTAACCCATTTTACCAGTCTGTCCCTGCTTGTTGACAATCCTATGTGAATCAGTATTGAAAACGTTATAGGCGCCTAGGCAAATCACATCTATGTGCTGCCTTTTAGCTGACCACCATTGTAAAATATGTGATTATTAGCTCTTACACACAATTATTTAAACAGTACCTTGTAGTAAAGCTGTCACTTCCAGTTTGTTATCGGCACTTCATGTTTAGAACTACCATATACAAAGATCCAGGGTTACATTGAAAGCCTGTTTTCTCTCATTAGTGCCAGCACCCTCCCTTGCAGCCATAATCCACACCCAATCTTGCGGCAGTGTTCTCTCTGGTAAATAATCACTTGACCCTGTCCCTTACAAATCTGTTCATCTGTCAGTGCAAGTCTTGAATCGGGTGCCCATATATCGTGCATTGGTTAAAGTAGAGAGTGACCTTTGAGGCCTATCAGAAAAAGTCTACACTCTTTCATTTCGAGAAAATACTACTACATAACACTAATGAGAAAAAGTAGTATTGCATACCACATACTTGTTTTCTCCTGCATTTTGTACCAGTGTGCCCTTCATCATATTAAACATGTCTTAGGCATTTGGATTTGACATGTAGAATTAGGGGCACAGACACATGATAGCCATGTGTTTCCTAGTACTTTTCTTTATTTACTGTTTTGCAGTATATTATCTGACTGCGTGTTCAGTAAGTGTGTTACACCACAACAATAATTATCTATACTTTTAGATATACTTTATAAAAAAATCAGATGAGTGCTACACAGAAATCGACTATTACTAGAAACACGTACTATTAAATAAAGTGAATGAGGACCAGGAAACACTCTGCTTAGTTTAGTGTAAGCTTTACATTAATTTATTTATAATGCTACTGTTTTTGCATAACCCACTCTATAAATCGACTTTTTTCCTACAAGCCCTCGGGTCTAATTTCACACTAAAGTAACGCTACAGGGTCAGTTCATTTATATTTTATCTTCTTTAACTAAATCTGTCCATATTAACCATAAGTAAATGGTAGTTAAATGTGGATGCAGTGATCACGAATGAGAGTACATTTTCTGGAGTGTAGGTTACCTTGATATAAACAGATGCTGCTTGTACTCGTCTACTCTGGTCCCAGGGTAGATTTCCTTGCTTTCAGCTAACAATTCCCAAAAGCGAAACTGCTGCACAACTAGGGAATCAGTCTTCCGGGTTCTATAGATGTAATTCGAGGAAGGTATACTACTGGCAAGGGCTCTGCAGGGAATTCTTGTGCGAGCTGCACGCTTTCTCTCGATGTTTTTCTCCCCGTAGTTTTGCTCTGGCGGTTGTAGTCTTTGATAAGCTATTTCGTTTTGCAGCTCCTCTCGCAGTTTTAGTTGCGTTTCAATGGCTGGCACTGTGCAGAGCCCGGTTTTACCTGCATCGTTGTTAAGATTTTCTTTTGAGGAGTTGCATTTAACCTTTAATAGTCTCTTTCGACCTTGGTGTTAAGTTTCAGAAATGTATCTTGCTGTTTACTGGTAGGTCTCTCCCTGACAATTTGGGTATTGAAGATGCGCGTGGCTGTATGGTTGCAGGTAAGCAACGTGTTCTTTTCATACGGCCTATAACTCAAAGTTGCAGTCATGGTAAAATACATTCCTTTTCTCTGACAGGCAGCAGTTCAGACACATCAAACGTAAACAAGAGAGGAGCGGGGGCGAGCGCGGCAGCCTGGGCTTTCAAAAGCTGACCAGACGCTCGTGCGTCATGGCCTTTTCCGGCAGGTGTTTCCAATTTTCGCGCCCGCGTCTGGGCACGATAATGGGAAACAGATGTCGGCCGCGCGGGTAACCGCCCGAAAAAGGCCATGACGCACGAGCGTCTGGTCAGCTTTGAAAACCCCCTACATAATGCTTCGCCAGAAGCATCGCTTGCGTGCTACTCTAGGCTCAACCTAAAAAGGCCACTTGCAATTTGTTGTGTCCTGTAGCCATACAGGAGATCAGACAATTGAACTTTGGAGTACACTTCTGTGTCCTGAGTACAGGTGGGAGCAGGTCCTGCCCTTCCGGTCTCCTCATAGGTCTCAAACAGCAGGTGCAGTCCTTCTTCTCTTTTTCCACATGTCCAGAAAGTGCTTAGAGGAGGGAGCCTGGCTCCTCCCTAGCCAATGGAGTAAAGGTTCCCAGGGGCAAACCTACCCACTTTTTCAGCAGTTCCTGTTTGCCTTTCTGCAAACAATCCCACAGTACACCTTACTCCTAAAATCCCAAATAAGGAAACCATTTTGCCATCCGCCTTGTACGGAGCCTGTGTGCCTGCTCAGTGAAATGAGTAGCCCCCTTCTTTGTGATCACTCACGCTGGGTTTTGAGCCAGGTTGGGGGAACAAAGTTTTGCCTTCTCCAGGACTCACCTTAAATGTACTTGTGACAAGGCAGGCCCTTCACAGGTCAATGGAGTTCCTAGATCCACCCTATCTGGTCTTTCTGAAAGGGAAAGAAATGCAACTTCCCACTCCTGGGCAGTTGTTACTCCTCTGGGAGCAGTTTTCACACCTCTTTCTAAAAGTTACTTTCCCTTAAAAAATTATTACAAATATAACTTTACCCCTCGGAAGTGGGGAAAGGTTTGGGGTCACTGGGTTGAGTATTGGGGTCTTTAATGGTTCTAGGGTCCAGGGCTGGGAAGGATAAGTTACTTACCTGTAATCCTAGTTTTCTTCCAGGGGTATCCTCATCAAAGTCATAAGCACATGAATATTCCCGCCCATGCGCGGGACCCCGGAAACATATAAAACATATATGTGGAAACCATATATGTAGCTCTATATATATATATATATATATATCCATATATATATATATATATATATATATATATATATATATATATATATATATATATAAAAACACAATGCAGCCTTCCAATACTAGAAAACGCTGAGCAATGTTGTAAGAATTTCCCTTGCACAGAAATACAATTCCAATAAAGCAGGGAGAAATAAAACACATTTGAAAACTGCTTTAATGCACAGCAGAAAACACAATCCTGCAAAGAGGAATGAAAGAACATTGCCAGCACATAGGCT
This sequence comes from Calotriton arnoldi, assembly GCA_963921515.1. Taxonomy (NCBI): domain Eukaryota; kingdom Metazoa; phylum Chordata; class Amphibia; order Caudata; family Salamandridae; genus Calotriton; species Calotriton arnoldi. The sequence goes on from CAWUFW010004717.1 coordinate 1,323,534, forward strand.
GCATTGTAGAAAACATCAGTGTAGAAAGCTGAAAAGCTAACCCACATAACACACAGAATAAACTGGCACCGTGCCTTTAAGGCAGCCATGACCCCTAGCTTCCCATCATGCCTCAGGGGTGACAGTTAGGTCAGTTGTTTTTTGCGGAGACCCGAAGGCCAGGGCACAAAGAGATGACATGTATCTTGATCACTTGCCCGGGGAGGCGGGTGGGTTGCTTATGACTTTGATGAGGATACCCCTGGAAGAGAACTAGGATTACAGGTAAGTAACTTATCCTTCTCTTCCAGGGGATCCTCATCAATAGTCATAAGCACATGAATAGAATAGCAAGCCCATCCCCTCATCCTGCGGGCAAGTGACTAGAAAGCATACATTGTTAAAGAATATTTCAAAGACTCCAATTAAACTAGCATTGGAACAGATTCCTCAAGGAGGCTTGGCCAACTTGGGTATCCGCTCTGGAGTCAGAATCCAGACAGTAATGCCTGGTAAACGTATGGACCGACTTCCAAGTTGCAGCCTTGCAAATCTCGGCCATCGGTACATTGTGTAAGAAAGCTATTGTAGCAGCCTTTCCCCTAGTAGAGTGAGCTTTAGGGGAGGCTAACAGCGGCCTGTTCGCTAATTGGTAAGCCAATTTAATACAGGACACTATCCACCTCGAAATGGATCGTTTGGAGGCTGGACAGCCTGTCCTAACAGAGCCGTAGTTTACAAACAATTGATCAGCCTTTCTAATGGATTTTGTTCCCTCCAATTAGAATTTGAGAACCCTCTTGAGGTCTAATGAGTGAAGAGACCTTTCTGCTGGTGTAGCAGGATTGGGAAAAAAAGAGGGGAGAGAAATTGTCTGGTTGACATGGAAGTCAGACACCACTTTGGGTAGGAAAGAAGGGTGAGTTCTCAAAACCACCCTATTGTAATGGAAAACCGTATACGGTTCCTTAGAACAGAGTGCTTGGATTTCACTCACTCTGCGCGCTGATGTAATAGCCACCAGAAAAGCTACTTTCCATGTAAGGTGTTGTAACGTGGCCTTATGAATGGGTTCAAAAGGAGGACCCATCAGTTTTGACAAAACAAAATTCAACTCCCAAGGAGGAGAAGGAGGTCGGACAGGAGGATACACCTTCTTCAACCCCTGAAGGAAGTCCTTGACCACCTGAAGTTGAAAGAAAGAGGGTTGGTTGGGTGATTTTCTATAGGCTGTAATGGCCGCCAAATGAACTTTTATGGAAGTGTTTTTCAAACCAGATTTGGCCAAGTATAGCAGATACGGCAAGATTACCGCTTCTTGCCCGCTAGTCGGACTCCAACCATTACGCATACACCACAAGTAAATTCTTTTCCATTTAAAAGAATAAGAGGTTCTTGTGGATGGCCTTTTTGACTCCCTCAAAATGTCCATGCAATCCTGAGGAAGGTTCAAATGTCCGTACTGCAGGACCTCAGGAGCCATGCTGCCAAGCTCAGCGATGGAAGGCTGGGGTGCAGAATCTTCCCTCCCATTTTGGTCAGAAGGTCCGGCCTGCACGGGAGTCTCCTGTGCGGACAGATCGAGAGCTGTAGTAGGTCCGGATACCACCATTGGCGAGGCCAGTCCGGTGCTATCAGGATCATCTTCATCCTGGATCGGATGATCTTGGTCACCACCTTTGGGATGAGAGGAAGGGGCGGAAAAGCGTATGCAAACGTCCCGGACCAGTCTATCAAAAGAGCATGCCCTCTCGTTCCTGGTCGGTAAAACCTGGACGCGAAGGCGTGGCATTTTCTGTTTAGATCGTCTGCAAAGAGGTCGATGGATGGACGACCCCATTGATGAAAAATGTCCGCCACCACCTCGTCGTTGAGCACCCAGTCTTCTTGTTCTTCGAAGTGTCGACTGAGAGCGTCTGCTCGCACGTTCTGTTCTCCTGGCAGATGCACCGCCGTGATCGAGAGGTTCCTGGCGAGCAGCCAGTGCCAGATCGCTTGAGATTCCAGAGACAGAGGGCGAGAGTGTGTTCCACCTTGTTTGTTTAAGTAATACATGGTGGTTGTATTGTCCGTTTGTATCAGAATCGACTCGGACTGAATCAATGGATGGAATGCCTTGAGGGCCAAATGAACCGCCCGCAGTTCTAACATGTTGATATGATAGGCCTGCTCCTTGCTGGTCCATCTGCCCAAAGTCTGCAGTTGACCCAGATGCGCTCCCCATCCCTGAAGAGACGCATCTGTTATCAGGGATTGTTTTGGAAGAGGCTGATGGAATGGGACTCCCACTAGAAGATTCTTTGGCTGAGTCCACCAGAGAATGGATTTCTTCGCAGCCTGAGAGATGAGAACTCGGTCTTCCCAATGACCAGAGGATTGGTCCCATTTATCCTCCAGATCCTGCTGCAACGGTCTCATTCTCAATCTGGCTTTGGGTATGAGAAAAATGCAAGAGGCCATCGACCCCAGCAGAGAAGCCACTTGCCTTACTGATGGTTGATGTGCTTGGAGGATGATGTTGCTTTTGTCTCTCATTGATGACAATCTCTCCTCCGAAGGAAACACTTTTCCGAGGTCGGAGTTTAGGGTGGCGCCCAGATACTGGAGCGATTGAGTTGGTTGCAACACTGATTTGTCCACGTTGACATGCAGGTCTAGGCGTTGAAGGAGATCCAGGCAGATGTGAAGGTGCTCCTGCACTATGTGAGGAGATGATCCCTTCAACAGCCAGTCGTCCAGGTATGGATACACAAACAGACCTTGGCGATGTAATGCTGCTGCTACTACTGCCATGCATTTCGTGAATACCCTTGGGGCACATTTTAGGCCGAAGGGTAAGACCTTGAACTGGTAATGCTTTGCGCCCACCATGAACCGCAGGAACTTGCGATGCCGTGGTGTGATTGGAATGTGAAAGTACGCATCTTGGAGATCCACCGAACACATCCAATCGCCTTTTCTCGGATGTGGAAATATTTGATGGAGCGCCAACATTCGAAACTTTTCTTTTTTGATGAACTTGTTCAGAAAACGTAGATATAGAATTGGTCTGAACTTGTTCGGCTGGTCTTTTTTCTGAACAAGGAAGTATCTTGAGTAAACTCCCTTTCCTCTCTGTGCCGGAGGGACCTCTTCTATGGCCAGTTTCCTGAGAAGGGTCGACACTTCCTGACGCAGGAGATCTCGGTGTAGATGACGGGATTTTACCGGAGGAATGTCCCTTGGGGACGCGCAAAAGCGTAGTGCGTACCCATTGTTTAATATATTCAGCACCCACTGGTCTTTGGTGATGTTGCGCCACTCTTGAATGTAGTTTGAGATACTTCCTCCCACTGGAGTGTGCAACGGTTCTAGAGGAAGCAGAAAATCATTGCTTCCCTTGAGTTTTTGCTGCGGAAGAGGACTGCTGTTGGTGTCCTCCTCTTCCTCTCGAGGAACGACGGCCTTGGAACTGGGACTTGTTCTGGTTGTTTTGCGACCATTGAGGGGTTTGAACCCTCTGTTGGTAATTTTTACGATTGTAGGGCCTGTAACGTCGTTTAAACTCTTTTTTCTTCTCCAGGCCCACAGCCTTTAACGTGTCCAACTCGGCCTTCATTCTGGCCATTTCCTCATCTGTGTGTGATCCAAACAGTGAGTTGCCAGAAAACGGAAGATTCAAGATGCGCTGCTGCGCCTCCGGTTTCAACGCTGTCAGGCGCAACCAGGAAGATCTTCGTGCACATATGCCATGTGCATAAGAGTGAGCCGCCAAAGATGCCCCATCCGCTGCAGTGCTAATTACCTGGTTGGCCACCAGCGCACCTTCCTGGAGAATCTCAGAGAAATCCTGTTGATCCTCCTTTGGGAGTTTGTCTTTGAAACGGTCCAGTGAATCCCATAAGGACCTATCATAACGGCCCAGCAGAGCTGCAGCGTTAGACACATGAAGAGAAGACGCTGCAGAGCCGCAAGCTTTCTTACCCCTAGAGTCCTGTGCTCTACTTTCTTTATCTGGAGGAGCTGAGGAGGAAGAAGAAGCAACTGCGTGTGTCTTCCTTGCTGCTGCAATAATGACAGAGTCCGGTGGCGGATCCGATTTGAGAAAAAGAGGATCTGATGCAGCAGGTTTATATTTTTTCAGGATCCGATCCGGGGCTGCTTTAGCCGATGATGGAGTGAGGAGGATGTCCATTACCGGCTCGATGATACCAGGAACCAAAGGAAGCAATGGCCTAGTCGCAGACCTTTGATGGAGGGTCTCGAAAATAATGGACGTGGTGGTCTGAGGAGTTGACATGGGTATACCCAGCTTTTGTGCTCCTCTGGCGAGAACATCGTGAAAGGTGTTCACATCATCGATGGGTGACACCCTAGAAGGAGGACTATCCGTAAGGGTAGGTGAGTAGTCCCTTTTGGACGAGTGCGTCGAAGATGAGGACGAAGATGGTGTTCGTCGTCTCTTGCAATGACCCTGAGTCGACCTGCGCTCAGGAGATCTGCCTCTGTGTTCTCTGGTCCGAGTGGTAGGGGACCTGTCCACTTCCTGCACGAGACGTTGTAACGGTGATCTGTGCAGTGGGCTGGAATAGTCCGTAGGCCGCTGGGTGTGACCTGAGGGTTCTTTCTGCCAATGATGGAGAGGTTGTAGCCATCTGGGCGAAAGATGGATTGAAGGAGATCGTGGTCTCCTTGGAGAGCGTCTTGGTCTTGGAAGCTCAGGCGAATGAGCAGAAGAACTGCGTGATGTCGCAATTGTCTGGGGTGAGCTCCGAATAGAATGAGAGGACTCGCTGCGACTTCTGGAGCGTGATCGGCGTCTTGATGATCGATGTGACGTCGATGGAGAGTGCCTCGACGTCGACCTGCTCTGCGTCACCATCACTGGTGAGTCCCTAGGGCCTGATTGTCTCCTCGACGTCGACCCCTCAGTGTGTTTCGACGTTGTATGGTGCGACGTCGAACCCCTGGAGCCCACAGACTTAGCCTTCGACGTTGAGCGTGCAGGAGACCCCAACAAAGAACGGATGGACGGAGAAATCCTTCTCGACATCGCTTCTTGATGCCTGTTCGATCTCTCTCTCGACGCTGACCGTCTACTGGAAGCCAGTGGAGTCGAGATCGGGGCACTTCTCGCCGTCGACGGAGACCGCCGCCACGACGTCGAACGACGCTTGGTGTATTTCACTCTGGGTTTCGACGACTGATCTTTCCTCGGCGTCGGCGAAGATCGAGCCTTCGCCGTCGAACGTCGCTTGGACGACGACGGAGGCGATGAGTGTCTTGCCTCTGGTGACGAGGCGCGTCTCGACGTTGACCGTCGCCTGGTTGACGGCAACGGAGACGCCTGCTTCGACGCCGATCGCCAGTGACCTTGCGACGGCGGAGCATGTCTCGACGTCGAACGCCGAGCAGACGGCGGCGACGGAGATCTATTTCTCGACGTTGTGCGAGCCCACACCAACGGAGAGCGACTCCTCGACGCCGATCGTCGCCGGGTTGACGACGGCGGAGGATCCGACATACCTGTAGTCTTTGTCGACGACCGGTGTTCTCTCGACGGCGAGCCCGCCGTCGATGGTCTTCTCGTCGACGTTTTCGTTGCCGATGAAAGTATTTGAGGCGCCGAGCCCGACGCCGATGGAGAGCAGACTGGAACCTTACTTCTAGATGGTGTAGTGGCTCTCTCCTTCCTCTTCATCGGAGACCTGCCTCTTGAAGGAGTCTTCTTCTCAGCCAGTCCATAGAGGCGAATCCTCTCCCTGTCCTTAAGAGTTCTATTGGACAGCAGCTGGCAATGTTGACAGGTCTTGGGATTATGATCAGAAGGAAGGCAGAGAATACAGACAGAATGGGAGTCTGTTTTAGCCTTCTTCTTGCCACAGGCAGGGCAAGAGTCAAAAAGAGAGGGCATTTTTTGCTGGAAAATAATGCTTAACTCTCTTAAAAACAGCAGAGATATACTTCAACAACAAAAAACCGTCGAAGTAAAAAGCTTTTGACAAAAAAAGAGAAGTATTTTCTGATAGAAATCAGAAAAAAGTAAGAGCTGAAGTAACCAGGGTCCTGACAGAAGGAGCCGGAAAAAACAACTGACCTAACTGTCACCCCTGAGGCATGATGGGAAGCTAGGGGTCATGGCTGCCTTAAAGGCACGGTGCCAGTTTATTCTGTATGTTCTGTGGGTTAGCTTTTCAGCTTTCTACACTGATGTTTTCTACAATGCAGCCTATGTGCTGGCAATGTTCTTTCATTCCTCTTTGCAGGATTGTGTTTTCTGCTGTGCATTAAAGCAGTTTTCAAATGTGTTTTATTTCTCCCTGCTTTATTGGAATTGTATTTCTGTGCAAGGGAAATTCTTACAACATTGCTCAGCGTTTTCTAGTATTGGAAGGCTGCATTGTGTTTTTATATATATATGGATATATATATATATATATATATAAAGAGAGGATGTAGCCTTACGGCTAGAGCGGTCGATCTCGAAGCTGGGGAACCGGGTTCGAGTCTCGGCAACGACGATCAACATCCTGTGATTCTGGGCAAATCACTTAATCTCCTCGTGCCTAACAAAAATGAATGTGTCCTCATGTAACGAAACTGGTGCTCATGTAAAGCGCTCTGATACCCGATGTCTCGGGTCTAGTTCGCGCTATATAAAACTCTAAAAATAATAATAAAAAAATAATTAAAAAAAATATAGAGCTACATATATGGTTTCCACACATATGTTTTATATGTTTCCGGGGTCCCGCGCATGGGCGGGAATATTCATGTGCTTATGACTATTGATGAGGATCCCCTGGAAGAGAAGGGAGAGTGCAGGGAGACCTTTTTTGTGATCCTATGGTAACGTATAGAAGTCAATATCGACATGTAAGGCACCTCCTTTTATCTGGTGCTAGATATAGTGGATGTAAGCGCTGCAATGCAATATACTGTGCTTGATACCACAAAGTCTAAAAATGTTTTATAAAAAGAATTCTTTAAAAAATATATACAACTTTACGATTGAACTGGATTTTTTTAACTATTAAAAATAGTGTTGAATTATTTTTCTAGCTTGTCCCATACCAGAAATAGCAGATTTCATATTTTAATCTATACTCTAGTTTTACTCGTAGGACAGCAAGAGACTTCAACAGTGAGAATAGCTTTTGGGTCCTTGACACTGTAGGGAGATGGTAACATTACATTTCTACATGTCTCACTTTTTTGTTTTTTAAATCTTTTTATTGAAGCAACAAAACGGCATCTCTTTTACAGGATACATGTCATGATAGTCTGACAATTCTCAGACTGATAAACCAATAACAATCATCTAATGATAGTTGACAACTTTCCGGTTCTCTCCCCCCACCCCGGCCCTTTATTCCCTTTCAGTTAAAGTGTTTCTTGCTCCTGATCTTGTCTGGCCATCGGACCACATAACATTCCACAATAGCTATTCTATTTCCCCCAAACCTTTGTCCATTTTTGTGGGCATCCCCTGCTCTCATAGACCGCTCTTTCCGCCTGCATACACCAATCTAAATTCATTTTCCATTCCGTCAACGTCGGGGCATCTATTGCCCTCCATTTCCTTGCAATATTGCGTTTTGCAATCATGAATCCCAATGTTACCCACAGGCGCTCAGTGTTCGTAAGGTCCGAGTCTACATGTCTCACTTTTAAACACCATGCACCACACCCAATGGGATACAAGGTCTATATAAGGGTACCGTATTAATATTTAAACAAGCATTGGCATAGCCAATAGGTCTCGCCTTTGGGACCTTATAAGTGTTTAGTTATCCAGCACAATATCCTTGGTGCAACAACATCAAGTGTTGCATGGCTAAACACTTATAAGGTCCCAAAGGCGAGACCTATTGGCTATGCCAATGCTTGTTTTGAGTGAGTGGCTCGTGCAGGTATGCCACTGTGAGGTAGAGATGCTGCAAGTGCTTTTACAGGAGCCCCTGTGACATTGAGCCTCTTCAAAATGTATCTTGGGTCTGGTGTAATACTTCTAGCCCCTATTCCCGTCTTCTCGCACCCAATGCATCCTTAAATGTCCCATGTACAGCCGGGGTTGACACTCCTATTACCCCTGCCCTCCAGTGACACTTTACCTGTCACAGGTGGTGGTGGATGTGGTGGTGGACGTGGTGGTGGTGGACGTGGTGGTGGACGTGGTGGTGGACGTGGTCGTGGTCGTGGACGTGGTGGACATGGTGGTGGACGTGGTGGTGGTGGTGGACATGGTGGATGTGGTAGTGGTGGTGGTGGACGTGGTGGTGGACGTGGTGGTGGTGGACGTGGTGGTGGTGGACGTGGTGGACGTGGTGGTGGTGGACATGGTGGTGGACGTTGTGGTGGACGTGGTGGTGGACGTGGTGGTGGACATGGTGGTGGACGTGGTGGTGGATGTGGACATGGTGGTGGACGTGGTGGTGGTGGATGTGGTGGTGGTGGACGTGGTGGTGGATGTGGTTGACGTGGTGGTGGTGGATGTGGTTGACGTGGTGGTGGTTGACGTGGTGGTGGTGGACGTGGTGGTGGACGTGGTGGTGGTGGACGTGGTGGTGGTGGACGTGGTGGTGGACGCGGTGGTGGACGCGGTGGTGGACGCGGTGGTGGACGCGGTGGTGGTGGACGTGGTGGTGGTGGACGTGGTGGTGGTGGACGTGGTGGTGGTGCTGGTGGTGGACGTGGTGGTGGACGTGGTGGTGGTGGACGTGGTGGTGGTGGACGTGGTGGTGGTGGACGTGGTGGTGGTGGACATGGTGGTGGACGTGGTGGTGGACATGGTGGTGGACGTGGTGGTGGACATGGTGGTGGACGTGGTGGTGGTGGACGTGGTGGTGGTGGACGTGGTGGTGGTGGACGTGGTGGACATGGTGGTGGTGGACATGGTGGTGGTGGACATGGTGGTGGTGGACGTGGTGGTGGACGTGGTGGTGGTGGACGTGGTGGTGGTGGACGTGGTGGTGGACGTGGTGGATGTGGTGGTGGATGTGGTGGTGGTGGACGTGGTAGTGGTGTTGGCGGTGGACGTGGTGGTGGTGGACGTGGTGGTGGACGTGGTGGTTGTGGTGGTGGACGTGGTGGTGGTGGACGTGGTGGTGGACGTGTTGGTGGTGGACGTGGTAGTGGTGGACGTGGTGGTGGACGTGGTGGTGGATGTGGTGGTGGACGCGGTGGACATGGTGGTGGTGGACGTGGTGGTGGACATGGTGGACGTGGTGGTGGTGGACATGGTGGTGGTGGACATGGTGGTAGTGGACATGGTGGTGGTGGACGTGGTGGTGGACGTGGTGGTGGTGGAGGTGGAAGTGGTGGTGGTGGACGTGGTGGTGGTGGACGTGGTGGTGGATGTGGTGGACGTGGTAGTGGTGTTGGCGGTGGACGTGGTGGTGGTGGACGTGATGGTGGTGGACGTGGTGGTGGGGGTGGTGGACGTGGTGGTGGTGGACGTGGTGGTGGACGTGGTGGTGGTGGACGTGGTGGTGGACATGGACGCGGTGGTGGACGTGGTGGACGTGGTTGACGTGGTGGATGTGGTGGCCGTGGTAGTGGTGGTGGTGGACGTGGTAGTGGACGTGGTGGTGGACGTGGTGGTGGTGGTGGACGTGGTTGTGGTGGACGTGGTGGTGGTGGTGGGCGTGGTGGTGGGCGTGGTGGACGTGGTGGTGGGCGTGGTGGTGGACGTGGTGGTGGACGTGGTGGTGGTGGACGTGGTGGTGGACGTGGTGGTGGTGGATGACTATTGGGTGGTGGACGTGGTGGTGGACGTGGTGGTGGTGGACGTGGTGGTGGTGGACATGGTGGTGGACGTTGTGGTGGACGTGGTGGTGGTGGTGGACGTGGTGGTGGATGTGGTGGTGGACGTGGTGGTGGTGGATGTGGTGGTGGTGGACGTGGTGGTGGTGGATGTGGTTGACGTGGTGGTGGTGGATGTGGTTGACGTGGTGGTGGTGGACGTGGTGGTGGTGGACGTGGTGGTGGTGGACGTGGTGGTGGACGTGGTGGTGGACGCGGTGGTGGACGCGGTGGTGGACGCGGTGGTGGACGCGGTGGTGGTGGACGCGGTGGTGGTGGACGTGGTGGTGGTGGACGTGGTGGTGGTGCTGGTGGTGGACGTGGTGGTGGACGTGGTGGTGGTGGACGTGGTGGTGGTGGACATGGTGGTGGACGTGGTGGTGGACGTGGTGGTGGACGTGGTGGTGGACATGGTGGTGGACGTGGTGGTGGTGGACGTGGTGGTGGTGGACGTGGTGGTGGTGGACGTGGTGGTGGTGGACGTGGTGGTGGTGGACATGGTGGTGGTGGACATGGTGGTGGTGGACGTGGTGGATGTGGTGGTGGTGGACGTGGTAGTGGTGTTGGCGGTGGACGTGGTGGTGGTGGACGTGGTGGTGGACGTGGTGGTTGTGGTGGTGGACGTGGTGGTGGACGTGGTGGTGGACGTGTTGGTGGTGGACGTGGTGGTGGTGGACGTGGTGGTGGATGTGGTGGTGGACGCGGTGGACATGGTGGTGGTGGACGTGGTGGACATGGTGGACGTGGTGGTGGTGGACATGGTGGTGGTGGACATGGTGGTGGTGGACATGGTGGTGGTGGACGTGGTGGTGGTGGAGGTGGAAGTGGTGGTGGTGGACGTGGTGGTGGTGGACGTGGTGGTGGTGGACGTGGTGGTGGATGTGGTGGACGTGGTAGTGGTGTTGGCGGTGGACGTGGTGGTGGTGGACGTGATGGTGGTGGACGTGGTGGTGGGGGTGGTGGACGTGGTGGTGGTGGACGTGGTGGTGGACGTGGTGGTGGTGGACGTGGTGGTGGACATGGACGCGGTGGTGGACGTGGTGGTGGATGTGGTGGTGGTGGTGGACGTGGTTGACGTGGTGGTGGTGGATGTGGTGGCCGTGGTAGTGGTGGTGGTGGACGTGGTAGTGGACGTGGTGGTGGACGTGGTGGTGGTGGACGTGGTGGTGGTGGGCGTGGTGGACGTGGTGGTGGGCGTGGTGGACGTGGTGGTGGGCGTGGTGGTGGACGTGGTGGTGGTGGTGGACGTGGTGGTGGTGGACGTGGTGGTGGTGGTGGACGTGGTGGTGGTGGATGACTATTGGGTAGAAGGGTGCTGGCAGAATGCGGATGGAGAGGAGGATCTCGAAGGGGGCACATGGGAGAGCAGAAAGAGGCCGAATATTAGATACAAAAAAAACGGCGAGTAGATAGAACACGAAACAGATTTAACGGGGTGGTCCCTTCTTATAGCGATTGTGAATGTTCCTTAGCACCCCGTTTTTAGTAAACAGGGGGACCATGGGGAGATTAATTGATTAATCACGCATGATGATCGCGTGCGATTAATTGATTAATCACGCATGATGATTGCGTGCGGAAGCTGGTGTTGTTCGAGTCACGGCGTTGGCTTACCAATGTGTGATTCTGGGCAAATTAGTTAATCTCCCGTGCCTTCTTAAAGGCAATGTGTTCCTGTGTGAATGTGCTCTTGTGTAATGTAACTGGGTGTCTTGTAAAGGTCTCTACTACTCTTGAGTTCAGTTTGCACTGTATGAATTTGCTAAACAAACAGCCAGCAGACCTTGTAGAGCAAGAGCCTATTATATCCGTTCATGTAGCACACGCACAGCAATGAGGGCTCTGTACAGCCCAGTACTGCACACTACACAACAAACAAATATCCGTTCATGTAGCGCACGCACAGCAATGAGGGCTCTGTACAGCCCAGTACTGCATTTAAAATTTAAAGCGCATTAAAGCGCAATGCTCCGTTAATAAAAAAAAACACGTCGTGCCTGCAGTGAGAGTGGCTCACAAAGAAAAGAAAAGTTTGCCTCCGGTGTTCAGTCGGTTTAAGCTCCTTTTATCTAGACGCCCAGTTTGTTCAGGTGCGCGTGTGCTCGGTGAAATCTTGTGTACTGACTTGTCTTGTGAAACCTGGCTGTATTTCTCAGCTCCCCGCGTGTGCCAGTCAGCAGCCTGAATTAACTTCAGCCTTGCGCGAGAACAAGCAGCAGCTGTTTGAAGCACTCGTGCTTGTGCTGGCCTCCGCCTTGCGGGAGCGAGCAGCGGCGGCGCGACAGCCATATGTTTTCAATTAGCATGCGCGCCGCTGCTCGCTCCCGCAAGGTGGATGACAGCACAAGCACGAGTGTGCAAAGGAGCAGACCGATTTCTAAAGGTCATCTCCTAGAGCAGCGCATGCGCGCTGCCTAGGCGAGACCTAAAAAGGAGGTTTTTACCTGTCAAAAAAGGTTATTTTAGCAGGTCCTACTGCAGGTTTAAACTGTAGCAGTCAGGCTACATTAGTAGGCCTGAAGCCATGTTTTCTTGTGTCATGCTAGTAGATGGCACAATAAGTGCTGCAGTCCACAGGTTGCATTTAACTTTCCGTGCCATCGGTGTAGTTTCAACACCATATACTATGGCATTATAGTAAAGTAAAATATTCCAATCACGGGATTAGCCAGTTTCTACATGCTTTAGGGATCAGAGTACATACCTTGGGCAGTGAACAGTAGTGTACCAGTGTGCGGAGCCTAAAACACAGCAACAATTCAGCAAAAAATAGAGGTGACCACGCAACAAAAAGGCATTTTCTCACACTGCCCAGCTGGGTCTTGAATGACCTGCTTGGTCCTGGAATGGTTTAGATCTTTTCTTAGAAAAAATACGCAGGTGGTGGCTCGCCCTCTTTTTCAAACTAATGAGATGCATTTGAGTTGTGGTATTCCACAGGAATGGGCACTCTCCCCTAGTCTATTCGTTATTATGTTCAGCCATTGTAGGGTGCTGATGTAGACAATTGGTTTCAAGGCACTCTCACATGAGGACAAAGAACTGCTACTGGATATTTGACCATTTCTCTTCAGTTAGCATCTGACAAGTAGAAGAATGTCTCTCAGCTGTTCAGGAATGGATAATTATGAACTTTTTAAAACTTGATGGGAATAAGGCAGAGATCAGTGGATCAGGGGAGACTGCATCGCCAGGTTGGAGGAGATGAAGCATTCCACGCTGGAAGATTCAGAAAAGTATGGCCATCTGGTGGTCTGGTCTTATCCTTCCTATATCCTGTGGAATTTCTAAGATCTGGCTCTTGGTTCATGCTTAAAAAACCAACATTTTGCAAATACTGCATTCAGGGGGAGCTTTCAGGGCTCTCTGCCCAAAAGTATAGACTGCTCTTCAAAATCCAATTCGACAAATCTCTGGCAACTTCCTCTTTAGAAAAAGTCTGAGCATCTACCTCTTTTGCTAACGACCTGTGTGTGCCTGTTTTTAAGCAGATCTAGATTGATACTGTGCTTTTCAGAGATCGCGTAGACCAAAAAGAGGCTCCGATTTCACAATGTTTTTTCAACAGAGATCCTGAAGCCACTCTTCTACTCTGTCTTCAGTAGATGGTTTGCAGAGAACCAGGGATTTCCTCCTGATCAGGTCACTACTATGCACTTTACTTTGAGAAGCTTTCTACATGAAAAGCAGGAAAAGGTACATCAAGCTACTAGAGGCCCAAGATCACTACAAAAAAAGACTGGAAGAGTCACTTTTGAAGTTGACACATCATACAATAATGCTACAAGGACGCATCAAAAAACAGGTTCTACACCCAAAACTGGTGTATCTCCTCTGGGTCATCTCCCACCAGAGTTGAAAGCTAAAGACTTACAAGTACCTGAAAATGTGTTTGATGATCTGAACTAGATGCCGATTTTGAAATCTAACAACAAGAACACCTAAAGAAGAATAGGCAGATTATCCAGATTGGAACTGTCACTGAATGAGTTTCCTACTGCTGGTTGGGTATAAACAATGTTGAATCAAATTACAGATCTCAAACATTCGGACGCTAGGTTTTTTTTTTTTTTTACTTCTCACTAATGGGATGGGAAAATTTGGATAGTTCTTGGAAAAAGTATTAAAAAATATGCAACATTTGCAAAGTTGCACATTATTGGGCTTTCACGTGAAAATTGGGACGTTCACAAGTATTTTGTATTCAGATGTAATTTGGGTTAAGTCACTTAAAAAACGGAGTTAAGCAAGGTATGAACTTCCATACAAGATGACTGGAAAGTACCTGGAATAACTGGTTTCAGATTACTCTAAGCAAAGCATGCAAGGAAGAATCGAACTACCGATGGATCACTAGTATCAAGGGGGGGCAGGGGGAGGAGTTTGCACTACTGGAAAGGTAAACATTCTAACAAACTCAATTACAAGAGCTAAAAAGCAGGTATATTATTTTAAATACCACAAGCTGCACTATAACAGATAGACACAAGATGTAACAATGCAGAGCACAGCAAACATTACCAATCAATAGACTGAAATGAGGAGATTCATTACAATGCAGTATGATCATATCCCTGATGATGAAGTACACACAGAGCAGGTGATTCTGGGATCAAGAATCACGCAGTCAGTATTTGATTTTTGTTTATCTATATCATCTATTATCTTTCCACACAGAACACCTAAAAATATCATCATTTTAGAGAAGGGAAATAAACAGGAGAGGGAGCTATTCCAGAAACATGTCTAAATTGAGGGAAAAAAGGCTTGAATTTCCACTGCATATTGGAGGCACTAAGAAAAAAGAAATCTGTAAATGTAGTGAAATGTAGAGGAGAAAAGAGGATACACTGCACAATTTAGAGACTTACCCTTAAATTTAGATCGAATGTTGGCCAGCTCTTTATTGATCCTCTTGATTTCGGCTTCTTTGCTTTTACCTAAATGACATTAAATACGAACAGTAAAGCACTTCCATTATGTTCTTATAAAATCCCAAAAGAAATGTACATATGTCATGATCCGACATCTCTTGACACAGACATTATCTAATAAAACTCTGAACCCAAGTCCTAGAATAAAATCATTTTAAAGCAAAAGTCATAAATTATGCCTTCCATTTCTACCAAAGGATCCTTGATGCACAATTAAAGTGAAATTGTCTAAATCTGGTTCAGTGGAAATCAAAGCACAAGTTAAAAACGGAGAGAAACATTGCAAACTTTGAAATAGCCAGGATTAAGATATATTACAGTGTCTAGAAAGAAGATACGATACTCTTCACAGATTTGCAAATGCAACTGAATAATTCCTTGCCTGGGGAGGTCTCACAAAATTGATTTAATTAACGCAACTGCATTATTGCATCCCACTATCGTTAGGCACAATATCTACACCTGCCACTAATGACATCTGAGAGTATTATAAATGGGGTAACACGTAGGACCACTGGACCAGGGAAAACAATGGTACAAGAAAAAAGGTCACAGTGGCTAGCTGATTACAGATTCATGTACGTAGAACTAAATTCAAATGCATTAAAAAATTCAAAACGTCACTGCACAATCTGATGATTTCTTGTGATTTAATATTGCATCACAGAAATAGAATTAATCAAAACATATGAATATGAGATTAATCAACATTGGTACACATCGGTGCTCAGAAAGAGAGGGAGGGAGTGAGTGCTCAGGGAGAATTGAGTGATTGTGCGAAGGAACGGAAAGGTAATGTGATTCAAGTACATCCAAGCTGTTTAGAACCAATCCGGTCTTTAACTTGACAAAACAATGTAAGAATAAACATAACAATCTAGGCACAGATAGACATGTCTCTGTTGCCTACGTTTGATATAAATAGAGATATATCAACGTTTCGACCCCTGTTATCATAAAGGTTGCTTCATCCTTATTGGGGGGTCTTCATCAGGACTCAAAGAAATAGGAATAGAAGGAGGGGAAGGAGCACCTAAAAGTAAATAGTCTAAAATTAGGTGACGTTGATAGGGAAACAATGCTATATTGAAAATTAGTCAGTGGTAATTACCATTAGAAGACAGCACAAACAATCCGGCTGTATTTTCAAAATGCTGGCCCATTAGCTCCTAAACAAGAAATCAGAGACGGAGAAAAACGGTCACCCAATGACCCGTACACACACATTCCTATAGTGATGTAGCTTTGTTGAGACTCACTTGCAAATGGAAACTAATTCCAGTAAGATTGAAAGATGGGTGCCACGAGTACACCTTAGTGTCCGGAAACGGTTGATAAGTAACCTACAGAATACATAAAGGCCAAAGAAATGCTCAGGAGGTGCTTGATGCTTACCAAATCCTGGCAAGCAGTGAGAATCTGAGTGAAAGAACTTTGTGCAGTGAGGTCTTAATAATTTCTGACGGTTGTGTTCCACTACTTGTTAATCAACAATTAGTCAATAATATTTAAGGAGCCTGTTAAGGTGTCAACTGATCTCAAAGTTTAACAGAATATATGCCCAGAACGTTCTCCAGGAGTGATGCTGTGACAGTATTTTTGTTGAATGTGCTGCAGTAATACCGGAGCAGATGGATAACCTTTTGGTAGAAGACTTAAGTACAAACCACTATGTATATGGAAGCCCTTTTTTTAAACAGAAAATTCCCTTATCAGGAAGCCATAAAAGCTGTATTATTATATAAGTCCTCTAGGTGCAGTAACTGAAAGTTCATTTGAAATTCAGTATTTAATGAAGAGGAACTTAATGATTAGTGAAGAAGAAGGGCAAAGAAATGGGCAAATTAACATGAAACAGTCTTAGGTATGAAGCATGTGTAGATCCTAAGAGCAATTTCATCCCTTTGAAAACCTTAAATGCTAGAAAACATACAGAGCGTAGATCTTATTTACTATTCTTACAAAGATTCAGCTATAATAAAAGCCATACAGCACAAATCTTAATGACTAATCTTTTAAAGATACAGCTATCATAAAGCCAATTGTAAGACTTACATTGTGGAAAGGAACCCATAAACCTCAGGCAGATTTGGCTGAAATAACACTAATCTTAAAGGTAGGAGACTTTCGCCCCAGAGGTATTTGTTTTTGGATTTATCAGATTGTTTCTGTTAGCATCTAGCAACAGTATAAATAAATGCAGAAGTGTGATACATAACAACTTAGGGCTTAATTACGAGTCTGGCTGTCCACAGACTGCCAGACTCGCGAAGCGGTGGTGGTCTCCCGACCACCCTATTACAATTAGGGCGGTTGGACTGCCCCACCCCACCGCAGCCAGACCTCTATGATAAGCAGTGAGGGAAAATTGTGAGAGTAAAGAGTTTTAGGCCTTTGCTAAAGAAGATTAGACTAGGGAGAGCACTGATGTTGACTGACGGCTGTGTTAGTTCTCAGGCCAACCCATAGGGTGCTAGCATATTCAGGTTTGGAACTGACCAGTGTAAAAACTATGTGAGTGCAAGATGGTGTCTACTTAAAGAAAGGTTTTTCTCAACTGATGGAGCTGACAGAATGCACCTTTAGTTACAGCTTTCATTTAGAATGTTGATCATAAATAACCATCAGGGTTATTTATGATGTTAAGTAAGGTATTCTGGAGATCTGCAAAAACAATAGGAGTGATCAACGAAAGCCAGAGGTAAAAAGGCCTATTCACAAAAGGTAAATTTACAAATAAGTAAATTTACACATGTAAATCTACTTTTACACGTAATTTACTTCTTTTCCTATTCACCATTTGCAAGTGTAAAATTAATGAAAAGTTTTGATTTATATGTCCCCACCTATTAAAATCAGGGGATGAAGCCATATTTACGAATATACATTTACTATTACCAACTTTTCACATGTAGGCAGAGGTCTCCGACACTAGGGTGGAGATCTCCCGTGAAGATCTCCCTATGCTAAAGTATAGAGACATTTTTAAAAGTTGAATAAACTTAAAAACAATAGTTAAAATATTTTTAAGTTAATTAATGTAAATTATTTGTATATCTTTGTTTAAAAATTAGAACAAAAATACTACAGTACTATTAACTTGATTTTTAATTACAAATGTCACAATTTTAAAGATTTATTTAAAAAATAAACCCCACCTGCAGTAAAATGTTTATATTTTTTATGTAGCAAAAATGACTAAAAGTGATGTAATAACTGAATTAAATTACTTTAAGGGATCCAAGGCTGGGTAAACAAGACTGTTTTTTCTCTAAACTGGAGGATGCCTTAAGGTACGAACATTTTATAAGCAGATCGGTCTTTAGCTAAAATTAAGCTGTAGGTAGCTTTGCAGACCACTCCAAGCTCTCAAAATTCTGCAACACTTTTTTGGCTCTGTATAGTTGCTTGTTGCACTGAAGTGCAATTCATGTGACCCAGAGTTATGCAGGCTTCTCTTTCTAAACCAATTTCTGCTGCTGGAGCAAATTTAATTTCTAAACCGGTGAAAGCATGGATGGCTGGCTTCAAACAGCAATATTCTGGAAATTCAACAGAAAAAATGAAATTGAAACCTACCCCTGAGTTAGAAGCTCTACTGTAAAGCACTATGTAAGTGAGGAGGTGAGAGTGAGCCACAAACTGCAACATGGCAATGGGATTTCAGCTGCAAAGAGAGTAGACCACCCACACCCTCTGAAAACTAAACCCAAAAAAACAAGAACACCAACATGTAACCAAAGAAAGATAAGTGCAACACTAAGACAACAGGTAATACAAGGCTAGAAGTTTTCTGTGAGAATATATGCAACTTTCCTATGCCACTGTGTGTCAATTTGTGACATCTTCTCGCCTCATATGTGATACACAGTTATATTTCATTGCAAGAAGAAAATTATGCATTGCTGCAATCTCTTGTCTTCTTATATCTTTGTATTCAGGGATATAAAGTTCTGTGTATGACAATTTGGTGTAATAACATAAAAACTACACTTGCCCGAATGCAATGAAACAGGAAATGACTGGATTAACTACTCACCCATTGTTATGTTCCATATAGGCACCCCAATATAGGCTCAGGTAGCAACCTAACCTCTCACCTATATTTCCCCTGCCATTAGACTACATAACGGTTCTTGGGACTGACCTTTTACCTAGTTACGGTACTGCTAACAGGACGTGGGGTTTTCCCTGAAAACTAGCCTTATTCATTATGCATGAGGATTCTTGGAAACTCATCAGGACTACCATCCCCTGCATAATAACTATGTATAAGGGTAATTCCTTCCGTCATCCTAAGTCCGACATGACACAGCAAGGTATATCCCCTGAGGGTACCACTTTGGCTATATAAACACCATATCTTTGCTGAGGCAGGGAGAGGAGAAAAAGGACTTCCATGCTGACACACTGACACAAGACGCTGCGGTTCCTGCACGCAGACACTCCAGCTTGCAGTGGTCTGACATCCCTCGCGGGGTGTCCATCTCGAGACCAAGATGGGGTCACGGTCTCTCACTTCAGGTAATGGGGTTGACTTTATCCTAGAGGGATTCTTGGCTCCACACCTACATACATGCTAGGTACACTTAGGTACATCTAGTTAGGGTTGCATCGTAGGAGTACGCATTATTACTGTCATGTATCTTTATACCTGCCTGTATTCATTGTTTTAGCACTATGGTAGAAATCTACCATCCTTTTACTCTGTTGTTGGTTATAATCATTTATATCTGTTTCTGTCTAATGGTTGTTTCAGCACACCTATTTTACACTAGAATGACGCTGGTTCAATAAATTCTTATTGAAAACGTCCCCACCATTTATTCTGTGTATCTCTCTGAGACAAAGTGAGCACGATCCCTGATGGGACAGAGTTGTCATGTTCGATGGTTGCCAAGAACTATTCTCTCCTTGGTAAGAGGGGTTTCTAGTGGCACTGTGAGCTAGCTGGTATTCAGGCAAACATACCCGGTGGGGGTGTCTGGAATCAGTCTGGACACCAATCCCACAGTCTATGTGGTCTAAACACGCAGATCCTATATAGGTTTATAGGAACTACACGACATGGCGCCACCAACGTTAGTTTGGTACTTATTTAACGGTCAAATCTGAGTAGCTCAGTCGTGCTGTTCTCAGAGACCCCTACTCACATTTTCCCAGAGACATCTGGAGTGGGAAGGGAACTATCCACCACAGCTGAGTATGCATATCCTATGTATTGGCTGTAGGTTTATCTAGCTTGAAGGACAAATAGTTCCTATTGTGCATAAAACCTTATCTCAGTTTCCTTGAAACTTTTTTCCTTCTTAAAAATAATGGCCGACAAAGATGCCAATGCACCAGCAAAACATGCGGCTGCAGCAAGGGAGGAGGAAGAAGATGAAATAAACATTTCAGAAAATGTCAGAACTGCCCTTACTTTAAAACTAGCAGACTATGGAGTCACAGCTAGGGGTGAGACAGTCACACTCGTGATTGAGGCACACGAATCATACAGTACAGAGGAATTCTATTCATGGGTTAAATTCCCACAAGCAGATGCACAAACACATACATTTCATTCTATTAAAGATGAAACACCAGATGAATACTGTCCGTATGAGGACATTGAAATTCCGCTCACCTACCAGGAGCACATAAACTGGTTTAAAGGTGCCCTCCCACACACAAAAGAAACAAGCATTGGCATAGCCAATAGGTCTCGCCTTTGGGACCTTATAAGTGGTTAGCCAGAGGTTTTGGCTTTGCCTTTGTTTCTAAGCTATGTCGTAGAGAAGTGTGGCTGATGTGTAGCATGTTGAAAAATTATAATAAAGAAGACTGACCACATTATTGTGTAGGCACATGCATACATTACCATGTGAAATGTATTTTTAATTTTTTGCAGATTTATATAGTGCAAACGCAACCCGAAGGTATTGGGGCGCTTTACATGAGCACCAGTTACTTTACACAAGGACACATTCATTTGTTTTGGTAGGCACGGGGAGATTAAGTGATTTGCCCAGAATCACAGGATGTGGAGTCGACCCCGAGGCTCGAACCTTGGTTTACCAGCTCCAAAGTCAGCAGTCTGGCCGTGAGACCATATCCTCTCCCCATCGACGCATGCGCCTTTTTTTTACTTGTATGATCCAAAAAGGAATGCAATAGCTTTCGCATTTGCTTGAGTTAGAGCTATTGGCGTTGTAAATGATAATGTCTTTTACCTATGTGTTATGGAGTGTATGTATGTGGTGTGTAGTCGAATTATGTGAGTTGGATTGGAATTGTTAGTTAAGGAGTTGTGTGGGGTGGAATTGTGTGGTGTGGAGTGGATTTGTGTAGGGGAATTAATGTGGCATGGTACATATTAGAAATATGTGGATAGTAATTACATGGTATTGAGCGTATTGGAATTATGTGGAGAGGGACTGGGTGTGATGGAGTGTAATTATGTGCAATGGTATTTTGTGGTGTGGAGTGGTATGTAGTGGAGTTTAATTATGTGGTGTGCTGTTGAATTTTGTAGCATGATGTGGAATTATGTGGTTTGGATTGGATGTATGTGGTGTTATGTAATTGTGTTGAGTTGAATTATGGGGTTTGTTGGTGAATTATGTGGTGTGGAATGGAAATGTGTGGAGTTGAATTGTGTGGCATGGAACTGTGTGAGTGTGTCGAGTGAAGGAGCGATGTGATAGAGAGATAAGGGAAGGATGGGAAGAAAGGGGGAAGGAATTAAGAGAAGGGAGGAAAGATGGCGAGGATTTGAGGAAGCGAGAGAGGGACGGAGTGAGGGAGAAAAAGAGGAAAAAAGGATAGGAGAGAAAGCAAGAAGAACAATGAAAGGACTTAGTGAAAGGCGGAAAGGCAAGATATGAGTGACTAGAATAAGTGAAGTTGAAATTAGGGTTTAGGAAATAAGGTGAGGGTTTAGGATTAAGGAGTGAAGAGAGGGATTAAGAAGGGCAAGAAGGAGGAAAGGAGGTAATGAAGAAAGATAGGGCGGTAGAGCGGAAGATAGGCAGATGGGACAGTGGAAGTACATAGGAAGGAAGAGTTTGAGGGAAGGAGGAATCGAGGAAGGGGGAAGAGATGGTTGGAGTAATGAAGAGGGGGAAAAGGAAGGAGGGTTAGGAACGAAGGAAGGTAAGCAAGGTAGGAAGGAAGGAAAATAGTAAGAGGGATTAAGGAGGCCAATAAGGAAGAGAGGAACGAGGGAATAAGGAAGAGAGAGAAAAAGGAAGGAGGGTGGGTCTGAACGAATTATAAAGGGAGGATGGGTGGAAAAAATGTTGAAAGAGAGTAAAAGAAGGTAGGAGATTAGGGTGGGTTTGAGGGGAGGAGATCAACAAATGTACATGATTGGTACTTGTTTAATTGGGTTAAGCTGCCAACCGTAAAAGGAGAATGTTATACTATATGATATAAATGAGAAAATTGTTCAGGAGTAATGACCATACCTATAGTTTATAGATGATGGTGAGAATTTTTGTTGTCTGCATGCTGTTTGTAGAGGTGGTGGAGTTGCTTGGTAGATAGGGGACAATTGTTGGGGATTCCAAGGACATTGTGTTTGGTATATTGGTGAATGTTTTGGTTGTGTGTTTTGTTCAGCCTGCACCAGAGAGAGCATGTTTACATATGTATAAAGCGGGAAGTTAACCACAGGGTATTGGAGCGCTATGTATGAGCAGCAGTTACATATTTACACAAGGACACAGTGCTGCTTTTACTTACAGCGTCCCCGACCCTACTGAATGTGCCCCACCACTCAGCCGAACTCCTTCTCACACATTCAAGAAAATTACAGAAACAGAGCCAGAGGTGTAGCCCTCTTGTACACCACTCCTAAAACATGGGTGTAATGGCCTCACACCACATCAGAGCACTGCATGTATTTATTGTAATTAGCAGAATTGTATTACTAAGTAACATAGGTTTTGTAAATATTTCTTAGCAGAAACCTTATTGAGCATTACTAGGCGAAGCAACAGCTTTCTCGCACCTTTTAACTGAACTCACATAAGAGCAGCTTTTGTTACACACGCCGCTGCCGTGGTGCTGAAAGTTAAACACCAGACCAGAGTTAAACACTCTCCCTTTAACTTACTTTCCTTTGAAGTAGCTGGGGGTGGCGCAGCACTCCAGGGCCCGAGGCAAACAAATGTTTGTGAATCAGAAAGGGCTGGGTCAGCGACAAACTGCTGACTACTAGGGGGCAGATCTGATTTCCAACACATGTGGCGTAAGGCGGTAGGAGGCCTCCTTCGTTAATTAGGGTGGTGAGTGGTGGTCGCAGAAGTTGTAGGCAGGTAAAAAGAAGAAAGTAGGGGGGTGAGCCTGAAACAATAAAGGGCAAAAAGGTTTGGGGCGGGGCTTTACAAGTGCTGGCATGCCCAAGCAGTGAGGTATGCATCTGAGCACAATTGGGTCAAAGGAACGAAGGGGCAGGTCTGCAGGTTTATGGGGGCAGGCCAAAGGTCAATGCAAGAACAGCAACACCCTCATAGGAAGGAATTGCTCATGTATCAAAGGATGTATGTTTGCGGTGTTACTGTGGAGAGGCAGACAGTGGAAGAGGGGCGTGGCGAAGCAACCCCAGGCTGCAATATGGCTGCGAGGCACAATTCTGTGAATCGGACATACACTGCGTGGATTGTAGCCCAAAATCTGGCTGTCGGCCCAACTTGATTTTCCCTTGCACAATTAAGTTAGGGAAAATATTGCCGAATTGTGGGAGATGTAGCACAATATGTCAAGCTTGCTGCAAAATGGGCACGAGACGCCGAGGGGGGAGGAGAGATGGGGGGGTGTGGAGGCCTCGGAGCACGAGTGTGCGGGCTGGGAGAGGGGGAGCACAGGGAGAGGGGAGGAAACATGCTGTGGGAGCCTGAGCTTTCCCGTGGTCGGTTGTTTGAAAAGCACAGAAAGCAATGTATATTATTGCTAGCTGGACGGCAGAGCGGAAGTCTGCACTAGCTCTGCGACATGGAAAATCGGGCTCCATAAAGTTCGAACGGAGTCCAAGTCAATAGCAAACAACCCACTTCCTATCACTTTTGCCGTGACATTAATTTGCTCCTTGGTGGAAAAACGTCTGTTACACTGAAAAGGATTCTCTCCCAGACTACGTACAAGAAAGTAAAAGCTTTGCTTATAGGAACGAACACTGACTAAGAAATAGGGTGACACATCTAAAGGATATTATTGTTTGTAGACAATCTTCGGTGCATCCGTTTAGTTTACATTCTTCCAATACAGAACCTTCAAATAAACTATGCAACGCACGTTTTCTGTGTAATGCTCCTATGTCTTTTTCGCTGCTTGAATAAGCAGCTTGTTTCCTCTCATTCTAGGTGCAACTGTGGCATGTCCAACTTTTAACTCCTACACTGACTGATGCTGCTTGTGCACAACCAGGCTAAATGGGCAGCATTTATTGGTGCATTAAACCAGAGACACCCAATGGTTATTCTGGAATGGACGTCCAATAATCCGAGTACACGCACACCCTGCAGGGCGTGAGAGACAGTGGGTCAAAGCGATTATGAAGCAAACTGGGCAGGTACTCAACGGTGACTGCATGTTAGAAGCTTCAACCAGACGTGTACAACCAACGCCGTGGAGATTAAAAACCATGTCATGGGTGCCTTCCTCAGAAATATTACAAAAGCATTCGAAGGCGAAGAAGTGGTTAAAAAAAAAAAGTAAAGAGCTCAGGTCACATGTGACATTCATTCCATGACGGCCGGCACGTAGACCGACTCCAGGCGGCTGGGAGATTCGGGGCGGAAGGTCACGACCCCCACCTAAGTGCGGGCAGCCAGGGCTTGTATCATGTAGGTGTTTTCTGCTCTGGACCTCGATGGCTACCGTCGCGGATATTTAAGTGTCAACTATACTACACCAACCAAGTGGTCTGGTGTCTGCCTCAAGTTGTTTGCAGTGTTAAACGAAACAAGCTAGCAGTGCAAACCTGCTTCGGGTACTAAGTATCAAAAGCGAGCCAGATCATGAACGTATCCAAGAAGAAACACTATTACAACTCCGGTTTAAGAGAAGCTTGCTGGCTGTCCACTCTTAAGCGTATCAATGTTGCTTTTGGTTCAATCTAGTTATCTAAGTAATTCAGGCCAGAGGCACTGCCTACAAAAACCCTCCACAAATGTCTGAAATAGGTACACAAAAAAAGGTCAGAGTACAACTGCTAGATAAACGCAATTTAAAACAAGCGCGGCCGCGCTGCAGCAAAAGTGAAAGCGTGACCGCCATCTGTTTACAATTAGCGCGAGACGCGGGCGCGATAATTGGAAACAGATGGCGCTGCTGCTCGCTCTCGCAAGCCGTAGGCCGTGGGCGGATACAAAGGTGGGACATGCACCCGCCTTTGTCCAATTGCGTGCTGTCTTTTTATAAAGACGCACGCAAAGCCCAATAGCGTGTGAGCACCACACGCACGAGCTTCAAGAAAAGCTGAGAAAAGCTGTAGCGATGCCAAGAGGCCCTCTCCTAGTGCAGCGCATGCGCGCTGCACTAGGCTCGACCTAAAAATGAGACTCGGTCCACTCGGAAGAGATGGACCAACTTGGCCAGTCCTAGAGGCTTACACACCGCATCCAGACATTGACACAATGCCAGTAGCAGACTTACGTCCACTTCATAAAGAGATAATAAAACTTTACAGAAACATGACACAGTTCGTGATGAGAACACTCACACTTCAGCCAGCAAGGGCTACACCAGCAGGACAAATTCAGGGATCTACAACTAAAATAACACCACAAACGCTACACGCAGTTATGGCTAAAATGCCCACTAGATGTGAGCAAATGCCATTCTGAATAGCTCAAAAATAACACAGTTAGAGGCAGTATTTCCACACACAAGCCCTCAAGAAAAACACAGAATGCTAACAATCTGCTTGCCAATGGGGATAGCTCCCCAGATAGAGGATTGTACCTCTTGGGGTACAGTTTTCGCTGCCATATATACCAGAACTCATGGTATCCCTTCATTAGCAGTAATACCAGATGTATTAAGACAAATACAGAATGAGTATGGAGCAGAACCTGCTCTGAACTTAGGGATGAAATTGTTAGGAAATGTTGCCCAGGTATCAGCTAACATAAAAGGGGAGGCAGCAGCAGTGGCAATATGCCAACGCCTGAGGGATTTCACTCCTTTACAGCAGGAACGTGAATTACCAAAAATTATCGAAGACACCTATGCTGAATTAGGTAGAGATAGTTTGGGAGCTAGAGCAACAAACCCTCAAATCATGGGTGGTCCTGAAAAAGAGAACACCAAGCAAGCACCTGATTCTTCCAAGAAGAAATGGGATAACAGTAAAAAACAAAAGAATAGAGAAAACAGATCACAATCCAGGGGTGGGTCTCCTCAACAGGAGCCCTCCGAAAGGAGGAACAACCTTAGGAATCGTGATAACATTAAAAAACCTGACAGGTATCAGGATACTGATACAAGTTCCTCTCGTTCCTTTCAGGGTTCATCAAAAAACTCAGAGAGAAAAGGACGTTCAGAACACAGACAAGAAGAGCGTACAAAGTCCAGAGACACGCAACGCGCTTCAGACAATACTTCCAAAAAAAGAAGAAAAACCAAAATCAAAACCTCAATTTAAAAAGAAGAAGGTAGTAGGTCTTAAAGTTAGACACGCCCAGAATTCTGAGGACTCAACTTCTGAACGGGGCATGGGCTCTGACGATGCTAGACAGCGCAGCAGAAGTAACAATAGCTCGCCAGAACCTGATGGAATTTCTGGTGACAGTGGAGTTGAATGAACATATCACACACCTGATACGAGGGTAAGTGTCCCACATAGATTACATGAAACACTCCAAATGGAGGGGGACAAACCCAGAAAAATTAAAGGTCTCTTTTGGGAGAACCTGACATATGGATATGACATCCTTTTGGCTGAAAAAGATTGGCCGCCTGAAATTGTTATGGATGGCCCAAAGGGAGAAACGGTAATTTTACTGGCTTTTTCCGACCTCGTTCCAATATACTTAAAACATGAATATATGATGTTAGTTCCCAGACCATTACTACGCATGTCTTTATTGCAATGTTTTTACAACGCAAAAACCATTACTTCGCAATTTTTTATTGCGCATGTTTTTACTACGCAAATACATTGACAAATATAAACTTTGCTGTTTCATACCACATTTTTTCATTTCGGTCACGTAATAACTAAAAAAGCCATCATGCATCCAAAATACCAACATCACCGAAATACTTAAAAATATCAAACGGAGAACGAGAAAATAAAAACAAGTATACATCGTACAATATTAAAATTAACCGATAACATAATTTTTTTAAAAAGAGTGGCAAGATATTTAAACCAAACACGATGTGAGCGATAAACTGCTGAGATCAAATAAACCTTTTGCATCACATCCATACAAAAACTACACGCATTTTGTTGTGATGAACCTTTCACCTCTTTTTTGTCTAGTTAGCACTGAATAGAGTCACAGTGCTAATACTATTTAGGCACAAAACGTCACATTTACAGCACTTTTACCCTCCTCGTCCCCCTGACACTACCCCACACTACATAAACACTAACACAACACTACCCTAAACCCTAAATTACTACACCCTGCACGACCCTCCCCCTTCCCTCACTCCTGGCCCTACATTCTTACACTACCCTTCACGACCCCAACACTACCCTAAACACCACAGCACTGCCCTAAACCCTAAATTACTACCCCCTGCACGACCCTCCCCTTTCCCCCACTCCTGGCCCTACATTCTTTCACTACCCTTCACGACCCCGACACTACCCTAAACACCACAGCACTACACCACAGCACTACCCTAAACCCTAAATTACTACCCCCTGCATGACCCTCCCCTTTCCCCCACTCCTGGCCCTACATTCTTTCACTACCCTTCACGACCCCGACACTACCCTAAACACCACAGCACTACACCACAGCACTACCCTAAACCCTAAATTACTACCTCCTGCACGACCCTCCCCCTTCCCCCACTCCTGGCCCTACATTCTTACACTACCCTTCACGACCCCGACACTACCCTAAACACTTACCTGTCTCCCCTCGTGGTCCCTCTCTTCTCCTTCAAGCGTGGTTCCTCTCTTCATGTGCTTCCTGTCGTCATATTCGCGTTATACGGAAGCGCCTCAAAAAACACAACGAAGTAAATAGCCTGCGAAGTAACGGTAGCATGCGCACTAATAGCATGCTAAGTAAAAAATGCGTAGAAACGGTCTGCGCAGTTGCGGCCGCAAAGTAAGGGTAGAATACCTTAAAACATACATACGCGCAGGAGTGGGCGGTAGCACTTGCTCCAACATTATATCGCAGCCATGTTGGGTGGGATGCTGAGTCACCTCACCATGAAATCCCAGTAAAAACTACTCCAACTCCACAGAGACAGTACCCAAACAAGAAGCAAAGAAACAGGTCAGGGAGATCTTAGATCAACTTGAATACCAGGGTGTAATTGAAAGTTGCACCTCTTCAATTAATAATCCTTTGTTTCCTGTAATGAAACCCGACAATTCATACCGTCTAGTTTTAGACTACAGACATCTGAACACATGCACTAAAACATTTACAGTACAGAATGCACACAGTGCCGCACTCATGAATAACATTGTGCGGAAAAAATACAAGACACTAGATATCTCTAATGGATTTTTCTGCCAAAATATAGCGCCTGAAAGCAGATATTTAACAGCATTCTCAGGGCTCGGTTCTCCCCGTCAATTTTGTCGACTCCCCCAAGGGTATAAAAATAGCCCTGGGTTGTTCTCCACTAGGGTAACAGAGTTACTTCAGAATTTGGATGAAGAGGCATTGTCCTATGTAGATGATATGAAGGGTTGTATGCAGGAAGGCAAGTTCCATCCTAGCAGTACGAAGACACAGTCTCTAGAGGACTGCACGGCACAGCTGGCAGAATTAAAAGCCCTGTTACTGGCACTAATAAATACGGATCGAGAATTACCCACACGGATTGTGTGCGATTCTTTTTACTGTGTCCAGTCATACAATGAATATCTTCACTACTGGGGTCAAAATGGGTTTAAAGACTAAAAAGGTGGCACAATTAAGCATAAATTGCTATGGGAACAGGTAGCGGAGTTGAAAAACGAGCTACCGAGAGCTCACGTGATACACACACTGAGTCATCAACGTGATGGCGTTCACGTTGAAGGGAATTCATTGGCTGATGAAGCCGCAAAAGGGGCAGTACGAACTGCTGTTGTAGCTGCAATCACTCGTTCTAGTACGAGAATAGACAGACAGATAATGGTAGCTGTCATTGCTTCACGCAAAAACAGCACAGCCTTGCCGAAAGGTTTTCCACTCAAGTACTCCTACCAGTTAGATGCAAAAATTATTCTGTATGCTCAAATTCCAAGAGTGGGGGATAGAGTAATACCAAACATGGATCGCAGATTAGGTTTAATTCTAGCTGCACACGAGGGTCTAGGTTCTGCACACGCAGGAGTTACGGCGACAGTTTCTTTCCTGAAACAACGCTATTGGTGGCCAGGATTAACTAAACAGACAAAAAATGTTGTCCTAAAGTGCGACATCTGTCAGCAGATGAAGGGTTCCACCGTAGCACGCCCAGCGCAGACACCATTATTGATATCAGACAGACCACTCGCTCTTGTCTATTTGGACCACTGCAGCCCCTTACAATCAGACAGGGCTTACAAGTATATCTTGGTGGCAGTGGATTTATGCTCTAGATTCCTATGGGTATAGCCTCAGCGCTCGGCTGACGCTCGAACTGTTATGTAAGATTTGCGAGTCTTTATAGGGACATACGCAGTTGGCACAATAAATTCTGACCGCTGCTCCGCGCTTAGCTCTAGGGTTTACAAGGAAGCCATGGGAAGTTTGAGTGTTGCATTGCGGTACTCCTCTCCGTACCATCCCGAGGGAAATTCGGTCTTCGAGAGGAAAAACCGAGACTTAAAGCAATCTTTAACAGCAAGAGTATTAGATTCAGGAGGTAGTTGGGTCAATCACTTATATGGGGTCCCAAGGGCTCTCAACAATATGCCAAGAAGTTCCCTAGGAGGTGTCACTCCTTACAAAGTCTTATTTGGGACGAGAATGTGGGTACCTGATTATGATTGTGAAAGCACAGTGGCAGATGAAAAACCATTTGACATCAATAAACGTTTGGCTGTTTTACAGGATCTTAATGTATTCCGGGCACTACAAAGCAACGTGCAAGTAAAACGCACCGCCACTGGGGAATTCAAATCAGTCACGGCAAGACCTGCCTGGATCCCAAAGGTTGGGGATCTGGTCAGAGAAAAGATTGTGGACAAGAAAGAATTTGGGCCATCATACAGAAAGCCTGTACCTGTCCTGGCTGTCGAAGGAACAAGAACAGTACTTATTCCGCCTTTTGCCAGCAAAAAAGAAAAGAGATTTGTCTCCATCAATATGATCAAACCACACTATGTGGCCGATACTGAATAGTAGGCCTCGTTGGCTTCTGGGTAGCCGACGCTCTCCTCTCACTACCATACAGGAAGTTCAGTCAGAAAGACTCATAACATTTGAAGAGTCACCAATAAAAAATAATGGACTTTCCAACAATGAAATGGAACTCGTTCCTGTTGAAACAGAACATCAAAATACAAATGAAAGACAAATATCAATTCGACCTACCACCGATATCTACAAAAATATGACTCTACAAAAGACGTCTGCCAGTTCAACAAAACCTGCTGAGCTACCAAAAATAGATCGAACTGCATCGGGCTACTTCATCGATTTTGATACCTTCTCTCTGGATCCCAGTGAACCTGAAACAACGCCAGCTCAAGTTTCCCGTAAACAACAAATTCATGACTTCTACATTTTTCTGAAAAAGACTTACCTAGTATCACCTTGGCTACAGCTCTGGATAATAACTAGAATACTGTTTTTTCTATTCTGGATTGGCCTAGTGACTGTCTTTTGCTTACTCATGAACGGAAACTATCTCCCAGAACGCTCTGCAGTATCAAATGTGAACTTGGTCCTGAAACCTCACACGTCATCTCATCGTGAACAAAGAGACCTGTCCTTCGTGAACATTACAGCTGTTCCAGTTCCTGATGGTATAGTTTGGGACAGAGTTTCATATGATGTACTTGGTCCCACCGAACTTTTGAAAATACCTCATGTATTTGAAATTTCTTTAAATTATATCATTACCTCCAGTACATTTTCTGACGATTGGAACTTTGAAACTGTAAATAATATGTTGTCTGATTTAGAACAATCCACTGCATTTTCAAGCATTGAAATGTTAGAAGACACATCTGATTATGACACAATGTATTCTTACCAACATTATGGTCATCACTTTTTACACAAATCCAGTATCCCACGTAATGTCTTTACATACCACCAATGGGAACATTGCCCAACACCACCGAAAAGTAGTTTGAGAACGTTTGCACAGACATTTTCTTCTTTTTCAGGGTTTAACACTTCTGACCCGACCTCATATTATTATACAGTTGCACCTACAACTGCACAGAAAAATATGCTAACTAACACCAAACAGATTTACTCTGCATCCTTTATTTCCCAACTGTCTGAACAGGATTTCGACTTATGGAAGGACACTATAGACATAAAATCAGTCTGGGGTTCAAAGGAATGGAAGGTTCAGGGAACAGAAGCACTATTTCGAGCGTGCCTCATTCCACAGCAGATTATATTTCCGAATGACACTGTGCAACAGACTTCCTGTCTTGGAATAGCCAAGAAAAAAGACTTGAACACATCTCAGATTCCCTCACCATCACACTTTGAGGGGTGGCAAAACTTTACAACACGTGGAGGGGATACAATAGAGGACATCATACATTATAATTCATCAGACCCCAATTGGAAGGGATGGTTAGTTTGGCCCACGGACACAAATAGGTGATCAAGGTTGTTGTGGGATGCTTCTGGGCATCGCATATCTTGTCACTGTAGACTCCAGGGTTACTTGTTGTATGCAAGTATTGTTTCCACCGACCCACACAGTCAGGGAGGCGCTGTTATGGCCTTCGTTTAATGTTTCCTTTATACGGTTTTGATACATATCTTTGCTGAGGCAGGGAGAGGAGAAAAAGGACTTTCATGCTGACACACTGACGCAAGGCGCTGAGGTTCCTGCACGCAGACACTCCAGCTTGCAGTGGTCTGACATCCCTTGCGGGGTGTCCATCTAGAGACCATGACGGGGTCCCACAGTCTCTCACTTCAGGTAATGTGGTTGACTTTATCCTAGAGGGATTCTTGGCTCCACATCTACATACATGCTAGGTACACTTGGGTACATCTAGTTAGGGTTGCATCGTAGCAGTACGCATTACTACTGTCATGTATTTTTATACCTGCCTGTATTAATTGTTTTAGCGCTATGGTAGAAATCTACCATCCCTTTACTCAGTTGGTGTTGGTTGTTTCAGCACACCTATTTTACACTAGAATGACGCTGGTTCAATAAATTCTTATTGAAAACGTACCCACCGTTTATTCTGTGTATCTCTCTGAGACAAAGTGAGCACGAGTGACTGAGCAAAAAGGACTGTATTGTTTCCACGATCCCTGAAGGGACAGAGTTGTCATGTTCGACAGCTGCCAAGAACTATTCTCTCCTTGGTAAGAGGGGTTTCTAGTGGCACTGTGAGCTAGCTGGTATACAGGCAAACATACCCGGTGGGGGTGTCTGGAATCAGTCTGGACACCAATTCCACAGTCTATGTTGCCTAAACGTGCAGATCCTATATAGGTTTATAGGAACTACACGACACCATGACAAGGCACAACTGGTCAAATCAAGCTATCACTGAAACTGTCCATCTTCAGGTTCAAGCTAACATTCTTATTTATGTCGTAGACGCCTATTTATTTGAAAATGTGAAGAAAAATGTTTTTGAAGTAAAAGGAGACCCTCATTTTTTTTTTCCAACGTATGTAATGAAGACATCTGAACTTGCTCTGTGCCAGTTGTGGGCACCCAATCCTGTTTTCCTTAAGATAGTGAGCCTTGTTTTGTTTATCATAATAGTAATAAAGAACAACAAGTACTACGATACAAACTGACAAGATTTGATAAACTACTTTAACACAAGAACCATGAGTACTCCATGTATGTTTGTGCCAGTTTCTTTAGGTTTGAAAATATTGTGCTCCTCAAAACCACATGAAATCTATAGTCGATGGTGTACTCTACTAGTGGTGTACTTCCAAAGAACAACCATGGTCTTTGGAAGTGGCTATATTTTCATTGGCACTCCCCTTTTCAACATAACATTTATATCCTCTGGCATAAAGCGAATAAAAACTTAATCTTTATAAACAATGATTTGTTGTTGTTGTTAATATGTAACCACAGTAAATGGCGGGTGTCATGATGACTATTATATGCATCTTAATCTTTGAGGCTTTTGTAAAGTTGTGTGCCCATGTGCTGTCACAGCCACTGCTCCTCTTCCTTCTAACTCAACATTCCAAACCACCCATATTTATATAAGGAACACAGACCATAAAGCATTCTACAATCTATGTATAATACTACACATCCCCAACTTATATAAAACAAAAGACAAAAAAAAACCTTGCAAACAAATTCTTCAAATTTTTTAGGTTTTTTAATTCTTTTTCCAACAGCGCTTGTTCTGACACTATCTTTCTCCTGAAAGGATGAGGTACCGCTCCTTTCTTCAGACACTTCCATCCTTAAATCCAATAAAAATGGCATTTCCCTTGAAATTCAACCATGCACATCACTCATACTGGTACACTAATAATTCACAGAATTTAGACACCAAAAATCATTTACAGGTTTGTTAGCATCAACTGGATCAAACTTTCTATTACAATTTTTACCCAACACAATACCACTCATATGCCATGTAATGCCATCTTCCAATTCCACAGTGTTATCCATTACTGTGGCAACTTTTTTCAGATTATTAAATTTGCTTTTACCTTTTTAGCAGTCTTGACCCGAATCCATTGTCCAACCTTTAAATTAGTTTTATTTGCACTATGTTTATCATCATAATAAAGTTTGCTTTTTACTGTGAAGCTAAGATGCGATTTTTGACCATATCAGTATTCCAATCCACCAATCTACTTCTATTCATCCATCCAGGGTTTACATTAGAGTATGGGGTGCGTCCTCTCATTAAGGCAAATTGACTTTCACCTACAGAAGCATGTGGAGTTACACAGTATGCCCAAAACATTCTTTTTAGGTCGAGCCAGGGCAGTGCATGCGCTGCTCTGCGAGCTATGCTGTATAGGAGTATGGACTTGAAACCCCCACTCTCCACGCATATTTGTCATTGGCTTGTATCATTGTCCTTCGGTAAATGCTGGCTTCTGATTCATTAATAGGCATGTTAGTCCCTCCTTAGTACCGCCTTGTCTTCACTTGTAACCTCCCATGAGGACTGGCCCTTTTACTTTGGTTGTTACACAGTACGTCTTATTTACTCTGTAAGCACAATTTTCTTTAATGGTTTCTCCTACTGCAGGCACTACATGCTTTCCTAAAACATTCAGCGTGCCATGCGCACTTTCACTGGGCGCTTTTACAAAAAAAAGCATTTATTTGTCAACTTGACAAACAAATGCTTTTTTTGGTAAAAGTGCGCCATACCCCGCTTTCACTTTAATAGAGGCCACGGACCTTTCTTTAGACACGGCTCGTCTAAAGAAAGGGGCCTCTAATAGCCTCTATTAACGTGAAAACGCAGCATGGGGCGCTTGTAAACAACAAGCATTTGCAATTCAATAGGTCTCGCATTTTGGAAACTTTGACCTATTGCTATTGTAAATGACAATGCCTTTTATTATTGCAAGTTTTTTAAAACACAAATAAAAGGCATTGTCATTTACAATGCCAATAGCTCAAAATCTCGCAATTGCAAGACCTATTGCATTACAAATGCTTGTTAATTCAGTATTGCAATATTTGTTGCTGCGATTAAAAGGTTGAATAACACCTTTAATCACTATGTTGTCCATCTCCACGATGCTATTGCCACTAGGATTATAAAGTGCAGTAAATTTTTGTTTAATACCAGCAACCTTTAAAAAATTCTTCATTTCTTTGGACTTAAATTGAACTCCATTCTCTGTTAAAACAGACGCAGGAAATCCTTCTCTTAAAAATACTTAAGTCTAAAAATATAATCATCAATTTAGTTTTAATTTTATCCACTAAACACACTTCAATCCATCTTGAAAATTGTTGTGATGTCACTTCAACATTCATTCCTATCTGGCAATGTAATTCTTTGGAGTGTTGGTGGACAGAACTTAGAATGTTTGGGGGTTGGGGGGGAGGGGGAGTTGTTAAAGTTCCACCGGTAGCAGTTACATGTCAACCAGAACAGTAATGTATTTTTTACTCTCATGCCATAAAATTGGTCCCATAAAATAGTCTACATTCTATGCATAACATTACACACGCCTAGATAATGGTGAAAGACGCTGTCAGGTGCTAACGTAAACCAATTATCAGGTAAAGACACATGAATTAATTGAAATGGATTGACAGAGGCTGGAAGACACTAAAAGATAAAGGTATGCATTGGCATTTAGACACGACAAGGGACTTCTAACATGCAGTGAGAAGTACAGGATTGGCAAATTAATCTAGACATTGACAGGTAATGAGAGAAATTGACAGGTAAATGCATGGACTCTATTGAGCTTTGACAGCTGCTTTAGCATAACTTCCGGTCTCAGGTGTTGCCACTTCCGGTCTCCCTCTCCCTGACCGGAAGTACCAAGCTTACTCCCAGGACCGCTCCCATCCCCACACTCACAGTTGCGGATGTCGGAGATGAACACGGCCAAGCCGCGCATCCCATCTCCTTTGGAAACGGCCGGCATCTTTCGGCCTTCTCCCAGCACAGCCAAGCGGCGGGCCGTGCGTACGCATGCGCAGGAGCCTGCGTGTGGGGGCGTACATATTAAAAATGGAGGCACAGGCTAAAACCCGCCCCTGCGATCGGACATCCGTTGCACAGTTAAGGTAAAGCCCCAATCCAAGATGAAAGCCACAATCAGAACTTAACGGCCTTATTAGCAGAGGAATGTTACTTTCCTTTCCAAACATACAGCTGACTGTAAACTGTCTACATAGTTTTCGTTTTGGACTGGATTCAGTTCGTGATCCATGCCATTGGGTAGGAAACATTTTCTGTGGGACCGATGACCATACCGACTGCGCCTAACGGAGTGTCTAAGTTGGAATAGAACCGTTTTCGACTCGTCTCTGTTCTGTTTCGCCGCTAAAAACCACCAGATATTGACAAGATGATTTTTGTGCTGAAAAATGTGTTATCGCCTCATACAATTGACCTACTTAAGACCCAGTGCGCTCGTGTCCATCATAAATGCATTTTCCGAATTCTCAACTGTGATGCTAGGAATTGCCAAATTAGAAATAAACGACGTTCTCTCTTAGCGGCCACATAGTTCTCATGAACAACTAGTGTGCTAACCCGATGGGAAATTCGCGGACACTAGCGCCATACCGCAGGACAGAATATCTTTAGAATTAAAGCTGACAAATTTTGAGTTTGCCTAGGTGTGACATTTCTGTTTTTGGTGTACATATGTGAATGTCTATATGTGACTTTGAGTGACACTTCATTGCAAGTCGAACCAACGTGTTATTGGCTAGGTAATATAAAATAAATACCATAAATGATCCACTTTTATCTAATGTATGGTTTTTAGAAATGTAGTCCAGAATGCAAAGTGATCTTTTTTCAGGGTGCCGGCAAGAAATCTCTACATGTTTGGATCCACGTTCCTCTGGTGAAGCTATCTTATTGGCATATGCTGGCATCTCACACAAGGTATTAGACCCGGGCCCACAGGTAATAGAGAGGCTGAAAGAAGCCACAAATTAATTCTTTCTTTCAAACAAAGCGTCTGCCCCTTTGCACACTGTCTGGGATACATACAGGGCCTTTTTAAGAGGCACCCTAACTGGCCTAACTGCATCTCAAAATAAAAGGGTAAGGAAGGATATTAGTAAACTTGAATCCTCAATGCAGATCCTAGTAAGGGAGTCCGAGAACGCCCCTGATACTCAAATCTTGACTTATATTGAAGAACAGCTACAGAAGGCAAGGTTAGAGTTGGCAGGCTACCTGGAGGTAATAGTGAGGAGACAATGGGAAGCTAGTAAACTTTCCCAACATGGGGAGGAATGCGGAAAGCTGCTGGCTTGGAAAACCAAAATAGAGCACAAGAGGAATACGATCAAGGCCATTAGAAGCGAAGCAACGGGTAAATTAGTCTCAGATGACTCAGAGATAGAACATGCCTTCACACAATTTTTCCAATACCTTTATACAGAAGATCTGGAGGTAGGGGGTGATGAAATTAAGACATATCTTCAAGAGCTAGAAATTCAGCCTATACAAGCGGCCTCTAAGGATGAACTGAATGATATTACCTCTGAAAAAGTCTTTAAGATAATCAGTAACTTAAAAAGAGGAAAAGCAGCTGGCCCAGATACCCTCCCAAATGAAATATACATAGTATTAAATGAAGAATTGACTCCTACTCTGACAGAACTTTTTAATTTGGCCTTTGCGAATAGACAGGACCTTCCACACTACTGGGATGAGGCTACCATAAACTTAATTCTTAAACAAAATAAAGATCCCGAGGCTTGCGAGTCTTATAGACCGATCTGTCTTTTAAATTGCGATTGTAAAATCTTTACACAGATCTTAGCAAAGCGGCTCGAAAAGGTGGTCGATGTCTTAGCTCATAAAGACCAGAAGGGGTTCATTAAGGGAAGGAAACTACATGAATTGACACATGATTTAATAGGCAGCAATAGATTTGGCCGGTAAGGCTAGTACCCCCCCCCCCTTTGACAGTGCTGACCTTCGATGCTGCCAAAGCCTTCAACAGGGTCAGTTGGCCCTTCCTGTATAGTGTAATCAAGCAACTTGATTCAGGAGAGGCTTTTTTAGGTGCAGTCAGATCCCTGTATAAAAACCCCACAGCTAGGGTCTTATTTAATGGGAACCTAACCAAGCAGATAAAAATCAGAAGAGGGACCAGGCAGGGCTGTCCACTTTCAACTTTGCTTTTTAATCTCTATATAAAGCCGCTAGCAAATAAAATAAGAGCAAGTAAGAATATCGTCCCTTTTGTTTGCAACGGGTAAGAGAAAAAAATTGGTCGGTATGCCGATGACTTGATGGTCTATATAGGAGATCTAGCAAAGTCACTACCAGCAATATGGAATATCCTGGAAGACTTTGGGAAAGTATCCGGTTATTGTATTAATCAACAAAAAAACAAAATTATGGAATGGAACACCCAACATACTAGTGACCTGACAAAACAGGAAATAAGGTATTTGGGAATTCAAGTAGTGCATGACCTAGAGAAATTAGCCCAGATTAATTTTGATAAGGTAGCTTTGGGAGTTTAAAAACTGCTTAATGTATGGGGAGGCCTCCTTCTCTCATTTATAGGAAGATCTAACCTGTTGCAAATGTCTTCCTCCCCAAATTCGCCTTCATTTTCAACTCAATCCCCCCAGAATTTAAACCAGTATGGTTTAAGAAGTTGCAAGGGGATTTAAGCAGTTTTATATGGAGGGCCAAAGGGGTGCGAATTGCATGGAGAAAGCTTCGTAGGAAGAAAGAACAGGGTGGCATTGTAAGCCCCAGTCTTTTTCAATATTACTGCGCCTTCCATTTAAAGAACATACGGCTGCTACTCATTGATAGCTCTACCTTTTCCAATAACAAAGTATTCTTCCCTGTGTTATTATTGATTTTTTTATTTACTGCCTCTACCTCATACTATTCACACACTTACACATATGCATCCAAACTATAAGCCTTATTTTTAGTAAAAATATCTCCTCCTTTATTGAAAAATATTTTTGTATACAGCGATAAAAATATTTTTTAAAAACAATTCATAAAATCTTTTTACAGAAGAGACCACAGACCATGTTATAATAGATTATCCCCCATATGTGTGGTAATCCTTTGTCTACACATCAATTATACTTAACACATATTTAGCATTTCTTTATAGGCAAGAAACCACATTTCAATTTTATTCACTGCTATATATGTAATAATAGACAATCGTATTCAGATGGTACATCTAGCAATAAGTCTCCTAAGTAAAAGCATACATCTAATTGTATTAGTTGTTTTAAGAGCCTGCAAAGGCCCATGCATTATACTAAATGGAACTTTAAAGAAAATTGCATATATTAATTTGTAGTATGACCTTTCTGCCTTTGTTTACCTTAATTATTAGTCTGGGATCGTTAACACATCTGCACAACACATGTAAAAGTGTTTTCTATTTCTATTTGCCTTTTAAAGTATATACAGATAAAGGCTAAGAATAGCTCGAGAAAGCATGTAAAAACGCTTTCTATTTATATTTGCTGTATGAAGTATATTCAGATGAAGACTAAAAATACCAGCTTTAGGTGATTTTGCTTATTTTTGTGCCACTTGGGACATTAAAATACCGGTGGTTCTGGGAGAAAACCAGCCAGGTGGAAACCCTAGTGTCCACCCAGGCCTGTCCAGGTTGACAGAATGCAGAGGCTTGGAGGCGCTGTGTGTTCTGGGGTTGACAACTGTGCATTCACATCTTCCTCCACTGTGGGTTCTGGAGGGGATTCCACTTTCTTGAACCACGAGATGTTCAATTTGACTGTCTACCCACCCTGCCATGCATACAACATGGTTCCTTTCACCCTAGCTCACAGCCCTTTTTTGAAGGTGATCGAAATTACCAGCCAGGTTGTCTATCCCTGATTAGGACAACACAGAAAGATGATGAACGAAATGCTGAACATTGCCAAACATTCACCCCCAGTCATAGATCTGAGTTAAATCCATCATTTTTTGCTCACCATGTCACCCCAGTTTGGACCCAGCGATATGCAAATCAGTCTTGGCCCTGCTCCCCATGATAACAGTCCAGTCTGAACTGCCAGGGCAGGTCCTCCCTGGACCGGAAAACAAGTATCTTGGAACCGGTTTTGGGGTATCACTCCTCATTAGCCAGGCTAGCTTGAATCCAGTGGCATTCCCATTTAGGGCGACTATAAAAACATGAAAAGATGATGGACAGAATGCTGAACATTGTTAGACATTCACCTCCAGACACAGATCAGGGTTAAATCAATAGTTTTTTGCTCACCATGCCACCCCAGTTTAGACCTAGCCATATGCAAATCTGCCTTGACCCTTCTAAACATGGGAACAGTCCAGCCCGAATTGCCAGGCCAAGTCCTCCCTGGACTGGAAAATAAGCATTGTGGGAGCGGTTTCGGGATATCACCTCTCATCAGACACCAGGATACTTGTTTACCAGATCTGGATGGATTTAACCCAGATCTGTGACAGTGGGTGAATTATTGACAATGTTCAGCATTCCTTCCATCATCTTTTTGTGTTGCTATAAGTATCCCTGATTAGGACCTGGTCCCCTACTTGGATTTCAATGTCTCTAGCTCTTCTTCTAGCTTTACTGCTTCACTGATTGAGCATAATGCCGGGGTTCCCAGCTGGGTTCCGCCAGGATGTTATCATTACCTGGTCGTCCCAGCATCATTGGTTATTGGCGCACATCGGGTCATGCAATGAGAGGTGCTTTGGTAGTTGCATAAGAAGTGGTGTCGACTCCATTCTAAATCTTCCCCCCGAGCCACTGCAACATGCAAAGCTTTGTTGTGGGTGCTCATGAAATACTTTACGTCCCCTTGCTTGAGGCCAAAGTGATGTGCTCTTACAATGGAGGATCCCCAGACTCCAAGTACTTCTTACACTTGGCTCCCTAGAACGGGGGTCTGTTATTCGTCCCTGCAACTTCTGGTGTGATAAAAGTAGCAAACAGTCTTCTCCAACAGAGGATGAACTTTCTAAAATGCCATGGAGCTCGTTAGCTCCATAACCGGGTACCTGTGATAGCCATCCATCATGACTATATGGTGAGCCATCTGTCGGGGAAGCTCCCAAAGTCAATACTTATCTTGCTCCACGACACCCCACATGCTTCTTTGGTGGCGACTTGGGCCAGGGTGTTGCTTATCCCATGAGCTGACATGACAGACAGTTTCTCACAGTCTGTTCGAGGATGCGCCAAGTCCCTGGAACCACACCTTTGCCCGGATGCAGGACTTGGTCGTCTTCACCCTTTGGTAGCCATTGTCGTACAGTTCAATTATCCTTGGCTGACGATGCTTCTGGGACCATGATTCGGGACCCCCTCTTAGGAGGCTCTCTTCATTATACTCAGTTCGTGACAGACCCTCCACTGATGAGCTAGCACAGCTTTGTGTGCTTGTAATCACTGGTGGGTCTTCTGAAGGAAAATCTTCCACCTGTTCTGTTGCAGCACTTCTATCATTCTCTGGAATCCTTCATCTGCTCGAGTTATGCTCTGCATGTCAGCCATTGACATTGCCTTCAGACAGGCACCTTGAGCCACTGTGTGTACGTAGTTGTCTGTGTCCTCTAAATCCAGCCATCTGTGATCTGGGGCTGCGGGCATCGCAACAGGAGCTGTTCTGCTAGAGAGGTTGATTAGCCATTTGTGGTCAGTGACTACTTTAAAGTACCCCCAGTACAGATATAGATGAAGTGGTGGCACCCCCATTTGATTGTCAAAACTTCCCTTTCAATTCAGGCATAGTATGCTTCAGTGACCGTGAGTGCCCTGCTGGCGAATGCTATTGGTTCCTGCTTTTGAAGGAGGACTGCCCCCAGCCCCATCAATCTTGCACCCACTATTTGTTCCATTGCCTTCTTGGGGTAAAAATATGCCATTGTCGTGTTGGTCAGCAAAGCTACCTCGATGCTATTGAAGGCCTCCTCCTCTGTGGTTCCCCATTCCCATTATTTGCATGCTGTTTTGGTGAGGGCTCTCAACGGTTCTGACAGGGTCACCAAGTTTAGTAGTAACCACTTGCAATATGTTGCCATTACCAAAAAATGGCGTACTTTTGTTGAATTGCGAGGGGCTTGTGCCGACATGATTTCATTCAACTTCCAGGGCTCTATCTGTAAGCCGTCTTTCAAAAAGACATACCCAAAGAATTTGATGTGTGGTTCAAAGAATGAACATTTCTCACTGCAGTGTGGCCCACAATCGACGAGGATGGTCAATGAATGTTTTTGAATATATGAGGATGTCATTGCTTATGTTTATGACTCCCTCCAGCCAGAGAGTGTCTCTCTGATGATGTTCTGGAACACCTCAGGGGCTGAAGAGATCCCAAATTTCAACCTCTTCTATTGCAACCTCAAGTGGGTTGAAAACATAGTTATGTAGCGACTTTCTGGGTGGAACATGAGCTGGTGCTACCCTGCATTTAATTTCAATTTTGAGAACAGCCTCACCACATTTAAGTCCGTTATCATGCCATCCATTGTTGGCATAATATGTTCTTTTTGTTTTATCATCCGGTTGGGCAGGTACACGTCAATGCACAGCCTTATAGCCCCATGCTGCTTTGGATCCTCCATGATCACCATAGGGGACACCCACAGCATCAGACCAGATACTTTTTCGATGACGGCCATCTTTTCTAACTCTTCGAGCTACTTTTCCACTAATTGGTGTAGATGGAATTGCACCCTCCTGTGCCGAAGTGCTGTTGATTGAATGGTCTTGTCTGTGCAATTTCACAGGATCCCCTTTTAGACGTTTTAGGCCTTGCAAGACCTGGGGAAGTTGGTCCAGTAGGTGACACACTTGTAGCTCTTGTATTCCAATGGCAAAGAATACTAGGCCATGGTCTCCGGTGGTCTGACATTCGAGGAGCATTCCCTTTCCCTCTATGGTAGCATGGAATTTTGTTTGGGTATTCCTGGCGCCAGGGCACACTGTCATGTCGATTATCCCTTCCAATGTAAGTGGATGCTTCCCTCCATACACCTGTATCTTACTCTGCATTAAAGTAGGCAGAGGTAGTGGTTTTTTGTACTGGGTCACATTCAAAACGTTCACTGAGGCCCCTATCTCTATGAGGGCCTGTACATTTGTGCCTGCTACCACTATTTCACATACCGCCTGCAGTCATTGCCCCTTCTTCCCTGGACCGTGAAACCACAAAGGCCTCCTCCTCATCGGTCTCGTCTTCCTCCGGACTTCCATATAGCCACCTTCCATGATTTCTAGAATCAGGCATCTCCTTTTCTCCGAGGGTGACTACCATGTGTTTTACCGTGTCCAAAAGTTGCGAGTGCCTTCCTATGTCTGAATTTCCCAGTGTTTGTTTCTGTCATTGTCTGCCTATTCCAGGGTCCTTATCTCGCAGTGTTGATGTCTGTCCAGTGTCAGTGACTGCAATATGCCTTCCCATCGCAGAGTCTGGCCAGTGTATTTTCATGATTGTGTTTCCCAGTGCTGGTAGTTACCAATGTCAGTGTCTTGCCCTGTCTCTTCAGTGACTTCTTTTGTGTACTTGTGTTTAGGTGCAAATGGTCCTTTCAGTGGGAACAGGTTACAGTGGATACTGTTGCCACTGTGTGCTTGTGCCAATGGGTGCAGGATGCCTTTGAGTATCTTCCCAGTGTCATTATCACATTCGTGTCTCCCTATGTGTGTTTCCTCATGGCCATAGTGTCTTTTCATGTATCCCGGGGGTTTTACAGTCTCCCCGGTGTCTACACATTGTTTCCTCAGTTTTTTCCTGTGTATCCCTGTTGGCATCTCATTTGTCCAAGTATCATTCCATGTCTTTCAGTATATTTCCCTCTATTCCCAGTGTCTTGTAAAATCTCCCTTGAGTCTTGCATTTTTTCACCTGCCTCACACGTCCGCTTGTATCAATCCATTTCTCCTCAGTATATTTCCATATTTTCCTGAAGTACTCTCAAGCCCTTGTCTCCTACTGTGCCTCTCCTATGTCATTCCCCTTTCTCCCCTGTGTCTTCCCATGTCTGCTGCATCACAGTTAGTCATAGAGACAATACCAACTGTGTTACGCATATTAGAATGTCGTTCTTGAAACTCCCTGATTTATCTACATATTAATCCACTGTTTATGGAGGCAAATGTCAGACGGAGTAAATAAAAAACACCACTAGCCAGAGCTGGACCTGTCTGTAGGAAATTCAGGAAGTCTG
Source organism: Calotriton arnoldi (assembly GCA_963921515.1). NCBI lineage: Eukaryota > Metazoa > Chordata > Amphibia > Caudata > Salamandridae > Calotriton > Calotriton arnoldi. The sequence goes on from CAWUFW010004717.1 coordinate 1,367,400, forward strand.
TCAGAAGGCTTGTGTCTTTGACAGACTGGGGGGTGGGGACATTCCTGTGTCTGACACTAAAAGTCTGACACTCTAAACTGACTGACGTTCCACAGGAACTTCCCTGTCAAGTATGCCATCAATTTTCTGAATGACCCAGTGCCTCCAAAAATCACTCGGCTAAAGCAGAGTTAGTCACATGCTAGGCATGCTACAGTAGTCTTTGAGAGACCAAAAGGAAGTAGATGGTAGGCAATTTTTAGGTCTCGCCTAGGAAGCGCATGATGTATCTACAATATCGGCTTCGAGCACCACCCATCTTTTTGATTGGTTCCTCTTACTGCCCTTCGTAAATTCCGGCTTTTGTTTGGTGAATACGCGTACTAGTTCCTCCTTGTTGATTTTGTAATCTCCTATGAGGACTGCCCCGGTTACGTGTGCTCTTTTTTGTGTGAGTTCCCAGCGGCTCGTTTTCATTCCCCGACAATAACACGCTTCAGGTTTATCTGGTCTTTGATCACCGGAAGGGAGTTCAAACATTAAACTAGAATAGGTAGTAGTGGTTTTGTCGACCGCACTTCTTTTGTCATGTGCCACAATTGTAAGGAGATCGCAAGAATTATCAAATTGGTGCTATCTGGTACAGATGCACCCTACTACCATGGAAGCATAAAGCACATCAGTATAAATGGGCTGTGGACTTCCCCCTCGGCCGTCACCTACCCAGCCGGACTTTGGGCAGACTCTCCTTCGTCTCTCCATCCATCCTCTCTCCATCCTTTCTCCCTCCTACACCTTTACCCCACCCCTTTTCCCTTCTAAGCTCCATTTAATTCGTCTTCCGGCGCTCTTGAAATGTTTTCTTGTAACTGATGTAACTTGTAACTGATGTAATTTGGTGGAACCTTATGTAAAGCGCTCCGATACCTCCGGGTCTAGCCAGCGCTATATAAAACTCAAATAAATAAAAAAATAAGTATCTCCGTGGAAACATGAAAAAACATAGTACCAAAGCACTCCTAACAAAAGTCAACAAAGAACAGTTTCCACTCTTCATATTATTTCATATTCACATGATTATTTATTCTACAGTTAAAGGCAAAAGCCAGATGGTTGTTGAGTGAAGCATGTATTAGAACCAGGAAAAACAGCCGACACGTGTTTCGTCACGCAGTGACTTCTTCAAGGCTATAATCACATATATACAAATGCATTAATTGATGAAATGTTCTAAAGACAAACACTTTTTATAAATACAGAATTTTTTTTAGTGCATTTCGGTGTCCAATCTCTAGGAAGGAAGAGAAATCTTTAATTGTGTCTTCGTGCGAGAATTATGCTATCCATTATATAACACACAGATTATGTGCAAAGAAGTAAATGCCAACAGAACATAAGTGTCATAGTGAGTACTGGTTGTGCGCGTCCCTGCAGAAAATGGAAGAAGAGAAAATTTGTCACAGAGCCCATAGTGTAAGTGATAAACCGAGAGATGAGCGTAGACCCTTCACTAAACAATGAGACGAAAAAATTCAAGAGAAAAGAAAGTAAATTCATCCTTTTTACTGACCTAGAATGACGGTTGAGTAGTCATAGGCTACGAAGTGATGGTTGTAAGTCAAAATGTATAGTTGAGGCAAAAAAATGCTAATACGAAGAAAATTCATGGTTAGCCATCTGACAGGCCTAGTATACTTAGGAAAGACACAGTTCCACAGTCCCAAAGTCGGCAGCTCTGTATGTTACACCACATTCTCTCAGGCCGCTAATTTGAAAAGTAAACAGGTTTTGTTTTAATGAAAGATTGCATTTAGTGTCATAATAATGTCGTTTTGGGAATGTGCTTGTTTCGCGTTTATTTTCCTGGGCTGTGCTTATTGTGGGCTTGTTTTTACGAACTCCAGTGCTTTTTCTTTTCTTCCCGTCATCAGCGTCTTTAATGTTTCCCGTATTGATGTGCCTACTGGGCAATTATTTGCCTTAATTTAAAATAACTCAAATAAAAAGGTGTTGCAATCCCTGTACTGAGATCAGATTGGAGGCGGCTTTGCCTGTCTCAGCTTTTAGGAGAGCCCTTCAAACTGAACCACCTGGACAAAGGGGTGTGTGTCTGAGTAGGTGTGTGTAGGTAAAATGGCTGCCCGATCAGATTGTTTTTGTTTTGGTGGCTGGGGCTGCCCTGCAGAGCAGATTACACGTAGATTGTATGTCTTTGGTGCCGAAGTCTCTCTAGTGTCCAGGCTGTGATTGCTCATAGATGGTGACATTGTTTGGCAACAAAGTCAGTGGTGTTCACTCTGAACAGTTCCGACTACTGATCTCCAATTCTACCTCCCTAATTTGTAATCTTTGCAATGCGGTCATTGAGTACCAGGACACCCTGGTTCTTTTCCCTTTAGCCTGGTGCACTACCCTCCGCCCTGTAATCTTCCTGCAGTCCCCTCCTTGCAGTCTGTTGGCTTATCCTCCATTGCCCTCTGCTTCTTCCTTTTGGAGGCGGCATTGCACAGCCTGTCCTCACGTAGTGATTGGCGGCGCTACAGGAGACCTGGGCCCCAGTGCTTTAGCTTTCCCTGATTAGTTGACCCTGTGGCTTCAGGGCACCGACTGTTCCTGTAGGCCGCACACTTCTTCCTTGAGTTTGGCAACCTGTTGTGGGTAATGTTACTGGAGACCCGACCCTCACCTAGCAGTGGGAGTTTCATTACCCCTCAACCTGATTGGCAGCCGAATTAAGCTATTCTCTGCAACTTGCTCCCCGTTTGCCTTTCAGCACAAGGATACAAAAGAGGCTACCTTTAAATTCTACAACCTAGGCCTAGTGGTGTGGGTGGGTCTACCATGAGCCTTACATGCTATAAGCACACCGCACGCACATTTTGCTTTGAAGTCATGGAAGAACTAAATATTTCAATTAATTGCTTACTGTTAATGGTCTGATTTTATTTCGTAGATCACCTATTTTGCTCTGTCAGTGATTGGTCTTTCGGCATAACACACAATAAAGTTAATGATAGAGGCCTGCAAGCTTCCCTTGGCTGACCCTACACCAATTCAAGGTGCCCAACACTATTCCTAACTCCGCAAGGTTCAGCACGTTCCCCACTTCTGCAAGCTTCCCTCAGCTACCCCTACAACACTGCAAGCTCCACCACCGGCCCTCCAGTCTGTCTGCCCTCCCTCCTCTGAGATGAAGGAAAGGCTACAGCGGGAGTAACCACCATATCACAAGCCCTCCTTAAGAGTAATCAAATGTGAATGTTAGGGGACATGTTGTGTTCATTGGACAGGCTGCGAGGGAGGGGGAGGGGCGGTGTGCTACCACTTTTCAGACACTGCACCCCGGATGTCTCAGATAATGCTGGTTCTCTCTGACTTGATTGGCCTGGGGTGATAACTTCCCTTGTAAACTCCTGTCATGAGAAGGGAGTTAGGCTCGCAAGACAGTTTTACCAGTGTCTGAAAATGCTGCGGATCACTTCTCTCTCCTTCTCGCATCCATCCAACGCCCACTTTTCCATCCATCCATCACCTCTGTTCTTCTCTCATCGATCCATCCATCCCTTCTGTCCTACTCTCATCCATTCAACATCCTCCGTCTCCATCCATGCATCACCTCGTCTCTCCTCTCATCCATCCAATGACAAACTCTCCATCCACCCATCAGCTCTCTCTCCTCATCCATCCATCCACTTCAATCGATTCTCCTATCTGCTCCAAACCATCCAATATATCCATCCTTCCTCTTCTGTCTGCTCAGTACATCCACCCAACCGATCCACCCATCCATCCACCCATCCATCCATCCATCCATCCATCACTTCTGTCCTTCTCTCATCCATCCAACGTCCACCGCCTCTCCCATCCATCCATCACCTCTGTCCTTCTCTCATCCATTAAACGCCCACCTCCTATCCATCCATCCCTTCGTCTCTCCTCTCGTCCAACCACCGTCCGTTCGTCTATCCATCGTCGACCTCCTCTCTCCTTCTCTCATCCATCAGTTCTGTTCTCTTCCCCCCACACCGAAACACAATGTGCACTATTACTTTGTTCAGGTGTGCTTGTGTTTTAATGCGTGTCCCTTAAGTGTTTGTGAGTTAAAGAGCTGTTTAAATCAAAGCGACGATGCCCAGTGGGAAAAAAACATACACTGTTAATAATATTTTGTACTATAGACCACTGTGTCATAGGCTGCGACCACCCAAACATTCCACATCACTGTCAAATAAGGGGCCATTCAGGAATGTGAACACTGCAACCCTGGAGTGGCCCACCCACTGTTTGGACTAGTAAAGATGGTTCTTGAGTGTGTCTGTGCAGCAGGAAAAAAAACAAAATATAGGTTCACATGGTGATTAAGCATAGACCAAGAATTATTTTCATTAACATTTTTAAATACATAAACTCTCCATTTTAAATCAAAGTATTCAAAGGTAGGCTGCTAAGTGCTAACAAGGATATTTTCTTTTAGTATAGTACGCTGTGAACTGAATCACATTCAGACCCTTCTGAAGCTATAACAAACAATCATTAGAACAGACAGGAAGTAGTTGCCAGCATTGCAGGAACAAAAAAACTAGAAGACATTTTGGTATGTTAACTCTTTTTTTAATAGGTTCGTTCAGTTGTGCATAATGTTTTCTTGGTTAAAACAAAATTGCTTTTAACACTTTTTCAAGATAACTTTTCAACATGCTGCACACCAGCCACTTTGCTCTACAGCATAGTGTAAATACATTTGCTAAGCCAATTGGCTCTGGCTAAACACTTATAAGGTCCCAAAGGTGAGACCTTTTGCCTATGCCAATGCTTGTTATACTGTGAAAAACTATTAGGAGGCCATGTCAATAGCAAACAGGCTTTGAAATGTACTGTTTGGCTCCATTTTCTTCAAAATTTCCGTGAGTGATTATTCTTCCATTCCAGCACCCTCTCAAAACAAGCCTCAGAAGGGCCGGGCTTGCTTAGCAGCACATGAATTATTGCAAAATCAATCAATGAATCAATTAGTTTGTTACAAACGTTTCAGTTCTAAAACGCTTTATGAAACACCAATTATTAATTATAGAATAAATCCCAAAATGTATACAATTCAGTGAACTAACAAGGTATATAACCAAGAACTCTCTGACAGTTAACCAACAAATAATTAAAACAATGGTGGTGAAAACAAGAAAGCAGATCAGAGCCCACGCGCACCTATTTGGGCAACTGATGTATCAGGTATCTGAGTATAAATACCTGGGTTATTTGATGATCAGGGCACCTATCTCCCTCATAAGCAGGAGTTGCAATGCAAAGGCCGTACTCTAACAGTCGTGTTCCAAACTTTAAAGAGAACTATGGTCTGGCCAAGCCTAGATCTGCTGCTCTATAGGTGGGATGCAGCAATCCGTGATATAATTACGTCACAAATATATAAGCAGCTTTTTAAAGTACCAGCTAATGCATCACCTGCCCAAATCCAGTAGGAGTTAGGGCTGTTAAAGCAATCAGGTGCCAGAAAGGGGCGGGGGCCTATCTAAAGGCTTGGTACAAATTGAAGTCTGCTCCTTATAAAACCCTAAGTAAATCCTTGTGGCCAGAAATATCAAGACACCACTTCATCCTGGCCAGGCGATATTTAGAATCTGCCATTGATACCCTAGGTCCAAGTTCCCTCTGGGACCTTAATGCTACCCCGCCGCTTTTAAAAAGATAATGAAGAGGCTCTCCGTGGCAGAAGACAGCCAAATTGGCAAAAAGATCCCATGCAAGGACAATAATAAACAATTAGTAAGTTCTTAACCCTTAACATCACTTGTCTGTGGGGTGGGCTCCATATCTAAAGGGAAAATGTATGAATGCTCGTTTTTGCTATCTGCTCACACAGTCCCACACACCACCTTGACTATGATCCTTCACGACAAGCATATGCCGCCTATTTGGGGTAGGCTCGGAAGATTTGGCTCATTGTGTATGCTTCTGCCCCAAGCTTTTAGCACGAAGGGGAGCCCTCCTAAAAACACATTTTAAAAGAAGGGGTATCAGAACATGCAGACAGGCAGTAATTGCCTGTTTTAACTCTCGGATACACCTTTGAAGTTTTGATTTACAAGATCTTTTTTTTTTTTTTATCTAGCGGACCAAATTCTTAAGGTATTAGAAAAACCCCAAATCATCTGATGACAATATCATGTTTTAATAAATTCAGTTTTTTAAATTATCGGGTTTTTCTTTTGATTGTAAAATGTCAGCTCTGTTTTATGTGCTGTACTATATTGGAAAAGTGTCTCTTTTTGGTTGTATTCCAGAACCACACAGGCATTTACCACGCCTGCCTTAACAATACGATCTGAACCACAAGTGGGTCTTTACAACACATTCCTTTACCAATCAAGTCATAACAACGATATGCCTTAGGGAAAGTGCTAAACTTTGGAATAGTGAACTTTACTATTCTAACTCTAATCTGCGTAACAGTAGGGAAAGTGTTGGACTTCAAGTCCAACATTAGTGCAACAACGCTTTCCTTAAGGCAAGTAATTGTAATGACTTGTGTGGTAAAGGAATGCGTTGTAAAGGCGCATTCGTGGTTCGGACAGCGTTGTTAAGGCACAGCGTTGTTCGAGCCACAATACAAAGGCTGTTCCCCTCTCTCTCTATGCAATAATTTTAATTAATTAGCATAATAACATTACTATTCCACCTACTCCATAAAGCACAAATCATAAAAAATGACAAGTGCTGTCCAGTTCAAGCCAAAACGTTCAGATTGCTACAGATTAACAGATCTATCATTTGTTCAAATTACGTAGCAAGCTAAACAGTAGAAATCTAAGTCTGTCAGTTAAATAAAACGAGTAATAGAAGAGCACATATAATTTTGCACCTTTGAGAATATTATTACTCAATTGGTTCATCATTGCTTGCTTTGTGAACAGATAATTTCAAACTTTGCTTAACTAAAAATGAAATGAATATAGCACTCTGTATCAAAAGATTTAGAAAAGCTTCTCTGCATGCTCCATGACATACAGGGGTGATTAAAGTGTGTAGGAAATTGCCCCTTTTGACATGGCTACCCCTCCTCCCCCACGTTTTGCCTGGTATCTAGTGCAACTTTGACTGAAAGTGTACTGGGTTCCTGCTAACCAGTTCCCCAGTATCAGTGTTCTTTCCCTAAACTGTGCGATTGTTCCACATTTGGCACCCCTTTATGATCCTTGAAAGTCCCTAGTAAGTGGTACCCCTGGTACCTAGGGCCTTGGCCCTAAAGAGGGTCCCTAAGGGCTGCAGCACAAATTGGGCCACCCTATGAGACCCCTCACCAAGCTCACGCAAACTGCCATTACAGCCTGCGTTTCTTGGTGCAGAGAAAACCGAAGAGTCAACATGGCACACATCCCTGTGTGCCCTGCCTGCCAGCACTACCTGTTGTATAGGTAATTCACCCCTACAGCAGGCCTTACAGCCCTATGGCAGGGTGCACTATACCCATGGGTGGGCATATCTGCGGACATATCTGCGGGAGTGAATATGTCCCAGTGATATCTAAGTTCACCCTTTGATATTACAAGTGCACAGGGAAGCCATGACGAGTGCATGGGCTGGATACCCGTGATTACGATTCCCCAGCTACATGATGGCTTCACTGTACTCCAAGGTGTTTGGTACCAAATGCCTTGTCTTGATAAACCCACACTGATGCCAGTGGTATATTTATAAGACAATGCACCCAGAGGGCACCTTAGAGGTGCCCCCTGAAAACCTTCTGACTACTAGTGTGTTGACTGACCGGTCTCGACCGGCCAGCCACCATAGACAGGTTTCTGAACTCCTGAGGTAAGAGCCTTCGCTCTCAGAAGTCAGGAACAAAGTTTGCTCTGGATGTGCATTCCAGGATGGGAAGCTTCAAAGGCCCTGCCACCTGTGTTATGCGACCCAGGCCTCTCTGGATAGTGGAGATGCCCCCCCCCCCCCCTTCCTGTCCTGATGCCACTTTTTGAAGGCAAGACAGGCAGGAAAACTAGTAAGATTAGGAGGTGTGCCCACATTCAGCCAGCGCCACCCCTGGGTGGGCAAGCTGATGTGGACCCCAATTTTTTCAAATTCTTCCGTCTTGTTTTGGACGGAATTAGTATTTTAGGGTCAGGGTTATGCTAACTTCCCACAGAAAGTGGTGATATAGGGGGTGTAGACACCCTAAAGGTAGGTAGCCCATTGGCTACTACCTGTTACTCCCCGTTAATCCCCCTAAATTGGGTATTTAGGTGGCATCCCTGAACCCAAGAACTCAGATTCGATGGATCAAGAGAGGAAGGATGAAGAAGAGTCACTACCTGGTGAGAACTGCGGCAGACCTGTGGAATTTGATGGGAAACCCTGCCCGTCCTCAGCCTGCTCTCGACAGTAGCAATAGAGCGACTTGTTCTGTGAGATGCAGAACTACCAAATCCTTGGGTAGCCTCCCAGCAATTCGAAAAGCACCTACAGTCTCCCTTGAAGTAGAGGAGCGAGTCCCCTGCAGCCTGCAGGCACTGTCAAGCAGAGTCCGGTCCACTGCCTTGCAGCTCCCCGTCCCGACTGCCCCCGCACACGACCAGGAGAAGATACTTGTGCTCTGGAAGGTCAGATCTGTTACCCGACCGAGTGTGAAGATACCAGGAGCAACCGGAGCCGTGCAGTACCAACACCCTGAGTTCCGGATGCCCTACACCAACAATGAGAGTTCAGTGCAGATTCTCGCTGCACTACGACCAAGCATCCATCGAGGGATGTCCGCATCATTGAGAGTGGCCCAGCTGCCTTGATTTTCCCCTCTGCCAGCTTTTTGTCCCTGACCGCAAGGTGCATCTTTGTGCACCCAGCCCAGCTGACCAAATCACTATGCACCTGAGCCTCTTAGCCCGGGTCCTGACGAACCGGCTGTGCCCCTTTACTCCAATACCCCTTGCGACCTAAGCCCCCATTTGGAAGCTCTCGGAGTTGTCGTAAGTCCTCTTGTGCATCCATTTTGCAGGTGAGCCCCCTTCATCGTAGCGCACCAGCTACCAGCCTCACCAGCACCCTGGCGGTTCATCAAGAACTGTTGGTGGTACTTTGGACCCTGGCCCACCATAACTCCGAACCTCAAAGGTGAACCCCTGAAATCAACTGTACCTACCTTTATGCATCTTTGACTTTTCCTTCCGTAGGATTGCAGTGTGCTTAAAAGCGCATTGGTTTGAACGTTTTACTTATCTGTGAATATTGCTATTGAAAACAGTACTTACCTTTGAACGAAGTTCTTGGTTTTAAAATCTATATAAAAAGAAGTGTTATTTTCTAATTTGGTCTCAGATTTGTTCTTTGAGTGTGTGTCTCATTTATTGCCTCTGTGAGTACAACAAATGCTTAGCACTACCCTCTGATAAGCCTAACTGCCTGTCCACACTACCACAAAAGAGAGCGTTAGTATTTTCTACTTTTGCCTGTAAATTAATTGGAGACCCACTGGACTCTGCGCAGTGTACTTCGTTTTAGTACACTATATAGAGAGCCAGCTTCCTACAATATGTATAGAAATAAATTGCTCAAGGCAGTAAAACATTCAGAAAACAAAAAATAATGTATGAAGGCAAGTGCAGATATCTCAGCCTAAAGTATACACATAATATTTGATTTACGTGCCACTTGAATTAGGAAAATTCAATAAACCTCCCAGAAGATCAGCTTTAAATTTTGTAAGAAGGTAACAATCGCATGATCCAGGCACCAAACAAAACAAGGTAAGCTTCCATCCCCTAAGATGTTTTTAATGGTATGAAAGCATGGTATGAAAGCATCTTATGGACAGTTTCACTATCTCGGCTGCCTTACAGTCAGTTTATAAGGCAAAGAACAAAGTTGGGTAAGTTCTGATTTTTAGAGAATGACAATCAAGCTGACAGTTAAAAAACTTTAATTTAACCCAGCCAACTAGCGGCTTCACAGACATAATTAACCCAAGGTACATAGAATGCATCATTCATTGTCAATGTAGCGCCTGCCATCTATTTTAGGGTAGTCAAAGGAACCCCGGCTAGTACCTTACCCAAACCGTTAATGTATAAGATAAACAGAAAGTGGTTTATAACACACACTCCTGTCTAGTAGCTTGGTTTGAACTAAAGGGTGTACTATGCTACCCACTGCGCATGCAACCAATCATGAATGTGCAGTAGAAGGTTCCCCATCTCCTGTTCTACCACCACTGCACTCTTTATCCCCTACAGTTTGGACCCATCCACCTTGTCAAAAGCAGAATACAGGTGCATGTAAGCCAAATGGATGACACCCTTTTTCAATCTGGCTTATTTATTTTCAGATGGGCAACAACACAGTTAAATATTGCTCTCAGGTGCCCAAGCCCTTCCAAAGACCTAACTATACATTAGAAATTGCATTTCACATATTCTAAAAGCCTGATTACAAGTGCTCTAAACTTTGGTACAATATCAGATCAAAAATAAATTGGGGCCAATCTGAGGTATTAGCACTCGCCCAGAACTGTTATCTCGCTTAAAGCTGAACTATAAAATAGTCAAAGGAATGAATGAAGTACTTAGGAATGCTTCTCCTGGCGATCCTAAGAAAGCGCAATGAAAAAGAATCTAGACTCTGGACTTGACTTAGAGTTTGGCAGATGGGTTACTCGATCACAAGTATGGCAGATATCCCGTCCACTTTATAACATATGCCATAGAGTATAATGCATGTGTTTCAAGGCAGATGGGATATCTGTCATGTTTGTATCTAAGTAACTCGTCCACCAAAGACTAAAACAGCCCTCTGTCTTCATGGCGATTGAGTTTGACTGCATTAGAAGATAAATAATAACTTTAACTCTCATATATATATATATATATATATATATATACTTTGAAAATGTATATAGTATTATATGTTTTACACAATCTTCCTCTACCAATTGCATACTTCAATATTTATTTATTTATTTTTTAAATGTATAATTACAGTAGATTTCGTATAGGAGTCGGGGGGGAAAAAGCTTGATTCCGGTCCAGGGAAGACATGGCTTGGCAGTTCGGTCTGGACTGTTCCCATCAGGCACAGGGTCAAGACTGATTTGCATATAGCTGTGTCTGAACTGGGGTGGCTAAGTGAGCTAAAGAATGATGGTGGATTCAACCCAGATCTGTGATTGGGGGTGAGTGTTTGAAAAGTTTCAGCACTCCGTCCATCATCTCCTTGTGTTTGCTTTGTTCGCCCTAAGTTGGCAGGGTATGCCCAGACGTGGGTCCCTTGCTCACTTTGCCACTGGATTCAAGCTAGCCTGGCTGATGAGGGCTGTTAGCCCGAAACCGGTCCCAGGATGCTTGATTCCGGTCCAGGGAAGACATGGCTTGGCAGTTCGGTCTGGACTGTTCCATCAGGCACAGGGTCAAGACTGATTTGCTTATAGCTGAGTCTAAACTGGGGTGGCTAAGTGAGCTAAAGAATGATGATGGATTCAACCCAGATCTGTGACTGGGGGTGAGTGTTTGAAAAGTTTCAGCACTTCGTCCATCATCTCCTTGTGTTTGCTTTGTTCGCCCTAAGTTGGCAGGGTATGCCCAGACGTGGGTCCCTTGCTCACTTTGCCACTGGATTCAAGCTAGCCTGGCTGATGAGGGCTGTTAGCCCGAAACCGGTCCCAGGATGCTTGATTCTGGTCCAGGGAAGACATGGCTTGGCAGTTCGGTCTGGACTGTTCCCATGAGGCACAGGGTCAAGACTGATTTGCATATAGCTGTGTCTGAACTGGGGTGGCTAAGTGAGCTAAAGAATGATGATGGATTCAACCCAGATCTGTGACTGGGGGTGAGTGTTTGAAAAGTTTCAGCACTCCGTCCATCATCTCCTTGCGTTTGCTTTGGCAGTGCAGTTTAGGCATAAGCGTTCACCTTCGCCCACTGCGGCAGTGACTGCCTTTCCCCGCGGGCACTCTGCACCCCGGCCTTGGCGGTGATGACGGGCATCGGGGAAGTGAAAGCGAAATATTTCCAGCCACCATCTTTTCCTGGGCTTACTCCCTGCCTTTGTTGCCATAGTTACATCATTTTTGTTGGAAAACAAACGCTGGTTGTGTCAACCGATTTGCTCTTACGTCGCATGACAATCTGCTGTTTTTTTCCCTGCGCTCCCAATCTTCATGGACTAAAAGCCCATAATGTTTTAGAATTTGGCCTTTTGAACTGCTTAGAAACCATACTATTTTAGAATTTGGCCTTTTTAAATGCTTGAAAGCCCATAATATTTCTGAATTTAAAGAAAGGGGTCTAGTAGTTTTAAGTCAATTTGTATTTAAGAATAAGATCTTCAATAATTTAGTGACAGTTTACAATTATTACTCGCTAGTATGGCCAAGGATAAAGGCTTGCCTTAGCTAGAGGTAGGTGAAGATATGTTTAAAACGTATTTTGAGGAGTGGGTTTGAAGACCTCAATTAAGAAGGCGGTCGAGACCGTTCTATCCAAGAGCAACAGGACTGCTCTTTCAGAGGAGAAGTACTTCTCTGTCATATGAGGATAGACCCTTGAACCCTAAAAAGGGTTTAAGGGTCAAGACACTGGACAGACCCAAGAACACTGGGTCAAAAGGGATGACACCCTGTCCTCATTGCGTGGTAGCCTTAGCGCTACAAGAGATCAAGGTGGCCACAGCGCTGCAAAAGGCAATCGTGTCTGCTGTGGGACAAGAGAAAGTGGTGTCCTTCACGGCACAATAGACGCACAGGACTGCCTTAGCCTGGATATGTTCGATGTCAATGATGACGAGAAGGGGTTTAACAAATTTGTTTTAATCCTGATGAGGCCTTGACGGGCTAGATGATGATTTGCAGGGAACTTCTGCAACTAGGTCAGTCAAGGATCCTTTGTCCAAAACATGTTTAGCCTGGACACTATTAAACACCCTCGCAGCTCCAAGTGGTGGCCACTTATGCATTTGACAAAGTTTATTACGAAGTGGGTTAGACGACCTCTTGAGAGGCAACAGTATAACTTAATGTGCCGAATGCCCCAGATCGCTTTTAGATGATAAGGCAGGCCAGACGCCTAACTTGGACCCAGAACTCCATTACTTTTTTTATTCAAGTTTGGCAAGGACCCAAGAAAGGGTCTGGAACGGTGCCTGAAGCAATGCCAGGACCGTCTATTGGATGTCCTAGGCCCTTAGATTCAGATACTGTATACGGCATCAATGATTCTGATATAGACCTTGACCTCCTTAGAGGTTGGTGCCAAAGCAGGGCTCATAGCAGAGAGAAAAAAGGCCATCCTTATGAGGATGAGCCTGAATAGAGAGGCAGAAGGTAACCTGGGAGGCCTTCTCTTTGGGCAGGATTGCATTAAGTTGTTGGGCAAGTATGTGTCCACCTTTACAACCTTAAGTAAAGCCCAGTACAATTTACAGCACGTGTATGAGTCACACGTTTTTGGAAGAGGTGATATAAGGGTACTGGGTGACTGCCGAGGAACAAAAAGGTCCCAATTCTACTCCCAAAATCAGTACGGTCAAGGCTCCAGAGGCTAAGGCTGAGGCTTTCAAACCTTGTGAGGCTTCTACCCACAGAGAGGTAGATTGAGATCTGGAGGAGGAAAAGCAAGATTCGCACCTTCCGAAGGTAGGTGCAGTGATTTGTGCTGGTTCTTCCCTAGTAAAGGTTCCCGGAAGGCTGACATTTTTTATTCACAGGTGGTAAGAGATTAAAGCGACCCCTGGGTTTCAGGGGCAGTGTCCGGTTTCAAAATAGATATCTGGGAGACGCCCATTCAAACTTCTCAACCCTGAGAGATTGTCTTCAACAAAGAGAGAATGGATTTGGTGGATGTGGAATTTTCCCAGATGTTGCAAAAGAGTGCAATAGTTCGAGTGGTAGACTCGCACAATGAGGTTGTGAGCGCAATTTTCCTAGTAAGAAAAAGACAATGGGTGACGCCAAGTTATAAACTTAAGGGACCTCAACAAATATTTGGTCTATCACCACTTCAAGATGGAGGATACTTTACAGGAAAAGATTGGTTAGTAAAGCTGGACTTAAAGAATGCATATTTCATGATCCACGGCAGAGAGTTCACAAAAATACCTCCGATTCAGGGGGACGGGAGTAGTTTTCTAGCTTTTTTGTCTTCCCTTTGGGCTTTCCTCTGCTCCGTGGTGTTTTACCAAGGCTCTAAGACCCGTGGTGGCCTTCGAGAGAAAAAGAGGAATTCGGCTTATAATATATTTGTATGGCATCCCGTTGATGAGTCAAGTGAAAACAGAGCTGCTGGTTCAGTTAGGCGTAACAAAGGAACTCTTGGAGTGCCTGGGTTTCATTATCAATGTGGAGAAATCAGTACTGATACCCAGTCACTCTTTGGAGTTTCTGGGTTTTCAGGTAGATACTCTACAATCCTGGCTTCTTTTGCCCCAGAAGAAGATAAAGAAAACAAGGAAGGAAGTGAGCAATATTTAGGGGAAAGCGGTTCTGACTCTCCAAGACTTAGCAAGGACCATTGGTCTGCTGTCCTCTTCGATCCAGGCCAGTTCTCTAGGTCCCTTACATTACAGGGTGCTCCAGAGATTAAAGATAGTTGGTTCACGCAGGGGCCTTTGGTATGCAGACTAGATATGTTTATCAGAGGCTTGTTCGGACCTTGAGTGGTGGCTGAATAGCCTAGAGTGCTGGAACGGCAAAGCAATTTCTGGGAATGTCCCAGAGTTTATCTTAGAAACCGAAGCCAGCTCTCTGGACTGGAGAACCTGCCTGTACAATATAGAGATGGGGGGATGATGGTCCGGGATATAGAGTTAATGGTACATAAATTGCTTGGAGTTGATGGCCGGGCTCAATGATCTAAAGAGTTTTAGACAGTTGTTGGCGAACAGTGTGGTCCTGATTCGCATGGACAATGTCTCAGCAGTTTCCTATATCAATCGCCTCGGAGGTTCAAAGTCATAGAAGTTAGCAGAATTGGGAAGGAATATATGGTATTTCTGTTGGAAACACAGGATTATTCTGACAAAGGGTCACATTCCAGGTGAGCAGAATCTGAGGGCAGATTGGAATTCTCGCCACTTCAAGGATTTCAGTGACTGGCAGTTGAATTTGGGGATTTTCAAGAGAAGTCAGGAAGTTTGGGGCCCGATAGATTTAGATCTCTTTGCCAGCAGACTCGCATGTCAGGTGCCAAGGTTTTTCAGTTGGAGACCGGACCCAGAAGCCCTAGTAGTAGAGTACTTCATTAGGGATTGGGTCTTCCCGCCATTTGCCATGATTCAGAGGATACTCTGGAAGGTTCGGAAGGAGAGGTGCAAGCTATTGCTGGTCACCCTTTTTGGACTTCTCAAGTTTGGTTCCCAGGGCTGATGGAACTTGTAATGCAGGAACCTTTTCTTATACCTGTACATCAGGGTTTGCTGAATAGGCCCAGGTGGGGAAGAACATCCTCTGGTGATCGAAGGAAAGCGGGACCTTCTTCTTTGCAGAATATATGGGGTTCCGCAAGAATCTCAGGCCTTTCAGGAAAGGCCAAGGATTTACTGGGTGAGTTGTTGACTCCAGGGACGAAGAAGAGATATAAGGGGGTTTGGTGTAGATAGTGTTGTTGGTGCGTGGGAAGGTGTCTGGATCCCGTGAAGACCCCTGTGACGGATTTGGCCAATTATCTAGCCGAATTGTTTGTCAGGTTTATCTTATAGTACTATTAATTGCCATATGTTGAGGGCTTCAGCTGGCCACACCCTCATAGGTGACATCACGGTTGGGAACGATCCACTGATACGTAGACTGATGATAGGAATGAGAATTAACAGACCCCCTAGACCATGCTACGCTTCTCTTTGGGATGTTAATTTAGTATTCAAATTTTTTTGACGCATGGCCAGGTAATTCTTATCTTTCCTTAAGGCAGATTTCATAGAAGTTGGCTACTTTTCTCTTTTTGGTATCATTCATAAGCATTTCGGATGTTATTGTTTTGGAAATTTGCAACAGGGTTTATTTATCAGATAGGGCCAGATGTACTAAGGTTCCTATTTTGTATTTCTTAAATAGCTATTCTGTAGGAATTGCCATTTAAGAAATGCAAAAGGATATGTACAAAATTTGCGATTCCCTGATAGCGATTCCTACAGATTAGGAAAAAATATGAGGGGTATCGCAAATAGGAACTGCCAATGCATTCCCGACTATGGGCAAAATAGGAAATGGTTTGCATTTCCTAAATTGCGATTTTCTAATAGAAAATCACAGTTTAAGAAATGCAAAGCCATGGGTGCCTCTGGGCTCAAGGCCCTCCTGGAGGCACCCTGAATTTCCTAGTGCACATGTAAGTGCACATATGCCCTAGGGGCAATTGTGTGCTTTATGTCACAATAAAAAAATGCATTTTTAATGCATTTTTTTTATTTTGCACATGGTTGCCATCGACTTGAAGTTGATGGTAATGCATTTCCTAAATGCCCGATTAGCATTTAGGAAATGCTTTGTATATGTGCTTTAGGAATCGCAAATAGGTAATTCCTATTTGCGATTCGTAATTTGCGACCGGTTTTGGCCCTTTGTACATCTGAAAAGGCCATTTAGCATTTCCTAACGGGCTGAAATGGCAATTAGGCTCGTTAAGAAATGCTAAATGGCTTTGTACATCTGGGCCTTGGTGTTCACTTTGATATCTGGAAAAGGACAAAGAATATGTCCGGTCATGTTTTCTAGCCCTCATACCAAAATTGTCAGAAACTTTGTGTGGTAAGTTGCATGAGCGTACATGAGCATAGAATACTTGAACTTAGACATGATGGTATACCGCTATTATAGCCCGGTGGGTTAGGACAGTAATGAGTGAGGCTGGTATTGACTTGTCAATTTTTGGTGCTCATTCAGCAAGAGGTCCAATGGCCGGTAAGGTATTCTGGGTTGGTTGTACACTTTCTGAGATCCTCAAGGCGGCAGTTGATAGAATGCCAGCACCTTTGCTTATTTTTATTTGAGACCTGTAAAGTATGTAAGCAATTTTTTGTAGACAGCTTTAAACATGCATAATGATAGCCTCCGGTCTTGTAATGAAATGACAGTTCTCCAATTAACATACAAAGAGAATCTTGATTTGATTAAAGACAACGGAGGCTATTATTATCCAATCCACCTAGCACTATATTCTGTTATGGATAAGGTGAGGAGATGTAATGATATCACGACTTTTGGTTTAAAAAAAAAAAAAGATGAATAAGCAATATGAATTTTGTGCCATGTACTTAGGAATAAATGTTAAGTGTTGTGCATATTCTATTCTTAGAATAGTTCATTATTCTATCATTTTTTCATAGGAAAAAATTCTTGATTGCATCAGACCATGGGGGTATGTTGGAATCCTTCATGGAGTAGACTTGTTTTCAAATGTTTCATATTACTTCGAGTTCAAGTCTTTCTTCGCGTCGCAGGCTAAAGAGGAAAATGGTTGTTGCTATGGTCATATAAACAAACGTATTACATGCAAGGAAGTCTTTTGCATTGTCCATAAGCCCTTTTAGAACACTGGCCCAGCAGAACTTAGGAACTTATTCCAACGATTACACTCTCCACAGACCACTGAGATCCTCAGGTAGAAATCTCGTAATTGTTCCTAAGCATCGAAAATCAAGATGGGAAGGTAGAGCCTTCTCAGTGGCTGCATCCAAGTTGTGGAATTTGCTCCTTCACTCCATCTCCAGTCTCCAATGTCATATTCCATTTCGTCAGGCCCTTAAAACTTGGCTTTTCACTCCTTAAGGATAGGTAGTAGGTTTAATCAGTTTTTCTATTTCTTCTTTTTCTTTATCTCCTAGACTAACTGCTGCTAGCGTCTTCACGCCTTCGGGCAATTGCTGCACTTTAAAAATCTTTTTCATTCATTCATATATGCTGTGCCATTATTCCAGAATGGAATTTTTCACTTTATGATGTATGTTTGTTCTTTAAAGGGCTGCATGTTGGGGCAGCAATAAAGATTTATGCATAAAAGATAGCCTCAGTTGTCTTTAATGAAGTCAAGATTCTCTTTGCATGTTAATTAGAGAATTGTCATTCTATAGAACCGGTGATATGCCATTTTTCTCTCCCAGCAACTCAGATCGGCATCTTCATCTCATCTACCATCCTCCCTGACAGAACAAGTATTTCATTGATGAATTCTCAGATCTCCTTATCACCTAGTCCATCCGTCATGACCTTATCACCCTCTTGGAGAATACAAGCGCAAGCAAAACAAGAGAAGTCATCCTTAACTCATCAAGACAGTCAATGTAATGTGGTACAGCATGTCATACAACCAGCACACTCCAAAAGACACATCATCAACCTTCTTCTTCTCGGCATTACCAACAATATATTGCAAGCCACCCATACCCATGTACTGGACCAACCACTTTGCCATCCCTGTCTTCTTACTTAGTATCCTACCAACATACCAAGGATAACCCAAAAGAGAATACCAAACCTTCAGACTCTTCAAAGATGTCTCTATAGACTGCCTAATGCTTGAACTCAGATCTTGCCCTATCAACTCCACTTCCACCGCCAACACCCTTCTACACAACTTCAGAACTTTTTTGGAAAACTATTTAAACATCCACACCACAATTAAGACTTGTAATTGCAAGCCAAATCCTTCAGCCCCCTGGTAGTCTAGAGACCTTGCCGACAATAAACGATGCATCTGCAGATAGGAAAGGAAATGGAAGAAAAACAGATCTCCCAAGGGACCTCATGATACTGAAGTCCCTCATTGTTACACACAGACAGCTCATCACATCAGGCAAAGCAAAGTGTTGAATTAACACCATCAATAAAGCCACCAACAGAAGCAGAAACTGTTTCAAGACAATAGAGCACTACATCAACCCCCTGCCAGACCCATCTATTTCTCACTTCACAGAAAGTTCAATGTCATCAACCTGTTCTTTAGTGGAAAAAACTGATTTTATTACAAGACTGGAGACTCATACTATGCTTGAACTTTTCTTGCATTCATTATATAGCAGCCAAGAAGAAAAAACGTCATTACCCAGAAACACTGGCAAAAGAACTACTAACATTACATCACAATGGGATAACCAGGAGGACAACAAGCACTTAATAATTATCCTGACTGAGAGCAGCAAATCCTCTTTTCTTGCTGCTTGCAGTCAAGATAAGTACTCTGCTCACACATTTTATTAATTATATGTGTACATGTTATTATTTTTGTGATATTTGATTATTATATTGGATTTTATTGTTGTTACATGCATATGTGAATAGCACGCGCTCGTCTTGTGTGTGGCAATCAATCAATCATGTCACTTATAAAGCGCACTACATACCCGCGAGGGTCTCAAGGCGCTTGCCTGGAACGTTCGTTTAATGTTCTTGCTTTCATCCTCAGCGAACACACTTCATTTCTCTCAGCGCTCAGGCCGCTTTCAATGCCCTCGGGGATTCCCTCGCATGGCAGCCCGTTGGTACCTCATCGCTGTAGGCCGCTTTCACTCGCGGGGATTTCCCTCGCTTTAGAGCTGCTGTTGCGCATGTGACTCCTTCTCGTTGTAGTTTGCTAGTGCCGGTGTGGGTCTCCGCTCTCCAGCTTGTAGCCTGTACCTTGACACACCTCTGCATACACCCCTTCATAGGTCTTTTTCCGTTGTCAGTCTTCTGGTTAACCCTTCAGCTTCCTTGTTTTTCACAGTTTAACCCTTGTGGCATACTTTTCAGTGGAGTTTTCCCTAGTTTTTCTTTAATTACAATGTCTGAGGACGAGGAATCTCAGGTTATGAAAGAAAATTTAAAATCCTTCATAAAGGATTCAATGTGATCCAGCGCCGAACCGAGGGGTCTCTGAATGACACAGCAGACAACGGGCCCCAAGCATACAAAACACAATTTCTCACCATTTAACAGACCCTACGAGAATGACGCTGAATGCGGTTTGTGTGACGTTGATTTTGTCTTTACTCATCTAAGGGAAAGAACAGATTTATCTAATCGATTCTTCTTTATTTTAGCCCTTTAATCTATATCGTCAACCACTTTCCTCTTGGGCGATAAATCATATTGATTGAGTAGTGTAAATCATTGACATGACCAATCAACTAAAATCTTAACAAATGTCATGAGGAAATAATCACAAACTCAAAATATCGTTAATCTGTTTATCTTCAGTAATTATAAGAAAATCCCAGGTACAAAGTTACAAGGAAAGAAAATACACATTATAGGAGAAATATCATAAAATATGCAGACAAGATCACAAATATCTGAATCACAGTGAATATTATGGAGTGGATAGATGAAGAGACATAAGAGTCATGGAGAGAAAACATTTGCAGACATTTGCAAATTTCCCTATTAATACATACCTAGTGTTATATCCTGCATAGAGGCCCTAATGTAGACCCGTTCATACATGCCCTAAAATGGACGTATTCATATTTACCCTAATATGGTCATATTCGTACTTGCCCTATTATGGTCATGGCCGCATATGCCCAATTATGGTCACAACTGTACATGTCCTATTATAGTATGATTCCTTATATAGGCATGATCTTTCACCTACATTGGTCCCAGCAAGTACACAACGAGCTCTGAGGGCTGAACGTTATCTATCCTGTGGTTTTGAATACAGCAGGGTTTTTCCAAACACAGGCCCACACTGTACTCATTAATTATGCATGGCTCTCTAAGAATACACCACTGGCATAATATGTATGTACAAAGTTCACCCCTGACGTCTTCCTCATGTCCAATGCAAACCATACTGAGGACCGAGACTCTTTAGGGTATAAATTCACCACATCTTACCCCGGTAAGACAGAGGGAACCGAGACTTCCATGCTGACACACTGACCAGAGACGCTGAGGCTCCTGCATGCAGTCGCCCAAGCTGACAGTGGTCCGACACAGCCCTGACGGGGTGTCCAACTCGAGACAAGGACGGGGTCCCACACTCTCTCTATTCAGGTATGGGGGTTCGACTAAATCCTAGGAGGATTCTTGGCTCTTAGCTTTTAGACCTACACACATATGCTAGGTACACTCAGGTACATCTAGTTAGGCATCGTAGGAGTACGCGCACTTGCATAATGCTTTTATATTCATGTATGTCTTCATGATTATCGCAATATGGTAGAACTGTTCTATCCCTTTGCTTTTATCGTACTGCTGATAATATATCTCTGCTATTGTCTGCTGGTTACCGCAGCACATATATTTTACACTAGAATAACAACTGTTCAATAAATACTTATTGAAACGCCCGACTGTTTATTCTGTGTAACTCTCTGAGACAAACCGAATAAGTGAGCACGAGTGACTGAGCGAAAGGTAGTACATTGTTTCCACGATTCTGAGGGAATCGGGGTTGTCATGTTTTAAGGTTGCCAGAAACTAATCTCTCCCCGATAAGAGGAGACACTAGTGGCACTGCGAGCTAGCTAATGCAAACCAGGCTAACATATACGGTGGGGGTGCACAGAGTCAGTCTGCCACCAAGCCCGCAGTATATGTTATCCAAACGCGCAGGTCCTGCAGGGGTACTATAGGAGCTACACGACATGGCGCCACCAACGTTCGTTGGGTACGTATTTAACAGTAGAATCTGAGTAGTTCAGTCGTGCTATTCTCAGAGAACCTACTCACAAAACCCCAGAGACGTCTGGAGTGGGTGGGCACAAAATCCGCCGCAGCTGAGTAGTACGAGAATACTATTTATTGGCTGTTGGTTATTCAAGCTTGAAGGACATAATAGTTCCTACAATTGTGCATTTACACCTTATCTTAAAAATTCTTTAAACCTCCCTTCTTCCAATTAAAAATGGTAGAAGAAGCAAACGAAATAAGGAGAGTTACAACAGACCTCTTCGGTTTAGGAGAAGAATACCCTGAAGACGCAATATAAATTGCACCAAATTTCAGAAGGGCAGTCACCATAAAACTTCTAGAACATGGCTTAAGAGCCAGGGGTGGTAATGTAATTTTCGTGATTGAGGCACACGAATCCAATAAAACAGAGGTGTTCTATTCATGGGTTACATTCCCAGCAGCGAATCCAGTTACAGATGTATTTCACTACTACCTAGAAGGTGAAACACCAGCGGACTATACTCCTTTTGAGGAATTAGAGGTTCTGCTCACTTACCAGGAGCATAATTACTGGTTTAAAGGCGCCCTACCCCACGTACATGGAAGAGCAAGATTAGGCCCGCTCGGAGGAGCAGGAGCCACATGGCCCATATTAGCGGCATACACACCGCATCCTGATATTGGCACAATGCCACAGCCAGACTTACTCGTACAACACAGAGATTTAATTAAAATCTACAGAAACCTCACACAATTTGTGATGAGGACTTTAACAGTTCAGCCTGCACCAGCTGCAGCACAAGACACTCCAGTCCAAAGTACAGTGAATAAAATAACTCCACAAACATTACACGCGATAATGGGCAAAATGCCAGCAAAACGCGAACAAATCCCATTCTGGATAGCTCAGAAAATAACTCCGCTTGAAGCAGTCTTCCCGAATACTACAACCAGTGATAAACACAGAATTCTAACAATCTGCTTGCCCATGGGTCTCACACCACAAGTAGAGGACTGCACCTCTTGGAGTTCAGTCTTTGCTGCCATATATACCAGAACACATGGTATCCCGTCAATAGCAGTAGTACCTGAAGTATTGAAACAGATACAAAATGAGTACGGAGCAGAGCCTGCCCTTAACTTAGGGATGAAGTTGCTAAACAACTTTGAACAGGTCTCAGCCATAATACTAGCTAACATTAAGGGGGAAGCAGCTTCTGTGGCGATCCGCCAACGCCTAAGGGAGTTCAGTCCAGTAGATCAACAACACGAACTACCCAAAATAATTGAAACTGCATATGCAGAATTGGGCAGAGACAGTCTAGGTGGGAAAGCATTAAAACCACAACTGGTGGGCAGTCCTGAAAAGGACACTATAAAGCAGACGCCTACTTCTTCTAAAAAGAAGTGGGAAAATAAAAAACAACAAAAGTTTAAAGACACCAGATCTCAGTCCAGAGGTAGGTCTCCTCAACAGGAGCCCTCTGAAAGGAGGTATAACCTCAGGAATAGGGATAATATTAAAAAACCTGACCGGTATCAGGATACTGATACTCGTTCCTTTCAGGGTTCATCAAGAAACTCCGAGAGGGAAGGACGGTCAGAACACGCAACGCGCTGCGGACTACGCACCTAAAAAAGAGGATAAACAAAAATCAAAACCTCAGTTTAAAAAGAAGAAGGTAGCAGGTCTCAAGATCAGACATGCCCATAATTCTGAGGACACAGCTTCTGAACGGGGAATGGGCTGTGACGATGCTAGACAGCGCGGCAGAAGTAACGATAGCTCGCCAGAACCTGAAGGAATTTCTGGTGACAGCGGAGTTGAGTGAGTATATCACGGTGGAAACACCTGATACTCGGGTAAGTGTCACACATAAGTTACATGAGAACACTCCAGATGGAGGGGGACAAGCCCAGAAAAGTTAAAGGTCTCTTTTGGAAAAATCTGTCATCTGGTTATGACATTCTATTAGCAGAACAAGACTGGCCGCCAGCATTCGTCATGGAGTGCCCTAGGGGAGAAACTGATAATTTTTCCAGCCTTTTCCGACCTCGTTCCCATTCACCTAAAACATGCATATGCGCAGGAGTGGGCGGTTGCCCTAGCTCCAGCATTATACAAAAATCATGCTGGTTGGGATGAGGATTCAACCCACCACGTGATCCCGTTAAAAGTTTCCCCAAATGCCCAAAGGCAATACCCTATAAAGCAGGAAGCTAAAAACAAGTCAGGAGATTCTAGATCAACTTGAATATCAGGGGGTGATAGAAAATTGCACTACACCTATGAACAATCCTTTGTTCCCCGTAGCCAAACCTGACAACACATATCGTCTAGTTTTAGATTACAGACATTTAAACACTTGCACAAAGACATTTGCAGTTCAAAATGCACACAGTGCCGCATTAATGAATAACATTGTGCGCAAAAAATACAAAACAACACTTGATATCTCAAATGGATTTTTCTGCCAAAATATAGCGCCTGAAAGCAGGTATCTGACCGCATTCAATGCGTTAGGGTCTCAACGGCAATTTTGCCGACTCCCCCAAGGGTATAAGAATAGCCCGGGGTTGTTTTCAGCAAGGGTAACAGAGTTACTCCAAAATTTGGATGAAGAAGCATTGTCCTATGTGGATGATATTTATCTGTTGAATACAGATTTGATCCAAGTTTAAAAACACAGGCATTCCTGCAATACGAACAAGAATAGCCTCTGCCAAATTAAATTTTGCCTTTAGATCAGTATGAATACATTATTTACACCGACGGTTCTGCTCAACCAGCCACAGGGAGCAAGCAAGCTTACAGTGCAGCGTGTGCGATTGTTAAGGGTCGCATGCACAATGGAAAATCCATCCGAGTTGCACTAAAACGCAATCTCTAGGAGACTGCACGGCTCAGTTGGCAGAACTCAAAGCACTTATACTGGCACTTATAAATACGGATCACAAATTCCCCACACTGATTGTTTGTGATTCCTTTTACTGTGTACAGTCGTACAATGAATATCTACATCATTGGGAACAAAACGGGTTCAAAGATGCAAAAGGTGGCACAATTAAGCATAAAATGCTATGGGAACAGGTAGTGGAGTTGAGAAACGAACTACCAAGGGCTCACGTGATACATACACTGAATCATCAGCGTGATGGCGTTCACGTTGAAGGGAATTCATTGGCTGATGAAGCCGCAAAGGGGGCTGTTCGCACAGCCGCCGTAGCTGCAGTTACTCGCTCAAAGACGAGGGTAGACGGCGAGGTAATGGTAGCTGTCAATGCTTCACGCAAAGGCAGCACAGCAGTACCAAAAAAAATTCCACTCAAGTACTCCTACAAGTTAGATGCGCAAAACATTCCATATGCTCAGATACCTGGAGTGGGGGATAGAGTAATACCAAATATGGATCGTAGGCTAGGCTTAATTTTAGCAACACACGAGGGTTTGGGTTCTGCGCATTCAGGCGTTACAGCGACTATTTCTTTACTGAAACGGCGCTACTGGTGGCCAGGGTTAACAAAGCAGACTAAAGACTATGTCTTGAAATGCAACATCTGTCAGCAGATAAAAGGCTCCACCGTAACACGCCCAGCGCAGACACCATTACTGAAATCAGACAAACCTCTTGCATGTGTGTATTTGTACCACTGCGGACCCTTACAATCTGATGGGTCCAAGAAATATATCATGGTTGCAGTGGATTCCTGCTCTAGATTCCTATGGGTTTGGCCTCAGCGCTCAGCTGACGCTCGAACTGTTATAAAAGATTTGCGAGTCTTTATCGGCACATACGCAGTTAGCACGTTACATTCTGACCGTGGTCCGGCGTTTAGCTCTCGGGCTTACAAAGAGGCCATGGAAGGAATGGGCGTAGCATTGCGGTACTCCTCTCCGTTTCATCCAGAGGGAAATTCTGTTGTGGAGAGGAAAAACCGAGACTTAAAGCAATCTTTAACAGCTAGGGTATTAGGCAAGGGCGGTAGATGGGTCGATCACCTTTATGGGGTACAGCGCGCACTCAATAACCAGCCAAGAAGCTCTCTAGGAGGTGTCACTCCTTACGAGGTCCTATTTGGGACAAGAATGTGGGTACCTGATCTTGATTGTGAAGGCACAGTGGCGGATGAAAAACCATTTGATATCCATGATAGTTTGGCTGTTTTACAGGATCTAATTGAATCCAGAACACAACAAAGTAATGTGCTCCAGAAACAGGCCTCCACTGAGCAAGTCAAGGCAGTAACGGCAAGACCTATCTGGATACCAAAAATCGGGGATCTAGTCAGAGAGAAGATTGCTGACAAGAAAGAATTTGGGCCATCCTACAGAAAGCCTGTACAGGTCCTTGCAATCCACGGCACAAGAACTGTACTTCTGCCACCTCTTGCCCGGAAAAAGGAGAAAAGATTCGTCTCAATTGACTTAATCAAACCACACTATGTGGCCGATACTAAACAGTAGGCCTCGTGGACTCCACAGTAGCAGACGCCCTCCTCTCGCTACAATCCAAGAAGTCCAAACAGAAAGACTCATCACGTTTGAAGAGCCACCTGTACGGAATGAAGGACTAAGCAACAATGCTATGGAACTCGTTCCACTTCAACAAGAAATTCATCTCCAAAATGAAAATCAACTTAACAACCAAGTTGCAATCAGACCTAATACAGACATCTACGTCAACATGCCTCGTAAAGAGCAAAATCCAATTTCAACAAATCCCGATGCAATTCCAACAATTGATCGAACTGCTTCTGGCTATTTCATGAACTTTGATACGTTTTCACTGGATCCAAGCGAGCCGGAAACGACGCCAGCCAAAAAATCACTCCAACAGAAACTCAATGACTTTTTGAACTTTTTTAGAAAGACTTACCTGGTGTCACCTTGGATAGAACTATGTTATATCACTGGGATTTTATTTTTCATTTTCTGGCTAGGTTTAATAATAACTTTTAGTATGCTTATTAATGGACGATACCTCCAGCAAAGCTCTACAGCCCAAAGAGTCAATTTGATTTTAAAACCACACCAGTCTTCACATCGTGAACCAAGAGACTTGTCTTCAGTGAACATTACAGCAGTTCCTATACCGGACGGTATAGTATGGGACAAGATTGATTATGATATATTAGGTCCGACTGAACTTTTAAAGCTAAAACATGTATTTAAAATTTCTTTAAGTGATATCATTACCTCCAGTGCATATTCTGATGATTGGGACACTGAAACTGTAAATGCTATGATGTCTGATTTAGAAAAAACTGCTGCATTTCCGAACAATGAAATGTTAGAAGGTACTTCAGACTATGATACATTGTACTGTTATCAGCAATATGGTCAACATTTCTTACACAAGTCTATAACACCTAGAAATGTATTTGAGTACCACCAGTGGGAACACTGCCCAACACCTCCAAAAGGTAGTTCACAAGCATTTGCACAGAAATTCACATACTTCTCAGGGTTTAACACATCCGACCCGAAGTCATTTTATTATAAAGTGGCGAAAATTTCAGCTCAGAAAATTATGTTAACAAACACCAAACATATTTACTCTGCATCCTTTCTGAACCAGTTGTCTAAACAGGGTTTCGATCTATGGAAAGACACAATAGATTCCAAATCAATCTGGGGTTCTAAGGACTGGCAAGTCCAGGGAATAGAAGCACTTTTTAGAGCATGCATCATTCCGCAGCAGATTTTATTTCTGAATGAAACTGTGCAACAAACAACCTGTCTTGGATTAGCCAAAGGCAAGGAAATGAACACACCGGGGTTTCCAACACCAACACAGATGGGTGGGTGCAGAATTCAACTACACAAGGGGTAGGATTAGATGACATTTTCCAGTACAATAGATCAGATCCTGATTGGACAGAATGGCTGGTTTGGCCCATTGACCCAAACAAATGTCAACAGAGATTAATGAATACAACCAGAGGGTTTTAGTATCCATAGGCCAGATCCACGCTATGTACAAAGACAACACCCAGGGGTAGTGACATCGTATAGTGTTGGGAAGTTGTGCCTTGATTGGCTAGAGACCTCAACACTGACAGAAGTAAAGCACCACTTGACCTTACTCACACCTGACATGGATCTTAGAGATTTTCTACTAGGTCCCAGGAAACAACGTCAGAAACGTTTCATATATGCAGGCCTTTATGCCTACTATAATGAAAACTGGAAAATATCCCAACAAGAGGCCGCAGAAAGGATACGGGAGATGGACCGTATTAACTTAGAAAAGGTATTAGCTGTAGTGGATAATGGGTTAACAACTTTGACCTCCAGGATTTACTCCTTAGGCAACATTGTGTTTTCGGCGATCGACATATTAGAACAAGATCTGGCCTTGTTACAACACGGGCAATCTCAGCTACGTTCTATTATGATGTTAAGCTGGACGCTTCAATCTTTGCGTGCAGGCTATGTGCCATGGCGTTTTATAAACACCACGTCTCTGTTCTCGGAATACAATCTAACTGATAAACAGACAGAAATGGCACAAAGGGGAGCCAAATATACAATGCTGCGTATTGAGAAACTGGAAAGGTTACCATTCACTGTAGCCGAATCACCATCAACAAAATGGCTAATTCATGGCCAAATCACTCTGCCGGTCACTACGTTTCAGTTTCAATATTGCCTTGAGCAAAGGCAGGCAGGCAAATATGTGAAAATGGGTAAGGGATACATCAAGGAAGCTTGGGAGTTACCATATAGATACCGATGCCGGAATGGGGATCGAGAAGTGTATCTGAGTGGTACAAACTGCAAAAACGCTTTAAGCGGTTCTCTCATGTGTCAGGATATTTCTCTACACGGAGCCTGCAGTGGTTCAGTGGCGAACCTATCTTGTCACGTCAGGGACCCCAGCGGCCATGATCACGCCGGTTTTCCAGCTGCTCTCGAATGGGAGTTACTTAATGTTAAATGATCAAGGTTGCTGTGGGATGCTTCCGGGCATCGCATATCTAGTCACTGTTAACTCCAGGGTTACTTGCTGTATGCAAGTATTGTTTCCGCCACTGAACACAGTCGGGGAGGCGCCGCTATGGCCTTCGCTGAATGTTTCTTTTATACAGTTTGATACTCTGAGCAGATTGAAAGCCATGCTTTTACAGCAACCCGTGCCCTTAACCTCCGCTCGAGAAACCTATGAACTTCAAGTTGCAAGGACCTCGACCGAGATACAGGCACTCATACGTACAAACTGCCCCATTCATTTCGCAGAAATGGTGGGACGTATCTTCAATATGTCTGATACAAGCGGAATTGTACACCTATTTAAGACCATAGGTTCCGGACTGTTAAGCACCTTTCAGACAGTCCTCGGAGTGATCCCAAATTTTATACACTCCGTATTGGGAAGCGTATTTGGAGGATTCCCGCTCATCCTGTTCCTATTCGCAGGAATCCTGATTGTAATATTGCTGCTACGCAATGGACGGCCCACTTCCCGAGGGAATGGTGAACACGCTCCTGGAGCGGAAACACCGTGAACGCGTGGTACAACTTCTGGGCATTTCCTGCCTGCGAGAACTCAATGCCTCCTGGTTACTATCATTTAGACCAGTCTGGGTAGACTGCATCTTACCTGTTCTTCGATGCCTGTTCTGCGGAGAAGAATGCACGTTGGATCTTTGTCTGACATTTCCATCAGATGTGCCTCCGGACACGGATGCAATGCTGGACCCCATAAAGGCCCACGCTCTGCGTTGTCCTTAGCGGCTTCCGATTCTGATGAATGCATTCCTGGAGAATCCACAGGTGCCGTTCGCTCCTGCTGGGTTAGGTGATTCTTCCACAGGCACCCAGGTTACAACTGCCGCACAAGCTGCCGCAGCACCGACTGTTGGCAGTACTACATTCCATCTATGTGCGATTGACGTTCTCTGTGAGGTGTTGGATTTGTCATCTACAGCAGCTGACACCGATAATATTGAGCTTCCCAGCCAGGACGCGTAATCTTGAATTGGCTCATCGTGTCCTGGGAAAGAATTCGGCTTCTTCACTCGTTTCAAAATTAACGATCTAAATTTGGAACATTTTCTTACATTGACACTTTTGCTTGAGAAAAGCATGGCCTTCTCCTGCTTATGGTAATACAACTTCTATAGAGAGACGATATTGACTTTTTAAGTGGCAACTAGAAAAAGCTGAATTTAAACATTTTTTTCTTCTTTTTTAAGCACCTAAAATTTTTTACAATTTTTTAGAAACATGTTTTTACTTGTTTTTAAATTGTATGGTCATTTTTATCCAGTTCGGAAGAGGAGTGGGTGTTATATCCTGCATAGAGGCCCTAATGTAGACCCGTTCGTACATGCCCTAAAATGGAGGTATTCATATTTACCCTAATATGGTCATATTCGTACTTGCCCTATTATGGTCATGGCCGCATATGCCCAATTATGGTCACAACTGTACATGTCCTATTATAGTATGATTCCTTATATAGGCATGATCTTTCACCTACATTGGTCCCAGCTAGTACACAATGAGCTCTGAGGGCTGAATGTTATCTATCCTGTGGTTTTGAATACAGCAGGGTTTTTCCAAACACAGGCCCACACTGTACTCATTAATTATGCATGGCTCTCTAAGAATACACCACTGGCATAATATGTATGTACAAAGTTCACCCCTGACGTCTTCCTCATGTCCAATGCAAACCATACTGAGGACCGAGACTCTTTAGGGTATAAATACACCACATCTTACCCCGGTAAGACAGAGGGAACACAGACTTCCATGCTGACACACTGACCAGAGACGCTGAGGCTCCTGCATGCAGTCGCTCCAGCTGACAGCGGTCCGACACAGCCCTGACGGGGTGTCCAACTCGAGACCAGGACGGGGTCCCACACTCTCTCTATTCAGGTATGGGGGTTCGACTAAATCCTAGGAGGATTCTTGGCTCTTAGCTTTTTGACCTACACACATATGCTAGGTACACTCAGGTACATCTAGTTAGGCATCGTAGGAGTACGCGCACTTGCATAATGCTTTTATATTCATGTATGTCTTCATGATTATCGCAATATGGTAGAACTGTTCTATCCCTTTGCTTTTATCGTACTGCTGATAATATATCTCTGCTATTGTCTGCTAGTTGCCGCAGCACATATATTTTACACTAGAATAACAACTGTTCAATAAATACTTATTGAAACGCCCGACTGTTTATTCTGTGTAACTCTCTGAGTCAAACCGAATAAGTGAGCACGAGTGACTGAGCGAAAGGTAGTACATTGTTTCCACGATTCTGAGGGAATCAGGGTTGTCATGTTCTAAGGTTGCCAGAAACGAATCTTTCCCCGATAAGAGGAGACACTAGTGGCACTGCGAGCTAGCTAATGCAAACCAGGCTAACCTATACGGTGGGGGTGCACGGAGTCAGTCTGCCACCAAGCCCGCAGTATATGTTATCCAAACGTGCAGGTCCTGCAGGGGTACTATAGAAGCTACACGACACTAGCGATAAAAGTTCAGAAAACCACCACCCCCTGGCTACGAGGATAGTGAAAGGGAACCCATTTAAGGAAACCGGGATAAAGATAGGATCAGGAAACCGGTGACAGGATCAGGACAGGTAGGCCTCTAACCAACGGATAGCGATGAAACACCCTCTGACTCTCTGGACCTACGAAAACTGACTGTGCAACGCATGCTCTCCTTAACCACACCCCCTAAGATCACCCCAATTATACCCTAACTCAACCTGACCATCCCACTAATCTGCAACATTCGGGAAAATCTCAACTTTTCATTGGTCAATTTGTGGGGTGTTACTCCACACCTCCATTACTTCATTTGGCTTTACATGCCTTTTGTTCCTAACTCATTCTCACGATTTACATTACTGCTTATGAATTGATTCTCTATCCCCCATCAAGTCACATTTTCTGATGAATGGCTTGTCCCTGTATTAGCAACTTTATTTCAAACAATGTATCGGCTAGACATAAAATGTTCATCAATTTGATCTTTCCCAGGGATCTCGACGTCCTCAAATATTGCACGTCTTTCTTTCACTCTTCAAGGTTTCCTTCATCCGCCGCTGACACCCACCAAAGTTCATATACGGGTCAACCTTTCACGGCCTTTTCATTTATTCAGGCTAATTTAACACGCGTATCTATTTGTTCACCATAGGCCCATTTTAAAACTACGATGAAGGAGAAATATAAAGAATATTAATAACATGAAAATGGAAATTACACTGTTTCCCTCCCACCATTGCACTAATCCCATGTTAATTTATATGAGCATTAATGTGCAAAGCATTATTATTTGCAATAGCATTATTCCACTGTGTCGGTTTTAATGTGCAAAAGGGATCTGCAACCCAAGCATTTCAGGCATTAATCTTAATTGCAATGCACGCGTGCGCAAAGCATTTCCCCGTGTTTGTGTATATTCTTGCATATTAGTACAAAACACACGTTTAGTAAATGTTAACTTGGGGCGTTGATCCGAGCAGGTTTACATGACGCAAACCCTGCTCCATCAATTGCAACAGGCACTTTTTGTCTCTATGTTAGATGTTTCTAAAAACTTTGAAGATGTCTATTTCCAAAATGTTGCCATTGCCCTACTGACGTTCCTTCTAAAAAAGGAAAGAAATCTGCTGAACCTCAAAGTGTGCTCTCAAAAGGCGTTTCTAACAAAGCTGGTACTCCCACCGAGAGTTTTCCTTTTCTGAGCTCCCAACCTCTCCCCTCAATGTTACTAGTTTATCAGACACTGATAATGATGATGTCCTGGATGAAGCCAGGGCTAATTCTGATTTAATTTCTGACCTTTCTGTTAATGGGTCTCCGGAGAAATGGTGTAAAATTTCTCCTTCTGATGGTGTGTCACACCCAATGTCCAATGATCTTGTTGATCATTTAGGTGAACCTATGTACAACCCTGTTTTAATTCACCACTCCAATTCCGCGGAATGGTTACTATCTGATCATGTGTCAGATTGTTTCTTTTTATTTATTTTTTTAATATTAAAATTTTATTGGGTTTTAACAGACAGTGTAAAGACACGACAGTACTTGTACATGAATTGCTGATGCTTAACTCAGACCACATATGACTTGCCAAGCGACACGCCCGCATAAAACTTAATACACATATGTAGCCAGGCGAAGGATCAAGGTTGGAGACCCCTCCTCCGCCCCCACCTCCCCTTTTCAACCCAGCAGACCTAGCCACTTGCCCCACACTCATTTGTACTTCTTTGGGCATCCCCGAGCCAGGTATACTGGCTGCTCCTGCGAGGCACACCAGTCCAAGCCCTTCCTCCATTGGGTAATTGTAGGGGGGGGTGGAGCTCTTTCAATTGGCGGCAATGTCGCTTTTAGCCACCACAAAGGCCGTACCCAAGAATGTCCTGTCTGCCCTAGAGCCTCCTATACCCTCCAGGATCCGTAGGAGCACAACCATGGGCATACGTGGAACCTCCCATCCCAATGTCACGCTCAGCTCCCCAACCACTGCTGCCCAGTATTTTGATATGGGGGCGCAGGTCCAAATCATATGGTAAACGTCTGCGGGCTCTTCCGCACAACAGGGGCATTTCTGGGCAGGCAGACATCAGGCTCGGTGTAACCTGACGGGGGTGAGGTATGCACAGTGGAGGTAGTAAAGTTGGATTAGTCTCAGTCTGGCTGAGATGGTGATCACCTGGGGGGCCATAAGAGTGTCCCTCCTGTCATCATTCTCCATAGGTCCCAGCCAACCCTCCCATCTGGTCCTTAGGTGGTCCAGCGTGGTGGGGGAGTTAATGATGAGGGATTTGTAGATCCAGAAGACCTCACCTTGTCCCAATTCTCTCATAAGTATCCTTGCTTCAATGGGGCTGAACTCGGGGAGCGCGGCGTCATTGGGTATATGTGTTGTGAGCACGTGCCAGAGCTGAAGGTATTTGTGGAATTGTGTGGTGTTAAGTGAGTATGTGTGTTGGAGGTCCTGAAATGTTCAGAGTTGACCTCCCCTCCAGACGTCCCCGATTTAGGAGATGCCAATAAGGTCCCACTTCTGAAATCCCTCCAGCCGCGCCACTTCATCCACCCACGTACCCTGCCACAGGGGTGTTTGTAGTGTCAATTTGTTCTCCTATCGGGTGTAGCGAAGCGCAGAGCGCCATGCCAGGAGGACAGATATGGTGGCAGAAGGGATACTCTGAGGGATTCGTGAGCCATAAAGCATTGCTTGGATCTAACCCTTTGAGCTCCAGCTGGTATGCTGGGTCCGCCCACCCTCCTGACTTCCACTCATTGATCACCAACAGACGTGTGGTAATATTCTAGAGGTATAGGTTTACCATTAACAAGCCCCCATCCTACGGGGCCATGCGAGGTCTCGAGTTTCCCCAAAGGTTGATGCTTTGTCTAGGGCACGGAACCAGTGTCTTGGGAGGTGCAGAGGGATATTCTGTAGTATGTATGGGAAACGGGGAAGGATCATCATCTTGTATAGAGCGATTTTCCCCATCTGGTTTAAGGGAAGAGTTTGCCAACTCCGCAGCTCCTCTTTGGTCCTCTTAAGCAATGGGGCCAGGTTAAGCGGCCACGTAAGTTCCGGGTGTATTGTTACCCAAATCCCTAGATATCGGAAACCCAGACGTTGCATTGGGATGTTCATTTGCCAATCCATGCACTCCCAGGAAGGGTGTAGCGGGACCAGTGTGGATTTAGCAGGGTTGATTTTCAGTCCGAAGAGTTTGAGGATCTGTAAGCATCGGGGCCCGAGCGCGCAGCGTCTGCCATGTAGAGGAGTACGTCATTCGCGTACAAGGCTATACGGTCCTCATGGGATGTGCTCCACCACCATCCCTGGATTTGGGCGTTGCATCTAATGAGGCGGGCCAGGGGTTCAATGGCTAGGGCGAAGAGTAATGTGGAGAGGGGACAACCCTGCCTTGTGCCGCGGCCTATGTGGAACTCCTCCGATAAAACCCCGTTGGTCATGGCCCGAGCCGAAGGGTTGGAGTATAGCACCTTCACAAGTACTCTGAAGTAAAGGCCAAAGCCCGTACGGCCTAGTATGGCCTCCAAGCATCCCCAGTCCACTGTATCAAAGGCCTTCTCGAAGTCTATTAACAAGAGCCAGGTACGGTGGAAGGAGATGCCGGTGAGCCAAAGCCACCTCTAGGCGTCTCAAGCAGTGTCTTGTTCTCCTGCGTGGCATGAACCCACACTGATCAGGGTGTATTAGGGTTGTGATTACCCTCTAAAGTCGAGTTGCAAGGATAGAGGTGTATAATTTTACCTCGGTGTTGGTGAGTGAGATTGGGCGGTAGGCCGACCACTTAGTGGAGGAAGGAGTCTGTTTTGGGAATGACCACAATCGTTGATGCATCAATGTCTCGCGGGAAGCCTCCTCTCTCCACCACCTCTGTATATAGGGCTTGGAGGTGTGGGGTCTGAAGCTCCCTAAACGCCAGGTAGTACTCCACTGGGTAACCATCGGGGCCGGGAGTTTTATTCGTGGCCAGTGACGAGATGGCCTGGCCGATCTCCTCCAGCCCCAGGGCCTGATCCAGTGACTGGGAATCTGTCTCGGATAGTCTGGGGAGTGGAACATCTCGCAAGAAGTACAAACTAGGGTTTGTAACCGAGATCTGGGTAGTGGAGTAGAGCTGTTTGTAGTAAGATGCCAATGTCTGGGCAGTCACGTCAGACGTCTGTTGCGTGTTGCCGTCCTTGCCCACTATTTCGGGGATAATCCTATTGGCGAGGGGGTGGGTTGCTAGCCACTAAAGGAGCTTACCATTTTTGTCTCCCCACCCGTATACCCGTTCCGAGGAGGATCTCCACATTTGCATGACCGATTCTAGAGAGATGTGTCGGATTTCCTCACGAATGAGGTCGAGTTGGCGGGCCGGGTTATCTCCTGTCGCGGCGCCACCGGCCCTTTCCAGGAGTGCTACACGACCCTCCAGATGAGCGAGGTGGTAGTCTACAGCCCGGTACGTCTTTTTAACATAGCCTTTGGTGAAGCCTCTAATCGTCTCCTTACCGGCTGCCCAGAGCGTGCTCGGGGAGGCAACCGATCCCTCGTTCCGCAGGAAGTATTGCTTGTGTTCCCCCTTAATTGCTCTTTTGCAGCCCCTGTCTTGTAGAAACCAGGCATTGAGGCGCCAGATGGGTCTACAGGCGCCCTATGTCCAAAAGTAGTGGGGAGTGGTCCGAGAGACCTCGGGCAAGCGATTGAACGCTTGCGATCTGTCTGCAGTCGGGGCGGGCATGAACAGCAAATCAATTCGTGAATGGGTATGGTGGGTGGCAGATGTATGTGTGTATTGGCGGAGGCGAGGGTGCCATGGTCTCCAGACGTCACATAGTCCGAGAGGGGAGGCCCATTTCGTGAGCTTCTTAGCTGACCCAATCCGCTATGGGGAGGGGGTGCCAGATGCATTACATGTCAGGGTTCATAACTGCATTAAAGTCTCCTCCTACCACAGTGACACCCTGGGGGGTAGAGAAGATAATACGTTTGCGAGATCATGGAGAGAAGGATCAAGGACTGCTGGAGGTATGTAAACTGTGATCAAATTGAGAGAGTGCCCTCCCACTGCACCCGAGAGGGCCGAAAAATGCCCTTGGGGGTCACAGACTGTTTGGCTAAGAACAAACCGGAAGGATCGACGGAGGAGGATCGCCACTCCACGGGACCCCCCACTTGAAACCTGCATGGTGTACCTTGTCACAACCCTGCCTGGTAAGGAATGGGCAATAATCACCTAACAAGTGGGTCTCCTGCAACATGATCACGCAGGGGCTGGGGCGAGTGGAGGCTTTCAAGTTTTTTTTATTTATTTAAGGCATGCCCTGGGTAAATCGTCCAGAAATAAACTAAAATCTGAATGCCCTCGTCCGTCCCTTCCCAATAAAGTGGCTTATACCCCTGTTATTGACCCTAATAGCTTATTGTTTTTCACCAAATTTAGAAAAGACCCTAAAAAAGCTGTTGATAGAGCCCAGTCAAATTGTCAGGGCAGGATTGTGGATCTGGTTGGCCCCTTGACCAAAATCCTTGATTTGGCTGAAGAGGCAAAAATGGAGGTTGAACAAGTACACCCAGACACCCTATCTAATTGGGCACAGCAGGCCATACATATGCAAGGCAATATGAATGCTTACATCTCTCAAGGAAGACGCAGGAGCCTCTTGCTAAAAATAGACCCTAAACTGAGTAGCCTTGCAACTAAAGAAAAGGGTCCACAGGCCAATGGCCTTCTGTTTAGGACTCCTTCATAAAGGAAATGGGCAAATACGTTTCCACCTCACTACTATAGACGAGGCCCAATTTTCTTTGAAGAAGATTTTTTCTTCCCAAGTTTTTGGCAGGGCTGGCAAAGGAAGGGGTCGCTTTGCCATCCGTTAACCCTCAATGGGTGAATCCCTTCATACAGGTTCCTACAATCAAGGCTCCAAACAAGAATATTATCAAGACTACAAACCCAATTTCCACCCCCGCCATTCCAGAGGATTCCAAAACAGGGATAGAGGGCATAAGGCGATCAGTTCCCAGGTAAAAAATTTCAATTTTGGCCCTCCTCCAATAGGAGGTAGCTTGGCTGTTTGTCTAGATGCTTGGTTGTCTCTCACATCAGATGCTTCGATGATTCAGACTATTCAGGGTTATTGCATGGATCTATATCAGATTCCAGTGCAGTGTCGCCTGCCCCATCCTCTTAGTTTTCCACAGGGACAATTTATCCTAGTTCTAAAGAAAGTGCAATCCCTTCTTTCAAAGCAAGCTATTGAACAAACTACGTTCAATCCCTTAGGTTTCCTCAGCACCATTTTCTTGGTCCTCAAAAAGAACCAAAAATATCGTCCTGTCCTCAGTCTGAAGGTTTTCCACTACTTTGTGGTTTGCCATCATTTCAAGATGGAAACTGTTATTCATCTCAGAGATTTACTTCTTCAGGACAATTGGTTAGTGTGATTAGAGCTTCAAGACGCTTACCTGTTCACTCATCTTACTGGAAATATCTTCAGTTTCAATGGAGCCAATCCTTTTTCCATTTCAAAACCCTCCCTTTTGGCCTCACTTCAGCCCCTTGGTGCTTCACCCAGATTCTCAAACCAGTGGTAGCCTACTCAGGGCTCAGGGAGTCGGACACCTTCTTGATCACGGCGCAAGACAAATCTTGTCTCCTTGCTCATCTACATCTGTGTCAAGACCTTTTGTCAAGACTAGGTTTACTCATCAATTTTCAAAGGTCTTCTCTCGTTGCTTCAAAACGCCTGGAATTTCTTGGCTTCATCATAGACACCTCTCTGTCGGTTCTCCAACTCCCACAACAGAAGGTGGCTTTAATCAAGAAAGAGACATGTCACACCCTGTCTCTATCCCTGTGTTCCCTCAGATCTTTAGCTCGGTTGGTGGGTCTGCTGGCTTTCTCCATTCAGGCCATTGTTCCCAGTCCTCTCAATTATCGGGCCTTACAGAGATTTAAAATTTGTCATTTGCGCAAGAGTTTAGCTTATTCAGACCCGGTAACCCTTGATTCATAGTCCAGAGACCTACTGCTTTGGTGGCTGAGCCACTTAGACGGCTGGAACTGGAGAACGATTTTCTCTGCCGCCCCAGATCTTGTCTTAGAATCAGATGCAAGTCGGACAGGATGGGGCGCAAGATGTGGTCATCTGTCGACTGGAGGTACATGGTCTCTTCAGGAGTCATCATTGCACATCAACTGTTTAGAGATTATCAGCTGGTGTTTGGACAGGGACTCAGATCCCTTTTCAGCAAATGTGACTTTGTTGATTAATTTCCTGGCTTCTTTGGCTTCACAAGGGAAAGCCTATCGTACCATTAATACCTGCAGATCGGCAATTTATGCAGAACATGTCAGAGTGGATGGATGATCTTTCGGAGAGCACCCTCTGGTCTGTCGCCTTTTAAAAGGAGTACATTTTGCTAAACCTCCTGTTCCCAGGTTTAATACCATGTGGGAGGTTAATTTGGTTTTACATTTGTTTATTTCGTGGCCAGATAATGCTGATCTATATTTCAAAAAAATTTCTGCAAAGTTGACTATGCTTTTGTGTTTGGTTTCGCTCAAACGTGTTTCTGATGGTAAAGCATTAGCTGTATCTTCTATCCATTATTCTTCTCTAGGAATTTATTTTCAGGTTACTAGACACTCTAAAACTAACTTGGCATCAGTTCATTATCCTTTTTCCCCCCTCTCAACCTAAGTTCTGTGTTGCTAATTGTTTTAAAATGTATGTTTCATAAACTGCAGATCTCAGTACTTCCTCCATGTCCCAACTCCTTATTTCCTTTCAGAAACCCCATAAGTCCGTTTCTGCTCCCACCTTGGCCCGATGGGTTAGATGGATCATGCCCTTGGCTGGCATTAGCACTGATTCCTTTGGCACCCATTCTACCAGAGGGGCCATGGCCTCAGGGCTTTTTGGGCGGGTGCGAGTTTACACGATATTCTCAGATCTGCAGCTTGGTCTAATGTTAATACGTTTAGAACTTTTTATTGTAAACCAATTGCTCATCCGTCTGAATCGTTATATATCTGCTTTGAACAAGCATAATATGAGCCTTCAGTCATGTAATAAAATTGTGATTTTCCTAGCCATGATGTCTGAAAGGCTAGATTTTATTAAAGACACAGAGGCAAGTATTATCCCACCACTGTTTTATTAACTGTTGTAAGGACTACACAACACTTGAATAATCTTCTTCATGAAGTTTAATGGCTGATAACAACTAGTGTCTGTCAAGCCAGGCACCAGTTAACTATCAACGTTCCAACTGCCACCCTCCTGATGACCTCACCTATGGAACCCCTTTACATAACTCATGACATACAAAACATTCTTTACTGTGTATGAAAAACTGGAACGCCCAAGCTCACATTATAACTCAAGCTTACATTATAACACATTCCCTCCCTTTTATATAATTACAATAGAAAAATATATATATATAGAATACAAAAATAATATAATTAAAAAACTTACAACACAATACATATATAAATGACCTAAAGGTTATTTTTTTAACATAAGAATTAGCAGAAAATACCTAACTGCATACCTTGCACGTAAATGCCATCACAAGTGTTGAAATAGGAACATTGTACATGTATATCTCTATACATAGTGCCAAAAATGAACAACAGAACTTAACCTCATACATATTCCCCCCCACCATGCTGAGGTCTAGTAACACGAGCAGAACGGGAACCAGTGCTCTGACCTGCACATGCTGCATCATCACAAAGTACATCACCACGATCACACACTTGAGATTTGTCAAAATCGCTGTCTTTCATCAACAAGCACCCCATGCAGCCTCCACCCATTTCATTGGGTTTAACCACACCTTTCCCTTTCTTCTGGAAGAAAGCTACATGTCTGACCATTTTCTAATTTAACCCAGCTTCCTCCTACCTTTCTCACTGTGTAAGGTCCTCAAAACTTGGACAGACCACCACTCACACCACCAGGTCTCACTTTGACCCAATCACCATCTTCAATTAATTGTTTAGCTCTTGAAGTGTCAGTAACACCCTCCATTCATTACATTTCACTCTCTCGCAACCAAGAAGGAACTAACTTAGTTCATGTCTGTCTACCATTCATAAATTCAAAAGGTGTTTTGCCAGTACCTGATTCAAAAGTAGTTCAATGTGCACATAACGTATATTTGGTTGCTCTCTGCCAGCTTTGTGCGCCAGTTCCATATTGCCCTTCACTAAACGATTCAATCTTTCAACCTGACCATTGCTCTGTGGGTTGTAAAGGGAAGTACAGGAATGTTTCACTCCCAAATCATATAAAAAAGTTTAATTTCAAATGAAGTAAGTTGGGTACCATAGTCCTTAATTAACTTGGAAGGTACACCTTCTCTTCTGAATATTTCTCCTAACACTGCTATTGTAGCGATGTTTCTCATGAAAACAACTTCTAACTATCTGGACTTAACATCAACCAACACTGCTGCAAATCTCTCTTGTTCAGGACGACAAAGGAATGGACCTATGAAATCCAGATATAGCTTTTCCCATACCATTTATGCATCAATAACTTTCTGATTATGTTCCAGTACTCCTAGACCAACTCTTAATCTTTTTTCTGAGTTCCTGCATACTTCACACTTTTCAACCCACTCTTTGATTTGCCCATCCATTTTTTGGCCACAAGAACTTCTCTTTAAGTCTTTTGATGGTGAGGGTTTGCTCCAAATGACCTTCAAGGGCTAACTGTATGAGCTTTTCTCTAACCATTGTCGGAGGCACAAATGTTTCTCATCTCACGACCAATCCATTTCCAACTAGAGATAATTCTAGTTGGACTTTATAAAATGGCCTAATAGCCTCAGAAAAAGTACTCTCTCTTCATCTCACCCCTAAGCATCTTCTTCACAGCCTCCAGAGTAAGATCTTCATCCATCGCTACCATCCACTCATTCATAGATATACAACCTTTCAAACCTTCAGTCGCATTTTCTACATCCGCCACCACTTTATCAGAATCAAACATAAAATCATCTGCTGCTTTGTCAGGTAATTTCGATAATCTGTTACTTTGTTTTTCCACCTAGGAAGGGACTCTATTTCACAATCCTAGTCCTGAATTTTTATAGCCAACCTAGCTAATCGACCTGAACATTTGTTTGTCCCATTAGGCCCTAAAACATGCAATAGTGACTTATGATCCGTTCTTGAAGTAAACCTTACACCCCAAATGAAGACACAGAAGTAGTTAGTAGCCCAGGCAGCTGCCAATGCTTCTCGAATGCTTCTCCTTCAATGATCAAATATTTATTTTCTGCGTCAAACAAATGAGTGAGTAACAAAAGTTACAGTTTTTTCTGTTGTTCCATGCATTTGTATCAGTACAGCTCCTATCCCAATATCACTTGCATCAATTGTGAGAATTGCTTCTAAACCAAATTGGAAAGGAACCAAATGTCTGTATGTGCAATATCCATCTTTAATGTCTCAAAGGCTCCTTTCTGGGACTCTCCCCATTCAATTTTTTCCCTTTCTTTAGTAGATCTCTGAGTGCACCTGATTTGTTTGCAAAGTCTTTTTTTTGTTTTTGTTTTTTACTTTTGTTTATTGCATTTTCCATAGTACAAAAGAAAATATACAAAGGGACAAATCGGAAAAAACATAAACATACAGGGATATTCAGTTAGTGAACAAACAACAGCATTAGGAAGAATAATGTCATATACAGTACAGTTTAGACCGTTATTAATACAGGCGCCGTTCAATTATATTCCGGGGGCGGGGGACAGTATCCTCACCACACACGTACACAGGATAACCCTGTGTTACATATTGATTTACATTCATTCTGTCTCTTCAGGGTGTAAAAGCAGATAAGAGCGGAGTGGTTGGCAAATGTTTTTAGGCCTTGGCGTGAGTGGTTGCATGGAGGCGTAAATGTTACTAGTGGTATCGCAATGTATTGGATCCCTCTTCCAGGCCTTAACCGCTGGAGCCATGGGGCAACTCCAGTGTTTGGAAACTTGCCGTTTGGCAAGAAGTAAGGCAATAGCTGAAAAGCGGCGCACACCAGGTTTAAGCGGTTTCACATAGCCCAGCAAAGACATTAATGGGGAGGGGGTCAGTTCGGAATCAATCATCATAGCGAGGTAGCGAAAGACTTCACACGAATATGTTAGGATTGGCACACAATTCCACGCCAGGTGGGAGAAGTCTGCAGACTCCATCGCACATCTAGGGCAGCTATGGGTTTTAGTGGGGTTCATTTTTGCCAACAGCTTAGGTGTAATGTACGCTCTATGTATGTATTTGAAGTGCAAAATCTTATGGCGATGATTGCACAAGATGAACCGAGTCTATTCGCAACAGAAGGTCCAAGTTTTATTAGGTATGGTGTGTTCCAGGTCGTTTTCCCAAGCCGCCCGCGCCCCCAGGCCCACCTTTGGTTGAAGTGTGAGAGCCAAATGGTAAAGTTGAGAGACCAGATGGGCACTTGAAGTGAAAGTAATAATGAGTGAAAGTGGGAGGAACTCTGCCGGCTCTGTAGTAGATGTTCGCAGCGTTGTTTGCAAAGTCTTTAACCAATTTTGCATAGTATTCCAAAAGTCCCATGAATGACCTCAACTTCTCTTTGTCATTCGGAATTTGTGCATTTACTATTGCACTGACTAAGTCCATCTTAGGCCTTATTCCTTCCCCAGTGATCAGATGACCCAAGTACTCAACCTCCTTGACTAGAACTTTGCACTTGTTTTTTTGTAAAGTCATGCCTGCCTCAGCGATCCTACTCAAAACATCCGGTAGTTTCTCATTGTGATCTTCTACATAAACTAAAATGTCATCTTGGAAGAAGACCACAATATTGATTGCTGCCAATAAATTAGTCCTAAGTCTTTGAAAAACGCTGGCAGCGGAGGAGAGACCAAATGGTAACCTTTTGAACTGATAAGCACCTTTGGTGGTAAAAAACGCTGTCAAGTGTGTTGAATCCTTAAGCAATTTTACCTGATGACATGCGCTTCTAAGATCCAATTTGGAAAAATTCTTACAATTTGATAATTGAAAAATAAGTTCTTTAATATTTGACAGAAGAAAACGATCCATAATCACAGCTTGGTTTAAACTGCATAGATCCACACAGAAACAAAGGGAATCAGCAGCTTTCTTTGTGATTACAACTGGGGGCAACCATTGTGTCGCATCCAATGGTTCGATGATTCGATCCTTGATCATTTGATCTAAAATAGATTTCACTTCTTTACGAGCGGCCAAAGGAACTTTTCTTACACTATGTTTCTCTGGGATAGCATCTTTCTCTAAGATTGTTTTATGTTGGTAGTTTTTTGCTTCACCTACCCTATCTTCAAAAACTTTATCATCTTCTTTGAATTATCCTCCTAATTCTCCATCACCAACTACTGAAACTTGTTCTGTAGCATGAGGATTAACAATTATGTGCAAGTCGTACTGATGGGACCAACCTCGTATCGGAAGGCCTTCAGCTGCCACATAGACCTTTCCTTTTGTAATGCGTGTTTATAATCCAATTTCTGCAGTGAAATACCCCATCACACCGATATCTGCTCCCTGATAGCCTTTTAAAATGATATCAGATGCTGTCAGTGTTTCCATAGGTCATACAGCATCAAACATATGTTTTGGGATAATAGTGTACAAAGATACTGAGTCTACCATCAAGATGACTACTTTATCATTAATTTTAAACTCTGCTTTAGGGCATATCTTTCTGTTCCCATGCTTATGTTCTTGATCATCAATTATCAATACTCTATGATCCACACAATCCTTAGCTTCTTCCAGAACCGAAATTCTTTTGTTAGGTGCTCTGCAGACACGAGCAAAATGACCTTTTTTCCACAAAGATAACACTCTTTGCCGATAGCAAAATAACTCCTTGAATTGGCCATGTGCAAATAACTACCACATCTGTGGCATGAATGGGATCCTTGAATTTTCTTCACATTGGGCAGTGAATTAGACTTCACGTTGGCACCTTTCTCAGTACTTTTGTTTTGATTGGTGTTTGACATATAAAGTTGTTTCTTTACAGCATTAACCAATTCTGATTATTTTTTTTATTTTTTTAAATCTGTTTATTAATTTTTTGAAAACATGTTAGCGGATACCATTTATACAAATACATTTTCGTCATAAAGGAGTTGCCACCATACATATGCACATAGAAGTACAATAGAATGCAAAGGTATTTTCTCTTTTTCTTCACCCCAGGGACGGGGTGCCGCACTTCTAAGTGTCTCGGTGAGTAACTTTCAAAGGTCGTGCGATCTATGGCCATATCCATCAACAATACACATAGACATGTACCTTACCAGTCCAACTCTCCGTACAATATATGTTCACTCATTTCCTACAGCAAATCTAGAGTGCGAACACAGACCCAGGCACAAAATACAGTAACCAGTCAAGTGGGACTTCTAGTTGATCCCACAGGCTGCTGAGTAAGGGCAGCCTCATTGACCCTCTCGAGTGCAATAGGCCATATGTTGTAATTGTTGAAGGAACAAACAGAAGAGAGAAAGAGCATACCCCAATCCAGAAGATTCGCTATGCTTGCTTAACATGAAAGGAAACTTAACCAAAACGTCTAAAAAACCGACAACTGCCAGGAGTCTATGTGTTTCGTCTGTGAAGAGGAGCTAAGTATCGACAATTTAAGGGGGGGGGCCAAATCTGTCCA
Organism: Calotriton arnoldi; assembly: GCA_963921515.1. NCBI lineage: Eukaryota > Metazoa > Chordata > Amphibia > Caudata > Salamandridae > Calotriton > Calotriton arnoldi. The sequence continues at coordinate 1,412,182 of CAWUFW010004717.1, forward strand.
TAGAACAGAGCGAGTGGGGCAAAGCATTTGGGGCAGCCTCCAATGCGCCTATCTACTCTTCAGTCCCAGACCCGTCGCCCTGGGGGTCCTGGTCCAGTACATGACGTGCCTCCCACGGCCGGGCAATATCTCTCCATGGTTTTGCATATGGCTTACGCCGCTTAGTAATCTTATCTTCTGAGATTAGTACCCATTCCTCTGCTCGGACCCAGCATGTAACATCTGCTTCCCATGTGGTTACCAGAGGCGGAGTCTTTGCTTTCCAGTGGAGCGCAATCCTCCTCTTGGCCAGGAGGAAGGCCAGGTCTACGAATCTGTGCCCCAACTTGCGGGACTTGGGTCTCGGAAAGAGGCCCAAAAGACAGGCCTCGGGGCTGCAGAGTACGAGACAATAATCTATTGACCAGGGCTACTATTTTGCTCCAATAATTAGAGAGCAACGGACAAGACCAGATCATATGGTCAAAGTCCGCGTTCCCCAATAGACACCTAGCACAGAACAGATCATCTCTATTGTAAACCACATTCAACAGATCATCTCTATTGTAAACCACATTCAACCAATGTGGTGTGAGGTAAGTTCTATGGAGAATGTTGAATTGAAGGGCCTTAAAGGCCGTATTCCTTGAGACCTTTTTCGGGCTTGCTAGGACTTTCTGCCATTCTTTATCCGTCAAGGGTCTCATCAGCAGTCCTTCCCATCTCTCCCGCAAGCCCAGCAATGTCTTGGGCGCCAGCTCCCTTATGGCCAGGTAAAGCCAGCGACCAACCAATTCTGAGTCATTATCAACTTTTGCTAGATTTAACTTCTGACTTTTGCATCACTTTCATGCATTTCTCCGACTCCTCCTCAATTTGGCAATTTTAATAGCATCTTTCAGTGAAGAATCACTTGCAGCCCAAAGTTTCTCTTGTATCTTTTTACTACTCCATTGAACGATCAATTGATCTCTGATTATCTCCTCTGCCATCAAACCAAACTTGCATTTTGCAGCCTGTGCCTTAAATCTAGCCACAAAATCATCAATAGACTCATTTTTTAAATTTTTATTGAGTGTGTTAAAACATAATTCCAATTGATGCAATGCAACAATAAATAAATTAAAAAAAATTAAACGGCCAATCTTCAAACAAAACTGTCCTATAGAGAAGGTCGTTCTTGAAACTCCCTGATTTATCTACATATTAATCCACTGTTTATGGAGGCAAATGTCAGACGGAGTAAATAAAAAACACCACTAGCCAGAGCTGGACCTGTCTGTAGGAAATTCAGGAAGTCTGTCAGAAGGCTTGTGTCTTTGACAGACTGGGGGGTGGGGACATTCCTGTGTCTGACACTAAAAGTCTGACACTCTAAACTGACTGACGTTCCACAGGAACTTCCCTGTCAAGTAAGCCATCAATTTCCTGAATGACCCAGTGCCTCCAAAAATCACTCGGCTAAAGCAGAGTTAGTCGCATGCTACGCAGAACATGTCTGAGATATTTGCTACAGTAGTCTTTGAGAGACCAAAAGGAAGTAGATGGTAGGCAATTTTTAGGTCTCGCCTAGGAAGCGCATGATCTATCTACAATATCGGCTTCGAGCACCACCCATCTTTTTGATTGGTTCCTCTTACTGCCCTTCGTAAATTCCGGCTTTTGTTTGTTGAATACGCGTACTAGTTCCTCCTTGTTGATTTTGTAATCTCCTATGAGGACTGCCCCGGTTACGTGTGCTCTTTTTTGTGAGTTCCCAGCTGCTCGTTTTCATTCCCCGACAATAACACGCTTCAGGTTTATCTGGTCTTTGATCACCGGAAGGGAGTTCAAACATTAAACTAGAATAGGTAGTAGTGGTTTTGTCGACCGCACTTCTTTTGTCATGTGCCACAATTGTAAGGAGATGGCAAGAATTATCAAATTGGTGCTATCTGGTACAGATGCACCCTACTACCATGGAAGCATAAAGCACATCAGTATAAGTGGGCTGTGGACTTCCCCCCTCGGCTGTCACATACCCAGCCGGACTTTGGGCAGACTCTCCTTCGTCTCTCCATCCATTCTCTCTCCATCCTTTCTCCCTCCTACACCTTTACCCCACCCCTTTTCCCTTCTAAGCTTCATTTATTTCGTCTTCCGACGCTCTTGAAATGTTTTCTTGTAACTGATGTAACTTGTAACTGATGTAATTTGGTGGAATCTTATGTAAAGCGCTCTGATACCTCCGGGTCTAGCCAGCGCTATATAAAACTCAAATAAATAAATAAACAATCGATACATGGCATGAAGAGAAAAGAATCCCAATAAAGTGCTAGTGCAATAAGGTGCTAAGATTCTAGCAAAGAATACAGTATAGATACATCAGAGAAGAGCATAAAAAGCCATCATAAGTTACATCAATAGCAGCATCTTAAACATATATTTTTTTTAATAAAGGACGAAGGCAGTAAGGCTGTAGGACAGTCGCACTAGTACTCATCAGTATTTATTTATTAACTGGACCCAGACACTCAACAGTTTGTGATCCAACTGCCACTGAACCACTACAAGACAGCTTCTTAAGACCTACAAGACAGGAGTATCTATTATCCAAAAAATATATATTCTCTTTAATAGTAAAGAGTTATGTCATAATACCTCTAATCGTTTTTATACTTTACATTTCCATTATTGAGAAAAATTGATATACATCACATATATAAATCATTTGACCAAAATCATGTGAATATTCATTAGTGATACACAGGAGTCGCGTAATCTTGATGTAACAAATCTTTATTTATTTCTGTTCTTTTGTAGATGCAAACAAACAATCAGCCCAGCCAACGCGTTTCGTCCTTGCGGACCTCATTAGGGCTGAAAAACATTTAAAACATATACACATTTTTTTTTATCAGATATTTCTTATTTATATAAATATACACATACATACAATCTTAATCATCCACATCAATTTCATACATTAATGAACAAATAATCAATATAAACCAAACGCGACTCCACCTGCATAGCCACATCATATATACATTTTTGAAAAAAAGTTCAAAATTCTACAATACATAATCATAGAAAAGATTTTGATATATATTAAAGACAAAACTTCAATCAGTTAGCTTTCGAGAGGTTTCGATATAATAAATAATCAATTGAATATACATCAAATACTGTGGCTTAAATGAATCCATGAAACTCAGATTGATTTGTCATGTTTAGTTGATCACCTCATGTTCCTAAATCCAAATAATCCCTTTGATATCCTCCAGAATGCCCACAATATCAAGAAGTTAGGATTTATGCGAGATTCAATAAAGCTAGGATTAAAGGTTATAACAAAAGTAATGGTGCTATAAACAGCACCTATCGATCGTTGATCAATTTTCATGGCCACAAATAGTTCATACTCTTTTTCCTAAAAACTCACTTGTTAGTAAATGCTCTGTACCAGGAGTATCTTCTCTAGCTGAACCTTGCGTTGATAATAAATGGAACCCAGACAATAGTCTGTATTGAATATAAAACGTAACGTTTTAGGATCCCCACGATATTATTTTAATAAATTACAAAAAAATGAGACAATCCTAACATATATGAGCCACTTGCATCCAAAGTACGTCCTCAATTTTTTGTGTTCAACTCCACTGTATATGTTCTAGCCCTCCTTCTTCCAAATTGAAAGAGAATTCATTTTTGGGCAACTAAAACAAAAACATATTTTGTTTCCAAAGTGAACAAAAACCAGTCCACAACATCCATTGATTAAATGATACACACCCCAGTCTACCTACATAGCACTTCTAACCAAATACTATCAATCGCTAGCTTGAGAATAAAGAAAAAACAAAAAACTTTTTTTGTGTCTCACCTAAGAAATCCCCCCCCAAAAAACCTTGACCTCTCAAATAAGTGCAAAGCACCATGTCTTTTGCAAAACCATTAACTACCGACAACTTATAAACTATACTCAATATTTATCAGTTTTGAACACTCATAAAATCTCATATTTTACAATACGTGACTGTCTTGAAGATGAAAGACCTAACCAATAATCCCAACCACCATTCCATCCTTTGTTAATTTCGTGCACAACAGTTCTCAAGTACTTACTTGTATTTTACTTGCATATAGCCAAAACGGCAACTGCCATGTACCTGGTTCCGTGCGTGAATAAAGCGAGGAATGCGATCATCCTATAAAGCTTGTTTTTTAGCCAATGAGATTCTTGGTTATAGATTAACCAATAGGCGATTGTTTAACTAAATGAGTCTTATTGATGTTTCCACTCTGGTCTGCCGAACTCTTCCACCTATCAAATGTTAGGTAATAATCTCTACCGAGTTCATTTTGACCCGATATAAAACCGAAGCAACTGATTGATGAATTTAAGGACCAATTATATTCTTGAGCACATAATGATCGGCTTGTATACCTTTACAATGGCTATTTTAAATATCACATCTAAGTTGTACCAAATGTGTGCGAAATTCAGATTTTCCACAGCTAGGATGGGTAGAAAATCATAATTTTAATAAAGACACAGATGCTGATATTATGCATGTCTCTTTAATTGCCAACTCACAGCAGCAACTACAAAACAATGAAAAGAACTTAGAATAGTAATCCTTAACATTCTAATGTCTATTTAATCCTGTGTGTGGCAGCCATCTTCCTTCTTTTTGCTGCGAACATCCTTGACCGTTCGAACCTGGATTAAAACTGTTAAATAAACCCATCCTTAGACGTCATTTTGAACAAAAATCATTTCCTTTTTCCTTCTTCATATTATTTCTTGTAGTCTCCTCCTGAAAAGAACCACAAACAACATATTATTGGGAGGGAATCAAAGGGAGGGATAATATCATCCTCCATGCCTTTAATAAAATCATGATTTTCTACCCATCCTAGCTGTGGAAAATCTGAATTTTATGGCAAGGCACGGAGGCCAATATTATGCATGTTTAAAGCCTTGCCATAATATTCCCTACTGGACAATCCACAGGCTTAAAATAGAACTTCTTGAATACAGAATCTGATGACCAATCAGCTGCAGCTAGAATCCCAGTTAATCCTCCACTCAATAAAAGGGCTTTAGAAGCCATAGCCCCCCTAGTAGAATGAGCTCCAAACTTAGACAGATCTATCCCCGCTCTTCTCCTGACCTCTTTGACCAAGCGAGCCAAAGTAGGAGAGGACACAGCCTTATGTGGGCTTCTGAAAGAAATTATCAATTGGGAATCCGCATAGGATCTCAAACATTCCGTTCTCCTTTCATATTCACGCAAACATCTCACCACACACAATTTCCTACACTCATCTAAATTGGGATAAAATATAGTTCTAGACATCGTTTTATTTTTCTTAGTTATGTAGAAGCAAACTCCTTCTGGAACAAACCTTCGCCCTGAAATTTCTAGAGCCCTTACATCTGAAACCCTTCTAAAAGAAACCAGGCATAGCAACATAACCAACTTCAAAGGAAGTTCCCTTAGGTCCAAAAATTCATTTTGGCTCCAACTCACTAATTCTTTTAGCACAAGATCCACATCCCACAGAGACGAATATTTTGCTCCTGGTGGGGCCTTAATTCTTAAACTCCTCAACAGTCTCCTAACCACATCATGTTGACCTACAGGCAATCTATCTATCAAGTCAGGACCTGCTGAAATAGCCGACCTGCCGATGTTAACAGAGCTGTAGGATTTTCCTTCAAGGAAAACGTCTGTCAGATAACTCACTACCTCCACCAGAAGTGCTGATACGGGATCCAGACTCCTCGAAGCACACCAACAAACCCATCTTCTCCAGGCCAACCTGTATGCCTTTGAAGTCCCTGGAGCCCATGACTCCTTAATGAGTTTTGAAGCCTCCAATCATAAGCCTGACACTTGCCAGGCTCTCCCAAAACTAGCCAAGCCATCAACCTTAAGTGTCCCTGAAGAACCAAGTCGTGATAATCCCCTGATGTATTTGTCAACAACTCTGGGGTATTCGGAAGAAGTACCGGGTCGGCAATCAACATTTCCATAACGTCTGGATACCATACCTGGGAAGTCCAAAACGGGGCTATTAACCCTATTTCTGCCTTCTCCCTTTTTACCTTCAGTAACACTCTCTGAATCAAAGCAAAAGGAGGGAAAGCGTAACCCTGTGACCTGCCCCAGACTTGCAGAAAGGCATCTACCGCCTACGCTGCTGGGTCCGGCCTCCAACTGTAAAATCTGGGAATCTGAGTATTCACTCTGTTTGCAAACAGGTCCACCACCAGAGGACCCCATTTCATGTCTATCGATTTGAACACTTTCCTGTTCAATCTCAAATCACTGAAATCCTTCAGCTGTCTTGAATTCCAATCTGCTATGGTATTGTTTATCCCTGGCATTACTGTGCCTGAATCATAATGTTTCTGCTGAGGCAGAAATGCCAAAATTCCTTTGCCAAGTCTGCTAAAGCTTTCGAACGAGGGCCCCCCAATTTGTTCACATATCTTACTGCCGAAATGTTGTCCATCCTCAAGAGTACATAGCATCTCGCCTGATCCCTAACAAAACTCTTTACTGCAAAAGAACCTACCAACAACTCCATGTAGTTAATATGCATTTCCCTTTCCAGGCTTGTCCATTTCCCTCCTGTCGTCAAAGAGCCACATTTCGCTCCCCAGCCCTGAAGGCTGGCATCCGAATCTATTACTATATCTGGGCTTGGCCCGAAAATTGCCCTTCCTTTCCAAGCCTCCAGATTCTCCAACCACCATCTCAATTCCGCTTTCGTTTCCGAATCTGTCTGAACTCTCTGTGAATAGCTTACCCCTTTGTGCAAATACATCGTTTTTAGCCTCTGGAGAGCTCGATAATATAAGGGAGCAGAAAAGACCTCCTGTATAGAGGCTAAAAGGAGGCCTAGAACCCTCGCTATCTGTCTCAAAGTTATCCATTCGCTTACTGACATTCTCCGAACTTCCCTGCGAAGCTTCCTCATCTTTTTCATTGGTAACCTCAACACACAGTCCAACGTCTAAATCTGAAAAACCAAGAAAACAGTCTCCTGGCTGGGTTCCAAACATGACTTCTTTCTGTTTACCACAAAACCCAAATCCTCTATTACACGAACTGCCAACGTGGTATGTTCCTGAGCCAATTCCCTGCTCTGTGACACAATCAGGATATCGTCTAAGTAGATTATCAGCCTTACCCCTCTTGTGCGCAACTATGCCGCTATCGGTCTGATCACTTTTGTAAAACACCATGGGACTGATGTTAAACCAAAGGGAAGGCTTTTGAACCGCCACATGGTTCCTTGCCATTGGAACTTGAAAAGGTCCCTCTGTTCGAGGCAGACAGGAACGGTCAAGTATGCATCCTTTAGGTCTAGGCGGGTTAACCAATACCCTTTCCTCAAAAGGTCCCTCAACATATGAATACCCTCCATTTTGAAGTGGTTGTACTCCATCCACTCATTCAATTATCACTGGCCTCATGCCCTTTTTCTGGACAAGAAATAGGTTGCTTACAAAACCTGCAGAGGTATCGTCTGCTTTCTCTATGACACCTTTCTTTTCCAACTCCTGAACCTCTTGGTCTACCATTTTCTCTTCCTCTTTTGCAAATCTTAAGGGGGCTGGTCAACTTACCTGTATTGGATTTTCTACAAAGTCTATTCGATAACCACTGACCGTTTGTAACACCCATGGATCAGAAGTTATCTGTTTCCACCTGTCCAAAAAATGGGCGAGCCTGCCACCCAATTTTTCCGGAATAGACAAAGGGTCATTTCCCAAACATACCTTGAAGTTTTGATCTTCCCACTCCTCTAAATAGTCGTCTTCCCCTCTGCCTTTGAGGGTAGAAACCGGGAGTATAGTTTACCGATTGAAAACCTCCGGGTCTGTCCCCAGGTGAAAAGGAGCTCCGTGAGATTCCAATGCCTCGGCCGGGGAATCGACCCTGCATTCTCCCGGCCATTCCAAAAACCTTCCTGATGTCCTTTTGGACCTTTTGGATTGAGTTAAAGGTTCCTGCGTACTGTGCCATCTCCTTAACAAACTCCTCTCCAAAGAGGAAACCATTTCCCTCCTGACCCAACTCTTTCCCTGCTAGATCAGCTAGTTTTGGGTCTAGCTTCATGAGTAGGCTCTTCCTTCGTTCAATACACAGGGATGCATTTGCATTCCCCAACAAGCATACTGCTCTTTGCACCCACTGCCTTAGTTCCAGAGTATTAACTGTACCCTCTTGCAGGTAAGTCTCTTCATAAATCGAATATCTTAGACAAAGGCCCAAAGACATCAAGAAGGCGGTCCTGACACCCTTTCAGCCCTTTTTCGAGCTCCCTTCTCGGGTCTCTACCCAATTTATTTAAAAAGGCAAGCATGTTGGTATCCAACTTGCGTGTGTAAGCCACCTTATTTGCAGAGGAAGGTCTTGGACACTCCGAGCGGAGTCTTGTCCTAACTTCCTTGGGCATTTCTTTCCTTATCCAATATTCAACATATTGTGCCACATGTTTGGTTGGGACCCATTGAGGAGAGAGCGGGTGCTGGATTGTGTTAGGATCAAACATAAGGTCACCCAAGGGGTCCATGACCTGGTGCAAAATCTCTTTCTCATTCCTCTCTTTTTTTAGCACTCTTCCTCATTACTTCCTCCTCCGAGGAGTCAAAATCTGAGGAGCATGAAATTGATATCTTCACTGCTGGAGGATTCGTCGCAGTCGATGGCTTTGCAATCCCCTTTAGTGACCTTTATAGCCTGTTCACTCAACTCCATACAAGTTGACTTACCAATTCCTTTCTGATTAAAGGCCCCATTTCCTTTAGTGACCTTCTCTTTTCCCACATGCTTCCTCTTCTGGGTAGGTTTCTTACCTCTTCCACTCGCTGTGGTATCACCAACTACCTCCTCAACTGACCAGAACTGCTCCTCTTTTACTGTCTGACCAAATCTCCCTTCCAACTTGTCATACAGTCGTCCAGTTTTGCCCCAACTGAGACGCTGAGGAAGAGACTGCCTTTTCATCACATTCCTGGACTCTCTCCTCCACATTACCATCATTAGCCCTATACTGCTCCATATTGTCTAAGCAATAGCAATAATCACCAGTTAATCCAGCCTTACTAATACAGAAACAATCACCAGGAATACTCAAGTGAACTATACTATCAGGCTTCCTGCGAAGAAATGCCACTTTCTTCAAGAAAAAAACTCCAGACAAACACCAAACACCTGCTTGCACTTTTGACCTCAGCAAGCTGACTGGAAAAAAAACGGTTTCTCAGCCTCTTTTACTTTTCCAAAAGATGGCTGACCGTATTGTATGCTACTCTGTAAGGGGAGCTAACCTAAGATGGCCTTCGCGTCAGGGGACACTCCTACGGTGGCCTGGGTGCAAATATGAGTTGCAGGAATAAGGCCCTTGGATCGGCAGAGTCTGGTAAGCCTGGTCCAAATTCTTTACTTTAATTAAGACTTAAATTTAAATGTGTGTCTCGGCATTCCGCCCGCTAAAATCTGAGCGCGCCCGCGCTCACAAAGCTAAATTGAGGCCCAGCTGGAGCGGCGTCAAGAGCAATGGTCCGTGCTCTCCTGCCTCCTCGATGCCTCGAGCGCACAGGTCAAACAAGACTGTGCGCTTGAAAATCATTTAATAGCGAGTGAAGGGGAGGCTTTCCTAATTATCAAAAGATCCCCGCCGCCCCCCTGGTGTGGCGTGCGTCAACAGGAAACACTCATTTAGACTAAACAAAGGCTCCTGTCATTGGAGCGTGAGCTGGAGACGGGCAAAGCTTCAAAAACCTCCAACTCACATTACTCAGTCTAAGAGTAATGATCTGACAAGGCAGCCATAAACCAGGTTAAGTAGCACACGCGCACACAACCATTAAAGCATTTTACACACAAAAAAAGTAAGCAGGAGTAAAAAGAGAACTTATCTTTGCTGTGAGCAGCACAAAGAAGGAAGATGGCTGCCACACACAGGATTAAATAGACATTAGAAAGTTAAGGATTACTATTCTAAGTTCTTTTCATTGTTTTCTAGTTGCTGCTGTGAGTTGGCAATTAAAGAGATATGCATAATATCAGTCTCCGTGCCTTGCCATAAAATTCACACTTCAGTCCACTGTATCAGTGAATCAATCATATGCTTACTAATCGAACTATCACGATCTATCATGTCTACATTATATGACGACTTAAGTGAACAGACACCGAAACCACTCCTTCCTCCAGCACTGACAGCCAGCCTACCATCTCCGCCTGGACCCCAGTAACCACCAAAGACTCTGGCATGACCATGAAAAGCATTCGCTCAGGAGTCCCCACAGACCCCCGCCCACAACACATCTTCCACAGAGCCACCGCCGCTATAGCACCCGAGCTACGACGCACCATCAACGCCACCTTTCAATCCGGCACATTCCTCGACTACTGGAAATGCGCAGAAGTCAAGCCACCCCTCAAGAAACCCTCTGCAGACCCGACGGACCTCAAAAACTATCGACCCAGCTCTCTCCTCTCCTTCGCAGCCAAAGTCTCTGAGAAGATCGTCAACGTCCAGCTGACGAACTTCATTGAAGAGAACTCCATCCTCGATCCTTCCCTAACCGGATTCCATAGCAACTACAGCACCGAGACCCCCCTCCTCGCCGCCACAGACGACATCTGCACGCTCCTCGACCAAGGCCACACCGCAGCCCTCATCCTACTAGCCCTCTCCGCAGCCTTCGACACCGTCTCCCACCGCACTCTCACTGCCAGACTCCACGCCGGCATACAGGGAACTGCCCTCGACTGGCTCCGCTCCTTCCTCACCGGCAGAACCCAAAGAATCAGACTCCCGCCTTTCCTCTCCGAACCCACAGATATCAACTGCGGAGTACCCCCAAAGATCATCGCTCAGTCCCACGCTCTTCAACATCTACATGGCCCCCCTCGCCGCCATAGTCAGACAACATGGACTCAGCTTAGTATCCTACGCCGACGACACCCAGCTCATCCTCTCCCTCACGAAGGAACCCGACACCACCAGACTCAGCTTCCAGGAAGGAATGAAAGATGTCGCATCCTGGATGAGCAGCAGCTGTTTGAAGCTCAACTCGGAGAAGACAGAAGTCCTCGTCCTCGGGCCCACCCCCTCAGCATGGGACAACACCTGGTGGCCCACCGCCCTCGGCAACGCACCCGGCCCCACGGACCACGCCCGGAACCTCGGCAACATACTCGACTCACCATGACCCAACAGATCAACGCCATCGCCTCCACCTGCTTCAACACCCTCAGCATCCTTCGCAAGACCTTCAAATGGATCCCCCTGAATCCAGAAAGCCCGTCACCCACGCACTCATAACTAGCAGACTAGACTACGAAAATGCCCTCTACTCCGGAATCAGCAAATCCCTGCTCCAGACCATCCAGAACACTGTGGCCAGACTCATCCTCTGCATCCTATGTCATGAACACATCACCCGACACCTGCGAGACCTCCACTAGCTCCCCGTCGAGAAGAGAGTAACCTTCAAGCTACTCACCCACGCCTAAAAATCCCTTCACAACACCAGACCGAAATACCTCAACGAAAGAGTCTTCTTCCACGTACCCAAGAGAAACCTCCACTCCGCCGCCCTCGCTGAAACCCTGCGCATCCGCAGAGCCAGAGCGGGTGGAAGAGCCTTCTCCTACATCGCGGCAAAGACCTGGAATGAGCTCCCGATCAACATCAGATGCTCCCCCACTCTGCACACCTGCAGGACGAGCCTCAAGACATGGCTCTTCGCGCTGACTCGGAGCTGCACCCTTTCCCCCCAACCCCCACGCCCCCCAGCGCCTTGAGACCCTCACGGGTGAGTAGCGCGCTTCACAATTACCTGATTGATTGATTGATTGAATACGTGCAAAGTTTACACTCTGGTCCGACAAACCCATCCACCTATCTAGTGCTCGCTATTCATGTCCGCAGCACTTGCCTTAACCCTACAATGATTCAAAGCTTCCAATAGGTCAGTGAATGAGCCAATGATCACCGAACTCAGAACAAGTTTCAGAACACGACAGTGTCTACATTATACTGAATACGTGAGACATTTACACAGTGGTACGACAAACCCATCCATCTATCCAGTGCTTGCTATTCAAGTCCACAGCACTTCCCTTAACCATACAATGATTCAAAGCTTCCAATTGGTCAGTGAATTAGCCAGTGATCACCGAACTCGGAACAAGTTTCAGAACTCAACAGTGTCTACATTATGCTGAATATGTGAGAAGTGTGCACACTTAATTGGCTAATTCACTGACCTATTGAAAGCTTTGAATCATTGTAGGGTTAAGGGAAGTGCTGCGGACTTGATTAGTGAGCACTGGATAGGTGGATGGGTTTATCGGACCAGAGTGTAAACTTCGCACGTATTCAGCATAATGTAGACGTGATAGATTGTGATAGTTCGATTAGTAAGCATATGATTGATTAATTGATACGGTGGACCGAAGTGTGAATTTCGCACACATTTGGTACAACTTAGATGTGATATTTAAAATAGCCACCGTAAAGGTATACGAGCCGGTCATTATGTGCTCGAGAATATAATTGGTCCTTAAATTGACCAATCGGTTGCTTCGGTTTTATATCGGGTCAAAATGAACTCGGTAGAGATTATTACCTAACATTTGATAGGTGGAAGAGTTCAGCAGACCAGAGTGGAAACATCAGTAAGACTCATTTAGTTAAACGATCGCCTATTGGTTAATCTATAACCAAGAATCTCATTGGCTAAAAAACAAGCTTTAAAGGATGATCGTATTCCTTGCTTTATTCACGCTCGGAACCAGGTACAAGGCAGTTGCCGTTTTGGATATATGCAAGTAAAATACAAGTAAGTACTTGAGAACTATTGTGGCCGAAATTAACGAATGATGGAATGGTGGTTGGGATTATTGGTTATGTCTTCCATCTTCAAGACAGTCACATATTGTAAAAATATGAGATTTTATGAGCGTTCAAAACTGATAAATATTAAGTATAGTATATAAGTTGTCAGTAGTTAATGGTTTTTGCAAAAAGACATGTTGCTTTGCACTTATTTGAGAGGTCAAGGTTTTTTGGGGGGGATTTCTTAGGTGAGACACAAAAAAGATTTTAGTTTTTTCTATGCTATGTAGGTAGATTGGGGTGTATATCATTTAATCAATGGATGTTGTAGAATGGTTTTTGTTCACTTTAGAAAAAACTATGTTTATGTTTTAGTTGCCCAAAAAAGAATTCTCTTTCAATTTGGAGGAAGGAGGCCTAGAACATATACAGTGGAGTTGAACACAAAAAAATTGAGGACGTACTTTGGATGTAAGTGGCTCATATATGTTAGGATTGTATCATTTTTTGTAATTTGATTAAAATAATATTGTGGGGATCCTAAAATGTTACGTTTTATATTCAGTACAGACTATCGTCTGGGTTCCATTTATTAACAACGCAAGGTTCAGCTAGAGAAGATACTCCTGGTACAGAGCATTTACTAACAAGTGAGTTTTTAGGAAAAAGAGTATGAACTATTTGTGGCCATGAAAATTGATCAACGATCGATAGGTGCTGTTTATAGCACCATTACTTTTGTTATATCCTTTAATCCTAGCTTTATTGAATCCTGAATAAATACTAACTTCTTGAGATTGTGGGTATTCTGGAGGATATCAAAGGGATTATTTGGATTTAGGAACGTGAGGTGATCAACTAAACATGACAAATCAATCTGAGTTTCGTGAATTTATTTAAGCCACAGTATTTGATGTATATTCAATTGATTATTATATCGAAACCTCTTGAAAGCTAACTGATTGAAGTTTTGTCTTTAATATATCTCAAAATCTTTTCTATGATTATGTAATGTAGAATTTTGAACTTTTTTTCAAAAATGTATATAAGATGTGGCTTTGCAGGTGGAGTCGCGGTTGGTTTATATTGATTAGTTGTTCAATAATGTATGAAATTGATGTGGATGATTAAGATTGTAAGTATGTGTGTATATATATATATATATATATATATATATATATATATATATATATATAAATACAAATATCTGATCAAAGATTTTTTTGTATATGTTTTAAATGTTTTTCAGCCCTGATGAAGTCCGCGAGGACGAAACGCAGTTGGCTGGGCTGATTGTTTGTTTGCGTCTACAAAAGAATAGAAATAAATCCAGATTTGTTACATCAAGATTACGCAACTCCTGTGTATCACTAATGAATATTCACATGATTTTGGTCAAATGATTTATATATGTGATGTATATCAATTTTTCTCAATAATGGAAATGTAAAGTATAAAAACGATTAGAGGTATTATGACATAACTCTTTACTAATAAAAAGAATATATATTTTTGGGATAATAGATACTCCTGTCTTGTAGTTGTTAAGAAGCATCTTAAACATAGAACAAGCTTAGGTCAAATAGGAATAGAATTCATAATAGTTCAGAAATAGATTCCCATCTAAAAAAGAGAAAACATGCAATATACAAAAGATTAAAATTAGCAGTGTAAGTGCAACAAGGAGATCCTAATGTACAAAGCTAAAAAAACCCTGACCAGATCGCTTTAAATCTGCGTAAGGCCCCTATACGTTTAGCATATGCTTCTTCCCAAATATATGTCCTAGCCATTTTCTTATGCCAGTGGTGAATCGAAGGTATCTTTTCGGATTTCCAATTCTGAAGAATTGACCTGGCTACTGCTATAGCTATGGAAAAAAAATATTGCTTGTACTTTGTCAAATTTTTGACTTCCGCTGAAGACCCAAATAAGACAAATTTAAGAGAAGGGATAATGTAGACCGATAGTAATAACGATTGATTAATCATTTGAAAAACTTCAGACCAAAAGTATTGTAAATGGCGACAATTGAAAACAATATGGTTCCAAGACCCTATCTCTAGATCCCGGCACCTAAAGCAATACTCTGAAGAAACTGGGAACATCTTGTGAAGCCTTTTCGGCGTAAAGAAGGTCAGCCATCTTGACAAAAAGGCCATTCTTTTATAGTTAGCAGCACGCATTGCCCTACTTCACATAGCGTCTGGCACTCTTTATTGCTGAGTCTACACCCAGTTTCCTTTACCAGTTTGGAGATAAATTTACCAATCTCTTTCTGCTCCCCCAGCTGAAATAACCAAGAGTACCAATTACTGACTCCAGTTAAGCCATGATCATATAGTTGGCTTAGAATCCTTGATGCTGAATTATTGACCATACCATAATTTGATCTTAAAAAGCTGGTTATTTGATTAAAGCTAAAATAAAGGCCTGAAATCCTAGGGCCCAACTGCTGAGTCAACGACTCACAAGTAATCAAGTTTGATAGATTATACAAACCCCCCAATCGTTCAAACCCCACCTCCTTCCATAATTCTAGGGTTCCCTGGGAGAACTGTAAGCCGAAACCCTGACAATCGGCTATTTTTATGTATGGATAATAGCTAGGAATTTTACGTGATATAAAAAATAATTGCATGCGATAAGCTAGATCTAATATGGTCTTATATCTAGATTTTTTTCTGCAATTTCGAAAATCGAAGAAAAAACAGGTAATTTAATTGCACTCAGCCAACATCGTATTTAGCATACATTTTTCAAATTTAGATGTCATTGGGAGCTGAGCCAAAACATTCACCAAGGCTGCATGATAATAAGCCCCCCCCTGAGTTGAATCTACTTTCAGTCCAATTCTCCCATTCAATGGGTGGATCTGCATGTTGCATAGGAAAACGAGGCGGCACAGTATTTGACTGACTTATATTCATGTTGCACTAAAATTACTGATAATATAGGAGAAATGCCAAAAAAATAAATAAGATTATCAACACTAAATGGCACTAGTAGACACTGTAACTCAACCGTAGAGCTCCTGAAACTGCTCTCGCTCAGAACAAGTGATATGAGCCCTAGAAGTAAGACATCAATAACGCCTAGCTTCTGTGAACTGTTGAGGAAAAACATGTGACAGCCTAAAACTGTAAGAATTGCTCTTGTCAGTATTTTCCCTGTCAGCAACAGTTTTACTCTTGAAATGGTGCTACAGTTCCCTTTTTAACTTGCTAGTCATGCACTGTAGAACTTGGCTTCGCACAGCCACCAGGCTTTACGTAGACAAGCGCTCCTCCTCCTAGCAACAGTGTGGCACGTGAACACAAGTACAGCGGAAGTCTTTGGTTTCACACAGTCGGCTGGCCTTGCTCTGACAACTGACTGTGTGAACGCTCTCCTAGGACACATGCTCTCCTAACAATGGCAGCATTGGATACGAACAGACACTCTCTTCTCAAAGCGCTTTCCTCATATGCTTTACCAGATCAAAGCAGGTGCTCTCCTCACACGCTTCTGCTGCACGTTTCTGATGCCAACAACGAAGAGCTAGTGCTCTCTTCGCACTTCACTGGATTCACAAAGTACTCTCCTCTCATGCTTCACCGGATAGAAGCAGGCGCTCTCCTCATGCGCTCCTGCTGCCAACGACAAAGGGCCAGTGCTCTCTTCACACACTATTAAAATTCACAGCACTTGAAGAAGGGCAAGAGCTGCTTTACTTACTGGAATGGAAGCAGTAGTTTGAAGGAAATACTTCATGCGAAGGAATCACTTAGCATCTACAGTTGTCGACACACCAGGGTGACACAGGTCGTTCTGGCAAACTATCACACCTCTACCTGGTGCCTGACGTACATCCCATCATCACATCTCCAGAAAAAGTGTTTTAAGGACTACACAACACTTGAATAATCATCTTCATGAACTTTAACGGCAGATAACAACCTGTGTCTGTCAAGCCAGGCACCAGTTAACTATCAACGTTCCAACTGCCACCCTCCTAATGCCCTCACCTATCGAACCCCTTTACATAACTCATGACATACACAACATTCTTTACTGTGTATGAAAAGCTGGAACGCCCAAGCTCACATTATAACACAAGCCCACAATATAACATTAACCCTCCCTGGGTTCTATTTTTCTGCAGTCCCAGTGCCTTCCGCCAGTTTGACTATGTCTACTTAGCTCGCCCAGAGCTTCGCCTACTCTGGATTATTCCTTGCAGATTTCCTTTCTTGCTCCAGGATTTTGGAATATGCTTCCTTTTCTCCTCATGGACATCTTCAAGGATTTGGTGACTGTTATACTAACTTTGAGTTCTGTTTTGCTCTCTGGACCTCATCTTGATTGACTCTCACAAGAAAAGAGGATTTGTTGCCTTTAGTCAGAATAATTATTAATGGTGCTTGACATCCTATTGGCTATCCAATGTTGGAAGTTGTTTTCCCAGGGTTTCTGTGTAATGTAGTTTTTTTCTTCTTGGCTGCTATATAATAAATGCAAGAAAAGTTCAAGCATAATACTGGCCTCTGTGTCTTTAATAAAATCTAGACTTTCAGACACCAAGGCAAGGAAAATGCCAGTTTGGTAGCACATTGACAACACCAGGCTTGCTTAGTTTCTTACACCCACTCCTTCCCATAGAATCCCAGAATGATAATCCTTGAAAGCCCTATCTCTCACAGATCTTACCAAGATACTCAACTCCCTCAAAGAAACGTCTTATGAAGATGATCTGTTACCCTTGTCCTTCATCAAAGCTCTCTGGGGACGCCCCCTCACCTCTACTTACCTTTGTAAATGTTTCTCTCTCTCACAAAATGAATCTTCCCAGAAGCTCTCAAGATAGACTAGATCCCCCCCAGTCCTACTAAAGAAACCTACGGTGGAGCCTGTGACCAACTAGGGGCCTATTATTTATGTACCATTCATAAGCAAGATCAATGAAATAGCAGTCTATGTTCAACTCCAAAATCACATTAATGCTTACCATGTCCTGCATGACTACCAGTCTGGTTTAAGATCATGCTGCAACACAGAGACTGCTACCTTACACTTATAGATGATGCCAGGGTAAACGAAATAATTGTGTACCCCCTTGGAAACTAATGAATTCATAATAAATTAATAATACTAACTGTTTGAAGAAGCATGTATTAACCAACAAATGCACCTTGTTAGTAAACACTATATATAAAGGTAACATGCAAATTTGTGCAAAATCTAATTTATTTATAATTGTGAAGTTAAATAATCTTAGTATTGTGATTTGCATACTAATTAGAGTGAAATTGCATGATTTATGCTACGTAGTAGATTTGTATTGTGGCAAAGAATGCAGATGGTAAGTAAAATGGCTTTAAATATCGCTTCTGCTAGGTAACACCTAACACGGGTCTTTAGAATGGCGGGTGGTAAACAGAAAGGCTTATTTTCTTTGTTTTAATTGTGGTTGTGTTTGTTCTTATGATAGTTCGTTCGGGCCTGTTAGGCCATGCTGCGAAAATGGCTGCTGAAACGGATGAGGTCACGTGAAAAGCCAAAGATGGCCTCTGCGCAGAAGAAATAGAGAGATCAGGTCACGTGGACGCGGCCTGTGCATGGAGTGAGAGATGTCAAGGTCGAACCGACCTACAATAAAGAGGGTGCCAAGAAAGATTCAGCATGTATTCGTGGGAATGGATGAGAAAGTACTGAGCAACAATGGACTAACTAAATTGTGACCATCAAGATCGCAACAAAATGAATGGACAAGTTGGACTGCTTTTAACCCCGAAGTCATGAGACTCATTATATGTTTTACTGTCCCCAAACCAGTTTGAACAAGGAGGGCGACCCCTCAAATGGACCAATTAGCGTGATTCTTGCCCCTAAGGATTGCAACTTTTTGTGTAAGCTAGAAAATAGGGTATAAGAGGGTCTACTCTTATGTGGGGTGGGCTGCTACTATGGTCGCTGCTATTGATGCTACTGCTGCCGTTGGTGTTTTCCTGCCATACCGCCTCTTTATTTTCCATTTTTCCACCTCAATACTACGAAAAGACTTTGTCATTTTTGGACTTTGAACTTGACTGGGGAAGGAACGAGATCGTTGCGGGAATTCTGCCTGGGAGGTACGTCCGAGGAGGTTAGCGGGACAGTCAGTCAGTTTGGGAGTTCTATTCTGTGATCTGCAATTTATCTTCTTTTGGGTGAACCATTCCTGTCCGCATCTTCAACTATGGGTAATGCATAATTTCTTTCCTTCATTAAAACCTTACTTAAAAAATGTTATTGATATATTATATGTGATTAATAAACAAAGAAATGTATCCATGCAATTGAGAATTTAGATAAAATTATATTCTAACTTAAAATGAGTCTGTGGTTCTTTAGTACAGTTATGAGTTATAAATGTTAAAAGGTTTTAATTGTGATTGAGCTGGTCTTAATCACCATCAACTTATTCTACTAGTTGGTCCATCGACCAAAGAGCGGAGTACCTTGATGTTTAGAACTGACAGGATCAAAGGTTAATGTATATAATGTCTGAGGTATTATTCTGTCAAATTTAATAAGGTATCCCGTTCGTCAGCAGCACATTTCTCCTTGGTGTGAAATCCAGTGAATGAATGAATGTATGATACGCGGTGTCATGGGCCCCACCGACATAAGGTTTAATAGACAATAGGTTGCATAAATGTTTTACCTGGATTCGTGTCCTAAGGAGAAATTTATATTAGCCGCGCTGGATCAACTGGACCTCTTAATATTGATGGACCTTTCAGATGCCTTTGACGCAGTTGACCATCCCACCCTCATGCACCCTGGAGTCGTGAATGGAATTCACTGGCAATGTCCTTCACTGGTTCTCCTCCTACCTTTCCAACTTATACATGTTTGTTCACATGGGCACCTGTGGAATTCAAGAAATGAAGGTAGACTGAGATGTAGTTTTATCCAAATGGTAGATGTATTCTTTAGTTCAGTTAGGACAGGAACATTTGAGGATAAGATGGTGGTAGTAGTAGTATTGAAAGTAGTATCAGGAAAATCAGCCCCTCCGAAAGCAGCATCCCTGCTGCTCAGCCCAAATACAGCAACTGACAATTCCACTCAAACATACACACAGGGAACATTCCATGACATCACTTACACTGGCTGAGCAGCAGAGTACAGAACACAGAGAAAGGACTAGACAGAGAAAAGAGCAGGATACCACACACCTCCCTCCCTAACAGAGACCATGACAAATAAGGAAGCAAGAGGTATGGAAGTGAGAACAAATAAGTAAAGATAAAGGAAAAACAGGTTGAAAAACACAAAACACACACACACACCCCCCTTTCAACAGTAGAAATATGTGTGCAATAAAGAAAGCAACACAATAAATGTAAAAGCAAGAGGGTTTGAGCCCCAAGAAGCATCCAAACACCCAGAACAACAAAATGCATTGTGCACAACAATAAAAGCATACACGGAGCGAAGGTGCTCACTTAATATGGTTGAGTATTAGTATCACAAGTACCCATCACCACTCAGAAGAAATTTGAAAACAGCAAATGTCCACCACCAGACAATAGTAAATGCAAAAGTGGAGCGGAGATGCCCCGTCAAAGTGGTTTGGGAATCCATCCACAGAAGAACCCACCACCTCACAGAAAAGGTTTGGACGTAGAAATTAAGTCCACCACCTGACAATAGTAAATGCAAAAAATGGAGCGAAAGTGCCCCGTAAATGTGGTTTGAACGTAGCAAATATGTCCACCACCGGAAGACACATACAAAGTTGAGAACGCAACATGCTCCCAATAATTAGTATGAGCTTAAAAATCACGCTCACCACCAGTCAATTCAAGTATAGTTTCAGCACAACAATAGTTTAGGATGCAAGCAACCAGCAATCCTAGCACTAGTAAAAGTAAATGTAAAAACGATTTGAGCACACTAATTGCCCATCCTCGTCGCCAGTGTGGAATTCAAGAAATGAAGGTAGACTGAGATGTAGTTTTATCCAGATGGTAGATTTATTCTTTAGTTCAGTCAGGACAGGAACATTTGAGGATAAGATGGTTGTAGTAGTATTGAAAGTAGTATCAGGAAAATCAGCCCCACCGGGAGCAGCATCCCTGCTGCTCAGCCCACATACAGCAACTGACAATTCCACTCAAACATACACACAGGGAACATTCTATGACATCACTTACACTGGCTGAGCAGCAGAGTACAGAACACAGAGAAAGGACTAGACAGAGAAAAGAGCAGGATACCACAGCACCCTAAGCTCCCAAAAGATCCCGATTACCTGTGGAATCCCCCAGGGTTTCAAACTGCCCTTTGTCACCTTTAATTTCTGCATGGAGCTGCTTGGTGTTCTAATCATAGATAACAGCATCACGATTCACCAATACGCCGATGATGCACAGCTCTATTTTAAAATCTTCTGTACTTCAGACATCCGGTGCCCCAGTGCTTAATTTGTGAAAGAAAGAGTGCTGGTGCCCGAAACTCTGCTCAGAAGCCAGAAGTCAAAACAATTACATGTCAGCACACCAAATACCAAGGCCGGTAGTGTTTAATCTACTACTAGTCACTCCCTGCCCCTTTTCTCGTTCTTGCAGGATCATGTTTTCTGTTTGGAATGATTTTGCCATCTTTTTTCTTCCTCCATTTTTGCGACCTGTGTTTTTTTTTTTCTCTTG
The DNA here is from genome assembly GCA_963921515.1 of Calotriton arnoldi. NCBI lineage: Eukaryota > Metazoa > Chordata > Amphibia > Caudata > Salamandridae > Calotriton > Calotriton arnoldi. The sequence continues at coordinate 1,433,697 of CAWUFW010004717.1, forward strand.
CACTATGTAAATATCTCCTACAGACAAATAAGTGCCGGTGCTCCCCCAACTGCAACCACTGGCTCAAATTAAGCACTGCCTGCATGTCACCCTGACCTGTATGTCCAGCAGCTTCCTGTAGCTCAACACAACCAAGACAGAATTTACCAAGAACACAAACCAGAAACAGTACAAACCTTGTTTAATAACATGAACCTTGATTGTTTTAAAGTCCACCTTTCACCAAATGCCAAGTCACTTGAATCCACCATGGACACCAGCCTTATCCTCAAAGAACACATTGCCAAAAAACAAAGATGTCCTGGTCCCGGGTCTCTCCTCTAAAGAAATGGAAACTGTTTCTTCCAGAAAACAACTTATAGATCTGCTGTTCATGCCCCAGTACTCTTGCATTTGGATGGTGGTAACGCCGTGCTCCATTCAATTCGGATTTCTAAAGCGCAGCTTATCACCCCGGGAGGTATCCAGGCGATGGGGATGGGCAGGTCCGTTGAACAGCCAGGTCTTGGGTGCTCTTCTGAAATCCGCGAGGGTGGTGGAGGTCTGGAGGTGGAGGAGAAGCTCGTTCTAGGACTTAGCAGCGAGGTAGGAGAAGGAATGGCTCCATCTTTGGGCTTGGCGAATGCATGGGACGTGTGTGAGGGCTAGATGGGATGAGCAGAGTCGGTGGTTGATGTAGGCTGGTCCTATGTTGTGGAGGGCCTGGAATGCGTGGGTGAGTAGTTTGAAGTGGCATCTCTTCTTGATTGGGAGCCAGTGTAGGTCTGTGAGGTGGGGGTTTATGTTTGAACGTTTTTGGAGATGCAGTATGAGTCTTGCTGCTGTGCTCTGGGTGGTCTGGAGTCGTGTCAGTAATTGGTCTGTGATTTCGGCGTTGAGTGCGTTGCCTTAATCCAGTCGACTGGTGATGAGGGCATGTGTTACTATTTTCCTGGTACCGGGTGGGATCCACCTGAAGATCTTACGGAGCATGCGGAAGCTTGAGGAGGTAACTGCGTTCACCTGGCGCTTCATGGAGAGCTCGCTGTCCAGTATGATGCCTAGGTTCCTGGCATGGGTGGTGGGGGTTGGTGCGGTTCCTAGGGCCACCAGAAGTTGTCCCAGGGGGAGAGGGTTAGACCAAAGATGAGCACTTCCATTTTGTCTGTGTTCAGTTTTAGGCAGTTTGACTTCCTCCAGTCAGCGACGCTGATCATGGCATTCTGGAGGTTTGCTCTAGTGGTGGAGGTGTCTTTGGTGAGAGAGAGGATAAGTTTGGTGTCGTCGGCGTATGAGATGATGTTGAGTCAGTGGCTGTGGATGATGTTGGCCAACGGAGTCACGTAGATGTTGGGACTGAGTGAGGAGCCTTGGGGGACACCACAGATGGTGATTTTGGGTTCGGAGGTGAACAGTGGGAGGTATATTCTTTGAGTGCGTCCTGAGGGAAACAAGATGATGAGTTTGAGTGCTCTGCTGCTGATGCCGATATGATGTAGTCTGTTGACCAAGATGTGATGGCATACGGTGTCGAAGGCTGGGGAGAGGTTGAGGAGGCTGAGAGCAGTTGAATCTCCGACAAGATGGTCCTGATGTCGTTAGTTGTGGCTATGAGGGCTGTTTCAGTGCTGTGGTTCAAGCAAAAGCCTCATTGGGAGGTGTCCAGCAGGTTGTTTCTCTCAAGGTGGTCTGTGAGCTGGTGGTTGATGGCTTTCTCAAGGACCTTTGCTGGGAATGAGAGGAGAGAGATTGGGCAGTATTTCTTAAAGTCATTGGGGTCTGCGGTGAGTTTCTTCAGTAGGGGGTCTTATTTCTGCATGTTTCCAGGTTTCCGGGAAGGTGGCGGAGTTGATGGTCGACTTGAGGATGTGCATGAGTGGAGGGTAGATCTCCTCTCGTCCTAGGTTGAAGGCGTTATGTGGGCAGGGGTCCATCAAGGCGCCAGAGTGTACGGAGGTCATGATGGTCGCGGTGGTGAGGGGTTCCAGACGGTGAGGTGGTTGTGCTGGGTTTCCATGGGGGCGAGGGGCGTGGGTTTTTGGTAGAAATCGCCGTAGATGTCTGCTATCTTGTTGTGGAAGTAATTAGAAAGGGTATCACAGAGGTCCTGGTGGGGAGGGGTTGTGTTTTCAATGGCTGTTGTGGTGGAGAATTCCCTGATGATGTTAAAAAGTTCCTTTTTGTGGTTGCTGCTGTTCTGGAGGCGAGTGGCTAGGGTGGCTTTTTTGGCTTCAGTCAATCAATCAGGGAATTGTAAAGCGCGCTACTCACCCGTGAGGGTCTCAAGGCGCTGGGGGGGGGGAGGAGTGCAGCTACGGTCAGTCGTAGAGCCAGGTCTTGAGGGTCTTCCTGAAGATGTGCAGAGTGGGGGCGCGTCTGATGTTGATCAGGAGCTGGTTCCAGGTCTTTGCTGCAATGTAGGAGAAGGCTATTCCACCCGTTCTGGCTCTGCGGATGCGCGGTGTTTCAACGAGGGCGGATTGGAGGTTTCTCTTGGGTACGTGGAAGGAGATTCTTTCGTTGAGATATTGGGGTCCGGTGTTGTGGAGGCATTTGTAGGTGTGGGTGAGTAGCTTGAAGGTTACTCTCTTTTCGACGGGGAGCCAGTGGAGGTCTCGCAGGTGTTGGGTGGTGTGTTCGTGTTGAGGGATGCAGAGGACAAGTCTGGCTGTGGTGTTCTGTATGGTCTGGAGATTGCAGAGCAGATATTTGTTGATCCCTGCATAGAGGGCGTTTCCGTAGTCCAGTCTGCTGGTTATGAGTGCGTGGGTGACTGTCTTTCTTGATTCGGGGGGATCCATTTGAAGGTTTTGCGAAGGATGCCGAGGGTGTTGAAGTAGGTGGAGGCGACGGCGTCGATCTGTCGGGTCATGGAGCGGGAAGAGTCGAGTATGATGCTGAGGTTCTGGGCTTGGTCCGTGGGGGTGGAGGATGGGTGGGTGGGCTGCAGAGGGCGGTGGGCCACCAGGTGTTCTCCCATGCAGAGGTGGAGGGTCCGAGGACAAGGAATTCTGTCTTCTCCGAGTTGAGCTTCAGGCAGCTGCTGCTCATCCAGGATGCAACGTCCTTCATTCCTTCCTGGAAGCTGAGTCTGGTGGTGAGGGGGTCCTTAGTGTCGTCGGCGGAGGATACTTTGCTGAGTCCATGCTGTCTGACGATGGCGGCGAGGGGGGCCATGCAGATGTAGGCTTCTTTGAGGGACTGGTGATAATTCCTGAGGGTGGAAATTAGCGCTGAATGGTCTGTAGGGTTTCTGCTGGAACTCCATCATCTTTATAGTCATTTGCATTCTCTTTTTTCTGGGGTGAACCAGGTGGCATGTTTGTTGGACCTCTTGGTGTTGGGTTGTTTGATGGGGGTGATGCTGGCAGCGCTGGTGGTGATCCAGTCAGAGAAATGTTCAGTGATCTGATTCACGTTGTCCATGGTGTAGGAGTGTAGTGGTGCTGAGGGCGGTTGTACATTGGTCTTGCAGAACTTTCTTCAAGCTGCATTGCGCAGGGTCGTGTGGTGTGGCTGTGTGTTGAAGTGTTTTTGTGATGGTTAAATGAACGATGCTGTAGTCTGAACAGGTGATTTCTGAGGTGTGGCTGAAACAGATTCTGTCACTGGTGGTGAAAATTGCATTGAGGGTGCGTCCAGCGCTGTGGGTGGGGCTCTTAATGATTTGCGTCGGGCCAAAGTTGTGCATGTTCTCTAGGAGGTTGAGTGCGTGGGTGTCAGTTGGGTCGTCAAAGTGGACGTTGAGGTCTGCCAACAAGAGGTACTGATTGGATTCAGTGGCCAGGAGAGCGATAATTTGGGTGATGGCGTTGCAGAATGCTGGGCGGGGGATGAGGGTCTGTAGGCGAGGGTTGTGTTGGCGTTCACGTGCAATTGGAAGTTGAGATGATCCATAATGGGGGTCGGGGTGTCCTTTGTGGTGGTGAGTCTGATGGAGTCTTTGTGGATGATGGCTATTCCTCCTCCGGGTTTGAGTGGGTGGTCTTTGTGGATCATTTTGCAAGCGTTGGGGGTTGCTATGGCTATGTCCGGGGCAGAGGCTTGCTTGAGCCAGGGTTCGGTGATGAAGACTGCGTCTGGTTTGGCAGTGGTGATGGTGTCCCAAATTTCCATGGCGTGCTTGCAGAGGGATCTGGAATTGATTAGCATGCAGTGTAGCTGGTTCTGGGGTTCGGTGGTTGTCAGTGTGGTTTTGGAGGTATGGCATGAGAAGCTGCAGTGTCGGCAGACAAAGGGATCTTCCGTGTTTCCTGGGGTCTGGCAGCAGGATGCGGTGTTGGGTCCTTCGAGGTGCAGGGATTTGAGTGCGGTGCTGGAGTAGCTGTTTCTCTGGCGAGGTCCAGGGGTCCTTGCGCTGGGCGCTGTCCGGGTGCAGATGGGCTTGCCTTTGGTGCACCAGCGATGCGGCCATGCAGCGCACTTCATTTTATGGAGGAACGGCTGGTCGGGTGGTGGGCGGGCCCTGGTGGGAGGGCGGGAAAAGGGGAGTGAGTTCGAGCAACGCTGAAGACTCGGGCGTGAGTCGGTAGCGAAACGTGGGGGAACCGCTACGCTAGAGTCAGGGATCAGCTGGCAGAAGAATCAGGCTGTTGGGGCTGAAGAAAACAAGATCCGACAGTCAGGCTTGGGGACGGCAGAGAGCAATCACGGAAGTGGCTGCTTGGTCCTGCAAAGAGTGGGAGTGCTCACTGACGCCAAGCAGCATGCTTCATTTTATGAAGGACGGACTAGTCTGGGAGGTGGGCAGAGCCTGGTGGAAGGGCAGGAAAAGGGGAGTGCGTTTGAGCGACACTGAAGGCTTTGGCATGCGTCGCTAGGCAACATCGGCGAACCGCTACGCTAGAGTCGGGGATCAGTTGGCAGAAGAATCAGGCTGTTGGGGCTGAAGAAAACACAATCCTGCAGTCAGGCTTGAAGGTGGTGGCAGCAGAGAGCAATCAGGGGAAGTGGCTTCTGGTTCCTGCAGGGACTGGGAGTGCCTCCATGGCATCCAAAACTACACACTGGCACCTCATAAGTATATCCGACATGCAGCAGCAAGTTCGCCCACGGTCGGAAGAAATATTATTACATCAATCCCATCCTGATGGAACTTTATTGGCTCCCCTTGCTGACCTGCACCGTCTTCAAAACCAGCTTCATCATTTAGAGCGCCATCATGACCAGCACCCTCAAAGCAGTTTAACATTAGAAAGGGGCTGTTTCTGTACTTGCACACAAAACTCCATGAAACATTTGAGTTCCTAACAGCATTGCCAGGCCTAGCCCACTCATGCAATTTGGCAGAGGTGTGGATGAGATGATTAGGGACCAATTAATTGTATATACCAATGCCAAAAGAATTGAAGAGCAGTTGTGTATTCTAGTGTATCCCAAAGTAGATAAAGTGATCAAAAACAGCTAATGCCAATTGAACAATCTGTATTGCGGATGAAAGAAGTGAACGAAGATAGAGTAGAGAAGAAAAGTTCTGACATTTGTAGTGCTAATAAACATGCTGTGAGGAGAGAGAGCGGTATAGAAAGAAAAACATTAACCCCTTCCATGCTCAGGACGGCTGGGAGCCGTCCTGAGACACGGTGGGCGTGTGCTCAGGACGGCTCCCGGCCGTCCTGGCACATGGCACCGGAAATCCCTCTGGTGCAGGCACCAGAGGGATTTCTTTTTCATCCCCAAAGCCTCGGGAGCTGGGTATGTGCTTCCCCCGTTCCCGTGGCCCCCCCCCCCCCGTTTCAGTGAAATAACGATCAGCGCGCTCGGCGCGCTGACGTCATTTCACTGAAACCGAAGCTCATTTCAGTTTCACTTTCTACGTGCTCAGTGGGCTATCTCAGCCCCCTGAGCACGTAGAAAGACGGGAGAGGTATCATTGGAAAGGGGAGAATCTCCCCAGTGGATCCCTGGGGGGGGGGGCAGAAAGCACACTTGACGCCAGGGATTTTTTTTTTATAGGGGTAGGGGCTGCCCAAAATGGGCATGACAATACCCCCCCCAGAGAAATTCCAGTCTTTCTGCCCCCCGGAGGGCAGATGGGGGCAGTGGCCCCTGATCTGCCCCTGGGGGGGCAGAAAGCCCACTAGGCGCCAGCGATTACGCTGGCTTTTTTTATGCGTGGGGGCTGCCCAAAATGGGCATACCAATGCCCCCACCCCCACAAAAAAATAGCCACAGTCTTTCTGCCCCCTTGGAGGCATATCGGGGTGAACCCCCCCTCCCCCGATTCCCTCCCAGGGCGGCAGAAAGCCCACTAGGCACCAACTTTTTTTTGGCAATGTGCCTGGGGGGCAGTAGCCCCAAATCTGCCTTTTCGGGGGGGCAGAAAGCACACTGGATGCCAGGGTTTTTTTTGTGTGAAATTTAAATGAGGGTGGGGGCTGCCCAAAACGGGCACACCATGCCCCCACTCCCCGCCACCATTACAGCCTTTCTGCCCCCCCTGGGGGGCAGTAGCCCCCAATCTGCCCCCCGGGGGGGGGCAGAAAGCCCACTAAACGCCAGGGATTTTTTTGGGCGCATTTGTTTTTAGGGTGGGGGCTGCCCGAAACGGGCACCCCAATGCCTCCACCCCCCCGCCACCATTACAGCCTTTCTGAGCCCGGGGCCAAAAACCCAGGTGACTCCCCTTGCAAATCCAGGCTGTTTTGTGATAGGTGGTAGGAAATTTGTGGATCCACGTAGATTCCAGAACTTTCCCACACAGAAATTTGAAAAAAAAAGTGATTTTGTTCAGCTAAATTTGAGGTTTGCAGGGGACTCTGGGTAGGGAAACGTTGGGGGATCCACGCAAGCCATACCTCATTGGACTCCCCAGGGTGTCTAGTTTTCAGAAATGTGTGGGTTTGGTAGGTTTTCCTAGATGGCCGCCGAGCCCGGGGCCAAAAACTCATGGGACCTCCCTTGCAAAACCAGGTTGTTTTGCGATAGGTAATTTTGATGTCGCCTCAATAGGTTTTGGGCCCTTGCCTGTTGCGGGTACTTGACCCACCCACACAAGTGAAGTACCATTTTTCTCTGAAGACTTTGGGGAACGTGGGGTGCATTGAATTTTGTGGATCCACGCAGATTCCAGAACTTTCCACCACAGAAATGTGAGGGAAATGTGTTTTTTTTGGACAAATGTTTAGGTTTGCAAGGGATTCTGGGTACCAGAACCTGGTGAGAGCCAGTCAAGTCACCCCATCCTGGATTCCCCTGGGTGTCTAGTTTTCAAAAATGTATAGGTTTGCTAGGTTTCCCTAGGTGCCGGCAGAGCTAGGGTTCAAAAACTCCAGCTAGGCACTTTGCAAAAAAAGGGTCATTTTTCACTGTGAAAATGTGGTGTGTCCACGTTGCGTTTTGCGCCGTTTCCTGTCGCGGGCACTAGGCCTACCCACACAAGTGAGGTACCATTTTTCTCGGAAGACTTTGGGGAACGCGGGGTGGGTGGAATTTTGTGGATCCACGCAGATTCCAGAACTTTCCACCACAGAAATGTGAGGAAACTGTGTTTTTTTTTGGTCAATTTTTTTATGTTTGCAAGGGATTCTGGGTAACAGAACCTGGTGAGAGCCAGTCAAGTCACCCCATCCTGGATTCCCCTGGGTGTCTAGTTTTAAAAAATGTATAGGTTTGCTAGGTTTCCCTAGGTGCCGGCAGAGCTAGGGTTCAAAAACTCCAGCTAGGCACTTTGCCAAAAAAGGGTCATTTTTCCCTGTGAAATTGTGGTGTGTCCACGTTGCATTTTGCGCCGTTTCCTGTTGCGGGCACTAGGCCTACCCACACAAGTGAGGTACCATTTTTTCCGGAAGACTTTGGGGAACGCGGGGTGGGTGGAAATTTGTGGATCCACGCAGATTCCAGAACTTTCCACCACAGAAATGTGAGGAAAAGTTGGGTTTTTTGAACATTTTTTAGGTTTGCAAGGGATTCTGGGTAACAGAACCTGGTGAGAGCCAGTCAAGTCACCCCATCCTGGATTCCCCTGGGTGTCTAGTTTTCAAAAATGTATAGGTTTGCTAGGTTTCCCTAGGTGCCGGCAGAGCTAGGGTTCAAAAACTACAGCTAGGCACTTTGCAAAAAAAGGGTAATTTTTCATTGTGAAAATGTGGTGTGTTCACGTTGCGTTTTGAGCCATTTCCTGTCGTGGGCACTATGCCTACCCACACAAGTGAGGTACCATTTTTATCAGGAGACTTAGGGTAATTTAGATTTGTAAAGCAGCTGTTATTACCTATTGACTTTCGATGCATTTCTGCCTTCCAAATGAAAGACAATGTGTAAAAAAGAAGTCATTTTGAAAAATGATTGATAATTCTCATGCTAGTATGAGTATTCCCAATTTCGGAAATGTGCAAATATCTACTGTTTCTAAACTCTATATTTTGTTCCCATTTCAGAAATACATAGGTGTCTTTCAAACCGATTTTTCCATGTATACATTTTCCCAGAATAATTGCTATATACCCAGTACATAATAAAAAAACATTGCAAGTCGCTGCTTAGTTTTTGGCTCTGCGTTCGTCGGGTTCTTGGTGAACCTACAAGTCCTATATATCCCCACAGCCAGTAAGGTCCAGCGGATGTAACGGTATATTGCTTTCAAAGAGCTGTCATAATTAGAAGAAGTTACAGGTGAAAACGTTGACACAAATGGCTGTTTTTTTCAACTAATTTTCAATTTTTCCTATATTTAACTGTTAGTTTCTATAAAGAAACCTTGAAGGATCTACACAAATGACCCCTTGTTGAATTCAGAATTGTCTACTTTTCTAAAATGTATAGCTTTCCAGGATCCATTATAGCTTTCCTACCCATTTCTACCATTAACTGGAAGGAGGTTGAAAGCACAAAAAAATAGCAAAAATAGGCTATGTCCCAGAAAAATGCCAAAACTGTGTAAAAAATGTTGGTTTTCTGACAAAAGTCTGTCATTCCCTAAAAGCTGGGAAAATGGTGATTTCAGCCCCACAAACCCTTTTTTGATACCATTTGCAGGGAAAAAACCAGACGCTTTCATTTGCAGCACTTTTTTCCCATTTTTCCCAAAACCCCCAAAATTTAGCTGTATTTTGGCTAATTTCTGGGTCCCCTCCAGGGGAATCCACAAACCCTGGGTACCTTTAGAATCCCCATGATGTTGGAAGAAAAGGACGCAAATTTGGCATGGATACCTTATGTGGTCAAAAAGGTTCAGGGGCCTAAGCGCGAACTACCCCAAATAGCCAAAAAAAGGCTTGGCACAGGGGGGGGGAAAGGCCTAGCAGCGAAGGGGTTAAGTCAAATATTTTTGTTGTCAATATGCTAGTCTTTTTCATGTGGCTTCACTGAAAGGGTATCCAGATGTCAATAAAGAGTGTAAAGTGTGTGGTAGACGGGGCATCTTGCAAAAGTGTGTAAGAACACTAATAAATTAAGTAAGCACAGGGTGTCAAAGGTGAATGCAGCAAGATGGCAAAGGTAGTTCTTGTGGTAAGAAGTGTGAACACTGTATCTGATGAGCAAGGCAGGGATCTCTTAATGTGCATCATTGAAACATGAGACACAAGCTTAAAGGTTATGGCTGATTCTGGATCACCTTATACTATCAGAACCAAAGAATTATACAGTGAAGTAATACATGATGAGGTGAACGTGTTGCAGGAGGCTATTAGGGCAGTGTCATTTGAGGGCAATGTCATTGAATGTATCGGTCATTTTGCATGAGAAGTAGACTAACGGAAGAGTTGCATGTATTAAGATCTATGTGACTCGTAAGGGTGTGTGTGTTTTGGGTGGCATGACCAATGCAGTTTGCAGTTCATAATGAACCCATGTCATCCAGAACAGGTGTTGGTAGTAAGAAGAGATTGGCACAAACTTTTGTGCAGTTGCTTCCTAGAGTGTTTTGTGATACTTTAGGAAATATCAAGGTTTCCTACATAAAATTGTCTTAAAGAGAAATCCTATTGTGGTCAAGTAGAAAATTAAGGGTGGAGACAGGCCGGTAGGGCTGGGGCCAAGTCAGTGGGCGTCTTCCTCTTGTTAGCTTCGGCACAGCTGTTCGGTCCTTCTTCTTCTTTTCTTGTTGCAGGTTCTTGTCTGAGGAAGCAAGGTTCAGGGGTGCCCCTAAATACTAGATTTAGGGGCGTTACAGGTAGGTAAAAGGCAGGGTAAAAGGTGGGTACACCCCCTATTATGCCACCCTCCAGTGGGAGGTGGGCATGAGCCTGTCCCTGGTTGGCCGAGTCCCCCCATCTTCAAGATGGCGTGGACTGAGAGTTGTGCTTCACCTCGCCTCCCCCACCTGAGGGGTGGAGTTGGCAGAGGTGGGCACACCTCTCTTCCTCACTTGTTTTTCCCGCCGGTTCTCCCGCCCAAAGTGGGGGTCGGAACCAGTGGGGACCAGTTGCTGAGAGCAGCAAGTGGCCTGGGTAAGCTCACAAAGGCGGAAAGCCTTTGAAGCTTCCCCTTCGTGAACCCTGCCCATCCTGGGAGAGGAGGCTTGGCACCTCGTCCCAGGATGTGCATTGTTTCAGGCCCCAGAGAGCAGCAAGCTCTCGACCCAGGGGTCCAGAAACATGTCTGGTGGTGGCAGCTGAAAGCAGCCACTCAGCCTGGACACTAGAGGTGGGTTAGTTTTCAGGGGGCATCTCTAAGATGCCCTCTGTGTGCATTTTCATTAAATCCCACACTGGCATCAGTGTGGGTTTAATGTGCTGAGAAGTTTGATACCAAACTTCTCAGTTTTCAGTGTAGCCATTATGGTGCTGTGGAGTTCGTAATGACAAACTCCCAGCACCATATACTCTTAATGGCAGCACTGCACTTACAATGTCGAAGAATGGACTTAGACACTGTAGGGGTACAGGGCTCATGCACCTGTACCCTCACCACTGGTGTAGTGCACTCAGCTAGAGGGGTGACTGCCAGGGCAGTGGTTTGTAGGCATGGCACACAAGGATGTGTGCCATGTCGACTCTTCACTTTGTTCTGCACCAAAACACGCAGCCTGCAAAGGCAGTGTGTGTGTGTAAGGGTACAGGACCTCTAAGGGTGGCACAATAAGTGCTGCAGCCCTTAGAGGCCTTCTCTGGTCACAGTGCCCTGGGTACCTGTGGTACCATTTACCAGGGGCTGACCTGTGGCCAGAGATGCCAATTGGGTTTAGGCTTCAATGCAGTTTTAGGGAAAGAACATAGGCCCTGGGTACCTGATTAGCAGGAGCCCAGGGCACACTCAGTAAAAGCACATCAGCAATTCAGCAAAAAGTGGGGGCAACCATGCAGAAAGAGGGCACTTTCTCACAACTACTCAATCCTTGTTCTTTCTCTTCCATAGATTATATTATACACCCTCATCCATAGCTAATTTTACACATATCAATCAATCAATCAATCATTTGTATAGCGCGCTACTCACCCAGAGGGTCTCAAGGCGCTTGGGGGAGGGGGGTCCGCTACTGTTCGAACAGCCAGGTCTTGAGTTGCTTCCTGAAGGAGAGGTGGTCCTGGGTAAGGCGGAGGTGGATGGGTAGGGAGTTCCACGTCTTGGCAGCCAGGTAGGAGAAGGATCTTCCTCCCGTTGTGGCTCTTCGGATGCGGGGGACGGCGGCAAGGGCGTGGTTGGTCGATCGTAGCTGGCGGGTGGGAGTGTAGAAGGTCAGACGGTCGTTGAGGTATCTGGGGCCTTGGTTGTGGAGAGCTTTGTGTGCGTGGGTGAGGAGTCGGAACGTGATTCTCTTGCTGACGGGGAGCCAGTGCAGGTCTCTCAGGTGTCCGGCGATGTGGCTGTGTCTGGGGATGTCCAGGATGAGTCGAGCTGAGGCGTTCTGGATGCGTTGGAGTCTTTTTGAAGTTTGGCTGTGGTTCCCGCGTAGAGGAGTTGCCGTAGTCCAGTCGGCTGGTGACGAGGGCCTGGGTGACCGTCTTCCTGGTTTCGGTGGGGATCCACCGGAAGATCTTGCGCAGCATGCGTAGGATGTTGAAGCAAGACGAGGAGACGGCGTTGACTTGTCGGGTCATTGAGAGGGAGGAGTCCAGGATGAAGCCCAGGTTGCGTGCGTGGTCCGTTGGTTTGGGTGCGTTGCCCAGGGCAGGGGGCCACCAGGAGTCGTCCCAGGCGGAGGGTGATGATCCTAGGATGAGGACTTCCGTCTTATCTGGAGTTCAGTTTCAGGCGGCTGTTCCTCATCCATTCGGCTACGTCCTTCATCCCTTCATGTAGGTTGGTTCTGGCGGTTGTGGGGTCGTTGGTGAGGGAGAGGATCAGCTGGGTGTCGTCGGCGTAGGAGATGATGTTGAGGTTGTGTTGGCGTGCGATGGCTGCGAGGGGGCTCATGTAGACGTTGAAGAGGGTGGGGCTGAGTGATGATCCTTGTGGTACGCCGCAGATGACATACTAATGATGAGGATTGTTGCTCCTATGGCTGATTTTATACACCTACTATTTTATTGTCCCGCTGTCTCTTCCTTTTGGAAGGATGTTTGGAAGCACCTTTCAGCTATTTTTAACCTACATGCGCCTTTATCAAATATTATTCATTTTACAGGAAGTTTATCAGCGTCATTGGGATTGTCTTTACATGAAAAAGGTTTATTTGACTTGATGTTGGCCTTCGCTTTCAAGCAAATCACACTTAACTGGAAATGCTCAACTAAACTTTCAGTGAAGTCCTGGTGGAATAATGCCTGTCATTATCATAGATTAGATATTGCATTTGCCTCCTTTGTTAAACCATATGTAAATAGAGATTTATTTTGGTAATCATTAACCAATTATTTACCTAAGATTTTTCAATGCATGTGTTACGTAATCGTTCTGAGAATTTTCAACCTCCATAAATCATTATTGTCTCTGCTTTCTCCTCTACCTTACTTTTCCCGTTTCCTTTCACTATTGGCTTGCATTTCTGATGTTTTAAATATTTGCTTCTTCTTTAATAGGTTTACAATTTGTTCCCACGATCTTCAATTATAGAATTGTATTATATTCCCTTTTTCTTTTTCTTTCCTCCCTCCCCTTTCTCCCTATGTTATTGATAAAATGAAAACCGCTTTCTACTCTGTTTACTGCCTGTTTCCCCATTTCTATTATATAACAGATATATTGTTTTTCATGGCCTATCTTTTATGTAACAGTTATTTACTTAATAAAGCTTATTAAACATAAAAACAATAACCTGCCAGGTTGCTGCAATTTGTCCCTTACAACAGTGCTTTGAAAATCATTTAAGAGCACCACATTCCTTCTCGCTCCTAAGCGACCGGCTTCCAACTGTACAGATGAACGCACCACTTTAGACACTTACAAAAGACCCATTAAAGTTGAACTCCACTTAGACCTTCTCATGTCTTTTAGCATGACCCAAGAAGACCCCACACACGCATCCTTCGTGCCCACTCACTTCTACTTGTCATGATAAGCTCCCATTCTCTTCTGGGCTTCACTGACTTTTGCCCCAATACTTTTCAAATCCACCACCTCCCCAAATTTACTGGAAGACTTTTCACTCAACCAGGTAGGAAACAATCCCGCGTGAGACTGTCTGCCCCTTAACAAGGAGAAGGGTGACACACCTGTCACGATGTAAGGTGTGTTATGGTATGCCCAAACTTTGTCCTGAACAAGTTTCTCCCCACACGTCAAAGCTGTTTGACTACCTTCCTTAAGCAGCCGGCTAGCCTACTCAACAGCACCATTAGACTGGAGTGAATACAATGCCACATTATAGTGCTTAATGCCTTTATTCCTCAAAAACGATTCCATTCTCTCAGACAGCGGTTGAACTCCGTTATTGGTGGTCAATTCTTCAGGGTACCCTTCCAAAGCAAAAATGTTATCCAAGAACTGTATAACAACATGAATGGAAGTTTCAGACAAAAAATCATAGTATATCCACTTTGAGAAATAATTAATCATAACAACTAAATACATAGAGCTGCTAGATAACGCCGCAATAGGGCCAGCCAAATCCAAAGCCAATTTCCGCCACTGTCCGTGAGGCAATGGTGTGGCAACAATGGGGGTATCCTGTGACTTCCAATGTTTGTTGGACATGATACATTCCTTACAAGCCTTGACAAAACTGGGGGGCACTAGAGAGCCTGGCTGCAAGATGACGGCATTCATCTGTGGCTCTGCGGCCGGAGATAATCCGCTATTTATCCCAACAAATTGGGGGCATCGGTCACCTCCGGACCATATCGTAGCCCCCATCTTTGAGCTAAATCTGTCCATTGCTGTGGCTGCTGGACTAGCTCAAAGGATGTCGCGTGGGGATCGTAGCATGGTGCGTCTCGGGCCTGGGCCGGCTCGGCTGCCGCGGCCCCTTGCAACACTGCCGGAGATGGAATTGCTACCGCCGGGGTACGTACGCGGCTTGACTGGCTGTTACTCCCTTTGGAACCCAAGGGGAAGGTGGCCCAAAGCATGTGTGACCAGCAGGAGGCCGGGCTGATGCAGTTTCGTTGCAGATGCTGACTGCGGCTGCCATCCCGCTGCGAGGGCCGCAAGCGCTTGGTGGCATGTAGGTGGGCGCTGGGTGCCTGGATCCGCCTAGACCTGTGGGACAGCATGGAGGTGCCGATCCAATGCAGCAGGACTGATCTAGGCTGCGTCCTGCCTTGCATTACACTGCCGTACCCCGTGGAGCCATCAGCCTGCATTGAATCACCGGTGAGTGGCTGGCGAGGATTGGGCAGTTTGCATGGAAGAGCTGGGGCCTGGCCGGATTGTGGTGAGACAGGCGGCCTGCATGGCTTGGTAGATCTGGCAACAATAACGTTCCATGTATTCTGGCTGTAAAAATGAGCAAGCGGCACTGTCTTTGGGAGGGGACTGAGATTTCTTGCCTCACTGTGCCCTGAGCAACGTAACCTTGCTGCACCCTCAAGGCCCAGAGCACGCTATTCAGCCACAGTATGTACTCCCTCCCACTTGGCTGTGTTCTTCACAACTGTGAAGGCACTCTGTCCATTACTGGCCTGGTCTCAATGCTGCAGAGAGACACTTGTAGACCTACTCATGCCATCCTGATATTGGGGAGTCGCGGGGTCTAGACCGACCACGCGACTCCCCAGGATAACCTCGTGTTCGTGACCCACTTGGTTCTACACTATAAGACGCTACCTCACCGTCAAGATCTGTATTGTCCCGACCCCATCTGTGATGTGCCCCCTGCGAACCTTAAAGGTGTGGCAGTGTCTGAACATTGCCCTGGACATGGGAAACAGCGTTTACATTGCATGCGCTACAACGCATGCGATTACAATGCGGTTGTTACAATGACCGCGTTGTTACAACGAAAGCCATTACATCGCAAGTCGTTTCTACGACTTGCTGTAGGGGGCGCGCAAAACTAAGGAATAGTATAATTTACTATTCCAACACCTTCCCTAATGTTGCACACGTTGGAGTTGGAATAGTAAATTATACTATTCCTAAGTCCAGCGCACCCCCTACAGCAAGTCATAGAAATGACTTGCAATGTAATGGTTTGCGTTGTAACAACGCGGTCGTTGTAACGACCAAGTTGTAATCACATGCGTTGTAGCGCATGCGATGTAACATCGCATATTCCCTGGACATACATGATGTTCTGCTGTAAGTGAGTTGTTATTGAGTGGTCTCCATGTCCCCGCTGGAGGCAACGCGGTGGCTGTAGCCCCATTCCACAATACTAGCCTATACTCTGTGGCAACCACTGATGTCCCATTGATGCTGGTGTTTTACCTGTGACACTGCACCCAAGCGTTTTTTTGGGCTTCTTCGCGGGCAGTATGTCTCACCTGGGAGGATGGGGAAAGGCAACACTAAACAGCCCAAACTCTCATTCGACAATAATCAACAGACACGTGCCATGGAACTGCCCTCGGGAGACACATAGGGAGCGCTAACGTGAACGGAGGGCTCATCTCTGGACCTCGACATCCGTACAATGTTCTTGGACTTGAAGCAGAGCTTAACAGCAATCAACACCATAATTGATCTTCTCTCTGACAGGTTTGATCGGCTGAAAGAGAAGGTCGATAAACACAATGATCACATTGATCGGCTGGAACGACGCATGTCCGATGCTGAACATGAACGATCCCTGGACAGGGAAGAGCAACACGATGATCGCATTGATCAACTGGAACTACGCATGTCTGATGCCGAAGATTAACGATCCATGAACAGAGAAAAGCTCCTGCATATGGAAAAGGTACTTGAGGTGATACGTACAAGAACGAAGATTTAGAAGCTCGATCCAGACCGAACAATCTACTAATAATTGGTGTGCCAGAGTTGACAGAATTGGGAAGAATGGAAGACTTTGTGGAGGACATGCTGCGCACACTCTTCGGTCCTGAACTATCCCCCATGCTTACAATCGAAAGGGCCCACAGGTCTCTTGGCCCTAGACCAATTCCTGGTACTCTGCCGTGGCCTATCATTGCCAGAGTATCAAATTACTGGGATTGGGACACTGCACGGCGCCTTGCGAGGGAGAGGATACCTCTGCATTATAATGGAATTGAGATTTGTGTTCCCAGATTTCCTGTTGTCGGTGCAGGCTGCGCGCAGGGACTTCCTGTCTGGTCTGAGAAACTAAGACAGTTGATCATACAGAAGCCTTGCCTAATCACGCTGCGTCTGGCTGGATCTTGACTTCAGTCGCTGATGCCACCCGGCACGACTCTTAACACCCGGGGGTTCTGTGGTGTCTTCCTCATCATATTTCCGGCCACCCAGCCACCACATGTTGGGTAGTGTGCCGGTCTCCTAGTTCGCCCCTATGGGATGATTCCCAGAAATGTACTATCTCAATGTTATTGGGGCTTCCTGGTAGGTTGGGGATGGTGCATTTGGCCTATTTGTGGGGCCAAAGTGGGTGGTGGATGGGTTTGTTTAGTATGGGTGTTAGATGTAACCTCTTGCTAAATGTTTATGTTGCTTTCTTTCTGAATGTCATTCAGTCTGTACTCTGAATAGCCATTACATACGATCCAAAGGTAGGCCCTCATCGCTTCTTTATCCAGGTACTGAACCACCATGCACTCAATTAAAGCTGTACCCTGGAATATCCGGGGCCTTAGAGACAGTCGTAAGGCGTGCCAAGTCTTTGCTTAGACACTCCATCGATATCTGCTTCCTACAGTTGTTACACCTCACTGATGGGACTCTTGTACGACTGCGATCCAAATGGGTTGGGGAACAGCACATGGCTGTTTATTCTAGCTATTGCCGCGGAGTGGAAATCCTCATTAGAAGGGGGCTACCATGACGCATGCGTCATGTCGTATGCAATACTCAGGGCAGAATTGTTCTCCTCTCTGGTGTTCTACAAGACCACCCTGTCACACTTCTCCCCATATACAGCCTCAACACTGATGACCCCCAGTTCTTTGCTGAAGTGTGGCGACTGGCTGTGACGCTAGGTCCTGGGGCACTTCTATGGGGAGGGGATTTCAATGTACTGCTTAATCCGGAGATGGACAGATTTAGCGACTCTAGACGGCCTAGCCATCATGCAGCGGCTCAGCAGTGACTCATCATGGATGATTTTGCGCTGACTGACCTTTGGCACTTCCACATGGAGGGTACTTGCATAACAATGGCTCATGCTTCGTGGTCCCGAATAGATTATTGGTTGGCGTCGCGGGATGTGCTGGCTTGGATGGACCAGATCTCCCATTTACTAAGGATGCTATCTGATCATGCTCCTGTTCTTCTGGAGTTATTACTTCCGGACAGCCCCCGTGCTTTCACATGGAAACTTCCAAATGGAGCTCTGCAATATCAGGTGTTCCGAGAAGCTATCAGGACTGCAGTAGTGGAGTACTTTGAACACAACGACAATGCCAAGATATCGCGGTCTTCCCACTGGGAAGCTTTCAAGGTAGTCATCAGAGGAGCATGCATAGCAAAGCAGGCAATGGTGCTAGGCGTCTTA
Source organism: Calotriton arnoldi (assembly GCA_963921515.1). NCBI lineage: Eukaryota > Metazoa > Chordata > Amphibia > Caudata > Salamandridae > Calotriton > Calotriton arnoldi. Next base: position 1,451,569 of record CAWUFW010004717.1, read on the forward strand.
CGGGGCGACCTTGCACGTCTAGAGAAAGAAATTAGGGAACTTGAACTTATTTTTTTTGCCGATCAAGACGTCTCCAAACTTGCATCCATTTGGAGCAAGTTATCCGAATACGAGGTGGCTGCACAGAGAGAAATGCATTACCTCGATAGGGAGGCACAAGCACGACGCTTTGGAGAGGGCAATAGACCGGGCAAGTCTCTTGCTCAATTAATTTGGAAACCATGGATGAGTGCTTACATCACCAAGATACATGACGACTGCTCCTGTGTACACACTGGCACGCAGCCTGTACAAGAAATTATGGTTGATTTGTTTTCATACCTGTACCGGTCTTGCCAAGGCCCAGTCCCCCCAGACCTTCAGGCCTACTTTGACTCAATTCAACTTCTATGGCTAGATGATAGGCACAGATGATATCTGGACAAACCTTTCACAACCGGGGAGATTATCAGGCTTATAAGTGTGTTGCCTGCAGATAGGGCACCTGGCCTCACAGCTCCGTTTTATGAAGAATATGCCCCCCTGCTTGCCCCGCACCTGCTCGCTATGTATGAAGAATCTCCCTCCTCTAGAGTCCTGCCTTTCACCCTGTGCAAAGCCCTTATTGTAAAATTTCTTAAACCCTGCAAAGATCCCCACCATTGCGATTCATATTACCCACTCTCCATGATTAATACAGACAACAAAATCCTTGCCAAACTTATCGCCTCCCACTTTCTCCCACTATTGCCAGCCATGGTGAGGCCCGCTAGTGGAGAAGACAGGGTCGAGCGTGTGTCCCACTGCGTGGGTTGGAGCGAAGACTAGCTGCTTGAGTCCAATGTTGGTGAGGTGCTCCAGAAGGGATGCGGTGTTCTGGTCACCGGGGTTGTCCTGGTGAAATTTGAGGTCGCCAAGTAGGATGTAAGCTGTGAATGTGAGAGCCTGGGGTGCAATGAGGTCGACTATTGCGTCGGTGAAGGGCGGGCAGGGGCCAGGAGGCCTGTAGACGAGGGTGCACCGAAGGGTGATGTTTAGGTTGGTCTGGATTTGGAAGTGGAGGTGTTCCATGGTTGGCGTTGGGTCGTCCGAGTGAGTGGTCAGGTGGAGGGTGTTCTCGTGGATGATGGAGATGCCTCCTCCTGGTTGTACGGCGCGATCTTTGCGGGTGATTTTGTAGCCGTCTGGGTTGGCGGTGGCGATGTCCGGGCCAGAGCTGGGGTTAGTCCAGGTTTCTGTGAGGAAGGTGATGTCGGGAGAGGCGGTGTCGAGGAGGTCCCAGATTTCTCTGGCGTGTTTGTGGAGGGAGCGCATGTTGAGGAAGATGCAGCTGAGCCGGTCAAATGCGCTGTTGGACAGCTAGGCGGCGAGAGGAGCTGCTGTATGGAGGTGGGTGAGGGTGTAGCTGCAGTTTCAGCATGAGAAGGGTCCTTGGGTGTCCTTCGGTGATGCGAGGTGGTAGACAGCGTGGTGTCCTGTGTTGAGGGCGAGGAGGGTGCTGGCTTTGTATCAGTGGGAGGTCCGAGAACCAGGGTTCGTGACACAGGGCATGGTCCAGACACAGACGTGCTTGCCTTTGAAGGCACCTTCTGCATGCCAGCGACGCAGCTGCCATTAAGTAGTGTGCGGGGGCGGGACAGCTGGGAGGCGGGAAATGCAGGTAGTGGGAATGAGTCACTTGAGGAGGCGGGGCCGCTGGGGCAAGGGTGGCGAAGGAAAATAAAGCTAAAAAGGGACAGAAAAAAGGCCAAAAGTAGAAAAAGGAGAGACAGAAGCGTAGCCCAGCAGCAGAGCAGTGACGCTCTACCTCTAGACCACCAGGGATGAGGTGCCTGCGGGTGGAGGAGGGCCTCAAACTCCTGACCAGAGAGTCAGGAGCAGCAACGGGGGCAGCAGCTACCAGGTGGATCTGTACAGGGAAGGGAACAGTCCACTAGTAAGGTCAGTGGTTCTTCCCTACTCCTTTTCTTGCCCACACTGCTCCTGAAACTTACCATGCAGCTCCGTTCAATCATCAAATGGCAATGCTTATGACCCTCAAGCGTTCGTAAGGGCAGATTGATACTGTGCCTAGTACAGTTTGGGCGTTGAACGAGCTTAGGCGCAGGCCCGTATTGAGTATCTTTTTGCTCCATCTGTGCCATTCATTGGACACCCCGCTTTCCCCCTCACATTCAACCCTGGCATGTGCTCCAGACTGCGCAAAGTACACCTCACATCTATGGGTGCAATTTACCCTGACAGCACCTTTCTCTCACTGCAGCAAGCCCTACACAGTGATGATACTAATTTGCTTGGCACATTTACCTATTATCAACTACGCGCTGCGACCCATGTGATCCATGCATCATTCCCAGAGGCTCTGCCTACATATTTTGTGCTCAAGGCGTCCCATCTCCTAGCAAACTCATAACGCGCTAGTACGCTGGGATGCAGAATTTGGCGCCCCCACTCACAGATGAACAGTGACGCTACTGCTGCACCCAGGCATGCAAGCTCTCCCCCAACTATCACCTCCGCCTTATTCATTTTAACTTCATCCACCAACTCTACTGCACTCCTGAGAAACTGTTCAGGATGGGGCTGGGTACAGATGCGAGATGTATGCATTGCTCTTTCCCCACCGCCGGTTTCATGCACCTTGCTTGGGAATGACCAGGAATCTCCGATTATTGGGCTGCAATATTTGCAATAATTGATGAAATCATGGGACAACCCGTCAAACGCTCCCCCAGAGTTGCGCTGCTGGGATATATCAAGGAAGTGCCGCCTACGATGCATAAGTTTGATGGCAATCAGGATTGCGATGTGCTAGGGTCGACGTGCAATGCAGCTTGCAACTGATAGGCTTAAAGATGCAGCATATTGCCAGGAACAGCTCACTGCCTTATGGGAACTCTAGCCTATACGCTCCCGCCCAAAGATATCTGGTATGTCAATGCTCCATCGGACGCAGTGGAACACGGGAGAGTTGATGAAGACACTGAGACTTCAGCTTAATTAGATGCTGTGTAACAATGACCTGTCTTAAGTTGTCCAATAATTATTGTACTCTGTACCTCATTACATGTTGTGGGCCTCACTATATAGCCACCTTGATGATGAAAGCTGTGTCATGACACACTGAGTGGCTGTTTCTCACTTTACTCCCTGTTACCCCCCCTTCTTTGCTCTTTATCTATGCAGCAGACAATTGAGGGCAATGTCTATATCTACATGTTCTGATGTGTGTAACTTGTTATCACTGTGCTCTATGGTTACTCTATGCTGTATTCCTCTGCACTGTTTGAAACTTAATAAACTGAATTAAAAAACAAAAAGCAGACAAAACTATCCACGTTTTTATCCATGTATTGCCACCAAAAATAGCATCTAAGGTTTTTTTTTTGTGGAGCAACCTCCATAACTTTAGATCTCAACCCGTTAGGGACTACCAATTTCCCAACTCTCAGTAAAATATCATTTTCAATAGACAGCTGATCAGCTTATTGACAAAACACATACAACTCCCCCTTGAAATGTTTAACAGGAGGCCATCCCTGTTGAACAAACTGTCTGACTTTCCCTAAAACAATGATATTACCACAGGCTACATTCCATTCTGATTCAGTCACCGTACCACCACACTTGTCTACCAAGTCAGTGCTAGCAACCTCGCACCCCACCGCCCGTTCCTTGATGGGAAGTCTGGGCAAGCAATCTGCCAGGATGTTGGTACTAGCAGGTATGTACATCACAGCAAAATTGTACTCTTGTAATTTAGACAGGATCCTGATAAGCCTTGAAGCTGATGAGGTGCTCTTATCACCCAGCAAATACATTAAGGGCTTGTGATCAGTACAAAAGGTGAAAAGTGTGCCCCACACATATGTCCTACATTTTCATATAGCCCACGCACAGGCAAGAGCCTCCATCTTGATTATACTGTACTTCCTTTCAGTGGATGATAGAAGTCAGGAAGCAAAAGCCACTGTAACTTCTGCATCATCCACCCTTTGACACAGAACTACACTCAAACATACAGCACTGGCATCTACTGTTATGGTGCATTTGTGACCCCTAGCGTACGTTTTTAACACAGGGACGTTGATCAAAATATTCGCAATGTCTAGGAAAAAATTTTGTTCTACTGTACCCCAGCAAAATTTTTATTTTTTGCAAAGAATCCTATTAAGGGGCTCCATAAGTGTGGCACACCTGCATACAAACCTGGAGTAGTAGTCGCTTAGCCCCAGGAACGCTCCTAATTCTTCTTTATTACTATCTTGCCTATACCTTTTGATCCGTACTACATCTCCAACTTCTACTTCCTGCTTACTTACAAGCCCTTTTTTTCTCCTGAAATCCTGTTTCATTTTAAATGCATATTCTTCCATTCTGTGTCGAATCCCTTTGAAATCCACTTCAGCATCATCACCCATTTTGTCCCTTTTCATTTTTAACCACCAAGGTACTAACCTCGACCCCGGTTTCCGTCCCCTCAATAATTCAAAAGGACTTACTGAAGTAACAGAATTAAGTGAGGTTCTATATGCTAACAACATAGACTGTAATGCATTTCTCCAATTAATAACTCCCTTGATAGACAACTGAATTTCTTCTTTAACCACTCTATTAAACCTTTCTACTTGACCATTGGCTTCTGGGTGGAAAAAAGCAATCCTCCTATGTTTCACTCCACACCTGGCAAGACAATCCTCCATACACTTACTGATAAATTGGGGACCATTGTCAGTAACCACTTCTTGGGGAATTCCTCCCCTGGAAAAAACGTCATCAAAAAACTTGATCCCCCCTTCGGACGTCACCTCAGGGCTCTAACAAACTCCTCCTTAAGTTTGATCCCTTGGGCAGTGATACAATGCCCCAAATACTCAACACAATCTGTTAAAATCTTGCATTTGTCCTTCGACATGGTCATGCCATGCTTACACAAAAATTTCAGAACTTGATCTAAAATGCAATTATGCTCCATGACGTTTTCAGCAAAAAACAGGATACCGTCCTGGAAAGCTAGCACACCAGGTACATCCCTAAGCAATGTGAATATGAGCTTTTGAAATCATTGCCACTGATGCAAGACCAAACGGCAAGGGCAGATACTTATAACCTCCAAAAGTCACTCCTGGTGCACAATGGAACATCCTGTGCTTTGTGTTTAACAGCACTGCATCTGGCTTTAAAACTATTTCATGCTCAGATCCTTTGACTGTGCCAATACCATTGGAAAAAACAGTGGGCTATTTCTCTAAAATGTGCTCAACACTACCCAGATCACTCTCAATCATCAAAACAGGAACAGTGGTCCCTGGTCTCAACACAATGCCCATTCTTCCTTGATCCACCCAACGCATTATGTCCCGGCCATTAACTACCACGTATATCTTTGTAAATATTGACCTGCCAGAAAATTGCAAACCATCCTCAAAGTACCCTGTTGTTACAATTTCTGATTCTGCATATGCAACGACTCGAATATCAGGTGTTTTAAGCAAAGCTGTACTCGAGTGCAACTTAAAGGATTCCTCAGACAGCATGGTTACTGGTGACCCTGAATCCACCAGATTTTGTAAATCCACCTTGCCTGTTCCTACCTTACAGAACAGTCCATTTCTTTTTAGCAGTCAGACCAGCATAATGGCAAACAGTTTGCATACACTTATCGGGCTGATCCACACACACAGTTAATATGGTAACAGTATTAACTCTCTCCTCATCCTCATTCAAATACTGTTGTACAACATCAGGAACGCAATTGACCTTAACAGCACTAGTATTTTTGCAGACTTTCAGAAAATGCCCAACCTTTTTGCACTTATTTCCTTGTGCAGGACAACTTGGACTGTTACCCATATGGCTGTACGATCTGCATTTATGGCATGTAATAGATTTATTGAATCTACCACTCTTAACGTTCTTTACAGCATTCACACTGGTGTTCTCCACAATGCTGGACACACCGCCAGACGCCCCGGCTAACACTTTTACCGAAAGAGCAGATCGCTCAATACCCTTAGCAGTTTTGAATGTTTCCTACAATGTGGGATTAGTGCAACAGAGTAGATCCTCTAGAATAACAATTCAATACTATCTGATCTCCCAAGTAACTGGTCCTTTGCATTCTCAAAATAACAAGTGGTGGCTAAAATTCTGAGGGCACTAAACATACTGATCAATGTTTTCCTCAGAAGACTGTTTCCTAGAATAAAAATTAAATCATTCTAAAACACTTGATTCTTTGAAAAAGTTCCTCAAAAGACTGTTTCCTAGAATAAAAATTAAATCATTCTAAAACACTTGATTCTTCAGAAAAGTTCCTCAGAAGACTGTTTCCTAGAATAAAAATGAAATCGTTCTAAATCAACACTTGGTTCTTCAAAAAAGTGTTGCACTAGTCTCTTTTCTGCCTTTACACACACGTTCCATCCAGTAGCATCCCCAGCAGCCTCTCCAGGAGCTTGAACTTCTGGTAAGTTGTCGAAAATGTTTTGTCCCTCCGTACCCATACAATTGTACAAACTTGCAAATTACTTTGCAGGGCTATATCCCACTCCACCAATTTCCACCTAGTAGTTCTTGAAAACGTGTACCCAATGTTTCCATTCTAACTTGGGTTTGCCTGGTATATCTAAAAAATGTGGAGGTTACTGCACATTACCACCACCCGACATAGTCAAAATTAGCTACTGAATGCCCAATTAACATGAATAATAGTCAGGAGAATAGCTTCAGAGTTGCAGACATAGATACAGTAAGGTATCAACATCAGCAAATGTTTGCAGAAATGCCCTTAATCTGCCCAGCTTAAAAGAACACCTTACACTAAACCCCCGTCTGATGCCTTCATGTCGGAACAGCTGGTAAACAACATGGCGGCACGCACAGCATACACGTACTGACGTGTACCATGAATTCTACAGTCAGGCACGTCAGCAACGATAGAGACACGTCTGAATGATGCATCAAAAGAATGCTGCTTGGTGATTGGCCAAATGACGGTGAGGCCAATTCCTGATTGGCTTCAGCATGGACACAGTTATAGGTACCAATAAATTAAATTCCAGAACTGTTTTCGGTGTACGTGTTCTCCGAATACAGCAGCCGGAATCCTGCTAGGGGCAGCTAGACAAATTCCACGATGACCATCCAACGTTACCCAGGAACTGCAGTTGGTGGGCTCCCTTTGCTCAAGAAAGAGCAAAAACCATCTCGTCTCCAAATATGTTGTGGATAGCGTCGGGGATAAATAAAGCAGATCCAAAGGTATCTACAGTGTAGTTTATACGCAGTTAGGTTCATCGACGGAGCCCGTCCTCCAGCGTCCCTCGAACTCTTCTGTCCTGCAACTGACTGGCCGAACTGACAACCGTGTGTCAGCCAATAGGAGAACAGAACTTGGAATGGCGCTCAGAAGATGCACATGGTACACAGAATGAATGGCGCCCGCATACGACAAAGCACTGCAACATCCGCGTGCAACATCACACTAAGAATGCCCGAATTATAAAACCCAAGATACAACAACAATGTCAATCCACCTGAAGCAGGCAGGACTCAAAACTTTGCAGTGTCAGTATATATATTTTTGTCCTGTATCACATGTGTCGGTTTGACTCATTTCTTTATTTCTTACTGTTAATCATGGGTATACAGTGAATGTCTTAATGCACATACCTAGGTTTCTTGGAAAAGCTACATTTGTGTACTGTAGCTTTGGCAGCCCATTCAGAGGAGGTGATGTCATGGAACACATGTCTTAGAATTGGAATACATAAGGTCAGCCTTCAGTCTACCAGATCATTTGTATTTCAACTATGAAATCATCTTCTGTGACATCACAAGAATTCTGCCTGGAACTTCCAAGAGAAGTTCACCTGTGCACAGATGAGGCTGGAAGGGATAAATAGAGGCCTTTATTTTTGTGTTTGTTCGCAGAAGAGTGGACCCTGCCTTGTTTAAAATGAAATCATGAATGCTGTTTACCTAAAAACCATTTGGCAGTCTAAGGAGATTAATATTGGGGGCATCCAAATACCTGATGACTACCCCACTCCCAAGGCAGAAGAAATACTGATAGTGCATGAAGAGGAACAGAAAATGGAATCTCCAAAGACGTTCTCCAAGAGGAAGAAAGCTGTTTCGTTCCATGGGTAAGTCTCTTAAAATTTTGTGGGGGGTGCGTGGGAGAGGAGTCGCAGGTTCTTTCCTATCTTTTCTAGGAGAGAGTGCCTTTTGGAGGACGGTTTGATTGATCTGACCTGAACTGAGGAGGCCAGAAATACTTGCAGATTTTGAGGGATAGCACATGGACCTCAATCAGGAGTATCCATAAGTAGCAAGTGCCATCGTTCACTTGCTCTTTGGTACCGTTTGTAAGGATGATCACACTCTGCTGAAGGCGAGTATGTGGTTTATTAGGGGAACAGGCAGGAAGCATCAACACACCACAGAGGTGACTTCCAATTGCCACTTCTCCGTTCCACCACCCATCTCCCCATTCCAGAACCCACAGGTATCCTAGCTACCACATCTTCCTCCTTTAACAATATTTGATTGAAACTACAATCAATAACAGTGTTCTAACAACTATAACATAGTGACATTTAGTATAACGAGAAGTTCCCTCAGCTTAAACATGCAATGGTGACAAGGTTGCATAATCTTACATGATACCCACAAATCTAATGAACTGAAACTGTGGGGAAAATGCTGGTATTAGGTAACTTCAAACGGGCAAGAATCACAGAAGTCTTCAGTGGCATTGACCCTGCTCTTTAATTCCATGAGCAAAACGCACATCCATACAAAGCGTGGCAGGTAAGATCGTTGATTGCCAACCGACACCATGCACCCCCAATATATACAGTCCACATCATTTGAAAATACCCATCAACACAACCCACGAGGGAGCGAGCCCAACAGTGAAGACCCCTTTGAAAGGAAACACCAGCGCACTTCCAATGTGGCGGAGGTGTCCCTCACAACAGTAAGATATACACAAACAAAACCACACACACACACATATGCGTAAGCACAATTGCTTTAGTGCTTGCACGTATGCAACACACCTTACACCTCTATTTATTTTTTATTATTATTCCAGTACATAATCCTGGAGTCTTACAGGTAAGCGTCTTACTCTAACATTCCTGGGAATGCTGCTGGCATTGCTAGACCCAGCAGACTCACCACATTCCACATCCTTTACATCCCAAAACACATTACTATTATCCAAACTCCTCATTTTGCCCTTAAATAAAGAAACTCTGTTAAGATTCCAAACACTTCCTCCCTCAATACGCACAGCATTTCTAAAGACTTGAATAACACAAATAGGATCTGACTAGATGCTGCATCCTTTACCATCTTGCCTATACCTTTTGATCTGTACTACATCTCCAACTTCTACTTCCTGCTTACTTACAAGCCCTTTTTTTCTCCTGAAATCCTGTTTCATTTTAAATGCATATTCTTCCATTCTGTGTCGAATCCCTTTGAAATCCACTTCAGCATCATCACCCATTTTGTCCCTTTTCATTTTTAACCACCAAGGTACTAACCTCGACCCCGGTTTCCGTCCCTCAATAATTCAAAAGGACTTACTGAAGTAACAGAATTAAGTGAGGTTCTATATGCTAACAACATAGACTGTAATGCATTTCTCCAATTAATAACTCCTTGATAGACAACTGAATTTCTTCTTTAACCACTCTATTAAACCTTTCTACTTGACCATTGGCTTCTGGGTGGAAAAAAACAATCCTCCTATGTTTCACTCCACCCCTGGCAAGACAATCCTCCATACACTTACTGATAAATTGGGGACCATTGTCAGTAACCACTTCTTGGGGAATTCCTTCCCTGGAAAAAACGTCATCAAAAAACTTGATCCCCCCTTCGGACGTCACCTCCTTCACCATCTTGACCTCCGGCCACTTAGAATAGTAATCAATAAGTACCAACACTTACAACTCCTGCCTAGGCAAGACATCAAAAGGGCCAATAATGTCCAGCCCTAACTTATGACACGGACCCTCAGGAAACTCAATAGGTTGCGGGTCAGTACATAAGGCTCTGGCTGATTTGTCACTGAATGCACACTGATCACAAGTTCTTACCTGGCGTTCAACAAAACACATCAACACCAGGCCACCCAAAACTTTCCTTGACTCTCCTTCTAGCACCTGAAATGCCCATATAATCTTCATGAGCCATATCAACAATTTTTTCCCTGAAATTGAATGGGGGAATAAATGTATCCCCTGGAACCACAATGCCGTTCTCCACAGCCAACTCTTCTCGCACTTTGAAATAGCCCATGAGATCACCTGTCATCTTCCTTTCCTCAGGCCACCCACGCAATATACAATCCAAAACTCTCCTAAGCTCAGTATCTCTTTCCATTTCTTCAATCCATTTCTCCTCCTGAACAATAGGACAAGTGTTACCAATCAAATTGATATCCCTTAAGTTGAAAGCTACTTCACAATTCTCCTGGTCATCTTCCTCCTGACCCACAGAAGGTAAGGACAATCTTGACATGCAATTGGCATCTTCATTACACTTCCCATTCACGAATTCCAACTGATACTGAAAACTTTGTAATCTAGAAGCCAATCTTGCCGACGGGATGCGACCACCACCCGGTGCCATCATATAAACCAAAGGCTTATGATCCGTTTTAATGATGAATTTAGAGCCCCATAAAAAGGTTCTGAATTGCTCCACACCCCAAACACAAGCCAATCATTCCCTTTCAATCACAGAATAATTCCTCTCTGCATCCCTCAGGCCTTGGACGCATATGCAATGATCCACTCTCTACCCCTATCTCTCTGCATCAACACTCCCCCCCCTCCCCCTCCCCAACCCACTGTTGCTGGCATCCACCATTACCACACATTGCTTGCCAATCACAAAAGATTTCAAACAAGGGGCATTCACCACACACTACTACAGCTGCCTAAAAGCCATGCTCATACCTTCAGTCCAAACAAATACCGCATTCTTCTTTAGTAGACATCTGAAAGGGTCCACTTTAGATGCATAATTAGGAATGAACTTCGCATAGAACTCTGTCAGGCCAAGAAACACCACCAATTGCTCCTTAGAACTAGGTACAGGAGCGTTAATGATACTATCAACATGGTTTTTCTTTGGTTTGATACCTTTCCCACTAATGTTGTGCCCTTAATATTTAATCTCCAACTTTTTGAATCTACATTTGTCAACTAGCAATGTAAGACCATTCAATGATAAAGCAGCAAGCACCCCTCTTAAATTGTGATCATGCTCTTTATCATTCTTCCCAAAGTCCAGGATGTCGTCTTGGAATGCTACAGCTCCTGACAAGCTTTCAAGTGTTCCCTTCATGAATCTCTGAAATACAGAGGCTGCGCTGGCGAGACCGAAAGGCATACAACAGAATCTGAATAAGCCTTCAGGAGTTATAAAGGCAGTCAAATGTTTGAACTTATCATCCAAAACGACCTGGTGATAGGCGCTGACAAGATCAATACATGAAAATACTCTCGCCCCAGCCAACATAGTGACCATTTCGTGCAAATTGGAAAGAGGATGAGCATCCACCCATTTGGCACTATTGAGGCTGCGCAAGTCTACACACAATCTCAATTCGCCAGAATGTTTAACCAAAATCACTACCGGAGAAACCCATGGTGATGATTTTACAGGCTCAATAATGTTTTTGTTACAAAGATCACGCAACATATCCTTAAGTTTGCCTCTATATGATAAAGGCAGGTTCCTAACTCTGTGCCAAATCAGAACAGCACTGTCAACCAATTTGATACAATGTTTAAAACCTTGGTACATCCCCAACTTATTGCTAAACACATTGGGAAAAAGTGTTTTTAACTCCTGAATAAACTTGGCAGCATCATTGCAGCTGGTTTTGGAAGATTCTATGGCAAACACAGGAGGATCAGCATTGGGATCTAATTTTATCCCCATCTCCTCCTGGTGTGGCCAACCTAAAAGTGATTGACCATTCCTAGCCACATAGATGTTGCCAAATGTGTGACGACCCGCAAATTCTAAATTGGCCCAAAAGTACCCAACCAGATCAATTTTGTGACCAGTATACCCACCGGGGGCTTCATTTGGACTAATTAAACTTCTGTTAGGCCAGTTCTTCTTGACAATATCATGAGATAAAATGGTGTGCCAAGCACACAAGTCCACTAATACATGTGTACCAACCTCATCAATAGTGATGGTGCATGAAGGAAACTTGCTATGAGTATCACTCACACCTATATTCAAGACAGTATTTACATCCTGTTCGTCACAATCATATGGGCTATCACAATCATTAAAATTATGCACATAGTTTACCCTCTAGGGTGCTGATCTGCATACGCTGCTGAAATTCCCTTTCTTGCCACATTTTAAACAAGTTTTCCCAATCGCAGGACATACCTTTGCATTACCAAAATACCCGCTGCTACCACATCTATAACATACATTAACCCCTCTCCTGTTCTCTTGTCTCATTTCCCTGAACTTGCCATCATTTCTCTGTTTAGCACTATTTTTAGGTGGGGAAAATTGTCTTGCTTTCTCACCCTCCTTTGAAACCACATGTACATCATTTTTCTCTGTACCTCTTATTTCCTGTACAATTTTTTCAGAATGTTCAATGGCTTTCGCAATGTCAATGGCTGCACTGAGAGACACATCCGAGGTTGTCCATAACTTTCCCTGAACTTTCTTATTATTTGTTCTCATTAAAATCTGGTCCATTAAAACTTGTTCATATAAAATATGTTCAAAATCACAAGTGACAGCAAAAGATCTCAATGTAGAAACATAATCCCCAATAGATTCATTTATATGTTGTTTCCTAGAATAAAATATAAACCTTTCCAATGTTGGTTTTCTTACCATATCTCAGACTCAATTGTTTGGAGGCATACTGGTATACGTTAATATTTCCAGGATTAACTAAAGCTGGAAGATTCTTGAATTCCTTCAGTCCCATACCACCCAAACAATGTTTTAATCATGACAATTTTCTTTCTGGTTCACATTCTTCCCTTTCTAATACCTCTGCATAGGATAAAAATACAGGTTCCCAAATTTCCCTGTCCACGGGTGGTTCTCCAGGAACTGTGAGACACGAAGGCGGTGGCACAATTCCTGACTTAATGTCAACTCAATATCCTTAACACTGAATATAATAATTTCCAAAATAAATCACAATAGCATTCAATATATGGTACTCAAAATAAGAAGAGCAGCCACGGTTGTCATAGTAGGTAACTATAGAACAGGTGGGCACATCACAGTGTTATAGAAACACACTTTACGTGAACAAATTGAACAATGAGTCCTTTGGAGAAACACAAGTCACAGTAAAAAATAAAGTGTATATTTATGTAAAAGTACCAGTACAGAAGTACTACCTTCCTTTAACGACGAACATTACAGCTTTCCTTTCACATGAAACATAAATGACTCTGTATGAGCTGTAATTGCTGTTGACACTGCGGGGGCTCAATTGAAACACACCGTGTGAATCGGGTGCTTGCAATGCTCAATGCTCCTCGGTATGAACGTGATGAGACGTAAATTCAAACTGCTAATAGAAAACAGGCGAATACATCGACAAATTACAGCCGGTGTCAGAGGTTGTATCTTGCTGCACCCACTCCAAGTGAAGTTATCAACGTCGCTTATCCGATTGCGCAGCGGTACAAATGAACAGCACTCCGCAATTACCAATCCACTGCAACAATTGTAATCCTCAAATGAAACAGCGCATAACTTTTCCCGCTCATTGCCAGTGTGGAGAAAACGCTGGTATTAGGAAACTTCAAAACGGCAAGAATCACAGGAGACTTCAGTGGCATTGATCCTGCTTTTTAATTCCATGAGCGAAATGCACATCCATACAAAGCGTGGCAGGTAAGATCGTTGAATGCCACCCGACACCCTGCACCCTCAATATATACAATCCTCATCATTTAAAAATACCCATCATCACAACCCACGGGGAGCGAGCCCAATAGTGAAGAAAGGAAACACCAGCGCACTTCCAATGTGGCGCATGTGTCTCCTCACAACAGTAAATATAAACAATCTTTATTCGGCAGTAAACACAGCCATAAAAGATACAATAGATTAAAAAACAATGACAAGTCCATTAAAACCATATTTCATGATATGAATCACAAATGTCCCTATCTTTCTCAATCGTGTCTATAATTTCTTGATCTTAGTATTGCTCTCTAAAAAACATAGCAACAAACGATGTGCAGGCATGTAAGACATCCTGTGGCATAAACACGGCCATACAACATGACCAATTCATTAAAACCATATATCATCACAAAACAGATCACAAATGTCCCTCTCTATCTCCGTCATGTCTAGATTTTCTTGATCTTAACATTGCTTTCAAAAAGTGCGTAACAACAAACAGTGTGCTGTCATTCTGCAAAAGTGCAATACGAGCCTGCCTGAATCCCATTTCTTTTAAATAAGGTTTAAGATAGTCGCCTAGGGTGCGTATAATATTTACTTAAAAAAACAAATTGTAAAATATCCTGTGGAGACCTATTGTCGCAGCCACAGGGCCCTCTATCCTCGGCTCGTGAGACAAAGCCTGGAGGAGAGGCTACTAGGTGATGAAACATATTTAATTTAAAACGAGTAAGTTCATGGGTACTGGTTAGAATGGTAAGATAGGTCTCCATTCCCTGCACTGATTTAACTAAATTATGTGCTCGTACCATAGGTTTACTGAGCTCCATGCCCTCACGCTCTGCACTAGCTGTTTTAAAGAACAAATCCTTGATCAATTTTTTATCCTGTCGCTTCACTGTGTTGTATTTCGTAAAGATGTCTAATCTTCCAAGGGCACAGAATGTTTCCTTAATATATCTTAACCAAGGAATTTTAAAAACATGGTCCAGTGAAAAGCAGTCCAAAATTACTGCTCGATAAAGCAAGCAAGAAAAGATGCCTCCTTGTTAGACCAAACATTCACCCAGCAGAGCAGAGGCCGTAACTGCAACTAAATCAGTGATATACTTAGCCCCAAGTTCCTCATGTACTGAGTACGCGGGGGTTCCCTGTGGGACTTTTAAAATCCATCTTACAAATGTATTTTGCACTGTCTGTAATTTGTCAGCTGCCTTGTACCCCCAAATCTCACTCCTGTACAAGACCTTGGAAATACAGAAGGACTGGTATAGTTTTTGTGCCCAATCTGTGTGCATAATTTGCAATAGCTCCCAGGGATTTTTTCATGTCCCTTAGCTTCTCTGCCTTCAGAGTATTCCAATTTAATTTGGCGTCAAATAGAACACCAAGATATGTGAAAGCCGGGACTTTGGCTAAGCTAAAAGTGCCTACCTTATAAGTTTTCTAACTAGTCCCAACAGTAAGATATACACAAAACAAAAACACACACACACATGCGCGAGCGCAATTGCTTAAGCCCTCGCGTGTATGCAACAGAAACATATACATAAATATATAATTGAACGGAAGCCTATGCATATATATCGCACTCCTTTATCCTAATAAATTTGAGTCATACAACAATTCCGCAGAATGTAAAATAATACACAAAGATGTAAGTTTCAACACATTACAAAATCATTAAACTTAGCCTGTAGTATCACTGACTTACCCGTGTGGGTAGACTTGCTTCCACAACTGGGTCCAGGAGTATTTATGTCTGAAAATTGAACTATCTCACCCCTTTCCATAAGTGCACCATTAGAATCACCTACACCTGGATTAGCTGCACATTCCTCCCACAACCATTCATAAGATTCAGAAGAATTCACCGTGCCCTTGTTCTGACTCCAACTCAGGACCTTGTTGCACCTTGACATCCTGCTGAAGTGCCATACCTTCCCATCACTCAACCGTGCTGATCTAGAATACACTTCTTGGGTTCAGAAAATTTGCTATTCCCGTTCCTACCTTGCAACCCATTTTCACCTTTACCCAATCGCCAGGTTCCAAGTACACTTCCTTTACCCCATGTTTCTTGTTATAATATTCCTTATACAACTGTTGCATTTTCAATAGATTTTTTTACAACCGCAGGGGGCAGGGGACCATCTACTGCACAGCTTTAAATTCACCCAGGCTCTGTTATCTTTTGTGAAGAGTTCTCTTCCTCATCGGGATTGATATGGATGCAGAAACATTTGCAAGGAACTGTCATTGACAGTTCCTTGCTAACTTTTTTGCATCATATCAATCCCTGGCCACCAATACCATAATTTTCCCTTTTTCTTGAGTTTAACAATACCCAGGTGTCCTTCATGACTAATTTCCAAAAATTTCTCTCTCAAGTTCCTTGGAGGCAAAACCCTTTCTCCTCTTAGGATACGCCCCGTTTCACGAAGTGATAATTTATCTTTGATCTCCATAACTTTTTTGACTCTTCTTGCAACTTATTTTTAGCTGACCACCCATTAGTGATGTACCTTTTGACCCCACTCAATTCTTCATCCTCCAAGTAACCTGTGTCCCGATCTTCCTTGGATATAGTAATATCCCCTTCACTGATTACTGCTACTCTGTACTCATCCCAAGTGTTCCTAATGTGCTCATTTAAAGGTAAAGGAGAGCGACTCAAATAAATACCCACAGGTATCCTAGATGCCACACTGGTGCCATTGCCACACCGTTGCCATTCCTCTTTCTATGGGCAAAAGTTGCATGAGGCAGGTGCAAGAACAGGAAAAAACACAGGCCTTAAACGTCCTTTTTGGTTTATGTAGTGTTGGCTCCTTGCTCTTGAACTAGCCGCCTAACCCCAAATATGTGATTAACTCTTCTATGTGATCAGATGTCAGCTGGTATGTGATGTCACTTCCACTAATCCTGGCATTTTGGTGAATTGATGTCTGTGGGAAACATCTTTGCCTTAAGACCAAACACCTCCTTGTACAGGCAAGAACTGACATCCATGGAAAAACAGCTCTGCCTTAAAAACAAAGTAAGAAGCATGTAGGCACTACTGGGCTTCTGAAGGGCAGGTCTTAGTCCAGAGTCTTGGCAGATAATATATGCAGCTCGCCCTGTTCATATTGTTGACAAATTAATTAAGAAAATATTATACATAGAATGGGTTTGCATATTTGACAACAGTAAACAGTAGATTATGGAAACAGAAAGCACCATGAGGGAAAGAAGGTGAAGCACTGGAAGGACGATACAAGGCAACAACTGATGATAGAGTGACCACCATCCATTCATTATCTGTGTGTAGCTAGGTGACATCAAAGTCAATAGCTATGGTTAGCAGCAGATTTACAAGAGGTGTTATAGGATTTCTTTTTACTGAACTAATACATAATCTTTAAACCTGCAAGGCATACGTCTCGGTCGCCCCACACTCACCTCAGACATCTCAGTTGTCCCAAGTGCTCCCGGAGTTTGTTGCTGCACAACAGATGTCGGTGTTACAGAACCCATTCCTGACACTGGTTGCACTTCTCTCTTCTGAGGCCAGTCAAACCATTCACAATGGTCACTACTATCAACTCTATGTTTCAATATGATGTCAGCTTGGGAACTAGTAATCTTAACCAGAGACCTTTTATTCCATAATCCTTTGTTATCAAGGAGAGCTGACCCTTTGCTCACCTGTATCACAGCCACTGGTGAGGAAAATCTAGACTTGCCCTTCATTACTTTCTTTGGATTCTTAATAAGTATCCAGTCTCCTTTTTGCAAAGGTTGATCTTCAAAATGTTTTCCAGCATCGAAACGTGTTTTCATAACTGCCTGCTTCTGTTGTAGATAGGATCTGGGTGTGTCCAAGAATTCCACATTTTGCTCACCTTTCTCAATCAATCAGTTAGGGAATAGACAAGTGTGTGCCTTTCTACCTTTGAGAAGGGCAAAAGGTGCAACACCTGTTGTAGAATGCGGAGTTGTGTTGTAAGACCAAACGATTTTTAAAACTTTATTTTATTGTTTTACAACTCTCGGTGTTAAATAGTTTATATAATAACATTCCTTCCCTGCATCTTAGTATGTATAGCATGATAAATAAATCAATAGTTGCCATTATGTACAACAGTGCGTTCGAAGTCATAGTGGTTAAGATAAAACGCAACTAATTATCAATTGCAGAATATTGACATTAACCTAGCACAGTGATGAGTTTGCTCTATACATGTTGCCACCTATCCGCTGGCGTGGGTACACTCACATGTCCCTGATGGACCGGTGTCCCGTAATATTACTGGGTTCCCTCTTCACAAAGAGTCCTACGTAAATAGTCTCTTAGGGGCTGCCAAATATCTTTGGGTCGTGACGTAGGAGGCTGCAACATAGCGTACAGTTCACTACTAGTATCACAGTAAGTTAAAGTTTTGATCCATTGTGCCACCGTTGGCCTGCTTTTACGTCCCCATTGTATAGCCAGTTCCCTCTTTGCCATGAGTAAAGCCATTGCTACATATCTACGTGATGCCTTGGGGATGTCGGCGACATATCCTAGCAGGGCCAGTAGGGGAGATGGTTTAATCTGTAGTTGCATCATGTGTTCTAGTTCAACAAATATTTGGCTCCAGTATTCTGCTATCTTACTGCAGGTCCAGGTCATGTGGATAAAGTCAGCTGTGGAGGCCTGGCATTTAGGGTATCGTGATGTGCGGAAGGGATCTATGCGGGCCATGGTTACCGGCGTCATATAGATTCTAAGTAGATATTTGTAATGAATCAGTTTGTGTTGGTGGTTGCAAGACACTGTGCGGGTGTGTTTACAACAGTATTGCCACATTTTATCTTTAAGTGGGTGTCCTAGGTCTACCTCCTATGCGGCTCTTAGTTTGGGGTCATGTGTAGGCATTAAGTCTAGGCTTGCATGGTACAGTTTCGAGATCAGTCTATCTCCCTCACTGTCTGTAATAAGTAGCTTGAGTGGTGTGAAATTTCAAGCTCCAGCGGGTAAGTGGGTAGTGGACTCCTAAGTGCGTTCTGGAGCCTAGCCAATACAAAGTGTTCTAGGTGGGGGGCGCCTACTAAGCAGGTGTCTGCCGTGCGTGAGAATATGTGGCCTCCGGGAAAAACATCCCCAAATGTATTTAAAGCATATCGCCTAAGAGTGCGCTTCACTAATGGTTCTTTCGTAATGGGTAACCATGGGTTGTCCACCAAGGGAACTGGTGATGCATATATCATTGTGCCCCTCGTGATTCGCAACAGTCTCCTCCAGGCCCAGCAAGAGGTGGACACAGTTTGGATGTCGTTTCTGTCCTGCGGTAGTCCAGCCGGTAGGATGGCCCATAGCGGTGCTGGAGATGCCAAGTCAATCTCCGGTTTGGAATATGGTATGGGTGCATCTGGATGATACCAGTGCCAGGCATTGCTACATTGTGAGGGGAATAGGGATATTATTGAACAGGTAAAGCAGCTGCAGTAGTACTACCATTTTTAGGTCTCGCCTGAGCCAGCGCATGCGCTGCTCTGGCCGAGACATTTAGTGTGTGGGCTTTTGAAAGTGCTACCACAGCTTTTTGGCTGGCATACAGCGTGCGGTTACGCGCACAATGACGAGCAGAGGCGCCATCTGGCTTTCCTCTCTCGTCATGGTGCGCGCACATCGCACACCACTCGCCAGCCTGCTTTCACTTTTGCCGTCGCGCGCGCCACCTCTCTCCCACCACAGAGCGCGTCCCGCTCCTCCCGCTGGCTGCTGCTGCCTGTTACCCGTGTGATCCATTTTCATGACACTACCACTTCAGCATATCTTGGCGTATTATATATTTATTAAAAAAGGTACCTTTTTTGATATACTTGGCGCTTTTGCTCATGCTATCGCAGCAATACATTTTGAGTCAGTGATACTTATATTAACGTGCTGCTTTTGCTGTTCTACCATTAGGTTATTGTTTAGGGCAACTCACAGGACATATTTAACTAGTGTTTCATTTTGCATGTTTATAAGCAGCGCTTTAAACGTGCAACTATAATTTTATACCATTTGTTAATAAGTATTATCCCGACCTTTGTTGTTCTTTGCTGTTCTGCTGCCTGACCATCTGCTGCTGCCAACACCAAGCACTACAGGAAGACCCCTGGTGGGACGAGGGTCCCAGGGGCTACGGCGCTGCTAACCAACGGACCTGCACATACCATCACACTCGGGGGAGGACTCTAACCCCCAGAGTGCACCGCTTTACCTCGCAGCTGCCGCGAGTGAGGGGAGGCGTGGCCAACGCGCTTATAGCGCAGCCTCTACCCCGCGGCTTGGGCGACCTTTGTTGTTCTTTGCTGTTCTGCTGCCTGACCATCTGCTGCTGCCAACACCAAGCACTACAGGAAGACCCCTGGTGGGACGAGGGTCCCAGGGGCTACGGCGCTGCTAACCAACGGACCTGCACATACCATCACACTCGGGGGAGGACTCTAACCCCCAGAGTGCACCGCTTTACCTCGCAGCTGCCGCGAGTGAGGGGGAGGCGTGGCCAACGCGCTTATAGCGCAGCCTCTAGCCCCGCGGCGTGGGCGACCTTTGTTGTTCTTTGCTGTTCTGCTGCCTGACCATCTGCTGCTGCCAACATCAAGCACTACAGGAAGACCCCTGGTGGGACGAGGGTCCCAGGGGCTACGGCGCTGCTAACCAATGGACCTGCACATACCATCACACTCGGGGGAGGACTCTAACCCCCAGAGTGCACCGCTTTACCTCGCAGCTGCCGCGAGTGAGGGGGAGGCGTGGCCAACGCGCTTATAGCGCAGCCGCTACCCCCGCGGCGTGGGCGACCTTTGTTGTTCTTTGCTGTTCTGCTGCCTGACCATCTGCTGCTGCCAACACCAAGCACTACAGGAAGACCCCTGGTGGGACGAGGGTCACAGGGGCTACGGCGCTGCTAACCAACGGACCTGCACATACCATCACACTTGGGGGAGGACTCTAACCCCCAGAGTGCACCGCTTTACCTCGCAGCTGCCGCGAGTGAGGGGGAGGCGTGGCCAACGCGCTTATAGCGCAGCCTCTACCACCGCGACGCGGGACGTAGACCGGACGAAGCCCGGACCAAGGGCGGCCCCGTCTGAGCCCGTCAGAGTCTGACCGAGGCTGGGCCGGGCCACCCCCCTGATATTTATCTCCATGTGAGTTATCTGCTTTCACGAACTCATATTTGTTATCCAAGTGAACTATTGCTTTTGTCTGGGTTCTTAGGTACTCCGAAAGAAAAGTAAGCATAAGTTCTAACTATTGTTGTAAATCGTGGATCTTACTGAACCCATTCACTTGACTATAATTGCTCACTTGTAAACTGGATTTAGGGCTTCCCCTCAAGTTAAATAGCCATGGGAAAGGACATTGCCCCACAAACAAAGCCAAACACTAGGCAGAAAACTCAAACCCGCCCACCGACACCTAAACCTACAGCGATAGACAAAATGCTGCAGCAAGCAATAGGTGCCGTCTCCAGCGAAATTGAACGCACTGAAAGACGCCTCTCTTTAACACCGACCTTACCCAGGTTCTCAGCCCTCTCGGAGCCTGTAGTCCTAAATCCCCACCAACTATCAGATTCCCCGATTATTCTAGAAACATCGCCCGTACAAGCAAACACAGCTAGGGAATCCCCTAAGAAAACATCCATAGGGGGGGGATGCAAAAAGAAAGGGACCACATAGAAAATATAAAAATCAAAGGGGAGGGAAACAAGGGAACTTACTACCTGATGTGGCGCACATTCAAAAATCTAATGACAACGCATCCTGCGATAGAAGCAAAGCATCCATGGAGGCACCGTCTTGGGCCCTAAACTTGATTGAAGAGCTCAAAATCCATTTTGAACTACTCATTAAACATGAGCTTGAAGTAGCAATGACACGTATTGACAGGCTGTCCTCTCTGGTCACTTCTTGGGGTAGCAAAATCAAGGCTAATTGGCATGCCACTAAACCAACTGAATTTCAGATTCCTGATAGATCTCCCCAATTCCATTCAAATCCTGAAAACCCTACCCGCATTAACCGTGCTCCACCCCCTTGTAGGCCAAGTACCAATAGCATCTCTAGCACAATCATCCGCTCATGCGGAGTCCACCTCTTCACTACAACAACATCAGGGTTTAGATCTACCCCAGCATTGGACACAAAATATAATGGATAAAATGCAAGGCACCAAGGCGGTGACAACTATCCAGGGCCCACTAATTGATCACGCATCTAGAAACATCAAGGGAAATAATAAAGATAACTTATTCCAATTCAACCGGAGGGAAACTAACTCACTTCTGCCATGTATAGACTTACAACGACGTATGGGGTGGAAGCAGGAGGTATTAGCAGGCGTACCAAAGCTAGACACAGGATATGTGGAGACTTACTCAGATTTAAAAAACAAAGCCATTCATTGGCTTAATAAAAATAGACCCCTTCCCCATCAGACTCATAGCGAAATTCTATTCGCACGCAGGGTTAGTTGGGTGGGGCAGAGGCAGAAAGATATCAAGGGAGACTGTGTGTTGGTTAACTTCAGAGACAGTTGGGTGACCCAGCATATTCTTGATTGGCGCCAGTTCAGGATGAGCAGTGGCATCCAGACCCTTCCTTTGGGCTATTTTTACCCCCCTAGTCCCTTGCTAGAGAGAATGGGAAGTGTGTATAAGAAATGGGAACTAAGGGCCCAGCAAGGAAGTGCACAAAACAGGGGTTGGGTCTCTGAACCAACACCACTATTCCCCATCCCTGTTAGTAACAGGTTCAGTTCCCTAGATTTGGTTGACTGACTAATTTTGCCCCCTAAACACCAATCCTGCATAGGCACCCACAGAGACAAGCCTCAGTGCCTAGAGAGAGTAGAGCACCCAAGCAATGAAAGACCTGATCCCACTGACCATGCAATGGGAATCCATCTAGCTCCTCCTGACCACCCTATGGGAATACATCAAGTGAACATCCCACGGACCAGTATCCAATGTGCACCCTCCAGTCCACCCAGGGTCCCTGACTATAGCTCACAGGGTCGGGAGGGGACCTACCATCAAGAATTGCAATTAGAGAGGGATCCTTTGACCACATCTACAGGACCTGCAGAAAATGTGCAGAATCTTAAAATCTTGTCCTGGAATATAGCGGGCCTAACCGCTAAAATGGACGACCTCCCGGACTGGGGAGAATTCATAGATTCCAACGGGGTATGCCTCTTCCAAGAAACATGGGCTACAACAGCATTGCATAGGGTAGGATATGCTACCTATTGCATCCCAGCTGTCCAGGGGCCCAGGGGGAGACCTTCTGGAGGTCTATGTACCTGGGTGGGTACCCATCTAGGATGCTCGATCAAGTTGATAGACACGTCCTCCCCAGATATTCTGTGTGTCCTCCTCTCAATTGAAAATCTCCCTAAGCTGGCTATCATTAATATCTACTCTCGTCCGGTGAGGCATGGGCTTACCTCGTTTACTCTAGATTCTCTTCTTTCATTTCTCCCCACTTTATCCAAGTCCATTAAAGTAATAATTGGAGGCGATTTTAATTGCCACTTCGAGGCCCTCTCTGGCATGGCTTCTAACATCACTAGTGAGGAAGACTCCGTCTGGTCAATTCCAGACTGTAACACCTATCAGATAAGAGGGTGGACCCCTCTTGTCCTCCAAATGAACACTCTTACACTTAGTCACTCGCTTAGGGCATGCAACGGTCGATTTCCCCGCGACAGCCCGGGTAAATTCACATTTGAGAAACCCGGACAGGCCTATATAATTGATTATATCTTAGCTGATGTCGAGTTATGGCACAGAATCCGGAGCTTCTCAGTTTTATCTAGATGTGAGAGTGACCACAACCCACTGGTCCTAACCCTAGATCAATTACAAATTAAAGGGGCCCAAGGTGTGTGGCATCAACCTCCTTCGAATTTAACAGCAATTGAGGGGGGCAGAAGAGTACGCTGGGCAACAATTGCACAAGCACCAGAAAAAATGGCCTCTATGTACGATCAAATTACTCCACACCTAGTTGCTGCATTTGCAGCTTCTGAAAATAGTGACGCTCCAGAATCCCTCCTGGTAATAGGCAAGAATCACCAAGATTTGGCATCAACCCCGGCTGAGTTCTTCCAGAATGGTAGGTGCCCCGCCAGTCCTGATCTAAAACCTAAAAATCCTTGGTATACCAAGGCGTGTAGGGCAGCTAAACGCGCCCTGACACTAAAGATCAGGGAAGGTGATAGTTTAGGTATTAAAGTGTCTAGAGCGCACTATAAAAACACTCTTGTGGCAGCGAAAGCAGAATGGGAAACCGATAGATGGGACGCGATCAAGAAAGCATTAGAAGCAAGGGATATGAGATCCTTTTGGACCCTAGTTAAAACGGGGAAATTGGAAGGCAACACGGCACTGGAACCAAATTTGGGGGAGGAAGTTTGGAGATCCTATTTTAAAGCTTTATATTCAAAAACCCAAGATAAAGACAAAGATGGTAGGGCTCCCGACCCCAATGAAATTGCCGCTGATCAGTATTCTTCACCACTGTGTACATTGGCAGAAGTCTTATTGGCATTGTCTAAATTACTACCCAACAAGGCCCCAGGGTTGGACAGGATCCCTGGTGACCTCTTCAGGAATGAACAAGTGGTATGGGCCCCCTATTTACAGATTTTATTCAATGCCATCTTTTGTGGTATGGCATTCCCTCCAACATGGGCCGAAATCATTCCCATTTACAAAAAAGGCTCCCCGCTAAACCCAGCAAACTACCGACCAATAAGTCTTATTGATGTCACCCAAAAGATATTTGCTCGTGTCCTTCTGGGTCGACTGCAATCATGGATGGACGAGACGGCAGTTTTAACATCACTGCAAGCCGGATTTAGGACCAAAACGTCAACAATAGATCAGTTATTCAGGTTGCAGTTGATCCATTGGAAAACTGTTATTCTGGGGGGTGGCACCCTCTATTTAACCTTCGTGGACCTTAAATCCGCGTTTGACATGGTGCTGCGCGATCAGCTATGGGCCCTTCTCTGTGATATGGGTGCCCCAGTATATCTATGTCATCTGCTGAAGCGCCTACACGAAGGCACCTATGCAAGGATAAGATACGGCAAGCACGGGGAACTGTCAGCTCCATTCCCGGTTGAGAAGGGGGTGAGACAGGGGTGCGTCTTGGCACCGACCCTGTTCTCCCTCTTCTTAAACGGTTTAGTCAAATCCTTGCTCTCAGTCAAAGATATCGACTCCCCAAGGCTAGCTAATCGCAAAATGCCAGCCCTAATGTTTGCAGACGACACGCTGCTCTTATCAAAGTCGCCAATGGGTATGCAGCGGGTATTGGAAGAATTTAGCCTTTTCTGTAAGAGAAGAGACTTGGAGATAAATCTCCAGAAGACCAAATACATGGTATTTGGCGCCAACACTAGAAATCGACCGCACCCTCGATTGGATGGCAGACCACTTGAGCGAGTAACTATTTTTGACTACCTGGGCCTCACACTCAATGACACGATGGAGTGGGGGACTCAAGTTAAGAGAGCTAATCTCAAATTGACACAGTCAATAGGGGGAATCATAAAAGTATTTAAAAATTGCACCCATAAAGCACTAGGCCCCTCAGCAGAAATTTACAAAACCCAAGCGAGGCTCCCCTCGCTATATGGTGCTGAACTTTGGGGCCATTGCCCGACCAATATACTGTCAAAAACTGAGAATACTTTTATTAGGCAGCTGGCAGGGCTCCCCACAAGCACCCCCTTAACACCACTTAGGATGGACCTGGGTATTAATCCAATAGCCGACCAAATTGCCTCTCGCCTCTCTCCATTATTGGCGACGCCTTTGGAGTACGCCCGAGTTACAAACATATAGGGAGGAATTGCAGGACGTCATGTCTACCCTGGGAGCAGGTAATCTACCGTGGTTGACTTATATCAGGAACACGTGTCATCAAATGGGGTGGGCCAACATGTGGATAACTCCTGAAGTGACCTGCCTAGCTACCCCAAAAAAATCCCTAACAACTGTTTTTAAAAATGTTAAGCTAGTCCAAATTTTCCAGTGCACAGTTTCTTCATCCCTGACGTCCAGGTTTTTGGACATAAAACATCAATATATTCTTGAGCCTGCCTTGGATACTATCCAACCTCCCATGGCTAAGAAACTGTATTTACAATTTAGGCATGGGACGCTCCCGCTGCATGCACTCACCAACAAATGGAAGGGAGCAAGAATTCAAGAATGTCCGGGGTGTACTCATAAGGAAGAAACAGAACTTCATGTCATCCTCTTTTGCCCTGCATATAGGAAGGTGAGGTCCAAGTGGGTACTTCAGCTCTGCAGGAATTTAGGGATCAGAGATTATACTGAAGTGTTCAGGCTCTTAAAATATGAGATGCAGCCACTATTTGTAACTGTCACTTCAAGATTCCTATTTGCAATGTGGAATATACGCAGAAGTATTATCAAGACGAAAGAGTCGGGAAACAACATAACTTTGCCCTCCCTCTAGATAAACTATCATATTTGCACAAAGCCTCTAATGAGAAAACCTGCTTTTTATGCCATTCAGGACAAGTTGTTTTAATTGTTTTTCTAACTATTTTTTAAGAATAGGCAACATTTAGTTTTTTATACTGTTTTTAATGTTCATCAAATACTTTTTGACACCAGATGTTCTATTGGTTAGTTGTAACTCAGGCGATGATTCAGATATGGGGACAATGATAGTCCTTTCATTGGTGAGGTTCAATGATGTTTATTTGTCTTACAAATGCTTCCCCGCATCCCCATTATGTCGATCACATTTGCTATCAATTTTAACTTTTGTAAAAGTTTGTTTTTTAAATCTTTTTATTGTACTTTTATGGCTGCATAGCCGAAATAAAGATTGACTTGACTTGACTTGACTTGATTATCCCACTACACATACAACAACAAACAGAGGCAACAGATACTAATGTTTATTGATACCTTTGCAATGTTTTATAAATAGTAGTGTACAAATAGATGCCCTTATGTGTACCTTGTGAGTTCTGTTATATGTTTAAATGCACTTTGTAGTGCCTTGCAGGGGACAGCCACATGCAGCATCTGCCTATTATTTCTTACCTGCTTATCTATTTACTGTCTAGTATATGCCTTTATCCGTGTTCGTGGTGCTTTTACTTTATAAATTACGGCTCTTTGATTTTTTTATCCGTGCTATTTTTATGGTATACTTTACTTCCTAATTGTGCGCTAAAACCAGACACACTTTTTTACAGCAGTGTATATATTAATGTGTTAATGATGATTAAGTTACTTTAGTGTTGCCGTGGCAACTGTTATAAAGTTTGCATTAGTGGAGACTTTAAAACACAAGCATTTGCAATGCAATAGGTCTCGCTTTCACGCGAGTTTGAGCTATTGACATTGCAAATAAAAATGCCTTTTATTTTTGTTTTCGTTTAAAAAACATAAATAAAAGACATTGTCATTTACAATGCCAACAGCTTAAACTCGCGTAAATGCGAGACCTATTGCATTGCAAATGCTTGTTATAATGGCTATCCGCCCCACCATTGAAAGTGGCAGCTTATCCATCTATCTATTTTGGTATTCAATTTATCACTGGCCCATAGTTAAGTCGCAGTATTTGCTCTTTATTCTTATGTAAGGTAACCCCCCCCCCAAATGTTGTGTTTCTGACTCACATCTGTCAGTGGGAACCCTTCACAAGTGCGATCAACCACTTCCATTAGCGGGAAGACCTCAGATTTGTGCCAATTAATATGTAGTTCCGACAACTCCCCAAAGCGCGCAATTTCATGCAGAGGTGGTGCTAAGTTTTCAGCATTGTGTCTGACATATGGCCTAGTTTGAACTGTAGCCTCGATGGAGATGGTTTCTGTGCAATTGTCTCACCAGGGGTCCATTGCTATAATGAAAAGAAGCAGTGATGGCAGACAGCCTTGTCCAGTGCCTCGAGTTATATTAATCGGTCCTGTTATCGTGCCGTTTACTCTGATGCGCAGTTGGTTGGGTATACAATAAGGTGATGAATGATATGAATCCTGCCGGGCAACACAATTTCCGCAGCACGGCTTGCAGGAAGGGCCATTCTAAGGAGTCAAAGGCCTTTTCGGCGTCCAGCAATTCCGCCACGGAGTTTTAGTGCAGTGGACCTATGCAGGAAAAGCCCGACTGCACCGGTGATATTATCTGCCCTAATAATAGCGCAAGCCTAGTCGCCAACATTTTGGCCAATATTTTGGTACCAAAGTTTAACAAGGACAATGGATATGAGCCACAATACATTGGGTCCTTCCCAGGTTTGAGGAGTAGTATGATAACAGCCTTCAAGAGTGTAGTGGGGATTACTCCTTTCTTCAACTCTTCCGCATATACTTCTAGCAAGTGCAGCGCCAGGAGGCCCTTGTATGCCTTGTAAAAGGCTCCAGTAAACCCATCCAGGTCCGGGACTTTACTCCCATCCATTGCATATATTGCCTGTGTGAGCTCTTCAGTAGTGAAGGGCTCCCTTAGAAATTGTTGTTGTGCAGATGTAAGCCACATCATCGCTATCTCCTCTAAATAATTGGTAATTTCACTGTTGCCTTCCACTTGTTTCGTTGAG